>JAOTQM010000013.1:7691000-9105500 GCA_026939265.1 Oreonectes daqikongensis
CATATCTGAAATACAGCATAGACTCAGCGGGATAGACGAGGATTTAAAGGGATAGTTCAGCCCAAAATGAAAATTCCGTCATCATTTACTCACCTTCTTTTGAAGAATGTTGGAAAGCGAAGAACAGCGTTACCCACTGACTTGCATTGGTTTTATGTCCATACAATTGAAGTCAATGTGGACCAATGGTTTTGTTTACCAGCATTCTTCAACATATCTTCTTTTGTGTTCTGCAGAAGAAAGAAAGTCATACAGGTTTAAAATGTCAAGTAAATGATGACAGAATTTTCATTTTGGGGTGAACTATCCTTTAAAGCCCCATGCACACTGTACATTTGGCCAGTTTTGTCATCAGAGACAAATTCTGGACAGTGTAAAGGATTTCTCTTCTTGTTTCTCTCAAGCATTGCAAAAATGAGAACGCATCAGTTTGTAAATCATGTTCATGCCATTTAATATTTCAGAAACTTGTGTTGAAGTTTAGTTGAACCAAATGTGCCACAAAGAACCGTTGCAGATCTTGTGTTTGAGATTGAAATTGGTGGATACATCTTTGTCCCAAAACTGTGTTGATAGTTGCTTTTATTTGTGGTTCTGATGGATTGTGTGTACGTGAGAGCTGATGATGGCTGGAGTGCTGTTTTGGCCTCAGGTTGCTTTAATGGCAGCAGCGATCTGGAGCTAATGGCAGCCGCTCTGAGAATGGAGCGCTGATGTGAGCTGCAGACATGCTCTGTCACAGGTGAGGAACGCAGCAGCTGCCGTCAGGCCCCGAAGAAAAGCCCCCGTGTCTGTCACTGAAAAGTCAATTTACCTGCTATGTCTGAGCATGTGGGATTATAGGAGAGGAATGAGACTCAGAGCTACAGAGAGAGAGAAAGAGAGCGAGAGAGACAGAGAAAGAACTGGAAAAAAAGCCATTAAGTGGTACAGGGGCCTGAGGTCCACTTTAGTGCAATAGTTTTTTACCCTTGACTTTGGCATACGCACACGCACGCACGCACGCACGCACACACACACACAAATACACTTATTGTTTCTGTACCCCAAGTGTGTTTGTGGTCCTGTTCTATTTTCCCATTCCCAACTTTTAAACACACACGCACACACACACGCACGCACACACACACACACATACATATACACACACATACATATACACACAGCTTTACTAGAGGAAAGGGGGATTTAACTGATTAAAATGTGCATAATTATCAGATGGCTTGCTTTGGGTCTCAGATCTCAGTAGGATCAGATATTCAGAATCCGGTTATAGAGCATCTTAGCCTAGATGTGTATGTGCGTGTGTGTGAGAAAAACAGGCTCACTGCATTGGTGGTCTTGAGAAACATTGTTTCAAGTACAGATCACACATGTCAACACTTTTTATTGTAAATGCACGTTAGTCAGAGATGATAGTGGTACTGGAGTGTATGAATGTGTCTGTGTGTATAGTTCTGTAAGTTATACAAGAAGTGCTTAAATTTGCTGTTCAGCTGTGTCTGGATGACTGACTCAGTCCTGGTCTGGACACTGATGCATGAGAGCCGCTTCTCTACTTTTAATGAGTACACACACACACAGAATCGCTGATGTTCTGTTACTCTAACTGCTTGTGATGTATTTTGCTATCGTTGCCTGATAGACACAGTGGAATATTGAGGTCGGTTGCTGTCCGTGGTGCTGAAAGTGTAGAGTGCTGTACTATCATTATTATGGTTTCAGCACTGATATATGCATGTGAATAGTGTATTATGTCCCTGCACACTAAGGGCTGGATCACAATACACAGTCCAGATTTGAACATGTGGTGTATGATGGTCAATGGAAATCACACGTGCAAGTTCCCAAAGCCCAACAAGAAACATGAGGGTGTAATCTTCTGCTGTGCTGTTGTGGCTGTTGTGTTTAATAGTGTGTGTGTGATCTTTGGTTGTTATGTGTGTGATGTCCAGATTTTTTCTATAGCCATTTAAAAGTCATCAAATGTGTATTTTAACATCTGTTAAGATTTAAAAAGCTGCACAGTGTAATCCAGCCTTATTGTATGTTGACCTTGTAGTTCAAGAGAATCAATTCTGCCATAGCAGAAGTCTGCAGCAGCCTGCTCAACCTTTGAAACTTGGACCTTTCTGAGACATGTCCTTGACCTTTGTGTCTCAGACTACAGAAAGGTAAAAAGATAGTAATAAATAGAAAGTCCCGGACTGACAACTCATGCATTGATTCTGAGCATGTGCCCTGTTAGAGTTCTTCAACAAACTGTAGAACAAAGGTCATTGTGCTAAGCTGACACCCACTGTGAGGGAGTGCGTTTGTGAGTCAGCCATCAGGAGGGTTGTGTTGTGGTATGTGTGTCTGGGAGAATCAGGCAGTAGGTCAGTCAAATGCTCAAGTCAGCATTTCTACTGGCCGTACACTAATATGATTTAGCCTTTTCCTGGGGCTAAACCCAACACAAAGGGAGTGAGATGGAACATGTTCTTAAAGAAGGTCAACAGACCCCCCCTTAACTCTAAATTACAACCATTGACATAAGCATGGATTCATACAATCAGATTATATGTAAACAGGGCATGAAAAATCTAATATTACACCAGAGCTTTTTTTTTCAGAGCACTAAATTAAAATTGACACCAGAGATCAGAAACTTGACCATATTGACAGTATAATATTTATTTATGGGCAGAATCCTTAATTATTATAAGCAAACTTATAAAAAAAATAACTGATATTTGTTTAAACTATATGAATAGGGTGACCTTCTTGGCATTAAAGGGCAGATTACCCACAAAAAATGCTGATGCTGCTCCCCTCTTCTCTAAAATTAAAGTGGACAGGGACCAGGGTTGTCAAGCCACCGTTAAAGCATCCATACGACCTGTGCACTTTATTTCAGTTGAACTATAAGTGTTTTCAAAATGATAGTTCACCCAAAAATCATTTACTTACCCTTAGATTGCTCCAAACCTGTATTTCTTTGTTCTTCTGAACACAAAGGAAGATATTTGAAAGAATGCCAGTAACCAAACAGATCTCATCTCCCATTTTCTGTCATAGCATAGAAAAAAAATCAATGGGGGTTTGGTTACTGACATTCTTTCAAATATCTTCCTTTGTGCTCAGCAGAACAAAGAAATGCATACAGGTTTGAAGCAATCTGAGGGTAAGTAAATGATGATAGAATTTTCATTTTTGGGTGAACTACTCCTTTAACCTGTCATTATACATTAACATAAACATCTACGGATGTCACGGCATGACAACAAGATAGATTAAGGGCAACATGCACAAGCATGAATGAGAAGATGAAGCTGGCCTTTATCAGAGTCAGAGCTTGCCCTTTTCTCCTTCAGGAGATTGTGTGCTCATTGCTTAAGTCTGTTGACAGTGCATGGAGAATGCAGGAGATGTCTGGATTACGTTGTGTGATGGGGCTTTCGCTTACTCCAAACACACGCACACACACATGCGCGCGCGCTTGTTTTCATTAGTCACGGATGCTGAGAGCTCGTATTTCATGTTGACCTCCATTATGAGCGTACGCGGCCGAGCATCAGGCTAAACGCGTCACGTCTGCCCCTTTTACAGCCAGAAACGCAGCAAACAGACAAATGCGCATAATTGCTTGCACTCTGGTAATGTCAAATCAAAACAGAACATAGTGCTGTTGGGCAGGGTTTCTGATCTCTCGCACATACGTTTACTGTCTTGCTGTTTAAATACGGACATGCCATAATTATGCTTGTATATTGTACTTATGCAGGTAATTGGCATAGACAACAACCTGACAGAAAACATTTTGACGTTTTATAAATTCAAAAACATTGTTTACAGGATGTATAAGTATCTACTGTATATACCCAACCCAACAGGCACACTCAGATTTGACTCCCAAAAACAAAATGCAATAATGCAAAGCCTTCGAATGAAAGAAAGAGTAGGTAAAATGGAAATAAAGCATTGTGTTCTTTACTATATTTGGCAGTAAAATGAAGTGCATTGCTTTGGGAACACAAACACTCTGGCGATGACACATCTGCCATAAAGCCAGAGGCAAACACTCCTGCTTTGTGTGGTTACCAACATTTCTGTTTGCACAAGGCTGTGCCATAATCACATTGGGTAAAAGAGGTGTGAGGACCTTATGTATGACACTCTCTCTGTTTGTCTGTTGCTCGCTTCATGCATATAGTGTGTTGTAAGGGTCTTTAAAACCATCAGGTTTGCTTTAATATATTAGGAGTTTATTTTGGTGAATGGAAGTATTTTTGAGCAAGTAATTTTGAGTTTTGGCCAATGAGCTTTTTATTGTCTTAAGGATTGATTTCTCCCACCTGAAATGTCAGTTAATATCGAGACTCTATAAATACAGATTCTTAATATTACACAAAGATTGCATTAGTATTTACTTATGCCTGCGGTTGATAATAAAGTTACTTTTGATATAAATACGTTGAACTTTAAAGGTGCGAATTTACTGGAAATGAAGTGATTAATAAGTTGAGCGTGTCTTTGTTTTATTTGCTTAGTTTGGGCTTCTTACCGCAGTGCACGCACACACACACATACATAGATTTATTAAGAAAGATTCAGTAGATCTTTAACTAACCAGCATGTCAGGGCACTGTGGCCTTTTCAGCCAAGAGAAATTGATGACCAAACTTCAGCCATCATCATGGAAACCAGTGACTTTTCAACGTTAGGAGTCTTTCGCCTTGTGTGGCTTTGACCTTTGAGTCAGAAACTGCAAGGAAAGTTTGCCATGGATTGAGTGTGTATAGTATACACACACACACACACTCTTGAAACTGTTTGTTCCATCTCTTGTTGGCTCTGTGCAGGTGTGTGTTATTTGAGATCAGCATGATAATTGAAGATGTGTGGTGCGATGGGTGCATTGCCTAATTGGGCAGATGGCTCTGTCAACTTTCCTCAGTGATGCTGTGGCCTTTAAGCAAAATGCACAGACGCAGTTATCATTTCCCCTTTTGCCTGCACCATCAGCCCCCTCTCCCAAAGATAAACCTCCATCTGTTTATTTGAATGGATGCCTCAAGACGGGTGAGAGTGAGTGTAAATATATTAGAAGTTCCCTCTGGGCTGCCTAACTGTACAAGACTGTGTTGTGGTGTTTCGTCTTAGGCCTTTTGTGAACATTAGTTTTCCGGTCTGAGCGGCTCACTGAAGCTCTGCTGAATTCTACACGTTTTTATTGGGTTTGTAATCTGCAGTCATTATATTTGTACAAAGCTCTCTGGAATACTTGATGATTATTGGTCAGTTGTGGCGTTTAGTGGTCAAATATGTATGACTGCAAAGTCCTATAATTGACTGATACCCTGGTCAGCCATTTTCCTCCCAGTGTTGTACTAGTTCTGTTCTCTATTGTCACTTGTCAGTCTTTTTCTTTTAACATGAAATTATTTAGGTTGATTCAATAATTAATAATGTCATTTTCACGTCTGTTTAAATATTTACTTGGTAAGCTGCCATGTAAAAATTATAATAATGTATGGCCAGTCTGGAGTTATTATAAAAGCCCTCAGGATGATACAAAACCACCAGATCACCTTCTGGGGGGTTAGTTTAGGGTTATGACTGGCTGATTGTTTTATTTAACAGTGTAGCAACTTTGCGTTTCTTTTGGCTGTGATGTAGTTGTGTAGTATACTGAATATAATGTCAATTATTAACACATTTTGTGTTGATGTTTTGTGAAATAAATGAAAGGGACAACACTTGTTAAAAATAACTTCTTTACTGAACATATTTGCTGTATATTTTGGTTTGTCAGTGTGTGTGTGTGTGTTTGCATGTGCATATATTGTTTCTATGGGGATGGTGAGACAAATGTGAGATTTTCAAACACAGAATTCAAAGAATGTGTGCATGTGCTCTCCACCCGGTGAGTCACTGCTATCTCTGTCTTATGCATGTACATGTAAAACATACTGTATACACACTATAAAGTATATGCCCACATGTACTGTATATACTGTACCCACAGAAGCATGTGTGTGTGTTTGTGTGCGTGCATGGACATGACACTTAGCAAACTGTATGACAGAAATATAATCTGTAAAAAAATGTATGTATGTTCTCTTCTATCAGCTAACATCTGTCAGCCATACAAGATGGGTCTAATAATAAGAGTAATACGAATATAAGTGTTTCAATAGATGTTTTTTATTTTTGGGTTAGAAATATAGAATATTTCATCAAATAAATAAATAAAATAAAAAACATTATTTATTTACTTGGGAAGTATTTTATTTTTTGGAACAATTATTTTTACTGGAAGTTTATTTCTTATTTCTATAATGCATTCTTAAAAATAAAGGTGCCTCACAAAGAACCTTTTTTGTCTAAATGGTTTCATAAAAAACCTCTGAAGAACCTTTCTGTCTCACAAAACAGGTTGGCAAAAAAAGGTTCTTCAGATAATAAAAAGGTAAGAAAGAAATGGATCTTTAAAGAACCATCGACTGAATTGTTCTTTGTGGGACCAAAAAAAGCCCTCTTTTCTTTGTCCCTGAACTTATCTGGTCGGAAAGCGCTTTATGGCATTAAGCACCTTTTTAACAGTGTAAGCCCTATTAAAGTCCTAACAATTTAAGTAAATGTATCTTGTTTTAAGACTTTTTCTTAATCACAAAACAAGACATAAATAGTTTTTTTGCACTAGTAGTTGGTTTGGGCTTGGACATGAGTGAATCCTTGATGAGTTCTGATGTGTAGAATTCGTCTGAGTTGAATTGATGCCTGTCTGACTCTCTTTAAACTGCTCTGTGATCAGACTAAACTGAGAAGCTCTTTCATGACTGTTTGGGACAGAACTGCTCCCAGGTCAATTGTCTAGAGGTGCAGCAGCTCTGAGAGGTTCAGCTCGTGGAGGAAGAGCGCAGGATATTTGTTGCTGTTGCTTTATCTTGTTTTCCAGTGGGTCCCTGGAGACGCCCAAGTACATGGTGTGGTGAATAGCTCAGTTTTGTTTAGAGAGACAGAGTGCATGTAATAGAGACAATAAAAGGGTGTTCTGGCCCGTGATATTGTCGGTCCTTTGTGCTGACGTTCAGTAAGGAGAATTTAAAGTAAGAAAAGACTCATGGCACACATGAAGAGCAGAGAGAAAATAGGCACCAAAGGGAAGTGAAACAAAGACAATGAAAGACAAAAAGTCTAGACAGGATTTAGACATGAAATCAGTTTTGTTAGTTGGTTTAATGGTGTTCATAGTTGTTCAGTTGTCTCACTAGAGAATAAAAATTGTGTCAACCCTATAGTTCCCCCTAATGACAGTGGCTTTTATAATGTTCACATTTATTTAAATCAATCTCAACGTATGTGATAGCAAATATCTGCCAAATATTCTCTCTCTCTCTCTCTCTCTGTGGGAGCGACTGCTCTGAACACCAGCACTGGCTGTTTAAATGTGTCCTCTGAAAGAAGGTGTCCTGAGATGCAACAGAGGTGACAACGTGAATCAAGCAATGAGGCACACACAGTCACACTTAATGAAAGCTTTTGTTAAGTCTACAGCTGTGTTTTTCTCTCTGTGCTTCTGTAAGTCAGGCCGGGTGACAGGTACAAGATAAAAATAGAGCGACGAGAGAATCTTGAGAAGGGAAAGAAGAAAAAATTATAATATTATTATATAATTTTTTGCTTTAGATTTAAATTGTTAGGATGTAATTTTAAATAACTAATGTCTTAAATTGCCTATAATGCAATATAGATAAATCTGAAAATATATGCAAATGTTCTTTCATTTATCCAAAGACATTGTTGAAAAAAAAGCATTACACCAAACACTCCAAATGTCCCATTTGTTATTTAAATTTATTCAACATTTCCAAAAGATAGAGTAGGACTGACAAACATAGCATAGATTTATTTAATTTACAACTTTATTATTTCTTGTATATCTTTGTAGAGGCAAAGCTAAACGTGTCTGATGCAATCTCATTGGCTCCATATCACATCTTTGACTGGCTAAAGTATAGAACATTTCTCAAACCAATAATGTGGCAAAGACAAAACACAGTTCATGCTCTGGTGTTGGTATTGACGCACACGCACACACACACACACAAACACACACACACACACACACACACACACACACACACACACACACACACACACACAGAGACGCATGTGCACACTTACAAAGAAACCTCATTTGCACGCATTCATTCGCCCCATAAAAATAAATACTGTTGCATAAATAATCTCACTGTGGTTGACTCGGTCGACAGCCCCTCGACTTCCCTTTATCCTTTTCTTTTTCAGATATGCCCTCTCCACCCGCATCAAAATCAATACAATTTAAGCAAATTGTCCTGAATTTATCTGAATGAGAAGTTAGTTAACTCAAAGTCCTCTACGATACTTTAAAAGATGGAAACCTTCCAACGAAAAGGGAATCATATCTATAATAAGCAGTATTACACAAGCCAAAGTGCTATTGTAGTGATTATCAGAACTGTTTTTCGGGAATGCAGAGGGTCGGGAGTTGGGCGAGAGAGGGGAGTTTAGGGCGAGTGCTAATTGACAAGGGAAGGAAAAGAGTCATGAAAATGGAGTGATATTGGGTAACAGAGTATTAACTGTTTTAAATGCCTGTAAGGAATAATATTCATCTACAAAAAGCATCGATCACTGCAAATTTTAACAGAGTACAACACATACAAATAATGCAAAATGAACCCAGTTACCAACAATAGCCAACAGGGGGTGCTGTGCCCAATGCAGAAGTAAGGAGCAATTGAATGCATTGTCCCAAATCTCATCTTTACATTACTTCTCATTGAGCCTAAGATTTTGAACAAAGCCTTTAATATTACCATCCTTTCTTCCACAAGGAGTAAAGGATATTTTTAACAACTTCCTTTTTCTCAATAGATATCTGCAGGTGAGAAAGTTTTACTATGGAGACACACACATTTAAGGACGAGATTTCTGCCAGTCACTCATGGAGCCTTTAAACAAGAAAGACAAACAATTTATCACGATATTTCCTTGTCTTTTGTCAATCATCAATGTGATTCAAAGACAAGCTACTGAACTCCTGAAGTCGCTGTCATTTCAGTCGGATGAAAACTCAGGTGTGTGTTGAAGCAATGGAGAGATCCATGTAAAATGAAGAATTGGGATGATAAATGCTCCATCCTTCACTTTTCTTTTTCCTTGTCTGCATCTCTTTGCCACTTCTGTTCCTCTCACGTGTTCAGTCAGCGTAAAGAATGAAGCCAGAGAAGGTGCTGTATTTGTTGTTGTTGCCTCCGTGGGCTTTGCCACCGTCCAGTTTGATGTAGACTTCATCCCCAGCGTCTAGATGCAGGATCACACTGTTAGAGGCGTAGTCATAGTTCTGATCGGCATCTTGAGCGATCGCACTGGCACGCACCTACATGAGAGAGAGAAAAAGTTATACTGTCAGATCACACAGTAGTAATCTGTCTGGGTGTCATGTACCTATTATTTTTGTGATGGGGCACAGTGGCCAAATATTTTTTGTAGGAAAAAAGTAGCTTAAATGGGCATAATGCATGTTAAATGGACAGTTCACCTGAAAATGAAAATTCTGTCATCATTTACTCATTCTCATGTCATTCAAAACCTGATTTTTGAGTAAACTATCCCTTTAAGCACCAATAGCAGTGTAGTCCCCCGGAAGGTAATGAGTGGAAATTAGTAAAAATCTTTTTCTTCCACTCGAATGCATAAAATCCCCAACCTCTGCCAAGGTTAAATCTCCCTCATTAAACATGAAATATCAGAAATCCTTCGAGATGTAACCGCTCTACTCCAAAAACGTGCTGGCACGCGTTGACGCACAGTTCAAATCGACGGTAACAGTTACTGTTCACCTGAGCGCGCCGAGAAATGATTGAGACGTGAACAGGTTTAATATGTGTGGATTTTTTCGAGTGGCACACGACAGCATTTGGGAAATTGCTGAGGATTTCAGTAATCTGGCTGGTGAATTAAAGTTGGTGAGAGCATGAATATGTACAGCCGTGCACCAGCCAGCGTCTCTCTCGGAATGAGCTGTGAAATGCGAACCCGATGGAAAAGCAATAAAAGTGACAGCCTGTGTTTTCTTTTAGTTCATTATCAGACAGAAAGTTGGGCTTCAGATAGTTAAGTGTTAGTTCAAGCGAAGGATGGACGGATGTAAGCATGTAAGTGTTTGTGTGGATGTGTATTTTCATGTCCTCGTGTTCTAGGTGACCTCTGGTCCGTCTAATTAAGAGTTGTGTTTTAAAGGTTTTCTCAGACCCAAGGGAGAGCTCCGTGGGCAGAGGTGTTACTGAGGACCCCAATACAATATTATAATCAACAGCAGTGTGTGGGGGGGAGTGCGTTCCTCCTACACAAAGTAACTTGTGCTTACTGGAAATATTGATGATAAATAAAGAGGAACATTGATTCTGGAAGGGGAGTGGTCAGAAATGAATGCGTTTAGGTTCATTGGCATAGGTTAAATGGTAAATGGTAAACAGGTAAATGTAACATCTGTTTTAACAGCTCCCTTCATGCACACTGACAAACTAATGTTTTATCTTATTGTCTTTTTGTTTGATTTTCTTAGAGCTGGTGGCTTTGGTTCTTGTCTAAAAGCTCTTTAGGTACAATTTTTTGTAAATAGCTTTCAAAATCAAAGGTTTTACAGCAAAAATATTCAAAAACCAGACAAAAATAAAAATTCTGTCATCATGCACTTATTCTGATAACCACAGTGAAAGATTTTTGGAAGAATGCTTGTAACCAAACCGTTCGTGGCCACCATTGACTACCATAGTAAGAAAATGACAATGAAGTCAAATGTGCCCCAGAACTGTTTGCTTGCCTACATTCTTCAAAATATCTTCTTTTGTGTTCAACAGAAAATAAATTTATAAAGCTACTATGGTAGTCAATTGTGCCCCAGAACAGTTTGGTTACAAGCATTCTTCCAAATATCTTTCTCTCTGTTCATCAAAACAAAGAACTCTATACAGATTTGGAGCAACCCAAGGGTGAGTAAATGATTTTGTATATGCAGACCTATGTAGACAGTGGGCAGCAAGGCACCTCACTAAGTTTTGGATCTGGTTGGTATGTTTGTGTTGTAAATGGCTGGTTTGATTTGCCAGGCACACACCTGTCCCATCGAAACGTCAGCCAATGTTTGCGGTTAAGCGCTTGTGTGGCCCTGTCTAATTTCGTTCAGGCACACAAACAAGATGTGGCTGTAAATACCCTGGCAGAGGGGATTCCCTAAGGTCAAGGCCATATGGATGTTTTGGGCTGTGGCATGGTGGACATATTAGGATGCATAAAGGAAAGTGATGCATTGCTGGTTTTGAAAGCACATTATAACTTTAGTGACAATGTAAAAGGTAAATAATAAATATATTAAAAATATAAAAAAGAGCCAATTCTTTGAAATCGAAATTCTGCTGCGTTTTTCCGTTTTGTGCTGAGGCAGCACTTGTCAGAATGGCTCCATATTGATCAGACATTGTTTACTGAATATGCCAGTGTAAGAATGCTGCAGGACATGAGTGACATTGCCTTAAATTTCCCCTCCTGTTTCAGTGTCCGTTTGCTGAGCCAGAGAGATCTGGAGCTCTCAATAATCCAGAGACGGGCTTCAGCTCTCCTCAGGGAGGCAGTGAGATCAGCAAACACAGCAGATCCCTCTCATTAGTTTTCATTTTCAACTGAATGGCAGGGGTGTGTCAGCGAGCGACCGTAATGTGTTCTTTAATTATGATGGGCAGAGTGCAGAGAAAGAAGAAATAAAGAGAAATGTGAAAATATATATAGTATCAAGGTTTTGTGTTGTTGGATGATCCTCTGCTCTATACACCTGCAGTGTTGCCTGTAAATACCGCAAAAATCTTTGGACACAAACATTTTCTTACTCTCTCAGAACTCATTTTACTCAGCATTTTTGTAGTAACCTTTAACCATCGGATCAAATTTTGTGAAGTGTTTTGTTTGCCGTCTTTTAAAATAAATGCCACTCGGATTCATATTTTGAAATTGTTTGCAAATGATGTCTCAATTTCTTTTATCCATCTGACATCTAATTTCAGTTCTTCCTCTCTCACTTATAATCGTTCTGATTTCTCTTTCCCTCTCTGGTTGTGTCCATGTGTTTCTGTCAGTATCGAGAAGCTAAGAACAAATGATCGATGGCTCAGGTAAGAGGAATCAGCAGACGGCTTGTGTTGTAGATTATGTGGTTTAAGAGAAACACAGACACAGATCTTTTGACCAACTGTCCATCCTCTTCACTGATATTATAAGATATAAGATTTTTATTTTAAAACTTTGTTGTAGCTGTGCATGATGACTGAATACTTGTAGGGCTGTCAATTAAAACCAGTTAAAATTGTAATTAGATTAATTACATGATATTGCGTTTTTATAAATCGAATGTATCACAACTAATGACCAAATGGACATTACAACACTTCATCATTACTGTGGACATAAGCATTTGAATAGAAACAAAAAGGGGCTTAATATGTTTGTTTTGTTTGTTTTCTAAGTCAACAGCAAAAGTCATACGTCATCTTTTTTGTTTTTGCGTGTTGCCTGTACCAAATGCAAATTCATCACAACAGTTGCACATTAAGCTTTGGCGTCATGATTAAATGCATTAACTTTTAATCATCTTCTTTTAATAATGAATGGCACTAACACATAATTGACAGCCCATAAGAAAACAATGTTTAAAAAACTTGTATTTCATTCACAGAAAGAGTCCATATTCAGAGATAAAGTTTGTTTTGGATGACACCCTTGATTGTGTAATAATGCAACTGTAGAGCTACTGTACCGCTGACAGCCTCTCATTATCATATAAAGACTCTGTTGGTCAAATGAAAGAATACTTTCTATTACCCAACCGAGGTAACTCTCTGCTGCTCTAGCTTTTCTCTTCTTTTTTCAAGTCATTGTTTACCTTCTTGATTAAATCTGGTGAGTCTAATATCGATGTGCAAACAAAGGCTGCTATTCTGAATCCATGGCGACGATCGTCCGGTGCATATTAATATCAAATAATCCGCCTTTAGCACACACAGCTTGCGCAGTGGCCTTATTAAAGGGTGAGCTCTTAGTGCCCAGGGAGTGCGTGGGATATGTTGGAGAGGATTTCGATGAAACATGTTTTAATCTTTTTTTATTTTTAATATTAGCCTCCTCTGGGAGGCCGGACTTCCGTCGGCGGCTGCGTTTGGATGTCATTTCAGACTAATTAAAAAGCAATTGAAACGCCATTGAAATCCAAGCTTGTAAAGCTTTAAAAACTCTTATGAAGATTGAATGACAGGGGTTGTGTTGTGTCTGATTTACAATATTGTTGGAGTTATTTTATTGGCACAGCCCCGGCCGGAGGAGACATCAACAACAAAAACGCACAGAGCATTTCAATCCAGCGTAAACAGAAATCAAATAGAAAGACGGATGCATCAATTGCCTCTTACGAGTACGCTGTAAATATTTCATTTATGATGCCCTCCAAGCATCTGCGTCAGGTGACTCGTAAACAAAATCGTTACCAAAGATGGTCGCTGCGATAAACTTCAACAGGGAGAGAAATAGCAGGAAAGTGGGAGGAAATAAATGAGAGGTGGAGGGGTTTAAGCATGAAACAGTGAGCGAAGTTGGGCAAAGTCAAAGCATGAAAGTCCAAAGACAGAGCTGGGCTTTAGGGCTGGGTTACGGGGACAGGCTGGCTGCATTTAGCGTTTCATACAGACGGAAACCGGCGGCCCTGCTCTGACATGCAGCTGTTCGTCCCTGTTTTCTAAAAGAGTCGCAATGAATATATGTCAGTGTGCTCATAGCTGTTTAGATACATGCCCTGTGTTTTAGAAATCTATCATGGATGGCTTTTCGACTTTCAAAGTCTGACTCCAAAGTCTGGCCATTTACTGCAGCAGGTCCAATGCATAGAAATCACCATCATGGTAACACTTTACAATAAGATTGTTAACAGTTGTAAATGCCTTAGATAACAATGAGTTTTTCAGCATTTATTAATCGTTGTTAATGTTAGTTAACGTCAACACAGTTGTTCATGTTAGTTCATGGTGCATTAACTAATGTTAACAGACATAACGTTTAATTTTAAAAATGTTTTAGTAAATGCTAAAATTAACATGAGCTAAGATTAAAAAATGCTGTAGAAGTATTGTTCATTGTTAGTTTATGTTAGCTAATGCATTAACTAATTGTTAACAAATACAACCTTATTGTATTGTGTTATCAAAATCTGACATCATCAGGCTGTATTTTGTTATACTGTATTTAATGAAGTATATATTTTTTTCTATTCTAATTTTGAGAAGACATCAGCAGGAAATCTAGGTTGATTTCCCATAAGGATAAACACTGTGGCATTATGAAAACACTCGAGCAATATTGCAGTTTGCGTTCTGATACCGTATGTTTGACCTATGGCAGTACAAGAAGAGAAAACTTGTTCATAAACAACTCGAAAAGACACATTTCATCCTCCACTATCATAAAATAATATTTCACCTCAACCTTTGATATCACTGCTTAATAGAATGAATAAAAGGATTAAACATGCTGTGATGAAAACACTGTCAGTGGATCTTCTCTGCAGCCTCTTCCTGCCATGATCTGATCTGTCTCACAAGGATATTAAATATTTCATCTACAGAACGAAACTAATCCTGATGGACACATCATGTGGTCTCCACATCACTCTGTTTCCTTCTCTTCTTTTATTTCCATGTGATTGACACCAGTTGACTCCCCGTACCCCATTACAGGATCAGTTTGTGGTACTGTGGTTCAATTGAAGCATACGCCCGCCTCTAATTATACTTAAAAGGTGGACTGTGAGCTGCATCTCTGATCGAGGCTTAGTGGAGCACTTGATACAGCGCTCGGAGAAAAATCCACTCACAGATGAGATGGTGCCAGATGCTCGCACGTTCCCGAGGACATCAGAGACTTGCGTGTACTGCTTTTTTACTTAATAGTGACGCAAACCTGATTAAGGACAAGATAAGTTGTGGAGAACAAAAGTGAAGGTGCCACGGTTTCATTTCCATCTGTCGCGCTACCACGCGGAGATACCCGGAGAGATTAATCTACCCAGCTGCTCTTTGTCTTGTCAGCGATCTCCAGGAATGCTTGGAGAACGTTGATATGATGTTTAAACATTGATTAGAACTGTTTGAAAAGAACGGGCAGAGGTGTTTGCACAGAGAATTAAAGACAAAAGATTTGGATGAAACTTCAAAAGTGCTTCTAATGAAGTTATTACTGAGAGGGGGTGAAATATGATGAATAATGTGATATTCTGATGGTCATGATAGACGAGGGCCAGCTGGTTATAGAGAAGAGGATGCCAACAGCTCATGCCAGGCCAGCTTTCCTACGGATGCTGACATTTGTGCATGAAAAAATCCAAGCCTACATTATACCTGAACAAGGTAACACAAAGAAACCGTATGTGTATGTGTAAAAAAGCAATGATTTATCTTCATTGTTCCTACACTGTTCCAGTCATCTGTGATAAACACGTCTAAATAGTTTGTAATAGAGATTATACCCCAAAACATCCTAAAACTGAGGATAACAACAAAATTAAATGTTCACTCTTTACATACTTTTTTTCACAACTGGAAATCACAATTTTAAAATATCCAGGTTCTTTAAAGTCGTGGTAGATATTTACAAAATAAGAAAAAAAACCAGAATTTCTGATGTTATATTTATCCGTCATAACTAGGTTTGGGTATCATTTGAATGTTATTGATTCTGATTTCAATTCTGCTTATCGATTCCCAGTTTCAATTCCACACTTGAAGTATCTTTATTTAGCCTGCTTATTGACTGGTTTGCAAAAAAATATATTTATGAGCACCGTTTTGTGTATATACACATAGCAACCATGTTTTGTCTGATTTATTCCAATTTGTATTGCCATATACTGTACATCATGGTTAAACTGTAGTTAATATAATGAAACTTTGGTCAGTTTGTGGCGCCTGTGCTTTACCACAAGTTTTAACACATGCACATTTGTAAAATTATGCACACAGGAATTGATAAAAGGAATTTAAAAAAAAATCAAGTATCCAATTCCCAAACGATTCCGATTTTCGATTCCCAAACCTATTTATAAGTCATAATATACTCAATATATTTTGAATGTACTGGCTTTGGTGTACATCATAAACCATTCTAGAACTAATTTAAAAAGAATTCGGTCTTCTTAACATCTGCAATGAAATTGACTGAAGTTTTGGGCAAGTTTTAGTTTTAGTCTATCCAGCAGCTTAGGTGACAGTGGCATTGTTCTCTCGAGCCGCACGGGCCGCCTCCTGCGCACACACACAAACAACCCTGAGATGCAGATCCTCCTTTATCACCCATCAGGCTGCTCTGCATCCAGTACGATCACAAAATGACTGATACATCATACATCTAACAAAAACAGATGGCTTTTAAATTGATTGGTTGTCGGTCAAGCTCAACTTGAACTCGAACTTGAACCTCTCAAAGCCAAAAATACTAAGCCTCTACGTCTGCACCTCTCACACTCAATACCGAGCCACTGAATCACCCCGGGTGTACAAAATGGCTTGACCTCTAAGCTAAGAGTATAGTTGCGTAATGAAGCATCACACAGCGTTATAAAGCATTATTGTGTGATAGAGTGCTCTCACCTCCTCTCAGTGCCGTAATGAGGAGAGTGCAGTAATTCTGGTCTTTAGGGAGATTGAAGGAGAGGGAGAGAAAGATGAGGAGAGGGACCGAGGGATGCGAGCAAGGGAGAGACTCGTGGTTTTTGCTGCGGCATACATTTTTCATGAATTGCCCTATTCATCATTTGGCGCTGGGCGGATGGCTGTTATCTTACAGTAGCTGTTGTTTATTTTCCGAGGTGAACGAGGTGTTAAACATGCACACGACTAATTCAAGCGGGTAACTGGGCTGAGCGTGGGAGACAGAGCGGAGGGAAAATGCGGGATGCGCGTCTGAGTGGATGTGAGTGGAACGGTCATTGAAAGCATCGTTGAGGATGTTTAAAGGGGAACTTTGCTGAGGACTACGTTGTTATTCCCAGGGGTGTGTGCACGTCTGTGTGTGTTTAACACGATAGATGAGTTGGGAGAGAGTGGGTGTCAGTGTCCGTTTATTTGTGTTTATACAATAAGAAGAGGGTTTTCTCATGACTCATTGTCCTACAGTCAGTCAGGAAGGGATATTTTAAAGCACATATTCGTCCCACACACACTAACAGCAGGCTGGATGTTTGACTGATGTGCATTTGAGGAACACTGCAGATACAGCTGAGGTGCAGAAGGACTATACTTTAAAAGTAAAGTTCCCCGTCTATAAATAAATGATGGATTCCAGAGCTTGCTCCATGTCACCCGGACACATCTGACACGCGTGGCATTTCCTCCAAATCCAGTTCTAATAGCCGTGCAGCACCCAATTAGACTGGTTTTAATGTTCTGCCCAACCGGGTGGCAGATTTAGTGTCCAATTAGACATGAGATCAGGGGCAAAGGCCCCGCCCCAGAGCCTCAACAGCTGATTAGAAAAAGTGAGGAGCAGGAAAAGCGTGTTTGAGTGAAACACGAGCACAACCACTAACTCGAACACAAATTAACAAGCTGTTATTGAAGAGCACTGCTTATTAGACTTGTTTAAAGATGTTTCAGACATTTTCAGGAGATTATTTTGAACATAACAAGTTTGCTTTAGAAGAACATTCATGAAAAGAAAACTGAAAGATTGCGTACACTTAACAGGACTTTCCTGTGGTGCTGTGACCAAAATGATAACGTTCTTTTTTTTCTGTTCGCAAAAAAAGTATTGATCTTGGGGCTGTTTTGCCTTTAGCAACATGTTACCTGTCTCTCTCTGTGCAGATGAACAACATCTCATTTATGTACCATGTGTAATTAAACACAATTCATTTGTGAGGCTCTAATAACTGAACATTGAACTGTGTAATTAAAAACACGCCTGTGAAACACATTTTCCCTGCTCCAGATGGTGAAGTGTTTTCTGCTGTTTTGTGTGGATACACACACATTCACACAACATACTCTTAAGTATTGCTCCTACACTTCTTACTCATATTAACACATTTCATGCATGTTAGCATAATTATTTGTGCGTATGGTCTAAAATGTTTTTCTGCAAGCAATTCAGTTCTCTGCTGTTATATTTTAATATCAAGTCTGTTTATTTTCATTACTTTCCATTTTTTACTGTAACTCAGTTTATTTTACTATATTCTATGTGAATATATGTAGCCTACATGATTTCTTCAGGTCAGTTGGTACTATTGCTTCATGGGGTTGAGAACACACATGCTGAAAAATGTATACCTTGAATGCTTCTTAAGTCACTTCGTATAAGTGTCTGCTAAATGCATATGTAAATATGTTTTAAAAAGTAATACAGAATTACTTGCTTGTTTAATAAGAAATAAAATAGACAGTTTCAAAGCAACAAGATAAACAAACGTTACTGCGCATGTGCGCTTTTTCTGGACCAAAGTCGTGGCACTCGGCGGCCAGGGTTTTATTTTATGTTTTATTTTTTTAGGGACTTTTTTTATGTTGAAAGGACAGTGAAGAACAGACAGGAAAGCATTGGAAAGAGACTGGGGAGTGGGACCGGCAAAGGAGGCTCAAGACAGGAATCGAACTCGGGCCGCAAGTGCACTGGCATTACATGTCAGCACATTAACCGCAGGGCCATTGGCACCGACACTCGGCGGCCATGTTTGCAACGCCTCTGGGCAGCTATTTACATCAGAGCAAGTTCACAGTCCTATTTACTTGAATAGAGCAAGGAAGATATTTCTAAAATCAAAAATCACAATTAAACAGCATATTTCCGATCAATAATAAACATTACATGAACTGTATCATAACTTTGGTTTGCTAAGATTAAATTGCGCTAAAAATCCCCTTTTCCGAGGTCGCCTCATCTACTGCGCACAGGCTGGCAAGCGCCTCACAAGAGCCCTGCCCCAGAAAATTATCAGTCTTTATTGATTAACGATTGGCTAGAGCGCATTTTGTTAATATTAATAATATCTTTGACCAAACTTAACTTCCAGTTCACATCCGCTAAGAATAGAATCCCTGCAGATTATTTCTAAAAACAAGCAAAAGAAATAACAAGTAAATGACATTAGCTAGCAAATTTAGTCTAGTCAGTATTATTTTGGGTTACCAGTAGAAGAACCGTTACTTGGCTAAACTTAAAAGTTACACGACCCATCCAACAAATTGTTTATTTAATATCCTTAATTAAACCATACATTTTGAATATAAGTCTATTTAAATTAAATAAAATATAAATAGTTATATTATTAGTCACTAGCCAGACCGATCAACAAACACAGACTGGAAGTTGACTTAGGGCCAGACGCGTGCGTCCGATGAAACCATCTAGGCGGACGTGCGCGCGCCTGACCCCAGTTAACTTCCGGTTTGTGTTTGGCTAGTGTCTAATAATATAACTAATTATATTACTTTAATTTATGTTAATATTAATTTAAATGATTATTTTATTGTATAATAATTTGTTGTATAAATAATGATTTGTTGAACTTTGTTGTATGTTCATTTTATTAAATAAACAATTTGTTGAATGGGTCCTGTAGTTTGGTCGTATTTTAAAGAAACCGCATGGGACATTGATATCTAGCGGTTAAGCTTGGTATCGCAGTCTAAATTCAAAATATTGGAGAGACAATTTTGGTCAAGTAACGTTTTTTCTCGGTTTCTTTCGCTTGTTATCAGAAATAATCTACAGGCACTTTTTTTATTGTTTGTGGATGTGTACCAGAAGTTAAATTGAGGTCAAAACAGCACGCATGCGCAGTAACGTTTGTTTATGTTTTCACATTGAAACCGTCTATAGAAAATAAACCATTACTGCAGTGTCGTGCAAACACTGCAAAACTTATTTAATGTCTTAGAGTATAAATCAGCTGTAAATCAAACAACTAAATTTTTGTAAAACACACATGCATGTGTGTGTGTGTGCGCGCCGGTGCGAGTGTGGTCTGAGACAGCAAGATTATTCAGAAGAAGCCTCTTGAGAAACACAAAGAGTGCCTGGATGCATTTGCTTATAATGAAGTCAGAATAGGTTTGGGTGGATTAATGACAATATCAACAGAAGGAACACAAGGACAGGTGCCAGCGCAATCTGGATGCAGTTCAAAGTTTTTAATTACGATTAAAAAGAATCCTTGGCACACTGCAGGCGCCTTTTCTTTCCCCAGCCTTTTATTTTTCACTCTCTTTCCTCTCCTTTATCACATTTGAAGCGGATTTCCCAGTAAAGCCGTTAAACTTGTAAGGCCAGTGGAATTTCAAAAGGAAATCATGGGCATCTCTACACATCCATCTGGCAAAATGCTTTTATTTGGGGAAAATATTTGGCAAATTAAGGGAGAAGTTATGATGGAGAGGAATAAACAGAAGGAGCTTGGGAAGTGGAGTGGAAATGAATGAAACAAATTGCATCCTGTGTATGTGTTAAAGCTAAAATCTATAAAACACAAGCAGAGCTCTCTAATACATCCACACAAACACTTAAAACACACTGCAACCTCACCAGAACACAAATATTCGTTATTTTCTGTCTATTCACCCAAATGTACACCGTGCACACCAGCTTTGTATGATCAGTGGCCACTTAAGGAATAGAGGAAGTCCACAGGGATACAGCAGACTAGCTGAAAGTCTCTTAGTACTCCATCACCGCCATTGAGAAACCCTGCATTAATACTCTTTCAATAAGAGCCACAGCAACTAAGTTTAACAATGAAAGCTTATTTTGAACTGTTAAGGAAAACGTGCGACTTCACAACCAAGCATCCATCAGCAGTTTGCATAAGGTCCTGTCCACTCTCACACACACATGTCTGCTGTTCCTCTCCTCTGAAACAGCGGTTTAATTAGTTAGGCAGTAACCGCTTTATAAAGATTAGCTTACTCTCAAAAGAAAGGCCCGTCTCCTATGTCTGCCTAAAGTGTCTGTAAGGAGGGTCTCTAGAGATCAGGACCCATTGTGTTCAACAGACGGTGCTTTACGACAACATATGCTCTCCTTCCCCGGTGCTGTTTCTTCACACACTCCATAAATGCTGTACTGGGCTCCAACAGTTTTCGCCTGCTCTTGCTTTTAGTGCTGCTGTTATGGTTTTGCTTAGGTTGTCAAGACAGGGCACAGGGAAAACAATATGAAATCTAAAACAGCAGCAAAGCTCCTCCGCAGTGACCAACTTTGAGAAAGTACACATTTACGATGCTTGTCTCTACAGGACACCATCTCAGGAGGTGCTTTTCGAATCTCTGCTTTTCAGGACTGGGTTTCTGGATTAAAACCTAATAAATCAAATCAAAAGTGAGAGGACGGTTCAGTTAATATGGCAACAAGTGCATGGTGAATGTGATTTGTCTCTCCAAACAAATGATACATGTAATGTACCTTAAATAATGATTCTAAAGTGACAAGTAGGGTAGGCTTTATTCTAAATATTGGAGTGATTATCCCTATATAGACTGCTCTTAAACGTCAATCTGTCCTCTTTTTGACCATCTCTTTGTGGAAGTTGAACTATTTTCTTTAAGAGACGCTGCTGGATGTGGTCGTGTCGGTAATTGTATTTATCTGACTGAAATATCACCTGTCTTTAGAAAGCGCCGGTTGCCGCGGCAACGCTGCGTCCTGCGCGCCGCGCGCTGACCTGCAGGCCACAGAGAGACTAAAAACATAAGCGCCCTTCAGGTGCTGCTCTCCTCACCCCGTTTTCAGCAGGTGTCTCTTCTCTCTCCCTCTCACATCACAGTTAAATAGATTAAATATAATTGTTAATGTATACATTAATAGGTCGCGTTGTGCTGTCAGGCAAATGGAAAACATTTACGTTCTTTTTATTCATGCGCGTGCATAGACCTTGAACCGAGAACTCGCTGATGGTACCTCAAAATGTTTGATAGGTCTACTCAATTGTGTGTTATTTGGCGTTACAAAAACACACACATATAACGTAGTATATGCCAGTTTAAAAGCATTAAAGCGTGCATAAGGCCTACTAGGCAGATCCGAACAGAAAATTCGTCGTTTTGTCAAATAGCCTACTAATACTAATAAAACTAATTAGCTACCTAACAGTAATTATTTACACTAAGTGAAGGCATATTGATAATTTTGTAATAATAAAGTAACTTATTTTATTTTATTTGTATTATATTGTTATTAATATTGTTGTTAAATATTAAATATCTGTTCAAGCAAAGGGAATAGTAATTTAAGAGGCGTAAAAGTAAATTTTATTGACCTAAAATAAGATTAACGTTTATAAGAGTGCCATTAAAACAATGCGCAAACATTTATAAATTATCGTGTCTGTCTGGTCACAATTGAAGATGATTTAAATAGGCTAGCTAATAATAGCCGTGTAAACTGACAGGAAACTAATGGAATAAAATATATCCGGACGACACTCACGTTCTCCCACCTGAGAGACCCGCGGACCAGCCAACTCCAACAGCTCCGAGCGAGCTATTTAAGGATATTTTTATATCTTTACACAACGCGCGCAGTTGCTTTTTTAACTGCTTGTTTTAATCATGAAAACATAAAGCATCCAAAATTGTTGAAAAAAGACGAGCATGAATGTATCGACAGCAGGGAGTGATTAAAGAGATCACATTAAATATCCGGACTACGCACTTGGATATTGTCGCTTGTCTTTCTGGTATTGCGATTACAAGTTCATACAGTTTCAGGATTTTTGTCAGATCGTGGCTTTTCGTCTGCGCCAATGGACCTTAAGTCCCGAACACATACCCAAACTACGCAAACAGCCTGTTCCTGTTCCGTGTGAAAGAAATCGTAGTCTCATATTTTGATGAAATCTTAAATCAACGATTAGTACAAACAGCCATTGCCGTAACAGTTTTTTTATTGTTTATGCATTAGAAAGATCTGCTTCTGACAAATAAAATAAGTTTGTAGCGGGAAAGTGTATTCCCGGCCGTCACATGCAAAGGCGATTCTAAAAGAGACACAAAAAGTACATCTGTCCTCTGTTAACGGGGACACGCGCGCAATGTCAGCGCGCATTCCGCGCGTCTCAACACGCCGGGTGTGTGCCGCGCCGCAGCTGTGCGAACTTCACCCTCATGCTCTGGGGGGACGAAAAACTCACAGCAGATGTTATTCGCGTCTTCCACCAGTTTCACACGGATAAATAAAAGGAGAGAGCGAAACGAAAGGATAAAGAGGACGTGAAACAGTCTAGACTGTCCTCTGAGGGGTCATTATTAACAGATTAATACATTTTAGATCCGCTCTGCGAATACCAGCTTAATCCATCAGTGTATAACAACTGATAGCCTAAATGGACCACACACACATACAAACGCAAATATATAAAGCAAGAAATAAAAAGTAAGAAGTGAAGAATAAGAGTAGTGTACGAAACTGAAAAATAGATTTAAGTATTTATGTTCAGAAATATTTCAATGTAAGTCCCTATGCAATAGCTCATCTTTTAAAAGCAAAAAATGGCATTCATCACAAATGTTCATAATTATGTCCTAAAGACTCTTTAACACGTAAGCATGTATCATGCAAGTCTGCCAAAGAGCACAGGTGCACAGACAAGAGAAAAAAACTGGCACTCACCTGTCCATTTTTGCACAGGTCAGCCCACATGCTGGTTCCATCTCCACCCCTCATCAGAACGTGGTAGATGAAGAAATACGTGCCCGGTACGCTGCAGATAAACTTGCCTGAACTGCCATCATAGCTGTTGCCAAGGTTGGTCACTACATCATCAAACTTGAGGATCTCGTAGCCCTCGTGTGGGTTCTTGAGTCCCGCGTAGAAAGCCACTCGTGGGTGTGTGTTGTACGTAACTGTGCTGATAGCTCCATCGTTGCCCAGACTCAAAACCCCGCTCCGGCTCCTGTCCCACCGGTCCCCCGGGGGCCCCATTGGACCCGGGGGCCCTGGCTCCCCTGGTGGCCCCGGAGGTCCGGGTTTGCCTGGCCGGCCCGGCTTCCCCTGCGGCCCCTGGAGGAGTGTGGAGGGTGGAGGCATGTTGCTGTGGTCGGCCAAAGCCTCGGCCTCGGCCTGCACAGAAGAGCCAGTGCTGGTGATGCCCGTGGTGGTGCCCTTGTTCTGGTAAGGGTCGCATACCATTCGACAGGTACCCAGCATCTCGTAGTGGCTGTTGTCATTGCTCACGGAGCTGACCAGCACGGGGATAAGCACCACCAACACCAGCACCAGCATGACCCCAACAGCGGCCACCACCAGGGTCTTCCTGCCCAGGCTGAGGCGCGGGAGTGGCTGGGCAGCCAGCGTGGGTCTGCCGGGAGCCGAAATGGTGACTGCTGGAGAAGAGGTGACCGCGGAAAAAGAGACAGATAGATAGAGGGGCGCGAGGGGTCCGGGGGGGGTAAGGCGGCAAGCCCTAGGATCCCAAGTGTGAATAGGAGTGTGTGAGGGAGACAGAGACCCACATGCACACACTCTCACACACTTGCCCAGCTCCGTTCACGCCTGGTTTGCTCACTGGATTCGTTGGGCTGGCAGGAAAGAGGTCTCAAACAGATCCCGCATCCGCTCGCTCACACACTCGGTCCACACATACATGCATACAAATGCACTCACACACTCTTCCAAAAAGTCGGTCCCATTGCCTGGTAGAGAGAGTTGCAGCACGTGGTAATGAAGAGAATGAGGAATGGCAGAGGCAGCAACGAGAAAGAGAGTGTGAAGCGAGCGAGCGAGTGTGCATGTGTGAGTGAAGGACAGCGAGGGAGAGAGAAAGAGAGTGAGAGAGAGAGAGAGAGAGAGAGCAGCAGATGTAGAAGAGAGGAGGAGAGACAGGGTATGTTTGCAGAGGCGTTTTCTCAGACTGAGGGTTTTATACTGAGTAACCCCTCCACTCTCTCTCTCTCTCTCTCTCTCTCCCTGTCACAGCAATACCAGCCAGGGGAACGAAGCAAAAGTAACCAAGAGAAAAAGACAACACAGCAAAATATAAAATATATTAGGAAAAAGGAAGGTATAATGTCTACTTTCTGATACATATTATATTTAAAATAAAATGTCCTTTTAGAGCACCCATTATAGTTTTATTTGACCTTTTCCTTAGTGTGAAAGCTATTTGTTTATGTAAAAATAAAAAAAATTACAAAGCACAAAGTCCAAAAAACTCTCCAACAGAATTTTCCTGAACTGGCTAAAATGCCTAATTTGTGGTCCTGCTATTATTTCCTTAACATGGCTACGTCACTATGTCACACATTTGCATAATGCCAGCTTAGTGGCTTGTTTGGTTGGCATGCAAACAAAACTAGAACGGAGGCAGGGAAAACGCTGTTTTAGTTCGACCAATCAGAACAAAGTGGACCAGCTGACCAATCAGAGCAGATTGTGTATTTCGAAAGTAGAGCTTTTATAAGCTTAATCATACATTTTTTTTACATCTATTCAAGCAGACCCTAAAATAAAATGATGCACCTAAAAACTAAAATAATATTAAATGCTGTGAATTTCAGATTTCAATATTTTTTCCCTAATTCTGAGGAGCTTGTCAAATAAATACATTTAAACACATGGAGGCACACATTTACACTTCATTACGCATATACAGTATTCAGATTGTTGACACACCCAGTCAAGGTGAGGTAATATTATGATATATACTGTTATTTTTAACAGACAAGGAACTAATGATAAGCCATGTCCGAATCCTTGTGCTATTCCTGTATGTAGCACCTGCACTTAGCATATCCTTTCCATAGATTCCAATGGCTGAAGTGTATTACCAAGGTGCTTGATCATTTCACTCCGACCTTCACAGTTTGTGTGGCACATTTCAGCTTGGGTTGTTTTGTGAACCTGTCACAATGTGATGCAGGCTTTGCAAAGAGGCTGTTATTGAAGGATGGCGCAGTTAAAAATGATATTGAACCCGACAGCAAACCCACAGTGCGTGAAAAGGTTCACCACAGCTTTGTATCTCATTTCACATGTGAGAAGAGAGTTTACATATAATTGTTAAAGAAACAAAAATAAAAAAAATGTAAGGGTCAGAGAGGGTGAGAAATGGTAGACCTAAATGTAAAACATTAAAAACCTGAGAAAAAATACTGTCTTTAACAAAACACAAACTGCAAAGGAAATGATGCTTTCAGGTTGTGCGCTTATATTTTGTCTCTAATTTAAAGTAAAGTTATTCATCTTAACATGGTGTAGCTACTAGATGTTTAAAACCTTGACGTTTTTTCCACTCATAATAATTATTGACTTTATATACTATGAGGATAATTTTTGATTTTGTGTTACAATACAATCATTTTAAGAACGGAAATTCACTTAAACGTCTTCTTTGTGTGTCTTTGACTTTGAGTGTTTGTCAAATTGAGTCTTATTGTATTTCACTTTTTTATCCGCTTTGCCACTAAAGTCCTCCTCCTCCTCCTCCTCCTCCTCCTGCTCTGAAATGGTTTGTTATTGGCCTGTTGCGTTTTTGTACATGGTGTCTATTGATCCGGTTCTTTGATTGAATTAAGGGGTCCTGTGTGGAAAATAAAATCCATCTCCGTGGTTTATACCAGACAGCTGACATTTTTCCTCAAGGGCTGGTCACTGGGCCTGCAGGATTCTCAGCATGTCACATGATCTAAGCTCGCAGCAGGCATGTAAAGAGTAAGCTACTGAGATTTCTGTTTAAATACAGATAAACAGGCTACCGTATTTATTCCACCATTGCATATAAAAGGCGGAAACACTTTTAGCCTGTGAAAGTAAACCCGCGATGAGTGGAGGCAGGTAAAAGATTAAGGCGCAATGAAAGATGTCAATAGATAGAGGAAAGGAGAGAGAGAAACTAAAAGGAAGGAGAGGAAAGAGAAGAAGAGACGATCCAGTGTGAGGTCAGTGCACAACAGTCTGTTATATATGACTAGTCAGTTATAGGGCTTGATAATGTTTTCATTGCCTTTGATGGGTTCAATAAAGCAAGTGTGGTTGAAAGGAGACAAGCGTGGTGACGTTTAGCGGTGGGTGACTGCAAATGTTCACACAGCCCAATTTCACACAGGGAACAGGTTATTGATGTTTTCCAAGATTTCAATAGGTCCACATGTCCACATTCCTCCGGTTACTGAATGTTGTGTAATAAATCATGTGTATGCTTCAGACAACGCTGATGATTCATAATCTAATTTTAACTTGGAAATAAGCAAACGTTTAGTTGGACAATGTAAAGAAAGATTAAGAATGAAAAATAGATCTTTTTTTATATTGACCATTGTATAAAAAGTCAGATAGCTTTGATTGAAGCACAACATTGTGCTGGGTAGCAAGTATTTACAAAATATTAAGAAATTCTCAAAATGATGTTTATTTTACTGCTAACTTGTTATGGACAAATATGTATTATTTGGAAAACTGCAAAATGGAAGCATTTGCACTATAGTGATCTGGACCCACTTTATTTGAACTTCTTTTTCAACCAGCTGAAAATGAAAAGGTTAGATGTTCAATTTAATTAGAATAAAGCAAAATGAAGCCAGCGGATCACAAGTGGACTGCAGCCCTCCTGATAATTTGATTGATTTGACTGAGTCTGTTTATTTATACATCTGTAGAAAGTAAAGTGTATAAAGCACACGGACAGATGGAAGGGAGGGAAACATAGGGCGCTGTTTATTTGGCCTTTGATCTGCATGCTGTTAGGAGCCCAGCGAGAAGGACTCATATCCCCACCTACTAAAGATTACGCACCAACCGTCCACACCACACGACCAGACAAGGTCTCAAATGGACTCTTTCACATTCATGTTTGTCATGGCAACCAAATAAAGTGGGCAAGACAAAAAGATGTGAAGTGGCGAGAAAAGAAACCCTTAAGAGCTAATGGTTGAAAAACAAACAAATAAATAAATAAGATGTAGACTTTTTAGGCTCTTAATGTTTGAGAAAGCAAATTACAAGAAAGAAAAACAGTTAACATTACTCACAAACACACACACTCCTTATGTCTTTGATTGCTTCCCTGCATCCTTCCTGACTCCTGCCTTATCAAAGAGCTTCTTTCAGAGCACAGCAGTGAGGTACTGAGAATAGCCAGAGAGAGAGAGAGAGAGAGAGAGAGAGAGAGAGAGAGAGAATCACTGACAGTTTAGCTTTTGTCAGAGTTGATGTAAAGTCACAACTCACATTAATTTACAGGACACGGTAAACACACATTCTTCCAAGCAAATAAACAAGAAATATAACATTTAAGCTTAAGAAACCTCAAGAAAATTGTCATACTTGTCAGTACACATTTTTGCTTGTTTTGATCCATGCTGGGTAAATATTGGACAGAACACATTGTTTCCACTCATGTTTGGGTAAAGACAACCCAGCAATTGTTTAGAAATAACCCAGCATTGGAGTTCTGTCCAATATTTACCCAGCATGAGTGTATGTAAAACATTTGAAATCAGTCCTTTATGAGCTCCCATGCTGAAACAGAGCTTATGTCTTATGAGACAGCCGAAGCATGCATATAAGTGTACAGTATGTATGTGTGTTGGTGTGAGGGCACAGTACCTCCAAATGAAAGAGCAACAGGAGCAGGACTCTGAATAAGGTGTCTGAATAGGAAAGCTTTCTTTAACCTACGCAGAATAAACGGCAGCCGCCAATAAGCGCAAACACTTTTTTAGGCTGTCAAGGCGAGACAATTTTACCCGAGCTGAACAATTTTACAAATTGAAAGACACTATTTGCAGGGCACATTGCAATTTTTTTTTTTAAATAGAAAGCTTAATGTAAGACATAAGCACCTGTACCGGCTGTGCAGTTAAATGGATGCAGCACTCAAACTATTTACTTTCCTTTGCTTAAACCAAAGACCCAAGGCAGGTGTGGGTTGCATTCACTAAAAATGGCATTCCAGAGCAAAAACATTAAATGCACCTAAGCATTGTTATTTGTTATTAATGCAAACATTCTCTTCAATGTAAACTAAGCTGCTTCTGGATTGTGAGATTGTAGAGGTCATCCACGAATAAGCATAATAGTAGTCTGTAATTCTCATGTATTTTGGTTTTTTATCTTTATAGTTTTCCATCCTATAATTTTTAAAAGCCACATCGATTGTGAAGCTGGACTTCATCTGAGAAGGTCATGGTTCTCTTTTACATTTTTTACTATGTGTTTCTGTTGCTTTCAAACTTTCGTTGTAGTAACAAGGGCTAGAAGATATTCATATTGCATTGATTTCATCCTATCTCAAATGCGTATTCAAAGTCTGCGTGCTGTTTTGTCGTTTCCTTTTTCGCCGCAAGAACACCAAGGCCACCTATAACGGAGTCTCCATGTGCACTAATGAGTCACAGACTCGAGCCAAGAGAAAGGATAAATAAAAGTGACATTGTCTTCCCTTTATCCATCAATTTCGCCTCTCCGCAAAAACCCCCCATCCCACCCGCTGCTCTGCAAACCTGCTGGCAAGGGAATGTGGAGCTGTCACTGGGTTCTTCTGGTATGTCATCCCTCTGGTTAGACTTGCCTGGAGGGCAGCGGTGGATAGTGACAGCCCTGCTAGTCGTGATTATGGCCAGTCTCCATACGCTGGATTCAGATAAACTGATGAAATAAAGCGCAGGGAACCTTAGTATTGTTTAACGATAAGAGAAGCAAAAGCAGAGCGGTCCGTTTAACCGGCGTGTCCAAAATACCAGACTGAAGCTCTTTAGGAAATGTGACAGGTGTCTCGTCGAACAGATCTGCTGTGGAAAACCCAGAATTCCTCCGTTAGTTATTAAAGTCAATGTCAACCCATTCACATAGTAAAAATGCCATTGAAGATCTTTATTCGCTTAAAGGAACACAATTGAATAAACTCTCTTTGAATAGCGAGTCTCTAAAGCTCTGAAATATGAGAAGTTTTCTCTATTGCCCACTTCCTTTCATGTTAGACACTCCGCCCCTCTGCAGTGTGGAGACAGCTGTCAAAATATATTTTTAAAGAAATAAATTAATAAATGAAAACTTTCCCGAGTATGTTTTTCTATCTGTCTCTCCTTTTATCTGACCCTGGGGAGGAATTGCAGGACGGTTCCTGTCATCCAGGCGTGGGGAGACAGAGGCTGTCAGACTTCAGGCAGGATCCCAGCTGGGGTGCACAATGCTTGGCCCCTACGGAGCAAGTGAGGGGATGCTCTGGAAGAATCCAGTCTCTCCAGGGAGGGGCGTGGGGTGCACTGACCCAGAGGGACAGCGGGGAGAGATGGGTATAGACAACTGCAGGTGGAGGCTTTCTTAAAGGGCCAACTCACCCAAAAATGAAAATTCTGCCATTATTCTAAAGACAGCTGGTTGCTCTTGTTTTTACTTAAAATTCGGTCATCATTTACTCAAACTCTTGACATTTTAAACCTGTATGACTTTCTTTCTTCTGCAGAACACAAAAGAAGATATTTTGAAGAATGTTGGTAAACAAAAGCGTTTGTCATTCACTTCTATTGTATTGACACAAAACCAATGTAAGTCAATGGGTACCATTGTTGTTCGGTTCCCAACATTCTTCAAAATATCTTCTTTTGAAAAGAGAGGAAGGAGAGTAGATGATGACAGAATTTTCTAAAATCACCTCAGTTTTTCCACAGACTACATCATTCCCTCTTTCTTTTTATGTAGGCTATACAGCATCCAGTAACAATACAAAAAATCCTCTGTAGTGACCAGTCCTCTTAAATTTACATTTATCCATTTAGCAGACACTTTCAAATGGGAGTTGCGAAAACCTTCAAGAAAAACAAGATCAACAACACAGTCATCATCATGCTCCGGGTTTTTTGGCCAGAGATAAAGTTAGCATTCAATTTGATCATCTCATTTCAAATACATAATGGATACAGCACCAAGCTGACTAAATTACATCTATAATGACAGTAGCTTTGTCGTAACACCATACTTCAGTTTTACATCAGTGTGGAAATCTTGACTCTTTGAGTCTTTTCTTTACAGACATTCTACAAGCAGTCTAGACATATTTAATGTGCTGCCCAAACCCTTTAAAACAGGTATTTCTGTACAACTATGGCCTTTGATAACTGTGTGTGCATTAATATGTATGTATTCAAATGCCTTGTGGTAATGTCAGTGGTGAAATGTTTACTTAGTTGCATAATAGCATTTCTAGGACTGTTTCACAAATGACCACACACGGGGGAAAACATTAGTTGTGTATTTGTGCTGGCCCGGAGGATAGAGACACAACAGAGACTGTACAGTGGAAGACAACACGCTTTTATCAAAATGCATATGCATGTCCTCTCTTTATTGACTTGTGTGTGTGTGTGTGTGTGTGTGTGTGTGTGTGTGTGTGTGTGTGTGTGTGTGTGTGTGTGTGTGTGTGTGTGTGTGTGTGTGTATCTATATGTATGTACAGTACAGGACAGATGGGCAGATTTTGAAGGTTTAGAAGACACCTCAAAATTTGTTTGCAAAGGTACCAAGGTATATGATTATTGTTTTCCTCAAATCCTCAAATTCTTTTGAGACCAAATAATCTGAATTATGTTTATTACTCTTATTGTTTGACAAGCAATACAAAAGCAATACGTCCAAGCAATACACAGATTTATAAAGCTTTACATAACAGAAAGAGAAAACATCAAAAAGAAAGAATACCAGGATAAGCGTAACATAGTAATCACAGCTTGAATACTGTAAGTAGCAGACGCTCTAGGTCTCATATATTCTGAGAGCATTTGCTCCTCTACACATGTACACATTATACTCAAGTCTTCTCAGAACTGCCTCCCCTGCTACAGGGTTTCAGCATCATGTCACACGCAGTGAGCCCCAGCGCTGCATCTCATATTCAGGCATTATGAGGACTCCTGCCCTTTTCAAAAGTATAAACGCACACTACTACTCCTCCCCTGCCTTCTCTTTCTCTCGCTTCTGGCCATTTCTCGGTCTCTTAACATATTAATGAGAAGCAAACAGCTATTTTCTTTTAATCATGAGGAGAGTGAGACATCTGATGGGAGTGAACGGGACAGCTGGGGATATTTCTGAGGGTCAGAGGAGGCTGAACTTCTTCCTCTTGTAGCAGCCAATGCAGTCGGCGATGAGCTTAGATCATTCTCCATATTCAGTTTGGGGACATCCTTTGGGCAACTGAAGCAGTGCTGAATACAATACACAGTATAGTGTTACTGATACCTGCCTATATTATGTACCAGCCCAAACTCATGAAATGCGCATGAACAACACCTCCAAATAAGTACGGCAAATTGCAATTTTACGTGTTTATATACGCCAATGTTTGCGTGCATATGATACAGCAATTTTAGCGTGCATGCATATTATATGGCAATTTGTCTTATTAACCTGTCCCCAAACCCTAAACCTAATGTTAGCGTGTGTGCATATTATAACCTTTCCCCTAACCCAAACTATATATATATATATATATATATATATATATATATATGCCAAAATGTTAAGACAAACATGTTTTACATTTGTGTAATATGTAATGACCAAAATACATTCATTTATTTATTTATGTCCATCTGAAACCTTGTATCTAAATATTTTTTAATTTTGTTTTTGTTGTGTCATAAATTATTATTTTTAATCCCCCTTTATATGTTTGTCTTTGGGTTTTGTAAATATATAACCAATAAAAGTATTAAAAGTGCTTATAAACATTGACAACACAGTATTTAATAATTTAGAAAGTACAATGTTTTTTCAAAAACAGCAAATTTAGAAATCCAAGGTTTTGGAAGGACAGCGACGATTTGAACAATTTGGATTTACTTGGCTTATTGATCTTATAGGGAAAATGTACCTCTGGATATAAAGGTAAAAGAGATGTATGCAGTTGATTTGAACAGTTTTCTGAATGGCCATATTTCCACTAAAACACATCATGTCCAAGTTCCATGTGCACTGTGTTTGTTTACAGTATGTAATAATAATATTGAACATTGACTCTAGTTAGCAAACATGTATACCCTGTATCACTTTAAGGCGTACACTGTAACTGATTCCCAAACATTTCACCGTGTAGGCTAATTAAAGAAAAGAAAAATCATTATCCTCAGCAGCCTCGTGGCTCTTGGTTGGCTCAAGACAATGGCAGCAAATCCACAAGCTTTCAACAGCAGCTCACTTTTGCTGAATTTAATTGCTTTGCTTTTGGATTTCTCTTTTAACAACTTTAATAAAATGTCCTCAGATTAGCGACCCACACAGACACTCAATGATTCCCGGCCTTTTCTCTCTACATGCTCTCAGAATCTCATCTGCACCTAATTCTCAATTGCTCATGAGTTTTCATTTGCTAAAGATGACATTTTATTAAATGTCTGATAAGAAATGAAATAAGGACTTTAAAATAAAGCCTTTACTTTAAACTTTATTGTTTTTATGTCTTTTGACTTGAACATAATATGTGGAAAAATGTACATTGTTCTAAAAAACTTTTGTGAGCCAATCCTCAGAACCTACCTAAAGGAACAGTTCACCCAAAAATGAAAATTCGTTATACTTGGGATCATTGATCATTGATCGTATATTTTTTACTTATTTTGATAGTCTATCATTGTTTTTTCTGATCCCATTTCTTTACATATAGTAATTCCATATAGTGTTTTAAGCACTGTTTATGCCAAAGTATATTTGTAATATTTAAAAATGTATAAATAGAGTGAGGAAAATAAAATTAAAATTCTGTCTTCATTTCTCTCCCTCGAGTTGTTCCAAATCTGTATAAATTTATCTGTTTTGATGACAACAGAGAAAGATATTTGGAAGAATGCTTGTAAGCAATCAGTTCTTGGCCACCATTGACTACAATAGTAGGAAAATTTGTTCTGTTGAACACAAATAAGATATTTTGAAGAATGTAGGAAAGATTAGAGCTGTAGTGGATGGAAAAAAACAACTTGACAGCAGTTTGAATGTTTTTATTGTAAAAGGTCTATGAGATAACAATGACCTCAGCCAGATGGAATTGTGACAACCTGTGGTGCGTTATAAAGCAATTTGTGCATGTGCATCTTTATTTCTATTTAATGCTGAAAACTACTTTTTATAGTAGTTTAAATCTGTCAAATGTGCAATAACATTACAAAACAGTATTTTAACACATTTCACATACTTTCTCTAAAATTAGCTTTTCATTTTTACACTTTTTCCAGATAAAGATCCAATTCAGCATGTATCAAAAAATGTAATGAAAAAACGATTTATATATTAAACTTCTCGCTGTCTATATTTGACATTGTGCTGTGACAGTGTTGAAATTCTGCACAGTAAGCAAATAATAAAAGCTAAAAAAACAAAAAATGAATTTTGACTTTCCAAAAACAGAATAGACATCTTGCATATGGCAAAGGAGGCCAATATAAGACAAAACCCTCAGAGACCCGGTGTATTCATTATCTGAGAAAAGTGCCCACAGAACTATATTTTATGCTAAGAAGTGCTTTGGTAATGCTGATATAATATTATTCAGCTTTAAATTCAGACAATGCTTGTGTAATTGCCAAAACAGTAGGAACAGGGAAAAAAGCAAGAATAGTCCGCTGTTCAAGACGTTGCATTTGTTATGTCAAAAATCGTTGGCTGAAGGAATCGGCCATCTACTTCTCGAGGTGCGTGCTTCGCTTACCTTGTATTGACGGTAATACATGCATGTTAGTGACCTTAAATCATTCCCTCTTATATATGACTTAGATCAAGCCTTACAAAGTCACATTTAAATTCACAGAAGCCTGAGATGAGGTATGGGATTTGTTACTGTATTTATTCAGGGTAATTTATCTGTCTCTTACCTGTGTGTGCGTGTGTGCGTGTGTCCACAGAGGAGGCAGGACAGCTCTCCTCTCCCACAAAGCAGTTCATTTACATTCAGCACAGAGACATGTCATAAATCACCTGTGCAGAGAGTAATGGGGCCTGCACTGGAAAACTCTCTCTGCACTCCTTCCCCCTCAGTCTCACACACATGACTGTACCATACATACAATACATGCAAGTGCAAATACACAATACAGTGCACCTTAAAGAAACACCTAGAAATGTGTACGAGCATAACCTACAGTGGCACTAAAATAGCAAACAACAATCTCTCACGGCATTGTTTAAAATATACTCTTCACCTCTCTAAGTGCTTTTCTAGCACTATAAAGTGCACATTAGCACACACACAGCTGATTGTCTTCAGCGGGGATCCCAATGCTGCCCTGGCTGCACATGAAAGAATGCCCTACAGGATACTACCAGAATTAACCTCTCCCAAAACACACCCACATCTTACCCATGAGCCCATGTAAGGCTCTCACAGTCTACCTCTGCAGCACATTACATTTATAAGAACCCTTACAACAAACCAAATAAGTGCAATCCTTATCCAAGAAAAAAGAGGTGGATTAAAGATATAGATTATTAAATATAGATTATGTAAATCTATATTTGTGATTCACAAATCCAGTTTTAAGTAGCACGAGAACATTTGAAGTAATAGCCAAAAATATTTTTCTTTTATGCCAAAAATAAGATCATGTTCAATGAAGATATTTTGTACATTTTCTACCGTAAATATATCAAAACGTTCTTTTTGTGAGTGCATGCAGCATAATCGCTATTAAAAATGACCAGAAACATGTCTACAAACTTCACTCACTGCTGTCCTATCTTTGGGAATTACTCACTCAAGTTTGGTATCTATGTAAAGCTTAGATATTTAGCTTTTGGGTTCATCTATTCTCTACAACATCATTACAGCGGTAAGACAATAGAGAGCATTAAAACAAACCTGTTTCTTCTTAGCAAAGGTGCCTCTGATGGAGAACTTTGATTTATGTTTTCTGGTTTTGTGGTCCAGGGTCACATTTATTTATTTATTCAGTCAGTCATTTTATATTTATGAATATATATTAATTTACTTATATTTTTGCTCATAACAGAAGTCATCTTAAATGTACACTGACACCTAGCAGCACGGAAAAGAGTTTCTGGTTACTTGATTGAGTTTGTGGATTCCAGAAAGTGTGGCTTTTTATGTCTGCTTAGGTTTGTGTAGAAATCTCACATGCTGAAAGTGTAGTGTGACTGTGGCATTAGAGCTTCTTAAAGGCCCACAGCTGCCCGCAGTGCAGAGCGATGAGCCGCTAATCTACTGGTCTGAACTGGCCTACTGGCCCACTGCACTTTGAGGAGTGGGGGAGATTACTGCATCTTTACTGCAGTTCTCTTTCCTGCCAGTTCCTCCTGTATTATCACTTATATCAGTCTCTCTGTACCACACGCATGCATGTTTCTAGCCAACAAAGCCTAAAGACTATGCTTAGATTTAAGCTTGGATTATAAGAACGCTTTCTCGGATGCTCACTGTTCTTTAAAAGGAGAAGCACAGATGCACATACAGTACTTGCCCTTCAACTGTGTTGCAGATTGAAAATGGCTCAGAATGGACCCAAACACTGGGTCAATATTTGTTTTACTGTTCATTTTGGAGAACATTTTGTGCATTATATTTAAAGTATGTTTCTGGAATTTAAAGCATTCATGGGAAGATTAAACTCATTTGCTATGGTCTCACAGTCGAGCTGAAAAGTGACCAAAACCCTTTAAAACCAGTTAAAATTTAGTGGCATCTAGTGGTGAGGCTGCAAATTGCAACCAACGGCTCACTCCAGCGTTCACCCCTCCCTTTCGAAGCACTACAGTGGCTGACACAGGACAAAAATATTATCACATTTTCGCTTCTTTGCCGAAGGAGATAACATATTTACGAAACACGCAGTTTGTGGGTTTAAGGCTACTGTAGAAACAAGGGGACCTGCGGTGTATGTAGATAGAAATAGCTCATTCTTAGGTAATAAAAACATAATGCTTCATTATGTAAAGTCTTAGATGCCATATACATTATGTATATTATATTGCATTTCTCTTAATGGATCCTCTTTAATATAACACACAGCACCTTTAAGAATAAGCTTGACTAGATTGAATCTGTGAGGGATTTGAGACTGCTACAGTCTCTTTTCTCTTTACATCAATCAGCCATATTTTAAAAGTTTATCCAATAAATTACAGGTGCATGGACAACTTTTTAAAAAAGAAATATTGCCAAGCTAAAACCAATATTATTGTTTGTATTTGATGTAATGCAATGTGTTTATATGTTTTAAGGAGGAAAAAACACATTATTGTCCAAATACCGTACAGTTTTTAAGTCTCCTCTATGCCCCGCCTTCTGAAACGAGTAGTTCTGGCATATTCCCTTGTGGATTGTGCCATGTGCTCTGATTGGACAGTTGAGCTGTGCGTTGTGATTGGCTGAAAACCTCCAGCGTAAAGGCGGAACTTCCAGGACGAGGCCAAGGGTGCCTTTCAATTCTTATTTGTGCATCCTTGTTTCCTTTTCTTGCTTCTTAGCCCCTTTGACCACATACCACTTTACAGAGATATGTTTTTATTCTGTCTTATGCATTTGCATGGCTGCAGCACCACAGCTGTGATAACTAAAGATACGCCTTCTTCTTTGCGGGTACATTTGGGTGGCGTCATGCAATGAACTGAGGCGCACTGACGTGGCACTGCAGGGACGTGTGTACACGAGCCGTTTCAGGCAGTTCAGGGAGATCAATCGCTTTTATAAAGAATATATATTTTGTTCTGATACTTTTATGCATGGACACAGGAAAACACGACATTCCGGCCTTTTTCTCCTTTAAATATAATAAATATATATAACTAATAAGTATGATAAGATGAATATTCTGAGTGCTTGCGATTTGACTCCACTTTACAGACTTTAGTGATTAATCTGAGTGTGTTGAGGTATAATAAAATGAATGTCCACGTTGGCGGTTTGCTCCTTGTTCTGTAATTTTAGCCACTGTTGAGGGCAGCAGCAGTGTAATCCCTTTATAATTACCTTCTGATCAAACATAATTTATCTCTCCAGCACTGACTGTAATTGAAACCTGGGACAGACCGCACTTCACATTAAGCAGACTTAAGATGACTTAGTCATAATTAGTCATGCATTTATTCGAGCTGAGAGGGAATCAATGAGGTAACTGATCGAAAGGATTTGGAAACCCTAAACTACGACACTAAACTATAAACAGAATTGAACATGACTCTTGTTATCTGAGAGATCATTTATGCTTGGTTTACTATCTCTCCCAGACAGTGACAACATTGCTGTTGTAAAGGTTATAAATCTCTGCAGAAACAAGATCACCCTCTGCCCTGTCTGTCTTATCCTTGCACGCTCTCTCTCTCTCTTTATCTCACATCATAAAAGAAGGAAAGTGTATCTTTGACCTGCAGCTATGGACGGAGGCTGTTTCTATTTATCGTCAGGGATTTTAAAAGACCCTGTCACTCCATCTTTGTATCCTTTAGTTTTTCCCCTCTTTTCTTTTTTGTCAATTAATCTGAAAATGAACAATTCATCTGTTGCAATTCTTTTTCAATGCTTCATGATCTTGACTGTGTTCTCACGTTGTGTTTGGAAAACTTTAGAAAAGAGATAATGTAAATTAAACTCATTTTCTTTTTGTTGCTATGATAGCACCTCAGGAATACAAGAAGTTGGAAAAATACTGTGACTTTAAAATGAGTGCTGTTATGTACATTTGTACAGTATGTGTGAGGATGTGTGCAGAGAGATCAGCGAGAGCGAAGAAAGTGTGATTTTACTTGTGTGAAGAAAGATTTCTGTAAACCAAAATATGCCAAAAACCACTAAGAAATCACATTTCTGCATATATTGAGTAAGTCATATCCCAGCATTTACTAACATTCATTTAGCATTCACTTTCAAAATGTGACCCTGGACCACAAAACCAGGGTATATTTGTAGCAATAGCCAATAATACATGGTATGGGTCAAAATTATCGATTTTTAATTTACACCAAAAATAATTTAGGATAGTAAGTAAAGATCATTTTCCGTGAAGATATTTTGTAAATTTCCTACCGTATATCAAAACTTTATTTTTGTGAGTGGATGCAGCAAAATCGCTAACAAAAATGTCCGGAAACACGTCTACAAACTTCACTCGCTGCTGCCGCTCTTTGGGAATTACCCACTCAAGTTTGGTATCAATGTAAAGCGCAGAATTTCAGCTTTTGGGTTCATCTATTCTCCACAGTGTCATTACAGTGGTAAGCCAATAGAGAGCAATAAGACAAACCTGTTTCTTCTTAGCAACGGCCTGCTACAGCACCTCTGATGGACAACTAAAGGTGATTTTCTCAATATTTATATTTTTTTGCACCTTCAGATTCCAGATTTTTAAATAGTTATATCTCAAATGTTGTCTTATCCAAACAAACCATACATGAATGAAAGCTTATTAATTTAAAAAAATAGACCCTTCTGGTTTCGTATTCCAGGGTCACAAAAGTCCCTAAAAGGATTTATAGACCTGAAGTCAATGGCAAATGCCAACCATGTGTATGAATCTGCACGTGAACATGCGTGTGTCCTCTCGCATACACGCCGTGTTCTCACACTAATCGTCGCTCGTGAGAGTAAGTGTGCTGGATTGCTCCCTGATGAGTGTGTAATACGGTAGAATGGAGGGGCGGCTCTGTGTGTTAACCCAGTAATAAAATCCCCCTCTTTAAAGAGGACTCACAGAAGCACAATTACCCTTCTGACATCTCTTACTGCATGATTTATGAAAGGAATACTTTGCTCCCTCTTTCACACATCGCCTCACAGTGTAGAAAGCGTCTGAAACTGGACTGATTGAAGGAAAGAAGAGTTTTGATTTGATGTGAAACAGAAGTGAGTGCGGAGGTGGAATAGAGCGAGCGGGACAAAGGGACGGAAAAAAGAGAAAAATGAAAGAAATTATGGAAAAGTGAACAACTCCTCATGAGTTTCTTGAGTGTCTGGTCACCTGTCATGTGTGAACAAGCTTTCAGCTTAGATAATCATCACCTCATCCACCTCTAATTGGCCATATGTGTCATCAGTGGACCACTGCTAAGGTGCAGGAATGTGTCTGGGCATTTATAGAGCTATGCTTTGTAGAAAATTATATGTACGTGTCTATTTAGATAAATATGTTCCCAGATATGATCCAATGTAACAATACCTTTCTATGGGCACATATGGCATATGACATCCACAACTGGATAATTTACAAATACATTTTCATAAATGTTTTCTTTTAGGGTTAGGGTTCGAGTTTAGGTCATGGACGTCTGTAATACCTGAAGAAAGCTATCAAGTAGCATTCCCATTTATCTCAATGACAGTTGATCTGCTGGCTCAGAAAAGACCTGAATACTGCCATCTGGCACCACAAGACACATACAGTCCTAAGCACTTCACGAAAGCCTATACTGACTGCATGAGCTCTGATGTCAAAGTCAGCAGACAATACAAGTCTATTTTGATTTAAAAGCCTTCAATAGGCTAGACTAGACTAAAATGAAATCAAATAAATCTACTATACTATAATAAATATAATATTTTTAAATAAGAGGTTTTGGTGTCAAATATAGTTCCAAACAAATACATATAAGCTTTTTAGTATTTGTATTTGTTTGCTTAAGAAAAAATGAAAAGAAAATCCTTACACATAAAATTCCCCTCTGCAATTATATTTTATTTTATTATGACTTTTTAGTGTTAAAGGGACAATGTGGAGATTCCAGCGCCATCTAGCGGTGTGGTTGCATATTTCAAGTAGGATCCGCAGTGTATGTAGATAGAAATAGCTCATTCTGAGGTAATAAAAACATAACGGTTCACCTCTGAAGAGTTATGGATAATATATTACATTTCTCAATAGATCCTCCTACTGTAAATATTACACATATGCCCCCTTAAAGTTATGTAGATCTTTCAGATGAATTTGAAAAGTGCTGGTGTGGTCTTGGTCTTGACCTGCCTTGGTCTCAAACCCTTAAAGTGTTGGTCTGATCTTAGTCTCAAAACACACTCTGGTCTTGGTCTTATGGTCTTATCAGTATATAAATGTAAAATAACACAGTTGGACTGCAGCCTCATTTTTGGCTCATGGACAGGAGAAGCAGAAGGGAAAGGTCAGCTATCTGGATCAGGAAAAGCACTGAAAGGCAAATGTCATAACATTTAGGGCTACGTGTGAATGGTTTTTATACCGTCTCTGTTTCGCTCTGTTTGTGTACATGTTTCTGCTCTTTATGTTGGTGTACATAACAATCACTTTGGGCATGTAAATAATAAATATATCAAAGGCCCTCAGCGTTATTATTGATTTATCTGGACCCATAAATGTTTGAGATTTTGAGCTCTTCTGTAGTCCCTCACCATCTACTCTGTTGTGCTAATGAATGAATTCGGGCTGTTCTGTAGAGCATCCAGACTGTGGCTGATAATAGCACATGTAATCCCTTTAATGGCAGAGAGCCTAATAGAGCTCTCATTCAGGGATCGGACACAGTGTGTTAACCAGATTACACACCATTTACCACTAGGGAGAAGGAATGTGCTTGAGTGTTTATATGTGTGTGGGTTAATAAAATAAAGTGAAATACAGGATGCATTTATACTGAGATGTCATAGTTTTCAGACTCAGGGCACAAATCTGTCAGACTGATAGTTGTTGTGGTATTCGAAAAAACCCAACAGACAACTTTAAAATGTTGGTGTATCCCCATTTACAGAATTGATATGGAATTATGAAACAGAATTATGATTCTATGGAATTGTGAGCACCACTGGGTATTATATTATGGTCAAACTAGATAACAATGTTTGGTCCAGCAATGCACCAGAAGGTACACAAACAACTAGACATGTGTCATCTCTCTACATTTTGTCTCTCTTTTTCTGAATCACTCACATAAGTTTCTTTGACAGAGAGAGCCCACTGACATGTTACCTAGCAACATAACACTTCAAGCCTTCTGTGCGCTAGCCGTTTTTGGAACTCATTGTCATGGCAAAACAAACAGTGAGATCAGGTCTGACAGATCCTCAAACTATCGCTAAATGTCATTCGGCCATTATTGTGCCATCACCAGCACTGCCAATGATTTCTATTCAGTTCATTGACTACATACATAATTTTCTATAAGAAGAAGCCAGCCATGAGACTGATGCTTTACAGAAAGACAACATCCATCAAACTAGGGAACTCTATTTGTTACTGTGTCACTCAAAATTGTCGATTCCTCACCATTAGCAGCCTCATGCCTGTGGGCAGAGCCCCAGGGTGGGTGAACGCTGTTCAGGCCACCCACGATGTGCCCACCTAGAGTCTGGCTAAGGCGCCAGGGAGGCCATATGGGCTCAGGCTGGCACACGGCCCCTCAGCTGGGGAAGAGCCAGTCTGTCGGAGTAGATGACTTACCCGCTCTCCACAGGACCTCTGGAGAGGGGTGACCATCTGGTATGCCTCCCCATCCCCAAACAACTCACCCCACCCGAATGGTTTGAAATGGAATTTATAGCGTAATGAAAAGAATGGACGACAAACTCACACTCTCCAAGTTGTCATTTGCAGGTGCAACACCAGGAGAGGGGACTGCTAGCAGCTACGTGAAACCAATGGGGCACCAGAGCAATTACGTTTATTAAAGAGCGTGGTGTATTATTGAGGTCAAGCCATCGGAGCGAGTGGGACCTCCGTTACCATAGCAAAATTGAATTTTCCAGGTTTCATGTGTGGAGTAGTGCTAAAAAACCCTGTTTATAAACAGCAACTGTTTAATCAAAGTATGAAATGAATTGCACAAGCGATTCATGATAATGCATGCAATATAAAGGCCTGGCCCCTGGGAAATGTTTATTGCTCTTTCATGTTCATAGATCAGAAGACATTATTGAGTAATCTGGTATGTTTATTTATCAGTTGACTCAGATGTTTGAGTACGATTTGAGATGCTGTTGAGAAAACTGAAAAGACGCATGTGAGAAAAATCTGAGAAGCAGCAGATTGTTTTTCCAATTGCTCTTCATCTAATTATTACATTGCGGTCATTGAGAAACATTGAGATGTGTTTGTGATTTTCCTAAATGTTTATTAAAGGTATAGTTTACTCAAAATGAAACATCTGTCATCATCTTATTCTTATCTTCTTGTCATTTCAAACCTGTATGACTTTCTTCTGCAAAAAACTAAAGTAGCACCCATTCACTTCTAATGTATAGACACAAAACTAATGCAAGTCAATGGGTACCGCCACATTCTTCAAAATATCTTCTTTTGTGTCCTGCAAAAAAAAGAAAGTCATACAGGTGAAATGACAAGACAGTGAGTAAATGATGTGAGATTTTTCTCTTTAAATGCATTTATACATGAATTTTATCCGAGAGAGGAAATTAAAATCAAAATGAACATGGCACCTTAAAACCAGATTTACCAAAAAGTTTCTTAATATGTGAGGAACTCATCCACAGACTGTTTGTCATGGTTATTTGGCAGGAAATAGAAGTGATCAAGAATCAACAGCTACTGATCCCTCATTGCAATCTGGATACAAACCTCCCACCATCCAATCTGCCTGTCATTGAACTCATTTAACTTTTACATGGAAACGAGCCGTGTGAATTTCCCACACAGGAATCATCATGCAGTTGTCAAATATAGAACAAGAACACACACATAAATAAACAGAGCATTACAAATATTCATATACTTGCTTCTCATTTCCTCTGCTTAACTACAGATCCCCGTAATATCTTTTCATTAAATCGCTGTTTCTAATGGACAGCAATTTATAGGTTTAAAGCTTATTGGTATTATTTTCCTCCACCCAAGGAATCTTATAAGAAACATCTGAGACAAAGTTTAATGAAAAGAAATGAAACAACTGACAACTCGATAAAGCCTTCCTGAGCTATGAGGGAGCAACGTCTGAGCAATACAATTTTCTTTTGCTCTGTATTTAAAGCGTCACTGCCGTTCAAGCTTTGACACATACGCGCTCACATTTTTTGTGCCAAGTGGATTTCTAACTCGAATAGTTATTTTTAGGGAGACAAAGTCCAAATTTGTCACCTCCTCATTATATTATTATTTTCCTCATGGTTGTCTAAGCTGATTTAAAAAATAAGTGCATGTACTCATGATGATCTGTCCCTCTTAAAAACTTTATTAGTTGCTACTTGCTTTTCATAACATCCTGATCATTCTCTCAGTCGCTCTCTTTAACAATCTCCTTATGTCTCTCTCTCTCTCTCTCTCTCTTTCATATACACTCATTCTCTGAGCTTTAATAATGCTTAAGATCCTCGCAGGCCTCTCCTGCTCCCTGAGCACCGATGCAATAAAGCCCGAATCTCTGAACTACAATGCTATTTAACGCAAACGGCTGTCAGAGGTCATTCAGTAGGGAGCTCTCCAGCAGAGCTATATTTACACTCATCTTTTCACCTCCTAGTCCACCTTAGAAAAGCACCACATGCACAAGCCCTGCTCACATGTGTACTGAAACCACTAGTAAGTCAATGGGTGCCAGAACAGTAAGTCAAAGAAAAGCAGAAAAGGTGACCAAGCGCCGAACACTGGTCACGCAGCATCTTCTTAACTCCTCGGAAGAGGAGCACGTTCATGCATAACAAACCGGTCCAAACTCAATTACAGATGGACAGTTCTGTCACTCTTTACGTTTGTTTATCTGTTGTGGTTGTTGTTTTTGGAAGAGTTTTTTTGCGCTCTTGAGTTCTTTCTTTTTCGCTGTCATTAATTTGCACCATCTGTCTCACACTAATGTCAGAGCGAGGTGACACGACGAGGTGTCTCTTGTCTATTTTTACCTCCGTAACGAGGAATCGTAAGAGAAAAGTTTGCATGCCGTTCAGACACCTCCGCCCAGCCACTACTGGACCATATGGTTGATAGGTGGGGGGCAGTGTCTCAATGGACACTGGGGCACAGGGTGGAAAAGTTCACAATGATTGTACCAGTTATTTTAGCCCCATAGTGACATGGGACCTGAAGAAAGAACAGTCCTGTTATTGTGCTGGGGAACTTTTGAAGTCTTGAATCAAAGAGTGGGAATGTATGTTTGACCAAAAGAGCTCTATAATACCTATAATACATCAATAGACACCCTGAATGTAGACAATTTCAAAAATCTGCCAAACTTGTTCAAAGAGCCACAGAACTTTTACAGGCAATGTCATGTGACTCATCAGTCAGCCACAGGAATATTACAGGACTATGATGATGACTGATGTCACCACAAGAACATACAAGGTGTGACAATGTTTTTATATAAGGTGAATTCATTTTAAGGTTTTAGTTTTGTTTATTATTATCATTTTAGTGCTTTAAACTTATTTCAGTTTCTTTCTGAGGCAACATTTACATTTTTGTTAGTTCATTTTTAGGCCAATACTGTATTTGATTTTAGTAAAACTAAAATAACCTTGGTCCTAACCAGATGCTACAGTGACACACATGGATCTTTTGGAAATGATTTCTACAGGGGTTGGACAAAATTATGTGAACACCAGGGAAATAGTACCACCATTGATTTTAATACAGAAGCCTCAAACATAACTTTTACATGTATCATTTTTGAATAGTTTTTGTGGAATGAGAGGAGACCAAACTGTAACACCAAACAATTGGGCTGTGAAGGTTATAGATGCTCTCGCTATAAAACCTAACATGATTTGACTCATTTAGAAATCTATTTAGAAGTTACTTTTTTAACTTGTTCAAAACCATGTTTTGGCATGCATCCTTAATTTTTAGTATCGGAACAGCATTCCCAATCAATATTAACCCACATAACATGGATGTTCATAATATTTTGTATTTTTGTCCAATTTTTCATATCAAACATGGATGAGGAGAGACTGATTATACAAGTTTAGAAAATATAAGGTATGTCAAATCCCACGGTGAAATCTATCAAAAAAAATCAATAAATGCCATAAAAAGTCATTTTTTGTGATTTACTATTTTCGAAAACCAACTTACTTAATGTAAAGTGCATTCAGTATGTTGACTGACTAAGGCCATGTTAAAGATTTAAATCATTTCACTTTAATCCCCCTAATCTCACAATTACATTATGAGACCTTAGCCTGGATAAAAATGAAAAAAGGGTCAGAAGGGATGTCTACTGAATGGATGAGAATAGAGAAGGAGCTGATGATATGGCTATGGTATTTATACCAGCCAACCAGCAAACCCATCTCTCCTTGATTTGAGTTTTTTTATATTGCAAGAGAATAGCTGTAACACACAAGCCTGGGGCATCCTCACTGGACCTATGGGCCGGTGGTTATGAGAGAAGTTCATTATCTTTTCATAAGATATTACATCAAAAGGAAATCATCTGCTTCACGCACAGGCTTCTTAACATTTAGATATGCGGTACTTGTGATGTTGATGCAATCTGGCTCAATTTTACTTGTAATGAGAGGAGCCTTTGGTCTCCGAGCACTTAACAGAATAACCAGAGCCTCAGAACCTACAGGAAATTAGAAATATGAGTCAGATCTGTTGAGAGACGTGTGCTGCGGTTTGATTGGCACGTGAAGTGATGCACAGGATGTGTGTTAGAAAAACAATGATGTTTGGCCCGGCAGCTGCTGGAGGAGCATGCGGCGAATCACCATCGCAGACCATTCCGTGCGTGTGTGTTAATCCAGTTCGCTCCTTGAATCTCTGTGTGTGTGTGCTTGTGTGGGTACGCGTGCGGTATGTAAAAGAGTCTCTCGCACAGCATGACTAATTAAACGCTTATGGAATGTTAGGAGCAACGTGCAGATTGGTCCTGGCGCGCATGCCATGCTTAATTCAGCGTCACTGCACAAAGGCCTTCTAATCTGGTGTCAGACCCATTCTCAAACAGCGGGACTTGGCAGAGAAGAGATCCACTGGCAAGCATATCTTCTCTCACATACCACACACACATAAGCGGTGACACTAGTTCATTTTAAGTGCATAAAGCAATAATTGCAATTTATATTCACAAAAAACGTTGATGCACGCAAGACAAAGACGAGAGTAGACATTAAGTTTATGCTTACATTGATGTGTTTATTTTAAGGCTCTCATCAAATTAAAAGACTACTGTAAATATATAAATACGTGTCCCATTGGGAAAGCACAAAGCAGGAGTTCTAATGTCTCAATGAATTCATGAAATACGATTACATTGGGACTTTTGCCTAAAAGGTGCAATCCTTTCAAAAATGGCCATCATTATTTCTACATCTTAAAGGATAGTTCACCCAAAAATAGTTGCTATGATAGCATTCAAAACTTGTACTCTTTCTTCTATACAACACAGAAGAAGATATTTTGAGAAATGTCTCAGTGGTTTTGTTTTCATACTATGGCTTTCCTGTAGTTCAGTGGTAGTAACGCCAAGGTCATGGGTTCGATCCCAGGGATTGCACATACTTCGAAACAAATGTATAGTGTAATGCAATGTAAGTCGCTTTAGGTAAAAGTGTCTGCCAAATGCGTAAATGTAAATCAATGGGGGCCAGTGTTGTTTGGTTACCAACATTCTTCAAAATATCTCCTTTTTTGAAGAACGTCACACTTTTTATTTTCATTTCTACTAAGGAATTTTAATGGGAAATCCAAGACAAAATTGATAGCTTAATGAAAGATAACCAATGCCATTATGTCCCCTGGCAATTAAAGAGCAACCTTTGACAATAAAATGTTCCACTGTTCCGCTTAAGGCATGCAGTGATGTGGAATGGAGAAATGTGTGTGTGCATGTGCTGCTTGTGCAGCAGCTGCCCTATGAGGCAGTCAGAGGTGAAATAGGTGGGTAATTGAAAGCTACATCATTACATCCCGCTTTGTCTTCCCTCTTGCCTCTATTTCCCTCACCTCCTCCCTGTAGCACTTCTATCTATATGGCCCATTGTCTACAGTCCAGTCCCAGCTCACAAAAACCTTCCTTCCTCTCTGCCTGAGCTTTTACAACAACTGATCTAATGTTTCAATACCACTGTGAACCCGTTCCTCGTTTCCCTTTGTTCTCCACACACTTCTTTTACCTGCTGCCCGTCACTATCCACAAACATTTAAAACCTGCTTTTCTTTGAATCCGCAGGTTTTGTAAAGGGCTGTGATTTAAATTATAGCGGGATTACGTGTGGCAAAGAGATGGATTTAAACACACCACATATGCGCACACACACACACACACACACACACACACACACACGCACGCTCTCACGATTGGTTGTTCTGTCTTTTTGTTGCCATTTCTGTCTTTTTGTTGAGTTTCTCACCCTTCCATCCTCTCTGCCAAACCTCTCACACTCACGTCTTTGTGTGAATCTAAACAGAGCTGTATTGAGAATGGGTTTAATGAAAGTGGAGGGCTTATTTGCAAAAGAGAGTTGACTCCAGTCGCAACCCCTAAGCTTGAAGAGAATTATAGAGCGGCGTTTATGCTGGAGGGTGAGACGCTACAGACGCTAAGGCTTTCATATATACTGTAGCAGAGGTTTGGAGGCACAAAACAAACAGTTTTTGAAACATGCATATTTCATATATGTGGAAAAACAAAGTGAAATACCAGGGGAGAGAAAAGACCAGCTTTAGTAGTACATAATAAAATATGACTGAGCAGTTAGGGTTAAAGGCAGAGTAGTAAATCCTTTCCAGAAACATTTTTGTCATGCTGCTCCAGTCTCTTCACATCCTGATAACAATCGCTACGTAAAGAGGTCAAAATTTATTTTTTAAATATATATCGTCTGTGGAAGTAGTGGGACCAAAAAACGTTTTGGAGGAGGCATGGCTTTTGATAGCAATTCGCAGGAAAGGAGGAATCATATGATTTGACTGCTAGGAGGCTAACGTTAGCATTTATCAAAAAGCCTATTGCGCCTTTAACCAAGGTTTCACCCGATAGGCATATGAGTTATTTTATTTTAACTCAAAGAAAGTAAAATGCCAGCCATGGAGAAACATTAAGAGACCATTTCAAATGTTCATTTCATCAGCATTTCTAGATGTATTGTGGTCATTCCAGTCCAGTGTCTGTTGAATTTCAACAAAATCAAACCTCAGGAGCAACAGCAATGTGAAAGATGTTCTAAATACATGTACATTAGCGGTCAAAAGTTTTGGGACACTTGAGCAAAATTTGTTTCTCACTGTTTACAAAAAATGTTTGCTTAAATATCTGAAATGACTTTAGACGAAAATATAGTTTTCCATGTTTTTTCATGACAAAACTAACATTTTATTTAATAAAAAATGATTTTTAAATGGATAACTTTGGCTAATTAAGAAAGAACAGCCAATAAGAGCACAGGATAGATCAAAACTCCTGAAAACTCCTGATGAAAACATTTCTGCAAATTCTAGTCGAAAGGTGACTACACTAAAAACGATAAAATATAACATGTTTTTTTATAATATATATATTTTTTTTTTTCAGAGTTTATTAATATTCTAAAATGTGGGAAAAATATGAACACATAAGTGAGTAAGTGTCCTCAAGCTTTTGACCGCTAGTGTATTGTATTGCTTAAAATGTATTATAAACTTGTTTTCTTTGCCGTTTTTGATAATAATCCTTTCTATTATTTTTGACCTGTTTCTTCAGTATTCATTTTCTGAAAATAAATGCAAATAGAAACAATATTTTTATTTGAGATTTGGGAGAAAAATTGTTAGTAGTTCACAGAATGAAACAAAAATGATAATTTTACCTGAACACATAAATAGTAAATTTTGAAAATAATAGTCTCTTAATTTGTATATATTGTATAGCTGCTGTATACACACACAGCATTTTTTAAATTGGTCTAATATACAGTAGACCAACCATATGACCCAACCCAAACAACACATATTTCTTTATGTAAAAGAGGAAGAACATTCAAAAAGTCAGATTTCGTTGTTGTTTGTAAATAAGCATAAAGAAAAACATAGTTTGCATTAGAGGTCACAGAATGACCCCTCATTGTCTTCAGAGAACCTCATGTGACTTAATCTAGTCCATGAACTGTAAGCAAGCTGTGTTTAGCTGTGTTTACTGACCTTGGATCAGCAGACTCAGTAGCAAGGGTCTGATCAGCAAGTGGTGGGTTTCTCAGGTAAAGCCCAGCAGGATCCCGGCTATGTTTCTCTGCAGGTGCACAGACCTGCTGGGTTTTGGACCAGGTCAGACCGGAGGACTCATCATATGGTTAGAAGGGTGAGAGTGCAGTCAGCAGTGGACAATATCATACAACGCTTTCCCCACAATCTTCTCAGTTGCATGTCAGAGAAGTGGGACTGTGGACCTATAAGAGCTTTATTTTAAAATCATGACTTCACGTGAACTTAAATTCCTTTTTTCCTCTGGTAAAATTGACTAGAAGAATATACCCTGACAACATAAAATGCCCAAGAAAATACCCTGCACAGTGGTCACTGCTTTAGTCTGAAAGGAACTGTAAATTAAAAATTGATGTTACAAAAATTTCGGAGAGCTTCTGAATCATTCGTGCGCATTAGTACAGCGTCTATAAAAAGCTTTACACCGTCACATTAAACCTAATAGCTTTTATAATGAGGTCTATTACTATCCAGATCGCGTAACTAGTGAAACTAGTCGACTCCTGCATACAAACCTTGGAGATTTGATTGGAAAAAGGTTCTAAATTATCGTTTTAAGATATAAAACCAGATAAAAAGAGGCTGGTTCATTTACACAATTCATGTCTGTAGGCTCATCAAAAAACAACTTGAATAATTTACAGTTTCAAAGACGATTAATGAGACAATGTTAGCCGCTGGTTTTGGGTGTCCTCAAGGTGGATAAGGAACATTTTGTCAGAGGATCAAGTTGGAGCTCAGAGGGAGAGTTTAATGTCATAATTCACTGACTTTAAGAGATTTTTCTCCTCCAGCTGCATGCCCAGAGAAGACTTCATGTCTCCAGCTGAGCTCCAGCCACAGGGAGAGAGAGAGAGAGAGAGAGAGAGAGAGAGAGAGAGAGAGAGAGAGAGAGAGAGATTGTGCTTATATATCATTTTGCTATGCATCATGACATGTTAAATGAGGAACAGTTGTTCCGTTTACCTGGGTGTTGATCATTTAGGCAGGGAAACATTGTCCTTTCACAGATTTTCGGTGAAAATTATCAGCAAAACATAGAATATGAAAATTAGATGTTAACGCAGTATACACACCCAAGGTGTCCTATACACAATAGCACAATATACTGAATAAAATGGATGCCTAGTTCACCTAAATGGATGAAGTAGTTCACCTAAGAACAAAACTTATGTTGTCATTTACTCACCCTCTTGACATTTTAAAGCTGTATGACTTTTTTCTTCTGCAGAACACAAAAGAAGATATTTTGAAGAATGTTGGTAACCAAAAACCGTTGGCCCCCATTGACTTCTATTGTATAGACACAAAACCAATGAAAGTCTATGGGGACCAATGGTTTTCATTTATCAACATTCTTCAAAATATCTTCTTTTGTGTTTTGCGGAAAAAAGAAAGTCATACAGGTTTAAAAAATGACAAGAGGGGAGTAAATGATCGCGCAATATTGTCATTTTTTTAATTATCCCTTTATGGCCTATTGATTTATTGATTTCTCTTGTTGCTTACACCTGAACACTCAAACTGATAGTTCCACCCTAAACTTACTGATTGAGACAATTTTCAAATCTCTACAATGTTTAGTGAAATCAACCAACAACTAAGCTACTTAAAGTTGTCTCTACATATTATACTGAGATAGGAGAAAGTAACACTATATTAAACACTATACCCCCAAAAATCATTCTACAGTAAATCTTTAAAAATACTTAAAATAGTTTAATGCCCATCACTCACTTAATGCCCTATGTGTAAGAGCAGGTGCTAATGGGAGAAGCAGAAATGTTGTGTGAGAGTCAGAATTTTAACCCCTCCGAAGCGCAGGTTCAGTGAGATTCTCAGACGTAAAAATCTAAGTCTGGATGCATTTTCTCTAAGGTGTCCGTCTGAATTTATGGAGCCTGTTCATTTCCGCAGCCGGAATTCCTTCACACAGGAAATGAATCATGAAGCCTGACATAAAGTCATAGGAGGGTTCCTGCAATAAGAGCAGCTTTGGGTGATAAATGGATGAAAGACTGTCCCCCACAATTCGACTCAACTGTGGGTCTCTAACTGTATCTTGACATTAAACAGCGCTGTCAGTATTAAAACTACAAACTAGTTACAAGTGTTCAAACTTGCATGAAATGTTTCCTGCATCCTTAAAGTCATCTTAAGGACAGAACTGTGGTTTTAACACAACTTGTCATAATGCAAAGGTGTCCACACCTGTCTGTAATGCTCAAGACCTTGATCAGCTGGTTCAGATGTGTGGATTTCATTTGGTCTGGAGCTAAATTCTGCTGGACAATGTCCATCCAAGAGCAGGATTTTGGACTCCCCTGTTATAGCGGCTCTAAATTTTCTACAATTTCTAGACTTCTCGTCTTTGTTGTCATTTTTCATCGTTTACCATCTCTGTCTCGCTCTTTCTCACAGCACCATCCTGATGCATTCCCTTAATCACAAATGGCAGGTTATTGATTTGTGGTCGGGGCATTTTTCGGAAAATAGCTCCTGACTGACAGTGCACCTATGACCAACACATCACTCTCTTTACAGAGACATGGTGTGTGTCAGCTAAGTGCAAGAATTATCTGTTGTTTTTTTATGCGTTTCACACTTTGGGGCAAGGTTGAGCAATCAGACCTTTCCAGACTTACAAAAAAGGAAAGAGCCAAACTTGTACAATCGTGATTAATTAGCTGCCCATCATGGCGGCTGTGGGTTCTAAAAATGAGTGGATGGATTGCCTGTTAGAGCTGAATGGGGGAGGAGGCCAGCAAGGTAAACTGTCTAGGGCCTGATGGCTGGAGACAGACAGACAGACAGAGAGAGGGAGAGAGAGAGAGAGAGAGGGAGAGGAGAGAGAGAGAGAGAGAGAGAGAGAGAGAGAGAGTTTTTCCAATCAGTCTACAATCATTCACTGATGCCTCTCATACAGTGTGTAGACATGGAGGCATAAGTTGCCTCATTTTTGCTGACCATCACTAGGAAATATTTAATATGAACGTTAAAACAGGAAGATGAATAATAGGCCTACATAAACTACCTGCAGTATAATGGCATTCGTTAAATAAAAAACTATGTACAAGTATTTTGATTGTCAAAGCCGAATGAATGAATAGTTCATTATCATGTCAACCCTAAAATGAAAAAAATCAAACCAAAGGTTTTTACCATAGTAATATGTCAGATGTCAATATTTGGTGGCTTAGTGAAGTTTTTTAAGCACATTTCGTTTTAAAGTATAGTTTCCTATTGTCAGGTAAATGAACCGTCACATCCTTAATGATCCATATTCCTCATAAATAGACACATAAAAATAAAATAAAATAAAATATTTTGTCTGGACTCCATCATCAGGGGGTTACTAAAAAATAAACAGCTGATTCAATAAATTAGTAATAAATACATTCTCTCAGAATTTAAATTTCAAGTTTTAACTAAAAATGTCTCATTTATCTGCAAACTATCTGCTAGAACACTGTGACGTTTTTTTAAGACATCTAAACTTCATACATTTACCAAAAATGAGCTTTAGACCAGCAGATTAAAATTAAGGAAAAAAGAAAAAGAAAAGTTAAAAGAAACAAAGCAATTTTTTTTCAGATGCAATTCTATATTCACTCTAAAAGCAACACAAAATGTGTTATAATAAAGTCTAAATTTTACCAATCAAAAAATACTTGAAATTGTATACATATAATTTAAGACTTGTGAAGAGTTCCTTTGGCATGATGGTCTCCTGCCAATCCATCTGCACATAAGTTCTCTCACCGTCTTCTGATGTATCCCACACATTGAGCTCTGTCTGAAACACTGGTGACTGCTATCGGCACTTTGAACTGCTAATTATTCAGTAACCTCTTTCTCACACTCACAAACAACACCTAAGCTTTATTTAAAGTTCATTTCCTGACACAACTATTACTGTGACTTTGCAAAAGCCTTTTCATGGCATTGCTTGTAGCACAGATAGAAGACTGTCATTTTTATTCAATATGGCTAAATGTCTAATTTCTCACATGCACTTTTGCATTGACCTAAGTGTTGCTATAGATCGCAAAATAAAATGCAATCACTTTGTAAAGCTGCTTTGAAGGAACATGTACTGTGAAAAGAGATATATATTTTGTTTGATCAACATTAGTTGATCATAGTGACACTCTCACACGTCATATAAAGAGCTTGGGGGATGTCACACACCTCGTCTCATGACATCATCATATCCTTGCTCTCCAGTCAGAATGACAGTGGGTATTTTGTGGACAGGTTACATTTTGCACATCCACCTCTGCTGCTGTATGTCACTCAGTGTCAAGCGATGCATGTTATCATGGTTTCAAGTCTTAGAGCGGAGGGACACATCACCGTCCGAATGCACTTTGCCTAAATGCTTCATGTTTCCCTGCATTTTCACCCTCACCAACTTTAACATCATCCTATCTTTCAGCCAAATAACAAAGATACATTTCTATTTCTCTTTTTTTTCTCGGCTTGCTCCTCAGCAACTTTAGTTTCTTTCATCGGCTGGTGAAGTCATTTGTACATTTGCTTATTAGGAATCTAAGGTCCCTTTAAACCACGCACACGCATTTACAAATACAAACGCATGCACACAACAGATATTTTGAGCGTGCCATCTGCGATCGTGCCAACGCAGACTGAAGTTGCTCTGGATGTCTCACTTGCTGATCAATCCTTAATTATTCCCCTGACTCTCCTACTGGCTCGCTGCCCTTCAATCCCACTCTCTTAATTACTTTTTTAAAGAGAAAGAAACAATTATGCAAAGATCTTCGCTCCCTCTATTTATGGAGGAATACCTCTGGGAGGAGTGGGACAAGAGACAAGTTAATAAGTGTTCTCCCTCTCCTGTTTGCAAGATAAATGAATTGATAAACAAAACACCCCCTCCCCCCCCCCAAACTTGTGGCTTGGCAGCAGATGGACTCCCAGAAGGCATTGCAGAAGCAGCGGATTTTTGTCTCGGCGCTGTGATTGGATAAACCCCGGGCTCCGCGAGGCACAATGGGACGCGGCACTGCCGGAATCTCTCGGCCGATCGATGAGGCTGTGGTTAATGGCTGCCGCTGTTTCCTTCTTGTACACGCTTGCGTTGAATGAATTAGATTTGCGGCCTCTGCGGCTTACAGATCATCCATGAATAAATATTACAGCATATATTTATGACGTATTGATTTGTTTCCATGCTCAGGCGGAGCGCTGATTATGTCGAGTGGGCGGTTTGTGAGTCTGGAGTGTGCGTTGCTGCTCTGAAGGAGAACGGTGACTATTAGCCGAAGTGACTTTGACTTTGGTTAGGTCATCTCTCTTTTAATATGAGGTGATTCCAACAAACCACCTCTTATACCTCAAATGACCACACAAATTAAAACAGGACTCTCTCTCTCTTTCATAGCATTTCCTCCCCAACTAATAACCCATCCATTACAAACTCTATTGCAGTAACTATGTCGTTTTCAAAGTCTGACTGCATAGTCCCTAATGTTCATTTCTTACCTTCCATTAAAAAAGTCCAGTTAGGAGAACTACGGAAACAGGGGCCTAATAGATCTTTTACCGGTTCTAACTGGTTTTAAAACACCTCCCAAGATGCTGGCTTAACATTAAGCATAACTTTCACTATTGTTTTCCTATTTTAGTCTGTAGTGCATGTGTGTGTGTGCCAAAGGCCTATAAAAAGACCATTGTCTCGACCACAAAGACAGTTAAACCTTCAGCTCCACCCAACATCTACACACATAAAATTAAGTTTATAAGGATTATAGAAGCTTATTGTCAGACACGTATACATTTACAGTCCAAACTACATCATGTATAACAGCTTTCTCTTATAATAATGGACTCACATCTCCTCTCTGTTTTACACCGATCATCCAATTACTCAGGATCAACAAATGTTTTTGTTTTCATATTATGTGCCTCATATCTGCAACAGTTTGGGGCCCCCAAGTGGCCCTAGCCAGATTGGTTCATCCATGTCTCATGTGGGTTTTCCTGCTTTCCTGCAAGTGTCTGAGTTTTCTGTGGAGCAATGTTAATGAAAATAAATTTGTGTGTAGAGAGGGGGTGTGGAACAGATCGAAAGGTGAGCACCACCCTGGCTGGGAATAGGGTGATTATTGCTGATCGGGGTCCATAGGGGATCAATGACTCTCACTTTGAGGTTTATACTCTGATGGATGCTCTTTTTGCATATAATCCGCCCACAGAGAATAAGGTTAAACATTTGTTTATTATTTAATCTCAAATTAAAGCACATGGGGCTTAAAATGTCAAATTTTAGCACCTAACAGTATTGGACAAATTACATTTTTAAGCATGTTTCCTGAACACCCCAGTGGTTGAGCCATTGTTGCTTTTATTTGGCTAAACGGTGATTTGCAAACAGGGATGCAGGTTGTGTATCACAAGGGGTAAATAATAAGGATCTAATGAGTAATAGTTTGCTTTTTTATACTAATAAACAGAAACGGCAACTTAAAATTACTCATCATTATATAGTTATATTACAGCTGTCATGTTTACTAATGTATTAACACTTTACAGAACTTGCCTTATTGTAAAACGACACCAAAATAAATGTGTGAGATGTTTAAATTTGTGTTATATCATGGTCTGTTTGAATCTAATTGGCTGGAAGGTGTGCACTTAAACCGTTTAATGCACGGGTAGTTCCAGTCAGTTTGATCATCATTTGAAATTTTCACCTGTCTGATCAAAAATTACACTGTAAACATCAATAACAGCTTTAACTTGGAAAATGGCCGTGGTATAAATGGGATAATCCATGGCCAAAGGATTTAAATGCACTTCGCGGAGGCCTCTACAACGTGCGTTAAAATAGTTTAATGCACAGCTAGCCATGGATAATCCCTTACTTAATAACAAAATGTGTAGATGACTTTAATTTCAAATTTACCTACAGAACTGATTCATTTCTAATCAATTCTAATTTTAACGGTACAGTCAAATGATATCAGGCACGATTTCAGTTCAACTGAACACATTTTTAGTTTTATTAAGCCTTACTGGTAGGGTTATGGGGTATGAATGACAAAAATGTTTAGGAATCACCGGTTTATAGCCCAGGCCATCACAGAAAGCACTACATACACACACACCTGTGTGCACAGTATTGTTTGTGAGCTTAATCCAAATCAATTAAAACTAAATAAATAAAATCATAAAATGAAAATACCATGAATGAGGCATATTACATTCAGGCTCAGTACACTGAGGAAGCCGAGAAAGATTTAAAAGCTTTGTTTTTTTGTGTGTGTTTGTGTTTGTTTAATCCTGCACACAGTGGTTCTTTCAAGTGCACTTGACATTTCGTGTGTTGCCAGGCACAGTGGGCCACATCTGTTTCCTTGCATTATTGTTTTCTGAGAGCACTGACTCCTGCCATGAAACTAACATAATCCTCTAAAAACCAACAGGAAGCACAGTTCCACTACTATTTACTTTAATCCACAACAATTCATACAAGCCTCCCGATCATTGCCTGTTATCAACAGCCTTAATTCGTAAACACAGTTCTTTAGATTATTCTCATGAATTGCATTTGCATGATTCTTTTCATTGCATGTCATTCTTTTACAATCAGAAACAATGTGATCTACTAACATGGCACAATAGATCTGTTCAGTCCTGAAGTCAATTTGTAGGCCAACCAAAAACGGTCATTTGTCACAGGTTCCCTCAGGAATTTCTAACAGGTTTTTAGAATAGTGGTTTATGAGTTACAAGATTTAAGATAAGGTCTGTGGTTTTGATCTACAAAATAAATTACACAAAGTCTTGCCTGAAACCATTGTGTGCATGACTAATAGATCGCTACATAAGGACAGTGTTTGTCTGATTCATCAAGCATGTAAATAACATCTTTGTGTAAGTTGTAGTTCTTATTGTTAATATAGACGATTTCAAAGCAACAACATAAACAAACTGCGCATGCACGCTTTTGTGGCCCAAACTTAACTTCCGGTACACATCCACAAAGAATAGAGTCCCTGCAGATTATTTCTGACAACAAGTAAAAGAAATAACAAGTAAATGACATTAGCTAGTCTAGCCAGTATTATTGCCAATAAATTACAGAAATATAAACTGCTGCCAGTAATACTGTTATTTCTACAGAATATTTTTAACAGTGTATCTCAGTTCCTAACAACAGCAGCAACATCACTGAAGCCAATAAGGAACTTTTGCAACGTTTTGACACACGTCTGAAATATGAAATCCTGATCCGTATTAAGCGGTGTGGATATTGTCAAACACAGAGACAAATCGTGCTCATCTCCAATGACCCCGGCAAGGAAAATAAAAGTCCACACCCTATCAGTAAATAAATCAATCAAAATTTAATTCAGACCCGCACACGGTGACCTTCACTTCGCCAGTCTTATAAAAACGGCCACGTGAATTTCATTTACGGCCTCCCACTCTCTGTCCTCTAAAAGCAATAAGGAGTAATTGGAGATGGCACTCACTCATACCAAATGATCTTTTTCAGTCTCCTACACCGAGCTGTCACGGAAACACAGCCTCTCTCTCTGTTTCTTCCCCATCTCCTTTTCTCCATCACCTCAATGCGCATTTATCCCATTACACTCACTGTGGAGGCTAATTAACTCTGCATAAGTGAAAATGAGAATTGGTTTCTAGTGGGTGTTGGACGCGTGACAGATCCTCTCAAGTAATCCTCAAGTACTCCGCTTACACACCTTTGGCCTCCATTGTGATTGTTAATCTGTATGTCCCCAATTAAAGGCCACTGGGGGTGTCATTGTGATGTCATCAGGTGTGCGCTCATTAACACCAGTGGGGTCACATGGTCCGCTGGAGATCTGCCACCGCCGCATTTGTTTTCCCGCGTAATGAAGGACAATGGAAATGAGAATCATTTGTTAGCTTCAATAGAGCTGTTTAGTTTCTAGGCTTTGGATTTGGAATGGAATTAGCATTTTCGAGCCATGGGCTCCCTTAGGATGTTGTAATGGAGTTTCGGGATAATTGTTTTCGGTTTGTGAGTAAAGTAGAATGTGTGGTCAGCCGTACTCGAAGAGACTTTACTCTTTTGTTCTATGGTATGAATTACACACAATCATTTGGTTGTGTTATTGTACATTGTACTTCAAACATGACTTTTAAAATATTGTTTTAAAATATTGATTCAAAATGTATAGACAGGTTCATCTGACACACGCGCCTGGTCTGAAGTTAAATTCCGACATGTGTTTGTTGATCGGTCTGGCTAGTGGCTAATAATGAAACTTTGTTTTAATGTTTTATTTCATTTATATTAATATTTTACTGTATAATAACTTTATTAGATAAACAATTTGTTGGATTTTATTGTATATTCAATTTATTAAATAAACTATATGTTAAATGGGCCAAGTAACGGTTCTTCTATTGGTAAAATGTACAGTGTACCTTTGACAAGGCACTACTAAAATATATATTTTTTTCAGACTAAATCATATTTGGACATAAACATCCCAAAACCGTACATTCATAAAGATGAAAATAACTCCGACACAGCCTCACAAACACAACACACGAGAAGATTGCCACAATGTTTCCCTTTTTTTCAATTTCAGTGCAAACTCTACCAATCCATTACTGTTTGTTGACATTTTTAAAAATTCAACTCTTGAGTTGCCATGTTTCTGTTTTTGTGAACTATTGAAACGCAACTTGTGAAAATTGCACACTACGTGACAGGAAAACAGAAACTGTGAGGTTTTAAATCTGCGCTCCGTGATGAGCTTCGGTCTTGTAGTGTTTGCTCTGCCTCAAACCAAAAATCATATCATTTTGTCATTTCCCATCTAAAAGCCTCAACCTGTTTCAAAATAGCAAAGCACATAATTCTCTTCGCGCCTGCAGCTTTTTTATTGCATCAAGATACGTGCCAAGAGGGTATGCATACATTCACTTTTATTGACCCATAAAGGCAAACGCGGGGTCATTTCCATTTATGCTGTTGCAAGTAAGCGGATGTCTTAAAGACTATTTGAATATTCAGTCTCACAATGGTTCTGTGCTTCACAGTTTTCTCTCTGTGGGGCCTCAACATGATCCATACAACAATCACAAAACAGCCATTAGACAAATCCAGCCTCCGCTCCCTGGGGTTTTCTCAGGAGGGTACTGGGGTGGATTCAAGTTCAACACACGTTTTGTTGCTTCTATCCTGTAGGTTAGTTGTGCCGCCTGAAGGTTCTCTTAAACATTAAAAGTTACTGTAGCACTGTAAAAATTACTGTACTGTAAATGGCAGAAAAAAAGTGGATCTTTGCATACAAACCTTTTGTCCATAATCAGACAGTTAAATCTAAAAAATTGTTTTACCTGTAAAATTACATGGTTTTTTTTGTAAATTCGCAGTCTTTTTCTGTAATTTGAAATTTTTTGGCCATATTTACGTTAAAAAAGTAAAGTTCTGTTTACAGTGGTTTTTTACATTATACATTAAAAAATCTGTAAATAAATAACAGTAAAATTAGAAGGTTTTTTACAGCGTACCTTTATAAATATTTCAAATTTACTTTAAATTCTCATTTACCTTTCTACAGTTTTACTCTTAGGTAACCTAGCCTTGTGATTTTTACATTGCACCATGGTAAAACAAACATATAAAGAACCTTTTGACTTCCAATAACCACCATCACTAAAACTACATATTCGTGGTCAAGCAGATGTTGTGTGTGTGTGTGTGTGTGTGTGTGTGTGTGTGTGTGTGTGTGTGTGTGTGTGTGTGTGTGTGTGTGTGTGTGTGTGTGTGTGTGTGTGTGTGTTGTGACAATAGATGAACTTCCCTGGTGAAGTGTGTGTCAGCTTATTGTGCTGTGGAGTGTAAAGGCTTTTCTGCACGTTGTCAGATAAATTTTAGGAATTACTGAACTCATGTCAGTAATCTGAGGAAGCAGTCCTGAGACGTGATGTTGAAAATGTTCTTCAAGAAGACTGAAGGCTGAAGATGACACTTTGTGTTTAATTGCATTTTTTGGGCTTTTGTCACTTTTTTAAAGACCCAGTAGGCTAATCTATAGGCGTGAATCGAACCTTGTATCCCAGACATAAACATTGCTTCAAATAGTATGTGTAGATACAATTCTGTTCAATACTAAACCACAGCTTAGAACCTTTCATTGTATATACATTTTTAAGCCGAGGATGTTTGTGATTGAATAGAGACAAAGCTTGAAACATTGAAACAACAAAATATTAGAAAGTGTCCATTATTTGTATTCACCATACACAAATTCCCAAACACACACAATTGCATGCCTTTCTCTGCATTTTTATTTATGCATGACAGACCCTTTTACAGTAACAAAAGAGACTTGCAATGCAATTTATGCCTATGAACCCCATTTTTAGTCACGCTAGACAAACACCATTCAATCTATGTCGTGCACATATACATAGTGAAAGACTCTCTCTCGCACACACAGGTAGTGACAGAGACTAAGTAAAAAGCTGTGTGTTGGCCTTTAAAAGTGTCATCTTGTGATTTAGGATCAGTCAGAGTAAAAGAAGGGACTCTGCTCTCTCTTTAAGGCCACGGCCTGTCACACACTTTCGCAGGCTCCTAAACGCCCGCGCGCTGCGATGAGAGCGACAGCAAGCGGAAACAGAGCACGGAAATCCATAACCAGACTCGAGCTCATCCACTGATGCAGTCGAAAGTGAAGCGTCACACCTTTGATCCCCTCGTCCACCGAACACAATGCTTAATTGCACTGGTGGGAGTGAGAGGAATCGAACAAAATGTGCACGCACACGTGGGTGTCCGTGCCCTCGGTCGACACCGGAGGAATGTGTGCCGGAGATGATGGGGTGACAACAAAGGAAGGCAATAAGTTTTATAATTGATTCTAAGCCACTCTGGATTTCAAAAGTCAAATATATTAGACGTGCACACACAACTTACAGTAATCATCACACACTCACACACACACACACGCACGCACGCACGCGCCAGTCTTGAATTCCCGGGAGGACTCTGGGCCTTCTATTGAACGACAGCATGTTTACAGAACAACGCTTCCCATTGGTTTTCTGATCGATGGGATTATATTTCGTATAAAGGAGGGATGAGAGGGTGTCTATGGAGGAGAAGAGAGGGAGGGATGGAAGAGAGAGAGAACATATAAGGTGAGAAAACATCTCATACATGCAGTTGATGGAGTGCAAGACAAGAGAATTGATTTCTCTCTCTCTCTCTCTCTCTCTCTCTCTCTCTCTATCTCTCTCTCTCTTTTTCTCTCTTTAATTTCCACAGTGTTTGCTCATTCTCATTATTTTATCTTATTTTTTGTCTTTGCTTATCTGTCACTTGTCTAGCCTTATGCACAGGGTCTGAAATGTGTTGTTATACGTATATGCCAATTGCAGGTAGATTCAGATGCTTTACTTGTCTTTTTCTAACCTTCATGTACCTGCATTTTGCTTTTTTCTTAAAAATATATAATGTTATAATAGTATTGAATTAATCTGGGACATTGACTTCTGAACCTTACTGCAATGTTAACCAGTACTGCAGACCAACAATAAAAGACATATAATATATATTATAAAAAAATGCCTTTAACAAAAAAGGTTATGTAACAGGAAAGTGGGTTCTTACACTGTCCTCAGTGACATTATAGCAACGAAATCACTTGAAACCACATTACAACTCAGATAGAATAGACTTGTGATATTACAAGTATACAAATCAGATCCTACTCAGGTCTCACGCTTCCAAATATTTTTCAAATGACCACCAAAACCCTGTGCAGCATCTTAGAGACACTTTTCTGTGTGTTTTAAATTCCAGTGTTTACTCCATAAATACTGTAAAGGACAGCATAATAGCCACAGAAACACAAAGGAACTGTCTTTCTGACAAACCGAGGAGGAAGAACACTGACAGAAGAACAAAAGGAAGAGACGAATAGGATGGAAACAATAGTATGATAGCCACTCGCTTTTAAAGAATGAGGAGAACAGAACCAATTGAAGGGGGAATCATAGAGGAGCTAAATCAGAACCTTACAAAAAGAGGGAAAGAGAGAACAAACTGTTAAAAAATACTCTAAAAGGCATTTTTAAAGATAAATGGAGTGAGAAAGGCAAGGATCCACAGAAAAAATGAAAGACGGGGAAACAGAAAATAAAGAAAGACAGTTTGTCCCAAATATGACAACTCAACTATGTAAACAATCATCATGAACCGCCAAAGCAAGTTATTTCAATAATAAATGAACTATGAAATAAATCAGAATAAGACAAATAAGACAAAAACAGAAGGTCAGTCAGTCAGATGGACGGGAAAAAAAGAAAGAAAGAAAGAAAGAAAGAAATGCTCTTTGCCTTCGAATGGCTTTGACAGGAAACCGAATACAAAACGTCTGACAAAACTGAAAAATGTTTGTTGGAGAAATTTGTATTTTACAGAATTAAACGGATAAGCTTCTAAAGTCTGGGTTTTTATTACTCACCACAAGAGATATAAATATTTAATTATAGAACTGATAAAAAATTAAGATATATTGAAATCATGCTCACACACAGCGACCTCACATTATAATTCCTGGTGCCTATTTGACACATTTGAACCTTTTTAGTATAAATGTTTCCATTTGGCTTATTCAGATAAATGTTGCCAGCCTTTACCTCTGTCAGATTCCTTAATAACCAGTGCCTATTCATTTATTTCTATATTTATTAGCTATTTGAAATTCAAATGACACATTTTACACAGAACATCAAAACTGTCACAATTTTCCAGCTCTCAGTAGAATAGTTGACGTAGTTACACTCAGAATTCAGCATGTAAGTTCGTGAATACCCAATATAATTCTGTAGCTTCAAGGACAACACTATTTTTTCAGTCTTCTGTCTGTTTGATAAGCGAGTTGAAATAATTCCTGCAAGGTGCAGCAGTGCTCGCTCTACCTGGGGAGGACGCAAATGTATTCATGTCGCATGTCACCCGATCGATTACTGGGCCGCGAAGAAATGAAAGGGAACACCACACAAATCATTGTTACAATAAAATAATAAAAGATAAATATTTATGTTCTCAGCCTACATTTTAGCAAATTCTCTTTATTAAAGCTCATTTGAATCTGGGGATGCAAGTCTCATGGCCGGTTGCAACGCTTCCTTCCCCTCCCCCGAGTCAGTGATACATATGCACACAAAACGCATCTCGAAATGTGATTAATGCCCAAGACTCGGTCCTTGTGGAGAATAAACAGAAAAACATTAACCAGGCGTGAAACAACAAACATGTAGCCTGAGCACCTGTCCTTTTTTCTATTAAATTTGTCCCTCTCGTCTTTGTATGACTACCTTTTTTTCTCCTCTCCCACCTCTCATCTGTGGAGTGGCAGCATATATAATCTCCCTGTAATGGACGTTTAATATTTACACGTTTGGCGTAATCACTTAAATGCCTGTTTTACCACGGCCTTGTTTGGGTAGTTGGAGGGCATTTGACAGCCTATTCATCACAAAGTGAGCGTCCGGAACCTCTCGGCCCCCTTAACAATCAATCAACCCCACAACTCCAACCTCTTCTTACACTCACACACACACACACACACACACACACACACACCTCACATTGCTGCAGTCGCAGCCCGAGTGTATGTAATCACTTCTGTTTGCATAACCCCCCACAACCACGCACACACCCACACACACCCACAAACCACAGAACGATACCTATTAGTCCATCATCTGAAAGGTCCTACCTGTGAATAGCTCCGTAGGCTCCGGGGATTAATCTTTAGCCTTTCAAACGCACGGCAGCTCTATGCATTTAGAGAGCCTCCATTGGCTCAGGTAATAGGATGTGGACTAACACTGAAATACATCTTATCATAAGGTTAGCTTTTGATTTCCTTTAAAAGGATTCAATGTTGAATTACGTATCTTGGCGGGCAGAGAGAGCGGGCATTTTTGTGGAGATATACAGTAGTTCCTCTTGTTCCAAGAGTCGCTTGAGCTTGTTGCATCCATTGTGGAAAAATGAATCAATGGCATTACATTCAAGGGTTACTTATAAGCAGATTGATTCAAATTAACACTAATTTAACTTGTGTAGCTATTTATTAAAAAGTGAAATGCGTCATTTCTGCATCTGATAACAGGTTCTCTGAACACTTTTACTTGTCTTCTTGTCACTGTAAGATACCTAATGATTGTAACACAATATTTAGACCAACATTTTTTTAAAAATGAACTTGAAATTCAGATGGCCAAAATAAAGGGCACAGCTAGTCCTTAGATCAATTAGGATATTTAATTTGAAAACATACTTTACAAAAAACATTACTGTCTGCATCTTGAGACAAAACAAACACACTGATATATTTTAAGATGTCTCAACGCAAGTTGTTTCCGATCAAGACATTTCTAACATTTAAGATAGTCTGGGACTAGTCTTAAATTCTGTCTGGCAAATCACCCCTCAATGTTTAACTGAACCTCACAAAAAAATACTAAACTTGACCATAACATTAAAATGAAGAAAAAAATTAAGAATGATAAACCCTAAAAGTCATTAAAACATTATGGCCCGGTTTCATAGACAAGGCTTAAGACTAGTCCCAGACTAAAATGCTAGTCTGAGTTGTCTTTACTTTCAATAACTTGCAGTGACGTATCTTAAAATATGTCAATGCCATTGATTTGTCTCAAGATCCTCACCAGTAATGTTATTTACTGGCATTTTATAAAAGGGACTTAAATATTCTTATTTATCTAAGACCTAATCCTGGCTTAAGCTAAGCCCTGTCTGTGAAACCGGGCCTAAATATGTTGAAGCAAGTCACATGTTGGCAGCTCAACCAATAGGATTATACATCACATCAGTGTGAATAAATTATCAGAATTTATATATGTGGGTGAACTATTCCTTTAATGGGTTTAAAAGATGTATATTTGCTGCCCCCTGTTGGACGACAAATAAGAGCCATGAGCTCTCTGGCAAATTAAACAATTTATGAATTTGTACATTCTAGGTCTTTAGGGGTAAGTCTCCAAGTGTGTAAATGAGTTAAAAATATGTGGGTAAATGGTAAATGTCTATACATGCACTGTGACCCGCACACCAATCCCACGAGGACATCATTCAGCAAAGAAGCGTTCTGTCAGAGCCAAGGGTGTTGCGTTGTGCTTCCTCTCTCGCTCGCTTCATCAGACCATAAAATGTTCAATCACAAACTGTCACTCTTAAGAGGTAGCGCAGGAGATCACGCTCCAACACGCTTTAAAGTCTGTAGTATAGTTCACACACAAATCCACATTATTTAAGGATCAAGTGTATTGTTTACACAGAGGCATCATCTTTCACAAAGGTTTTGGGGCGTTGGAGCATTTGGTTCCTTTCTTCGCCAATTTATTTAATAATCTGTCCTGTGACTGGCAGGATATTTCATCAGTAAATGATGATGTTTTCGTTATCCATCAAGTCATTTATCTGCTTGTCAAAATGTGTACTGTTGCAGAATTAGTGTCACCCCCATCATGATGGAGTTTTCTAGGCACTTTTATTGGTCAGGTGAATTCTCCCAACAGAGCGTTCGGAATGAAGATTTATGAATGCTGTAAGTATATCTAACCGTGTCAACTCCCATCAAACTCTCTCACAAATTTTTCCACCATTTTTTTGGTCTGTCAGCATTGAGGAGTGGTGAAGAGGACACGCCTGTGCTTGCAAACTTGATGTTTGTGTGTGTTTGAGTAATATGACAGCATGTGTGTCAGGGAGTGTTTCTATCCTTCACACACCACTTTGTTCGACTACAGCGCAACAGGAGCAGTAAAAACTTAATTCTCTCAGCAGCAGCCTCTTTTACTAACAGGTGACTGTCAGGTACTTCTTAACTGATCTGTGTTTGTACGCTTTGTGTTATAGCTTTTAATGCAAAAAGATCTAAACATTTCATTTTGCATTGTAGTAACAGCGACAAGTCTCATTGCTTCCGTCTGCAGGTGCATGCTTCTGATTCACTTTTGAGCCATATGGTGTGTCTTGACATTTTCTGCCATGCTGTCACAGTTCTTATTAAAGATCTTTAGCACATGAGCTAAAACTGCAGAAGACACTCGTTTGTCTATCTGCTGTCAAACGTTTACTGGGTGTTTACAGGAACCGTCTTGTAATCTTTCTGGTTTGTTCCTTATCGCTCATGATCCTTCAGTTGGACAACATGCAGAACGCAGAAAGCGTGTCAGCAACTATAAGCACCAACAGGAACTGCACGGTGGAGATCACCAACATCAGCAGCGTCTACTGTCTCATCAATCCAAAGTAAGAAAACAGCGCATATGCATGAATTGTCATTCAATATTTAATTTTCACAATAATGCAATGTCGATGCAGAATAAACCAAGTACTCTTGATAAATGTTTAAAAATACAGCTAGTGAAACCTATTATTTACTATAATTTTATTGTTATCTATCTCAAACTCCTCTCAGAATATACATGTCCAGTGGGTACAGCTGCCATCCTCCCCAGCCCACAATCCGCTCCACCAAGACCGAGGTCTGCTCATTCACCAAGAATGACAACACGGCCACAGGGGCAGTGGGCGTCTTGACCTACGACCTCTTCCACATGCAGAACCGAATGTGCACTGAACGCATGGCTATCCTGTTGTCTGTTCCCTTCGACTACCAGCGCTACAAGAATGTCTTGGGAGTCGGGCTGTTCGAGAGCAGTCGTGGGTGCGATAAGGCTCTATATAACCACATGTACGAAGGGAAAGACTTCAGCCAGTTTACCCGCTTAGAGGCAACGGGGTCTGGAATCACCCACAAGGCACACAATGTTGAATTGAGGGCGACCATGTCAAATGTTGGCAAAGCTATTATTAAAATGGAGCTGTATGATAAGATGGGCTGAAAGTGTTAAAAAGTATAATGAAGCACTTTGGTTCTTTTATATTCTTTAATATTCTCGTATAGACAAAAAGTAAATGATATATGGCTTATAAACACTTGTGCTTGTAATTTACTTACTGACTGTAAATTCTCTCAAAAATTGGTCATAATAAAAAGTACAAATGGATAAATTATATTGATTCGTGTCTTGTATGCACACTGTAAAACTTTGCTGTATTTGCAGCAGGTTTGCCAGTAACTTACTGTAGATTGAATTTACAATTTTGTTTTAAACATAAACTTACCTAGTTCTTATATTTTCTTTCATAAAACTAAAGCATAAATCTTAGGTCACTATTCTTGTTACATAAATGTATCGTAATTTAAGAATTTTTCATCATTTTTACTAGAAAACAAGACAAAAATGCTTAGGGAGAGTGTCATTTTTGCAGTGTTGCTGTGCTAATGCCATGAGACCAGTCAATTCTTGGTCATTTTCAATCTCGAAAGTCTAAGTGTTTTAATTTTGATTAAAGTAGCGTTTAACTCATATTGAAAATAGCACCAGGAAAGTAGTAGTAAGCAGTAATTCAATTTACAGTAAGTTACTGGCAAACTGCAAAACTACAGCAAAGTTTTACAGTGCAGATTTTTTTCACATTTTAAGTTTCAGTGTGAAATGAATATAGGAATATTTCTAAGCCCTATTTTCAAAACACTATTCCAGACTGTTGCCAAGCACATCCTTTCCCAACCCATGTCGTGTGTGGTAATGTTCTTCTGTAACAACTATACTATTATACTATCTAATGTCAAATAAGGGTGTGGAACCATTTCCAGCATATTTTCCCACATGTGTCATAATTGTGCAATGTGTGTGTGTGTGTGTGTGTGTGTGTGTGTGTGTGTGTGTGTGTGTGTGTGTGTGTGTGTGTGTGTGTGTGTGTGTGTCTGTGTGTGTCAAAAGAGGGTGTATACTCAATTTAAATCAGCATGTTTTTTTAGCTATATGGGCACGTCCTCTTCGTGTTGCCGATCATGAAGACAGTAAAAACACAGCGACTCCCTTACCGTGCAACCAACCCCACTTTCCAGAGCGTCAGAGAGGTAAGCTTTTATTACCCTTAGTGATGAAATATGCTTAACAATCATAGCTTAATAATCAAAACTAAATGCCAATGCATGCTTTTATTTCCATGCTAAAATTATATCACGGGAAGACAGTTTATTCAGTTACAGACACTTGAGCAATTCTATTTCACACTCTCCGCTTCCTCTATTAGAACAGGGCTTTATAAATGTTGAAGACTGCCACAGGCACAGTAGTTTTTAATGTGCTGTTCCCTGTACATGTTATTACTGTGACCTGCTTTGTGTTCACTTGTTAGTGTTGAGGGTTGTAATGAAGTAATGGAGGGGCAGAAGTGATGTGGGTGTGAGGGTCAGACTGAAAAGAGCTATGTATCGTACATCTTTTATATTATGCAGGTTTGCATGCACACACTCATACACCAGCATACCGAGTACGTGCGGAGTTGTTGTGATGGAATTTCAGATTCAATTCTGAGATTTTTTTTAGGAATGCTGTGTTTGGTTAAAAACCTCATGCACCACTGTATGACATTTTTGAGGGATTGTACTTTGTTAACTTTATGAAACAATATCCTGCTCCATGTTTTCGGCAGTCTGACAGCAGCAGTGAAATGTTCACGGTCGCTTGTAAACATCAGTCTGGCCTGACATGGCTGCTGCATGAGTGAAGATTAAATATTTTTATCTCTAGACTGCGTCGGGCATGCGCCGGTATTACTGAAGACGCATCTTTCATAGTTATGCTTTAAGATCAAGTAAAAAAGACCAAAACAAGCCTGTGCCTGGACCAACCCAACAAAGTAAACATTTAGCCCATGTAAGCCACATGTACGTCAACACATCAACATTAAAAATCAATTTATCACATCTCCAAACTCTATGCATACATACACAATGTCAATATATTAACTCAGCATAGCATTAAATAGTACACATATTTTGAACTATTTTTGGGGTGTCCTTTGCCCTGTAGTATAACTTAAGATAGCAAACTTTATATGCATTAATAAAAAAACTAAAGTTTATGTTATTGTCTCGGTGGCCCTAGTGAAAACAAAATAGCATTTCTTCTTGTTTTTGACTGTGCAGATTTAGTATTACTTCTGTTCTCTGCTCCCCGTCTCTCTCAGTTTCAGCTGTCAATCACAACTATCGCACATCATCATGGCTGAGTCTGCCGAGGCTGCGGCTGCCAATGTGAGCAGCAAGAGAAGTGCCACCATAGAGATCACCAACCTGACAAACAACTACTGCCTGCTCAACCCGAAGTGAGAGCACAACCAGATGCACAGCTACAGTACCTCTCTGATGTTAAACCAAATTATTCAGTGGCCTCAAAAATGTATAGGGCAGTTTTTGCATTACTTAAAGGAACAGTTCACCCAAAAATGAAAATTCATGTACTCACCCTCGAGATCTGTATACATTTCTTTGTTTCTATCAACAGAAAAAAGATATTTGGAAGAATGTTTGTAACAAAACTGTTCTTGGCCACCATTGACCATTTCTTTGTTCTGTTGAACACAAAAGAAGATATTTTGAAAAATGTAGGAAAGCAAACAGTTCTGGGGCACATTTGATTACCATTGTCATTTTCCTACTATGGTAGTCAATGGGGTCCAAGAACTGTTTGCTTTCCTACATTTTTCAAAATATCTTCTTTTGTGTTCAACAGAACAAAGAAATGTATATAGATTTGGAACAACTCGAGGGTGAGTTAAGACAAAATGTTTATTTTTGGGTGAACTGTCCCAAAAAACAAACCAAGTAGCATCACATGAACAATACTAGAGCTTTTCTCTGACTAACTCCCAGTTTTGGTCATTTTTGCAATTGTTTTTAACCAATTTTATTTTTGTTATGTAATGCAAGGACCACCTACATATGTGGGGCCACTATATGCAACTATACTTGTACTATATGCAAGTATAAACGCACATAAACATATACATATTATGTGTGACACTGATGAAATATTTCTGTCTTTACTCATTGCATCTATGCTAATGGGCGGCTGCACTTTTCGTGCATGATTTACCCTTCGCAGGGTCTATTTAGAAAACGGTGAAATCTCCAACCCACCTCAGCCCACCGTGCTCCCCCAAAAAACCGAAGTATGCACCTTCGGCAAGACGGGCTCCCAGGCCACCGGCAGCGTTGGGGTCATGACCTATGACCTCTTTGAGCGACACAGAAGTGACTACATTGAGACCATGGCCATCATGTTCTCTGTGCCCTGGGACTACAACTTGTACAAGAATTGGTTTGCAGTGGGCATCTACCCAAAAGGGAAGGAATGCGATCAGGCCCTATATAAAGAAATGTACTATCAGAAGAACCAGCAGGGCTTTGTGAGGGAGGAGGCTAATGGGTCAGGCATTAACCATGACGGCAGTTACCTGGACCTCAGGGCCACCATGTGTCCTCTGGGCAGGGCCATCATAAAAGTGGAGGTGTGGGATAAGCTGTTTACTTCTATGGGTCAGCAGATTTGCTGAGAAAATAAACCAGTCGATCAAACTGTACTATTAATCGAATCATACAGCATCTGTCCACTTTCGTTTTAAAACAAAGGTGCTTATATTTCAATTATGATTTATATCATTAATGTTTTTTTATATGGTTACCAGAACATTACTTATCTCTTAGCTTTCTAGCCAGCTTGCATGTTTGATCTGAATTTTGTAAAATGATCTTAGAGCGTTTAAACTGGATCTTAAACCTGTTTAGCTCTGTTGCAGAGCTATCCTTTCAAGCTCTGTAAAACCCCACACTTTTATGTCCTGGCTCCTTCTGTCAGCAGAACGCTTTAGATGTGTGTTTACAGGTTTCTTATGCTTACTCGAGGCTAAATCCGCTCTCACATCAGTCAGCCATTGTTGTGTTGTTATTCAGTCCAACCACCTTCTGGGTGATTTTCACTCCCTCATCAGGGCAGAGATCCTTCTGAAAAATACACACTGTCTGTAATTGGTGGAATATTTTCGAATAAATATTTATTCTGCAATTTCATCTTAATTCCTTTGCCTCTTTTTCCTGAGCCTGAAAGCCTGAAGCTGTACGCATTTGTATACTCGAAATCTCAAATGAGTTCTAAGGCGGTTAGCCGTACGCTGGAAACAATCCTGTGTACATACTCCATAAAATGCATTTGGAAAGTCCTAGTTTCTGAACAGGGCAGCTAAACCATGGGAATATAAAAAGAATGAGTGAAAGACAAACAGAAAAGATCTCAAAACTGGTGGTTTCGAATTCATTTCTTAATGTACCTGTAGTTTGGTTGATACCATATTGCACTGCAAACTGCATCTGCCAAATGCATAAACGTGAATATTTTAAGTCCACTTATACTAAACAAGCCATTCAGTAGATAATAAATGAACCTCAGAATCACTCAGCTTATTACACTTGTTCACAAACAATAACCACAGAATTAATATTCAGACATAATAATCATGATATTTACAGTATATTCAAGCAACACAATTTATCAATATGTGTTTCTTGGGAATCAAACCCATAAACTTGTTTCATCTGAGCTATAGGAACATGGAAACATCAATGCCCATTTGTCAGTTAAAAATGAACTCCAATTGACAATCTAACTATCACTACCTGTCCAAATCCGAAGGGACTGACAACTCATTTAACGCTCCAGCAATCCAGAGATCGTGGTCAAAGAGCAACATTTGTGGAGCTTACACCTCAAGAGACTGCAACACTATTACCAACATCCTAAATGAAGACCAGTCTGTACAAAGATCTTTGTTCAATAATTGAGAGCAGAAGTGATCAGGTTTTTTTCAATTCACTGCTCACATTCCCTCAAAAAAGCCCTGAAGGTTCCTATATGTGCTGTGTCATTTGCATAAAAAGCCATACAACAGGCTAAACGTCAGCTCTTCGGACAATATTTTAGGAGTATTTCTGTATGATGTACTGAGGTAGTGGAGATCAGATAGAAACGGTTTTTCTGATGCATGTATACTATGTCGAGCATGTGGATTTCCTCACTTTAATAACAGATTAGCTAGTGTATTTATTTCACAAAATATAGGGAAATATCCCCCATCTTGTGTTTGCTTATGAGCATGAGTCAGTGTGCACACATAGCATAACCCTGGGAAATGCAAGTTATTATTGACACACATCTAAATAAATGAGCTTACAGGTGATGCAATTTTTCAGTGTTGAAATACTTGTCAGTTTAATAAGCCATAGATTAATTTCACCACTACCTACTAAACAAATAACAAGCTGGCTCTGTGCCACTTTCAACATTGCTTGTACATGCCGAAACTACAGCACACCATTGTGCACGCTTAAAGTAGGCCTGTATTTCTCCTTTCACAAGTAACTGAACATTCTGACCTTTGTCTGCTTAAAATATTTAAATGAAATTTAAATTTAAAAAATACTTTCAAATGTATTTAACATGCAACTGAAGTAAAATAACAAATAACTGGCTATAGAATAGTCAAAACTGAATTGCATGCTTTAGATGACAGAAATGAATTTGCTCTGTTTGTACGGAGTTTACAGCAGCTGTTGTGCAGGGTGAGACTGCCACTGTGTGGACAGATGAGAAAAGGTAACTCAAATCCACATGCAATATACACATCTATGGCTTTATGGTTTATATGATAAGCAGGACATTAAGTGACATGTACAAAATATAATAATTTCTATATTTTAATAAAAAAGAATGGTAATAGTTGGCCTTGAATTTGAAGGTGTACATTATACACTTTATGCACATACATTATGGACATTATGGACACACACAACCCCCATGTACAGTATGTACTTGTACATTTTAAAAATATTTTCATTCTAAATAACGAAAGAGGAGCATCAGGTCAATCAGTGTGCATTTGCAGTCCCTGTTCTTAACATTATTTATCCGTCTTTGAACTGTGCCTTAGTTTTTCTGTGGTTCCTGGCCAGCAGAGCTTTAAATACTTTTCTCTGATCTCAGCGATGACAGCATTCAGATCCGCTATAGGAGCTGCGTCAACCTCCACCTGCAGCGTTATATTAGCCAGTTATGTAATATTCGTGCGCCGAACACGCGCCCACCACACTTCGCGCTATCTATGGTCTCAAACTGAGTTGCAAGCATAGATTTGTCAGACTCCATACCATCATCCACTTTTAACGACAACAGGCCAACTTTGTGAAAGCCACAAAAGTAAGTTGGAACATTTTAAAATTTCCAACGCGGTTTGACGTGTACACTCTTAAAAATGCTGGGTGAAAAACAACCCAATTTTGGTTATTTTGGGTTGTTTTGACCCAGCTGGGTTGGATTAACTGCTTAACCCAGCATGCTGGGTTAATTTTTGACACAAAATTTGGTTAAAAATGAACATGCTGGGCTAACTTTAACCCAACAACCCAACAGTTGATCATGAACTAAAAAAAGAAACATTAGAAATGTATTAAATGTAATAAAAAAACAGTAACATAGTTTTAACACTTTGTGTTTGTCACAACTTATAGCTTGTAAATATTTCAGTCTTGAAATAGAGGTAATATTTCTTTGGTTTGTATTTTAAGACATTAAATTGCAGTTTTGGGACACAAGAGGGCAGTCTTTCCAAGTGTGCAGAAAAGTGAATGCCGAGTTTTGTTGCATTAGACGTTTTAAGAGCTGTAAGACTTCCAAAGATTAAGATCTACCCAAAATTGACCAAGCAGAACATTAAAGTGCAATACATTTATTTATTATACAGCTTTAATACATTTCACTATATTCATTCTGAGGTCGTTCCAGACACAAACGCTATATATTTTAAATGCAGCAACGAGATTTTTGCTTGTAATGCCTGAAATATTTGCATGCAGTTTTAGGGCGAATTATCCAACGGGTGGTTATGAAAACATATAACGTAATCTGTGAAGTAGAGATGTAGAGAACAGCTGGCTTGAAGGCCCGAAAAGTCTCCTCCCTCCTGAGGTTCCCATGACCTAATGTATGTGCCAACCCAGAGCAGTCTGGAGCCCCTGTTGTCTCCAGAGAGAACGTGAGAGCCTCTGCCAGGATTTTACTTGGTATAAAATGGTATAGATTGTAAATTCAGACCATGTTGGGAGTTTTTGGGTAATGGTTTAAGAATTCAGACTATACAGTAAGTATTCTGTATTTAATGTTCTTGGCCACTTTCTTCTCACGACTGACTGTACTGAATGCTCATGAGAGGTTTGTTTAGTTTGGCAGTTTATGTTATAAGGGGGGAGCTACTGTATACTCATACTCTGAGAGAGAGAGAGAGAGAGAGAGAGAGAGAGAGAGAAGCTGATGCAATCCCTGTGTAACTACATGCACTCCATAGCTTTTAGGCTGCCGTTGGTTGTGACCACATGTAACCCTTAAAGAACTTCTCAAAGTTTTTGAGGTTTAAGCACAATGTTGGAACTGCCCAGTACATCTACAATGAAGATGTTCAGTGAACTTTACCAAACCTTTCCAAGTTTTAGTTTGTAGCATTGTTGTATTACCTTTATTGTTAAGTCCCCTACTCTCATAGCTGAAAGTATTAAAGGGATAGTTCACCCATTTACTCTTGTCATTTCAAACCTGAATGACTTTCTTCTGCAGGACACAAGAAGATAAGAGTGTTGTTAACTGACACCCATTCACTTGCATTGGTTTTGTGTCCATACAATAGAAGTGAATGGGTGCCACCTCTGGTCGGTTACCAACTTTCTTCAAAATATCTTCTTTTGTGTTTTGCGGAAGAAAGAAAGTCATACAGGTATGAAATGACAGAAAGGGATGATAAACTTGTCTTTCTCACACAGTACAGTATTTGCATTGTACCACTGTGAGAGAATTTGCTTAATGCAATGCAGAAGCTGCCAGCAAGGCTTGTTTTTCATAAGTCTGTTTCAGAGGAAGCTGAGCCATCTGGAAACACTGCATGACTTACTCATTGTGAGCAGATCACATGTTTTTAGATCTTAAAAGCACAATGTTTCCGAAGGCCACTTGGTAATAGATCTCCTTTGCATAGATATATCTGCACAAGATATACACAAAGGTCCCTAGACTATTAAATAGACTCTGTGCAATTGAATGTGTCCGGTAGTAAAAGCATACTGTAGAATTTCTGTGGTAGTTTTTCTCTTTTATTTAATACCACCTAGCATTTTAAAATGTACAGGTTGTTCTGAAGAGCTTATTATGCATCATCATCAAAGTTATGAATCATATAATTGTGACTTTGGTTCTCAAAACTTCCCCCAGGACATGTGTGCTAACCACAGGATTTTTTTATTTGTTTAGGGGGAGGGCTTTCTTTAACTCATGGGTAAATGCAACTTATTAAAGCATTTATCTCTTATGTGTTTGACCCCTTGAGATAGTCTGGTATTTTTAGGGTGGGCTGCACAGATGAAAATAGCACAAGGAGTCTGATAAGAGCATACATGAGAAAACCACCACCGTTTTAAGTTCACTATTTTGCAGTCAGAATAAATACCACTTCCTTTCTTCTCAGGCAGCTTGGTGAGTTAAGTAGACCAGGCATATTGTTATCTAAACACGTTTCAGTTGGCCAGTGAGTTGTCTCTATGTTTATCCTCTATAGGGTTCATACGGGTTTGTGTGACCAGGTGTCACCCTGCTTTGTACGCCTGTGGTTGTCTCCAGTAAGCGCACTCTGTTTTGAGGTCACGGGTGGTGTTTGTTTAGACAAATCTGAGGACAGTGGTGGAAATGGCGGATAGCAAAGGTGTGGTTCCGTCTGTTGGCGTCCACCTCGCTGTGTCAGTTATGAATTGAGCGACGACTGACTTGCTATTTTGTTTAAATTCAAATTCTGTATAGATCTTAATACATTAGATAGTAAAGAGCAATTAAAAGCCTCAGTTTTGCTTGCAGTATGTCCATCCAGCAGTTTAAAACACTCGTGTAGTTAGAAGTGAGACTCCATGACAGACGGTTCTTGTTCAGAAGAGGTCAGATGTGACCGACGGAAGGCTCACACTGAGGTTTGGGGTTGATAACAGATCAACAAAGGTACAGAGATCTTATTATGACAACCACAGTCACAGTGAAGTGAAAAGCTTAGTGTGCGAACTAGTTTGTCTGTACTTTGTGAGAACCACATTTTTGAAATGTCCAAGAACATTTAGGTGGCCCTTGCCATGTAAACAATGGAAGTCTTTCACTAATATGGCGAAACAGACGTCTTTGTGTGTTTGTGCTGTCAACATCAATGGCCTTCTGTGTGGTTTACAGGGAGACACACCCTACTGACAACATCTTTTGTAATTAATTTCAAGCATTTTTCAAAGGAAGTTGTGTAATGACATCAATGAAGTCTTGTTCTGACAAATGTTCAGTTAAAGGAACAAAATTAAGAATTCTGCCTTCATTTACTCATCCTCGAGTTCCAAATCCGTATACTTTTTTTTGTTCTGAGAGAAAGATATTTGGAAGAATGTTTATAACTAAACAGTTATTGGTCATCATTTACAACAAAGTAGGAAAACTTTACTAAAAGTAGCAAACATTTTTCTAATAACTTGAGACATCTGAAACATTTGACCACAATGTTGGTTTCTCAGTTTGCATGTTGTTAGCGCTGTTCATGTTGTGTAAATATTTCAAGCTTATGTTGTAAAGAAATGTTTTGCAGTTTAGTTGTTTCAATGTCATTTTTTAAGTTGACCCAACTTGCAGTTTCTGAATTCGTTAATTTAACAAATTCATAATATTAAAGAAACTGAACAACTAAACTGCAAAACTCTTTTTACAGTATATCAGCTTATTCTGTCAGTTGGCACTTCTCATTTTCAGCTGTGTGTTTCTTTAAGAGGAGAGGCAAGAGGGAGGAGTGTGGTCAGTCAGCGTTCTGAACGCCTCTTTTTTTAAAAACAGAAATTCCTTTCTCAAGAGTTTGGCATTTCCTCTGAGCTCACACACTGAGAGCCCGCTCTCCTGTTTCACACAGCGCTCGCTCGCGACAAAAGGGGGGATTTTCAAACATCCTGAATGAGAGGATTGCTTTCGCCATCGGCACACGCCACATCTGCACAGAAACTTTGCAGGGTAAACTTAGACAACCAAGAGGGCAAGCAGTATTTGGATTTTGTGGGCAGAGAAAGCATCAACTTGGCCTTGTTTTCAGCAGCTGGAAGAGTGGTTCAACATGGGCTAGCAGCAACTTTTCTTATAGAGCTGGAGTGTATGGGACGAAGAGGTGGAGGAGGATGACCGTTTACACGCTCAACCTCAGGTTTTTTTGGCCGCTGGTCACTTGTATTCTCACAGTTCTGCTTCTGCTGCACCAATTCACCTTCAGAGCTTCAGAGGACCAAGGAAACGACTGCTCTGACCAGGGACCCGGAGCTGTCTCACTTTTAAAGTACATCCTAGCTTTCATCTTATGTTATTACTTCATTAGGTACTGCTCAACTCAACCTGGACCTTCCAAAAAGGGTTTCTACAAAATTTCAGAAGTACATGCAAAAACAGGAGTGTCTAGGAGAGAACTGCTGGACGATCACTATGAGAGGCATGTGCGACTCTCTCCACATGTGCTGGGCCACAGCAAAGCTCACGTTGCCAAGCTTGTGAGTGAACTTGTGCGGGTGGGACGCACAGATGTCCCACCTGAATCTTCTCTGGCTTTCCGAGGTGACTTCATACAGATTGGCAGCTCGTATGAGGAGCACAAGGTGGGCTCGCCTGACTGCTTTGACATCCTGGTGCCTTTGCGAACCCCTCGTGGGCTAAAGCTGGAGGCTGGCATTTGGGCAGACAGATGTGGAGGGCCACCTCTGTGCACGCTGAACACCCCTCGCAAAGCGGAATGGACGAGACGTCACAAAGCCTTTACGGACATATTCATGCATGTACACAGTGCTCAAAGTGCGTATAGGATGAGCCCAGACTTGGCCCAACGCTGGTTCTACACAGCCACCCAGCGCTGCCTCGCTGCCGTACGTTTCCCGTTTGAGCAGCGCTGCTCCCTCAGCCTGTCTCTCAACGAGGAGCAGCAGGTGTTGCTCCGAATGACGCCTCGCTCCGATTACGTCTGCTGCCACATCTCCATGGGCATTCGACTGATCCCAGCTTTTCCGCTAGGTGATGGAGCCTTCTTGGTCGCATCTCAGCATGCTCAGCGAGGGGAGGACCTCTGGACGGTGTATTTTCCCAAGCAAGAGCAAAGACTTCTTTCATCCCTGAAAGGAAGGCTGCCCTCTAGCTCTTGTCATCTGAAGTGTCTTCAACTGCTGAAAGAAGTGAGGAACCTGGGCGGAGAGACGTTGGACCAGCAATCTGGAGGCGATTGGGGCAGAGTGCTTTCTTCCTATGCTTTGAAGACTGCTTGGCTTCGTCTGCTACACAGTACACCGCCAGAGGCCTGGGAAGAGTGCAACCTTGTGGATAGACTAGATGACCTTATTCGCAGTCTGAAGGAGAGCCTACAGTCTCGGGCCCTTTCTCATTTACTCCTCGGAGGTGATAATGGTCTTCTGCTGGAGTCGGTTGCTCTGCCTAAACTCATGAAGGAGACTGTACCGTCCAACCTGTGGGCAGAATTTAGTGATGTTACGCTTGACATGGTCTCCGCCCGACTGGTTTACTCTTGGAATCACCTCCCTCGCCTAATTCGCCTCGGGCGGCCGCAGAGGACCAGCCTGGGCAGAGGCGTCCACTGCAAATATATAGATGCAGAGTAAAGGTCAACTATAATTGTATTGCCATACACACACCTATGGATTTTGCTATGTATTGTTTATGTAGCCTAAAATGAAATATCAATTCTAAATAATAGTAGCTTTAGTCTTTAAGGGTATAGTTCACTCATAATTGAAAATTCTCTCATCATTTATTCACCCTCATGTCATACCAAACCTTAAAAACTTTCTTTTGCAGAACCCAAAATATGATATTTTGAAGAATGTTGGTGACTAAACAATTTGGGGCCCCATTGACTTTCATTATGGACACCACTGAGACATTCTTCAAAATATCTTCTTTTGTGTTCCACAGAATTAAGAAAGTCATACAGGTTTTGAGTTTGAATGACATAAAGGTAAATAAATAATGACAGAATTTTTATTTTTGGGTGAACTATCCCTTTAGGTACTCATCACTCTTTAATATCTCCTTTTGCATCCAGTTTTTCAAACTGTACTATTTTAAATTTAATTTTAAAAAAAGTAATGTAATCCAAAACACTATATTAGAGCACAACAGAAATAGGCACAACAAAACTTTTAATACAGTTTACATCAAATTCACAAGTCTTGTATTTACATGAGAAATATTTTTGCTTGGATTTTAATTTCTATTTAGGCAAATGTATGTAATAATTCCTATATTGAAGTCTTGTTTCCAAACATGTCAAGTCTTCAGCTATTAGCTGTTTAAGAGATTTGTAACTGTATGGTAGGCTATATTTAGTCCAAGCTGTAGTTTGAAGGTGAAGCTTGTGAGCTGAGAGTCATTAGGCCCGTGTTGACTCAGGGTGACCATGATGTCATTGTTGTGGGGTAGTCATTGAAGTGTCTGTGGGTAGTGAGCAGTCAAAACAGATAAAACACCAATGTTTTTCCACACCCCCACAGCATTACTAATGCCAGTCAGAACATCTTGTTAAAAGGGAAAAACCGCAGAGGGACCAAAAATCTTTACATTACATAAACAAGATTAAGCAAATTAAATTAAATCTTTGTCCTATTGATCCAGCAGTAAAACTCATTAGCCTGATGTTTGAATGTGTCTTTTAGACTTTGGCTTTATAAATAAATGAAGAGTATTGTTTCATAACTGTAACTGTTTCAGTATTGCTTAATTGATACTTGGTGTTTCATGCAGAAGTGGCATCCTGTACTCCACCTCTGCTCATTACAGTAATTGTCCCACTCGAGTATAAGGCACTGATGGTATGACATCGGCTTCACGTTATGTTACCTGTCTAAAGGGACCTCAACATGCATGCACATGATCATATCCCTCAGAGTGACGCCTGTACAGACTGTTGCCATGGAGACCTCATCCAAGGGTGGCTTTTGTTTTAATGCTTGATTGCATTGCGTTTACCTTCAAAGAGGCAGCAGAGATCTGTATCGATCTCTTGCAGGTACTTAGTGGCACAGAAGTAGTTTGTTATTCTCTTTCCTGATCGATCAGTGCAGACCTGTTCTTGCACAAATCTGTTCACGTAACCTGGTCTTTCATGTCGGACAGATCTGTTTAATGTCAAAAACTGCACAGGGAAATGTTTGCGGTACCCAAGCAAAAAAATCTCCAAGCGGTCTTTGTGTCTGTTGCCTAAAACCAGAACGAAAACCAAAATAAGGATTTGAAACGAAACGGGCAATGTTCTGAAAACAAGGCTTAACTGTAGTCCAAGTAATATGAAAAATAACTAATGCTGAATGTAAATGAATGTATATTTTATATGTGAATGTATGTATGATGTACATGTATATGAGAGAATCTGTGTATATATACAATAGATAATTTATAAATGTATTTTTTGATGCATTGAAATATCTATATATTTTGGACTGCACATGGTTTTGTTGCACATTTGTCCTTTGTAAAAAAATAAAAGGATGTCATTGTTCCGGACTCAAACAATTGCTTTCTTTTTGTTGTTCAGCATGTTGAGTTGTACAGAATAATAGTATTGTCCTTACACCATCTGTGACCATATGTGTGTTTTTGTACTGAGGACATAAAAGGGAACTGAGAAAATGAACATCAATGAAATATGCACATGTCATGGAAACACATGTTTTCCATAATAATCTAAAAACAGGATGTGAAATATTCTTTTTCTTTGTGCATTTGTCACATTGCAATCTTTTTCATTTTAATCTACTTGAATCATTTTGATATGAACTGATTTTATTCACTTGGACAGAACAGTAATTATTGTATGTGCATGTTGTGTATTCTCTTGTGAGTGTTATATTTAGTGTCATGTGGCTCTGTTTATATTACAGTGTCCCAGAGCTGCTTCCCTCTAGCATGAGAACATTGTCTCATCCTTTCTAATGATCATTTCATTTACCCACTGGCTTGCAGGATTTGGCTTGTTAGAGAGGGAGGCCACAGCTGTGCACTGACATTATGGAATCGGGATTGGATCGGATGGGAATGTGGGTGTGCCACAATAGGTAAGCATATGTTTACGGGATAACAGGTTTCTCTTTTTCCAGTTTAAAACTAAACACAATTATGTGTTTACACTTTATTTTGATAGTCCACTAGACACTGACTATAAATGGTTTCATCGAACGCACACGTCTAGCCCGATATAACCTTTTGCTCTGTGTTTGTTGATCGGTCTGGCTAGTGGCTAATAATATAATATTTATATTTTATTTAATTCATATTTTATTGTATAATAATTGTATTAAATAATCAGTTTGTTGAATAGGTTGTGTAACTTTCTGGCATTTACGTTTAGCCAAGTAACGGTATTGTTAACCCAAAATAATATTGACTACTAGACATAATTTTAACTAGCTAATGAAATTTCCTTTTTTTTTTCTTGTTATCCAAAATAATCTGCATGGACTCTATTCTTTGTGGATGTGTACCAAAAGTTAAGTTTGGGCCACAAAAGCGTGCATCCACGGTAACCTTTGTTTATGGTGTTGCTTTAAAACCATCTAGTAATTTTGCAATTACATGTGAAGTAAATCAATCATTTGCATCTACATTTCAACTAACTCTCATTAGAGTATTAACAGACTGTTAGATTAAGTTTAGTGTTACAGTTGTGTATAGGGTTAGAGTTTGGAGAATAAGGTAACATGTATAGTTGCAAAGTTACTTAAAGTCAGTAGAATGTTTTGGGGGGATTTTCATTAAGTGTTTGGAGAGATTAACTGACTTAAAAGTAGAGTAGACAAAAAGTTGCCAAGTTATTTGTAATATGTAAAATATCTAAAGTGTAACCAATTTCCCTATTTAAGAAAATGCAATGATAAAATTGCTAAACCAATATATGAATTAGTGTGTTCTCTAATAATAATGGGTAATATTAATAAAATGACAATAATATTGTTTTCATATACTTTCTACTTAAAGGGATAGTTCACCCCCCCAAAAAAAAATTTGTCATCATTTTCTCACATTTGAGTTGTTTCAAATCTGTAAACATTTCTTTGTTCTGATGAACACAGAGAAAGATATTTGGACGAATGCTTGGAACCAAATAGTTCTTGGACCCCATTGTCCCCATCATTTTTTTGTTCTGTTCAACACAAAAGAAGATATTTTGAAGAATGTAGGACAGTAAAACGTTCTTGGGTACTTTTGTCTACCATTGTAAATTGTCCTACTATGGTAGTCAATGGGGTCCAAAAACTGTTTGGTTAAAAGCATTTGTCCAAATCTGTTTCTCTGTGTTTGACCAAACAAAGAAATGTATACAGGTTTGGAACAACTAGAGAGTGAATAATTCATGACAGATTTTTCATTTTTGGGTGAACTATTCCTTTAATTTAATCTAGGTATTTGGTGCACATGTGGCTACAGGTCTGCTATGCCTAAAATGCCTAAATGAAAACAGCAGAGGTCACTGTAAGCCAATGTTTTGATATTCATCTGATTTCTTTTCACAGGTTCTCAAGAGGGGATCATATCAGACAAATCTCAGTGTTTTATTTTACTGTTTAATCATCATTTTTACATGTTTAGTTTGTTTGCAGTTTTCAACAGATTATTGCCTTGTTTTTTTTTCAAAATACTTTAAATCAATGACATACTCAATTGGGTTCAAGCTTTTCATGTAAGGTTTGAATATTTTGTTTTTCTCTACTGTCGGGATTTGTTTTGTTGGGAAGCTGCTTTGCAAAAATGTTTGTAAAAAGCTCTATATAAATGAAGCAAAATCTAAGGAAACATGCATTTTAAATGCCGTGGAACCATGGAATACTTCAAGTCCTAGTTTTATCCGGTGAGCATTTTGTGTGTCAACAGCTGACACAGCGGCAGGTCATGTGCCCCTGCAGTTTCCAAGGAAACTTATCTTAAAGTTCCTTGTGATCCACCTCCTCAGGTTACAATGATCCACCTGAAATCATCATTCTATCATATAGAGCCTTTCTCAAATTCTCCCACAGGTGGATATAACATGTGTATAATGTTTTTTTACAGAGGGTACATGGTTATAGCTCAAACACAGAGCAGCGGCAGGTGGCCGCACGGCTCTCGTAAACTCCATTCATTGCTTGTTGCCGTAGCAGCAATTAGCCCTTTCACCTGCTGTCTGCCTGTCTCTCCGCATCCTCTCCTGTCTGTGCTAAAGGAAACAACAAGTGGTTGCAGCCAGTGAGGGGTTGTAAAAACTAGCTGGAGAGATGCATAACAGATCTGATATCCATCAGTGCTTCTGCAAACCTGGATGAGTCACTTGTCTGAAAGCAACACGGGGCAGGAGGGGGAAGGAGGGCACTGTTCTCTCCAGGGAGAGGAGAGCCGCTTGTCTTGCGTGTCATTTCTGAGGAGTAGGCACAACCGGAGAGGCAGAAAGGAAAGAGGGGGAGAATAGGAGCGTCTGGGTGGGTGGGATTGAAGATGATGGGGAGGAAGAGGAGATAGGGGTAGAGAGAGAGAGAGAGAGAGAGAGAGAGAGAGGTTGCTTATAGTTTGTATCTGGAATGGATGTTCATCAACACTGAAGTAGATTTTGTAAGGATAGATAGAGAATGCAAGTCAGTAGTGACCTGAATGAATAACATGATTGTCACATACTGATCCCATTTCTCTGTCTCTCATGTTCTATATGTTTTTGAGTGAATCCGGATCTGTAGGGATGGGACGTGAGACAGTGGGACGAGAGTAAGAGGAGAATGGCGTACACACAGGTGAGTCTCAGTTACTATTTTACTGCACACACTGCCATCTGGATCTATCTGGATTTGCTGTTCAGCGCTCCGTGTGGCTCTTCATATCTGTCTTTCAACCTGAAAACCAGTTGATATTTTGATCTGCCATGATTATTTTTTGCTGTTTACCTGGTCAAGGCCTTAGCATTTCTAATGCAACTTTATGGTTTGTGTGTATTAAGTTATTTTGTGAAGCAAATATAACGTTTTGGTGATGCAACACAAAAAACATGTATGCATTATATTTCCATGTCAGTTTCTAGTTGAATGTAGAGCATGTGTCTTTTTTTCAAATGCAATATTAACTTCTTTTAGTGAGACTTAATAGATAGCAGATAATATTAATAACTGAACTTCCATTATGTAATGCACAGGAGTAAAGCCAATATCGCAAACACAATGATAATTTATACAAATTGCACATGATTCCAAACTTTTGTGAGTTTGTGTGTGTGATGTTTAAACTCATCGGAACATCACATTTGTGCGTTCGTGATGTGTTGAATTATATTTCATAAAACTGTGATAAGGATAAGGATAAGGACCACCTAAGCTTGCTGGCATAAGCCATGTGGTCTGATGGGGCTAGGCAGAGTCGCCCCCCATCTTGTTGACCCTTATGCGTCATATCTGCCAGAGGCAGCAAGGTGAGGGCTGGAAGCGACTGGAGCTCGTATCACTGTTACCATGGTTACAGCCACAGCTAATTGCTTAGACAACATTGGGTCACTGATGAGGAGCAAAAGAGCTGGGCTGAGGTTAAGAACAGGGACGGGGCTGGGGAAGAGGAGAGAAATCAACATGTAGATACTCGCAAGTGGTGAGAGGAGGAGGTAAACATGAATTGACTTTTAAGCGTGTGTGTGTGTGCTGGGTGTCCCCACAAAGATATTAATTGTTTTTTTAAATACAGTCAAACAACGGGGAAAACATGTAATTCTACAGGGGAAACTGTTAATTTACAGTTAATTTGTGGTACCCAGCTGCCAGAAAATTTGATTTTTTTAACAAGGTTTTTTTACAGTTTATTTTTAAAATATGGCCCAAAACTGTAGAATTACAGAAAAAGACAGCAAATTTACAAGAAAAGGGGGGAAAACTATTTATTATATTTTCTTATATCCTGTAATTTTATACGGTATATTTCTGTTCCTTCCAACTGACTGAATTTCTGAATGTTTTCATTACAGTGTAGGTGCCTTATGTAATATGTGTACCTGTCTCCCACGCTGACCTACTGTGGTTTTCTCTTTCCTGTACATAACCTCGACCTTCTGACTCACTCAACTTTTAAAAAGGACAGTTGGAACCCATCAATGAGGTATGTGTATGTACAAATGTTCATAAACAGTGATGTAGAGAAAAATATCTCCCCCTTTAGCAACAATACTCAGATTCTTCCCTAGCCATAACCCCAAACAAATGTGAAAGTTAGTACACATTGGAACTGACACTTACAGATCTTTTAGACCATTAAATGCTTTAAAATGCACACTTGCCTCTATTCAGGAACAATTTATGTTTTCTACATAGTCAGTGGTGTATCTTGCCCTTTCCTCCTCTCTTTTGGGCTAAATACCTGCATCAAGTTATTCATTACATGTATATAACCAGCCATAGACACATATTCATCCACATATTTATGAGAGGACTACTTGGCTCTTTGGAGGGAATATCGTCCTTTCTCTTTGGATTTTGTCAGCATGACTCAAAGAGAAGCAAGTTGAAATTAAAAAATTAGACTCTTTCTTCAAGGTCTCGTATACAAACTCCTGACTTCAGCACTGTTATACATAATGAGTGTCATAATGAGAGGTGGCTGAGTGCTGTTTAATGTGATTAAAGTCTTTTTGCTTTTATCCCTTTCTATTGTCCATTTGCAATTCAGATTTAAATCAGGAAGTGTATTCATACTGTAAATAAAGGGCTATGAGGAATTTATTATCCCCAGTAGAACTCAGTTAGCCTCTCTATCTATATGTTGAAGGCGTTTTTTATGGGAGTGTTATCCTAAATGTTAACAAAACCTTTTAAAAATGTATGCATTTACCAAAACTAACCAAAGTCTATTCCTGTACAAAGGGGAGTTTAGAATTTTTGGTTCATGACTAATGAGTTATATGGTTTTATAATTATTTTATATGGTTACTACAAAGTCCCACTGGAATAACAGGAATGCCGTAATTAAGCTCTTTGGGACTCATGTCTTGTTAATCCTTTTTTGAGATATAACAAATGATTTTCTTGCAGCGCTTAACATTTTTATTAGCATGTCCTATTAATGTTTTTAGATATTTAGCTTCCTGTGCGGATGTGTTTGCTTAAGCCATTCGTTATTTTAGATCACCGGAGAGACTCTGTGTGTCCGCTGGTTGTCTTGTTGTCAGGGTCTTCTGTCCAGACTGACTGACTTCCTGTTGTGTCGCTGGTCGTGCCGCTCGTGTTGGCAGTGGTGCTGGGAGTGCAGCTGCTGTCAGTCCAGCGATGAGGAGGTGGAGATTCTGGGCCCTTTCCCAGCGCCGACTCCATCATGGCTGTGAGTAGTGAACAAATCTCAGAACAATCCCAAATATTTCGTTATCAGGAAAGAAAAGAAAGTCTGAAAGGTTGATCCAGTTTTGCATTAACAAAATATGTTGGTTTTGCAGGCTAATAGACGCATCATTATTTTTGCATCATGTGGATTTCCTGAGACCTTTAACCAGGCACATGATAACTAGGGTGTGGAGCTTTTTGGGTTCAGAAACAGCAAGGGCGTTAAGATTTAAACAGACAAGTGAATCATACATTAACAGGGATAATTTGTTCTAAAAATAAATGTCACCACGACAGGCTGTCATAGTCAAGCTATTGATGAGCATCCTTTTTGATGACATCATTTGAAGCACAGGAGAGAGTGTGATGATGTCTTTCTCAGGCCAAATACATATTTTTCTTTTTTGCAATACACATTTTTAGGACCAATCAGCAGGTCCGGTTGTATAAAACCAAAACAGGACGACAGGCATCCAAAAGCATTGTGTTTATAGTTTAAAATCGTAATCGAATTGAGATGTGCTTTTGTAATACAACATCCTCCCTACACCTTTTATGAGTTTACAGTCATGAGATATACCTCAATAAGTCCAGCCACTCCCACAGCTTGCACTTCCTCAGGCCATTTGTTTTAGAATCCATCGTTGCTATGACAACAATCTCCCTCTGAGCTGTAGCCATGGACACAAAGGGTCCTTGATGATCCCCAAGGGATGGGTCGGAATCAGGACTCTGCAAAGAAATCCCGCTCCCGGAAAAACATCCAAAACACAACATATGTTGTACAACGCTTGTCATCACAGAATGTGTAAATGTTTCTCCGTTTACTGTCCAGAGGATTAACAATATCATCATTTTCAGTGTTAATGAATGTAATGATGAGAAAGGCTCAAATTCTCACATCATGTCCAATGAGCCTCATTCACCTGCTCAATCTGACACCACCACAAACGGCAGGCCATCCACCTCAGAGACCTCGCGCTCCACCTTCAGCCTGGCAGGCCAGCTCGCCAGTAAGTCCAAACCTCTTTATATATGCACATTAGAGTACGTGTAAATTGTAATCTTAAATATTAAACTGTCCACACTGTCATTTTAAGTGAATTATCTCCCATATTTCAGGTCTAAATGCCCGACGGCCAAGCTCCCCCATGGTGGATGTAAAGCCTATTGAATTTTGGGCCATGGGACCCAGAAAGGAGGTGGTGCAACCCCTGCGTAAACCCCCAACACCCCCAGATGACTACTACCGCAAGCTGGAGCCTCGTCTCTACTCTCTGGACTCAGGCAGTGATGATGTTGACTCTCTTACAGATGAGGAGATTCTGGTGCGCTACCAACTCGGCATGCTGCACTTCAGCACACAGTATGATCTCATTAACGGCCACCTTACCGTTCGAGTCATCGAGGCCAGGGACCTGCCCCCTCCCGTAACGTGTGACGGCGCGCGCCAGGACATGGCCCACTCGAACCCCTACGTGAAGATGAGCTTGCTGCCTGACCACAAGAACTCCAGGCAGACTGGGGTTAAACGCAAGACCCAGAACCCAGTGTTTGAAGAACGCTTTACATTTGAGGTCCCCTTTCTGGAGGCTCAGAGGCGCACTCTGCTGCTCTCTGTGGTCGACTTTGACAAGTTTTCACGACATTGCGTCATCGGGAAAGTGAGTCTTCCTCTCGGTGAGGTTGATCTGGTTAAGGGAGGACATTGGTGGAAGGCTCTGGTACCCAGCTCACAGGTAACACCACAGTTCTTTGTCAAACTGTCAAACAATCACAATTTCTTTGTATTTTTACAACTGGGTTCAAAAGTCTAGAGAGTCCAAATCTAAATAAATAAAATAAACATTTTAGGTTACGAAAACAGTATTTAAATCCCATTGTCCTAGAATTACATGATTACATGCAAAATATTTCCCGCTCCTGGCATTGGGAAAAGATTTTCAGTCCAGATTTTCAAAATGTTTTTTTAACTGATATTAAACTAAAACATTTGTCAGAAAACTATTTGAAAAGACCAGCGTTACTTTTTCTATAGCCTGTACATTTTTTATTACAGTTTTCTAAGTTATCATAGTTTTGTTTTGGGTATTATTGTAGTTTTATAATATTTTGCATTACCCTTTATTTATATATTTTTAGCTTTTTTGTTATTAGTTACATTTTTAGCTATTTTAAAATAATTTTGATCATTTTATTATTTATTTGCTTATGTAAGATGATTTTTTTAAATTGTTATTTTAGTTTTTATTCATTTTCAGTAATTAATGTTAGTGCCTCAACTTTATTGCGCAACATTTCTATTTATTGTTTAATTTTTTTTTTTTAAATAATATTTATTCCAATAATTCATTTGATTTCAATAAACAATTTTTAGTTTTATTAATATAATAAATTTGTTTCAGACTTTTAGAAAGACCTAACATGCTCAAGGTGTATTTACTGTCATCATTGATATACATCCATTTACCAGTGTTTGTTTTCTCAGAATGAAGTTGAGCTTGGAGAACTTCTGCTGTCCTTAAACTATCTGCCCAGTGCTGGCAGGCTAAATGTGGACATCATCCGAGCAAAGCAGCTGCTTCAGACAGATATGTGCCAGGGTTCAGGTGAATCTATTTCCTTGCTTAACTCTTTATGATATCTTTGTTATAAATGGTTGGTTGGCTGCTGTCTTTGCATGGCCATCACAATGCTGAGGTTGTTTTGAATCAGAATCAGAAAGAGCTTTATTGCCAGGTATGTCTGCACATACGAGGAATCTGTTGTGGTGAAAGAAGCATCCAGTGCACAGAGACCATGATATAATTCAAATAAACAATATAATACACAGATGTATCTATATATAAAGAAGAAAAAAAAAGTAAAAATAAGATAAGATAAGATGTAAGTGGTTGCTTGTGGTTCTCTTGTTCCAGATCCTTTTGTGAAGGTACAGTTAGTGACAGGCCTAAAGCTGATGAAGACTAAGAAGACATCTTGCATGAGGGGCACCATTGACCCCTGCTATAATGAGTCCTTTAGCTTCCGTGTGTCTCAAGAGGACCTGTGTGAAGTCAGCCTTGTGTTAACAGGTATTGATTTTTAACATTTAGAAAGGAACTGATGTTCTTTGTTTTTATTTATATTTGTTTTAAAAGAATTTTACAGTTGTTTTTTATTTTAGATTTTACAATATTGTAAATTATGAAGCTTACTTTTGTATGTTATTTTGTAAACAATTTAATCTGTATATGTATAACACTGTAAACAGGCAAAAACACATTTGCAGAGTAGAACAGTGCCTGTCTAAACCAGGTGAATTGCATTTCCCTCCAATTAGAGGAATCTTTGTGACCTATAGGTCTGTTACGGGTCACCTCATTAAGGTTCATTTAAATTCCAATAGAATTTATTCAATTACCGATGCTGTCAGTCAGAACCTGACCTGGACAGTTGCTCATGCTGAGATTTCATGCACAGACACACACTGACATTTAATATTTGCTCTTGTCGACCAGCTGAAGCCATGTGCTGTGACTGCACAGGGCTGAGGGCGACCTGTTCTCATAACCTGCCATTTAGGACAGGAGAGAAGTACAGAGAGCTGCACATGGAACTGCTGATGCACAGCCCAACATACTGGTCTAGGCTGGTTTATGTTGGTTAGTGTTCATCTTGCACCATTCTAGCTGGTTAGCTGGGTTTTTTTTTTTTTTGATGAACTATTGTTCGCTCTGTGCAGCCTGTACCCCAGTTAGGCTGGTCAGCATGTGTGTCTCCCAGTCATACCAGCCAGGGCTGCCTGCCCATCGCTTCTCTCTGATGTTTCAGACTACAAAGACAAGCACTCCCTGCAATCTCATTCCTGCTGGGCTTCTGTCTCCTTCTGGCCTGTTTGACCAGTCATTCTCTCTTCCTCTGCTTCTTAAGCTCTCTGCTTTTGTCAGTTCTATAACATTTATTTATTTGCACATGCTACTATCAGGGTTCTTCTGGCAGAGCTTGTAATGGGGTTTATTAATGGCATTATGTCCATATGTTGTCTATAAGCTGTAAGTAGAAACAGATCTCCTGGCTTTGCTTAACATGACTCCCAGACTTCCAGGTTAGAATTGTGCCAAGTGCCCATCAACATAGTCAGAGTTTCACTTTTGTGCTTAGGTGGGTGAACAGAGTCTGCATGAGAAATTATATTTTATGCATGTATACAGACTTTTAATAGGCAAAATCAACAGATTTACATCATAATGAAAACAACGTACCATGCAACAGACAATGTTTATCGCATAATAAATAGACATATTCATTGTGAATGGTAAAGTAGTGTAAAAGTAAGAAGAAAGAGTATAATGAGAAGGTGCATGACAGAAGTGCCAAAAGCAAATATTTAAGTGTTTTGAGGTGTTAGTGGCACTTTCCATAAATAAGGTTAAAAAAAGTTTTTTACTTTCTCTCACTTTTTTAACATAATTTCTTATGTTAAAAAGGTTAAAAAGGTTAGTTGGAATTACTTAATTTAATCATGTATCAAAAATCACGGTTCCACATAATTTAATAAAAAAAATTTAACACCCCTTTTTTGCAAATTAAGAAAACAAATGTTAAATGTTATGTTAAAAAAAATTAAATTCGTTCGTGTGAAACCGATGTACATAATTAAATTGAGTAATTCCAAAGGAAACTTTTTGTCAGTGAATACCCATTTGTCATTCGTAGTAGGAGATATATCATATAAGACTTTATGCTCAACACTTTTTTGCTCCTATTAGATATAAACAAACCCAGAGCATCAATGGGACTGATGATGTCATCAGAAATGTCATAACAACCAGTCCAGTGCACCACGCCTGTTCCCTTTACAGTTTGTTTAGCTCATTCTTTGTCTGTCTCTAAACTCTAAGACTTGCATTTAAGACTTTTAAAGTCAGCTGAGGTTAGTATGAAGCTTTATCACTGAAGGAAGGATCCCAATAAGGAAATCCCTATTGATTCATTTTAAATCGAGTCTTCCCTCATTTTTGCATAAACACATTATAAACCACATCAGCTTTGCTCTGTGATAAAGTAGCATATGCAGTATTTCTTACTGCAAGTTCAAATGGTTGCTAGATATTGTGTTGATTCGTGTAGGTTATAAGACTCAAGGCTTCAGCTGAGTACTTGAGCCATATCAAGGTGAAGTAGTCCTTGGAGAGCGGTGGTGGGAAAAACCTCTACACAAAAGCCAATGTTGCTTGGAGACAGCATCTCATCAGCTCTAGTCTGATCAGTAGAGTTGTGGTCACGTCTGGATTGTGGCTGCATTGACTGCCACCTCTGGGCTTTGTGACAAGATGTGCTTCCTACATTTCCCAGCACTTTGTGCCAGTGACAGGAAAGAGGGGCTGGAAGTAAAATCTTTAATCTTGTTTATGAGCAACCTGATGAAATGAACAGTCCCTCATGCTCTGACCTGACTCCATTACCTAAATTGTATTGAGGCAGAGAAGACAGATTGACAGAAAAGATTAATAATAATGTAAATAATTTCTGTGATTTATGTAAACTCAAATATTTGGGAAATTTATTTTCTTCTTATTTTTATGAATCCTTTCATCCTCAAATTGATTTTTTCCACTGAGTTATTGCAGTGCATTATGGGATTGCCTTCTCTGCAAGGAGACATGGGATACATATCTTAGAAGACAGCAAAATTAGACTGCTTCGTGTAGGGAGCACACCCGTGAAGCCCTAAAATGGATCCTTTGGTAACTTGCCAGGTTATGGAACAACTTGTGTCTTACAACAGTGGACAGACAAAGATAATTTAAAAAGATAGTCACCCAAAAATATGTTTTCATCATTTATTCACCCTCATATTGTCTGTGACTTTTCCTTCTACAAAAGATGATATTTTTAGAAATGTCTTGGTGGATCTGTACGATGAAAGTCAAAGGGGTTACCAATGTGCTTTAAATTATTTTTTGTGTTCTGATTAATAAAGTCATACATGTTTACTCCAAGCAGCCACTACCACTAAAAGAATGTTAGTCTGCTTATCTCATGTAACATTGCCTTCTTTATGTCTTTCCCTTCTTAGTGTTTGGGCACAATGTGAAGAGTAGCAACGATTTCGTTGGTCGCATTGTGATTGGTCAGTTTTCCACCGGGCCGCAGGAAACCATGCATTGGCGCCGTCTGCTGAGCTCCCAGCGCACTCCAGTGGAACAGTGGCACAGCCTTCGCTCGCGTGCCGAGTGTGACCGCGTGTCGCCGGCTTCTCTCGAGGTCACATAATGCTAGCACAGGACGATGAATGAAGGTGGTGAGATGGAGACAATTGAGCTCAACTTCCTACGGTATATAATTATAACGATTTTTAAAGAGTAGATCGAGTAGGTCTGTTCTTAAACGATAGATTCTATAGAATGGTGGGCTCTGCTTCGAGGTTATTTGTGTTTGTTGACGTCACTCGCCTTTATTTGATCAAAATTAAAGGCTATAGTATTTTTTCATTAAGATTATGAGCAGAAGCCTGCTGTCCATGTTTTCTTTTTATCATATTGATACTATCTTACACTGGAGCTCAATAACCTGATCATCATCTGAACCTCAAGCTGCATTCTGGCCGGTCAGGTGTCCAGGGGAAGGTCAGCTGTGACCTCACCTAACCACTGGTCTCGAATGCAGTGTTTTAATAATCGTATTGTTTCTTTTTTAGATTTCAGTATGATTGATAATCAGTTTTTAAAGTAGAATCGCTCCAGTTTGCAACATAGCTGGTATTTTTTTCCCTCTGAAGTAATATTTTACACCAAAGCCTGAGATTGTGACCTGTATCGTCGTTCTTGCACATTTTGTCCACTGATCGTGTTTAAGCGTGTTTGACTTTAGTAAATGTTTGCACTTATGGCAGCTGTGATCTGTGTCATCATGTTAGTGTCTCCACAACAGTGAAAATGCCTTCATATCTCAGGCAATATAGTGTCGCGCCAATAAGGTGCAGATAAAACATTTTCACCTTTGATGTTAAATGCTTTTGCCAAGTTCAGCCCGTTGGCTGTATGATTGACGTATTGAAGATGTAACTTTTTCAGTTGACCGTCTATACATAGGCATAGGAATAATATGAAAAATATACATAGTATTTAACTTTGCATAGAATCTAAGTGCATCACTGTATCCTCAAATCTTCTTGTGTGATCTGTGTGATCTAAGTGGCTGTTTCAGGTCAAAGGTCAATTGTTTGATTCCACAAATGTTGATGTTGATGTAGATGACAGTAAATACAGAGTAATAAAATACATAATGTAATAACAATAATGCAGCTTTGCCAGTGAAGATATTTATTTATTTAGATTAAAAGTGCTCATAAAATAGATACATATATTTATCTCTACAAACATATCTGTATATATTTATAACTTACAGTGATTTGAACAAATGCATGTTGCAATATAAGACAAATAGCAAGAAATGGATGTAATTGAAAAAGCTGAAATGACTTGACTTCATAGGCGATAGGGTGTTCCACAATCCATTAAAGTGGTATTTGGTACTGGCTTTTCCTTTGTCCTCAACATGCTTTGTTTTTAGATTTATATGAAGATTTATAGTTTGTATCAATAGATTTGATAATAACAGGACATGTTTGTATAGTTTAATTACTTTGATTCTGCGGTGTAAAAAAGGTCCTTCCAAAGGTTCTTCAATGCCATAGAAGAACCTTTTGCTTCCATCATTAACATCTGAAGAACCTTTTTGTGTCACAAAAGGTTCTTTGTGGTGAGAAAAGGTTCCTAAGATTATAAAAAGCAAGAAAGATATGATTCTTTAAAGAATCTTTGACGGAATGGATCTTTGTGAAACCAAAAATGGTTTTTCTATGGCATCTGAGGCAGTTAAATTTAAGACAGTGAGGTCTATGGTTTAAACCATACTTTCTGCAACCACAGCGATGCACTTATTGAAACATTGAAATGATTTGGAGCTTGTTTGTATATAAATGTTTCCTCTGAGTGCTATAAGACTGAGAGATTAGGCATTTAATTGCTGTCTCCAGGCAGAGGGAGCAGCTTAACCCCACTGTCCACATGAGTCCTGGCTCTGTGTCAAGAACATAATGATCAAAACTATACCTTGTTTACATCTGAGATTAAAACTAAAAAATAGAACCTTCATCTGGGCATTTTAAAATGAATGTTTTATGCTTGTAATAACCAGGACTAGTTTTATGGCCAAACAGTTACAAAATTCCCTGGAGATCATTGAGGCCCCACAGCTGAGGTTATAATGTAAAAACTCTAAGGTTTCCTTTCTACTGAACTCCAATAACCAATGATGTGTGGGGTGCTGTAGAAATATGGTTAAGAGATTGTGTGTTTTTAAATTACTAAAACTTGAATTGAGATGCCAAAATGCACAATTGCTATTGATGGCACAACTTAAAAGATTGACGTTTCATCAAATGTATAGTGCACAAAGTTGTGTGTTGGCAGGAACAGATTTCCAATCACTAATTGGCATGATCCATAAGCTAGAGAGAAAGCATGTAAGGGCATCTGCCAGGCTAAGGTTTGAAGCTCTGTGGTCAACAAAGATCTAAATCCCACTCTTTCACAATCTCATCTTCCAGGTCAGTTTTAGATCAATGTGCCAGAGAGACCACCAGACTCAAGAAACATTGCACAAACACACACATACTGTCTCCATGTTTGTGAGACTTGCACACTTTAAAAACACATGTAAACAAGCTAATCATGATGAGAAGACATTTCATAAAATCCAGCAAATACAACCTAATAATGTCCTCACAGCATGAACAGGCATCTGGTGAAGGGTGTGGAGCTTCGTTCTTATTAAAAACATCCACAAGTTTAGTGCTCTTTCTGAATTTTTAGAACGCCTTTGGTGCGGATCTGTTTTGAGACCAGTACAGGTCTTGCTGGAATGAAGTCTCACTGATACGTAATTTTCAACAATAGCACTAACATTAATATCCAATATCAACATGTGCAATCAACAGAAACTCTACAGGGGAAAAAACTTGTAATTTCCAAATGATTGGAATGAAGAAATGTCTGTGTCATGACTCATACACGGTCCTAACAACTCCCATAGGAACAGCGCCATGACAACAGGGATGGGGGCAGGAAATTGAAGTGCAGCTGAGGAGCTGAAGAGAGAGCACATCATCACTGCAGGGATGAAGATGAGAGGAAACCTTTCTTGCTTTCCTGTGATTGAGGGATGTGATGTGGTGAGAGGTTAGTTTTCCAGTGAGGGTATCTTACAGACAAATGGAAAAGCTTTATCACAACTGTTGTCATTCCAAGACCTTAAACCTGCAAAAGATGAAAAGAAAGAATGCAAACATTAGAGGTTGTCAATAGATTAACCACTAGACACTGGTGATGGATTATTTACAGTGTTGTAATATATTCTAAAGTAACACAATATCAACACTGTAAAAAACAGAAACAGAAATATACAGAAAAATAACATTACATGTAAAATTACATGTTTTTCTTGTTTATACCCTATTTCAAAAGTAGACTCTATAAAAAATCCTGTAAAAAATTGAAATTTTCCGACAGCTGAGGTGCCAGAAATATACCGTAAAATTACATTTATTCCTGTAAAATGTAGTTTTTCTAAATTTGCAGTCTTTTTTGGCAATTTGATAAGTAAAAAAAAGCAGTAAAAAAAATTACACTCACCACTGCTTTGTCTGTACCAGATCTCCACACAATCCTCCTCCTCAGGGATGCGATGAATGCCATCATCTGGCTGGTTTCCATCCCAGTAACTGTATTCATAAGGTGACCCATCTGTCCACTCCATAGTGCCCTCCTAGCAACAAACTTTGATTAACAATGCTTGCACATTTGCCCTTTGACCCTGACATTTTAACCAAAACTATCCTGCCACCCATAAGTTCATTTCAGAGGAACTCCCACAACCGGTTTATAGACATTCTCTTCACAGATCAGAGGGTTCGTCGTACATAAATCATGTGCTTTACACATCACCACACTTTGGTGGAAGAAAGATTTCAAAATTTTTTGAATTTTCTAAAAATTTCTTACAGAAATCATGTTATTTTTTTCATTAATAGCACAACAGAATTAACATTTTTGAGTGAACTGTCCGTTTAAATTCATCACATTGCATCAAAATACACAAAACATCATAAAAGAAGTATACAATGCAATAGTTTTAATTGTGTTTCAACAAGAATTATATTCACCTGTCTTCTATCATGAAGGCCAATCCAAATATCTGTTGGAATGCCCGGTACACGGCTATTCACAAGGTCATACACAAACACATTTTCTTCCCAGCTATGAATAAATGCCAAAAAAGTCATCAAAAGGTGCAGAGAAATCCTCCAAACTGTAAAACATGGAATCTCAGCATTCTTTGTACCTTGTCCAACTTCCAATTCAAAAAGATTTTTACCTGTGGATGGAGGCAAGCTTGGCTGATTTGTGTCCATTGGAAAACTCTGCACAGTACAGATCTGCTTCAGCCCAGGTCCGGTTCAGAGGAAAGAAACGATAGCAGTAGCCTTCAAATTCAGTCCAGAAAAGTGGACATGTTACAGGCTGGTTTGAGTCTGATAGTTGTAGGGGCAGTGCTAAAATGACATAATCCCCAAACATATCAAAAACACATTATTACATTATTAATAACATCATCTGGAAAGTTTCTAACTTATTACAAAATATATTGTCAGTGTTTCCTTTTAACATCAACAACCTGTATGCAATTTAGATTAGGCTACACGAAATCTGTTATGCAACAAAAAGAATTACAGCTGAATTACCCTCGCTGTAAAACATACTTATTTCAAATTATAAACTTGAATTGAAAAGCTCACTTGAATTGAAAGGGAAAATATATGAAAAATCTAGTTTTCAACTTCATTTTATAAGTCAGTTTATTATAATTTAAGTTCAAGTGACTCATAAAGCCAATTTGGTTAAACTTTTAAATTTAAAGCAGCTTTTGGACTAAAGTTTTTAAGTTGCGTTTTTACATGCTGTTAAATTCACCATATGTTTTTTAAACTAAAGATTGATTACAATAAACAGTTTTAAACATTAAACATTTCATAAAAGTAATAAAAACATTTTTTTACTTTATTTCAAATGTAATATTATTTATTATCATTTTTTTGTTTTTCCTTCCAGAAAACTAAATCATTTAAAGATGATTTTTCTTGTGGAAATCAATAGACGATTGCCAAAGAGTTCTAAAGTGACAAACAAAGACACACCTAAACAGTCTAAATCCTGAGATCATTATTTGGCAAACCAGCACTGTTGTCTATTCTCCGTTTTAAAAAAGTTGTTTAAAAAAACAATTTAAAGCAAGATAACAATGCCTGCATGTGTGTTTAAGTCTTGGTTGTGTCTTGGTTGTAATGGCACTTACCTTGTGTGATCTTGATGTTAGTTGAAGGCAGAGCCCACACTGAGAAGTCAGTGAGCAGTAGAACTAAACCCAAATCCCAGCAGAGCATGTTTAGTGCATGTGAGATGAGATTGAGATCTGATGTGTGTGCGCCACAGGACTGTGTATGGTGCTGGGGAGCCTTTCTCAACCCCTTTCTTTTTGTTGGACTTTTCCTACATGCTCATGTCCAGAACTCTGACATCAGACTGTGTGCGAGCGTGCGTGTGCGCGTGTGTGTGTGTGTGTGAGAGAGAGAGAGAGAGAGAGAGAGAGAGAGAGAGAGAGAGAAAGCAGGAGAGAAAGATAAAGGGGCCCAATATTTTGTATCATATGTAATGTTTAATGAATATGTTGTATATGTCATTTATGTATACTAACTGATGCTGTGATAAAAGGACTAACTACCTTTTTTATTTTCTTGTGGTTATAAAACTATTTATATTTAGACCCGTATTTACAAATATAAGAACATAATATTTACAAAACATTAATTCATTCTCGAGTTCGAGCAGCTAGAAGAAATCATTGAGCACCCACAACATTAAATCCATGTGAAAATGATCTGGATGACCTTCATTCAACATTTCACATTGTAATAATTTGTTGGAAGGATCGTGATTTCCAGCTTGTCTCTAAGGTTATTGAACACCCACTTCACACTGCTTGCTTAGTTCCATTAGGCTCATCTGACACCGTCTTGCAGATGATAGTGGGTCTGTTTTATCTCAAGGACTACAGAATTCATGCTATTAAAGGGCCAGATTTCCTCTTATCTCTGTGAGGACTGCCGTCTGTATAGCAACATAAGGGCAGTGGCATAGCGGCAGACTTCCATTTAAGTTTCTCAGACAGCATTGTTGCTAAATATGGCTTCTTATTGAAGTTTTCAGTTTAATTTGTTTTTTAACAAATAAGCCTGATGTAATAGGAAAGGAGCTGTATGTGACAAATAATAGTGGTCATGTATACAGACACCAAAGTGTTGACCTTACAGCATCATTAGGACTTCTGTAATACTGATATAACAAATCTTTAAACAATGTTTTATAGAGCCTAAATTCATTCCCTGGATTTCTAAGCTTTAAACCCAGCCAACAATATTTTCAGACATTTCCAGTGCATCATTGGGTGTACCCATGATACGTGTGAGAAGATGAAGCTAAAAATATCCTGTTGAGTCTAGTATTGATTTTGAGTCCGTTCAAAGAATTTCAAATAAGCTGATGTGCTTACAGGATACAACATTCCAAACTCTATTATATTAGTACAGCCTACAAATGAGTGACATTGCTGACATCATAATGGATGATGATGATGTCATAAGGAGTGGGAGTGGTGACATCATGTACAATGGATTGTCATAATTGATGATGTCATAATGAGTGCATAACAGTTTGCATAATGAGTTTGGTTTTATTTACACGTTATGCATTCTATCTGTATTAACATTTATAAAGAACGCTAAAAACAAAATTGTCTTTCATTAATCCTAATACTTACACAAAATCTCCAGGAAATGTTCAAGTGTATAAACAATGAGATTGGGACTGTTTACCCTCTCTTTCTCAACTAAAATGGTATATGCCACATTACTTTCTTGGTTTAAAAGTCATTTTCTAAATTAAAACTCGTAAGAGGTCAGGCAGAGGAGTGCTGCTTTAAATACAGGCGTTTTTTTTTTATAAACAATTAACCATTTAAATAAAATGTAAAAATAAATGTGGTTATTTAAAGCTACTTTTTAAGTGCCCTTTTGATCCTTCTGTTCTTAGGGTCTGCGCATGCCTAAATGGATATTTTTCATTACATTGGTTGTAATCCCTCTGGTGTATTGCAGACGATAATGCATGTGAGATATGCAACATCTGTGACATTTCCTGTGGCAGTTCCTATTTGCAGGACAACTATATGCAGCTGCACATACTGCTAATAATGTGAACATTATTTTGACCTTTAACTTCCAATTCCCAATTACATCTACCACAGAGCCTCATATGTTTTTCCATGTGCAATTGTAATAATTCTTTATCAGAGCAGTTCTATACTGTAAGTGTATCTTATAAGATGTTATAAAACTTTAAGCAGACAGATAATCTCTGTAAACCTCCATAAGTTACCAGCTGTTATTTATGTGACCTTTCTTGTCTGACATACTTTTTATTGCCACAGTGTTTCTTGTGCATATTGTTACTTAGCAACCTGTATGCATTGGGGTGTGCAAGGGTTGGGCCACAAACCATATTTATTAAAGCACTGATCTGAAGGACAGCATGTGCAGTTCTCAGTGGATCATCTGCTTTAAACAGCTGAATGGAATGTCATGCCTGTTTTATGTAATTGCATGGTGCCGTTGTATACAGTGTATATTCTTCATAAGAGAAATGTGGAGTAAAAGCAAATGTGCGATCCTGATGTCTTACAAATCTCTTTAAGCTCTTTGCTGCCATCTTGTGATACGATTATGCAGTGCGGGTGTGGTGGACAGATATGCAAATATTAATGTTTGACCTTGGAAAATGACATGTGATGATATAGCAAACACATCCTGTGGACCTTGAAATAAAGTTAATAAAAATGTATTATTTCCTTAATAATTAATATCGCTTTAGCCACTGAATGATTAAAGTGGGCTGGTCACAGGTGTGCATTGGTCAGACCAACTGTGGGTAATGTTCAAAACCCTACATTTTATTAGAAAATGTGGTGAAACATGACGATACAACAAAATGTCTACTGGTATGTAATGGTTTCTATGGTTTTTTTTCAGCAGGGTAGTTTCAATTGAAAAAGCGTTGTGATGGTTTCTATTCCCTGCTGGGAAAAAAAACATGAAAACTCAATAGAAACATAATAGATATTACAATGGTTTCCATTAAAATGCCATTATGAACCATTAGCTTTTTCCATTAAAACCATAACAAAATTCCATTTTGTAGTGTGTTTTGGGCATTATTCCAATAGGATTTAACAACCGACCAATAAAATCCATCACATACCAGTAGACACCATTACAGTTTCCATTAAAACCAATACAATTCCCTTTAAAACCATTTACACAACCTCTTTAATGGTTTCTATTGTTTTTTCAGCAGTATATAATTTTAGTTAAATAGTATAACAGTATAATAATTTTCCCAAACAGAGAATCTGGATAACCAAAATCCTTTCCCATTAATTGTTTTAATTTCTTGAAATGCACTTTTTTCCCTAACATGCAGAATTAAATAAGTGTCACAAAGAGCTTTGCTCACCTGAAGGCAATATGTAACATAACATGCATCCATTAATCATGACTGATTGACAATGTGAGTTTAATTAAAAAGAAATTAATGATATGTTTACCTTTTTTCTCGCTCCCTGTGCTTCCACCTGCAGATCTCCTTATTTTTAACACATTCCTGTTGTAACTAGGCAACCACACAGTCAGAGAACAGAGCTAAAGCAACAGATGTTTCTATTTTCTGCTTCAAGCCAAATTAGGATGAAATGTCACATTCAACTTTTGTTTGTTAAGCCTACGTTCCCATTATTTTTTCATCATTCGCTTTCAGCTACAAATGAAAACAAGTAATTCCATGTTTCTGCCATCAACAATTGTGCATTTACAGTATGGGAAATACATTTGTCTCACCGTCAGTCCTAATAACAATAGATGTGAAGATATTTATATTCAGCGGCAGATGGCGCTGACGCTGTGTGAACGACCCGCCCGCGCTGAAGTGAAGAGCGGAGAAATAGATGGGAGGGTCAGGCCGCTCACTGCCTCTCAGTTTCAAACACACACACAGTGTATTTCAAACCTGTGCATGGACATTTGGTGAACGCTGAAATTAGGAGTTTCTTTCTTCCCGTGTTAGACGGGTCATGCTGTCTTCGCAAAGGTAATGAGCCGCAAAGCCCTCGGGTCTCGGCTGAGCAGCGCACACAAACTGCAGCGAAACTGGAATGACTGGCAGCCCAGGTCAGTAGCGCACTTCTCGGTCGAGTCCTCGCACGATAGACCGAGGCTTCAGCGAGGCCTTTCTCTCGTCCGTTCGTTTATCAAACACGGCAGCACTGTATTTCTCCACGTGAGGAGACTTTATAAAGAGCTATTTTGAACCAGTAACCTTTTATTACATTTAGCGACGCTGCTGTAACTCTAGTGTGTGCAAATCTTAGTCAAGTTTTCACGCGGTGAAACTGTCAAACGGTCACGTTCTTTGAAGCTGGTTAGCTAGCGCTAGCACAAGCTAACCCGATAATCGTTGAACACTGGTGAAATTTACTATGTTGATTTTTGAACTGGACTTCTAAAAATGAAGAAAATTGTGACCGTACATGTAGTGATTGGTGTGACTTCGGCGGACATGCTGATGTATCGTGGCATTTATTTATGGTTTATATGTGAAGAAACACGCGTGTGGTCTTACACGTTTAGCCATAAGCTATCTAACGTTAACGTTATTGTCTCATTATTTGAGGGAAAAGTGTGGCGGTTGTGTTATACGAGATGATCCTGTAGACATACGTGGCAATTCTTGTTTTAAACGAATTGAATTCGTTTTCAAGTCCTTCAGTACAGCCTCGTTTTATCGCCATATGAATCGCTCATGTCACAAACTAGCAACATGTTATTTGTATCCTGCTCGTGCAACTGTTGTCTGTTATCCAACCGTAAAAGTTCGCCGCGTTTTCTGCTAACTTACTTTTAATTTGCATTTTTATAGTTTATTCAGGCCACGCCATCTGAAATAGTCTGAATGTCAAGTCAGCTTTTTGTGTGTTTGTGTTTGTCACGAAAGCAAACTGATCAGAGGTGAATATGTGGGTACATTGAACTTTGCGTGAAAACGGGACAATTGTTTGTTAAATAAAATCTTCAGCGTGTCTGCCAATCCAATAGGAATGTCGAAGTCATACTTCCAAAACTACATGACATACTTGCAACTTATAAGTGAATGTTATCATCTGGAAAGATCCATCGTTATTCAGATTATTCATTGTGGATGATTATTAACAATCAGTACAACAATATAAATCGCAATAACAGTAACCATTTCAAAATTCTATTTTGGAGTGTGTTTTGGGCATTATTCCAATAGGATCTATCACATACCAGTAGACACCATTATAGTTCCCATTAAAACCAATAAAAATCCATTTTATACCATTACAACCTCTTTAATTGTTTCTATTGTTTTTTCAGCAGGGCAATCGTTGTGTAATTTCTCACTTTTCTCAGAATTGAATCTCTTGTATAAAAAACATTTAGGCCCGGTTTCATAGACAAGGTTTAAAACTAGTCCCAGACTAAAATGCTAATTTGAGTTGCCTTACTTATAATGACTTGCAGTGACAAATCTTAAAATATGTCAATGCCATTGATTTGTCTCAAGATCCTCACCAGTAATGTTATTTACTAAAGCATTTTTATAAAAGTGACTTAAATATTCTAATTTAACTAAGGCCTAATCCTGGCTTAAACTAAGCCCTGTCTGTGAAACCGGGCCATAATGTGAAAAATATTTCAAGTTTAGGATTGTAAACCGATTCAATACATATTCTTGTATACAAACAATGGAAGTGTAAACCAACATCTTCAAGCCTCTGGTGAGATATGGTTACTCAATGGTGTTTTATATATGTGATGTCAATCTCTAAGACCTTTCAGTCTTGTTAAAATAAATAAATCATTATAAGTCATTATTATGCCCTCCTCTTCTGAAAGTTGAATGCTCAACTTGGACAGGTTGGTCTGTTGTGTGTGTTAAGTCACTGACGGAGTATCGCATGCTTTACAGAAGCGACGGTGTGTCAGCCAGCCAGGACGGTGTGAAGTGCAGTGTCTCTAGAGACCACAGTTCAGAAGTTCGTTTCGACACTCTGTCCTCTGACCGGCCTGGCACCCCTCCACTGCACAATGATGCCTTCCCTGCCTCAGATATACTCGAAGAAGGAGGTGTGTGCTGCCTGTGATTTTGCATTCTGTTCAATAAACATGAATTTCAGAGGATGTGTTTTATTTTAATCAATGTGATTGGCAACATCAAAAGGTTTGATGGAACTGTGTCATGTTTGTTGGCAATTAGAGTTTACCTTGGAGCTTTTATTAAATAATCTTTGGTCTCCCACACTGTTGAAGCTCTCAGTTTATAGAAATAGAAAGAGAAAGTATTTAAGAGGATGGTTTTGTTTTTGTTTGGGAGATCCCTGGGTTTTCCTGACGTGTACATGTGGTGACGTTCTATGAAGCATATAGGGCTGTATGATTTGACAACAAATTTTTTTATTATAATAAAGTTATTTTTTTGAGTTAAAAATAACTTTAGACGCTCCAGAGGCATTTATTTGTAATTTGTGCAATTTGTTACACAGGGGGAAGTATGCATTGAAATGCTTGTGTCAAGGCTCATACTTAAATGTATGTGACCATAAACAAATTTAAACACAAGTACATACTATTACATAGACAGGACAATAAAAGTGATTTACAGTAACCAATGCTGTAAAATTAAGATTTATCTGAACCGAGTGCAAAATGATTAACTTAAAAAATGAAATGCAAATATTATTATTTTTCAATAAATGTAATTTCTGTCAAAATAAGTGTGTGTAGTTTCTCCCTCATTCCAATTCTGGTAAAAAGCTGCCATTTTTTCTTTATTTGTGCCCCAGCATTGGGTTTTTTGGTATTATCTAGATTATGCATTTATGGTGAATCTACATTTTTAACTTTTTTAAGATTGCACAACCTGCAAATGTCTTTTTTTTATAACTCATGTTTTGTAACTTAAGGAAACTAACAGTGTTTCTGTTTGTAGGTGGATATGATGCTGATGGAGGCCTCTCTGAAAATACTTATGGTTGGAAGTCGCTGGGGCAAGAGTTGAAAATCAATGATGTGACAACTGATATAACCACTTTTCAGCATGGAAACTGTGCTTTAGCTACAAAGGACATGAGGAAATCACAGGGTACGCAAGAACACCTCTGCTCATATGTTTCATGTTTTGAATTGATTACCTACATAGGAGGAAATTTGGCTTGGACAAAGGAATTTAATGTATTTGCACAGTATCACATTCTCTTTAATCTCGCAGACCGACCGTTGGCTCACTCTGAGGAGTCTCGTCTGGCCAATCTTCTGCGGAGAGCATCACGGGAAGATGACCGGGAACGTAGACTGGCCACCGTGAAACAAATGAGGGAGTTCATTGTGCACTCTGAAAATAAAGTGGTAGGATCTTATAACATAAAAACAGATTTGTGTACTCGTAAGGCTCTTGAAACGATTATTAACAATTATATTCTGTATTGTTTGCATGTATAAATTACAGGTCCTTGTGAAACAGTTGGATTCCATTTTGAGTACCCTGAATGACATATTGAATGAGAGGTATGATTGCGTGCTCTATTTTTAACACAATGGGTGTTGGCAGAGATCACTCTATTTTTATCTGTGTTCCTGGGTTTAATGAAGCACTTGTGTTGGCTAGTTCTCAAATGTAAAAGCGATTTCAAACAAGTGTTTCTGTTTTGCCTTGTAGTAGTAAGCTCCTGCAGGAGCTCAGGCAGGAGGCTGCGTGCTGCCTGGGATTGCTATGTGCCACCCTCAGTTATGAAGCCGAAAGGATCTTCAAGTGGATCTTCCTCAAGTTCAGTGTGTCCACAAAGGATGAGGTGAAGCTTCTCTACCTGGTGGCAGTGCACAAGGCACTTGAAACTGCAGGAGAGAAGAAGGCTTTTTCGACTGTGATGCAGGTATTTATGCAGCTTGCCCAATGGAGAATCTTTGTGAATGGTTACCATGGCCTGCTCGCTAAATTGTTTCTTTTGTTGTTCAGTTGGTGATGAGCAGCCTTCAGTCTATTTTGGAGAATTTGGATACACCAGAACTGTTGTGCCAAAGTGTGAAGTGTATTTTGTTGGTGGCCCGTTGTTATCCACACATATTCAGCACAAACTTCAGAGTAAGTAAACTGGCTAAACAGAAGAGAAATCTTTACTTGAGTTGTTGGTCTGATTCATTTGTAGTGGCATGTCTAAACTAGCATTAGTTTATGGTATCAGCCTTACTTTTACCTTACTATTTTGTATTCATGAGATGTATCATGAAAATGAACTTCTGTCTGTGTTTTGCAGGACACAGTTGATATTTTGGTGGGTTGGCATATAGATCACACACAAAGGCAGTCTCTTACTCAACAGGTGTCTGGTAAGATTTGTTATATTTTTAGTTAAAAACTATTTTACAATGTTAATATTTGAGGCTGATTTGTCTCGATTTGTCTTTTAGGTTGGTTGCAGAGTCTGGAGCAGTTTTGGGTGGCAGATTTGGCGTTTTCGACCACGCTGTTGGGTCAGTTTTTGGAAGATATGGAGGCGTATGCTGAGGTAATGTAAATTTGCTTGTAGATTCATTTCCTGTTTTACAGTAATCTGGAGATGTATGAAGTTACTTAGGGGTTTTTTCTCTGTAGGATTTGAGTCATGTTGTATCAGGAGAATCAGGGGATGAGGACATTCCCCCACCTACAGTATCTCTGCCAAAGCTGGCAGCCTTGTTAAGAGTTTTTAGCACTGTAGTGCACAGCATTGGAGAACGTTTCAACCCCATCCGAGGACCCCCTATCACAGAGGCATATGTCACTGATGTATGTATCCAGCATGACTGACCTCAGCAATTTCAGTGATAGATGAATTTATTCATCACACAGTCATGTAGTGATCTGGTTAAAATCTCTCACGTTTTCTTCACGGCAGGTGTTGAACCGTGTTTTGGCTTGCGTCACTGCAGCCAAGCAGGTGTTTTTCTCCGAGATCGTGCTGACAGCAGGAAATGAGTGTGTGTGTGTTTTGCTGGTAAGCATGGACCTGGGCAGTCAGCTGATTGATGCTGTAATCGCTTATGGACTGGACCAGCTGGACTGCTGCCAGGGCTGTGGACCAGAATACAGCATGTCCGTCCTCACCCTGCTAACACTGGTAAGAATGAGCTGTTTTAATTCAATAATTAACTGTCAGGTGAACAATATTTACAGTATGCTTTGGTGTGAGTAAACACTTTTGTGTTGCTGTGATCATTTACAATTGATGTTGCCTTACACAGTTTTTATGTTTGGTTTGGGATTTTGCAGACTGTCGACCAGATAAACACCAAACTCCCAGCCACTTTCGTGGAAAAGTTGTTGGCGCCCAATTCCCAATTGCTGGAGCTGCGTTTCCATAGAGAACGTGAAGTACGCTGTTTAACCTCACTTGTATAAATTCATGCAGCGTGTGAATAAACAGCACAACAGAGTTAACTCTGTGGGTTTGTGTCACAGGTGATGGCAGCAGCACATGGTGTATATCATGCTCTGCTGAGTTTGAAGAACATCCCCATCCTGGAGGCAGCTTATAAACTGGTGTTGGGTGAGATGGCTTGTGCGTTGAACAGTTTGCTGAGTCCTCTGGGTCTGCCTGCTGCATGTCCCCATATTCAACACCCTGTCTTCAGCCAGCTGCAGTTCAGCCCAGAGAGAGCTGAGTTTATCCTCATCTTTAACCTTAGTGCTCTCACCACTATTGGTAACACCAAGAACTCGCTCATCGGGGTCAGTTGTAACTCACTTTTAAAAAGGAATTCCAAAAGGTTTTTTTAACAGTGCTTGAGATTACAAGTAACTACTTGAAATTACCTGTGTTACAGATGTGGGCTTTGTCACCTACCGTGTTTGCCCTGCTCAGTCAGAATCTAGTTGTGGTTCACTCCGAATTGGCAATCCATCACCCTGCGGTTCAATATGCAGTTCTTTACACCCTCTACTCTCACTGCACCAGGTAACATGGTTAACAGGACTCCCTATACATTTACCAGAAAAACCATTAACCTTGATGTGGTTTCAAACTTGTATTAGTTTTAAGAGATTTTAAATAATGTTAATTTTATGCTACAATAGAAGGCAATAGCGACTCTCTGTGTCCGTTAGTGGCGTTATGTGTATTGTCTTTTTGTGGAAAAACACAAGATAATGCAAATTGTTCGACTATTCATTTTTAAAGAAAAGAAGTCCACAATATTCAAGGTTTCAATTAAATTCCTTCTAATTTTCTCATTGTGCTCTATTTCTTTAACAATCTGATGTTCTGTTCTTATGTAAGGTTAAAAAATAGCTTTTGATGACAAAGGTAAAGAGCTTTTTTGTCCAGCATTGAAGTTAAATGAGCAACACTGAAGTCAGTGTAGATTCTCAAATTGTGCCTTATGATTGCATTGTGACCCTTTGTTCAGCTCACACATGATGAGCCTCACTGTCTCCCTGTCTGTGTTTCCCAAGGCATGATCATTTTATTTCAAGCAGCCTGAGCTCCTCATCCCCATCCCTTTTCGACGGTGCTGTCATCAGCACAGTTACCACGGCAACCAAAAGGCATTTCAGCACGCTCCTTAATTTGCTGGGTATGCTGCTCAGCAAGGATCATCTCAACCCTGAGGCGAGGTACACAGCTTACACGGCCACTCTATAATGAGGCCTGTTGTGATTTCATTCATCTGAACCACTGGCTCTTTCAGCTGCTGTAATCATTTACACACTGATGAGTGTAATTACATCTTTCTTTAAGATGCCTTGCTTGTTTTCTTTTTGTATGGCAACAGGATTTAAGTAAATTAAGGATTGTGTGTAAATTCCTTGATTTAAGATTAGACTGTATAGTTTATTATTTATCTCTATTATAGTTTTATTATCTCGTTTCATTTTTAGGAGGCTGTTACTCACCTGGTCATTAGAGGTGTCTATGATGATGAAGAAATCGGACACATACTCCCCACTGTTCTCACTCCCATCATTTCACAGATTCTGCAAAGGGATACTAGCAAATTGTGAGTGGTTATCGGTTAAGACTATATTGATGAGGTGCATCGAATGAACTGAAGTTTGTTGAATGAACATTAACGTGCTGTATTTTTTTTAAGCTTTGAATGAAGACCCCACTATATGCCTGCAGGCGTGTAACAGTCTACAGGTTCTGTCGACCTCCTTGTCCACAGAGCTTCTCCAGAGGTAATTACGCATTCTCTCTCTGCAGGAACATTCATTAGCATTGCAACATTTTTCCTCCAGCTCTTGGCAGGTTGTGTCTGATCAGCACAGCTTCCGTCTCCTCTCTGTGCAGGTGTGTAGACGTGTGCCGAGTTCAGCTAGTCCACTCAGCAGTTCGAGTCCGGCAGGCCTTCGGGAAGATGCTAAGATCCATTCCCATGCATGTCGCATTAAGGTGAGCCAGACAGTCTAGAATCCGCACGATAGAAAACAAAGCGGGAAAAATCTCACCTCGTAGTTACACCTCAAGCTGTTGTTGATGCGATGGTAATTGTTAGCTTGTCTCCCAGCAGCGCTCGGAGTCACTCTGAGATTAAAGAGATCTCGTTGGCCATCCGCCGACACATGAGCAAAGTGCCTAGCAACACCTTCCACCCACAAGACTTCTCTGACCTCATTGGGTTTATACTGTATGGAACGGTCCATCGTGGGGGGTGAGTAGGCGGCTGATATGTACATTCATTATGGTGGACGCCTTTTCGCTCATTTAAAAACATGTTGCACATGCATGTTTGTTTGCCTAATGAATATAAAATCTTGTATCTTTGCATAGAATATTCATCTTACTCAGATGGAACTTGGCAAATTGTGCCAAACTATTTGTGCCTAAATTATTAACTGCTATATTGTGAATTATGATGTCTCTGATTCCATATGATTTGCAGTAAAGAGCCATGGTTGGAGCGACTGTACCACAGCTGTCAGCGGCTGGAGAAAAAGGACTCTGCCATGGTGCCTCGTGCCCTACTGAAGATTGAGGCTGTGCTGTGGCAGTGGGCTGTATGGGAGGCTGCTCAGTTCACTGTGCTCTCCAAACTCCGCACCCCACTGGGCCGAGCCCAGGACACCTTTCAGACCATAGAAGGTTAATGAGCTGTTGTTTTCAAATATGGAATTTGGGATGTACATGGTAAAACGTGCTAACTCAATATTGAATAAAAAATCTACGAAGATGTAGAAGCTAAAAGGCAGTATACCTAAGCAGGGCAGTATACCTAAAATGTATACTTAATGTATGTGTATGGCTAGTCATTTAATGTCTGTGCTGTTGTAGGTATGATCCGCAGTCTGGCAGCTCACAGTCTGAACACAGAGCAGGAGTTGAGTCAGTGGAGCGGAGGAGAGAGTGATGAGGGTCACCACACCAATCAGCTCCGCTTGGCTCTGCTGCTGCAGTTCCTGGAGAATCTGGAGAAACTCATGTATAACGCTTACGAAGGCTGCGCCAGCGCACTCACTGCACCTCCAAAGGTCTGTCCTCTGTGTAAATGCGGCTATCCGTAGTGTTAAAGGGATGGTTCACCCAAAAATGAACATTCTGTAAATGTCACCCAAAAATGACAATTCTGTCATCATTTACTTACCCTCTTGTCATTTCAAATCTGTATGACTTTCTTCGGCAGAACACAAAAAATATATTTTGAAGAATGTTGTTAAAGAGTACATAGCTTGTGATTTTTAAGGGCCTATTTTAGTTTGTGGAGTGTCCGACAACAGGTTTATGTACATTTATGGTGTAAAAACACTATTGTTTTGTTATAAGCAGTTATTCTTACCTAACTTCTTGACTGACTCTCAAATGATTAGTTCCGTGATTCATCGGTCTAATCTCTGCCTTTCCACTAGCCTAGTCTGATGTGATTGGTCAGATGGTCTAGTCTGCTGTAGTTGGTTTAGCATGTGTGGTCAAGTTTTTGTGGGCAGGCTGAGACTATTTCTAGTGACGTAGATACACAGCGGTTAGAGAATCGGACTAGGTCACGACTCGTTTGCGTGATTCAGGGTCGACTCCCTTTTTTCCAAGCCAATAACTTTATTTATTCACCTTCGGATTTACTACTTGGCAGACTGCTTACTTTCAAACATGGCAACATTGCACACTGCATGAAATGTCATTTTGATGATCTTGTGGAATGTACTCCTTAATTGGCACCCATTCACTTGCATTGGTTTTGTGTCCATAACATAATTGCTTGACTATGCATGCTCTGTGAATCTTCCACCATGAGCTTTTGTTTGACCTACTGTTTCTTACTTCTTATTTAGGGCATAAGAACGTTTTTCTACACAAATCGACAGACGTGCCAGGATTGGCTGACAAGAATTCGTTTGGCACTAATGAGAGTGGGCCTTCTCTCTGGTCAGCCAGCGGTCACGGTCCGTCATGGCTTTGACCTGCTCACTGAGATCAAGAACAACAGTGCACAGGTAAGACTTATACCCTACATCTGTGTTTTGCTTACTTTGTGGTGTAGTTTTTAAGATGTCAATCACTTTGATAGGGCAGCTGCTCCAAACCTACACCATTCAGATTTGAACCTTTTTTGCTTTTTCTTGAAGGGGCCAGAGATAGAGGTGCCAATCACCATGCTGGTGGAGGCGTTGTGTGAGCTGCGATGCCCGGAGGCCATACAAGGTCTGGCAGCCTGGAGTCTAGCCAACACTGGCAAGAGCCTGGGCTGGCTGAGCTCAGTGGCCCTGCAAGCTGAGGGAAAGTAAGCGATTTTGTACTAATAATAAGGAACCCAGTTTATGCTATGAAATTTGTCAGGTCTTTTTATTTCAAATATTGATGTTGCACTGTTCTTTTTGTGTGCCATGTCTTTGTATAGTTGCATTAAGGTACATTTCATGCATCTGTATCATTTTTTCTTCCTTTATGTAAAGGTTTGAAAAGGCAGCTTTGGAATACCAGGAGCAGTTGTGTGCTGTTACGGGGATGGACTGCTCCATTAAAGGCTTTGATCGATCCCTTCTCAAGCTTACTGGCACCAACTCCTCCAGCCCTAAACACACCAGCAGTGGTGAGAATCTTACTAAATCCTTCAGGTTATTTCACTATATAGTGTTTTTATTAGTTTTTGATTATGTCTGTTTTAGTAGCAGAGGGTAGAAAGACCGTCCTATTAAAGTCCAGTGAGTGTTCTCCAGAGGTGCTGAACTTCCTGGCCAATAAGGCGTGCGAGTGTTACGTGGCCCTGAGTGACTGGGAGTCTGTACAAGAGTGGCAGACCAGCATGATGAATCTCAAGAAGAACAGCGGCAGTTCCAGTGTCAACCTCAAGACGGACTTCAACTACATCAGGTGCGCAGCAGTTGAGCAACTGCCTGTCTCTTTATGCCTCCTGGTTTTAGATGAGGGAAGTATTCATGCGAATGTTTGTATGTGTCTTGGTGCTTCAGAGCTCTAAGCAGTTTTGAGGAGGGAGATTTTGCAGAATGTCGTGCCCAGCTGGAGTTGTTGCCTGGGGAGGATTATGGCCTTCTTAACTCCACAACAAAGGATAAGATTGGTATGCTCACAGCCTGTATTTGTCAACATCTGGGTAAAAAGTGAAAAATTTTTGTGATGTGGTTGTGAAAATCATAGAAATGAATTGGTGAGCAGCTGTGTGAAACCTGTTTTCTGATCAGTTTCTCGGGATGATTTATAGATTTGCTCTTTTGCTTTGACAGACCTAAAGAGGCTTCTTCCTGCTGTGTTGAGTCCAGACCCCACAGAGCTCCAGAAGGCCATTGAGGTGCAGCTGCTCAGAAGCGCTGTAGGAACCATCACCTCAACCAATCACGAACAGGACCAGAAGGTTCTCACCTTGTCCGAGTAAGTAAATACAGCTGGCTTTGATTTCCACATTAAGCTATGTAGTGTTCATAATGGTGGTGCTCCTTTTGCTTTCTTCAGCAATCTGGTGAAGTATCTGAAGCAGACGGGTCGTATCTCTTTGGGTCCCCTGCGTCTCTTCACCCTCACCCTATCTGACAACCTGCCCACCCTCAGCACCCTGCAGCTACACTGTGCCAACTCTCTGGAAAACTCTCTCTGCAACCAGCACCCAGAGGTCAGAGTCACCACATAACCAACAAAAATGTGCAAAAGCTCAATTGTGCTTGCACGTTATTGCTTGGTTCTTTTTTAAGAGATTTGCTTTTCTGTCTGTATGTAGGACTGCCTTATTCCACTCTTCAGTGAGGCTTTGACCAGCTGCAAGCAGCAGGACGTTCAGCCATGGCTTCATGCTCTCCGATACACCACTTTCCAGCGCCAGCTTTTCCAAAAACTCAAAGGTAGGGTCTCTCTGCATCTATTTGTATTTCTTTGTGTTTGGCTTTTTTGCTCTATGGACTTCTAGAAAATAAACTCCCCTAAAACACACTTATTGCATTTCCTTTAAATGAGTTTGTCCACTCAAATTATGCTAAATATGTCTATATACTAAATATGAGATATGTCTTAAATGGTTCTCACAGGTTCCTGTGCTCCAGTGGACTTGCATCTGATGGAGCTTTGTCTGACTGCAGTCAAGTTTGCCCGTAAGCAGGGTAATATCGCCCTGGCCACACGTCTGCTTGGTCAGTGCAGCACACCATCAGCAAATGATTCTGAAGACTTGGTGCAAAGCTTTAAGCAACTGTCACTAGAGGGTACTGTGGGGGAGAAGTGGGGACCTGAGCTGGAGATTGAGAAGGCAAAAGTTTTGTTTGCTGCTGGTAGGTTTTCATGATTTCTTTGATTAGGATGACTGATCTTCTGAATGCCACTCGATTTAAGAAATGAATTTTTTCAGAAACATCTGGCATTCATCTTTTTAAAGTGAATACATGCCTATATGTGAATATTTTCTTGCTGTCATTCAGGTCAGTCAGTATCTGCTATGGAAATGCTGAGTTCCTGTGCGCTGTCGTACTGTCATTCTGGGAAGTGTGAACGCGCTGCCTGTCGCTCTGTACTCACTCTATGTAAGTGGCTTTTGGCAGACTGGAAAGATCTGACACCACTACTCAAAATGGTGGTGAAGAGAAACTCCGTGTCTACCAATCTCTCAACCCTCTCCAAGAACATCTCCGGCCTGTTGGATCTGCCGCTGGAGGATCAGGGAATGCCAAACATTACTACAGAGACCACAGGTAAATCTGGCCTTATTCTCATTTCCTATCAGCATGTTTACATTTTATGTAGCTGTATTTTGTAATTTTCCTTGGATTTGATGAATTAAATGTTTATGATGTTTGTTTTGTCTCTAGTGAGTGTTGGTGTTGGGGAGCCAGATTTCGTCTTGGGGCAGCTGTACCAGCTCTCAACTACTCAGGCTCCTGAAGTGGCCAAGTCATGGGCTGCTTTAGCCAGCTGGGCATACAGATGGGGCAGAAAGGTTGTGGACAATGCCAGGTATTTAACCCTCTAAGTTAGAACTCTGTTAAACAACATTATTGTTGTAAAGTGTCTGGAAACCAATATACAGTCCCAGATATTGTTTAACTTCTGCTACAATATACTGTCTGAAACTATGAAATTTTTGCCATTATAATAGCCCACATGATCACTGCTGTGTTTTTGTTTGTGTGCTTCTAGTCAAGGAGAAGGGGTTCCCCTGCTGCTTGGAGAGAAGAACGAACTAGAAGATTTGCTCCCAGCAGGCACCAGCGATGAGGACAAGGAAACCATTTTCAGCATTTTGGGTCAAGCCATGTGCCGCCCAGCAGGAATTCAGGTCTCAGAGTTTACAGTTTTATCCAGGCTTTTGGTTTTCTTTCCTTAAAATTTGTGTTGGTTTCCAAGATTTTTCTAGATCAGGGGTTTGTATGCTTGTTAAATAAAATGTTAATATAGCCTTGTGCAATTTTATGGTACTGCTTTGATAAGGCCCCTCAGAAAAGAATAGGATATTGTCCTTTATCTTACACGTCAGTTCTCAAAAGTGCTATTTGGCTTAAAAAGCTTGAAGGCCACTGGGCTCTAGATGGTTGTTCCTGATTATGTGATTGTATTGATGTTTGTACCTGTTGGTGTGTGCTGCAGGATGAGGACATGGCCCTGCAGAATGAAGAGGATGAAGAGGATGACATGGTGGATGTGATTGGCAGACAGCTACTGAGTGCTTGTCCATGGCTCTCTGATGTAGAAGACAGCGTGACTGATGGGCTGATTGGAGTATGGAGGCGAGTGGTTGATCGGATCTTCAGCCTGTATCGGGTCTCGTGCAGAGCGTACTTCACGTTCCTCAAACTCAATGCTGGACAGGTTAGATGATCCTTATAGAAATTAGGCCAATCACTATTCAGAGACAGCAAATTGAACCAGTCTTCTGTTGTACATAACATGTTCTGTTTATCAGGTGCCCATTGATGAAGATGATCCCAAACTGCTGTTGAACAACCTGAGTAGCAAACAGAGCAGTGATGATGTTATTGTCATGGCGACTCTCCGTTTGCTACGATTGCTGGTGAAGCATGCTGGGGAACTGAGGGAAGGCCTTGAGCACGGCCTGGCATCCACCCCCACTGCACCATGGAGAGGTAAAAACATCAATACGTGATATAGTAGTAAAACTATAGATTTTCTGGACAAACAGGACTGCTAGAATTAGCACAGGAGGGAAGAGACAATTCTGTCACGGATGGATTGAGATATCTGTTTTTTCTTTAGGTATCATCCCTCAGTTGTTCTCTAGACTAAATCACCCTGAGGCCTACATCCGCCAGAGCATCTGCAGCCTGCTGTGCCGAGTGGCCCACGATTCACCCCACCTTATCCTCTACCCTGCCATTGTGGGTTCCATCTCTCTTGGAGGAGAGGCCCAGACTGCAGGTACATGTTTGACCTACAGGCATCCTGACCATCTTATTCAGCATTCATTATGTAATCTGTCAGCATTTGTTGTAATGAGTTACCGCTGTAGGTTTGTTGCATCTGGTATAACTGACAGCCGTCTCGCTCTTATCAGGTAACAAGCTACCATCGGCTCTGCCCACATTATTGGGCAACATGCAAGGGGAGGCTCTTTGCGATGGAGAGAGCGAGACAGGCAGCGGTCCGACCTCTCAGGAAAGCAGCCGTGGTGAGGAGATGGTGATGTATTCCAGCGAGGACCAAGCCATGATGCAGGACTGCTACAGCAAGATTGTAGACAAGCTGTCCTCTGCCAACCCCACTATGGTGCTTCAGGTATTGCTGTACTACTTGATGCTGATGTTCTGGGTGCATGATACATGACGGCTCTTAATGCAGTGCTTTGTGAGTTAAATTCAAACCTTAAATCATGTGTATGCAGGTGCAGATGTTGGTGGGAGAGCTGAGGAGGGTCACTCTCCTCTGGGATGAACTCTGGCTGGGGGTCCTGCAGCAGCAACACATGCACGTCCTGCGCAGGATTCAACAACTGGAGGACGAGGTGAAGAGAGTCCAGAACAACAATACTCTACGCAAGTGAGTCACAACCCCTGCTGGACAGTTCAATGCAAACATTAGAGAGCATGACTCATTGTGCTTGCACTGAAATATCAATACAATTCTCAACCTCTTGTCTTGTTGATGGGTAGGGATGAAAAGGTGGCTATTATGAGAGAGAAGCACTCTGCTCTGATGAAGCCTGTGGTTTTCGCGCTGGATCACGTTCGTAGCATCACGGCCGCTTCGACAGAGACTCCTCACGAAGCCTGGTTTCAGGAGACGTATGGTGACGCCATCCACAATGCTTTAGAGAGACTGAGAAACCCACTTAATCCGGCTAATCCTGCCAGCAGTTGGGTGCCCTTTAAACAGGTCAGGACGGATGCGTGTGTATGTGTCCCAATTATGCATGTGCCACATTATGCAGTTTGTAAATATACTTTGTCATTTTGCAGATCATGCTGAGCTTGCAGCAGCGGGCACAGAAACGAGCCAGTTACCTTCTGCGACTAGATGAGATCAGTCCCCGTCTGACTGCTATGGCTAACACTGAGATGGCATTGCCAGGGGAGGTGTCTGCAACAGATGCGGTTACCATCCAGAGCGTAGGCAACACCATCACAATCCTGCCTACTAAAACCAAACCCAAGAAGCTCTACTTCCTCGGCTCAGATGGCAGAAACTACCCCTACCTCTTTAAAGGTTTGAGAGGGATTTAGACCTGGTTAGGAGCATCGTTTTCTAAAGGCAAATTATAATGTGAACTTTTTTGTGTTTTAGGGCTAGAGGATTTGCATCTGGATGAGCGGATCATGCAGTTCTTGTCCATTGTCAACACCATGTTTACTAAAATAAATCAGCAGGAGAGTCCGAGGTTTCATGCCCGTCACTACTCCGTCACGCCGCTGGGCACCAGATCAGGCCTCATCCAGTGGGTAGACGGAGCCACTCCTCTGTTTGGGCTTTACAAACGCTGGCAGCAGCGTGAGGCTGTGCTTCAAGCTCAGAAGGTAAGAGTGTAAATAAAACCATCATGCTAAAGCACTTAAATATGTTTGAATGGTGACAATTCTGCATCACCTCTTATTTGTGTTCTAGAAATGATAGTGATGTTGTTGCACGACCCCTATAACATCCATTATCTCATCTTTAGGCACAGGACTCCTTCCAGCAGCCCCAGAATCTTCCAATGGTGCCCCGGCCTAGTGAGCTCTACTATAGTAAGATCGGTCCTGCCTTAAAGGCTGTCGGGCTCAGTTTGGACGTGTCACGCCGTGATTGGCCGCTAAGTGTCATGAGAGATGTTCTGAGGGAGTTAATGGAAGCCACGCCCCCTAACCTCTTGGCTAAAGAGCTTTGGTGCTCCTGTACCACCCCTAATGAGTGGTGGAGTGTGACTCAGGTGAGAGGAGCCCAAAGTTACACCATATCTTTACCATGTGCAACACAAGATGTTTCCAGTGGCCAATTACTGTGCAAAGTAAAATGTAGTTTAGAGATTTGTTTAAAGTGACTAGAACCAAAATACAAGGACAATTATGTAATCCATTATTGCCTGTTTTATTTAGTCTTACGCCAGATCGACTGCTGTGATGTCAATGGTGGGATACATCATTGGTTTGGGGGATCGTCATCTTGACAACGTGCTGATTGATATGACAACTGGCGAGGTGGTGCACATTGACTACAACGTCTGTTTTGAGAAAGGTGAGTGCTTGTTTAATAAGAATCCAGCCCAAATCCTTGCGTACATTTGTTATAGTCTTTTAAATGCTTTATCCTAACAGGAAAGAGCTTGAGAGTACCAGAAAAGGTTCCTTTCCGTATGACACACAACATCGAGACCGCTTTGGGAGTAACTGGAGTGGAGGGCATCTTTAGACTGTCATGTGAACAGGTAAGAATCTGGGTTTAATTGCTGTAGTAATTCAACAGTCTTGTTTGGAAAATGCATGCATATCAAAATTGTGTGTTTCCCTGCACGTACCTTTTAGGTGATCCAGATAATGCGCAGGGGAAGGGAGACCCTCTTGACCCTGTTGGAGGCATTTGTGTACGATCCTCTGGTGGACTGGACAGCTGGTGGGGAGGTGGGTTTTGCAGGGGCCGTCTATGGTGGAGGAGGACAGCAGGCAGAGAACAAGCAGAGCAAGAGAGAGATGGAGAGAGACATCACACGTAGCCTGTTCTCCTCTCGTGTGGCTGAGATCAAGGTGAAAATACTTCTGCATAATGCATTTTATTTGTAAATGTGCAATTGTGCATGTGTTACTGTTTTTCCTCATTGTTTCTCAGGTGAACTGGTTTAAGAACCGTGATGAGATGACAGGTGTGGTGCCACAGATGGAGGATGCGGTGGATGAATATCTTAGTCTGCAACAGCAGCTCACACAGGTGGAGAAAGTACAAGGCAAACTGCTGGAGGAGATGGAGTTTCTGGAGGGAGCTGACACCAGAGCAGATCATCCTATCCACACCCTGGAGCACAGGTTAGTAAAATAGTTGTCTGTTGTATTTGTTGTCTCAGTATTTAGATTTGATGTGACTTTAAAAGGTCATCACTCTTATTCTTGCCCCATTTCTGTACAGGTACTCTGAGCATACTCAGTTGCAGTCCAGGCAGAGAACTGTACAGGATGCCATTCAGGGGAAGCTTTCTGATTTAGATCAGTGGATTTCTCAGTATCAAGCTGCCTTTGCCAGTCTAGAGGCCACACAGCTCGCCAGCCTCCTGCAGGAGATCAGCAGCCCTATTGATTTAGGTACACACAAAACTACTAACTATTCCGGTGGTCAAATAAATGTGTATTCTTGTGCGTACCAAAGCCATTCCAGTTTATTATGTTGGTCCTTTTAATCTGCAGGCCCTCCCAGCTATGTGCCAGCCACCACCTTCCTGCAGAATGCAGGTCAGGCACACCTGATTAGCCAGTGCGAAGCTCTGGAGGCAGAGGTGAGCGCTCTTTTACAGCAGCGGCGCTCTCAGCTGCGTGGTTGTCTCGAGCATCTGCACAGCTACGCCACAGTGGCTTTGCTGTACCCGCGTGTGGTGCTGCACAGACACAGAGTTCATGCGTGGAAACAGTGGATGGAAGAGCTAGTGTGTGACATGACAGTGGAGCACTGTCAGACCACCTATCATCAGTGAGTGCAACTGCTGCTTGCCTTTAGTTTATGTTTCCATGTGTGCTAAATTAATAAATTTAGTAGTTGTCAAAACGACAACAATTTATATTTGAGTACAAAACTCAGTTCAAGCATTTTTAGCATTAAGCTTTTTGAAACATAAGTGTGTTTTTGCAAATGATAAAAGTGAATGTTTTTTGTGAAAGTATCTGTATAATAATCATGTTAGAAAAATATGCATGTAAATGGACTTACGTTACAGAGACGGCTTTTTTTTTTAGGTATGAAATGCAGTTTGCCCCTCAGCCTCCTCCTGCCACATGTCAGTTCTTGTCCAGCATTGAGATGGCGCTGCAGCACCATGCGGCTGAGACCAACACTCGTCTGCTGCGGCAGGTGGAGCGTCTGAAGGCAGAGGGCGCCAGTGTGCCCGTATGCGAGGAGCAGCTGCAGGAGATTGAAAGATGCATTAAAGTCTTTCTGCATGAGGACGCTGAGCTGAGTTCCTTCAGTCTGGCTGGAATCATCATCTCAGCTCTTTGTGCCCTCACCAGGTCTGTGTGTCACATTGAAAGGCTAATAAGCCATGTAACAGAATTCCAATATGTATTTGTACTATTTTCTTCATAGACTAGCACTTTTATTGTTCAAGTATTTAAGACATCTCTGCTTCAACAGGCGTAATTTGGTCATGGAGGGAGCAGCAGCTAGTGCTGGAGAGCAGCTGGTGGAGCTGACGTCCCGTGATGGCGCCTGGTTCCTCGAGGAACTCTGCAGCATGAGTGGGAACATCACATGTCTTGTGCAGCTGCTGCAGCAGTGCCAACTCCTGTCCCATGACCTGGACATCCTAAGTCCTGCAGAGACCTTACAAGCTGTCTACCTGTCCAATGGTGTTTACACCTGCCTCCAGGTACGTTTTTGTGTTTATAGTGCGAATAGCTTCGCTGACTGTATTTCTTGTTTTCCTTTAAATGATAATAGGGAGTAATGTAGTGGTGTTCATCTTTTTGTATTTGCAGGAGCTTAACACAAACTTCCGTCAGATCATCTTCCCAGAAGCTCTGCGTTGCATGCTGAAGGGAGAGAGTACGTTAGAGACCATGCTAGCTGAGCTGGATGCTCTTATTGATCAGTGTGCAGATGGTGTTTCACTGCAGGGCCTGGGGGAGGTTCTGCAGGCTCACCTTCGCAACACGGCTATGGGTCTAGAAGAGGATGCGAATGACCACTATCTGGATGTCACCAGGTAACATTGAGTTTAAAAATCTTTGCTATACTGTCTGTGTTTAAGCTCTGTTACTTTTCTGTAGTCTTGACTTTTTTCTGTGTTTGGCCAGGGTTCTACGGGCCCAGTATTCAGAGTTGATCCAGCCACGCAGCATGGAGAGCTCTGGTCAGCAAACACCCAAGATGAGTGCTGGGCAGATGTTGTTGGTGGCTTTTGATGGCATGTTTGGTCAGTTGGAGACTGCTTTTGGACTTTTGATAGACAAGGTAAAAAAACTGACTGATTTCAGTTATTTAATTCAGACAGTGGTAACATTTTTAGGAGATTTTTTTATGCAACCTGCATTTGTAGGAATCTTATTTGACTGATTGTTGTTATTTTAGCTAAACTCTATGGATGTGCCTGTTGCCTGGAGAAAGGTGGATGTGATCCGGGAGGCTAGAGCTACACAGTTCCATTTCTTTGATAATGTGCAGACCAGGCAGGTGTTGGAGGAGATCTTCTTCTTGAAGAGACTCCAGACCGTCAGAGACTTCTTCCATCTGTGCGGCTCATTTGCACAGACACTCTCTGGTAAATCATTTAAAAAATTGCAGTGTTGCGATTTCACATAAGATTGTCTTTAAAGTTAAACGGTTTGCTTGTTTAATTCAGTACATGTCTTTTATAAGACCTTGGCTATCTCATATTGTCCAACAGGAACCTGTCCTACACCCACTGATGAGCCTCCATCCTCTAATGGTCCAGTCCCTATAGTGAAGCCCTTGTACCGTGGCTCCACTGTGGTCAGTGAGGACCAGATGACAAGGCCCATCAAAGCCTTTACTGCTGATTTTGTGAGGCAGATGCTGATGGGGCTTCCCACTCAGGCTCTGGGCCTGGCCATCTGCAGTGCTCTCAGTGCCCTTGGCATGGATCTCATCGCTCAGGTCGAAGCCAAGGACTTTGGCGCAGAAGGAAAAGTGTCTCTGGATGACCTTTGTAAGAAAGCGGTAGAGCAGGGCGTGCAGTCTGGGCGGCTGTCCCAGCTGCTGCTCAACAGGGCAACTGTGCTGGCCAGCTCTTATGATACAGCTTGGAAAAAACTGGACCTAGTACGACGTCTGGAGGTCAGCATCGATGCCTGTAAGGTCAGCTTGCAGAGAAACCAGCTTCACATTGCTATGTTTCAGGTAAGATCATACCATGTTTCAAGTTGCTTAACAATATGTATGTAATACAATGTATCTTGATAATACCAATCAAAAAAAAAATGTTGTGCCTGTAATCGTCCTGTGTCTTTCAACAGTGGCAGCACGAGGACATTCTTGGTGCAAGAACTCAGCCTATGACAGTCAGCCCCCCGCCTCGCTCCATCATCCTCAGCAACATGAAAAAGAAGCTTTACAAACTTAGTCAAGATGAAGCTTCTATTGCCGGTGTCCAGGTTAAAGGCTTTCCTGGCTTTTGAGAATTTAACTATGTTGTCTGATTCTACTCCATCAACATAGCTTTGCTGTTTGTATTGCAGGACAAGTTGGCAGCTCTAGAGGGCAGCATAGAGCAGAGGCTGAAATGGGCTGGCGGTGCAAACCCAGCACTTGCTCCGGTGCTGCAGGACTTCGAGGCCACTATAGCAGAGCGCCGTGCCCTTGTGATGAAGGAAAGTCAGCGAGCCAACCAAGTCACGTTTCTCTGCAGCACCATCCTTAACTTCGAAGGTCTGCGTACACGCACACCAGATGCTTTGAACATGGATGCAGCGCTTTTTGAACTCGTGAAGCGATGCCAGGCCACGTGTTCCTACGCTGCACAGTTTAGCACCTCCGTTTCGTCTTTGGAGCTTCAGCTGCTGCATCGACTGGTTGGGGTTGGTCCAAGTTTCACCTTTTTGTATAATTCACAGAAGAGTTTAATTTCATTGTCAGTCTTCCTCTGTCTACACAGCATGTGATTAACACTGAATTGTGTCTTTGCAGAGTCCTGCCATGGATCTGTCTATTGGTGGGCCTGAGTGGCTGGTTTATGCACAAAACCACCTCACCCAGGAGATGTCCAGTCAGAGAGCAATGCAGGAGGAGAGAGAGCAACAGCTGGAGAATGTGACGGAGACACTGCAGCTGCTGGTGGACTCCATTAAAGGCATTCTGTCCAATCACAACCGCCAGCTCGCTGATGTTAAACACCTACTGCGTGCAATGGCAAAGGTATTTAATATTCACATTCTCTAAACAATGTTGTTTCTTTTTTTGGAAAACATAAAAAAGAATAAGTGTTTTGTTGTTTTTGATATTGACAGGACGAGGAAAACGCCCTTGCTGAGGGAGAGGAAGTGACATACGAAGGCAGTGTGCGTCAGTTCCTGTCAGAATACAAGGCATGGCAAGATAATGTGCAGATAGTGCTGTTCACTGTAGTGCAAGCCACAGGTCAACCACGCAGCCAAGAGCAGGTTGAGCTGCTGCAGGAGATTCCGGCTACCCTGAAGGAGCTCAAAGTTCAGAGCCAGAAGTAAGCACTTGCCCACAACTCTCCTGTCATTCATTTCAGTGTTGTGCTTTGCTCAAAACTGAGCTTATATGTTGGGTTGAATAGCTTGTATAGTTTAAAATGTTTTCCTCGTAGCATCTACAATGGCTTGGTAAGCTTCGCCTCTCCCCTGGTCACTGAGAGAGGAAGTGACTGTGCAAGTCCTACTTCGACAGTCCAGACAAGCTTTGCTGCTGGTAAGTTTAAGATGTCGTTTTTTGTTCTGTCATCGGTATGTTCAGGTTAATTGAACGGTGTATCTGTTATATATAGCAGTGCGCTGCAGTGGAGTGAAGACCCAGCCTGATAACATGTCTCAGAATGCCCGCAAAGCTCTTCCTCGGAACTTTGGGACCCCAGTGGACACTCCTCCGAGCACCCTGATGATCAACAGTAAAGGACAGGCACCCAGCCCCAAGAGAGCTGTGCGCGATCCTAAAACTGGCAGAGGTTAGATGCCTTGATGTCATAAATTAACAGTCCATAAACACTTCATGTATGTTTAACAACCTTGAAATCGGTCATCAATTTTCCCTCAGCTGTGCAAGAGAGGAATTCTTATGCTGTGAGCGTGTGGAAGAGGGTCAAAGCCAAACTGGAAGGGAGAGATTTGGACCCTAACAGGAGAATGAGTGTCACCGAGCAGGTACTTGCTCAAAGTAATTCCCTCTTTAGATCTGTAACCTTACAGCTCCTGTTTTTAATGCTCCTTTGGTGCGTTACTCCCTTTAGGTGGATTATGTAATCAAGGAGGCTACGAACGTGGATAACCTGGCACAGTTGTACGAGGGATGGACAGCATGGGTGTGAACGGGATCCTTGTAGATCACTTTGGTCCAGCGAGGGTAGAAATACACCAAAATCCACTGGGTCTGGGGCAATGGAGCCACAGAGCACCATGCGGGAAAGGGGGAAACCCTCCCTCAGGCCCACATCGGATCCCCGTAGCACAGCTGCACCCGGCGATCCGGCTAACACAAAGAAATGGGTCTGCATCTGTCTCCCTGAGATGTGTGGGGAGGTCACCAAGATGGGGAGGCGGGGTGGGGGGGAACAAGGCACTCGGCTTGAACTACCCCCCCAACCAACCCCTGTATCAACAACAATAAACATCTGTAAACTATCAAAATAAATAGGATTTGCAGCAGGGAAATTTGCAGGGACAGTTTATGCGTTCTTAGAGCAGAGGTCTGCATTATTTAGGATGCTTCTTACGTTTATTTGCGAGCAGGTGGAAGGAAGAGTGATCCAGTCATCAAGGGATCCTCCGGCCTCTGTTTTTGGATGCCTCGGTGTCGGGCACGAGATGCGGCTGAACTGTCTTCTGCTGGAGCGAATGTTAGAGGGCTGTGTAGCCACAAGACTCAAGGGACTTCATTCAAAGTCAGAAAGCCTTTGTCAGACCTTAGAGTTCTTGACCACAAAAAACGTTTCCCTCGAGTATATATAGGACAACACTGAAAGACTTCTTTTACACGTTCACTAATGTACTGCACAGGTTTCACAATTGAAAGGCAAATGCATCAAGTGGCTTTGGGAACATTCACTGTTGTGCGTTTATGAATGTGCTTCAGGTTGGTAAGTTCTCGGTCTGAGATCTCTTTGATTTGATTCTTGATGAAGAAAGCCAACAATATAAGACCCAGGCTCAATATGATGAGATGTGCAAATCGGTTTCTAAATGCTTTTTTTCCTTAGTATGCATCTCTAGTCTTGTTTGTGTATTGTAGATTCTTTCTCCCTTTCCTTTACTATGGATTTAGTCTAGATTGCTTCTTTTTTTGACTTGCCTGTGGATATGTATCCTTTGATGCATGTCCCCATTAAAGCTTGCGTTTTACTGATCTTGACCTAGTTTTACATTTTTACTGGGAGAAATAAGTAATGGATTGTGATGTGGTGATGGTTAAATTGTTGTCTGTTGTATGGTTTTACTCCATTTTGTTGAAATAAAACTATAATTAAAAAATTTTGTTTTCACAAGAGCATTTGCTTGTATTATTTTCATTGCATGGATTGCATTTTGGCCTTTTCAGACTTTAACCCAGGATCGTTTTGTTGGATTTTTCTCACTGCCAGTATTTTACGCTGTTTATTTTATTTACACACATTTTAATGCTGCAATTAACCTTGATTTACAATAGTAATATAATAAAATTGTGCAACCCAATGTTAAAAAAATAACTCCTTCAAAAATGTGTATAAGGCAAACCCAGGGTAAAGGGAACTTCATTGTTGTTCCCTCAAATTCAAAAGGCTTTAGCAGATGCATAAACTTAGTACATCCTAAAATCAAAAATAAATTTTGAATAGGGGTCTATAAATATACCAGTTTTAATGATGCTTAAATGCACAAACATGTTTACAAAGCTGCATTCTTTTGACGATCACACCCTTCACGAGCGCTACAAAGGAAATAATTCTCTCCGTTTGTTTTGAACTCGAACTTCATGTCCCATGAACCATTGCGATCTGAGTTTCGGATAAAAACATCCTGAAAATAACGGTCGGTTGACAGACCCCCGCAGCAGAGGAGAGTCGCGTTCGTATAATCGTGCTCTCCGAAAAACACCGATCCTGAAAACTAACAATGGCTGAGGGCGATAACAAAAGTGCAAATCTGTTGGTAAGCGGTCTTCCTTAACGATGGCCTGTTATCGAAATATTCTATTAGTCGAGGCGTGTACATGAAATGGGCTCGTTTTCCTTAGCAATATGCCAAACAGACTGCTGCTCTCGTTTGCTCGGCCAGGTAGAAACACGACACGAAATAGATGTATGATGCTCGTTTAATTGTAAATGTTGAGTGTGTGAATACGGTAATTGTAAGGTACGTATGAACTGCGTGACGTTAACTTACATGCTAGCAAACTAAAGCTAACGTTACGGATTAACGTTACTCTCGTTATCTAGTTCCCTGTTTAACGTTACAGTGTTTGCTGTGCTTAAATTCATGTGCATAAAAACAGCTGATTTTGCCAATATATGGTGAATTCGTGTTGATAAAGACGGGGTTTGACAGTCCCGGTTTAATAGGGTAATGTTAAGATTAGCTGCTAATGGGGGGAAATAATACATGAAATGCTTTTTAGGGCATTTTAAGCATGAAATATTTTTCGGTTGTCATGGTTTATGTGTAATTTAATGTGATTTATAGATTGTTGCCTGTATTACTGCTGGATTTGACGTAATTGTTCTGGGCAAAGGGGTGTGGGGTTGAGTATTTAATGCATTTTAAAATCTAAACTACGCCTTTATTTACTTTGTACTATCACCATGTCGCCGTAAAAGCACGTTTAAATGGCTGACTATTACAGAAGACTCATTACAGAAGAGATTAGACAGTCGTTGTCGTCTTATTCTGGGTGTTCCTTTTAGCTTATGAATGCATTCTCTAGCTTTATTCTTCCTCACGTTATCACTTCCTGTCGGCATTGATTTAACATGCTTCGCATTCCAGCTGGATGTGCCCATTCCAGGAATCGTGACACTCCCATGTTGTAACAATCACCTATAATGGCATGTCATCTGTCCTAAAAGAAGTCATTGTTCATACTGTGCTATTGACTAAAAACTGAAAATCTTCCAGGCTCAAGAGACGAGTCAGCTGGAAGAGCAACTGCAAGGATGGGGAGAGGTCATCCTGGCTGGAGACTGCTTCCTGCGCTGGGAGAAGCCCTGGTACCCAGGAGTATTAGTGGGTGCAACCACAGTCCTTTTCCTGTAAGTGTACAGCACAGAAAAGCATTAGTCCTGCGTCTTAAGACTTAACCTTTCACTTGAGTTAATCAGATAAAGACACACAAACAAACAAGTTAAGGATTATTATTATCATCACTTCTGAAATGTTTTGGATTCCAATTTTCTGTTCTTTAAAATCTAGGATTAGTTTATAAGGTTTACTGACACGGCTGTGTTTTAACTGTACATCACAACAGATGCTTCCATACACTGCAGTTTAATTGAGTATAATGGGAGCAATTTAGGTCAGATCCGGTTAAAGCACTTTCTTTGAAGTGATCCACACACAGTTTTCCACTGGAACATTATGTGTGTTTGATGGTCTTCGTTCTGTTTTTTTATTGGCAGGCTGATCTACTACTTAGACCCCTCTGTGCTGACTGGTCTGTCCTGCACTGTAATGATTCTGTGCCTGGCTGATTACCTGGTGCCCACTCTTGCCCCCCGTGTCTTCGGTTCCAACAAATGGTGAGTGATGAAATCTTAAAAGCCTGTGGATTTAATATCATCTCTTTATCACTTTTCTGCAGTATTTAAATGTGTGTGTGTGTCCCTTAATCTAATTACAAATACCTCTGAATGCTTATAGAGGATCTGAATTGTTACAGCATGTACAGTGTAGCCCCCCTCTGGTTACGTTCTAGTCTCTCGGTTCCCCTGGCGATTTGAGTTGCTCCAGTTTGGGATCCCGAGTCTTGAGTGGCAGCTTGCAGTTGCTGCTGGATATCCAGTGTCAGACCACAGCGTTAATTTGACTCAGCAGATGTCCACTGTGCTGATCCGGGCTGTACGCTCTGCACAGACACATCAACACTGTGAGGTCTTGCTATGCACCCCCCAGTTCTACAGAACGAGTCGAGATCAGAGCACTGCTGTTTATTTTAGAGTCTGGCAGTATCCCATGGCTCCTAACCTTGAATATGGTCATGTCTTATGTCCAGAAATAAAATGGAGCACATAAGCACAAATAGATGCTGCAGCGTCCCTGTAAAACTCTGGATTCAGAATAAAAGATTAAGAATTTATAATATTTGTGTGCTGTATACAAAGTATGCCTAAAATGCACTTGTTAAATAAAGGCGATGATTTTATTTTGTTATATTGCCTTTGTATAGGACCACAGAACAGCAGCAGCGTTTCCATGAGATTTGTGGAAACCTTGTGAAGACCCAGCGACGTGTGTTTGGCTGGTGGAAACGTCTGTTTGCCCTGAAGGAAGAAAAGCCAAAAATGGTACGCAGCCACTGTTTTTGATCACTTGAAGAATAGCAGCGTCATTGTTTCATGTCTGAGCAATTCACAAGTGACTCATAAGCTGATTTACCACTCTGTGCCGCCTGCCATTTCACACCACTGAGTCAACTAGATAACTGTCAGAACAAACAAACATGAGTCAAAACCAAGTGTTTGTTACACCATCGCAACTTCTGCAGAAGACGGGCTCCTTCTGTATGTAATGCATTTGTTTTTTTTCTCTGCAGTATTTCCTCTCTGTGATCAGCAGTCTTGTGTCAGTGGCCTGGATTGGGCAACAGGTCCATAACCTCTTTCTTACCTACCTGATTGGTAAGTACTCCGTTATATGAGAGCAGTACACCATCTTGGATTTTCATTTGTCACAATTCACACAGGAAAGGATTTCTTTCCCTGTGCAGGACGTGCATTAGCTTATGGAAAGTGTGACTAGGCTATGCAACAAAGAGGCCTTTGTATTCAATAGGCACAGTGCTACTTCAAAAATGTGTTACTTTTTATCTTCCATGTACACAAAAATGTATTCAGTTATGGAGTGAAATATTGTCTCTAGAACCCAAACCGTTGAATATAATTTAAAAGGCAGTTCATACAGGGCTTTAAATTGGTGACTAACTGCTTATTTTTTCTGTTGTTTTTCACAGTGAGCTTCCTTCTGCTTCTCCCTGGCCTCAACCAGCATGGCATCATCACCAAATATGCTGGCATGGTAAAGAGAGAGATCAACAAACTTCTGAAACAAAAAGAAAAGAAGAATGAGTAAAAGAAAAAGCTTAAGAGAAAAGCTAAAGCTGGAAGAAAGAGTTATCCTTCCCTTATTGTTAAATCTCCATAGACCACCGAACCTAGTTCTTGCAGAAACCAATTGCTAAAACAGTGAAAATTAACAACCAATAGCCTGCTTTAATGTATGCGGATAGCACTTGAGGTTCACATGTAATTTTGTTCTATAAGTATCTTAAAATATCATTGGCAATGTTTGTTTTCTATGATTGGTAAGTTTTTATTTTTTTTCGTCACCCAATACGTTCAGTTTGATTATCACATCCACTTATTTGCATGTCATAGTAAGGGTGGTAAGTCTGTGCAAAATGTAAAGACTGCTTTATTGCTTGTATTCCATTTTAAAGGCAACTACTGAATCATGTTAACCAGTTAGATGCACAGAACACAATGGGAGGTCTTCAGATGTTGCCTTTTTGTGATTGGATTCATTTCTGCACTGTTCTGAAAATTGCACTGGAAAACAGATGTAACTGGAGTGAGAAGCTTGTTTGTGTAGAGGAATTTAGACCCATACTGCTGTACTAGTGCTGTGTGGACTTTCTTACTGTCCTCAAGCTCTAGCCACGTCCTAATCCAACACCTGTTGCTGGGCTGTAAATACATGTTCATTTTCTCCTTGTATTTCTTTGTTTGTACTGGTTTGTCTTCTCTTTGTGTTATTTTAATTGTCATTTTTGTGTTTTGATTGTGTTCAGCACAATAATAAACTAAGATTAGAAACTAAGTTTGGTTGTTGGTGTTTTATTGCCATGTTTTGTTCATGGGACACCACAAAAAACTTTCTATACTAAATAACTGATCTAGGTATCAGTTGCCAAACAATGTGTGGAATGAGACAAAGATTTGACAGAATTAACTTTCTGAAGTATCACTTTATTAGCTGCTCATTAGTCTTGTGTTGTCATACAGCTCCTACATGTATTGGTTTAATACAGCCGTAAAGAGTCGCACTGTGTCTCCCAACGCCGGGCTGCCCACAAAATCCTCTCTCCAGACTGTCTTCTGGGTCGCCCAGGCCCAGCTGGAGTCTTCTCTTCTCCTGTAGTCCAACACAAACATTAGCTGTTTCTAGAGTTTTGACCTCTTTGGATTTGTCTGTCCCAAATCATTACGAACATAATGATACCTAAAGTACCTGTGATGATATTATGGCTGTGCCAGGTGACTGACTGTCCACTGGATTCATCTGTTAGATGTCTGGGAGAGGTGTTGCAGTGCTCTGTGTGATATGTAGTCTGGTACGGAGTGACCTCATCGGGGTTGGTGATGTCTTTCATCTCAAGACCCCCACGGTTCCGTGTTTTGTTCTTATTCCCAGTGCTGTGCAGTACATGACACTGTGTATATACAAACAACAGGGTGATGCAATATGAGGAAGAAAAGAACAAAATGAAGACGACAATATTTTTAAGCATATTTTTTCACGTTGAGGTTTAGGGTGGCTTCCATACCCAAGGCGCATGAATTTGTGCTACTATATAACCCAAATCCTTTAAATCGCGTGAAATGGTCCTAAATACATTCTGCTTTTCATGAATAAGCACTCGCTTACTGGTACGGTGTCCTTCGGTCCATGTACATCTCTGGAGTGTGTATTGCCAAGTGTTATATTCATGTTAGTAATGTCCAGCTTCCCTGTGTGCTGGGAGGGATAAAGAGGATCTCGCAGACCATCGCGTCCTCTCCCAGAAAAACTCTTTAAAAACAGGATTGAAACCGGACCTACTGTTATCATGATCATCAAACATCACTTTAGTATTATGAGCTACTTTATAATACAAGTGCACAGTGTTGGGTGTAACTAGTTACAAAGTAATTAGTTACTTTAATTTAATTACTTTTAGTAAAGTAAGAGATTTCTTTCATTTTTCTGTACAGTTATTTTTTACAGTTACTTCTCATATAATTGAACTAAATACTGTGTAATAGTGGAATTGACATCAAAATATTCCAAATCTAACTTTAAAATGCATACTTTTTGTATCCTTCTCACATTTGTAATACTTTGGTCAGTTAATAAGAATACTTTATGTAGTTTTATATTATTTGAATAAATAAAGAGCCATTTTATGTCTATCCTTGATTCACTTAATAAGTAATTAAATGCTTTTTAAATAGAGTATTTGTACAGTAATCTAATTACACTATTGAATATGTAGTTAGTAACTAGTAATTGATAACTTTTTTGAGTAATTTACCCAACACTGCAAATGCATAGAAGTGCATTACATTCATTTGACATATATGCTTTTATTCAAAGTTTCCTGGACGTTGCGTTGTTAGCGCAATGCTCTGTCTAAGTTACAGAAACACATCACCTACCTCTGCGTGTGTTGTAAAATAAAAAGATTTGTTCTGATCGCCTAGAATTAATGTACTTTGATGCATTGGTCGTTTGCCCCTCACGACAATTGTGTTTGGTGTGGGACGCTCTTTGATGGATGTCATCTGTTGGCTAGTTATTGTCCTGTTTAAACTCAAAGACACCGTTGCAGTCTTCTCGACGATCATAGCAATGGTATTCCTCTAGGATTTTCACTCCTACTTGTGGACAACAAGTTGTTGTCACAACGATCCTCATATATTTCTTTATTGTTCACCGTAGTTATAAAACAGGCGCTCTTTCTTAGCAACGTACACAAATGGGAAAGTGAGACTTCATTTACAAGCATGCAGTTTCAAACAGAAACTTTCGGATTGTAACAGCACAGTTTATCTTCAAACGTACATCTACCCTGTTAAAATCCTTTAAGCTAAATGGTGTTATCTCACTCCATTTATAGCCTATTTAATATTATTATTTAATCCTTTACCGCAATTCTATTACTCCTTAACTTTTCTATTCCAATGCTTTTACCAGGTTCACAGTTTTAGTATTGGTGCTTAATATTGAGGACCCTTTAATATTTATTTCCAAGTATGTCACTCTGAATACGAAATTGGATCGAGGGTTCTTGCCAAGTTGCTGTAATACGTGAAATGTCCAATAGATGGCGAAAATAGGCCTCTCGTGCAAGAATCTGCATTGATATCCCACGAGAAGAAGACTGGCCTCTGGAAACGCAAAATAAATACTTTATTTTGGCTTTTGTACAGTTTTGTCCGTTGGAACAATGCCTGTTTGTTCAGCTTATAATTGTAAGAAGCGTTCAGATGGCGCGTATAAAGAAGCATACAAAAGGGGCGAGTTTTCTTTCCACACGTAAGTTGTAGATAGGTTTGTTACAAGTACTGTGAATGAAGCTTTGAGTAAATCGCAAATAGAAACACCACGCATCAAAATACTTTTGACATCTATGAAGCAGATTTTATCTGTTCAGTAACGTCAATGATTTAGCCAAAGATACAATGCACGTCGTTTTGTGCTAATGTGCTTGTTGTTGCATGTCTAATAAATAAAGTGAATTGTAGTGTGTGCTGTTATAAAGCAATGATAAGGTAACGGTAACGGCAACAGGAAAGCGTTTTAATAAAAGGACCCACAGAGCAGTTGACGGTCTTTGCCTAAAACAGGTATTGATGTATTTGTCTAGAGCTCACCCAATACCCATTGTTACCAATAATAATGTTTGGTTAGACTAGCATCGGAACTAAAGAAAAATAAACGAGACAAAAAAACATAAGAATATCCACGGCAACAGCGATGTTAAAATAACGTCAAATGTCCAGTATGTGGCACTCGCGATACTCTATGCTGTAAAATCCCGCGCGAAGAACTGCAGCTTCCGGAAATACAACGTACGCTCATCTGTTATCATACTTTAACGGGTACAGTTGCTTGAAGTACAACATTTTCTGTTCTTTTTAAACAATGCCTGTCTGCTCAGCCTATAAGTGCAAGAAACGTTCAGATAGGGAGTATAAAGAGGCATACAAAAGGGGCGAGTTTTCTTTTCACAAGTAAGTTTAAGATATTGTCTGATGTGCATGTTTGCTACTATAAGTTGATTTTCGAGAAATATTATAAACACTCTTTGAGTATAAAACACATTTTCAGTATGTGTGGTTGTGTGCAGGTTGTGAAACATTACGTGCTTTCGTGTTGCATGTGTAAAGGTTTCCACTAGCAGATGGCTTGAGAGTGAGAGAATGGCTCCGGCGGATGAGATGGAAGAACTGGTGGCCAACTGGAAACTCGGTGCTGTGCTCCGATCATTTCGAGAAGGATTGCTTTGAACAAATGGGAAATCACAAACGATTGCGTCGCAACGCAGTTCCAACCATCTTCAATTTCCCTAAACACCTCCAGTGGAAGGCAAGTCTTTTGTGTATATCTTTAAACTTGCAAATGTAAGTATTGCTTTTGTTGCTTGTTCTCAAGGGCCTAATGTTTCATTTTAATTTAAAACTTAACATTAAAACATGATGTCTCATTTGCGTTTGCTTATTTTGTATGCATACACACCCAGGTGCCAGCTGTCAAGAGACGATCTGTGGTATGTATTAAAGTTCAAAGAAATCCATCATTAATATTACAGAATAGCACTAACGTAACGTTTTTCATAATTTATTATTATTTTTAAATCCAGTATTTGTATTAATTTTGTTTCAGAATCGTAAGACAGTTGTAGCACCTGTCATACCTGAATCATCGCCAAAGCCAGTAACATCACGGTAATGTAGTGTTTATTACCATCATATCATTTTTCTTTATTTTTTCTGACAAAATAGGTCCTTGTCAGTGGTTGTTTTGCTAATGAATGCATCTCTTGTGTTTATGCTTCTTTCAGTCTTGAGGGGAGGTTTGTTCGTGTGGCTCATCTGGATTCCGATGGGTCCAGTCGTGGCACATTTCATGCTGGTAGCTTTCATGATGACTATTGTAAACCACAGGTTAGTAATTGTTGATTTTTGAGTTTCTAACTCTAGAGCATCTAAGGTACACATTGTATTTTTCAATAGAGCATACAGTGGATGAAGCAAGCAGAGGGTGATGATGAGGATGTCGACAGCAGTGTATGTATAACGTTCATTTTATGTAGATCTTACAGGGGTATATTTTCATTCAAAAGCTTGGACGGTTTGAAAAAGGTTTCCTGAATGGTGTTTATATTTGTTCAACAGGATTCAGGAAATGAAGTCACTTGTGGTGATGCATCCTTAAATACAGCTAAAATTTCAAACAAAGTTCAAAATTCAAAGTTTATAAGGGTATACATTTCTTTAAGATTAGCATGCATGAATTGTTTCAGTGTCTTTTAGTTTAGTTTTACCTTTAACCACTGGTTTTTGTAATGTCTGCACTTTACAGGTGAAAGAGAGATGGCAGTGGCTGAGTATAGATGTAACCGGGCCATTTTCAGACAGCAAAGGCCCCTTTAGCCACATAGTGGTCATCTGTGATTATTACACCAAATGGATTGAAATATTTCCATCAGAAAAACCTAATTCTGATTCCATAGCCTTGCTTATGTGTGATGCCATTTCCCGATATGGCTATCCTTTGGGATTTCTCACACCATGGGGGGCCAGAGGGATTCAGGTCAGAACGGTAAGTCATGTGTTATCTTTATTAGGATAATATCAGAGCGGTTACCTTGGGTGCAAAAACATCTTTAATTTTTGATCTTGTCTCATGTTGTCAAGGTTAACAGAGCACTCAGTAATATTTTGAAGATGGAGCGCTCCCTTGCCTTTCATCATCATCAGGCCTCCCAGCTTGAGCCATACACCCAATACCACATTGTCAAGTATGTTTGGAATTGTTTAGGTTGAATTATAATGTAAAAGTAAACAATTCGGCTCAGAGCTTGAAGGTCTGTTTTTTCTGTTTACATACAGAATGGTGGAAAATCTGGTGAAGAAGTATCCAGACAGTTGGCATGTACATTTACCTGTCAGCGTGCTGCGTTTCAACTGCGGTGTTCACCCAGACACCAACTACAGACCTCTGTCCCTCCATCGCTGCGAGGGGAGTAAACCCGCTACATCACCTAGAGATCAGCTAGTATGTATTTAAAAAATTGCTAGTTGTGTTAAAAAATAATTTAAATATGTTATCTAAATAACATGTAAACATATCATTTCAATAGTAAAATAGTAAGATGTACAATTATAATCATTCAACTTTTTCTATACCCTAGTATCTCAGGTTTCTTTCATGGTTACATAATAACACAAACCATATCATAGTCAGACATGCAAACTTTGTTTTTGAATTGTCTCACCCAGAGGTCATATCATAAAATTATATATGTGGTTTATTGCATTTCATCCAAATCAAGCTAAGTGAAGATGACCTTGCAAAGTACACATTCAAAATAGAAAAACCAAACCCTTCAAAAGAGGTCGAAGCATTTAAACGAATATTCAGTGAGTATGATAAGTACAATGATAAATCAATTTGTACCTCTTTGTCAAAATTAACTTTATATTTGTGGCCATTATCATTTAAGTTCACTTTTGTTCATACAGGAGAATCAGCTGACTGCATTGTTGTATCATGAAACTGGCAAGTATAAGACATATGTTATATAAATATGTATATATGATCTATCTCTAGAGTATTTTTTGTTTTGTGTACTTCTCATATAAGAGAATTAAAAATCATTAATTTTTATTTTGTTTCACTTCTAGTGTGCCAGATTACGGTTACTGGTGTGTGACTACTGGAAGAAGCTCAGTACAGATGAATAACGGGGACAAAGTCTATAAAAACCCAGACTGATGTATTATTTATTTGTGACTTTCATATTGAAATGTTATGTATCGTATTGCATAGATGCCATTAAAGGTATTAAAGAAAATCGGCCTAACTGTAATAAACCAACTGTTTAGAAACAAGGTAGAAAAAAGACGTAATTTGGTGTTTTATAGTTAACCCAGTCAAATAAGGCAAATAAATGATTCTTTACTAAAATCTCGTCACCAGCATTTCTAAATGACACTGGGGGTTCTTAAACGATGTATGTATGAGTTTTTTTTACAAATGTTTTAATCAATCTTTCTAACCCTCGTAATCTTTGATGATGTTGCCTAAACATAAAAATGTTATAACAGTTTTTAAAAACAAAGTCATGTGTTATTCTGTAAATGTTTCTGCAGTCATTAGGCGCAAATAGTTTAGTAAAAGAACTTAGGTTCAGCTACTCCGACAGAGGGCGAACGTCGCCAGCATAGAAAAGAGTTACGGCTGCTCACGCAAAGACGTCTGGGATTTTGGAGGACTGGCTCGAGCGCTTTGATTTCCGCAGTGCAGCGTGGGATAGTGGAAGAAGTCAGCGAAACAGTCATACAGAAATGGTGAGTGAGAAAGGAATGGACGCTATATCTAGTTAAATAACGTTTTTTGTTGTCGATTTTTTAACAATAAAGGGTTATAATCAAACCAGCGGGTGATCAAGGTCGCTAGCGTGTTTAAATGCGGCTTTACACAAAGCTCTTTGTTTCGCAATATTTTTAGCAGTCTGGCTAACATTCCCGGCTAAATCCGTCTAATTTACACATTCACGAATTAGATCGAGAATAAATCGCGTGCAGTGTATGAGCTGTTAGCTCATATTAAAATCCAAATAGGCCGTTGGTTCGTTGCAGTTTGTGTTATTTATTTGTAAGCTAGCGTTACGCGACTAACTGTCGCGTTGTTGATTTCATGACAGCGCTATAATGTATTAACGGACTGTACCTGCCGCTTATCATTATGGGCTGTGGCTGTTAGATTTATAAAGTGACTTTATTTAAAGAGATGCAACCGTTACAGTTGATTCGCCGCCTGGGTCGGAATAAGGTGTTGCCAACTACAGTTTGCGGGTCTTAAAAAATAACAGCAACGATGGTAAATTCGCGATAACTCGTCTTTAGAGATTCGTGGTGGTGTCAAGTCGTTTTTGTTCTCGTATAGTCACTGATAAGTCGGCCTTACATTGCGTTGTTCTGTTACATGACCAGCACAGCAACGCTTTACATTTCCTAGGTGTAGCCAGTAACTGTCAACATACAAAACAACACAAGTGCAGCTGTCAGCGTTTAATTTGTATAGGGTCGATCATGAGAGTCCCCCAAGGTATAGATCTTCACAGTTGTCACTGTATAGTTAAATGTCCTGACGAGTTTCAGCTGTTCACCATCTGCTTTTCTGTTCTGATGTTTGCAAACATTTGAAAGTTTTACATTTGACGTTTATTGTGCTTCCTTTAACAGGAATAGTGTGAGTGTTCAAGATTGTTTAAAAAAATTATTTGGACATTAAATGCTCTGTATTGCAATATTTGAATGACCTGGATATAATCATACACATTTATGAACTGAAAATAAAACTCTCTGTAAGTGACCTCTTGTTCTTTCCTCAGGATGTGTTTTTAATGATCAGACGTCACAAGACGACCATCTTTACAGATGCTAAGGAGTCTACCACAGTCTATGAGCTGAAGCGAATTGTGGAGGGCATCCTAAAGCGAGCACCAGAGGATCAGAGGCTTTACAAGGCAAGCAAAGAATTTTATTATACAATTACAGACTTTTGTTTTTATTTCTAATTAAACAAGGTTTGATTTCAAATTCTTCATGTTCTCCATGCTGGTTTGTGGAGTCGTTTGTATATAGAAACACTAACAGTTATCGTCATATTCATACCCATTTTGTTCTACCAACTCTATTTCTTTGGAATGCAAAAGATTTTTCCTGATATAATGTATCCTGGCCACTCTTTTGCATCACATGTGGGTGATTCTCACGAAATCTTGGCTTCCAAGATATCAAACATCATTTTTTTAAGAGATACTTGCATCAACTAATGAAAAGTCATGTTTAATTCATTTCAAAACTTTTTCAAAATATCTTAATTTTACTCTCTTGAAATTACAACGTAACATAGCTGGAATAAGATTTTCTGCAGGAATAAAATACAAAAAATGATTCATTCCTATGTTAAAATTCTTCTTTGTGCAAGGTAGAGAACAGAATTATCTTTATTATGATTATTTTTTGTGTTACTGAAATATATTTTATATAATCATTATTGCCATGATGTTTCAGTGGTTTTGTAAGAATCGCGCATGTAAGGGATTATCCACGGCTAGCCGTGCATTAAAGGATTTTAATGCACAATGTGGAGGCCAAGAACCATTCGACGCGAGGTGCATTAAAGTCCCTTAATGTACGACTAGCTGTGGATTATCCCATTTATATCATAGTCATTTGCCAAGGTAAAGCTGTTATTGATGTTTACAGCGTAGATATCAGAACATTTTTATTGAAAAGTTTTGTTGGTTAATTTTAAATGATTATCAAACTGACTGGAACTACCCGTGCATTAAACCATTTTAATGCACACCTTCCAGCCAATCAGAATTGAGTATTCAAGCAGACCATGCTATAAATACTTATAAGGAGTCATGGCTAAAACAAAAACATTTTGATTTGATTTTTCATTTATGGTTTGTTTGTTTTTTACAATTTTAAAACTTGGCAGCCTCAGTCGCATTCACTTCTTTTATAAAGGAAAAAATAACAAAGATATTCACCCAAAAATGCTTTTTATGTTCCAGACAGGTTAAAAGAACAAAGAGATATTTGAGGTGAACTCTTACTTTAAATTATTGGGCAGTGTTTAAAGTTTGAAATGTATAGCTCTCTTCACACAAAACTACATCAGGCTGTGCTTTTTACTTTGCGTATGAGTTGTTTTTGAGCCTCTTTAAAGATTCAAGATTTTTATTCGTCACATATACAGCTATATAGAGAATATACAACCAGTAGTGAAATATAAGTCAGATCAGCTCCAAAAGGTACAAAACAAAAGGTAAACACAAATAATATAAAGATAAAGGTCAATAGTCTATGATAGAAACTAAACTGTAAATATTTACATCAACAGTAATGTGCAAACAGAAAGTATCACAAGGTAGTTACTTAGCATCAACAAAAAATAGCAGTCAGTGCTGTGTGCGCAGTGACTTTATTAAATATTCTCTCCTTGTCCCCCAGGATGACATGCTGCTAGAAGACAGTAAGACTCTTGGAGACTGTGGATTTACAAATCAGACAGCCAGACCTCAGGCTCCAGCCACAGTAGGATTGGCTTTCCGTATCAATGGTCAGTTCCCGTTCTTCTTCCACTTGACTTCTCATTAAATGATGTTTTGTCACCTGTATTTGTTTAATATGTCGTTTTTTATCACAGATGATGCTTTTGAGCCACTAAGAATAGAGCCCTTCTCCAGCCCTCCTGAACTTCCTGATGTTATGAAGCCTCAGGACTCGGGCAGCACCGCCAACGAACAAGCCGTGCAGTGAAGAAAGACGGATAATAGGGGGGAGGGGGGGGGGGAAGCGGCACGGGGATATAGAGTTTCCAGAACAGCGGACAAGCAAATGTGTGTTTTAAGATGGTGGTGTGTATTGAGTTCTAAAGGATGGGAAAGCATGAGTGATCTTGTGTGATATTGTAACTTTGCTGAGATTTTGAATCGCTCTCCCTGTTACCCCTCACTTCCCATCTAGCACTAGCAGCTTAACTCTCACAGAATTGTCGCAGTCCCTTCCGGCATCAAGTCTTTGCTCATCTACAGATTAATCCACAGGCACAGGTCCTTTTTGATTTGTTAATGTGTTCCCCCCTCATTGCTGAATAAATTTGTCAGTCAGCTGTCATAGGTTAGACATATTTAAACCTGTGCTTCTTATTTAATTCAAGCGGATGTTATGTTTGAAGAGTTAAACGTTTTGTGCTTTTTGTGTGTTTTGATCTGTTGGGGCTGGGGTGGGTTTGTGTTAGTGGTTGTAAGGTTTCACAAATGCCCACTTTCCTAAATGCATTTACAGTATGCTGTTGTGTGCTAATAAGTATTGGTATTATAATTATTCTTATTTCGAGCATTCATCATTTTACTAGAGTGCAAATGCCACAAGCTTAACAGTTTTATGTTACCAACTTTAGTGTAAATGCACTTGGAACTCGCTGGAAATCAGAACAGGCACGGATGCCGTCAGGTTATACCTGTACATTAATACACAGCACATGAATGAGATGAATTCTGATATACAGTGGTTTCATTGTAAATACATTTTTCCACTTGCATCGTTGCTTCTTGAAGTGTGTTGCTTTTCTTTACAGTTTTGTGTTGGCGTTTGTGTCTGCTTGTACCTCTTTGAACTTTTGTTTGTAGTATTGACATGTTATTCTCTGATTTTGTATTTAAAATCAGAAGGGAGTGTACATGCTAGTTTTTTTTTCTTTGTGTGTGAGGCATTTTTAAATGTGGAAAGTTTCAAGTAAAAATCAAATGATCAGTAAGATTGAAGCCTTTTGGGCAAAGTTGCTTAAGTGAATATTAAACTTGACAAAAACGCTGACATCGTATTTATCCCCCAAACAAAAGCTCCTGATGTTTTTGCGAACTCACTTTTATTCTGCAGTGATGGCAGTGTTCCTTCACAATGCTCTTGCAAGAAATAAGTTACAACCAATTAAGAAGAAAATCATGTTGCAGTAACTGTAACTGCGTTTCAATGAAAATTAAATCGGCCCTTTTCCACTCCTTGTCTAATGTTCAATGTCTGTTTATTGTTGCTGTTTACACAGTGGAGCTGAGTTTTACTGGAGAATGGACCAATTACAACAATTAAACCTGAGCCTGGTCACTTCTTTGTGAGTATGATAGAAACTCATGCAGAAGTTAACCTGTGCTCTACTGAGACATCCTGACATAGATTTGATATTAATGTCTCAATGTGTAAAACTGAAGTGGCTCTAAATGTGGCAGTATGGACATGACAGGATATATTGGACGCATTCAAACAAAAGCTGGGTTGAGAGAAGTAAATACTGAAAAAATGTAGGATGCGATAATATCCCAGTTTTGTTTTAGTCAACCTACCCTACATTTAATCATACTTTTTCTGTATTATTGTGTTCAGTGTGGCCTCTCAGAGTCTTTAAACACGTCCTCCTGTATTGCACGGCGAGACAAAGCGTTCAGAAATACTATGAAATATAAAATGGATTTGTCATTGAAGTATGTTACCTAATTCACAACCACAGGTGTAAAATGCTCTGTTGATATATTTAAAGAAAATGTTAAATTAAAAATGTCGTTTCATTGTCTTTTTACTCTCCATTCCACCCGCTGGCAGATATGGACTATTAGTTGGTTCGCCAACCATTATAAAATAAAAAATACATTTTGTTAGTTGCAGTAAATATATAAATTGAGGCCATGATAGATGAAATGTAAATAAAATAAATATCAATAAAATAGGACTAAGTGACAACCTAAACTGTAGTGGCAGTGACCAGGTCTAAAACTTCTGTTCTGGTATTTAGAGTTTTTCTCAGTCACTTTGAAGCTTTTTCCGATCAGAAATACATTTTTCAAAACACACTGTTCGACCTTCACATCATCAAGTCAATTGTGCACAACATAAAAGCAAATTCTCATTGTTTTGGTAAATTGCAAATGCTTTGGTACAATCATGCGGATTTTCAGTTAAATACCTCAAAACATTTATGAACTAGTTCATTGCCTAAACCATTAAATGCAAAATGGTTGACCTTTTTGTCATAATCTCATTAGCAAGCTTTCTATAGATTTCATTTAGACTTTTCAAATTTTTAACTAAATTGAGAAATTGCTTTCAAGTGAATCTTGTTTTTCACTACAGTAATAAAGGGGAATGTGTGAAGTGTTAGATAAATATTGCACTCTAGTTCCTCATTCAGCATTGCACATTGAGTATGTTTTGTTTGCTACTGTAAAAACATTTTTGTAAATTTAAGAAACATACTGTTGCCAAATTTAAAAAAATTTAGGGCCGTTTGGCGAAATCTTTGAGTTGGAGAGGTTTCAAAATGTTTTTACATTGTATGTTTACATAAACATTGTAATTTTGTTCTTTTTACAGTGTGTTTTTCCTGTATGTCAATCTCATTGTAATTACAGAAAATGGGAATTCTTTCTTTACACTCACTTTCTGTAATGTATCTCTTGCGATATTTCAAATACACAAATGTGTAACTTCATACTGTTGAAATTGAAAAGTTACAATAAAAAAAGGATTTTGAACAAGTTACATGCTTTTGCAGGAAATCCATGATGTTGTGCAGTTTGTACGAATTGATCTGAGAAATGCACTCATTATTTTGCTCATTTTAAGAATGAATTTTAAGAAAAATTGTAATATTCACTAATTTATCAAGTCTATATTTCAGGAGTCAATTATAACCAGAAGATGGCAGTAATGCAACACTATGGATGCAAGCTGCCGTATACTAACGAAGAACAAGAACGAGCTATAAATATTTTTCGGTTTTTGGGTCTCGTAGTGTTCGGTGTACCTGCGTCATTCTGTAATAGTTTTATCCTTCTTTACCACTTATTTTAATAAAACACCTATCACTAAACTAACATATGGGATAGATAATTGTTCTTTGTGCCTGTTGCTTTTCTTTGAATCTGTTCTAATAGCGGAATCGCCTTGTGCTATTTTTTTTTTAATATGCATGCTTGTTTTGCTGATTTTGGCTGAAATCATCCGTTTCTCCAACTTCAGTACAATTGTAATTTTTATCTAAATGGAGTTGCGTAATCAGTTTGTGGCAGCCGGAGGACGGTCGATAATGGACCTCATGCAGTTTGAATGGGAGCCGCTGTCTCACTGGGAGCTTGATCAACGTCTGGACCGGGCAGTTGAGGAAATGTTAGAGGCTGATTTTATGGCCCATGCACAGGGGCAGTCCTCCGTTTTTATACAAGTGTCTCCAAAGGAGGGTTCAGTACCTTTAACACAAGACCAGACACAAACAGTGACCCTTCAGCTGACGTCCGAGTCAGGACCACTTGTGTACGAGTCTGCCTCTGAGCACCGCGCACAGCTTCCTGACCCCACCGAGGGACACCCTGCCGTTAAAGTGAGGTTACTTACCGTAAATACATTTGATATTATTTTGCATAGTTTGTATTTATTTCATATACATGTTTTCTTGTTATTTCTGTCAGTATGTGACCAATCTTCTGCAAAGCTCCAACTCGAACCAAAGCAAGAACCGATTGTCTGGAAGGGCTCGGTTGTCCTTGTCTCACACGGTCCTTCTGTCCCTCACTCTGCTGTCCAAGCGCATCAGCTATCGCAGTGTGTCCTCTAGTTTCCATCTGGAGAAAGGAAACATACATAGGATCTTCTTTTCTTTCTGCGAACGAGTGACTAAACTACAAAATCAGCTCATTCTTTGGCCTACAGGTATGAATCAGTAGTTCCTAGTTAATCATTTACAATGGCTCCTACTTTATATTATTGTTATAATATTTGTTTAATTATAATGTACAAATAGATGATTAAGCTGTTGACTTTTTGTTGTGAACCACATAATGCATCATTGCTCTTGTCAGTGTCAAAATTTCTACAGTTGCTCTCTCATCATATTTGTAGGACAGGGGACTGTACATCTGCTTCCTTTCTCCAGCTGGCTGACTCGCAATGAAGGCCTGGAAGAGAAGGGTTTTCCTCAAGTGCTTGGGGTACTGGGAGACACACGCATACCAGTCCGCCTAGTCACCGGCAAGCAGGATGCCGAAAGCGACGCTCCTGAAGCGAAGAGACTTAAGAATGATCCCCATCCAGATTCATGGCTGAACTTGGAACTGGTCTGCAATAATGAGGGAAGGTTCATTTACTGCCACATCAGCAAAGGCTCCGAAAAAGACAAAGGAAGTGCATTAGTTGAAAAGCTCCGGCAAAACCCTGAGATGGTGCCTCCAGGGACCTGCCTGATAGCCGGAGTTGGATATCCGCTCACGGCGCAAATACTTACTCCATTTTCTACAGGTCGAAACCCTCAGGAAAACCTTTACAACAGAGTGGTGACGACCCATCTGGGCCGATTCAAGCAGGCGGTGGCCGACCTAAAGCAACGATTCCAGAAACTGGGATATTTGGATATGGGAAACTTTGAAAGGGCGAAAGCTGCTGTTCTGACTGCTTGTATATTGAACAATGCTTTTTTGGATATGGGTGATGTGACAAAGGGACTGGTAGAGAAAACCACAAAAGAAGATGTGGAGGAGGTGAAAGACGATGCGGATGGGGTGAAAATGAGGGACACTGTCGTGAGTCTGCTGTACAGCACGTTGGAAGCAGGGACATCTTAAGCAGAACAAAAGCATTGTATGACCAATGTTAAAAATTGTGAAATGTAACATTTTCTGAAATACCAAATATTTCGTGGTATGAGAAGAAAAAACACATTTTGTATTCACCTTTTTTATTAAAACACAAAAATACCATGAACAACTTGTCATTTACTTGTGGTACATGAACTGCTCGGTAATGTTAACTAATATTTTGCCCTTTGTAATGAAAGGAAAACAGAGCCTACTTTGCAGTAAGTGTCTGAGCATTATGGTAACATAATTGTATTCATTTTGTTATATCCTGTCCAAACGGTTTACTTAAGGGGATTCATAATATCTACAGAAATATAAATCCAACCCCTTAATCTAATATAAACACACCAAAAACATGACTATTGCTGGGATGTCTTGGTCTCTGAAGTTAGTTGCACGGTATTGTCCTGTGCCAGACAAGTAATGGCACGTGCCAGATTATTGATGGCCTCAATCTTCCTCTCTTCTAGAGCTTTTTGCTGTGCCCACATGTTCAGTTTCCTCTCCTGCAGCTCCAGGTACAGCTGCAGCAAATCCTGAGGGGGCTTATTGTTGGGTAACTGTGTAGATGTGACTGCGGTGGGTGTGGGTAGGATTGGGGTAAATCGTTTACTGGCTATTGCCTTGCCAAGCTTTGTGCCATTAAGCTTTGCCTTGCGCTGAGCCTCGATTTCCTCATAGCTTCTTCCCAACACCTCGTGCATCTCCTTGAAGAACTCCCAGTGTATGCTGTTGATTCCCACTCTTTTGGCACGTTCTGCATTTTTGCGGTATGTTGCTAACATGTTCCTCCATTTCAGGTCGCATTCGAAGGCTTTGACTGGAATATCTGAGCAGGCATCCTCCTTTAACTTTGCAGTAACTCGCTCAGCCACAGTCTCCCACAGCTGCTTCTTCTTGCACACAGGCTGGTCAAACTCTTGGTCCATGTCTAAGCGGACATGGACTAGATGCCATGTTGCTTGTAGTGTCCACACAAACTCTAAATGAAAACAATATTAAAATTATAATAGCAGTAATTTGCAATGCAATAATTATTTTAACGCTTATTAAACGTTTTTATATTTTATTAAACGTTTCACATAAAACACAATTTATTTAACCTTTATCACTAGAAACAATTACAATGCAATGATAAGCATGTTAAAATATACCCTCATTAAAATCGAAAAATTATTGGAGGTCTAGAACTCTCCTAAACAACTCAAAGCGGTTATGATGGGAAGGCCGATCTATACATCAAGCTCATCGTATGTCCTCCTCGCTTGCAATCCCAGTGCGGCGCATAGTGCTGCATTAACTAACTACTATCTCACCTGTTTTTGACTTTTCAGTCTCCAAAGTCGAAATTGTAGTCGTTGATTCTTCCACCTCAATGCTGTCTGTGACAACTGTTTCAATGATCTCCATGCCGAAATTATTATTTTGTATTTATGGAATTGTCTGATACTTCGATTAACCGTGGACTTTAACAACTCCAGCGATGATTTCTTTTCGAGAATCTGAAACAGCGATGATAATAACAACGACCTTGCTTCACACCAGACACAGCGCTGAAAAGGGTGTTGTTTTTTCCGGAAATAGGCAGATCGTGCCACGGAGGATTGTGGGAAATGGATTCCAATATTTTGTAAGCGACCCAAGCGCATTGTAGAAAACCAAGGAGCATTGTATATTTTCTTTATTGGGAGTACATATATATATTTATGAATAAATATACATATATATTTTCATACGTTTTTAAGTTTAGTTACCCTAAATATTGTATAAAGCCATCGGTACAGTTATCCCGAAACTACAACTACCATGCGCTTTAAAGAGACCTCTTCTACATACACCCCTCCCTTTCTGACGAACCCTTCTGTTTGTCGCTCTGCTAAAGATGGCGCCAGTGCTAATCTGAGGCGATTGCGCTTTGTAGCGCATCGGAAAATTGACGTGAGTAGGATGAAAGGTTAAAAAGCCTTCTTACTCTTCATCGAAACACCAAAATACACCCAAATAGAGTACTCTCAGGCAGCATTGTCAGTGATTTATTTTTTGTGGCCTACCTTTCGCGGTGTAGGCCTTGATGAAATATGTCGCACTCTGAAAAGACTCCATTTCCCAGAAGCCATTGCTCGGATGTTGCGCTAGCTCTGATTGGGGAACATGGTAGGTGTAGTTTTAAACGTTTATTTCTCTGTTAAATGGAATTTGCCAATTATAGAAATAGCGTGTACTAGTTTCAAATATTTTTAGTCTCGTTTTATTTTGCATCTTCTTTAATTTTACAAATAATATCCGTTTGGCATTGTACTTCGTCGTAACTTTATTTAAAGTCACCAAAACGTTGTTCTATCTTAAACAAAAAAACTAAATATTTAAGCTCCAGAGGAGGGTGGTGGGGTTCTGCAGATTCATCATGTACACACTTTTAGGACAAGAATTTAAAAAAAGTTCAAAAGGTTCAACCAGCACTCCAGAGGGTTCCTCCGGTGTCCCAGAATCTTCTCTTACCTGGTGTTTGACTCAGTTGTCCAAAGCAAGCACATTGACAGACAGTGGACTGACTGAAGCTGGCAATAAGTCCATTAATTCAGGAGAGAAAGCAAGAGATGCAGACAAGAGACTTCGAGCTTGCCAATGGAGGGCGCTGGTTGCCATTCGGACCCAGCACATTAAAGGTGGCGGCAGTAGGATAGCACGGTACCGAGCCCGAGGAGGACTGGCACCTTTGCTGGATCTCCTCAGACGACCAGAAAGCTCCAGAAAATTACTGGACCTGGCGCTTAGCATCCTGGCCAACTGCTGTACTGAGAAAGGGACAAGGACAGAAGTAAGAGGCTAATGCGACTTTTTATAAAATTACACGCATTTCCTTTGTTGTTTTTATGTTTACAAGTTCTTTGTCCTTATAGGTACTGAAGCTTGATGGTGTATTTGCTGTTGGTAAGTCACTCTAGGTTACTTTGAAAACCACTTTTCCCATACTGCTGTGGCTTTTACAGTATGATCTATATTCATGAACATCTTGAAATTTTCTAGTGGATGTTCTCAAGAGAAATGTCTCTGTGGACACAGTGCAAAACCGAGCAGCAAGAGCTCTGGGAAATCTCGCTATGGATCCAGAAGGTTCAGCTGAGGTCCACTCTGCAGGTACGTGTCTTGATTTTTGCACTTAGAATTCATATCTTTAAAAACGTCTGTGTCTTGTATTCTCAAGTAGAATGTAATTATGTACCGTCAGCTTGCTATCTCGAATCTTTGAGCTGTTAAATTAATATATAGTTGTCTCTTTCACTTAGGTGGTGTTCAACTTCTCCTCCTCTGCCTATCTCCACCTCCATCCTCTCCCTCTTCCCTGACTCCAACACCTGAGCTCTCCGCTCCAAAGCTAGAATGTGCCCAGTCTGCCGCTCGAGCGCTTGTCTACCTTTCAGACACACCTGCCAACCGACTTCTGCTGCTTTCACAAGGAGCCCTACCAGCTCTTGCTTCATTTATTGCTCAAGAGTATCCTTTAGTTTTACAACGGGCTTGTCTTCGTGCCCTTCATGAGCTTACTAGAGGCTGCAGTTTGGAGTGTGCCAGGGAGATGTCCAGGTCTGGGGCAATGACACAATTGGGTGTTTTTGCTTCGGGAGAAGACAGTCAGCCGTTGGAAGAGTTGGCTCTGAAGACTCTGGCAAACTTGTGCTCTCAAGGCTGCTTGAGGCCGCTGATCGGTTCACTGGGCGTCATTCAGAAGTTTGCAGAGGAAGTGAAGAAGGATCCTCTTAAGTCAGGTGTGTTTTTCAAGGCCTTGTGTCTGTGCTGCAGAGAGGCTGTAAACAGGGCCAAAGTTAAAGAGAGCGGGGGACTGGAGGTGCTCATTGGCTTTTTATCGGCCCATCAGAATCATCCGCTCACGCGATTCGCCTTTTTAGCTTGTGTTGACTTTGTTTATGATGAATCAGCCCTTGAACAGCTGCAGGAACTTGGGTTGGTGCCACTGCTGATCAAGCGGTTGGTGGATTTTTCCAAAGAAGAGGAACTGATTGTCGGAAAGATGGACGCTAACCCGTCGTCTAGTTCTCCGTGTTCTGAACTGATGACCTCATGTTTTGACTCGTTTGACTTTTCACCCTTTGATGGGAACAAGAAAGATGATGTGAGCAAAGACCAGACATCGGGATCCTCCAGCTTCCTCAGCCTCAGGTTACCTATGATTAACAAAATATATTGGATGCACTAAAATGTTTGCAAATATCTTTACTTCTTTGGGCATTACACCAGACCATCATTTTTGATAGTCTTATTTTTAGTAATATAACATATATTTTTTGTTGTTGATATGTATTATATGGTTTCATTTTTTGCACTATTGTTGCTTATTTTGTGTTTGCCTTCCTTCCAGGTCTTGGCTGGTATCTGAAGGTCTGATCTCCTCTGAGGGTGAACTGACTGAATCACCGATTGGAAGTGATGTTGGTGGCAGCCCTCAATCTGCTTTCTCACCTTCAACGCTTTCATCTTCTTCTGAGCCCCCCGAAATGCAGACCCTGCGGCAGCCCCACTTGTCTCCCCCCTCCCGCTCTAAATCCAGCCGTCTTTCTTCATCCTCTTCCTCAACTTCAGTATCCCCTTCATCCATTCGGCTGAGAAACCTATCTGCGTCGCCATCCTCTCCACACCCTTCTTGTACCTCCACCTCCTCATCTCCCTTCCCAATCTCCTCTCCTCCCAGAAAGAGATTTCAGTCATCTGTATCTTCTACGTCTTCTCTCTATAGCCTGGTGGCTCTGGACAGCCCCCCTGTGATGTCTAAAGCCCCAATGTACCATCACCCATATCACCCTGAGCCCTGGGCCCCAGAATCCCCCATTCTTCTGCTGCTGTCACGCTTCTCCCATGCTTCTGACCCTAGCACGTCGCTCATTAATGCAAACGTGTTCTCAGGGCTGTTGTACTACCTCACCCAGCACCATGACCCGAGCGGGCGTTGCTTTCGGATGCTAGGCAGACTCAGCTGTAACCCGAACTGCTTGCAGGCTCTGGTTCGAACTGGAGCTGTTGCTTTGATCAGACAGAGACTGTGTGTGAGAGGAGAAGAGATGGGAAACAAACAGTCAACAAAAATAAAAGCCAAAATTACACAACTAGGTGTGTGACGTTATAAATATACAATAATGATGCATATTTTATTTATATTATAGTTCTTAAAGGGGTAGTTTACCCCAAAAAATTTAATTTTATTATTTATTTACCCTCATGGCTTTCCGACTCTTTCTGCTGTGGAACATGAAAGAAGATATTTTGAGAAATGTTTTGTCCGTACAGTTGAAGTCAATGGGGTCCAATGTTTTTTGGTTCCCATTGTTGTTCAAATATATTATTTTGTGTTCTGCAGAAGAAATTTGGATGAGTAAATGAACATCATTTTTAGAGATAAATATTCATTTTTTGGTGATTTATACTCTCATGACTCCTAACATGTTCTCTTTTTCCCTAGGTTTGGGTCTACTCTGTAATTTGAGGGTTCAGAGTGAGTCTGGCTTTGGCTCTGGAGTTCTTACTCATATCATGCTGTCAGGCTCAGAATCAGACAAGTTGTATTGTGTCCTTTCTCTGCCTCTTATTATCAGGTGTGTGCCTTATTGTTCCTCTTTCAAACCCTATGTTTGTGATATGCAACTGACCTAATCTGAATCTTGTTTTTTGTTACAGCAACAGAGTTCTTTTAAAGAAGCTGCTGTTGGATAATGGAGGGCTGGCAGCAGCTCTTGATCTGATTGGCTGTCACTGTCAAGATGATGATGATGATAATGATGGACTGTCTGATAAGTACAGATCATTACTTGATGCTTGGTTACATCCTGTTGAGCAAGTGTCCTCCTTCAGACTCAGTTTTTTGTACTTCTCCCTTTTGATTGGCTGCCTCTCCAGTCTTTTGTCAAGTTCAAAGGAGAAGAGAAATAATTGTGGAATAAATTGTGGGAGCGTGAAGCAGACTGCCTCAAGCCCCATGAAAACAACCCAGGTTCTTGACAAAAACTCTTATGATTGTTCCCAACCACAACAGAACCAGTCATGTCCCTACGAAGAGGCAACGCATGACCTGAACTTCCTCCTCGATGATGGAACCCTTGTTCCAGCCAATCATAAGGCTGTTGCTGGGGAAGAAGGAGCAAAAGAGGTCGGGTCTGACTTTTTCAGAGCCCTTTTGTTAGGGGGATTTGAGGAGGCCCAGAAAGCTAAAGGTGAGGCCATTTGTATCAAGGATGTTAACAGTGGGATGCTTTTACCAGTTTTGCACTATCTGCATGGATGTCGGTTGACTGATGAAAAGGAAGACCAGATGACAGAAGATTCAAAGCAAGATACTTGTTGTCCTGTTTTGGGCTCTCTAGGCTCTGTTGGGTTGGGTAGGCTACAGGATGAGATGGAGTCGAGCTTTCAAACAACCCCTCTTGCCAATGTTATGATTGGAGCTTGTAGGTTTTTAGTACCTGGTTTACAAAGGGCATCTGAGGACTTGTGTGTTGGCCTTCTTTCACCGGCAGTCTCATCTGTCTTAAGAAGTCGGGCCAGATGTTGCTGTTCTAATGATATCAGTACGACTAGGAGAATGGATGTGGATTTTGCTTGCAAAGTCCAGACACACCCAGTACTAGAAAAATCACATCAATTGTCCAAAATTAAAACAATAGATGCCCAGCCAACAGTGCCAAGGTCTTTGTTGAAACGTTGTAAACAACATCCTAAAGCCTCTAAACAGGTTGAAAAGTCTGTTTCATCTTCCTTTTTGGACAATGAGACTGATGGAGCTTGGCTCAAGTCTCTTCTGCCCCAGATGTACTGGTTCTCACAACGCTACTCGTACCTACGACTGGGGCAAGCGTGTCTCTCCATGCTGCTGCGGCCTCAGGGGGTCCACCCTGCTGCTCTTCATCCCTCTCTTTCTGCTGACTGCTTCCTGCGGTTAGCGCAAGAGGCAGATTGTACTGACGGGCTTAGACGGGACATCTTAAATCTTGTCAATACAGCCCTCAGCTAAAAATGCTAAGAGTTGTGGATAGTAAAATGAATGTAAAATTGTGCACATGAAAATAGTTGCTGCTGTAATGCACAGTCAAAATATAGAAGAGGATATACTGGATTATTGGGATCTTTGGGACAAGAAAGAAAAAAACTCCCCTCTTAAAATGTATTTAAAAATGATCTGACAACATGCTCTAAATATTTGGAACTCTGTGATCCTGAATATTTTTCTACAATTTTTTTCCCCCAAGAAATTTTTGTATATAAAGTAGAGTGACAAACTGTAAAAGTACCTTTTATTTCATATTTATATATTTTGCATTAATTTGCCATTCAGTTTTTTTTTTATCTTTCTTTTGCCAAAAAAGGGGATTGATGCTAAAGCTATGCCACATTTGTTAGGGAACATCCAGATATTATGCTTTTTTTGTACAGCATGTTATGTGAATAAGATGTCAGAGAGAAAGAGCTGTTTATGTTAGATATATTTTTTTGTACATGGCTCTATACAATTCATTTATAGAAAATAAATGAGCTCTGCAGTAATGTTTTTGTCAAGGTTGTCATCTTAACACTGGTAACGTTTGTATTAAGCTTGTTAGTGCAGTATTTAGATTTGGAACCTTTTCTATAGTTTAAGATTATGCCGTTCTATGGCAAAATATGGCACCGGTCATATTTCTAACTAAAGATTTTAAATTCAAATCAATCTAATGACAAATGTAATATTGGATTGGGAAATTCTGCACACAAAACTGCTTCTGCAAGAAAACAGAATCTTTATGTATTTAGATACAGACACAAAAATTATTCTCACAGTGAAAATACTTTTATTTGTTTTAAAAGTGTTAAAGGTTTGTCAGTCACTGCAGAATGACATTAGAGACACACATGGTAGTGCAGACAGCAGAGGGCGTCCTGCTCAGTGATGAGGTCCCTCATAACCGGTAGGCAGAGCGTTCGTGTGAGAGTTGTGGAAGAGAGAGTGATTTCCATCACCCCAGGGCCATGGCTTAAAGATAAAGATCATTTAAAAGTCACATTCTTTTTGTTAAACGTAGATGTTTTCTGTTTGTCTTGTGTTGTACATTTTGTTTGTTTTCAAATTAACTACATAAACAAAACATTTGGCTGATTCAAAGTTTGGCATATATACAAGAAATGGTGTACAGGGGAGGTATGAGTCACCTTTGTGCGAATCCGCAGGTGTGGGTATGGAACAAACTCTGGGGTGTCGTGGGAATGGGCCTGCATCTTCAGGTAAGCATTTGCCATGCAGACACTCACACCGGGCAGAGCTAATACGAAGGACAGGATCTTCCAGGTCCTTGCTGTTTATGTTTAAAATCATTAAAATATCATATTCGATCACTTAAAATGTATAATACATAACAAGATGAGTATTAAAGTGTACCGTTATAAATGAATTTTTTGATTTATTTATTTCATAGTGCTACAAAAAGCAATCCCTGCAAGCTATATACATGTATAACCCATTTCCATAAAGCAAGAGTGAGTGCATTTAAACCCAAAACTTTAAAAAATGAATTAAAATTCAGTTGATGTCAAACCTCCTCCTTCGTGCCCCCCTTGTGATGCAGCAGCGAAGGCCCGGCGGGCCACCATAGCAGTGGAAGCCATATCTGTAGCACAGACATTAAAGAATGTCTTATATTGCTATCCTTTACATTTCAAAGAGAAGATTATGCTTAAAATGCTATTTAAATACCTTTACTTATTTGTCTACACAAGTTGAAACATAGTTTTACTTGCATTTAATGTATTAAGGATGGAGGTCAGAGAAACGTACTAAGAAATGTCAACCGTGTAAGTCTCTGTGTGATTCAAGATAAGGTAAAATTGTAAATATGGCAGAAAACAGTCGTACTGCATTTGTTTAAGGTGATTTAATGTTTGCTAGGCTGTGGCCTGTTGCTTATTCCGTCCCTTTAAAAGGCTTCAGCAGTGAATGGCATTTGATATTTGAGCTTCAAGCCAAACTATAAAGCACCCTTAATATCAAACCTTTATTTTGAAACATCTAGATAAGACTTATTTTGATCAGCGCAATAACCCACATGTCCCACGCACAAGGACAAACAAGCTTTCCGTTGTGTTGCATTACTGCTGTTAAAAGAAGGAATTCCTCCATCGTTGCTCTTAATATTTAACATGTACAGGAAAAACAGCATAGCATATGTCTAATGCAACAAACACTTACATTCTCTGCTTCCAAAATGTATGAAGAGACCTTTTTATTCTTTGTTGTCCCAGTTATTAGCCACTTTCTCTTTCTACACTTCTGTCTGTTTGTCCTTTGGTCTGTCCTGGCCTAAACCACGAGACTCCTCCCCACTGAAATCTGTCCGTCTGCCAAGAATCATGTAGTTTATATTTGGTCAAGTGCATGGGCAGATCTGGAAGAGGAAAAGGTACAGACTGAGTTTTTAAAAAATATTTTTTGAGGGGTATTTTTTGGAGATACTGAGTAGGGCAATATAAGAAATGCAAAGTGTCATAAACTGTGCGACTGTTTTCACAGCAGATGCAGGGCTGAGTGTGAAAAAAAAAATGCATGCAATAGTTGTTATTAGATAAGATCTTTATTGTCACTTTGTTCCTCTCTTTGCGGCTGTTCGGTCGAGTTGCGGAATTTAAACACACGGGTTGGGTTTACATGCTCATGTCTACGTGACTCTGTACCCGTTTATGAACGTGTCAACCTACCGTCTCTCGCCTTTCCGTTTACTATCTTTTTCATTTGTTCGAAGCGTCGTGAAATCAAGTTTATGAAATCATGATTTTGGTGATGTATCACCAAAATCATGGCAAACTCGGAGCGCCACAGCGAATATGGTAAAAATGTTGGTGCTGTCGGCAAATACTGCTGCCACTGCGTTCCAGATAACTCGGATTTAGGATTTTTCCCACCTTAATGCTGAAATTTTTTAAGGAACGACGCTGTTTTAATGTTAATAAATAGCCTGGTTGGGTATGTAACTAAATCCAAACATTATTCCTGACTTAGGTGGGTAGATAGAATATTCCGTGGTGTCTCTCGAAGTCGGAGCTCCTACCTCCGACCTCAATACTTCCCGTCACCCGTCATGTCACATTAAAGAGCGCCAAAACTGTATTTCTGTTTGAATTTAGTAATAATACTTACATACGAGACTTTGTGTAATACCATATCGTGCAGTGAAAATACTTTAAAGTTTGTAATTACGTTTCACATTAAAACGCGTGTCTTGGGCGTGACGTCAAATGACGCGTCTCACTGAGGATGGCGTTGATCGATCTGCCCCGAGTTGTTCCAGATGTTATTTCCAGTCTTGAGGGAAATATCTTAAATCCGAGCGGTCATGACCTCACCGTTGTATGGATCTGCTTGGCACATCATTAATCAATATGTTATTGTGTGATTGGACGCATGTAACGTTTCAAGGCACGTCAGGACATAACGTTAGGCTACTATTTAATATTCATGTCGAGGAATTCAATCGAAGACTGATATACCGCAATGTATATAGGTCATAAAGTGTAGGCTAGTGTAGCCTAGTGGTTAAAGCTCTGGGCTGGTAACGGAAAGATTGGTTCGCACCCTGGAAGAGATGATTCATATGCTATCATTGTGCCTTTAAGTGTGACACTAAAGACCCTGTTATGGGGGCTGTCCCTGTCCCTTTTGATTTTGCTTCCCTAATTTCTGTTGTCTTTAGGTAATAAATAGACTAAATACACAGTTAAATGACTAAATATGCACTGTGTCAGATGCAGACTGTGATCTTTTGGCTAGTCAAGCTCAGATGTATAGAGGCTGATATGTGTTGTGGGTGGATGCTCTAGTATGTTTGTGTATATCTGCATGAGTCAGTGTGAAAAGCATGTGCACATTTTTAGAGCCCGAGCACCGAGGTGCGAGGATCCTTTTGTTCACACTTATTTTTGTTAAGCTTGTGTATGTAAAGTATGTGTAACCCAAGTCTTGCATGGCTAGACCTTTGATTGTGGCTTTTTTTGCAGCTTATACTGGACAAAACCGCTAACTTAGACAAGACTGATAAACATTGAAATCAATAACATGTTTCGTTTTTACATGTATAATACTGCAATAATACACCAGCATGAAAGATTTGTTAACCACAGATGATAGTAGAGATAAAATGCAGTAAAACAGGGGAAACATAAAATAAAGGCTGTGCATTTATCATCAGATTAGCACTGGCTTGATGAAGAAAGTCTCTTTGTGCGCTGTCAAAATCGGGTGGTTATTGAGCAAACTGTGGGTGTGGTGTCTCAGACTAAAGCAATCCAAAGTGTGGATCTCTTTTGCACACTATTAGGAGATTCTTTATCATCAGTGTCTGCACAACTTCCATTTCCAATACAAACATATATAGTGCCAGACATGAAGTCAGCCTGAGGCCCAGGCAGTGACAAAGTAGCCAGTCAAAGGATATGTCTAGGCGTCTAGTCCATGAAGATGTATGCATAGACATTCACAAAATACAGACAAAAAAGAGCTCGCTCGCTCTCTCTCTCTCTCCATTAATTTCACATACACCTGTTTTTGTAAACTTGGCACATTTCTTGGTTTCAGGAGACATGTAGACTCAACACAGTAGAATGTGTGTATACACAGTGTAGTAAAGATTTCTTTAGTTTTGACTGGATCCACAGTAAAGGGTAAAGAAATCTTTAACCATGAAACTGGTCAAATGCACAACACTATATCTATAATTTTCCAGTTTGTGTTAAGAGGACATGCCAGCAACCGTTGTGGGTGAATGTAACTATATGTTTGAATTATAAGGGTATTCCTTGTTATTTCTTGTCCTGCCGTTCATCATTTCCACATCTTGCCTGCTCTGTTTTTTAATGCTGGTCAAAATTGATTCTATAACAGCATCTGAAAACACTTGAAAAGAGGTTTACAGCTATGGCTGCTTGTTCTCTCTAACAAATGAATCAAAAAGTCATTATTAGCTTCTGTCTGCTTAACCTCTCACATGTTCTTGCTGTCTCACTTCTCTGTATGTCTTGGACCTGGGCAGGGGTGTGCAAGTCTGTTTTTAGTAAAGACCTCCGGGTGTAGACGCTTGAGTAAATCTTTGACATGGGGGAATCCTTCACTAACATTTTCTCTGTCTGACTGGCTTTGCAGGATACTGAAATGTAGGAACTTGATGGGGAAAGCATTTTCACATTCTACTCAACAGAAGAGGAATGTCTTTGTGTACGAAAGTGAACACATGGTATGATTTCGTTCATTGTCTCATTTCAATTGTAAACACTACCTATAAGAAATATATATACAACACATGGACATGGCAGATTAACCTGTTTTGTTATAATACACCAAAAATTATTTAGTTTTCTTTTAGCTCTGGCACATTGTATTGACCTGAAATATAAGCTTTACTAGGCCCTTCACTTTGGGCAACCACTATGACTTAAAATGACAAAAATATTTGTCAGATAAATCAAAATGATGTTTAAAAAGTTGATATAAGAGACAAGTGTTTGAAAAGCCACCATGTTTCTGTGGTTCAGTGTGTTTTCCCACCATTTACGACACTCTCCATGAAGCGCGACGCTAACACTGTACCAGCGCAGGTGTAAGCGCAGTGACTACCATACCTGTACATGAGTTGAAAACACATCATGTTAAACACACCATGCCAGAAAACACACTAGACTGTACGTTTATTTGGGAGTATAACAGTTAAATACTGCTATGTCGAGAGGAGTACTAACACTGGAAGGTTTATTATGCAACCTGATTGTATATGATGAGTTTTATGGTCATAAATGTTTCAGCCGATAAACACTCATTTATTGCAACTAAACACATTCTTACACATACATGTAAAAGCTGCCTGTGATTATTTGTCTTTATTTCATCTGTGGTGATGGCACTCAGTCAAACACCCTCGGACTGCGTGTGAGGTATATTTAGGAATATTAAATGTGCCACCAGCTATCAGGTATTATCCTGTGCTACAGTATGTGGTCTGTTCTGTTCCAAACTTCTGGGTGGCTTGTGGTTTGTGTCTGGGTGTCCGTTTAAGTGGACAATAGAACCCAAAGATTTCCAAGTAGCAACAGACCGCCAGTGCATACATTTGTTCCTTTTCCTACACCTGTATCTTCTTCGTGTATATATACATTTCACATATAATATACACACAAGCATATGTATGATGCGATCCCTATGAGTCTATTTATTAATATCCTTCTGTACAGTTTCTTCTGATTTTTTGCATATGAACATTCGAACACGGCAGCTGGACTCTAGTAAAAGTAGCAAAACGCTTGTATAATGATACTCCTTGTCTACTGTTATTCTTATTCATTAGAAACGTAAGAAAAATGAATAAATGTAAGTTTAGTTGGTAAAAGAAGATAATTACTGTACAAATATATTCGATAAAGTCATTTCCACTGGTCTGGAAAGGCATTACATCCATCTACAGTTTTACACCTGTTTATGTTCATGTCTGCTGGGTGTCTGTGACTTGTATAATAACATTCAAATGAATGGATTTTTACAGAGAAATAAAAATATGGAAACTGTTTACTTGACCACTGGGTGCTTTGTCCTCTGTATTTACTCACTGCAAGTTCTGTGTTGGTTTGCAAGGTGTTCCTTCATGCCTTTTGAAAATATAAAGGCAGAAAAGAATGAACTAACATTGACATAAACTGTTGATGAGGTGCTGGCGGAGGCTCTAAATTGCTGTTTAAACATGACTTCATTGGACTAAGTCTCTGCCAGTGTCTGTCTTTTTGTGAAAAACAAACTTTTATAAATGCCCAATGTGGAACCTTGCATCTTGACATCCTACACTGGTTTGTATTATTCCAGGGTATTTCCATGGTCATGAAATGGGACAGGATTGCAGAAAGCCAATAGCCAAGCCTGTCTGGACTTAATAAGCTCCAGGTAATAAGGTCTTAACTTTATTCACAGCAGACTGTGACTGTGCTTTCTACATAGACCAGTTTTCTCCACTTTCTATTCTGACTGACTCGGTTTACCAGCATAAATATTCTAAACTGTCACAATAGAGTCACAAAATTGTCACAAAACAGTTTATACTGTAAGATATTAAATCATGCATGTGATGAAAGTCATCTAAACATAAAATGTTGTCTGTCACTTGAAGGCATTAATATTTTCTTAAAAAATGTGTATGGCTCATTCGACAAACACAATTTGCCAGTTAGATTTAGAATGTTGAGAATCACAACCGTCATGTTCACATTCTGCAAACAAATAAACTTATGCATTATGGGCTAATTTTGATCCCAAACATTTAAATATATTTAAAAATATGCTCAAAAATAAGGTTTTATGTTTTGTTATCTACTCACAATTGACCTATCTAATATTTTACATGAAATATTAAGACAAAACATAACTTTTTCATAACTTCTGAATTTTTATATACATTTCTTTCTACATTTAACTTGTTTTGTTTACCTAGAAAACAGCATTTTGCACCACATGAATGTATTGGATATTTAGGAAAATATTAACATTTATTACATTTTCAAAGAATAAATGCTTTTAAGCTCATAATGTTTTAACATTCGATGGCTTCAAAAGTTTTCTTTAGTTGACAGAACATTGCAGTAGCAGCACGAAGGTGACGGGTCCCATACACTGCGGTATACCCTGTTCACTGCAAGTCATTTTAAATAAAAGTATCCACCAAAATGTAAATATGTAAATGTAAACTGAATACTAAATACAATTTCACAATAGTTGAATCTGATGTGCAGTTTTTATGTGTGCGTGTGTGTTTGATTCAAGTACAAACTACTTATGTTGACAAGAGAGATTTATCAGAAAAAGGTCAAATAGAACAAAAAGATTTTTGGCATAATAGAAAGTTTAGCATAAAAAGTGCTTTTTACCATGGGGTCAAAATGACCCCAAACATCAACAATTGGGTTAAAATGTGTACAGACATTTTGAAAAGTCTGTAACATAAGATGAACACGTCTATGAATTTTTCGAATTAATTCAGAAAAAGTCAGAAAGAATCAAGTTTTAAAAATATATTTAGCATATTTAAAAAAAAATGTCAAAGTAGCTTTGGTATAAAGTATAACAGGAGGGTTAAACACGTTAGACACTGGTCAATTTTTTATCACATTTATGCAATTTGACACTAATAACTTCCTGAGCAACGCCAACATGCGTACCACACTGATTCAACAAAGCCTGACAATGCATTTGTCAGATCAGTGTGAACTAGCCTATAAGGGGTTGCAAATGTACCTTTACGGCTCAAACGGAACGTCTGAGGACGAGTGATTGAAACCAAAAAGAAACCCCGTAAACCTCTAGATATTTTTTCTCATTGCAAACAGGAGCTAGCGCTGTGACTCATAGTGTTTTTACTGCCGTAAATCACGATACTTTCCTTGTGTGAGGTGGAGCCCTGTCTCGAGTATCGGACCATGTGTGTGGAGGCAATGAGAGTGATGTGCACCATTGACCTCAACTGGACGGACAATGAGTGACTTAGGAGCTCTGTTTGGAGTTAACTTTAACTGTGAAAGAAGATTCACTTTGTTTAGATGACTCATTGTGCACAGGCTCAAAAAGATGATTCACTTTGTGCAGGTTGTCCTGGGACAACAATGTTTTGTTATGGTGATGCTGTCATCCGTAATGCAAAATGGCAAGCTCCCAAACTGATCTTGACAATTCTGTCTGAACACCTACCAAATTTATCAAAGATACCTCAGTGTATGAGTTTTCTCCCACCTCTGCTTCTAGTTTAATAACGCTTTGATGGCTTTGATGGCTGCCGAATTGGCATATGCTTTTTCTCTAACATTGACCTGTTAACATACCTGACCGCTTAGAATGTGCATGATGTTTCTGGAGCTGGACGTCTTCTTCAGGCTTGGTAGAGCATGAGGAAAGGAGTTGGTGAAGTGGGATGTGAAGTAAGTGTGAGGGCAGGTGCTTGGTCAGGAGATGCCCAATAGCACAGCAGAGGGCAGGGCTGGTCAGAGGAAAGACACAGCATCCAGAGAATATTTAAAGCACAGGAGAACAGGTTGGCCAGTGGTGCTACTTGCATCTAAGACCATTTGAATCTCTGCTTGCATTTCTGTCTGTTTGTGAATCTGTCTGTCTGCAGTGTCTTCCACCATGCTGGCACGGGCCCTCCTGCAAACCTCACTGGTGCTGTGGCTAGTACAGAACACCATACAAGGAGGTGAGTAAGATACTTCTCTGGGAGATTTAAAGACGTTGGAAATATAGAGATATCGTTTCATTGCATTTGTCAGTACAACTGTGTTGGGGATTTTCTACAAAACTACTATAGATGATGGATCTGTAAACACAGAATTGATCACAGATTTCAACTATTAAAGTAAGAGTTCACTCAAAAATAAAAACTGTCTTCATTTACATGCCCGTCATTTCAAACCTGTATGACTTTCTGTCCTCTGCAGAAAACAAAAGATATTTTGAAGAAAGTTGGTAACCGAACAGTGGCGGCACTCATTCACTTGTATTGTATGGACACAAAACCAATGCAGTGAATAGGTGCCGGTTAACATTCTTCCATATATCTTTTTTTGTGTTCTGTGGAGAACAAAAAGTCATACAGGTTTAAAATAACAAGAGGGTGAGTAAATGTTGACAGAAGTTTCATTTTTGTGCAAACTATCACTTTAATTTAACTATGATTTTAATCTTTGATTTCTTTATACTGATTAAGGCCATGTCAAAGTTATGTTTTTACAGAATGTTCTTTACACTATTTCAGATTATTTTATGTTGAAAACAGCCAATCACCAAAAAATGACTTGCTGAGGTTTCACAGGCTGGGTCACATATAAAGAGTTGATTAGATGCTAAGAAATATGTTATTTATTTTTTGTGATTATTAATTACATTTATCTAATTCTTTTGTTGTCTGAATATCCAACACAATCGCAATTCGTAAATATTTTCTATGATCTCATACGTTTTAGTATGATTTGCTTTTGTTTAGAGGAGGGGCTTCAGTATGGCTTTTTTATAATAATTGTACGTTTCTGAACAGTTATGAATTCCTGTGAGATCAAGCTGGAACATAATTTAGGATAGACGAGATTTGAATAAATTTGAGATTAGATTTATCTAATTTGAGATTAGATAGTATGTCCTGCTGTAAGGTACTGTTGCACTGAAACAGAAGTTTACCTCACATTTACTTTAGTAGTACACTGATAGTAGCTCATTATTACATTTATATTTAGTTCAGCCAAATGCCAGCCACTGTTTACATAATATGTATGTTATGTATTTTTACAGAATATTTTTTGAATTTATTAGGATGTACACTCATGAAGTGTCAAGTATGAACACTTTGGTTAGTTTAACCCAGCTGTTGGGTTTTTCCTATTTTGACCCCAACCATGGGTTTTTACACTGTCAATAAATGGTCCCAAGCTCTTACTGGGGTGGTACTCTTTTTACGTAAAAAGTGTAAATTAGGACCTCAAAGGTAGATATAGGTATCAAATGTATACACATATTTACCTAAATGGTACATATTAGGACCTTTTGAGTACCGTGCCAGTGACAGTGCAGTGTCAATTTTTGACCATTTTTGTGTAGTCTCTGCCATTCTGTTTTTAAAACATCCTTCTAAAATAATACTACTACTAAAAAACTGCCATTCTACTTGTGTGATGCTAGAGGTGTATATTCATCCAGCAGTCACAGATCATAGCATGTCAGGTTTAAAGAAAACCTAGCAATAAAAGACACATGACGACTTCATGTTACATTTCTGACAGCTTTAATAAATGGAGAAAAAGCACCTCTGGAAGCGATTCAATGTTTGACACATCTGGATTTTCTCCAACCTCCGTTTCCCTGACCGCAGCTTAAACACTCGTATTTCATGTCTGAAGATCAAACACTGCAGCCTGACGGTGGCAGGCTTGGTCAAAATTTGTCGACCTTCTGTCAGTGGCCACTTTTATGAGCCGCACACAGTCCATCTATTTTGTCCCACCGTGTTTGAAAATCAATAGAGGCTTGTTTTCTTATATGCTGAGACAGCGGATGATGCGATGAGATCCACACTGTTAATCGCTTATTACGTCAGCTGTCACAGACTCCCTTTATAAGCTTGGATTCTAGGAATTCAAACAGAACGGCTCCAAGTGAAAGAAGGCAAGGAATAATCAAGCATTGTATGCACACGTTTGAGGTTTCCATCAGGAAATGCCACTCTTAGCCAAAATCTACATGACCAGCCACTGTTAATTTTTTTTTTATAGCTGTCTGCCTGGACTTTCGATACTATGGTACTGTCATGGTACGTGCATTGGTAAATCAAGCATGGTGTTATTGTGGTAAATGGACATTCTTTTTCTTCTTGTGTTTCTTTTGTTTTAAACAGGAGTTAGACCACAGACTGGAGCTTTGGGAAGGTTGGCACAAAGTCGAGGTATATTGCATTTATCATGCTCAGCATATTATATATCTAGTGTTTTTGATAATAATAATCCACATTAAGCCGTTTACCCAGTGGCGAAGCTTGACATTTCAGTACAAGTGAGAAAACATGAGTTCGATCCCCAGCTCCAAATATCAAATAGCTTGGGTTATAGGATGCTTAGGACATGTTAATATATTTGGCTAAAGCTTTTTTCAAAATAGTTTTGCATTATATTTTCACAATATACCTCGAAGCCTTATCTGCTTTGGTGTGTGTCACCCATTGAATCTGTGCTATAGCTTTTACCTTCCCTCTTGATCTTTGTGTGGGTTAGAAACCTGATGTTGACATTCTTATCTGCGTACTGCTTTGTGATATGGCTGCACTTAATTGCGGATGTACTAAATCTATTTCCATATCACTTTTTCTTTTTTATTCATTATTTCTGTGTTTTCATATGTATAGCGGCTGGTATTCTTGGAGCCCGTGCATATGGGGTGGGCAAGCCTGGAAAGACAGCTGGTAATTCAAGAAAAATCAACTTCTGCTTGAGATAAAACAAACGTTTGCTGACCAAAAGCATTTTCTTTGTGTGTCTTTTTTAAGAATACAAGTTTACAGTATAACTGCTCTTTAAATTTCATTTAAAAAAATTGTTTAGCCTTTTGAATGATGACAAACTAATATTTTCTTTTCTTTTTTTAACTCAAAACAGCTGGCCGTTATCTTGGAGGTGAGTTAACATATTCAGATTTTTGTGATTGGTGAAAAATGCATGAGTGCTTGTGTAGTATATTACATATGTGCAATGTCTCATAAAGTTGTATGTGTAATTGTATGGTGTCTTTCAGTGGGAGCTTATAGACCCACTGGGATTACAGGAGGACTGAAACAAGGATATGGAGCACTTGGCTATGGAGGTAAAATAAACAAATGCAGATAAATAACTTAAGAACGTTCAGTTTTTGTTTAATGGATTTTAATATACTTGCTTTTATTACCATGGTCTTGCTTCATTGGTGCTAGCAGGCAGCCTTGGAACTGGTCTTGGAGCAAGCCATGCGGGTGCAGGATTGGGACTTGGAAGAGGGTTTGGCCTGGGCAATGGACTGGGAGCTGCATTGGGTTATCCAGGTGGAAGGGGTGAAAAAAACATTTATTCTTCATTCAGCAAACATAACCACTTTACTATTAGACACATTATTCAATTTACGATTCATTTTTTTCAGGATATACCGGTAATGGCTATGGGGCCCCACTAGGTGAGTGCATGTGCTGTAATTTAAAGTTTTTTTATGTGTGTATCCCGATCAGTAAACATTATATGACACATTCCAGTATAACACCACCTCTAAACGACCTGAAGGTTGTGTACCAGATTGGATTAGATCTAACCAATCAAAACGTGACCTTATGCTATGATTAAAATCTTTCACATGTAGTGATATATGCTCTCCATTAGCCATGATAAGGTGTCAGTTTTTGATTAAGTTGTATGTAAATGGTCTACCCTGTGTGTCTGGTGAAACAGGCATTTATGTCTTCCTCTAACCTTCACATCTCTCTGGTGTTGTTGCCAGGTTACGGTGTAGGAGGATACCCTGGCGCTGGACGCGGTATGTCCCTTACTCATACTTGTGTGCTGATACTCGGTTCTGACTGCTTTTTATTTACTTGACTAACCTTTTACTGAATACATTTGTTCCCATAATCCTTCAGATTGTCACAATGGTAACATGGTAAAAATGATTCATTAAATGATTACATTTTATTTAAAAGTTTTTTCTTTACTTATTCATTCACACTTATAACAAGAATTACAAAGTTAAACAGTTCATTTAGTCTCTGTTTGTATTAAAGTATTTCATGTATTACATTATCAAAGTATTTAAATGAATTCCGTATTATTAAAGCTTTTTCAATTCTTGACGGAAGTACGTCTGTATGCCAATGGTGCTACAGGAGGGTGTGCTCCTACAGGGCAACCTTCCCAAATGTTCCGCATTACATTAGTCTGCACTTCATTTTATAGAATTTTATCATTGTATTACTATGACCTTGCATGCCATGCCTCTCGAAGCAAGTTTAGGATTAGGTGACATCATTTTATTTTAGGGTGTGCCAGTGTGGTCTTTATGAGAATGCATGTCCTGTGCTTTCAGTGTCATTTTAGTGGACAAGGATGGATGTTTCTTAAATTTACCCTAAGCCTTTACTTTTGATTTTTAAGCCACAACTGTATTGAACATACAGAGTAGTTCTTATTCCGATTTTTATGGCAAGGTGCCAGAGCTGGTAAATTGTTCATTGTTTTTTATTCTAGCTAACCATAAATCAGTGTGTATGCTGTAACAAAAGAGTGTGAGAGAATGAAGCGCTCCTTTTCCTCCAGATCAGGTGTTTGCAAAACTCATTAACAGAAAGATTTTGTGATCTTCAGGATATGGTGTATCAGCAGGAACGCCCACAGGGCAAGGGTCAAAACCGTCAAAACTGGGTAAACTGTCCAATGCTAACATTCTTTCAGCTTATGTTTCAGGGATGATTCTCATTCACAGAACACCAGTGTTTATTTACACAGATTCTTACAACTGCAGAAACCAATGTGATTTAACTTGAAGTGAAGCCACACCTGTGCAAGTCTCGCCATTCTAGATATACTCTTTATAATGTGCTTTCTTTGAAAAAGCAGTTTGAGTGGACATTTTCTCCACTGATGTGTAAATATAGATTCATTGCAAAACAAAGCTGCAGCATTTTTGTTGTGTCAGTCAGTATATTTTTGGTGTTGGTTGGTTTAATTTACTTTATGTTAAACATGCAATATGGGATTTTTATGTTGTTCACTATTGTAATCTTTGTTTCCAGTTGGAGTGTCTAGATTTACAGGTGTTGGGCCCAGAGTAGGTCAATCCATGTCACAGGGAGAAAGGGGCAATGGTAAACTTGCACATGTGCACACTGCGTGGCTTCCACACGTTTCTTATAGCCTTATTAAATGTTTGTTTACAACTTTTAAGCTGTTTACACTGCATGATGTACTGAAAACAAGCAATCCTATGGAAAGAAGCACAAATTGCTTCTTAAACGGCATTGTTTTCTGTTATCTTGCTATTCATGCCTCTGCCAAATGTTGGTTTTTGATTAGCTCCAACAGAGCACCATTTCTTACACTTTCGCACCATTGTGCTATGAGAAGTATTATTTCAGTAAATGCTACCTGGTATTGTGGTGTTAAGGAAATGGTCACAGAGGAGTCATGGTTGGACAGGGTGTTATCCAAGATTTTGGTTAGCGTAAATTTACTAGCTACTTTGAAACTCTAAAGGATTGTGACCCTCCAGGACTAGAGCTGTGGTCTCCTCTATTGGCAAAGACAAGCATAAATAATAGTGGATCATTTGTTTTTTGTCCATTTATGGATATGGAAGTAGCACATTGTAACTCTAGTTGCGGTTCACAGGTTACCCATCAGGACCAGGACTGACCAGTGGAATGAGGGCTTAGATTAAGGGAAAACACACTCAATCTGCACATAGTTCATATGTAGGCTAAACTTTCAGAAGCAGATGTGAATAATGAACAATGAGCTTTTAGTCAGAAGTGATGTTTTTGGAAAACATACCCTGTAGGATTAGTAAACCTTTTTAGAATTTGAGATAAACCACTATTGTGATACAATACAGGAGCAGTCTTGCCAAGTGGAAAGGGCACCACACCATCCACAATGGGTAAACGTCTTCCAGAGTAGAATCTTACAGATTTATGGCAAATGCATGACACCAGATGTGTCATGCATCTGGTGTGACACATCTGTTTTCCAGTCTTACATTAATCCATCCAGCCATCATCAAATCAAATGAATATATGGCATAAAATGTGATTTTTCAGTGATTGTTGGACTGGAAAAATGGACCAGCGCTTCTCATGGTCAGAAATCTCTTGGTGCTCTTCTGTTTCTTTTACTTTTCAGTGTTGCGTTTGCTGTGCCTCAAAATCTGTTGAGACTGATGCCTCAAAATATGTTTCTTGAGGCTTTTCTCTGGTTCACTTTTCTCTTCACTCTTAAAAATAAAGGTGCTACATGATGCCATAGGGGAAAAAACATTTTTTGCATGTGTGGTTCCATAATGAACCTTTAACATCCAAAGAAACGTACTGTTTAACCCCTTTCTTTTTTAGAGAGAGTTAAAGGGTTCTTTAGACTATGACAAGGTAAGAAAAAAATGTTTTTAAGAACATTTGACTTAATGGTTCTTCAATGGCATCGATGTGAAGAACCTTTTACAGCACATTTATTTTTAAGAGTGTTGTGCTTCACCTGAACCTTTGTCTTTCCAGCTATCGCTACATCAATGTATGTCCACATGCATGCTGGAATATTTTCTCCCACAGGCCACAAGTATGGAATTACACTGTGAAATACTTGCATGATCATTCTGTCCTACAGGCCCCCAACCAATCGTGCCGTTCTGTACCGGGCATGCTTTCTGTTAGCAAATATTATTGACCTATGATTTACAATGTAGCCTATGTGTTTGTATTTGACAGGGTATGGCTTTGGTGCAGCTGGCTATCTTGGGACGGGTCTTCCTGATGGATATGGAGCAGGTATGTAGACATTTTGCCTAAACAAATAAATATGAATTAGTCTATGTATATTACAGTATGTTTTAATAGGTTACATTATTGCTGACGCAGGTCTTGGGGCAGGTGGATATCCACAGGGAATGCGAGGAGGAAAGCCGATTGGTAAAGTCTTTTTTTTAATATATATATATTGTGGGTAGTTGTCACAAGGGCAAAATTTTATTTTACAACTTCGGTTGACCGAAATAAACTTTTTTATTTTGTCATCATTTTCTATTTTAAGAATTGTTTTGTCTTTCAGAATTTTACTGGTAGGGTTTTTCTTATTTCTATTTGTGACCTATAACTAACCACTTAACCTATTTAGTGTCCCCTGACTGTTTCTTCCTGTGCTTAATCTGTTCTGATCTCTGTTTGTACTGAAATCAAACCTTTTGTAATTGGTGCAGCATTGTGATGCATTAAACACATGGTCCAAGTGTGGTCAGTTCCGCTGGTTCAGCACAAAGTCAAGATCAGCTTTACAAGCAGAGCTTCTCTAGGACCTCTAAGGTGTCTAATATCAGGATGCATGCTTGTGCACAAAGCACCATGAATTTCACACTGTTTGTTTTTTTCATTTGGGTTGCCAGGTGGTTGACCTTGACTGAAAACACAAGGCACTTCCTGTGTTACTTGTACACATCATCATCAGCTTTTATAAAAAGCTTTGTATAGAGACGGTTATATCGGACGCACAAAGTTAACTTCCAGACTGTGTTTGTTGATCGGTCTGACTAGTGACTAATAATATAACTATTTATATTTTATTTCATTTATATTAATATTAATTTATAAATAAACAAATTGGTTGAATTTTATTATATATTTATTTTAATAAAAAAACAAGCTAAGTAGCCAAGTAACGGTTCTTCTACTGGTAACCCAAAATAATACTGCTAGACATATTTTTAACTTGCTAGCTAATGTCATTTACTTGTTATTTCTTTTGCTTGTTATCAGAAATAATCTGCAGGGACTCTGTTCTTTGCGCATGTGTACCAGAAGTTAAATTTGGCCCACAAAAGCACGAGCAGTAACGTTTGTTTATGTTGTTGCTTTCAAACCAACTATAAGAAGAGAATATAAATATGTTCTTTTCTCAACAGGCTACGGGAATGGATTTGGCAGTGAAATGTATGGCGTTGCAGATGGATATGGGGCAGGTGAGTCAAACTGGGTTGTTACAATGGAGCCTTTCTAACATAGACATGATTATAATGACAATAAGTGACAATTATCATTATGTCACATCTTTAGTTGTGATAGGCAATAGGTTTGTGCTGAAAGCTATATATATATATATATATATGTGTGTGTGTGTGTGTGTGTGTGTGTGTGTGTGTGTGTGTGTGTGTGTGTGTGTGTGTGTGTGTACACTTTACTCAGTGCTTAATACATTCTAATAAGTGATTATGATAGTATTTTACTAAATGCTTACTATACAAGCACATTTATACGATTTAACATTTGCTCAAAAAAGAACATTCAGTCATCATCTACTACCACATTTTGGTAAAAAAGTGTTGCATTCAAGAAATTCTAGAGTGACATGGCAGTAAATAAATGTTTTTAGATTTTGGTTAACTTAATCTAGATAAGTAATAGCTTGGTCACTGGGGTGCAGCTCTGTTTTCCCTTATTCAAGACTGCAATTTGCAGACCATGCGTTTTTGCATACCTTAACTAAAGGCAACATCATCTGCATGACCATTCAAATTACAGAGGTCAGCCTTTGCTCCTGCAGGTCTTGGAGCTGCCGGTTATGGACCTGCTGGTTTCGGACCTGCTGGTCTCGGAGCTGCCGGTCTCGGAGCTGCTGGCCTTGGAGGTCAAGGTCTGTTCGCAAGCACTGGTCTGGGTGCTGATGCCAAGTCTAGAAAGTATGGTAAGAAAGCATGTTGAAAGGTCTACTCTAAGCAGTTTATTCGCAGTTTATGGACGTTTCTTGCCAACCTGTATAATCAAACATGCTTAAGCCTGCATGTTTTCCCTATCTACATCTGTCCTTTATATCACTTTACTCCTCCTGTGTGGTTGTGATCGAGTAATACCTCTGATTTGTCTAAAGGGGCAGGTGAGGTACTTGGGGCTGCGGGATCTTTGCCCTACGGAGGCCGGCCTGTGGTTTCAGCTGGGCTTGGGCCTCAAGGCAAGACTGGTAGCTATGGTGGAACTACATTTGGAGAAATTCCAACCCTCGGGCCTGACACTGGCCTGGGTTCGTGCAGTGCACATGTTTGTTATTCAAATGCAGCATGCAAATTTCGCTTTTCTGGCTTTCCTGATGCTTTGCCTGAGGATTTGACTTATGAATGTGCACAATTCTTACCTGTAAGAAAGAGAGAGAATAAAGTATGTGATTAAACATAGTATGTGGGATATGACTCAATGAGATCAAAAGCCGAAACAACTCATCCTCTGTCTGTCTTTTAGGTGTGGCAGGTGCGGGAGCATTGGATACTTTAGTAGGTAAAGGCAGCAAATATTATTTATATAAATATATAGTGAAGTATGAGTAAACATATTTATAATATATTACACACGATTTATAGTCACATATTCTGGTAACCAAATGTCGCTCTATCACACAGCTGGAGGTGGTATAGGCCAGCTTCCTTACAGCGCACCGGTCATTGCAGCTGGGCTTGAGGGTAAGTCAAGATAAAGTTGGCTGATTTTGGAAAGCAGTTTAGACAAATCCATCGCAGCTTATGGTATTCCACAATCCTTTGAGTACAGTTCGGTGCTTGTTAAAATAATAAAGATGGAGTAAATTAGATGGAATTAGTGATGGAAATGGCAAAATGTGCGAAAACGTTTTTACGCTCGCTTGAGGTGTTTTTTCTTTTTTGCGAAAAAGGGTTCATGCGAATAACAGATGGAAACGCATTTGCCGAATAAATTCCTCCAAAAAGTCATGTAACTGCACTATGAGATGGCGTAACCTGACTAACCAGGGTACTGAAATGTTGTTATGGTTATTCTTAAATGCCTGAGCAAAGTAGTAAAGAAAGTATTTCTGTAATCATTAATATTTAATTGAATCATTTGTTGTACATCATTAGACATACTTTTCTAATAAGAACTGGAGATCATGATGGATTACCGGATTGTAAAACAGCTGTACATTTGTATACCACAGGTGATGCTGGCTACCCCTATGGTGCTGAGCAACTCAGTTTGGGTGCTGATGTTGCAAAGACGGCGGCCAAATTTGGTGAGAATACGTCATGAAGCATTGTTTTAGTGTCATGCTAAGATGTCATGCTAAAGTCAATAAGCACAGAAACTGTGCAGGTCTGTTTCTAAAAACCATAAACCATAATTAGAACTCTGAATACAGAATTGTATGTGCAAGTCTTTATTGGTATGTTATTATATGGCCACTTTATGGGTCTCTTAGTCTTGATTATTAACACATGTGTTGCTAGCAGACATCAAAGACTAACACACTTAAGCCACAAAATATAAATACCTTTAACAAATATAAATGTCTTAACAGGAGGTGCTGGAGGTTATGGAGCTGCACTAAGTACCGGAAGCCAGGGTGCCTACGCTGGTAAGTACCAAAGCAACTCCAATTACACAAGCTGGCACTCTTGACATCTCTAATGGTGTGTTCAACCTGACATACTGTATATTATTTCTTCTACAGGACAAAAAGATGGAAGCAAATCAAACCTTAGTGGTGTTTATGGGAATGGGTACAAAGGTAAATGAAATGCCCACATTCTTTTTTATTTTAATGCATTAGGCAGACATGTCTATTCAAAGCAACTTGCGATGCATTTAAGTCCTATATTTGTTCAATTGTATGTTTTCTGGGTTTTCTCTCTTCTCATCCACCTCTTCTGTGTTTCTCCAGGTTGATTTCTGAGGCCAGGCTGTCATCCTCTGCAGTGTTTTCGGCCCTCCTTCACCAGTGCTCCTCACCATTGTGCAGTTTGTGACAGTGTTGTAAGGCATGTTATATTAGCTTTACTTGTGCCCATTTATGCGGGCATGTGTGTTTTGTGTTTATATGTGTGATTTTAGAATTGTGGTTTGTGTCTGTTTTCCCACAGTCTTTATTGTTCATTTGTCTTGTGGAGAGTTTTTGTCCCTTGTGCCTCTGTGTCTAACTAAAACATGCTAAGCATTTCATTGGCTGTTATTTTAATTCTTATGAAACACTAAATATTCCACCTTCGTGTCTGACTCCATAGTGTTTGTTTGTGAAAGATAGCGTAAGGTATATAAATGCCAACAACTGCCAACTTCTGCTTAATAGCATAATGATAATAGGGTTAAAACCTGCACTATTTCAGAATACACACTAATGAAACTTGATCTTTAATCTTGTCATGTTGAAGGTTTTAAGAAAAATGACAGAAAATAAAATAACGAGTTTAAAATACCATGAGCTCTCACATATTGTTTTCACTTATCATCCGTTTACAGGAAACCACATAACATGCATCCTGTGTCACACCACTGCGACTCCAGTTAAGATGAAAAACCCAATCAGATATTTAATGTTACATGAACAACAAAGTTTCAAACAAGAAAAAAAGAATTTAAGTAACAATGAGATAACAATATGTGACTTTTTAAAGTTTTTAATGATGAAGTGCTACAAAGTTGATTTGGAGTAAATTCATCTTTGCATATACGTGTATCTGACAATTGAATTAAAGTACCATAGTAATAGCTAGTAGTATTTCTTAAAAAAAAAAGGTAATTATTTTAGGTAATTAATTGAGTAATTATGCTACTTGTAATTAAAAGACAATTCAAGCATTATAATATTGATAACATTTGAAGAATTGCAAATCTCATGCCAATGCTTTTTTAACAAAAAGGACAGAAAAATAAATACTTCTTAAACATGCAAGCAAAGCAATGTTAAAGCTGATATTAAATAGGATATTAAAAAAGTGATAAATACATAAAGAATCCGATTATATTTCTAATGCGCGTGGCGTTATTAGATCCGACTTACTACAGAAACGTTTTATTACTGTAACTTGTCTTCTGATTGAAGTAAAGCTTATCCAGAAGCACTCCTTTCTCCATCAGCATTTTTACCGGCACAGGCCTTGCATTTCGAGACACATAAACCTTCTCCAGGTGAAAGTTCATGGGAGAACCAACATACTTTGAGCAATAAGGTCCAGACAAACTCGGCCCGCACGTCACTTCTGTTTTATAGTACAGCTCGCCATGATTTAAATTACAGAAGTTCTCAATAAGACCTTCTTTTGTAGGTACTTCACATGTTCCCAGCAAGTCATCATCCCATTTATTATCTTCATCCCACACCTCCAGTCTCAGTTTGTCACTGTCTGACAGTACAACATCACCCAGATCGAAGGTCCTCGCCCAGTAGGGTGAGTTATTATTCTGGATCACATCGGTACGTCCAACCTGAATATTTTGTTTGTCAAACACTTTAACATATCCGTCAGTTGCCGTGGTATGGTCACCCCACAGGCCCTGCGCCTTCACAATTGTGACCTTTACCCGAGCAAGTCCACGCTGAGAAGGACAACAGCTGGGTGTAATCCCGGGTTTGTTGTGACACGTGCAGACACAGGGATCTTTTGGATTGGATTTAATGCCGGTCTTGCAAGATTCAGAGCAGTTCCTCCAGAGGGATTTTTCGAGGATGTAGTCATGGATGGCTTGGCGCAAGTGCTTGCGCACTGGAACTTTGGTGGAGATCAGCTCGTGCAGGGGCTCCAGAGAATAAGAAATCACATCAGGGTTTAATGGGAGAGTAGCGAGCCATTCTTTGTAGGCGGTTGGGTCTTTGCTTCCCGAGAAAAGAAGTTCAGGCTCTGTAGTGTGACCTCCAGTGACCTCAGTGAGTCTTTGAATAAAAAAAACACAACGTTAATTTGAGACGTGATGGCAAGGAACGTCGAATTAACCGTGGTTTGAAACCCACCTGTCCTGAAAGCGGTTAGAGAAACTGCGTTTGCTCTCCGTTTTGTCCTTATCTTCATCACAATGCTTATTTTCTGCTTTCATGTCGGCTTTGCCAAGGACATTGGCACTTGCCTCTACATCTAAACATATTTTCACTTCATTCACACTTAAGCCCTGTAGAGCAGTCTCACACTGTTTGATGCTGGTCACAGAGTGCACACTTCCACCAAGAGTTACCTGACAGTGTAGAGTTAATGCGTCAGTCTTTTATTTAAATCAACAAATTTAGTGTACGATCCACTATATTATTAGCGTCATGCTTTACTAGCTGACCCGTATGACGCAAGTGATTTCAACCAACACATTCATTGTAAAGGGTGTAAAAATTGAAATTACCTTTGTGATATAATGGGTTCCATAGGTGTTGATGAACTTGTAGAAGCGCTGTTTGAAATCAGTACTGTATATCTTGGGAAGCTCCTTTATGGAGCGCTTAAACTCAGGGTGAAGGGCAGGCTTATTAGAGACCCTGTAGCTATAGACAGACAGAAACAAACACGTTTTTAGACATTTTTGTCAATGTATGTGCAGATTACATTATGACCAATTTGTTCTTTTATAATATTTTCGACATAAATTTGGTGAAAAGAGTGAGCTGTTGTACCTGTAAAAGGCACACGATATGCTTTGACTGGCAAAACTGAATTTGTCTTTCTTGGTCTTCTCCATGGAGTACTCTGCGAGCTTTGAGTTCGTTCCAGCCATAATGAACGAGCCTTGATTTTGATGGATGTCTATCCCCAAGCTCACAGCCCAGTTGTTCTCAATAGATGAGCTGCTGGAGCTGACCAGCTCTTCACTGGAGTCATAGAGAGAACTTGAGATTTTCATGCTGCACTTCTGACTGGGCCTCCAGTCCACCACAGATATGGGAAGCTTTTGTTTTTCGCCATCCATGTAGGGATTCTTGCAAATCATACACGATTTATTTTTTCCACTCCAGATGTATGTGTTGATCACGAAGGCTCCTTTGCGCTGCATCTTGGTCACATCATATCCTTCCCCGGCCAGGTTTGACCCGGGGGCGAAATTTGCTTCTGCACATTCTTTCGGTGTACCTTTAGAGCATGACTGCACATTGGGCAGCAAGATGTAAATGACAAGCCCTACAAACATGACTGAAGTAGTTGTATAGATGTAAGTTGTATCGATGCTTTTATTTCCTATGAAAGACGCAAAATAATCACTACAAACAACGAAAACAATTTTAATTGTTATAAATTAAGCGTATGCAGTATTTAAGCTTAAAGTTTACCCCAAAATCGATTTACTCACCCTCTTGTCATTTCAAACATGTATGGCTTTCTTTCTTCTGCAGAAAACAAAGAAAGATATTTTGAAGAATGAGTTTGTTACCGTTACAAAAGGGTTATTTGATGACAGATTCTACATTTTTGGCTGAACTATTACTATTACTAAGTGACATGTCTGAATCAAGAAAATACCTTCATGCCCAGTTTCACAGACAAGGCTTAAGACTAGTCCCAGACTAAAGTGAAAGTTTGAGGTGTCTTAACTGAAAACAAATTGCCCTGATAAATCTTAAAATTTGTCATTTTATATATTTTTGTCTGAGGCATTTTAATAAAAGTGACTTATGTATCCTATAATTTAACTAAAATTTGTGGGCAGTCGTGGGCCAGTGGTTAGAGAGTTGGACTCATGACCAGAAGGTTGCTGGTTCGATTCCCAGGGCTGGCGGGTAACGGCTGAGGTGCCCTTGAGCAAGACACCTAACCCCCACTTGCTTACTATACAAAATGTACAATACAATGTAAGTCGCTTTGGATAAAAGCGTCTGCCAAATGCGTAAATGTAAAATGTAAATGTAAACTAAAGCACAGTCCTGAATCGAGCTAAGTCTTTTCTGTGAAACCGGGCCTTAATGTTCTAAAATGTATTCTGAAATATTGGCAGACCCTGATGTGCTGTATACTGTTTATGATGGTGTTTACATGATGGGATATGGAGTTTTTAAATTCTTAAGTGCTTAGCTTGCATTATGAAATAAACTGACAGATATGCCCTTTATAGATCACGGAGAAAACTACTTTCAATAAGAATATTGAAAAAGAACAAAGGTGTTTTTTTACATAATGTTACATAACAAGCTTTAAAAAAGCACAGCTAACATTATAAACACTATGCAGAATGTATCCTTATATATAACATATATATGTTCTCTTAAAGATGATGTAAAATCTCTTCTTACCTTGAGCTACTTTGTGTTCTGACGGGCGGTTGTAAGCGCACTTTGTGAGAGGACTATATGTACGTAAGCATGTGGGTGGGATTTACCGTTACCTTCGAATGACAAAACATGCACACATGGTGGGTAAGTGGGGCTTTGGTTTTTAGTTCAGAGAAATTATGTGGTCTTGAATAGCCACTGCCGTGCTGAAGATGCTCTGTGGTGAGAAGTCAGTGGAACATGTTACACATCGACCTGTGAATTGTCAAAATTCAGAATGTGTGATGATGGAGGCTGTAAAACTTATTATTATAAAGAAACAGTCAGATCAAAACTGATCAACAAGATGTGTCTGAGAGTAGCTGTTAGTCACATGGGGCTTTAGTTTTTATGGTGTGAGACAGACTTACAAGAATGACACAATCATTGCTGCTGTTTTTGTTCTTTTATTAAATGCAAAAATGAAAACTGGTAAAAATGCTTATTTGAAATGCAAATGCTCTGATGTACAGATTATTATTACAGAATGTTTCCATTCATTTGGTGTTTTTCTTCTCTCTCTTTAAAAATCGGTGCTTCACTTTTAAGATGACCGGTTTGACCAAACAAAACACGGCGCTCATCTAACAGGACCCCCTTTTTCAGCAGCACATCTTTCGGAAGAGGCAGGGCGTGTCGCGACACGTACATCTTCTCCAGAGAAGAGGACATTGGAAAGCCAATGTACTCGGAGCATGAGGAGCCAGTTAAACCAGGAGCACAAGTTACTTGGGTCTTATAGTACAGCTCACCATGGTTAAGTTTACAGAAGTTAGATGTATTACCCGCTTTAAGCAGAACATTACATGTCCCCAGTAGATCATCATCCCACCCGCTGTCCCTATCCCATACCTCTAGTTTCAAAACGCCAAACGTAGACAGAATATTGTTTCCAAGATGAAAGGGCCAGTTCCAAGTAGGTGAGTTCTGATTCCAAATCACCTCTGTTCTCCCTAAAAGAATCTTGTTATTTCTCAGGACCTTAACATACCCATCAGTACTTGTGAAGTAATCTCCCCATAGACCTGTTGCTTTCTCCACAACCACAATTATCTGAGCAGATCCAAGCTGTGCCGGGCAGCAGTTGGCTTTCACTGCCGGGTTGTTATGGCAGCTGCACACACAAGGTTCCTTGGGGTTCCTTGCGATTCCGACCTTGCACGGGGTAGAGCAGTTTCTCCAAAGGGCCCTCTGCAGTATGTAGTCACGAATGGCTCGGCGTAACTGTTTTTGCTTAGGGTTCGTGATCGGCAGCAAAACATGAAGGGGCTTCAATGAAAAGGAAATCACATCTGGTTTTTCTGGTACTGAGGAGAGCCACTGTTTGTAAGCGCCAGGGTCGTTACTGGATGAGAAGAGAAGGGCAGGGTCCTCAGTATGACCACCAGTGATCTCAGATAACCTTTAAAGAGAAAGAATACTCTTCATTTAGACCAATATCTACATTTTAACTTATGTTTTCAGATTGATGAAGCTGAAAAATAAACCAATAGGGTGGGTGAAGATGTTCCCTTTCAAACTAAATTATGTTAAAAGCTATTTAAAATGATAGTTCACCCAAAAATGAAAATTCTGTCATCATTTACTCACCCTCATGTCATTTCAAACCTTTATGTCTTTCTTTGTTCTGCAGAACACAAAAGGAGATATTTTGACTAAAGTTGGTAACCAAACAGCGACAGCACCTATTCATTATTGTATGGACACAAAACCAACGTGAATTGGTACTATCACTGTTTGGTTACCAGCTGTCTTCAAAATATCTTCTTTTGTGTCCTGTAGAAGAAAGTCATACAGGCTTCAAATGACAAGAAGGTGAATAAAAGATGACCAAATTTTCATTTTCTGTGAACTTCTATCACTTTGAAGTCACTTGACACCCTTATGCAAAGAAATAATATTTTCCTATATATTAACTGTCAATATATGAAATCATTTAATACTTGAAAATATATCAAATAATACACTGTTAATATTACAATATATTGAATATTTTTAATAAACTATAAGTTAAAACTATAAGTACTTTGTTGTAATATATGAAGATGTATTATTTTAAATTTTCCAGTATATTTTAAACTGAAGTTTAGATTTCTTATATATAGACAGAAAGAATATGTATAACATATCTGGCAGAGCACAAACCTGTCACTAAAAGTGTGAGAAAAGCTGTCCTTGTTCAGTTTTTTGTCTCTGGCCTGTTTACAGTGATGGTATGCTGTGTTTGCACTGATCCTCCCCTTTACACTTGCAGACGCTTCGACATCCAGACATGTTTTGACCTCATCTGTACTAAAGTCCTGTAGACTAGCCATGCATTCCTTGACACTAGTCACCGACTGCACAGCTCCACCCAGTTTTACCTAAAGAAAAAGAAGACATCTGTGACATACAGGGTGACAGATACAAAAGTATACTTTGCCATATGGATAGTTGCATTACCTTTGTTATGTAATGAGTGCCAAACCTTTCAACAAATGACCAGTAGCTTTCTTTCGTTTGGTTGTCGTAGGTTGCTGGAAGGTTTGTAAATTCATAACTCAGTTCGTGATGAATGGAGGATTTACTCGAGATCCTGTAGCTGCGGACAGGAGTGTACACACTTAAAACTAGGGTTGGGAATCGAAAATCAGAATCGATCGAGTCGGAATCAAAAGGCAAGGAATCGGATACTTGAAATTAAAATATCAATTCCTTTGTGTATAATATTCAGAAATGTGTTAATAAAGCACAGGAACCACAATAGTTTCATTATATTAACTACAGTTTAACCATGATTTAGTTAAACTATGGCAATACAAATTGGAATAAATTGGAAATAAAACATGGTTGCTATTATATATATATATATATATATATATATATATATATATATACACACACACACACACACAAAACAGTGCTCATAAATGCAATTGAAACTAGGAATCGATAAATTTCAAGCAATACCCAACTTAAAACACACAATTTTAAGATGTTAATTTTTAATGATGACAGCTCAAACTTGTGTTATAGTCTGGGACTATAGCCTAGTTCACCCAAAAATAAAAATGATGTTTTCTTTTACTCACCCTCTGGTTATTTAAACCTGTATGACTTTCATTCTTCTGCAGAACACAAAGGAGATATTTTCAAGAATGTTGGGAACCGAGCAGTGGCGGCACCCATTCACTTCTATTGTATAGACATAAAACCTATGCAGATCAACGGGTACCGCTGTTGTTCGGATACCAACATTTTTAAAAATGTTTTCTTTTGTGTTGTGGAGAAGAAAGAAAATCAAACAGTTTGACATGACAAGACAGTAGGCGAAATAAATTATTATTAATTATTTTGTCCTACCTGTAGTATACACAGGACACTGCCTGTTTAATAAAGCTGAACTTGTCCTTCTTGGTCTTTGCCATGGAATAATCAGCCATTCTGGAGTTAGTTCCAGCGAATGTCACAGATGCTTTATTGAGAAAGTTACCTATTCCCAGGCCAGCCTTCCAGTTGTTCTCTACAGAGGAGACACTGGAACTGACCAGCGACTCACTAGACTCATATACAGAGCTGGACAATGACATACTGCATTTTTGGCTGGGCCGCCAGTCTATCACAGACTGTGGGAGCTTCTGCTTTTTTCCCTGCATGAACGGGTTGTTGCACAGTTTACATGTGTTGTTCTCAAGCTCCCATTTGCTCATGTCAATAACAAAAGCTCCCAAACGTTGCATCTTAGTAATGTCGAAACCCTCACCAGCCAGGTCAGACCCTGGTGCAAACTCAGCATCTTGACAGACGGATGCTTTTCCCCGAAAGCACGCTGGGCTGGTTAGAGTAGGAAAGGACAGTAGAAGCCAAACACCCAGTGTAACTGGGCGGATCATTGTGAGTTTGGATGTGTGATCTTATTCAGCTGTGTATTAATACAAAAGTAAGGTTACTTTGCAAAATTAATAAAAATAAGTCTGTGCTGTTAATCATTCAGTACCATCAAAAAACGGTCAAATAAGCTGTTTATGTTTTTACCCACAAAGTAGTGATTTTGTTCACTTACCTGAAAGATCCTTTCAATCTATATGAAACTCAGAGCATTAAGAAAGCAGAAGAGAACGCAGGGAGATGTTGTGTGCTCTGCCCCTTATATATCCTTACATATCCATCCAATGCAGTGGACAGGTAAACAAACATTAACACTAATGGTTGCTGACTCATCATGTGTGAAAAATGGTGCTAAAGATGTGTAAAACGTTTTAACGTGTGTTGTTGTGTGTGAAAACTGTGCAGAAGTAGTGCTGAGGTCCAACTAAAGATGCACTCAAGTATATTTGATTGTGCCAAAATGGAACTATTGCAAGTATACTTCAGGTAAACCTTAAGTATCTTGCATTTAAAGACTGATATTATAAAAAAAAATCATACAATGCTTATCAAATGTGACATTAAAACACATTTTAGGCTTAATATTAAGAAATGTGCATTGTGTACAAGTAGTACATCAAATAAAGTTTAATTATAATTTTATATCAGTAAGTCTTAAGTGATATGTCAGTAACTACATGTTAATACATTAAAACTATACATGTATTTTAAATGTATTGCTTTTTTATTAGTGTATTGGCAGTTTTAATGAAATGTAACGTTTAACAGGTTACAATAGTATTCTTTTATTGTCCTGTAGCTCAACGTGAACGAATGAAAGGGTGGATAAAAGGGTTCTGTAATTAATAAATGTAGGATATAATACTCTGGTGAATAGTTCATGAGATGACTATGGTTTGCAAAAGGTTTGGTTTAAGCTTGTGACTCACCTACTTTTACACCCTTTAGTGGTTGGAACTTTTTGGAGGGTTTTGTGGTGTATGTATTAATCAGCTTAGACTACAACATCTACAACAAGTGCGTGCCATTTATCATTAACCCTGCTTCCTTTTCACTTTGATTCACTCATTTATTTCCTCAAAGTGAACAGTTTAGGCCATATAGAGTAGAACAGGGCGTTCCTGAAACTGCCTCGAATAATCGACTTGCTGGGTTACATTTTAATGCTAAATAAGAACACGGCGCAAAGACGGTCTTATATAAAGAAGAGAATGTTTTTAAAACACATAAAACCTTGAGGGGTTTCATTGACCCTTAAGGGGTTAGCCTACATTTATGTCCATTGTTCATTAGGGTGGGGAACTAAATAATCTAACAGTAAACATAGGGGGTTGAGGGGTCTCATTGACCCTTAAGGGGTTACACTGATGTCCATTGTTTCATTAGGGTGGGGAACTAAATAATCCAAACCATATACTTTGCACACGAATTCAATCAACTGCGTGCCAATATGCCTTCTGCCCTCCCCATTCATGATAAGTGACGTCCTGTTAGAAGCGACCCTCGCATTCTATTGGCTGAGCCATGGCGTGTTCAAGTGAAGATAAATGCGATTGGCTTGCGTTCAGCGGGTCAGATAGTGATAACCAATCAGTTGGATTTGTACTTATAATTACTTGCTGATTAAAGTGAACTTCATTGTCTAACAAATCGATAAATTGTACAACAGATTTTTACGTGATAACTCCAGCATCAACATCAACAGTAGCCTACATTTGAATTTGCATTGTCTCATTATTAGGCCTACTAATACTATTATAGGCTAATCATCTACATTCGTGTCCTCCTCCTGCTGAACTGAACTGTCAAGTTGTAAATACCATGGGTATTAAAATACTATTGTTTTTGTATGAATTATTGCTAATTTTCATCAAATATATTGAATAAATATAAACAACATGCAATTTATTAAACAATATACAAAATGAATTTCTCGTGCCACCCCCGCCTCTTCCCCGTTGGTCCAGACTGGATCAGAGCGCTGCAGCATCAGCGGATGCTATCGAGAGAAGACCGGGCCGCTGCGCCCCTCCACCAGCCGCATGTTCCTGCACACCGCTATCAGAGCGCCCATAAGAAATGTGCTGAGGGAATGCAGGGGATATTAAGCTTTTATTTTGCATAGCCACCTATTAAAAACGGATTACCTTACCAAAGCGTTCGTTTAACTGCTGGCTGAAATCACTGCAAGCTAGCAGCAACATCACCTGGCAACACAGGGAGACGTGTTCCTGAGCTGACCACCACGTACGTTTTTGTGTTTGTTGGATGAGAGACTCTAAAGCGTAGGCTACGGATATAGTGCTTTTATTTGAACTAGAAAAAATACACGAACGCTTTTGCAGCTGGTTTGGTAAACTGGTTATAATGTCTAACCGTGTAACTCATGTGGTTTGCAGTCAGCACAGCCAAGGTGACGACAGCTAGCCCGTTAGCTCACGAGCTATTAAGGTAGTGTAAGACAGCGAAATAGGTAACGCATTGAGCGTTATTTAGAAATATCTTCAGTGAGGAAACGAAATGAACAAGCACACGGGAAGTGTGCACATTTTTTTTTGTCTTCGGACTGCACTTGGATTGGATACCAGTGCTCGCCGCTGATGGTGTGAGGAATACCAAGGGGATGCTTGATATCTGGTGAAAACTTGACATATCTATGAGAACTGGGTAGTATTTCATATCCAACTCGCATGCTTTTTTTGTCTCGATCGTTAACTCATCATGTCATAAAACCCATGTGGGGTGACATCGGTTCTGGCATTGCCCTGTACATTTTCATAGAGACTAACGTTAGTGTAGTTAGTCAGTGCCAAGCAATATTGTTATAACGTCACAATGTAGACATTATTTATTGTATCTTTTTATCAAACAACACCGCTGCATCGATCAGGTTGAAGACTTCTGCGAAAGAGTCCCACGTCAGATTTGCACACACGAGTGCTGAAGCGCTGGTAGCCGAGGTCAGAGTGTATGCAAAAGCTTTGGACGGACTCATGATTCACCCTACGGGAATATGAGGAAGTTACCCTCATGCACCGGGACTACGGCGAGCGATTCCCTGCCGCGTACAAGTTAATAAACGGCCGTTTCTTCAAAACCCCTGCGGTTCCCGATGGTGAAACTACCCAGCGACTGTTTGATGAGCAGCAGGCGAAAGCCGCCCGTTCTCGGGTCGCCTCTGAAGTCGAGCTGACAGAAGCTGGTGGGGTTTGTTTTAAAGGGTTGAGCAGGGCGTGACCGCAGTTCGTTTAAATGTTACTTGCAACCTTGTATATATTAGCGAAGCTCAATATGAACGCGGGCTGCAATTTCTACGTCAACCCGTGCGGATGACACCGCCGCTGTTTAAAGGCAACCAGCGGGATCAAACCGAACCGTCGCTCTACCAAAAGGTGGCTTTTAAATTCACAAAGAGCGGGTTAGTAAGTCATGTAACCCGCTGCACATGACCGGACTGGACTCCTACTAATGTCTAGGGTGTCAGATCTTTTTTTAGTCTGTGTTGTACGCGCACGTGTGGATGTATAGTGTAGTTCTTTTGGCGTCGTCGTTGTGACTGTTTCTGGTTGCTATGGCATTTTTAAACGGCCCCCGACTGCTGGACTGGGCAAACTCTCCTCCACATTTACAGTTCAACAGATATGTCCTGACCGGCTATAGACCCATCTCCTCCGTCCAGGAGTGCATTAAAAGTCTCTTCTATCTGCACAATGAGCTGGGGAACATTTATACTCATGGTAAGTCTGACGTAAAATGTTGGCATGAGAGAGGAATGACGACCGCATGACAGCTTCCTCTTTTTTTGTGAAGTGTAAAGTTGATACACACTGGTTTGCTTTGTATCGTTGTGTTGCTCTTTTTAAATTCCTAACTTAAATGAAATCATATAATTTTACCAATCCTGGTAAAATAACCAACATTTGCATTTCTATAACCCATTCAAAGGTAGTAGTCTCAGTCTTATTTAAATCATCAACCTTGTTAAATCATGACAAATGTTTCTTAGCTATGTGCAAACAACTTTTTCTTGCAGTTGCATTTTGACATGCAGAAATCTCCATCTGTCACCACACTGTCTCAATGCTGTTGTTGTGTTCTATACATTGCACTGTGCTGTATATAATACATTGTTTTTCAATAACCAGTTTCGGCTCCAGTCTTCCTGGAAACGGAAACGAATGCGTGTCCATGTAAATAACTAGAGTTGCTTTTATGTTCCACTGTCGTGTATGAATATTAATAGTATGTGTGCTTTGGAGCCGTGTCTAGATAAGCATTGCACCGGTTATTACATTTTATGCATTTGGCAGATGCTTTTATTCAAAGAATCTTACATTGCATTATACTATACATCTGTTTCTGGAAATGTGCAATCCCTGGGATTGAACCTATGACCTTGGCCTTGCTAACACCATGCTCTAACCACCGAGCTACCTATAAAGTTATGGGAAGGAAATGTGATAAATGTATAATCGGGCATAAAAAACTCAAAGTTTTCTCTAAAGGAATTTCCGCTTGTAAACCTGTAATTGTTGTGATCACTAGACTGGATCATGTCCTCGCCTGCAGATGTATGCTTAGGCATACCTTTGTTTCCCTTCTTGGAAATGGGTAAAATGTCATGCTACTTATTGTTTGATGATAATAGATGACACATGTACACCAATATGCTATTGTTGCGTTGCTAACATAATACGAGAACAAGACCGTGTCAACTCCTGTGTGGTTGTGTGTTCTCATGCTAACACTGTGGCTCAAGAGTGTACACAGAGTATATCTGAGAGTGTTATGGCCTATTGTAGTCAAGTCAGCAGAGATCAGGGGTTTGAAATGCGTGACACGGCTTAACCTGACCCAAAAGATGACTTTGCTGTTGGAAGTTAGTTTTGTATGCTAAAATATATTACATTATTGTTTGTAGGGATTGTCAGTGGTATCTGGTTCTTTGTGCTCACCCGAACCAAATAGGATGATTTCCATTCTTAAAAGAAATGAACATCCTCATTTACAATGTTTTCTTAGTTTTTAGGTATTTGTGTTTTACTTTGCATGATATGTTTGCACATCATGTCGTCTTGTCATGCATTATTGAAAATGTGATATAAACGTGCAGTCAGAATAAACGGATCCGTACGGATCACAGATCAACCGCAGTTCGTTTCACCACTACTCTTTATCTTTTTGATGTTCTTTGTGGGTCTCTGTTAAAACCCACATGGCAATTGATTAAGAACTATGATAGCAAGTATATTGGTTTTTGCACGTACACTACCATATAAACAGCTCAGTTCAGCCACTGAACCACAAACAATTTAATAAGATTTGCAAAGCATGCATCAGCTGTTCAATTACCGCTTCTATGTATTGACTCGAAAATTTGCTAGCATAATTGTCGATGAAGTGAAAAATTAGATAAAGAAACAATTTAATTTTACATGTTACTTGCAAACGGTTTGCTGCTGCCACCCAGATGCACATGGGTTCTCTGGGGGAGAGTGCATGTTATCTATCTATAGTGTCAGATGTAAGAGAGTAGAGCCAGCAGAGATAACTCACTCAAAATAGATGTGCTGGATGGGATTGATGCTTTTACCTGACCAGAAAAAGTCATTTGACATTGGGGGAAACAACAGAGACCAGAGAGAGAGAGAGAGAGAGAAAGTGAGAGTGAGAGAGAGAGAGAGTGTCACGTAAAGCTAAACCTGAATACAGTGATTCTTTTGTATGCTTTAAGATGGATTGTTGTCAAGATTTATAAAGGTGTTTGTTTTAGTGTGTAGTTGACATTGTGGCAGCTGTTGCTAAGATTAGCAAATCAAGGCCACTGAAATCCTCACTGTAGTGAACTGTACCCCAGGCCTCCATAAATCGATGTGTTGTTTGCGCTGCGGCGATTCAGCTCACGGGACACAATAAACCACTGCGGGGATTGCTTGAGTCTTATTCCAAATACTGATCTTCTCACTCTTCACAGGCGAGGTTTCGACGTGTCTTTGCATGTCTTCTTTCCAAACACTGAGCTCATTTGTCTCATTCTGCTGTCATCTCTACCGTTCCTCTCTCCGCAGGAATCCCTCTGCTCTGCTTCCTGGTGCTGCTCCCACTCAACATCCCCTGGTCTCAGATCAGCGTGACGTGGCTCGGCGTGGTGCACTTCCTGGCCTGTTTATCTCCGCAGCTGGGATCAGTGGTCTATCATCTCTTCATGAACCATGAGGGCGGCGAGCCCGTCTACAAAAGGCTGCTTACACTGGATATGTGCGGAATCTGCATGATCAACACGCTAGGTCAGCATCTCAGACTGGTGTCAGATGAGTCCCAGTGCATTTTTTGTTTTTTTCCTGTTTTTTGAGTTTAGTTGGGATTTCACATCTGATCTTTTTGTTCTTTGTCACCTTTAAAGTGGCATGTTTTTAGTGTTTTTAATTACTTGTTGTGTACGGACTCTGAGTCAGGGTAGCGCAATGAATAAATACATTTGTGCTTCTCCTTTTTATGTATCAGTGACAGTCATATTTCATACTATTGCACCATTTAACCAAACAAGAAGTGCTTTTATTTTTCTAAGCAACCAATGTTGTAACAGGGAGGATGTAAAGAAGCATAGAGAAAAAAAACAGAAATAGCCTAGTACTTAAAAGAGAAATGGAAATCAATCCTTTTTGGTTTGAAGTGACAAAATAAGCCACAATCACATTCTGACCAATGTGTGATTTTTTGTGATTAGATTAGAAAGAGTTATTCTGTGCAAAAGATTTTTTTTGCCTTTTACTGTTAAAATTAGTAAATAAGAACGTATTTAAAAAATAGCACATTAATTAAATACATTTTGATTCTGTCTATTATTTCTATCTATACAGTCTGGCATGCATGAATGATGTAAAATAATAAGCATGCTGTTTTCATTCAAAGAGATCGTGTCATCACAGTAACGTTGTGTTTCGGTTTACAGGAGCTCTGCCCATCCTGTACAGCACTCTGCTCTGCTACCCCTTCATACGCACAGCGGCTCTGCTGATGTACATCCTGCTATCCAGTTACGCCATCTACTGTGCCATCACAGCACGCAGCAGAGTGCGGCGCCTGCGTTCCTTTGCCTGGCAAGCACTTTTCCGCTTCTCGTTTTTTCTGCTGCGTTGGGCGGGTGTGGGCGGTGGGAGTCCCACCTCGTTGCGTCACTTCGTCACCATGGATGCACTAGCGGTGTTAGGCGGGGTCATAAATATCACCCGGATTCCCGAGCGTTTCCGCCCGGGCCTCTTTGACTACTGGTGCAACAGCCATCAGATCATGCATGTGCTGGTGGTGGTCTCTATACTGTACCTGCACTGGGGGGTACTGGACGATCTACTGTGGATCAACAGCCATGACTGTCACTCAGACTGAAAGTGGCCCTGCTGGTCTGGATTTGCGGGGCGTGAGGACCTCTTTTAGTAATGTGATGTTTGGAATGTGACGTAATTGGGGTGGGGGTGGCTCTTGTGCTTTGTATATATATGTGTGCACGAAAGAAGTGTTTTACATGTTTTTAGGGGACACCAGTGCCAGCCTCGACACACATGCTTGTCTGTGGCGTCAGAATGTACATATCTGTGTTTGCATATACATTGTCTGTGCATGGCACTGTTAAGATCTACTATCTCAAACAGAGGCAGATTTTTTTATTTATTTTATTTTAGACAGACATGTTCTATAAGCTTACACTCACATTTATATGTACACACACATACACGCATACACAGGGGGTCTGACATTATGTGATGTCATATATTCACCAGCATTGAAAGCGTTTATTAAAGAGCCTTTAGCGTTTTGTTGTGCTGAAGAAATGAGACAAAATCGAACCCACAAATAATTGGCTCTTAGATTCACACCATCACGTAATAGAATTTAATTACTCGAAGTAGCCGTTTGAAAGCATGGCTTTTCTAAAAAAAAAAAAAAAAACAGATTAGGTTATTCTTAATTTTGCTGGTGACACAAACTAGAGATTACTAGTGCAGAAATGATGTATGCACTGAATTAGACAACCTGTTACACTATTACAGACTATGCAGCATATCAGATGTTACAGCATTGCTTAAGGCTAATGCTATATACACACACACACACACACACACACACACACACTATGTACTGTATGACCAGTCTCACAGCTACTGGAAATACTTGAGTTGACTATACTTTTTTCTCGGTATGGGTCCATATTTATTGTATGAAAGGCAAAGGGGTCATGCCTTGGTTTGTAGCCGTGCCATTTGTATGTTTTCTGGCTGATTAAAGTTGCTGGGTGCACTTTACTCAGTGTATGCTTGTTACCGTCTGTAGAGGTCACCATGTAAAAAGTTACACAACAATAACCTGCAGAAAATGTTTCCTCTGCTGTGCCACTGAATAGTCTAGTTCACCTTGTACATTCGTAATGCTCTAAATTAGATTTGATTTCTTGTTGGCCTTTTATCTGCGTAACCTTGGACTCAACACTAGGCAAACTATTTTATAATCGTGTTCTGTTTGCTCAAAGGCATCAATACTCTGCTGAACATCTTTCACATATGTTGTTTCTCATCTGATGTGACGGAGGAATATTACACATGCCACTAGACTATGAATTCCCCAGTGAAGATAAATGTCGTCACAGCGTCGGTACTGCTCGAACTGATGCCATATATTTTTAACTCGTCAGAGTGTTTTTTAAGGTTTTGTATCAACACGTTAATGGCATGAATACGATTGCCTATAATGCAGAATGGCTTTGCGTTTTACATTGCGTTATGATGGAGCTGTTTACAAGTTTGAATCATATTCTTCTTAACATCTAAGAATGAATCTTGAGATTTAGTGTTAAGTAAATCAGTTCTTAATGCAGATTGCACTATGGGGATGTTTATGTTGTTCCAAATGGACCGTATTATGCGCCTGCAGTTTTTGCACAGATTTGTAACGTTAGACTGCTTATGCACTACTGAGCAGAACAAACCAAGGATGACTCCTCTGACCCTTCTGTCTTTATAAGTTTTGCTTAATGGATAAACTAACAACATAGTGTGATAGATTCATTGAGTCTATCACAATGTAGCTTTTAATATAAACATCAGTGAGGTCAGCCAATAATTTATCACCTACAACGTCATTTTGCATTATGTAGTTATTTCACTTTTTTACGATGTTATTTTTCTGTTTTAAAGATGTTTAATTTAAATTATGTTTGAAGAGACCAACTACTACTGCTAGTTTTATTTTGATCATTTGAGAATCACGTATCTTCACATACACAACCACGCATTACATCAACCAATAGCACTGGTCAGATTTGTAAGTGTAAAATCAGTGCATGTTAGATAGAATGTTGCTCAGATATATCTGACGAACAAACACCAACCTAAATATACGCTATGCCAAATTTGGTGTCTCGTGAGGGTGTTTAAATGCAAGCCGCTGTCACACAGTATCTTACAGATTTGAACAAAGTACCTCTCTAGAGGGCCCAGTAACCCCAGCCTCTTTAATGTTATGAAATAACATGACAAACATTAGATTTTACTGAAAGTGGTGCATGTAAATAGATAGAATAATGATAAATCGATCCCCTTAAATGCAACATACGATTGCAGATTCCTAATGCTTGTGCGATGCAACCACTGACATATGTGCTCAATGTCCAGTGACTGAGCTAATACATCAAATATTTCTGTCTAGTGAAAGGGAACGGAATGATAAAGAGAAAGCAGCCCAGAGGCAATACGACCATATCAAATAATTAACTGCACTGTTTATTTTATTTACCAAAAGGGCTTTGGGACAAAGAATGAACTAATCAAGAACATTAAGTCCATATAGGTAATGTAAATACCTGTATGTAGACTGTATATGCATAAAATGCCAGCAGCATAAATACTGACATTTTTTATATACGAGTTAATATATAAAGCAACAATTTAAGAAAATATATGAATGTTTATGTATTTCAGATGGTGACGCTCAATATGAATTGTCCAGTATCATTTCAAAGAGATAGTAGAGATTAATCATTTAATTATTCAGTAAACAGTTCAAAAAGCTAAAATTGTGATATCACAATGATATTGATTATGGTTGAGGTCTGACAGGAGAGTTGTTTAGAGCGATTAGCATCATGGTAACGTGTCTGTAATGTATGTCATTAACAGTCTTTTATTTTACGGTTAGTAGATTGTAATATAGGTTTTTTTACATAAAGTTTGGAGAGGTCGCAATATAGACATTTTGGTTTGAAATGAGTGGTCTTAATATGTTCATACCTCTGAAACACACTGGATAACTATGCATAATCAAAATATGTACATATATACACACACACACACACACACACACACACACACACACACACACACAGACATGTTTGTACATGTGAATTCCAAAAAGAAGATGTTTTACCAGTCCTGAAAAGAAACAATCTGTGTATTTACACTAACACATTTTGCTCAGAGTGACATCTTTACCATGCCATCCTGGGGTTTCTACTTCTCAGGGTGCCCTGTCAGTGCTCACTTCTACCAAGTGACCTCAACAACTGATTTTGGGCCAGTTTTCTTTTCATCCTGTTATGTCTTTTTTGCTTGTTCTGCTCGAAAAGACTGAAACTATGATGGTTTCACAGTTACATGTCTTGGGGGGGGGGGTCAGAGGTCACAATGGCAATTCAGGCGTCTGGACCTTGCATCCTATTTGATGCATATTGCCTTTGTTGGGGATTGAATGTGTCCATAAATGCTGATTAAGAATGTGTTTCTTTTTGTAGTTAGTTAAGAACTGTAAGAATGTGCAGAGCATGTTAAACTTGAGCAGAGGAAAGGGATTGCATCACAAACACCATGTTTTAGATGAGAAACAAGGATGTTCTCATGGATGATGATGTCTGTATATTCTAATGCCCTGTGGTAAAGAATAATGACATGGTGTATGAAACGATAATATTTTTTCTTAGTATGCAGGTGCTGGATAGCCTGTTAATTATTTCAAACTCATCATTGGTTACTTTTCACATTATTATAATGATGGATATATTGTTATTATTACTATTAATCTGAAATGGAGCAACTGTCGATGAGAATCTTAATTTACGTACAAAGGCTGAGAATACTAGTGCACATAGGATGACAGAAGGTATCTGAAAGATCTGTCGAGTTTTGTTGCAACACTGGATTTTCGTTTCCGTTGAATTTGATTACTGCTTAGCGCCATCTTGCGGCCACGGTGCTGCAATGGCGCTTGGTAGCGCCATAAATGACGTTCGATTCAACAGTGTTGACCTTTGGGAAGGTTTCAGGCACTTAGGTCATTCGCTGAGATACATGCACAATTCATCTTTCTTTATTCGAGATTTTAGGTTTCTGAGCTCATTTAGTGCTAAACTTACATGTCTGTAAGTGGTTTTATCTACAAGTGTGTATGTTAATTTATTTTATGGGCCTAGTTTATGTTTGTCCACGGTTACATTTGTTCACACAGACAGATCTTCCAAACCCCACGGTCTCCTGCAGCGATTGTGCAATAAATTGAGGTTTATATTTTTAAACTCGTCTTTGACTCTTTTTCTTTCATTAAATACGACCATTGACAAGAACTGTATGTCTATGTGCGTATTCTTATATTATGATCTACAGTAGCTTGTTTGACGTGATGGTGGTGGTGTGACTGCAAGAGCAAGTTTCTAATCCTTTACCATAACACATTTTGGCTGCTAAGTGCAATATCTTTGAAGCCAGTTTACCCAAAAATGAACATCCTGACATCATTTACTCGCCCTCTTGTCATTTCAAACCTGTATGACTTTAGTTTTTTCGCAGAAGACAAAGGAAGATAGTTTAAAGAAAGTTAGTAACCAAACAGCGACGGCACCCATTCACTTCTATGGACACTAGACCAATACAAGCGAATGGGTGCCTTCGCTGTTCGGTTAACAACATTCTTCAAAGTATCAATTTAAAGGGATGGATTACTTATTCCCCCTCATACAAAACCTGTGTGATTCTTTCTTCTGTGGAACACAAAAGAAAATATTTTGAGAAAAGTCTCATAGGTTTGTCCAATCAACGGGAGTCAATGGGAGTCAATGTTGTTTGGTTACCAAAGTTCCTCCAAATATCTTTTGTATTCTATAGATAGCTTTTTTTTGACGTAATATGTAGGCTATTTTACTTTATTGAACTGATATCAAGACTCAAGGTTGTTACAAGGCACTCACTTTAATGTAGCTTTGAACTATTTTGGCACTTTATAGTAGCTAAAGTGTGGAACAGAGTTCAAAAAAAGCTGTTTGCAAAACCAAACTTTGTGCAAGGTCGCTTTTGTATGGTAAAAAACTTGATAAGCTATAAGCAGCGCATCTTGCAACGTAAAGCGCTATAAAAGGAAACATAAAGCGAAGACACCTCCCATTCTCATCTACATTTCAAACTCTCACTTCCTCCATGATTTAGAGTGAGCACTGGCCATAACCGCTGGCATTTACCTACTTCACCTCATCCGTGTCCGCCGTCCGAGTCCAACGCTTCACCCGTTCACCTCAGGAGCCAGAGGCCCAGCCACAGCTCTCAGGTACAGTGCCCCGTCCCGTTACTTTTATATGTGTGTAGGGTGCGCTCGAGCCAGGAGCTCAGTAACAGTTATTTGCATTACATTGCTAATCCTATGCGTTTTACAAACCACCAAGCTGCCTACCTAAAGAACTTTTTGGGCAGACTTGTCTACAAACGTATAGTGCGCCAAATAAAACGCGTCAAAATGAACCTCAGCACGAGCCTCGAATCCCGCGTACCTCAGGTGACTCGATATTCGCGTGTGTTGCTCACTCACTGAGCTTTAAGGCACAGCCCTTTTTTTAAGTTCCTAACAAACACTGGCTTTTTATTTCACTCGTTCTATAATGTTAATAATGTTTTAAAAAAGAGAAATGTTTTCAAAAGAGAAACAGTATTTTAATACAGTATTTGTTTATAATAGGCTATGACAATGTTTGAAGTAGATTTGATACTTCTTATTGAGTAGGTGTGCTTTTTTGAACTGTCGATGCGGTTAAACATTTCAGGAAGTTGTGAAAGTGTTATATGTTTGACAACATATAAAATAGGCTACATGTAACATAAGAGAACTTAAAAGAAATATTTCTTAGATAAAAAGACAGCTTGCTTACATTGGACTGTAATTGTTGCACAGAAACTGAGTAGCCTATCCAATGTTGCTTTCAATATAGGCTACATTAAATGAGCCAAATGACAAGATAAAGAACTAAATAATAAGTAGTAATGTGTAGGCCTGTTTAAAACATACAGTGTAGGTAGAAATAACTAATGGTCGTTTGAGGGAAAGGATGTGGTTTAACTGAAGGTCTGAACATCTCATGTGCTCCCATTGTTGCTGATATTAGTCCAACTAGACTCTGTTTGGTTACATTAATGTGTCAGACTTTTTCTTTACAAAATGTTGTGAGTAAATATTATTATTTCAAATAAATGATTGTACTATTGATATATGCAAGACTACAGGGCATTCATACACTAATAAAAGAAAAAAGAGCTATAGAAAATATAGGAAAAATAAGGGGGTATACAGTTATTATGCTTTATTACCTAAATCTGCAGACAACGTGGCATTAGACTTGGAGAAGTAGACAGCGTTTCCTTCTCTAGTTCTTCATACTAGTTTCCTCTTTCCTTCCTCTTTCTTAGAGCTCACTGCCTACACGTACTTTCAAACACAGAATGGTGAACGTACAGTTGGCCTTTTGCTCTCTCTTTCTCTGGCTTTAGGTCTGTCTGTATTCTATACCATTTTTAGTGACTTAAAGTATATATTAAACCAAGAATACAACTTGAGTGCAACTTACCTCACCACTGAATTTGAGTCAGCATCAGTCAGCTTCAATGCAAATCACAAAATGTTACAACTTACACATCAGCTTCTTTTGAAATGTGCAGAATGATATATTACATTTGGGTATATAGTAAAAAAAACAACATTTTTGACATTTTATTCCCACCTTAAAATTAATTAATTTAAGGTATATAACTAATCTGGAGTGAGGGTTAGCATGGTGTTCAATGAATGGAAAGTATTTTTTACCATAATATGCTTAATTCTTGTATATATTATACCTTATATGTATGTCTTTTTACCTCATCTTTTGTTCAGGTCACCATGTCTAGGAAGGTGGTCAGGTCCAGCAAGTTCCGCCATGTCTTTGGCCAGGCGGTAAAGGCGGATCAGTGCTATGATGACATCAGGATCTCCCAGATGACTTGGGACAGCAACTTCTGTTCTGTCAACCCTAAGTTTGTGGCCATGATTGTGGATGCCAGCGGTGGAGGAGCTTTCATTGTCCTACCCCTGAACAAGGTGCATCTTCATAGTACATCACACTTATTAGGCTTTATTTATTACACCACAAAGGCCTAATAGGAAAAATGTCAAAGAAATGGGGATTAGCTCCCTTAAAAATATACACTTTCCTTTTCATTTTACATATTTTACACACACACACACACACACACACACACACACACACACACACACACACACACACACACACACACACACACACACACACACACACACACACACACACACACACACACACACACACACACATATATATATGCATGTATGAATGGGCCAATATTAATATCAGAGTATAAATGTTTAGCTGCAGTAAAGTTCTCAAGTAAACTCAAACAGGTAACAAAATGTTACCTGTATCGAATGTTCTTCTAAATGGCTGAATTTAGAATTTTAGCTATGCATGAAGTCTAAATAAGGAAGTTCAAGGTTGGGTTTCCTTGTTACATGTCACCAGATCTAGCATCTCTTCTCTTTCTGCTCTCTTGCACTTGTTTTTGCCATATTTGGACTGTGTAGCTGTCAACTCTGCACAGGATGTGGTGACGGCTTGCAGATTGAAAGAGTGAAAAAACACTGAGAAAAAAGACAGCTGCCATTTAACGCTTCAAGTGTGACATTTGATGTGTCTGCTTTCATGATGTGATCGACTTGGTTGAGAAAATGTCAAAATGTGTACAAAGTTTTTTTACACACTTAACAATGTATGAGTGTCTTTGCACTGTATTGCAACATATTGAAATCAAGATTCATTTTATTTTAAAGATCCATAGCAAACAGTATCACAAAAATAAGTGTCTGTTTCTTTTGCAATTTATTTCATATACCATTTAATTCAGATTTGTTTCCTTTCTAATCCTTTTCTCTTCTGTTTCTGTCTGTTGCCCTGTATACTAGAATATGAGCATTCTGTCATCTTACTGTGCAGGGCATTGCTCAATGGTAGTCATTGTTTCATAATGCACATGAAAAATTAAAGTCGAGTCATTTGAGTGGCTTGAGGTGATTCTGCACACTGATTCTTGGGTTTTGAATAGCAATGATCATCACATTTTGTCTATGCAAATACCAAATTCTGAGAGGCAAATTTTTCAGTTACACCTGAATTTGTTATGTTGATATATAAAAAGTAAGATTGAAACAATCTGTTCACTTCTTTGTATTTTGTATTGTTATTTAAAAACAAAAGAAAAAACAGAATGTTTAATGTTTTGTTAAAGGTTTCTGAAGAACTGAATTAAACTAAAGAACAGAACTGGACATTATAGAACCACTTCCGCTGTGGTTAAATTGTTGTAAAAAATGATCAAATGGATTATTTATAAATGCGTCTTGCACATGGACATGCACACAACAGTCACACTTGACATTAAAGCTCTCCATGTGCATGATGGGAACTCCAGCCGAATGCTGTCCTTTCTAACTGGGTTAGTTGTTATTAGGTATAATTGAAGGCATAGCTGTAAAATTAAGATCAGCTGACTGAAGTCACAAAACTTTCTCCGACCACAACTCCTGCTTCCATCTGCCTATTTGAAGCGCAATAGATGTTGCACTGGTTTGTGTTCTCGTTAAATTATTTGTATATTTTTGTCTACGTTCATGTTTAGTCCCTTTCAATAGTGACCCATGTTTCCCTTTGTTCTGTTTCATAGACGGGTCGCATTGACATGTCCCTGCCCACTGTCTGTGGCCACACTGGACCTGTATTGGACATTGAATTTTGCCCACATAATGACAACATCATTGCCAGTGGCTCTGAAGACTGTAGTGTCATGGTGAGTGACACAGTGTCCTCTGTAGATGCTTAACTTCACTCTAAGTTAACTACTATTATAATATCTAAATCATTTATTTTGTTAAATCGTATATACCAAGCACTAAAATCACACTTTGTGTATTGTTGTTATATAATAGATCTGGGAGATTCCAGAAGGGGGTCTTGTGACACCTCTGAAGGATCCAGTTGTCAAGTTGGACGGCCACTCTAAACGTGTGGGCATTCTCAGCTGGCATCCCACTGCCCACAATGTGCTAATGAGTGCAGGTAACCTAACATCTGGCATCTGCCCAACCACCATAGGTTTATTCATTTATTTGCCATCCAAACTGTGGATGAAGCAGAACAATAGCGCCCTCTGCTGTCATGCTCTTATCTTCTCATCTTCCCTTACTTTCTCTCTGCATTCCACCCCCATGTACCGTATTCACTGTGTTTCTTTTCTGAAGGTTGTGATAATGTGATCATTCTGTGGAACGTTGCCCATGGAGTAGAAGTGATGCGCATCGACTCTCACAGTGATCTGATCTACAGTGCTTGTTGGAACAGAAACGGCTCTCAGATCCTCACCGCCTGCAAGGATAAGAAACTACGCGTCTTTGACCCCCGCAAGGGCACCGTCATCTGTGTGCGTGCAGGCCTCTTTACAATGTGATTGAACTGCTCCTTTGACTTCTCGTATGATTTTCACTGCTCGTGTGATCTCTGGATTTCAGGAGAAGGACAAACCTCATGAAGGCTCCAGGCCGGTTAGAGCTGTGTTTGTATCTGATGGGAAGATCCTGACCACAGGTTTCAGCCGCATGAGCGAGCGGCAGGTGGCGCTGTGGGACCCCGTAAGTTTGCTACATCGTGAAGCACACTAAAAATGTTCTGTCTGTTAACTGATTATGTGCAACATGTGGTAACAAGTCAGGATCAATGTGATTTCATCATGATTATATCAATAAAGCACATAGTTCTCAAAAAGAACAGCTGCATGTTATCACAGCGTGCTTTAGAGGCACTTATGAAAGAAGTGTTCGTTTTTTTATTGAGAGTGGTCTACATCAAATCCATTTTTTATTAGTATGATTGGAAAGTCAGGAAGTTTATAAGACAAGTGGCTTCAAAACTGTTGTTTGCGCTTGCAGTTGAACTTTGGGGAGGCTTTGACTCTGCAGGAGATAGACACCAGCAGTGGAGTGCTGTTACCCTTTTTTGACCCAGACACCGGCATCGTTTACCTTTGTGGCAAGGCAAGAAACATCTATAAACACCGATATCCACAAAAAAAACATATTTTACTTCATAGTAAATAAATATAAATAATGAAAAATCTTTAGCCTTAAAGGGATAGTTCACCCCAAAATAAAAATGATTTTATTATTTTACTCACCCTCATGTCATTTCAAATTTTCTCCAAAACACAAAAGAAGATATTTTGAAGAATGTTGGCTTGCACTGGTTTAGTGAATGGGGACCAGTGTTTTTTGTTTACCAACATTCTTCAAAATACAATATATTGCCAAAAATATTGGGTCACCCTATCTAATGAACAGGTCGACGACTTTAGTCATTTCCGTGAGTACAAATCTTTATGCTACAGCATATCATGATATTCTATAGAACTGTGTGCTTCTAATTTAATAACAACAGTTTGGGAAGAGACCTTTTCTATTCCATCATGACAATGTCCCTGTGTATGAGACAAGGTTCAGAAAGAAAAAACTGATTCAGTCAGTGTGGAAGAACTTGACTGGTCTGCATAAAACCAAGTCCTGAACCCAGCTGAACACATTTGATGTGACTTTAAATGCAGTCTATGAGCCAAAAAACTCATCAGTCTACATCAATGGCTTGTACACAGGGGTATAGCCAATTTGGAACAGAAAAAATGTGCTTCCAAAACTGTTGCAACAGAGATAGAAACAAAATTCCTTACATTGCTATTTGTAGAAATGCAATTTAAAACTGTTTCAAAAGCCCTTTTTCCTGTCTCAAAATGATGACTCCTATTTTATTGGTGTTTGGTGATGAGTTATTTGCTCAAAGTTTGCATTTAAAATCACATCAAATGTGTTCAGCTGGGTTCTGGGTTCACACTGACTCTGGCGCTGCCAAATTGTTGCAATAAAATTAGAAGCACACAATTCTCTAGAATATCATGATATGCTGTAACATTAAGATTCATGGGAATGACTAAAGTAGCCAAACCTGTTAATTACTTATTACGTTTGGCAATATAGTGTATCTTCTTTTGTGTTTTGCAGAATACAGAAAGTCACACAGGTTTAAAATGACAAGAAAGTGAGTAAATGATGACAGAGGTGAAATTTTGGGGTGAACGATCACTTTATTAGCATTAAAATAATGAGTGGCAAATAATGAGTGGCAACCTGCATCGCCACCAAACATACCATATTTCATATTAAATTACAGAGTTTGTCAAACACAAATGGAAGTTGGATTTGTTCCAGTGTAAAGTCATGAAGTATATTATTGTATATCAATGAACAGGGTGACAGCAGCATCAGATACTTTGAGGTGACAGATGAGGCCCCGTATGTTCACTATCTTTCCATGTACAGCAGTAAAGAGAGTCAGAAGGGCATGGGCTACATGCCTAAAAGAGGCTTGGAGGTCACCAAGTGTGAGATCGCAAGGTAATCGTATCCAAGCTGTGACGCAGATCTACCTGCTTTCAACCATAAACATACAAAACATTTTTACTTTTCAGAGTATAGCAGGATTCATTCATCTTGAACACTTCATTGTGTTTTTGGTTGTAATATTGATAAAACACTTCTCTGCAGATTCTATAAACTCCATGAGAGAAAGTGTGAACCTGTTGTTATGACTGTGCCTCGTAAAGTAAGTTGGACTACCACATTTATTCATTATATTATTTCAAATATTCATCCATTAATGCCACACTCTTGACTTGACTTATTATTTTTTTGAATTGGCTTGTTTTAGTCTGACTTGTTTCAAGAGGACCTCTACCCTGACACGATTGGTCCAGAGCCATCGGTGGAGGCAGATGAATGGTTTGCCGGTAAAGACGGAGAACCAATCTTGATCTCTTTAAAAGATGGTTTTGTAGCCACCACCAAAAATAAAGAGTTTAAAGTGATCAAGAGCTTGATGAGCACCACATCATCTTCCTCAAGCAACCGACAGTCTGACAGTGGGGTAAGAGAATAAAGAAATCCTCTGTATTTTTAACCACATATACAGTATATTGTGTATAGGACTGAGCTTTGGTAAAAATTAAGCTAATTTTGTCTTTCTCTTACTCTCGCTCTGTTTCTCATATAGGACGTGCAGGCTTTGCAGAATGAGGTGAAGAAACTAAGAGAGATGGTTGAGGACTTGACCAAGCGAGTGAGGGAACTGGAGAGCAAGTAGCTGATGAGAGAGACGGGTGCAATGAGACATGAAAGAGAAATGCAGATGGATGTGTGAAAGATTTGTGTATAATGAAATAATAAAAGAAAGAAAATAATTATATGGAATGTTTTTGGAGGATACAAATGTTGTTTGGCCACAATCAGGGATTTCATTTTGTTAAAAATATTTTTAATGTGATCAGATTTGTGTTTTATAGAATTTAAAAATAAATGTCTCGTATTTTCGCAAATTCATTTCTGTGCAGAAAATTCATTATGATGAAACACAAATGACTTCAATCATTAACATTTTATTGAAAACAAATTCAAAATACATGAAACTAATGAAATTTGGATCTGAATATTTAGCAATTTTACAGCTTTTTAAAAAGTGGACAGACACATAAACAATGACCCAAAAGAGTTTTGGTCACAAGATGAATTTTGTTTAAAAAGTGTCTTGGATATCCGAACCCGTTTTTTTCTCAGCAAGAGATACAGAAATCACTGCTGTTAACGCAAAAGCTTAAAGACATAAATCCACAACAGCTCAAATAGCTCAAAACAAAATATTATTTACATATTACATATATTTCTAGATTATAACCTTGTTCATACCCAACTACTCAAGCATTTACTAAAACATATGAATTTTGTACTGCAATTACAATTACCGTGGCTACTCCCTAGCTTAACCAACTCTTACTACACATAATTCTTGTTTGGGGCAGAAGCGCTATTGCTGTAGTATTTGGCGCCTCCACTTGATCCTCCAGAGCGGGGTCTGCTGAAGCAGCACAGTAGACCTCCGGCCACCAGCAGCAGGACTCCACCTCCCCAGCCCACAAAGATGCAGGCACCCAGCTCTCTCTTCTGAGCTTGAGGGAACAACGGATTGTTGAAATCACGCACCACGTTGTGAGCAGACCAGCTCACAGGGATGATCAGCAGCAAACCTGCGAGCAGCAGCCCGATCGCGGACAATAGACTGATTTTGGGTTTGATGTCCTCGTTTTCAATGCAAGTGGTGAAGTCAGCTCCGGCGCACAGAATGAGCAACGACAGGCAGATGAGCATGGAGCTGATGATGGTCATGGCCCGGGCTGCCTGCAGGTCAGAACTCAGGATGAGCAGTGAGTCGTAAGCCTTGCATTGCTGCTGTCCCGTACTCTGGACCACACACTCCATCCACAAGCCCTGCTCCTCCACCTGCGAGGAGAAACAAAGAGGTTATTGATGAGAAGAAATGAGAAAAGAATAGAAGAAATGTTGGCAATGCAGCAGCGGTTGTGTACCTGGGCAGTAATGATGTTCTGTCCGGTGAAGGAAGAAATCTTCCATCTTGGAACAGCAATGGTCACGATGGCAGCGATGAGACCTAAGATTCCCAGTGCTGTACACACAATCTGTACACCAGCAGAGCCCATCCTAAAAGACATGATAAATCTCAATATAAAGAGGAAAATAAAAAAGGTTTTATACAATTCTCGACATGTTTTATCTTTCTAGTGCTTATCCATTTGCACCTATATACAATAACTCCTCCCTTCGGACAGGCCCATACAGGAATTTGTACCTCTGAGCTATAGAGAAAAACAACATCTTAAAACTTGCATCATAAAGCAAGCTTCAAGTCTCAACAGGTCCAAACAACCCCACCTATCTTTCCTCTGCTCCTGACCACAAAGCTGCCACTCCCTGAAGAGGGTCTTAGTTTGATCTCGATGTATTCTAACCTAATGTCTCATTTCCAGTTTCTTATACATTGACTTATCCAGGATGTCTGTGGCTTTTTATTTGCAGTTCATCGAGATTATGTTTTTGATCCTGTAGTCCACTATAGTGCCCTGCATTTTTACTAACACAGCACAAAGCTCCATGGATTGGTCAAAAACTAGAGGAGGTGACCAGGTGGCGTGTGGGCACAAGCAAAATGACTAACAGTAATTTTGGCTGTTTTTAGTCGCGGGTGAATTACACAACAGCTGTCTGGGTGATTTACATGCTGCTTGCCTCGCAATTATTATTCCGCTGTTCTTAACTGAGCTAAAAACATGAATGAGAGAAATATTGGTGGTTACATTTGTATGTGCTATAATGTGCAATTTTCTGGTCTGGTGTATCACAAAAACACTAGAGGCGCATAAAGATGCAAGCTTTTCAATTAATTTTCTTACAAATAATGTATTATATATTGTTACATACAGTACAAAGATTTTTATTTTTTACAAATAATAATGTTAACATTCATCTATACAGCTTTTTGTCATGCCTCATGGGAGGAAAACACAAGGGACCCACCCTTGTATCAACCTTTAAACGATCTGCAGCCTGATCAAAGCTAAAAATTGTTTTATTCGTTGCTATTTAAATAGTTTTTACAGATTGCACAGTTTTTCACTTTTTTTTAAATTTAAATTATTTCCAGTTTTAACAAATAAATTATACTTTATTATGAAACCTTACTATTCTGTACTTTTAGCAATTTAAATGTTTTTAATTATTACCTTTTATTGTAGTTAAAGTGTAGTAGTCTTTTTCCTTTCCTGTTCCTTGTCGCCGGTTCTTTTCGTGTCTTTTTCTTTGTTAGCCTCTCAGCTTTACCACAGTGACCTCTGATGAGGTTGGTATGATGTGAGGATGCTTATGTAGAGGAATGCAGGGGGTGGAGTTGAATTGAGTGGCAGGTGGGTCTGTAAAAGAGGAAAAGGCCAGACTAGACTTGTTTTTTTTCTCTCTTCTGCTTTCTTTATCCCTACCTTAAATCCTAAATTTCTCAAACTGAAGAGGTCCATCTTTGACTTTTTCATAATTTGTTATCAATTCTTTATTCGAAGGCCTTAAAGAGTGATCTTTAATACATAACACATATGCGACTTCAATTTTCAATTTCACACGTTTTTTCTATGTACGTAACATTTTCCATACATTTTTTTAATTTACCATCACATGCTTTCTTCTGACATAATCAATATGGTAAACATAGCCTATACGTGAGTTTGGGGTCCAACATCATGATACTATGAATCATGAAATCCCAAAACATAATGACATCATAGACTCTGTCCCCATCAAAACCACACATGACGTATAGAAACGATCATGAGTTGAGTGGGTGGGCTTTAAATTGTGAAACACAGAGATTGGGAGACCTGGGATGGTGTTAGGCAAGAATGGATTCATTTAAAAACTATAGCTAAATATATAAAGAGAGAGAGATATCAAACATTTCCATTTCCATAGGATTTATGTCAATTTAAAGATTTTGACTGATTGGTATAACGCTGTTCATGCACATGAAAGCAATCTGTGGAAAAGGAAGAAAATAGTCAAACCATTTAAAACCACACTTATGTGGTTCCATCAACTTATGCAATATGTCTGGTTATGTCAGTCTGACTTCCATGTAGTCATATACACTATACATTGAAAAATACCATTCACACTTATTCGCATTTATTAGGGTCAGTTACTCATATTTCCCCTCACATCTTTTTGTAAAAATGTACTTTTGGCATTTTATCAGACACAATCTTGATCTTCTGAGATGCTATTTTCGAAGTATTGAAGGAGTTCCCATCTATTCTGGAATCTTGGTAGCTGCATGCTTTTCCTTATTACTCCTTATTTGAAAAACCATTTCTTAAATAAAATTTCAGTTTTCTAATGAAAAAAATGTGGATGTTGGCACAATTATATTTTTGTCTACAAAAATGTAACATTTAATGATACACCTACAAATGAAAAGATTAATCAGAGACATACAGACAGACATTATTAGACGTTTACTGTTGAGTAATATGTAATATGAGTTTTGGTCTCCAACCCTTGAGATGGAGAGTTGTGACAGCTCAAGTTCATTGAGTTAGAAAGAAGTAGGCTACACATTTGTGTTATTGGTAATACATTTTTAATGGTGATTTACAGTGGCTTTCCTAACATCTGTATTCATTTGTATTTACTTTTATAAAACATACATATTACAATCTTTATGCACGGTTAAATGACTGTCATCTCTGAATGACATCTTCTTTCAATTCTTACGCACGTAAGTTAATTTGATTCAGATGTAGGCCTCCTGATCTAAAAAGTGCATCACAATCGGTCTGTTATTGCGCTGCTAGTGGTTCTGATATCCGCTATTCCGATACGATACATTAACTTTCCTGTAACTCGGTGGTTAGAGCATGGCGCTAGCAACGCCAAGGTCATGGGTTCGATTCCAGGGATTGCACATAGGCAAGTCTAATGTGTAGTCTAATGCAATGTAAGCCGCTTCGGATAAAATCGTCTGCCAAATGCATGTAATGTAAATCATTTATCTATAGAGGGCAGTGCTGTGTCGGAAAACTGTACTGTAAGTGAAATATGACGACGCATATCAATAAAAAGTTAATGTTTCTTAAAATGTGAGCTAATTATGTGACATATGTCATGAAGTATTACAATTCTATACTATACCGTTAACGAACATAAAGTACGTTCTAAGTTCTACTAGGTTTATAGTCTGTGTGAACAACAACAGCTTCTAACCGTCTCTCCCCTTTTTCATTGACGTCATTACTTTACAACTCGGGGCGGAGCTTTGGAAACATTGGCAATGAATATTAGCCAATGACTGACCACATCCTCAGTTCAAATGTGATATGTACTCCAATCGTCTCTCATGATTTCCAAGTGGGGGCGGGCCCTACCAACCTCCGTAGATTTCGCTCTTCGACAACACGGTCTTTTTTTAAAGTACCGTAGACGATGAGAGAAGGGGCTGTGAAAATATAGAAAATAGGGACATTCGTTGTATTGTGGATAGTCGTACGGCATAAACAATATCAAACGAAAAAGTGAAGGGGCGTTTTTTGTTGTTTTGGTATCATACCGACCGTTTCCTGATTGGTGTTTAAATACGGGTAGTCTACAGCTAGCACCATCAGGCTAACGGCGATAGCAGCTAGCGATGAACCAAACGACAAAGGAAATATAGCCAGTCAACCCTCATTTCCATAACGATATCTTTTATACGCGTTGCCTGTTTGGATCGGGGCCTTATTTTAGACTAGTTACCAAGAGCATTAAAAACAGCAGACCCGACGTTTTTAAATAAACGCGAAGAAAAACCCCACTAAAATGGCGGAGCCGGACAAATTAAACATTGACTCCATAATACAGCGTCTCCTGGAAGGTGAGAATTCCGCACATCTTTACATAATATCCACTATTCTGCACTGATATGTCAAAACACTAATAATTGTATAGCTATGGGTGTATTGCGTGTATGTCTAAATAAAGTTGTGGTTCTATTTTATGTCCATAAAACCGCTCAAATGAACAATTCTTGAAGGAAGTAGAGTGGATTAGCCGTTGCTAGTCAACCGGTCTAACGTTAACGTTACACTAATTTACTAAAACTGCCAACAAGCAGATATACACTTTAAAATGGCCATAATGTTAGACCATGGTTTCTATAAAATTTTCGTTTTCTCGTCGTTTTGATGTCATGAGTCGATTTGTGTGGAGAATCTGCTGGTGCTTCATGCGATCTGTGAAATGGGCCGCCAGCTTTTTATTTTTGTCTGTTTCCACTTTACGTTGTCTGTTTGGTAAACTTTTATTTCAGCTGGGAAAGCCCTGTGTCTAAAACCGGCAGCAATAGGATTACTGTATAATGAGGATCTAGTTAGTGCAAGTAAATACCATGCGATCTTTACAATAGAGGGCTTTACAATAGATGGCAAAGGTCGTGCAAAACACGAACACTTTAGGACTCTGAAAGCGTTCGATTTCTGTGTGAAAGCTAAATGGTGATAGTTGCGTTTTAGTTTACTTGTCTTGAAACTTGAAGGGATGGTTCACTCAGAAATGAAAATGTCATATTTTATTCACCATCATGTTATTCAAAACGTGTATATGTCTCTTTCTTCTGTGGAACGCAATAGAATATGTTAGAGAAATGTTTTTGTTCATACAGTTTAAGTCGATAAGGTCTTTATTGTTTGGTTACCAACCTTCTTCAAAATATAATCTTTTGTGTATTTAAAACATATTCGAATTTATGGTGTGGTACTTTTTATGGGTTGAGCATAAATCAGACTTTAAGGATATTGTGAAATGCTTAAAGTCTTGTTGAAGAGTTTATATTTGTTTAGCAGTTTATGTGTTATGTTCATCATGATAATGTTTAGCACTGTTACATACAGTCAGTGTGGAAATCTGCATGTCTTGGCCATTCGTCCTGACTATTGAAGATGGTGCTTTTTTTCTGCTGTCTTGACTCTGGAGGGTAGACATTGTGAACCATAATACAGATAGGCTTAAAATACCTTAAGCAAGTTGATCAAATATGTGAATAAAAGCAAGCATGCGTGTTGCATAACAGAAATGTATTGGGCCATTTTGCGAGAGATCTACCATGTTTTCATCCATTTCTTTTACAAAGCACATCAGTAAAAAGAAAGATGCATTGTGATTGCAGATGCTTATAGGTTATTATGTCTGCCTTCTCAGGAACTGCAGCTTTAACAGAATGATGTTTTTACTTCTTTCATATTTTAATGAAGAGCAGAGAAGTTTCCTGCTTTGTCACATACACGCACACAAGACGTGCACATTACCACGTATACCCGGCCCTTTTACCTCTTGGCATGGGTCCTCTTGGCTGCACTGTTGTGTAAACTGCAGTAAAAGGTTAAAAAATGTGCAGTAAAAGTATAAACAAGCTTGATAACAGTATTTTTATCTTATGTAATACCGATGCACGTATTTTCCTGAAAGCTTGATATTTACATTTTATGTCAGTTAATGATTTTTTATAGTGATCTTTTGTGGTTACTCTTCAATTTACATCCAACCATGTTTAACTATTGTTTGGCTTTGTTCAAATCTTTTTTCCTGTGTGATTTTAAGGGTCACAATCATGCAAGCTTTAAGGTGGTCCAAAGGGTGCTACCGATTTATCCTGATCCCAAAACCTTGTTATTGTAATGTTGAGAAGTTATAGTTTGTAAGTGTAAAACCTGACACTCATGGCCAAACAAGAGGAAATCAATTGTACTGCTTACAGGTGACATGATGGATGTGTTTGCATTGACCAATGCTTTTGGTTGGTCATTGCTATTTTTGGCCAGCATCTGCTAACACTTGTCATTCTAGAGCGAGGTGTCAGTTAAATAGTTGTTTTCTTCACCTTAGGTTTTCCCTCTGATTGCCTTCATTGGATTAAGTGCAAGGGTATCACCTCTGAGTACCTTAAGTAAAAACATGGTTGTCCGTGTGAGGCTATGTGTGTCCAAACTGATTAAGTGGTAGACTGTCCGACTTTGTTGTCATTGTGTGACATGCTACGTGTGATGGACATTTGTACATTTGAAGAATAGTTAGACAGCCCTTCATGGAATTTAGCTTTAACCAATTTTAACTGACTTGCCATATATATATGTAGACGTATACAAATCTAAGCGGTTTGTTGGTTGTTGTTTATCTGACAAGTAGTATGCCCCTGTTGTTGTCTATGCATCCCAAGTGTTCTCCCATCCACTTAACTTGCAACCCTACTGGGTTTGGTTATTTAGTCTTTTGGTTAGTTTATTAACTAGGTCCACCCCCATTCTTGTGTTAGTTGTAAGCCCTATGGTGCTTATTGGCCCTGTGACTAACTTTAGTGCAAGTGCTGTCAAAGCATTAGCCGGGTTTAATCTGGGTTTAAAGTGACAAGCGGCAGGATCCTATTTATACCCAGTTTTCACTGTTTAAGCCGACTGCCTTCCGGTCCAGGCCCTCAAATCACTTATCATCTGATCACAGTGTTGGAGACATTAAAGGCATCCTTTTTAAGGCCGATTTATACTTCTGCGTCGGACCTACATCGTAGGCAACGCGTCATTTTTCATTTATACTTTTGTGTCGACAGCAATGACCACTAGGCGTCAGTGTCCACAGGCATGTTGCTTGTGTAACCAAGACAAGAGCCGAAGAAGAAGCGGCTCGTTGTGTACGCTGTCTGAGAAGCATTAGCAGTGCTAGCGGCAAGTAAACAGTCACTTTTGCAGCTTGAGTTGTTAAATACAGTAGAACATGTAATGTATTTAGATAATTCATTCATAAATGCGTATGAATAAACCCAACGCTATGGCAAAGTTTTTTGACCTGAAGGAAGGGGTTCAAGCAGACCAATCACAGCGCTTGCGGTCCGCGTTGGGTTGATGCGTTGTTACATTTTTGGAGAGGTGCGCTATGGCATAGGGCACGCATCTCTGCGTAGGTCTGTGTAAGTATAAATCGGCCTTTGGACACCCCACCCAGGTGTTTGTCTACACCTTTTGCACACATTTGGCTGAGGTGTGTATTGTTTGCTCTTAAATGATCTTAAAGTGGAACTGAAATACAGTATCAATATCCAAAACACGAAGTGATTGATTCATAATATGGAAGTAGGTCTTTTATATCATGCACTGTCAAAATCATTTGGAAGTACAGTTGTTCAATTTGCATGAAGTTGGCACTGTGATGTCATAACATTGATTCAGTACCATAGGAATGTTTGTGTCCTTGGGGGTTTATCTGTTTAAAAACCCTCATTTTCAACATTTATTTAGAGGTGTAGGTTGCATGGATCGATTTTTGTAAGTGTGCCCAAATTAGCCATCTCCAAAATTCTTGCGTAACTTCCTGATGATATGAGTCACTGGGATGCGCTTTATACTCTCGCCTGAAGCCTGCCAAGCAAAATGTATATTTAAACTGAGCATTCCTGGCCTGTCTCAAGATTTTTTTGTTTAGAGGAATACATCAGCTGGCCCTATTGACCTTACAAATGTCAAGGAACTTTAAGCTTCCCTCAGGTTCAGCACTGCTCTGTCTAAATAGACACAGTAGTTCTTCTCTCCAGATAAATCATATGCTCTTTTATTGTGCCGCTGCCAGCTAAACTCAGAACATTGTGAGTCGAAAAGGGCATGTTTGAATAGTGCCGTAGGTCTGTGTTGTGTGAGATGACAATCTGTTTAGATCCTGCAAGTCGTCTTTGTCACAGAGTGGCAGGAAACATTTTTTAAGGCTTTCTTTTACATTCTTCTATTCTAAATTTTCTTGTGCAGGCATGAGCACAGGATCTGATGACCCAATGTTAGTAGTTGCCTTGTTGGTTTGTCATAAATATTTGATTCTATCTAAAGCTCAAATGCACATGATCTTCAATCCCTCAAAGTAATGCAAGAAGCATTTTTTATGGTCTTACTGTACACCCAGGTTAATAGGTTGTGCTAGTGTGTACTGGTTTCACTAACACTAAGGAATGTGTTAACTTGTTAAATTCTGTGAATTCCTTCTCGGGTTTAGCGTGGTTGGGTTGCATGTTTCAGTAGAGACACATGATACAACATCTGTGCGTCACCAGTCAGAGAGCCCCTTGAGTCAAGTTTATCATCCTTTAGTTCTTCGTCTTTGTTTTAAAATGGCCACGCTTTTGGCTCTCAGCTGCCACATTTGCTTTTTTGCTTTGGCTTGCTTCCTGCTACGCTCTCATTTTGTCCCCCTCTGATTTTTCAGTTAAAGGCTCCAGGCCAGGCAAGAACGTACAGCTGACAGAAAATGAAATTCGCGGTCTCTGTCTAAAATCTCGGGAAATCTTCCTCAGCCAGCCAATTCTGCTGGAGCTGGAAGCTCCACTTAAGATCTGTGGTGAGTGTTTATTCTGTAATTTCAAGCGTGCAAGAAATGTCACACATTGCTAATATCAATGTATGATATAAATATATTTTTTAACTGGGGTAGGTTAGGATGGCCATTTAATCATACACTGCAGCACATGTCCTGTGAAAAAATCGATAGTGATCAGCAAACTAAATTGAAGTGTCTGCTTATTAGATTTGTCTAAAAGATTTCACATGCTCATTTTTCCTTCAAGTGCACGGTAAAAAAAAAGTCTTGATTGATTTCTTGTGCAGGTGATGTTCATGGTCAGTACTATGACCTTCTCCGTCTCTTTGAGTATGGAGGTTTTCCACCCGAGAGCAACTACTTGTTCCTGGGCGATTATGTGGACCGAGGGAAACAGTCTCTAGAAACCATCTGCCTCCTGTTGGCCTATAAAGTGAAATATCCTGAAAACTTCTTCCTGCTGCGTGGGAACCACGAGTGCGCCTCTATTAATCGTATATATGGCTTCTATGATGAGTGTAAGCAGTACAATGATTACTAAATGTGCTGCATGTATCAACTGATGTACCTCCACTTTTAAGTTGTTTATGGTTGTTGCCCTAGTTGTGGTGATAAAGAAATTATATGCAAGTGATTTCAGTCACGCTCTTCTTAACATGCTGCAGTTTTTTGACTTTTTTTCTAATCTGCAGGTAAGCGACGCTATAACATTAAGCTGTGGAAGACCTTCACAGACTGTTTTAACTGTTTACCTGTGGCTGCCATTGTAGATGAGAAAATCTTCTGTTGCCATGGAGGTGAGTGCAGAAAGGTCCTCTGTCCCCATGGTTATTTTAATGTTCTGTCATAACTCCTGTGTTGACATTGCGGTTTTCCCAGAGAAGCGAAATGTGGCTGAAGAAAATGTGTCTGTTTATAACATTACTTGGAGACCATAAAGTTTGATTTGCATGAAATCCAATTTCTGAAGTCAGGGACACAACATAGGACTACAGTAGAACCCTACTGTAACAGTTCATTTAAACTTCATTGTTTGTGGATGATAAAAGTTATCTGGTAATAGATTGTGGGTTTTTTGTTTGAATGGCTAGAAATTCATCATTTAGAATAAGCTGCAAAGAATGACTGTGTTCAGAAAAAGAAATGCAGTATTAGAAATAGATTTCATGTAAACAAAGCTTCAGATAAAGTGTCTATTTATAGATGCTTAGGTGAAGAGCATAAAAGGTTTGCTAGAACTGTTGATCATTGCCATGAATTCATGCTGTGTTGCACTCTGTAACTGGTTGTTGCTTTGTACATTTTTAACTGTCAAGCAAGCCAGGTTTTGCCCTCAAAACTGCATTGTGAAAAATGTTTTTCTGCTCCAGGTCTTTCTCCAGACCTGCAGTCAATGGAGCAGGTGCGACGCGTCATGCGGCCCACTGATGTACCTGACCAGGGGCTGCTGTGTGACCTGCTTTGGGCTGACCCAGACAAAGACGTGCTGGGTTGGGGAGAGAATGACCGTGGTGTATCATTCACATTTGGTGCAGATGTGGTGGCCAAATTCCTTCACAAGCATGACATGGACCTAATATGCAGGGCACATCAGGTCGGTATACTCTCTCGCACTTTTGATGGTCTTAGTCATGTGAATGGTCTACAAATTTATTTTGCTTTGCCAAAGTTTTAAACATCTCTTTCTTTTTAGGTGGTGGAGGATGGTTATGAATTTTTTGCTAAGAGGCAGTTAGTTACCCTGTTCTCTGCTCCTAACTACTGTGGCGAGTTTGATAACGCTGGGGCCATGATGAGTGTGGATGAGACCCTTATGTGTTCCTTTCAGGTAAGAGAATAATTACATGCATAATGGTAAGAGGTAATACATGCATAATGTATGCTTGGACGTAATGGGTCTGGTCCATTTGCGTCTGTAGATTTGCATGAAATCATTTCCAAAAGTTGGCGTTTTCTGTATAAGCAATGACTCTGTCTTGTTCACTATATGTACTGAAGTGCTCAGTCTGTGGGCGGATTAATCTATATTTGGAAATCCTACAGGCGAGCATTTGCTGTCGTGCAGTGTTGCTTACCCTCGTCCTCTATCTTCCTTTCAGATCCTTAAGCCAGCTGATAAGAAGCTATACTATGGAGGAGGAGGTGGAATGGGCTCAGGTCGTCCGGTCACCCCGCCGAGAAATTCAGCCAAGGGTGGAAAAGCCAAGAAATAACACCCGCTGGAACCTCCTTCCCCCCAACATCCCTATTCCACAATTCCTCTTTTACCCCACTCTCTTTCTCTACCTCCCTTTACCTTTCTTTTGTCTCCAAATGGCTATAAAGCAAAACAGTTCCCAGGGTTGAAATCCTATTTTTGTCTTTTGCTTTCCTCATGTAACTTTTGAAACGTGTGTTTATACGTGAGACTGCGTGCGTGAGCATCTGTTATATTTGTTACACTCTTTGTGTTTGTCTTTCCGTCCTTCCCCTCCACCGCTCATTGCCCCCTCCATCTCTCCACTTGTCTCTCTGTCAGGGAGCCTCCAAAGAAGCCTCCATGTGAATGCACAGCCAGGCTCTGGGAAAGAGGGAGACTGAGGGGGTTGATAGTGTGTAGTTTTTTGAAAGTCCCTCACTGTTTATGTGCTGGCCCCTTTGTTGTTTTAAACACACAGCTGTACATCTTACATTAGTTAGAGAGCCAGTCTGAGTGTAATGTTATACATATATCTGCACACATACACGCACGCAGAGAGAATGGATGTGCAGAGAAAGTGTGAGGTAGAGAGACTGTCACAGGTGCATAATTTCCATTTAGAGATCCAATGATTTCAAAACAATCATGTTGGAACTTTTTACTTTTTGTAGATGGATCACAACAAAGCTTTGAAATTTTTTGCTTAATGTGTGTTTTTTAGTGTCTTTTTTGAAAGACAATTATCAATAAAGAGAACTTTATTTAAACATTCTGTACTATCTATCTTACTTTGTCCAATTCTCCTGAATCAACTCCTTGCCTCAGGTGTAAGTTCTTCTTTTTTTTTTTTTGTCTGAATAGAACTGAATGTAGTTTGGTCAGGGTTGACCTGAGATTGATTGTGCTGATCATGACCTGATCATTTTTCTTTGTTCTCATTTCCTGTCTCCTGCTTGCTTGCTGTCTCTCCTGATCTCTTTCTCTCTCTCCAATTCTTCTCTGTGGCTCATTCTTTAGAGCAAACAGTAACCTCGTTTTTCTCCTTTTGTCTTTTAGTTACACTTTTTTATGGCTCTTTTTGCCCTTTTAATCACATAAAACAATTACTTTTAACTGACCTATTGGTCCCAGTTAGCATGATGTGGGTTTTAAAGCACTAAACATTGTACCCAGCTTCTGGATCTTGTGTTTTCCCTCAGGAAAACCGTTGTCCTGTTCATTGATTCCCCTCCCTCCATTTTATACCGTTTTGTTGCTAGGCAGAATGTCTCAAAGGAGTTGTCACTGTAATTAGGATTAAATATCTTAAGCTTGCTTCACAAACTGTTAACACTGATTCCAACAGGTGGTGGATTGCACAAAAACGGATTCACTAGTTCTTTAATTTAATGTAGAGAATAAGGTTATTGCAAAGCAATACACTAGTGCCCTCTGCTGTCTCTAAGAAACACTGAGACAGGTAGTCCTATAGTACCCTGCTAATATTATATTATTAATATGAATAATTTAGAGTATTATACAATCCTAACAATACATCACGCAAGAGTGCTTGATGCTCAAAAAACAAGTTGCAAAAAATAAGAACATTTATAATATTAACAGCGTCCGAGTTTTTGTAAATGTAATTACTTAAAAGATGCTCAGATTCCATAATTGAGGTGTTCAGGTCAAAATGGTTCTGTCTTTGCTGATGTAATATTTTAGTCAGAGGTGACCATACTTTTGCACAGAATATTTTCTTGTGTTAAAGTGCTATTTGTCATATGATTACATTTATTGCTTGGCATCTGGTGACCAATGATGATTCAAATTACACCAGTGGGAGGCATATCTCTTTTTTCTTGTATATGTTTTTGAAGATGTGTAGTTGGTATATTTCCTTTGGTTGATGGCCATTCCATTATTGCTGATCTCAGCAAGACTATTAAGTTTGTTAGACTTGTGCTGGTATTCAATAATACGGTTTATTGTGATACGTGATTTGCACAATATTATATTATTATTGTTGGAAGTTTAAAATACAGTAAATAATTCTAGAAAAAACATTACTTTACATTGTTTTGTTAAAATTGTTTACTCTTTGAAATCACAGTAGCTTTCTGTCATGTCACAATTAAGAATGCTCCAATGCAACCCTTTCTCATGGGGAGCAGGTGTAAACAATATCAATGATGAGAAGAATTTGTATATCTTTTTAAGCAAGCTAATATCTTTTTTAATGCAATTATTAAATGAAAAGCTACATGGTGCCAGTTGTGCCATGAAAGTGTTGCTACTGACAACAGTGAAAGTATCACACTTTAAAATGCAATATATCACGATAGTACCGTGCATTGCGAAAAATGCCCCTGCAATTCTCATGATGTGACAAATGGATACTGTCACATGCCTAATTTGTGCACATCATATTTGCTTAAAAGCAATACAAGATTGAGTCTTTAATAGTAGTATTTTTCATCATGTACCTCTGTTTTACTTAACATTAGATTTATTGTAATTATTTTTCTTCTTAAAAAGCAATCAGGGATATTTTTCCTCAATGCACTGTAGTAGATTACAAGCATTTTAACTGTACCATAATGACAAATAATACAGAGGAAAATGGTTTGGGATTTTTTTTCAATGCATTTGATTTAAAAATCGTGTTTCTCAGCTACCAGAAACAAAAATAAAACACTATTTCTACTGGATGTTTTGATATTCCTTTTATACTTTCTATAACAATGCCTTTTAATTATGAAATGAAGACACCATTAAAAGAACTAAACTGTTCAATAGTGAGTAATATTAGTGCATATGAGTATTTTTCATTTAAATACTTTTTTAGATAACCTTACATCGGGGTTCTCGACCCTCTTGACTCCATGGCCCCCCCTTGTATTCAACAATAATCGAAGGCCCCTCTCCCACTCAAAATTTCTACCCAATAAAATATTTTAGAGCTCAATACCACAGGAAAATGTTAAAACTTAAATGTGGAAATCAGCTGAATCTATATAATATAGATTAGTGAGTGAATATTATTATTTGTTACGCTTTAAAACCACATGTTGGCATTTTAAAAAGCCGTTCAATCCATGCTTTACATAATAGATGAGACCGTACGATATTAAACAAAGCATACATTTTTGTGGCTTTGGTGAAATAAACGAGACAAAGAAAGAGCGAGGGAAATCCATATATAAACATATGATAAGAAGCATTATAAAAGCTTAGTTCAATCAAATAAAAATTTTATTAACTCCTATACGTCAACAGGACGCAGTCACACAGCAAGGCGGGAAACGGTGTTTCTTTCTCGTCCACTGATTGGAAGAACCTTGCGGTAATGTAAATATTTGCACTTCTATAGGCTAACCTCAACGCCATGTAACTACTACAGCCAATAGAATGAGGCAAATAACGCTGAGCTACGTGCGACCGCTTACATGAACCAATAGGAGTACTCGAATCACGGACGCTAAGGATTGGTTGAATTCACCTCTAGGAGACTTGGATGTTCGAAAACAAACACAGTAATATTATTGGCATTTACTACAGGAAACTCTTCACTTGACTGCATTTTCTGATTTTATTATCATAGTTTTGCACCAGAAATTAAAGAAATGACGGAATATGAGCGCAGCTGGAGCGGCTCACGTAGCCAACAGGAAGAGCTAAGTTAGCCTGCTAGCTTTAAAACCAATTTCACTACGGACAAATCGATCAGAAATTTGAAGAAAAGCCAGTCAGGTAACAAACAATGCGCAATTGTTTATAAAGAGTATTTATTTATGTCGCTGTTTTTGCAAAAACTTCGGCCATTGATGTGGATAGACATTATGTATAAAGGAAATTCCACATGTACTGTGTCGGTCTGGTCGTTAATTTTTTCAAGTTAGCTGAGTGGACCCTGTGTGTTCTGGAAGGTTCAGGGTACATACACTTGGCTCGACTTTGCTGACGGCAATCTGCTAAAACGATTTCTAAGTATTTATACATTTTAAACATGAAAGCTCGTTGACATTGTTATGCAACTCTTGGTCAATGTCCTAATATGTGACGTGATCAATGTTGGTTGACGAGACCATGTGACATAATGGTATGCGTTGTACATCATTCTTTTTATTTATGTTATTTTATTTACCCCTGTGGATTGCTAACTAACTCCGTGATCTTTCGGAACTTAACGGACATTCCCGCGTCTCGTATGTTCACACTTGATTATTAACGTTACTCAAACTGTATTAATGACCCAAAGTACTAGTGTATGCCAAGAGTATTACATTTTTGCTTTGTTGTTATTGCGAAGTATTTTTCCGCTGTTTTATGAATTGGTGGTCTCATTCATTCTTACAACACTGTAAAACATTTGTTTTGGGTTAACCTAAAAAAATAAGTAATCTGGATGAATGAATTTCAAGTTTTAAGGCAGTTTTTTTTAAAAGTTGAATCAACATTTCTTTTTTACAGTGTACAGTCACCGTCATTATGTTTGACTATTAACACATCGACTATTTGTATATTATATTAAATATATAAATGTTTTCTATTTGTTTAATTGTAAAGAAGCAGATGTTTCCTGTACCAAACACTGTTTGAAAACGTGCGATCTCTAGACTAGTAGATCTCACTGTCTCCCACTGTATGTTTTGTTTTATGGACCTCATAATGTTTATATGTTTATTTTACCATAAGGTGGTGTCAGCGAAACAATTATGCCCGCATTTCCCTGCACACTTGTTCTTGTATAGAATTTCTTGCAGCTGTTTGAATGTGTAAATCACTGGCTATATTTTGTTCCAGCATGTTGATGGTGGGCGACCATGGAGGGATCCAATAGAATGAGTGTGAGAGAGCTTTGTGAAACAGATGATTTGGCAACGAGTCTGGTGCTGGATCCCTTACTGGGGTTCAGCTCCCACAAGATGAACATAAGGTGCTTATTTTGCTTAATTCCTTTTATGCTGCTGCTTACTTCATGTTGCCTGAAATACATGATATACAGATTGTAGTAATCGAAAACAAGACTTAAGCCCTTGACTAATGGCATTAGTTTAGGGAAATTTTGTATAATAAGTGTAAAACATTTTAAAGTGGGTTCTTAACTTTATCCTTCTGTTCCCTCTTGCTAAATCAAGTCCTCCCCCAGAGATCCGGCGATGGGGCTACCTCAGAGAGACACTGCTGCGTTTCAAACGCACACATGACTTCCAGGCTACATTTGATGCTCTGCTGGATGGAGAATGGGTCAGTGAGTATTTCACTGGACTGGGTTCTCATCGACAGGAGCTGTTGAAGCAGCATGTGAGTTAATTTTCTTTTAAATATTCATTTAGCAGATGCTTTTTTTCAAAGTGATTTACAAATGTGCAACATCAAAGGCCATTTTGAGCTACAATATCTATAGTAAATGTCTGAGAGTGCAACTTCCCTGTTTGCAAACATAGTATTTGGAATTTGTATTTGGCATTATGGTATTCGGTGTTATTATGTCTTGGTTGTTTGTATTTGCACAATCACTTGTTAACTTGATGAGTTCAGTCTCGCAAACACAGGGTGTCAGCAACTGACAGCTGTTATGTGGACTTAAAATGGGTGTGTGTCGGTGCAGTTGTATTGGTTTTCAGGACATAAGTCTGTGTAGTAATTGTTACTGAAGACATCTGTAGTTTTTATTTTAAAAGAATTGGCAATATAGAGAATCTGCCTGCTGCTTTCACAATACAAGAAATAACATGCAGGAAATAATAGAGGTAATTGGGTCTTCGAATATCCCTGACTTTAAGTCCTGTATGTTTTATATATAAAATTAGAAGGTGGATATGCCATGTTTACTTATTGAAATTGTCTGATTTCTGATGATGTGGGTATACCAGTATGGGGGTGAAGTGCCTGAAATGTTTTGACATCAAGAACATATCTATTTATAGATCAGTGTTTAATAAGCATTCATACAGTGTGTTGAGTCTAGACAATGTCTGCTGTTAAACCCTGGAAAAGATTTTTACTGAAATCTCTTCTTGCAGTCCAACCACTGGCAATGTGGTGTAATCGTTATTTTGAGACCCATGTATTCTTTTTTAATTCTGTTGCGTAAATCCTAACTGAATTTAAAACCAGGATGGTGTCATATATGCAAATTGCTAATTTGAATATTTTGACAACTTGAATTTTTATACCTCTCTTATAGATGTATCGCTACATGATAGCATTTCTGTTGGACAGTGGAGTGAATATTGAACCTTGCAACCGCTATTCCTCAGAGACTAATGGAGCCAAAATCACAGCCACGCGGCAATGGTTAGAATCACGATTAGCCTTGAATTTCTACTTGTTTTTTTACAATGTTTTATTTTGTTCAATGTGTATAATTTAGATATTTTGAGTATTAATCTCGTTTTGAAATTCTCCAGGAGTGTGGGAGAACGGGTGGAGGTACTTCAGGGTTGCATAGCTGAGCTGAGCCCTGAAGATAGCGCAGTGTTGAGGGCAGGAGTCAACGACTTCAGTGTCATGTACTCAACACGCAAGAGATGTGCTCAGCTTTGGTTGGGGCCTGCTGCTTTCATCAATCATGGTGAGAGAGAGCATTTTCACAAAAGAGCATAGATGCTTTTAATCTGTTTACACATGACTGCCATGAGCAGAACACAATGATAGGCGTAACATGTCTGGAATGTCTTAAAATGTTTGATTAGACTGGCTAAACTCCTGTTGTTTGTTTTAAAAAGTCTTTTTATTAAAGATCTGATCATGCTTTTTCTTTTCTCTTGTTCGGGAGAAGACTGCAGGCCGAACTGTAAGGTAGGCTCCTAAATTATTATTTTAACTTGTAGTGTTACTATTAGGTTGTAAAGAATAGGGAAACAAGTCACATCATGTCATAATCCTGAAATTGGACACCAGTTTGACCTTTGTCTGTTCCAGAGGGTTAAAAGTTTAAGTGTTTATAGCAACAATAAATTCACTTAGTGACCATAAGGATATATTTTCTTCCAATGAGATTGTATAGTTAGCATAGTAATGTGATTTATATATTCTGTTGTAGTACAGAAGTTAAGAAGTACAGACCTATTAAAACCATATTTTTGCAGATGTTTTACTTTGACCTCATAATAGTTCATGTGAAATGTTAGTGCTTTTTTAACACTTGATTTAACAAAAAATGGAAGCATTATTCGTCAATTACCTAAATACATGTGATGTTTATATAGTACTACTCCTTTGATTGAATTTACATTTCCAATTTACATATAAAATGAAGTTTGCCTATGTGAATTTCTTAAATTAGAAACAGAAAAAGCAGCCAGCAAATGTCCAGCATTCATGGAAACTTCTTCAGTACTGTCCAGATAGCATCCCATGTAAATCTGGGTGGAAAGAATTACATTGGCAGAGGTGCATTTAAAAAATGGTAGCTGTTTTAAAGAGTCTTAAGTATATAGTATTAAAATATTTCTGACAGTGAGATCACTGCATGCTTGTATTTGTGTAGTGTTGTGCAGTGGTTTTCTAAAATGAGGAAGTGTAGTGCATATATATATATATATATATATATATATATATATATATATATATATATATATATGTATATGTATGTATGTAGTACAGTAGTTCTATCTTCTTTGAATAGGCTATTCCTCTTTTTCTGTTTTTGCATTTCCTGGTGTAAATTGAAATTATGAAATGTTTCATTAATATTAATGCATAATTTGTTCATATTGTTTGTTTGTGTCCCCATTATTAGTTTGTCCCTGGAGATAAGAATGGAGCTTGCGTAAAAGTGGTTCGACCCATCTCACCGGGGGAGGAGATTACCTGTTACTATGGGGACAGCTTTTTTGGGGAGAATAATGAAATGTGTGAATGTTGCACATGTGAGAGGTGAGAGAATATATGTCTTAATATTGCTTTAAGACCATATGCTATGGGTATTATTGCTGTGATGGTAAAATGTAACTTGTTGTTTTTATTGTTGATTTGAATAGCTCTTTTTAAAATAAAGTTTTTATTGCAACACAGTTGTATAATTTCTATCTATGTAGGAGAGGAGAAGGATCATTTAGGAAGAGAGAGAAGTTGCCAGACTTGATTTGCTCCAGTGATCCTATGGGTCAGAAATATGAGTTCAGAGAGACTGATCTGAGACTTAACAGAAAAAGGGGAAATTGCACTCCAAAGCCATTTCTCACTATATCAAATTCGGGTATGTGTGTAATGCTACTCATATTTGCTTGTTTATATTTTAATCTAGTGTCCTGCCGTAAAGTTAAAAGAATGCATGAAGAAGTTCTGTAAGTTAAAGGTTTCAATCAGTTTAAAAAAAATACTGATTTTTCTCATGCACATAAAAGGAGTTGAAAATCTTCTTTTGGATATGATTTTTTTTATCTTAACATTGCTAGCCTCTTAATTAGCTGTCTATTTCTTTCTTCTCACTTTCTGTCAGCCTTGCCATTGAGGAATACCTTTTCCCAACGGGCGAAGCGGAACGCCCTTGTTTTGAGCAAGATGAGAAAGACTGATAGGTGGAGAAGGGAGGAGCAATGCAAACCGATGGAAAAAAGAACACAAAACCTCCCATCATCTTTGTCTCACCTTGGACTCAAAGAGCTATGTGTCTGCCTTCATCAGCACACTGCAGAATTTCTGTTAAGCTGTAAGGACCCCACGAGCAAAGAAAGAGCTCTACTTTACCTAATTGAGAAAGAAAGACCAAAACCACAGATGATCACAAGGAACAATAACCCGGATGGACCAGAGGACCGTAAAAATGAAGACTTGTTAAGGAAAGACCCCGTTATTAGATTTGAACCCTTTACACTTGGATGTATTTCTAGTGTCCGTGAGGGAGACGGCATGACAGCCAAGGAACGTAATGTTGATGTATCCGTCAGAATTGTCCACCAGAAGGCCATTGCTTCAAGGACCAGGAATATGCTTTGTAGTCGTCTGAGCCATTTCAGATTGCGGAAACGATCTGCACTCTCCAGGTTCAATAAAAGAAGGACCCGACTAAATCAACAAAACTCTAAACTGGCTTCAGACAGAAAGGAATGCTCTGGCTTTCATGCTCGGAGGTGGCAAAAAGAAAGTGTGGCTGAGTGCAAAGATAACCATACTCCTGATTTAATCTCTACAGGTAAAACAAGTATTGAGAAACACATACCCATTGAAGAGGAAGGAAGTAATGATAATACATCATCAAAAACAGTGCACACAGTGATGCAGCAGCAGAGATTCTTGACAGATTGCCACAGGGAGGTGCCTAGCGGCAAGAGACACACAGGTGGTTCCAGTGCTTCTAGGGAAGGTGATGATAATTCTTGTGTAGCTTCAGGGACCTCAGGGGATAACATGCAAAGCCAGTCACAATCTGTCGCTTCTTGTACTGTAAACATTACACCGTCTACATTTGTTCCTAATCCTATCTCTCTCCTCTCAGGGTCAAATCGTTACCTCAGAGTCAGTCTGGTCAGGGTAGCTGTCCCTGAAGAACCAAAAGTTGAAAGCACAGGTCAGAGGCAGGCAGACAGTGGAAGAGATGCAAGTACAACACCAGCAGCAGAGTCAGTGCAGGAGAGTACGAAGTTAGATGGGAGAAAAGAATCTAGCAAACAAGGTAAGAAAGTTGTGAAGGAGATGTATTTCACACCAGTAAATGCTAAAACTGCAGATAAGTACTTGAAAGTGACATGTGATTTATTACCACATTCTTCAGATATTGACACAGATACTAGCATAAACATAGTTAAAGTACAACCTGTAGAGAAAGAACATGCAGATGTTTCTGCTAAGGGTCATCACAATGAGATTAAAAGTCAGCAAGTTAGGGGTTGCAATGTTAATGTCACAGTCCCAGAAGATTCTATGAGATGTACGTTTGAGAAACGAACAAGAGCATCCACAGATAAGAAACAACCAAGTGTTGAGAACATACCTGTCGTGCAGGAAAAAGCAAGCATAGCCACACAGCAGGGAACTGTAATTGTTGGCAGAGAAGATTTAAAAAAGAAAGAACTAACAGTGCTTTTTGGGAGCAGGACTGTTATTTTTAAAGGGGCGAGGGTAGTGCTGTCAGATATTAGAAAGAGTTTAAGTGACAAGTTTAGTGAGGTAGATCAAAATGCTAATGATTGCCAGCCTGCACTTGGAAACTCTCAAAACATGGGTGAAGCTGATAATATGAAGACACTATCACTTGCTGACAAGATGGACTTGGACAATGATGATAAACTCAAAACAAGAAATAAGCATCGCACTTCAGTCAATCTGCCAAATATACATGAGGACACTCAAGCATCTCATATGCCTCAGTCAGAAACCATGTTGCTTTCCTCTGAGCCTCTTTCTGTGGGCAGGGTTTCTCTGGATAACAGCCCCCAGAGCAGCATTCCCCTAAAGAAACGTGCATTTCGTGAATCAGTTGATACAGAGCCAGATCAGGATTGTAATGTAACTGCAGCAGCACAGTTGTGTACAGATGCCGATGACAAAGAACCCACGTTGGACAATCTGTTACCAAAGCCAAGCGACAACAGCAATGATGAGACAACAGAAGTGACATTTCCAAAAGCAGAATCAGGTTTAACTCTTAAAGACAATTTTTGTGCTGCATCAGAAAAGCAAGGTTCTTTCAGAACTTCATCTAAACAGCGCTGCAAAGGTCTTCCGAGAGCTCAGTCTGGGCCAGTGCAAGGCAAAGTGACATCCCCTGGATCCAAGGACAACACAAACAATGTATCTGTTGGAGAAATAACAATCCGTCAACCTAAGAATAGAGCATCTAAAATTAAAGAAGAAATGGTGGAGTGCCAGAAGAGTGAAAAAAAGGAGAATCAAACTGATTCCTTATGCAATGAGGAAACGATAGAGGAGAAAAGAGAATGTATGATAACTGATAATGGAAATGAGTCATCTACCTCAAGTGTTTCTGACAAGATGGGAGAAGAACACAAGCAAAACTTTAGAATCCGCCTTAAGAGAAAAAGGGGAAAGGAATGGGAAATGGAAAGTGCAGATGAAGCTGGCAGTATTGTGGATGGATTAAGCCCACAGCAGTGTTTTCCTATAGTTGACCCTTTTAGCGCCATTTTGGATTCAGTCTCTATTTTAAATGCAGAAATGGAAAGGATTCGAGGTCATGGGGATGCAGATAAGGGCGTAGGCTTGAAGAAAGCCACCAAAGCAGTCCAAGATGTTCTAGAGCACTGCAGAAAGAAATGTGCCACTAAGCCAAGGACAAGTCAACGAAATCTGTCGACTTCTTGTGTCAACATGCAAAAAGATAGCACTTTGAAAGTTGTACAAGATGTCTGTGATGTTCGAGAAGTGCAAAAACAACAAAATCTGCCAGCTTTAAAAGTTGAGGCAGACATTGATGACATTAAACCATTACCTCCAATCAGATTGCGCAGAAGGGCTGAAGGCAAATGGGAGGTAGAGTGGAAAGAAGCTCACAAGCAAGATGGTAATATGAAAAGAAACCATCCTGTGCACACAAAGCCAAAGAAATTAACATCTGTCTCTTCTCAAAAGGCAATACTTCAACAGATGCCTAACAGCAAAGTTAAAGAGGAAAACCTGTCTCCCTGCCAGGACCTCATGATGGCACATAGTTGTGACAAAAGTACAGAGGCCCTCAAAGATCCACTGGGTTTTAAATCTTCAACTCTACCTTTATCCCTTTCACCTCTGTCACTTTACTCACCCTGCTATGATGGACTAACAGAAGTCAGTTATATCGGTGGTGCTATTCAAGCAAAAGAGGATGGTAAAGAGCCGACAGTGTCAGACAACATTGACAGAAATGATAGAGGTAAAGGAAGGAGCGAGGTTTGCATGAGTCACAACCTGTTTCAGATTAATAAAAGTCTTTCAAGACTACAGGCACTGAGCCAGCCACAGGTATCTGAGAAAAATGTGTCTACCAACATAACCTCTTCTGAGATTCAGTCTCCTCCTATCTCTCCTTTTACCACAGAGTGCAGCTTTAGTAACTACTCAGATGTCGTCCTTGACTTTCCATGTTTGAATCTGGATGGCTACGAACAAATGGCCAACTCTTTAATAGATTACTGTCCTGGTGAACCACATAACACAGGGTCTTTCAACAGCCCTTTCTCTCAAAGTCCCACTGATGGATGGAATCCGGAGACCCCTTATTTAGGATCACCAAGCCCAGTGAGTACCTTTAGTAGCGGTGACGAGCTAAGCTTCCCAGACCTTGTCTTTGCACAATCTGATATGTCCTCATCTAGCAGCGCTCCCAACCTGCTCTTCAAAGATAAATTCTGTTATACAGCCATGAGTTCTGCTCCTGTTCAAGATTCTCAGGATGGTTTGTACTTGGCTGATGTTGAGTTTTCAAAAGGTCCACAGGTACACCAGACCCAGGAAGACTCAGCAACCCAGTTTCTACGCAGAGACTCTATCATTTTTAATAACACCGCTACAAATGCTAAACAGTCAGTACTCCCAATGGCACGTTTGCATCCTCAGGATAAAAAGTTAAACATTTCTGATTCTATCATTAGCACAAAGACCATATTGACCGAATCAGGTTGTGCTAAAATTGAAGAAAAGGACAAAGCTTATGGACCTCTCAACATGCCCAGCTTGAATAATAAATCCCAGTCAACGCAAAGCCTGTTTGGAGCAGGACCTCAGAGTAACCTTGTCACACCCTTCCATTCCCTTCACGTAGGAAGTAAGTCCATCACGCATGCTGACTTCCTAGAGGCGTTCAACTCTGGTAATTCACATTTTCGTGACAGGAAACGTCCTTTTTTTCACAGTTCCAAGAATGGCTTGAAAACCGAGGGAGGTTTGAATGCTTCAAAAATTTCTGTGGCTGAAGTCAGCCCCAAATCTACCAACAGCATGGATAACACTTTCACTTCTTCCCCTGGGCCATCAGGTTCACACACTGGAAAACATTCTTCATATCCTAATGGTGGATTCTCTAAATTAACTGAAAATTGCTCCAAGAGTGTCCCATCGAAACAGTACTCCACCAGTAACCGTCAGCAAAACGATCACATTCACCCCATTTATTTTGTTAGCTCCAGCAAACCCACAACTAATGCTTTCAAAAACATTGAAGGTGTAAAGCCCCAAATCCCCAAAAATGATAAAGATCCTTCCTTGCCCTCATATTTGTTTTCCTCTACCCCGAGTTCTCAGTGTTACAATGTACCACAAAGCAAAATCTCCAAACTGGGAAAACCCCATGCTGTTGTGGCTCCCACTCAAAACATGCAACTTTCTGGAGTGTCTAATACTCAGCCTAATAAGAATCGGATGGGTCAAAATGTTGCTCACTGTGATCATTCTTCGCAATTCAACTTCAGCTCTACCCTGTCACCTCCTTTATCACAGCACGGCAGTCCTCAACTAGGATACAAAGAATCGACGCATGAGGTCCCAGTAATTAAAACCACCCTTGAACACACTCAACCTTCTCACCAGTCTTATGTTGTAAACTTTACTGGCGATCATTCTCTTACTCTGGGGTATGGCAAAAATGGCGAATGCTTGAATTACTCTGGATCGGGACCTGCAAATTACACTTACCATTGTCTCATGGAGCCTTCGGGAACCCAAGGAAGGCTGGTTGTAGAAGCATGTGGTCCCTCAAACTTCTCACAGTCTCCCTCTATGGGTAGGTGTGCAGGGTCCAAAGTCAATGGAAGCCAAATTGGTAAAGATTCACAGCAGCAAGGCGAATCTGGAACTCACCCATATAATTCTCTACACTTCTCCACCTCCCACACACAAAACACCACCATAACAGATCGCAAGCCTAAGAGACTGAGGCTTGTGGTTACTGATGGTACAGTAGATCTGGACCTACAATATACTGACTAATAATGACCATTTGTTATTGCAATGGTATTTATTTAAAACAACTTTAATGTGATACGTTTTTTGTTTGTTTTCATTAAACGTGGCTTTATGTAAACTTTCAAGTTTTTGCCATCAAAAGATTTAGTTTTGAAAAATGTAAGATATTTTATTAATAAATCTGATGAATTATTATTTGTATGCTACATTTAATGTAGTCTGTTTAGTTTATTATTATAGAATATATTTCCACACAGTGGTTTTTGTAAGTATTACAAAGGAACTAGATCATGTGTTCATCCTGTAGTACATACGACTTTCCACATGATGGTGCTCCACAATGTGGAAATTTTCTCTATTCCCTCCTAGCTTTGTCATTTGAAAGTTAAATTGTCATTGGTAAAGGTGTAACCAATCAACAGAGGTTAAAGCACATAAGGCAACATGCTTCAGTAGATTTGCATAAGTACAAGTTTGTGTTCTATACCTATCTGTCAAATGAAATAAATTTTCACAAATGCAGTGAATTAATTTAAGATTATTTAAGAATAATCGGGTGTTCTGTATTTGGCTAAAGATGATTCAGATGTGCCAGAAAACTGTACTGCTACAATAAGCTAATACAATTAATACTAAAATGTTTTTACAAGTCCTGGCTGTAATGTTATTTAAATAGCTTTTTTGCTGTTAAATCATATTTTGTTCTTTACGAATGTCGCACACTTTGCAAGCACGTTATTAGAGCACCCTTAAAAGTAAAGGTGCTTAAAAGGTTCTTCACAGCAATGCCATAAAAGAACCATTTTTGGTTCCACAAAGAACCATTTTTGGTTCCACAAAGAACCATTCAGTCAAAGTTATGTTTCTTATCTTTTCTCACCACAAAGAACCTTTTGAGAGACCGAAAGGTTCTTTATGGAACCATTTAAAAAAGTTCTTTGATGGCATCATGAAGCATCTTTATTTTTAAGAGTGTATGCATTTGATGCATCAAACCATTTTTGTCTGGTTCAGTTTAATGTCTTTAATAGGTATTACTACGGTGCATTGGGGCACAATTGTATAATTTATTGGTTACCTCTTTTACCTGTTACTTTAAAAATATGTTTAGTGCTCTTTTAAACAGATCGGTGATCAGACTCTTTCTTGCTAGAATACTGTAATGTACTGTTGCTCTATAGGTCACTATCATCCAAAACCAGACATCACTTGCTGACCTTATGTAAGCATTCATTAGTTCCCCTCATATTTAATGGTTGCAGATATGCAAAAGTTATGTTTATGATGTTCTTGTGTTCAGTCTTGCCTCTGTCTATAAAAAGCCGGTGTATTGTATTTATTTCAATATGTTTATAACATGGTGCTTTAATATAACTTTTTTTGTTTTTGATTGAACTGAACACAATATATTTTACTCAGTTTTTAAAATCTAGATCTAAATGTCTAATGTTTCAAGTCTAGACAGAATTACATTCTGGTATGTCTTGTATAGCCAACTTGTTTGTTACTTAGAGAATTTGAGATTCAATTTTACATTGTAATTGTTCTGCTGTACAGTGTACAAATATGAAACATTGCAAGTAAAATGATTTTAAAACAAGCAGTTTAATTTGTTTGACCATATTTCAATTTCACAGTGTGTGTGCGTGCGTGTAAATAATTTATAGATCCTCTACTCACAAACAAATGCATGATTTTAGGCATTAAGTATGTGTTTGCTCACTGGAGCTGAATTACCCACAATGCATCTTTTTCTGTGTAGCGATGCCTTCTAAATCATTCCAGCTCATTCAGATTTAACCCATCACTAAGCCTCTTTTTGTTCTTTCACTTCCTTTCATCTCATCCTGTTTTAAATCCATCTTTAAATATGCATTTCATTTTTTTGCTTAGCACATAGCTTACAGCTCCTGGTGTCTCCAATTTTTTTATATTTTTATTCAAAATGTTTAGATCATTGTTTTGCTCTATACCAATGCCTATATCCATTTATAGCCATTAGCATACTTTCATATACATTCTCTACATTGTTTTCTCATGTCTTCTGTTTGTCCCCCCCTTTTTTTTTTTTACTCATGAACCGTTTGTCTCCACTAAGCTGTGAGCAGAGGGTTAACTCTGAAGCCAAGTGGAACAGCTTTTTTCATATCGAGGACACAGGGATTCGGGAGAAAGTGAGGAGGTTAAACGCTGAACGTTGGAAGCGCTGCGGAAACACCAGGGTACAAAAAAATAAAATTCTTTTACACAGACATAATACTTCATACGCCTCATAGTTTTAGTTCTAAAGCACCTTAGCACTTTGCCTTTTGTCAGCCATCATCTATGCCATTAATTGTTCATCTTCTAGTGACCCAAGAAAACAGGTGATGGCTTCTTTTAAAGGCACTGCCCAATGTTACAGATGTACAGTAGCCTCTTCCATTTTACAGTGCTTGTGATACAGGCACTAGCCCACTTGCTTTCATCAGTGCTTCCTTCTCGTTTTGAATTATTCAGTAATCCTTTCCTGCACCCAACCAACCTTCCTCCCACCTTCCTGTTACCAAACACTGACTATTTACAATGGCAAACTAAACCTTTACAATCTCTTTCCGTTCCTCTCTTATGCCATACATTGTAGGTGAGATTCTAAGGGTACTTGTGATATGCTGAAGCAGACTTGTATCAGTAGCTACAGATGCATGTGTTTAGAATTGCACGAACCAAGGACTGAGGTAAATAGATATTCCTTTTGATTGTTGTTATATGTTAAATTAAAATTGAAGATCAAATCATATTTGACATATTTATGTTCTGTGCTGCAATGCTTGATTCTCTGTCTCTGTTTACCTGTCCTCATTACAAGAAGCTGTCTATTTCTTACATTTTCCTTAAACATTTAATTTTGTATAGATGCATAGTTTTGTTAGGGTAAAAAAACTTTTTCCTGTCCTTATTTTCACCTGTTTAATCCCAGCCCAATATTCTATTTTTAAAGACATTTCAAAAATGTTGTCTGCAGAAGGAAGACCTATGGGTTTGGATTGGTCTGAGGGTGAGCAAATGTGAAATTGAATTTTTGGGTAATTCATTACAGTACATCATCTAGTTATAATAATGTACATCCCAAAAGCGTAACTTGTTGTCAAATCTGTAGTGGGTGGAAATAGATGGATAATAGATACTAAAGACAGGTGAGGAATAATGTCCATTTGGAACTAAACCGATAAACTTGACACACAGTATAAGTGAGTAGAGGGATGGACTTAAGATTCTACAATAAGGCTAACTTAGCAGAAAATATATATTACATTTTTTTAGCCCATGACAGATTAGGTTTCTTAAAGCAGTTTTACTTAGCGTTCAGCTGTTTATTTGTGCATGTCTGTTGTGGACATATTATTAAAATGAGTTTGCAGAGACAATACATTGTTCACAAAATATGTAAAGGCTTTTGCAGAGGTTTGTATGTGATTTTAGGTTAACATCAGTTTATGAATTAGCCAACATGAACTAATAATAAGCAGCATATTTATAAAGCACTTATTATTCCTTGTTAGTGCATTTTATTTTTCATGTTATCTGTTAGTTCATGTTAACCAAAGTACTTTACTAATGTTAACAAAAGAACCCATGTTTTTAAGTGTTACTCAGAGTTTATTGGTGTATGTGCTTGGGGATGTGGCAGGTGATAAAGAAAATAAACTACACGCACATCTTTTGCATCAGAGGCACTGGTATACAAACACAACTACCCCTAATGCTAAGAAATGGTTGCACGATAAAGTGAAGGGAGCAAGGAAATAAAAGGGCTATGTATCAGTCTTGAAGTGGAAGATGTGTAGAGAGAAATGATTGGATGTGATAGTGGAAGAGAAAGACATATGGCTGAGTCACAAGACACGGCACCTGTTGTAAAGCAGAGTAAATGATAGAAGTGATAAAAGCAAAAGAGCTTGATAAAAACAGCGAGTCATAATGAAGAGGGATGGAAGAAAAGGATTTGTAGATAGAAGTTAAAAGGATGATGGGTTTAGTAATGAAGGGACCTTAAAAGGACTTCAGGTGAAACATTTGCCCAAGTTGCAGGAGACAACGTCATAGAGCTGTATGGTTTCAAAACGACAACATAAACAAATGTTACCGCACATTATTTCTGATAACAAGCCAAAGAAATAACATGTCAATTACATGACGTATGTCTAGCCAGTATTATTTTGGATTACCAGTAGAAGAACAATTTACATTTTAACATTTGGCAGACGCTTTTATCCAAAGCAACTTACATTGCATTATATTATATTATACATTTCTTGTATGTGCAATCCCTGTATTGTTTCTCATTTTGATCTTTTATTTAAAGAAATCACAAAAATCCAATGTTTTATGGAAGCGAAACAATCAAGTGGGGGTGAAATCACATTTTGAAATAGTGTTTATCTCTAAATTCTTTAAATTTTTTATCTGTATTTGATATAAACCATGATGCCATGTATGTTCACCAAACCTATCTTGAGTTATTGCTGCCAAAAAAACTCCTTTTCATTTCATATGGCCATATAGATTGCAGTCCTGTTTGAAGTTCCAGTATGGCAGATTAATATGGTGGAGTTTGTTTTTGCATGAGAGCAAAAGATTTGTTTCTTGATCAGTGTCCCAAACAACTTGTGCTGATAGAGGTGCACTTTTCTTTATTCTTTCTGACCCCAAAACTGATTTCTGCAATTCTTTATCTGTGATTTTTGAAAAGTCTTTGGCCACTCAAATTATTCTCTTCGCTGTGCATTAAGACAGTATAAACACACATTCTCTTTCAGGCAGATCTGCAACATCTCCAGTCGATAAAAACTTCTTGATCATTGCCCTAATGTCGGAAATGGGATTTTTTATTGTTTTAACTTCCTTAAAGCCACTTTTTTATTTTGCGTAGCTCAACAATCTTTTGCTGCACATCAGAACTATATTCTTTGGTTTTACCCATTGTGATGAATGATTAAGGAGATTTGGACTTTGTGCTACTTAAAGTTTCTGCATATCTCATATTAATATTGAGTACTTACAGAATAGTATTGCACCCTTCAAATATCTGTAGAGTCTTTAGTTTCATGCTTGTGGTTCATGTCCGGCCGGCATCTTTTAGAGCTGGGACCGCTCCATCTATCAGTTTCAAATGATCTCCAAATCCAGCGGTATATCCACAGTTTATATAACATTCCTTACCAAAATGCAGTTTACAAACAAACACAGTTGAACTTCGCAAACTCCCTCTGTTGCTCCAGCTGGTTGACGTGTGCGCATGTTTTTCGGGGAGAATTGTCCAATAATGAACTAAGAAAAGTTGTTACGAAACTGATTTTCATGTTGGGAAAAACTTTCCGAAACCTATACGAATGCTAGGGGAGTGTATCGAGCACAGAAATAATACGTCATACGCCCAACTCGTTTTTTTTAACAAGTTGACCATGGTAAGCAAGAGAAGACAACATAAATAAGTCAGAATGCATGAAACATTGTTGCACCCCCCATTTAATACTTTTTCTCCTGTGCAACAAGAAGTCATGACTGGACAAATCCATGTTTCTAGTCACCTTGGTGTGCTAAGAAAATTTATATATCAATGTGAATATACTTGAGAGATATTTTACTTGTTTTGAGAGATATTTTACTTGAATTTCTGGGGCAGGGGCTAATAATTATGGCCAGTGTGTATAAGAGAAAATCATATTTTTAAAATGTGATTTCCCCTCACTTTCAATTGTTTTACTTCAGTGTAACATCAAATTTTTGTTAATTTGTATATATAATTAATATATATAATCAGATTTCTCATTTGTATTACGTATTACCCAAACTGCATTTCGTTGCCTTGTACTTGTACATGTGTAATGACAATAAAGTTGAATCTAATCTAATCTAATCTAATCTAATATACTTTTACAAATTTGTGACCCTGGACAACAAAACTAGTCTTAAGGGTAAATTTTCAAAATTGATTTTTTTTTCTAATGATTTTTAGAAAAATCGATAATTTTGACCCATAAGTATTAAGTATTTTTGGCTATTACTTTGGCTATGTTCACGTTCTACTTAAGACTGATTTTGTGATCCTGGGTCATATTTAATACAGACTCAACACATTCTCACGCCAATTCATATTTTGCGAGATTCTCTAAATTCGAAATATTTTTTTGTATAAATAGTTCCAGTTCTGAATACTGATTGGTCAATAGCTGTGCTGTAGTCAGTAGTCACACGCTGTGTCTCGGACGCACCCTTCAAATGCGACCTTCATTCACAGGAATTTGGAGGACACATGAGTATATCCTTCATTGCTAGAGATAAGCCACAATTCTTTGCATTGGCCAACGTCTTTTATTTGAATAAACAGCAGCAGCTGCGCATTAATCAAATATGAGGCGTTTAAATGTTAACAGTTTACAATTACTTTTTTTTTTATACCTCAGCTGGCATATAGTAAATAGGATTAAAAGTGGCTAGTTATTTTTAAATGTCTGAAACAGTAATATCCTAATATTTGTTGAACTCTTTTGGCATTGTTTAGGGTAGAATGTAACCAACTTTTCACCTCTTAAAATCATGTAGAAATCATTTTTATTAATCTGACAGGTATGAGAGCGCAATGTGTTGTCATATCAACGTGATACTTCCTGTTTCCTTCTCTGCCTGTGTCCTATGAAGGACGTCACGTTTAATTCTAAGTTGAGGATCCTCCGTATACTGCATCCTTAAGAGGATGAGACCTCCGGAGCACACGAGGTCGCAGATTTACGAAATGACAGCTACAGTTATCATGGTAAGACTTCTTTGCTTGGCTTCTGTTTGTATCACTGCGCAGCAACCTTAACACTATTATTTTAGTTGCATAGCAACATTCTGTTACGGTTTACATGTCAGGTACTATATATTCAGCAGTACAACACCACTATGTGAATAATAACTATTGCTTTCCTTAATAAAAATAACATAAAAGGCTATAGCAAAAAAGAGTTTTAATATTAACGTGATCCTAATTTAGTATGATGTCTTTGGCATTTTAGCAGTGACTATATTTACAATACAGAACGGCCTCCTTTATTTCATTGCTTAAATTACCCCTTTACCATACCCTCTTTGCCCATTTACTTCACACATTTTCATTTCTACCTTACTAAGTTTCTCTCATCCTTTTCCAGGTGTCTGCATCAAAATGTGCTCAGTCATAAACCTGCTATTACTGTCCCTCCATGCTGTGACTCGCTTTAATGTGTTTTCTGTAAGGAATTTAGTTGGGTTAATGTTATTGCTTTGTGCAGCGACCTGTGTTTCAGTGCAGAATATGCAGTCTGGTGCATTTTTCATTTTTGCTCCTTTTCTTTCGCTCTGCTTTCCTCCGCAAGCTCCATAGTCTGTCAAAGACATCTCTTTCTCATTCTCCGCTAAGAGTCTAGAACTCCATACAACATCAAAGACAGAGAGCAAGAGACCGAGAGAGAGAGGGGGAAGAAAGGGTCTGCCTTGTATCTGGGTTCCGATGGAGAAGACAGCAGAGGCGAAAAGGGAGGGGGAGGGAGGAGGGGCGTAAGCAATTGAGAGAGAATGGTAGGTATGGAGGGAGGGAAACAAGAGGATGAGAGAGGAATGAAGCCAGCCAACCAGCTTAAAGAGAAAGGGAGATCGGGGCTGTTTGAACGTGGCAGGGAGGAAAGGAGGGAGGGAGAGAGAGAGAGAGAGAGAGAGAGAGAGAGAGAGAGAGAGTGAGATCGATTGTCAGAACCAAGGAAATAGAAGTGTTACTATTGCACGGTCACTGGAACGGTGTTTGCCCGCTGAGGATATGCACTGGCTCTCAGCGCTCACCGGCTCGCAGGACACACTCTAAAATGTAATTTCCAATGGCCTAATTGTTTCTGCGGTGATTTATTTCATTCATTTCATTTTTCTTTCATTTTTCTTTTATCTTTCCTGTCTGTTCTTCTTTTTTCGCTGTTTCATTTTTTTTTACCAGCTGCTGGATTTTTTCCTTCTTTATAACTGCTGTCATTCTCTCCGTTTACAAAGGAGGGATCTACGAATAGAAACAACCACAGCAAGCCAGTAAGTAGGGCTTATCTCTCTTGATGTCTGTGATTGGAGATGCATTAAACACTTGTACGAGGCTTGTATAAAAATAATCTTTTGGAGATTTTTATATATAGGATTGACCGTATTGGAGGGGGATTTTGGGAGGAGTAGATATTGAAATTTGACTGGTGGCTTTGCAATTTGTGCTTTAGCCATTCATATTTGGATTGGGTTAGGCTATTGGAGAACAGAGGCAAGCATGCATTGTATCTACTGTACTGAGTGAATGTTGTGAGAAAATCAGACTGTGGTGGTGTGGCTTATTATCTGTATTTGGGCTGCAGCAGCATGTGTCTGATATAAGACAATGTGATTAAAGGAAACTGATGCCTTGGATAGAGGCACAGAAGAAGGTACATACGTACCAGCAGGTAGTAAGTTTTAGCTGAGCGAAAGAGAGTGTCAAAGCAAGAGATCGAAAACGTCAAGTGGATAATACGAATGAGTTCTTGAGTCAATTTGTGGAATGGCATGTTTTCGGTCTTTCATATTTTAAAGAGAGTGAGCATTCGTAGAACCCTGATATGCTGTGTCCTGTCACTCCCTGAAACACACCCACCCACACATTGGCATGCATGCAGACTTACTCACCTAGCAAAGCTTACTGACTGATCTGCAAGCATAGCACCTTTTTTCATAATGCCTTATCAGTTCCTCTTTCTTCCTCTCTCTCGTTCTTTTCTCATGCATACACAAAATGAAATAATTTGCTATGAGGCTATGGTTTGTCTGACAAATGCAGTTTATTCTGGTAGTAATTTCAAATTAATAGTTAATATAAAACGTGGTGTATATATATATACCCAGAGGAAGTTTTGTGGCTCAGATGTTGCTCTTTAAAAACTTCAGCTTTGGAGTTCTCAGTTATGTGTTTCATAAGTAAGATCTTTGTCATAGATGTTTCTCCTAAAATGTCCCTGGAAAAATTAGTGAGAAACTAGTGAGACATACAGTCAGTATACAGTAGATCTTTTTAATTAATTTGGGTATCGTAAATCTGGTCTTGGAAGAATTTGGTAAGAGATTTCCGAGTTCACAGTGTCCGACACAGCTTGAGAGATTGTTGAGATTTTTTTTCTCAAACTGTAGTGAGACAGATGTGAGATTATTGGCATCTTTTTATGAGGACACAATTCAGGAAGGCATAAGCTTCTGTTTGCTCTTTATTTATTTACTGTGCTTTCAGAGAAAGAAGCAATATATAGTGTTTCATTTTATTCATATAGGGCAGTGGAGGCAGACATGAGAATATGGGGTGAGAGGGGGCTTGGAGTCGGGATATGACCTGTGTTGTACTCTGAGCTGTGTCCCCATGAGTCAACGGCTTATATATGTCGGGAGGATGTGCGCCGACCACTGTGATACAGCTCAGACAGGTCAAAATATTTGAAAGAATATTGGGTTTCATGTTTTATGGGCAGCATTACCCAACTCCTCTTCTTGCAAAATGTTAAACCGAGATTTTTGAGATGTTGTATGTGTTTGTTCTGTTACACATGGAATGTGTGTTTATTATATTTGGGACTGTCTCCTATAATTATATGCTGAATCTATTCTTAGAAGCCTTTATCTCTCTGTATATTCTCCTCTTATATATTCTGCTCCTGCTCTGAAAAGAGAAAGATTGCTGCAGGTCACACCTAATTATATGATGTATGAAACTGTAGCTGAAAGACAGAGAGAAAAACTGATGAAAAAGACAATGATAATGATAAAGCCAAAGACTAAATAAAAGTGGTAATTCTAGAATGAGAACAATGTTGACAATGTTTTTTCCAGTGTAGTTGCAGACTTGAATATGAGTGCTTTGAATACATTTTATTTCTCTTCATCTTCTCAGGATCATAAATAAAGATATAAGAGCAAAAGCAATTTGTAAAGATACTCAAATATGCTTTCCTGGCACAGATACAAAAGCAGAATAGTGTTGCCACCATTGCTTGTAATAAAACATTCTTCCTAGTCATATGCTGTCACATAACTGTCACACACTCTCTCTGTCTACCCTTCAAACACACACACATACACTGAGTCGCACTGGTTAGTGTGTGCGTTTGCGCTGCCGGGGATTAGAGGTTGGATAACAGAGTGGATAATCAGACAAAGGCACACAAAAAACGCTAAAATTAGACACAATGAACGGCCCATTGACACAACAGGAAAGTGGAACGGCACTGGCAACCTTCCACTCAATGCTGTGGTAAACCCCAGCCTCTCCCCTCATCTGCATTGCCCTCTTTGTCTCATGCATATACATGAACGTGGGCACAATACGGTTGTTCAAAATTATGTTTTTTGTTGTTGTTGTTGACTAGTTGGTGGGTTGCATGAATGAGTAGTTGACTTGTCAATCTCACTTAATTTTTGGACGGTTCTTACTAATTTATTGGATGGTTATTGAACAATTAATCACTAGTTGAGCGTCCTGACCCATCCTTACTGCACAGAAACTTTAGAAAAACGCATCAAGTCCTCTAACTCATACGACCACATTGGTCATTTTCAACATTCCTCAAATACGACCCTGTGGAGCGTTTTTTAAAATAGCGCCTCTATCGGCAGCAGGAGAAGCTTTTGTCTGCCGTCATTATAAAATTATATATTGCGCTTTTATTTTGCAATGATGAAACATATTGGAGTGTGATTCTCAATTTAAACTGTGATTACATTATAAATGACACCATTAACGCATTTTGAGTGAGCAACGTAACCCATTTATTTATTATATAACATAAAACACTGCATATAAACAGTCACAATTGTTTTTCAAAGCGTACAAATATTCCAAGTGTACAGAGGTCAAACGATAGATTTTTATGAGGAATGAGCACCATCTGCAGTAAATCTTCACGTCCTGTGAACTTCTGGATTTAAAACACGTTTAAAATGACCCCCAGACGAAGTGAGACGTCAGCTGTGATTGTCAGAAAGCATTGGTTCTCGTGTATCTTGTGACCAATTGCGTCATTACGTCGGCACTGACTGTGAATTCTTATTGGCTCTTGATCGCATCATGACGGCTGAAGGTCTAGAATTCATGGCAGCTTTCATTGGCCAGAGGCATATGACTGACAGGTAAAGCAACCAGTCACGTTTCTTTTTGTGCCGCGTCATGTTTGGAGGCATGTAAATGTCCCCACAGTAACAGACCGGTGTACATTCATGAGCGTGTCAAAAGTTAACACCAACAACAACGTTTATGAGTTCATGTCATGAACCTCACATACTTTTAAGAATTCAGTGTTTAGTCGTTTGTGATGAGTTCTTATTAAACCGATGTAAACACAACAGCTTACCTCTTCAATCAGACGGCTTGTTTCCAGACGGACCGCTAAAGAACACGACACGCACGCTAAAGCAATGGCTTAACCGTGCTTCATAATAGGCTGCTGGTGCTAGAGGGCGCTCATCCTTAATACGTAGCTGTTGGTCGTAATAAGGTGCTCCACCCAAAAATGAAAATGAGATTGTTCCAAACTGTATACATTTCTTTGTTCTGCCGAACACTAAGGAAGATATTTGGAAGAATGTCAGTAACCAAACAGAGCTCATCCCCCATTTTTCTTACTATGACAGTAAATGGAGGATGAGATCTGTTTGGTTACTGACATTCTTCCAAATATTTTTCTTTGTGTTCGGCAGAACAAATCCATTTATTCAGGTTTGGAACAATTTAAGGGTGGGTAAATGATGACAGAATTTTCATTTTTGGGTGGTGTCTCCCTTTAAGCTGATCAGTGTGATGTGCTACGTAAGGTGTAAATGAACACTGTAAATGTTTTCCTGTTGCATTACATTTATCTCCTGTGTTTTTAAAGGAATATTGTTGATAAAGGAAGGTACTCCAGTTTTCTTTGTAGTTCAAGCACTCTTTTTTTTGCTGAAAAATCTCCTGCAATACACCCTCACACTTGGAACGGTGAATGATGAGAAAATATGCTCAAACCAATTCAACAGAACAGGCTTCGATAAATGATCACGCACTCACATAACACCTAACTGAAAGATTGGATAACTGAAACACCACAAGACAGAACTGGATCCTGCTGGTTTCAATGTTCTGATCCATGGGGACATGGGAAACAAACCCTTAAGCATGTTAAAACAACTTCGATACTATGTCAGAACTGTGGCGTAGTTGTGTGCTACAGTGACTCTCAATCTTTTTCACTTCAAGGTGCCTCAATTATTTACAACAATATCTGAAACCCCCTGCACTTCCGATTTCAAACCAGTAAAGAGCTTGGCATAACTAGAAATATATATATTTGTTATAAAAATAACCAAACACTAAGAAATATATTGAATCTTGGTTGTTTCAGTTTTTTATAATGTTTATTTCTTTTTTAATTCATTTAAGCCATTTTTGGTGAGGCCCTCTAGTGGACCCTGACCCTAGTTGAGAAACACTGGTGCAGTTTATGCTAGATTTGACCCAGCTTTCCTCTGTCCTTCTGGTTTACTTCAGACATGGACATTGGACAAAACTGAACAAAACGCTTATTGAACTCTGTAGCATTGTCAGTCAATCATGATGTCCCAAGCTCCTCTCACTTTCCAGAGAAATGAGTAGATAGATGTGTAATCAGTTAATGTCTGTAACAAGCATTTCCATCCTGAGTGTTTCCCATGAGAGAGCTAATGTCACATTTGCTTGCCTAAGCCAAACAGTGGGTGCTACCTGACCGCCATGGATCGATACCAATGGATCCGTTTGAATTAGGCCAGTGTTGGAGGCTTGATATGCTGTTCACTCTTTTGTTCCTGTTCATTTTACTCAGCTTGTGTCAGTTTACGTTTCCTCCCTGTATCATCCCATCTTTTTGCTATTCATGGCCATTCCTTTCTGTCTTTGTTCTTCTGTTTATATCGATGCCCCCTGTACAATAAATGCTATTCGTCAGAAAATAAATTGCCATAATGATTTGGACTGCTTCTGTTAACTGATTATAAAAATGTTGATCATAGAAGTCCATTGAGGATTTTATATAGAAAAAGCAAATTTATTTGGAATTTTTTTCACATTTGCCCCATTCACTGTTTTAGAAATTATTGTTGTTAAGAGATCATGTGTGACTTATTGAATTAGTACTGCCATTTGTCCAGTATGAGAAGTTGTAACATTACCAGTAAATTACCAGAAGGTTGGATAACACTTTATTTTACGGTGCCCTTGTTCTTGTTACACATGTTACATGTACTTACTAGTATTTATTATAAATTATGCATAATTACATGCAACTAACCTAAAACCACACCCTCATCCTAACCCTATAGTAAATATATGTGGTTAATTATTATTACTCAGTACTTAAATGTATAAGTACACTGTAACACTGACACCTTAAAATAAAGTGCAACCGAATGTTGCTATATGTAAACAGAGAATTAAGATTTAAGATAAGACCAGTACAAGCACATATGAAGTCATGTTGATGTAGGACATTTGCTTTGGGTCAGTCATTACTGTACATCCTGACGCAGAAGAAATGTTTACACTGTCTGAAAAAGTATCTCTCGACAGGCGAAAGTGTGTTGCCGTGTGGATTTCTTTATTAAAGTTGTTCAAAACACAAGAGCATGAATATAATTGTTTGTCTTAAATTTTCAGGACATCACAAGTTGACTTATTTTGGCATCTTATAAAAAGAAATGGCATTGCTTATGTGAACAGCACATTCGAGCATTTGCCGTAAAAACTAATTCTGGTTAAAGCTTTCGGAATGTAGCCCATTCGCTTACGCACTTCCGCTCAAATTGTTTCCTCCCTTCTCTCATTCTGCTCGAGGTAGAGGACTGATCTGGGACAGAAGGACTCCCTTGCGCTCTGGCCTACTTCAGCTCTGTCCTTTCTCTCTATTACCTCCCCAACTCTCTCTCTATTCCCCTTTCCATCTGTCTTTCTCACTTTTGCCCTGAGAGTGTTGCTCTGTCTGTCTTTTGCCTAAGAGGTGGTGAGGGGTTGGCACATACTCAAGAAAATAATTATTTGGCTGATCTTAATTCAATGTAGACAGTGGTTCCACTCTTTGTAAATTGGTTTTGAAACTCTCTTGTGAAAGAGAAACCAACATGAATTGAGTAAATGTAACTCGGTTTGACTTGTCAAGTAAATTGTGTCAGTTGTGCTAAATGTAACTGTACTATTTTTTTCTAGCATAATGTTTTTGGAAACACAAGAAACAAGAGACAGTCATTCTCTTGGTGTTTGCATAGTAATTGCCTACATTACAGAAACTCTTCTAAATCCCAACATAACAGAACATTAAACTCTGGTAAGACTTTTATTCCCATTCTGTTCAAAACACATAAAATAAAACCTAATAACAACATTTACTCTCTCTTTCCAGTGGGATGGGAACCAGGCTTCCCAGTTTCAGCAATGCTACATTAATTCAAAGAAACATTATGTCCATGATGTCCGATAGCAAGTGGTATATATCCATTTCATAAATTGTACACGAGACATAAGGTTGGAACAGAATGTTCAAAAATAGTTTTTTCATTAATTCATCTATTGATATCATTTTTGGATGTAGTTAAGACGAACAGAAAACTAAATTACTGAAGTTTGGAAAGGTTCGGAAAAAAGACAAAAACATCCGTTTACTTCACTACTAGAATTCTTCTGGTTGATACAGTATAGGCCCTATCTATTCATTTATCAAATGCGTAACAAATAGTTAAAACAAATAGTTATTTGCAAAATTTTGTCGAGTTTATGGGTGAGACAGACTATGTTGTAAGTAACAGAGTTTGTAGAGACAGGTGTCATGCACTTTGCTGCTGCCTGTGTGGTTTTGGCAGACTTGGAGCGCTGAAGTAAATCTACAAACCTGTGCTCTCCAGAGCATCCATACTTCATTCTAGACCCAAACGCAGGACCTGCTGCTGAGATTGGTCTAGCACTTTTGACAAAATGTGTGATGGTGTCTGCATCAGTGTGAGTAAAGGGCATAGGGGTGTTTCTCACAGCATCTGTTGCGTGTGTTTGTGCTTGTAGGTCTCAATGTTGAATCTCACAGGACGACATGACTCTCAGTTGGTCTCCGTCTTTCTCTCTGCCCATTGCTTCATTGCAACCAAGTGAAATATTGTTGCAGTAATGCAGCTGCAGTTTGCCGTTCTCCTTCTTTCCTGGTCGCTCCACTTGCTGCCCATTTGCCGCATGAGGATAAGCTCACTCATGCAAATTGAACTGGGCGATTGGCCGGGATCTCCTGCACTTTTGTGGACCAGATCCCGTGCTAATTGCACCACTGAGAGAGAAAGAGGGATGCAGCAAAAGAGGGGGAGTGGGGCATGAATTTTCCCAGCAGTCACCAGTGCATCATCAAAGTACAGCTATTTTTAGACACGGAAGCAGTGTTGGGGAGCCGATCGGCCCAGAACAGCAGTTTTGCTGCTGTGGCAGTGCATTACGGACGTATTGACTTTCCTATAGGCAGTTTTGCTGCTTATGCATTGTTTATGAAGCACTAAGTTTATGTTCTGGACGGTGACTATTATGAGTGTATGAAATTCTTTAAACCAGGGATTGTTAACCTTTTTTGTGGTTTATGAGCCATCTTTAAGCTTCCAAATTCCAAAAATTTTTCAGTTGTCTTGGTTCAATATTGGGTCCTAATGGAAGCATGGAAATATACAGCCATTGAAAAGAGACCACTGCAAAACTATATTCAGTTTTTATTAAGTTTCATTCTGTGAACTATAGTGACAACATTTCTCCCAAATTCTTCCAAATAAATATGTTTTTATGTGCATTTATTTGCGGAGAATTGAAATGGGACAAACTGTTCAAAATGAAGCAATTTTTTACATTACTTTAGGATCTGTTCAAAAGTGAATATATGATGGAATAAACAAGATATTGTTCACAGCTTTCATGTGTTTTTGCATTCTCTCAGTCATTCACATTGCTGTTGGGTTACTTTGTCACTCCTGTCCTGAGGTTTGTTTGTGTTGAATTCAACAGACATTGGACTGGAATGGAAACAATATATTGCTGCTGTCATTCTGAAACCTTGTATCTCCATGTTTTGGGATTTTAATTTTTTTCCATAAATCATTATTATTAGTCACCTTTTTTGTTTGTCACTATATGATTTAAAAAATATCTAAAAAGTATTAAAACGTGCTTGTCAACTTTGACAACACAGTATGTAATCATTTTAAAAGTACTGTATATTAGCCTCTGTCCTATAGCGTTATGAACATGTTTATTTCCCGAATCAGTGATGTCAGTCATCTAAAGCTTTTAGAGGTGCAGTTACATCACATAACCTAGTCTGTGTGCATTTGATCTTTTCATCCAATCTGTTAATCGGATTCTACGCTCAGTTTCATGCTTTTAATTTTGGTTACTGATTCTGGACAGTATACTCTATACTGTATACAGGATTACCTAAACAAAACTGAAATGCAAATCTCTGCGAGGGAGTGTGGGATTTAGAACCGCTCGTTTTCATCCAACGTGATTGTTTTTGAAATCTGCTTAATGAAGACAGGAGACAGTCCATTACCCTCGAATGCTTCTGCATATAATCCCATTGTTTGCAGAATCATATAGTTGAACACAAAACCTGTAATAATCCACCAATGCTAAATCCTGCATTCATCATCTTTAGCAATATAACATGGTTGGTGCTTTTGATGAGAATATCAGTTAGAAAAATGACTTTTGCTCACACCCCTGCAGATCTTAAAGATCTCAATGCCATTAGAGCAAAGGATGCCATCCAGTTTGTTTATTAGGAGCGTGTTTTAGGGTTGTGCTGAACAGATGAACTCTGTAGGCAATCTGCAGTGTTAGCTGATGAATAGCATGTTGGAGACAAATGAAGCATACCTGTTATCTTTCAGTCTTTGCTTATTTACAGTGGCTCTAACCCATTCTTTTGGTTTACAGCTCTTGATACTTAACACAAAAGGTTAGTTCCCCCTTCATTCGCTGACAGCATTGGTTAAAATGTATCAGTCCCACATGCACTGAGACCATCAATCAGCCTTCAACTGAGCTTTGGTGGCTGTGTCAGCTCAAGTGAACAACTAGATCGATAGTCCTTTAGAACTTTATGCATGTCAGTCATAGATGTCCTAATCTTAACATTGACTTATCACAAATAGAAATTGGTTCATTTTGTGCATGCTTGTTTGGTATTTTCCCGGCATTTTCAGGACATTATTTTAACTGTACAGTATGAGAAATGTTATTTCAGGGTTTCTTTAGTTATCCTAGTTATGTTAATGCGTTTGCAATACGCTTCTATCCAGAGACCAGAGTGACTCGGTGCAATAAGTTTTGTCCATTTGATCACTTTATTTAAACCCATGATGTTGGCGTTTCTAGTACCATACAGGAAGTGGATTATAAAGAATTTGGATAACACCGGCAGCCATATGTAGGGTATTTTGTTAAAGGGATAGTTCACACCAAAAAAAATCATTATTTATTCAACCTCATGTTGTTCAAAATATAACACCTGTAGCCGCCCGCATTAAATTCAAAGCTCTGCTCTTGGCCGACAAGACCACCACTGGTTCGGCACCCCCACATCTTCACTTGGTAATACAGACTTATGTTCCTGCCCGATCCCTGTGCTCTGTAAACGAACAACGTCGGAAAAACAAAGGGAAAAAATCACTGTCGCGCACCTTCTCTGGATAGCCATCATTAAAAATCGCCTAAAAACTCTTCCGTCAACACCTGACCGAATAACACTGACTTCTATTCTTTTCTATCTCTTTTCTACTCTTTCTCAAAAAAAAAAAAAAACTGTGCTAGGCTTTATCAGACCAGTTTTTACGGCACTTATACATTTTGTTATCTTATGTTCTTCCAATTGCTTCCATTGTTTACCTCATTTGTAAGTCGCTTTGGATAACAGCATCTGTTAAATGACTAAATGTAAATGTAAATAACAAAAAAGATGTGGTTTTGTGTCCATTTAATGAAAGTAAGTTGGGCTAGTGGTTAGATTTACATTTAGTCATTTAGCAGACAGACGCTTTTATCCAAAGCGACTTACAGAGAGATTAGGAAGCAATAAAGCGATATGTCATACAGGGGCAATAATACAATAAGTGCTAACACCAAGTTACTAGTTTCCACAAAGCCAGAACACTACTTGTTGATGGAAAGAGTTTTTTTATTTATTATTTATTCATCAAGTATTTATATGTTTTAAGATGTTGTTTGAATGTTGTGAGAGATGTGGTTGATCGGACAGAGTTTGGAAGGCTGTTCCACCAGCAAGGAGTTGCGAAGGAAAGTGATCTACTACCCTTTTGAGAGGGCAATACAAGATGCCGCTCATTTGCTGAACGCAGGGATCTTGATGGAGTATAGGAAGGTATGAAAATATGTTGGTGCAGAGCCAGTGATAGTTCTGTAGGCAAGCATTAGTGACTTGAATTTTACCAACGTTCTTCAAAATATCTTTTGTGTTCTGCATAATCGAGAAATGTCTACAGGTTTGGAATGACATAAGAGTAAATACATGGTGAAAGAATTGTCTTTTTTGGGTGAACAATCCTTTAAAAGACCACTGACATTAACAATGGAGTGAATCATATGTTTTAAGCAAAGAATACAAGCTTGATGTGCTGGTCTGATTTTGTTCTGGCTACCAAACTTGAATTTGGAATTTTTGTATTTGTGAAAAGAGAATAACAACAAGATTCTGAACGTTTTTTTCATTCGCTGCAACAGGTGCGTACTCAAGCCTGTAGCTATTTGCCTGAAGAGACAAGCAAAATGTGGCAAGCATAAATTATAACAAAACAAGAAAACCCCATCTGTGCACTTGCAAGTTTTATATGCTATTGATATATTCAAGGGGATTTTACACGTCTTTTTAAAAGCAAGTGGCAATGACCTACCTGCTATTATCGCCAAATCTATTATCTAATTTACAGAAATGTTTCACAAATGCGAGGCTGCTCGTTTCATAATTGAGCAGAGCATGTTATACGTATTATACGATAGTATGAATTCATTTTAGAGACAAGAGATGAGGAAATAGTGAACACAAAAATAGCAGAGATTGCCTTTAACACTCTGTCATATTCGTATTCGGATGATGTGTCCTCAGGTGTGTCAGTGCATTCATATTACTCTCATCATGAGCCTGGTCATCCATTCACTCCATTTATAAGAGATTTGGGTGAATAGTAAATATCTGCAGAACTTGTTGAAAGGGCAATGGGCGGGTCCCCCACAGGCATCTAGGGGTGGTTGTTTAGCCTACGATGCTGAATTCTGGATAGATGGGTGTGATTGGCTAGAGCGGCTATGCATTAATAATGGAGGAACTGCTGGTTATATTTATAGTAACAGTGGAGGGTGGCGGCGCTGTGAATGGAGAATGACATATGACAGCGCCTCCCTAACCACTCAGCCGCCCGTCTGCTTGCTTGCAAGACCGGTGTGTGAGCGGACGGCGATTGCCGTGACTAACAGAGGCAGAAGTAGCAGGTGAAGGGTCTTACAGACGTGCACTTGAAATGCACATAAACGCACACGATTCTCCATTTAGCTGCAAATTTACTTTACAGTATAGAATACAGTAAGCATACTCTTATCTGCCAGACAGTAAAGCACAGAAAGAAAAGGAATACACAGACGTACTAGATCATTATATTCTCTCCTCATTATCAAGCCTAAGACTTCCTTTGGCTTTCTGTCAACATAAGGTCAGTGCTGTTGGCTCTTCAGACACTGAGGTTGGCTTCTTTTATGTCATATAGGCCACAGCTTCTCTCTACAGTAATTATGGACTGCATAATGATAGCCATAATGATCAAATTAACATTTGAAAGCAAAAAGCCTTCACACCAGACAGGATTGGTTTCATAATTCAGCCCTTAAATGTATTATTGCAAGATTATTGCTTTATTTTCCAATCAGCTATGGGCTACTGATCACAGTCTAGTCTAATCCTCCCAATTAGAGAAAAGAACAGACGTTACATAGAAAGTGATTTTACCAAAACACAAGTCAATAATGATTTTTTTGTTAGACTTTAAATAAGCCAATAGGAGATTCACAAAAGCGTTTTTTCTTTAATTGCACTTTCTATATGTCTGTGTACATTATGCTTCTGTGTTTTCTCAAGCCTGCTTGCAGCGTAATTACACTTTAAATAAAAAATTAGGATTCCTGCCATTTTAGCAAAATTTACTATGCATAGATTGCAGCTGTTTCTTTCTCTCTAGATGTAATCCAATTAGCTTGGGATCAGTGAAATAATTCTTTAGTTTACTACATTGTAAGAATGAATAACCTGACCCTGATGTAAGTTAACAAATACAAAGACATGCCACATAAGTTTTAGAATTTTATGCCTGAAATGCTGTTGTTCTCCAAAACAGAGTCATAATGTAAAAGGCAGTTTAACTTTATTTGAGAAAGTTGAAAATTGAGTAATGCAATTGTGTAGTTTTTTATAAATTAAAATCATTCAAAATGCAGTTTAATTCTGAGAAAGCGTAGTGTCTTTTATTGCGTTGAATAATTTAGAATTCAAACACAATGAAGGCGTGTGAGTTTTGTTGAAGCCAGAAGGAGGATGGAAGAAGGTGCTCCAGTATTGATTGACCCATATAGAAAACCTTACATTGATATAATGAAAATCCCTTGTCTGTTGGGTTATCCCCTTTCTTCTAGAATTGAACCGTATAAAATCAGATTAAATTGACGTTTCTTTTGTTTCCTTGCGTTGCATATCTGACATTCTTGACAACATTTAATAATTAAGTCCTGGCTTCTGTCATTAACTATCAAAGGCAGAAGCTTTTGTGGCATTAGATAGACTCTGGTAATGAGCAAATGGGAATTAATACTGAGAATTTTGTTGAGAAAAAAGACAAGAGATTAAAAACATGAGCAGCACTCAATCCTCTTGTTATCTCTCTTCTTTTGTTAAACTTGTACCCATGCGTCTTAAGCTAATGACTCTGACTTAAAACAGCAGGCCTGTCAACTTCAATCAATTATATGACATAGTATAATATTGCTTCATTAATAGCATAAACAAGTCAATTTATACTGGTTGCCCCTGTCTATTATGGAGGACGAGTATAAATAAATAAATGAATAAATACGGAGTCATGGGGACTTTCTAACACACTTAATAAGGAATTATAATGCATGTTTTATGTAATGCATTTTAAGGACGTACAGAAACAACAACCACGGAAACCATTAGGCAAACATAAGCAACGCAAAAAGGATTTTAAGCTTGTGTAATTCCTATGTACAGTACTGTAGAACGCTACTGGAACGCAGTGACATGACATCATGTGCAAACAACCTATCCTGCACTGAGAAAGACCGCCTACCTTATTAACATACGGACAAGGAAATACAGAAATAAATAAATGTAGAAATGCATAAATAAATGTAGAAATACAGAAATAAATGTAGTGCTACAAAAATGGTACAAAATTTAAATTTTTAACACATTTATTTATTTATACATTTATGTATTAATTTATCCATTTTATTTTAAATTAATTAAATATTTAGTTCTGCATGTATTTGTTTATTTATTTCTGCATGTATTTGTTTATTTATACATGTACCTATTTATTAATTCCTTTATTTATACTTCAGTCATTTTTCGTCCTCCATACTATGTGAAATAATTGACAATTGAGATGCACACTGGACACAATGCAGGGCAGTTACATCAAGTAGCTGTGCATATATACAAAATTGTCCATGTATATAGTCATGCATATACAGAAAGTGCATGCATGTATAAAAATGCATTTTAGCAACATCTAGAATGGACATATCTGGCAACCTGACACAAGTGTGTGTCAATATTGTTCATGGAATTTTACAATTAAATGTACAGCATGTGTGCCTGGTTACATTTTGACACTTTCAAGGTTTTACAGACGTAATGCCAGTTTAATGGCAGACAGGAATATTTATTATTGATTATGGTGAAGGCGGCTGGAGGTGCCCATAGCACGCTCCATTAAATTGCAGACATATTCATTTTCTCAGAAAAAAGACCACTGTGATATCAGTGACACAAATGTCATATGTTACACTATTGATAGAGCTTAAAACAGCCTTTCCAAAGTCTAATTGCAATGATTTACTCAAACTGCAGCTTATAGCGCTACAAAAAAAGAAAGATGACACTACAAAAAACTGCACAATATTTTGAAATACACAAAGTAATAATAGTGAATTATGCTGCAAAGTAGCTAAATTAAATATAGTAAAAGAACAAATAAAGAAGAGTGCAATTACAATAAATTGAACAGGACACAATAGAAGCTTTGAACTAACTTTACTATCAAATCACTTATATTGGCAGTTTGCAATACCCAACTGGGAGTTTATAAATTGTTCATGCGTGTCTGTGTACCGCAGTTCAATATGTCAAATCCCACTGGATTTTGCTATGCTGCAAAACCTGGTAAGCTGCCTTTGGGGGCATGATTTTGAGGCATATGTGCTTTGCTGACACGAAGACTGCTTGGAAACTTGGCGTCTTAATTATGCTCCCTTGCATTACATGTGTACTTTGCGGTAAATCCCACAATGTGTTGCAGTAAAATGTTATATTGAAATCCAAGATTGAGGATGATGCAATTTTAAAGCTTGTTCAATATTGAAAAGTACACTCTTAAAAATAAAGATGCCTAAAAGGTTCTTCACAGTGATGCCATAGAAGAACCATTTTTGGTTCCACAAGGAACCATTCAGTCAAAGGTTTTTAAAAGAACCATCTCTTTCTCACCTTTTTATAATCTCTTTCTCACCTTTTTATAATCTGTAGAACCTTTTTACCACAAATAACCTTTTGTGAAGGTTCTTTATGGAATCAAAAGGATATTCTATGGCATCATGAAGCACCTTTATTTTTAAGAGTGTATTGATAAATATTATTCAATATAGTAAAAAATGCTTTCCTTTATTTGTTATGTCTGTGTATTATGTTTAATTTAATACCATGTTTAGCAACATTGTAACTCCAAAATCTACAAAATAACCACAAACTATTTAAAAAAAAAATCATATGTAAGTTAATACCGGATTCTGAGTGCTTTTTGAGTTGCTTGTGTGAGTGGGCACTTATAGATTTACATTAATTTAAGAGACAGCTGCCAGTGAAGGAAACTGAAGGAAGTTAGCATAGTAGCTCACTAGCTATTGTAAATGGGTGGTTTGGTGCCCTTAGTTATAAAAGTGACAGCAGTTTATATAAATATGTTTAACCGATGACTCAGCAGGTCATACCATTCGGTGTGTTGAGAGAGAGGGTAGGTACTTTACCTCTGAGCGTTTCAGCCTATGTATCTAGAATTGAGTTTTGACATCTGGAGTGCATTTGTGAAATGCATTCTGGTGGAGGAAGAAGAGCGGGTACTTGTCAGAGAGCAAGAGGATATTCTGCCTTCCCCCCACCCCACTTCACAGCCATCTCTCTGAAACAGAGACGTTTTAATCCCGTGTTTGCCCATTCAAATCCTTCTGAAGGCCGTATCAACGCAAAATACGTCTGTCACAAAAACGCTAGATCAGCTTCGCGCGCACCTGAGGGAGCTGTGGGAAAACAGCAGCATGAACTGTTTCAACTCTGCCTCTCTGTCAAGCAGCATGACTTTGAGAAAGCCCTCAGGCCATAGTCATGACACATCACCTCTCAGCACAGTAAGGGCTAGCTTTATTTGACACGTTAATCCAGATCTTTAACCGATTTACCCGTGACTGTCATTGTGTGTTTGTCTAGTTTTAGTCTGGAGTAAACTTTGGACTTTGTTTAATTGTGTCAGCCCTGTTTTAATGTGTATGTTAGATTAGACCTTTCAGTCGCTTCTGCATTCTAAAGAAGGATTTTTCATTTTCTTTTCTTAATACTCTCAAACACATTTATTTGTGAATCAAACACTCCACGTCAAGATTAGATAAGAATGGATTAAGTTCTTTAGTGTGAAGAGCACAGAAACCAATAAAATATAATGACAAAGAATGCTGGAAGTTTTCAGAATACACAACCGCATCTTTAGATAGCTTTTGAGGGAGCAATAAAAACACTAAAATATTTCAGAAGTCTGGGAGATTTTGTGTTAGATTTCATTATTATTTTTTGTCTTTTCTGAAAAGTTCAGTGTTCTTTTCCTCAGCGTACTCTGATTCACCTTGGATTGTCAAGACTATGTTTCATTTGTCTTTTTTAGTGGTAGCTATCTGAGAGTTAACTGGTTTTTGTACGGCAAATTGCAATAGCTACCCAAGCTAGACTGAGACAAGAAATGTTGCTTTATTGTGGACATACAGTATGATGTTTCTTTCATTAGGCCTAATGATAGGTAGCATAGGATTCACTTTTTGTGTTCATTAGCTCTGCTTTGACATAGCGTCGACAAAGCTCAGTGCATTAGCTTGGAAAACCTGCAAATTCACCACAATGACGGAGTCAGTGAAGCTTTTGTAGACTGCAGAGATCAAAAGCGTCCCATTCTGTCAAAGTTCACTTGAAGGTTTTTTTTTAGACATGCAGGCAAGAAAAGACAATGAGGGGAGATTGTGTAACGTGGTCATATGACTATTGACTATATGACTATTAAAAAAGGCATTAATACAGTTATTTCGCCTCTTCGCTCAAGCCAAACAAAAACACTCACCTCATTTATTTATACATGACACTTCCCACTCTATCACCTTACTCATTACATCAGTGGTTTATATTTTTTGGTGCGCAACCCAGTTTTGTAACTTTCAAAACTCTCTGACCTCACACACCCACCCCACCCACAGCATAAAATGAAGCTCTCACAGACGCAACTACTGGCAAATAACTGAAAGTGGCAAATTCTTAAAGGTGCAATGTGTAATATTTAGGAGGATCTATTGACAGGCATGCAATATAATATGCAGTATAATATACATATATATACTATATCTTCAGAGGTGTATAAAGACCTTACATAATGAAGTGCTTTGTTTTTATTATCTTAAAATGAGCTATTTCTATCTACATACACCGCGGGTCCCCTTACATGGAATTCGCCATGTTGTTTCTACAGTAGCCCTAAACGCACAAACTGCTCTACAGAACGCGTTTTGTAAATATACGTTTTTCTTTCTGCAAAGAAGCAAAAACGTGATGGCATCTTTGTCATGTGTCAGCCACCGTAGTGCTTCAAAAGGTAGGGGAGATCGGTGGAGTGAGCCGTTGGCTGCAATTCACAACCTTACTGCTTTAACCATAATTCCTCCACAAATGTATAAGTGGGTTGTTAAGGTTGTAAGATTGAGTTTATCTTTTCACACAGGTCATGTTGAATCTTATATTTCATATAATAACTGATATTGTGTATATATATATATATATATATATATATATATATAAGATGCAGTTTATATAGTCATCTTTGCCCTCCAAAGTTGGAAGCTGCATTACCCATTCAGTAGTTTTGTTGTTTTGATGCCGATGTCATCAGTTACCAGAGTCTGTAAGACTATCTTATATCTTTTGTATTAACAACAAAATGACTAAAAGCAGCATGTCATTATTCTGTCTTGTTCATAGTGGGAGGAGCAGTCCTGCTTTCGTGCCATCCTGCATGGTGTCTCCAATCATTTTTAAGCATAAAAATCTCAGAGACCACACACTCTCTACCCCTGCAGCGTTCCGCTTTGATGTGTGTAACCACTTTATGTGCTTCCATTCACATGCCTTTTTTTCATTGAGATGTCTGTGGTCTTATCTGGCTAGCTGGAAGATGGAGGCTAGCGAAACACTGTTCGGTCCCTTAGCGGTGGCCAGGAAAAGAGTTGATTCTTACGATGAGCTACATTTGCGTCCAATGTCACGTGCACAGAGGTTGGCTGATAGGTCATGTGGTGACATCACTGTCGCATGTGAGCAAATAAGAGGTGGAAACCGCTTGCCTTCATTTCAAAGCATTGTGACCTTTCCTCTGATGTACACGAGACTTCTCTCTCCACCAAGTATAATCTTGTTTGTTCGTTGTTGAAGTCTCTTTGAAACTCAGAACACTCATAAATACTTTGTCTCGGCTCTGTATGTGGGCTGCTGCTCTGTGTAACAATCTCACGCTCTCCGTATAGATCCACAGGTCACTGGTGATTGATGCTGAACTTAGAAGCATCAGCTCGTGTATAGAATATGAAATCGCTCAGCTGGAAAGTAGGCTACATGCTCAGGTGTTTCGAGATTGTCCTTTAAAATCTCCTCATCGCCGTAATTTCGCTAATCTTCCCACCAATCTTACAAGAGTTTATTTAAACTTAATAAAAACAGTGAGCCAGATTTAAACACACTATTTTTCCAGATAACAGCAAGTTAATTGAAAAATTTGTAAGAAATGCCTTAAGGAAAGAGGAACTGGTAGACTGAGTTAGGTTCTCTGATCTATCAAATGTATTTTCAGAATACGCAACATTTTCTGAGTTTGTGCAGTCGTTCTGGTAAAGTGTGTTTGAAGGAGGAGGATCTGAGATCTTAATTAGCCCCATGGTGAAGAGTTGTCTACTCAAAGAGAGAGTTTGATTTGTAGCTTCCCTAGAGGTGCATCAATGTGGAAGTTCAGCTGTTTTCTGCTCTGCTGTAGTCTGTGTTATATAACAAGACCAGAAATCAACAGAGCACACAGTAGTCATGCGAGCTTTCACTGTATTAATGCTTTTTGTCATTTCTATACAGATGTGATCTTGTGAGGTGGTTAATGGTCTTGTGATCCTTTTCACAATGAAGTGTTCTTCTGTGCATATGGTCAATTACATAATCTGAAATTGGCAAGATGGGAAAAAGGAAGGGTTAAAGTTAAAAGTGGGTCACTGTTATTATACACGTCATGAAATAGGGTTTTAGTTGTATGAACTCTGGTGTAAGGATTAATGAGGGAATGGGAATTAGCATGACTTGCTTTCATTATGCAGAGGAGATTGCTGAAGAACTCCCTGAAGATTTGAAGCATCTTAGGGGCCGAGCTTGTGTCTCAGCTGGTTGACTGACATTTGTTCTGACACACAAGATCGGATTGCGGGTCATGAGAGATAGTAGTGCACACACGTCATTTCCTGTCCTTTCCGAACAGTGTCCTACACACATTAGCCTCTTTGTGTGCGTGTGTATGTGTGCGAGTGAAATTGGTCGCTCCAGTTTCGTGGCGTAAAAGTGGGGCGGTCTGTTCCTTGGAAGTTTCCCAGTATAATGTCCTAGGGGCCGAGATACTGAAAATATCTATCTATATAGATGCTTTGTCCTACATTAAAGTGAGGGTGAAAGAGAGAGAGCTATAGAGAGGGCAGAACACCTGAGAGTGTGCAAACGACGCAGGAAGAGAGTGATGAGAGAGAAAAACCACAGGGAAGATTCAGAAGTATTTGGATTTTCCAGCTGTTAAAATTCACCAGAGGTACTGATGGCCATGAAGACAAGTTGATTTTGTTCAGTGTTTCTGGATTTTGTGACTTTGTCTAAGTACTGGGGTCTTACTGGGGTGAAACAGGTATTTTAAATGGAAGGCAACCTCCCTCCCATTCAAGCATCAGATAGTAACATTCCCATTGATTTTCATTGAATGATTTTCAGGGGTAATTGAACTATTTTAATAGCACATTTTCTAACCATCTTTTGTCTTATGTCAAAAACGTCATTATTAAAATTCTCTCTGTCCGAATAATAAGCCTGTCATCTATGAAGTTAAAGGGATATTTTGCCCCAAAATAAAAACATCGTCATTTATGCACCCTCCTGTCGTTTAAAACTTGTATGACTTTCTTTCTTTTGCAAACCACAAAAAAATATATTTTGGTAAATGAAAAAACGGTGGTACACATTGACTTGCATTGGTTTTGTGTCTATACAATAGAAATGAATGGGTTCCTCCATTGTTCGGTTACCAACATCTTTTTTTGTGTTCTGCAGAATAAAGAAAGTCATACAGGTTTGAATTGACAAGAGGGTAAAAAATGACCAAATTTTCATTTTTGGGTGAACCATCCCTTTAAATTGACTTAAATTAACATAAACTTTTTATATAACTAAACATATCAGTTCAGTTAATCAGTTTGTCATTTTTGTCATTGTCTTCTGTCTGCTCAGATTGGGTTTTTCCTGAACAAAAGATAATGTACAGTAGTACAAACTATATATAACAACAGAGCATGAGCTCAAGATTAAAGAAGACTAATCCACCAAGATTATGACCTGAGGGATCATGTCAAACAATGATATTGTATAATTACTCTACAAGCTACAAAACCTTTACAGCTCATTAAAACGTGTCGAAATATGGACATGTTGAAGATCTCTAGGACACAGTAAATGAGAGGATGTCATGAGAGAAGGTCCAAAGAGAAAGAGATGGGTAGAGATATTGTTATCATGCACTTCTCATCTCATGTTTCCCTCTTTCACTACAGAGGACATCAATTATTTCCTTTGTCTCTTTAACTCTGCTGATGATTAATTGAGATATGCCCAGTTCATTGTGTGCTCTCACATTCTTAATGTCCTTTCCAGCTTCATTCCCAAGGTCTCTTTAACTCTGTCTTGAGTTATAGGCACTTTAATTGAATACTGTACACTATTGTCCTGTGATTTTATTTCATATTACAGACACAAATCCTGTCTTGTTTGGTTAGATATGTTACATAAACTGTTATCTAATGTAAGATTAACATAAAATGAAGGTAGTTTTAAAATCCCATTTTTATGAGAATTACTGTTTTGGTCGGTCCCGTCTCGGAGGTCCTAACCTGGACTATACGACATAAAAATCATGTACTTCTGATATTAATGGAAATATTACTCCTTTACAGTTTCTAATAAATATTAATATTAAAGTTGATTGAAAATGTATTTTTAAAGTAGCTATATATACCAGATTTGGTACTTGGTCATATAATATTTTAGACTTTTAGATCATATTTGTAAAGTTCCTCTTACTTACTGTCTCTTTTCTAATTTTATCTAGTTTAGCTCATCCTCACATGCTTCAATCCCATCATGCACCTCTTCCAACATCTAAGTTTAGCATCTCAGTGCTCTCCTTTTTAATCCAGCCTTTCATTTCATACTTCTCTCCTCCTGCTGTGCCTGACTTGCCCTGTCCTGGATCTAGAACTTGCCGAGACTAATCCCTCTCTATCGCCACATCCCGGCCCTCTCTCTGCCTCTCTTTTTCGTTCGTTCAATCTCTCACTACAGCTCCCTCCAACCTTCTCCTTTTGCCCTCTATCTCAGCTCCCACCCACCTCATTGTCAATCCCTCCGATCTGTGATTAGTCAGCAGGAAAAATATAGTTTTTCACTCTTTCTTTTTAGATGCTTTTTCAGATTGTGCCCATTGCTTTACCCCTGTACACTGTTTGTTTTTCCTCTCTGTCTCTCTCTCTTTCAAAGCAGTGCAGCTTTCTATGTCATTTGGCTGTGTTCACATAGCATCGGGATATGGTTGTCAGTCTTGTTTGGAGTGCTAAATACAGTTTGGTTCTGATTTTAGACATGGCTAAGTGTCTTAAGTGACATTTTCCTGCACGTAGAAAACATTTATTTGACCATTTTAAACATAAAACCTTTGTTATGTGCATTTCTCAATGACAGTGTGATAAATATAATATATAAGCATGTCATGTGACAACAATGATGCACAAGTTTAAGTCATCTTACTTAAAGAGTTGTTTCTATGTGCTGTACAAACAAAACAGCAGTAACAACTACATGCCTGTCACGTCTTTGACATATGTATGACACAAGCTGTGTTTTTCTTCAATGCTGTAAATACCTGATGTAAGGCTTTTGGATTCAGATTATGAAACATGTCAGAATGTGGCGATACTTTACTGTGTGGTCGGAGAGCCAAAACTGCTGTTTGTGTTGGGGCGGAGGAGAAAGAAATAAACCTGCAACTGAACAGAAGCAGAGAGTTTTTGGCTGCTTACTGTATCTGAGAGGATAAGAGCAGCAGGAACTGCCTGAAATAAACATTGAAAGAATTAAATCCTTAGATAAACTATACAGTCTCAATATTTATTCGCTACAGTAACAGATTATTTGATTCGCACATCAGGACAGATTAAGAGTCACACCAGTAGACCAGTTTTTATTTCAATCTTGTTTCAGGTTTGTGCTATTTTGCTTCCGGACTTACATGCAGATGTTACAGTATAGTTCATAGTACATTTGTGGTTACTACACAGTAAATGTACAAATAAAACCATCAATCTATTGTTATTATATTTAAACTATGGTTAATTTATGTAAAGGGTAGACATGCATAGCCATCTTTAGCAAAAAAAAAAACACTTGGTAAAGCTGGGTGCCTAAGGAATTCATGCTGGTTAACCTATCTTTAAAAATCTCTGGATATAAAACACAACGTTTACTAGTGTTTTCAGCAAGGATTTTTCCTTTCATCGCTCTACTGAACTTTTCTGAGTGTTCAGTGATTAAATATGGTCAGTGTGCCTCAGGTTACAACACAGCAGCCCAAACAATCCAACATTTGTGGCTCTGAACCTAGAATGTCTGTAATGTTAAAGCGGGATTTCACAAAGAACAGAGCTTGCCAAAGGGACATTTTTTCGATCCTTGGTTGTAAATAAAGGGGTTTTGTGCTTCATTTGTTGTATGCCCCACTCCACTTCTCCCTCCCATTGTCATTTATTTTCTCTGACAGTCATATTATTTCTTGCACAAGCCCTTAATGTTCCTATCACATATTTTATGTCAATTGTTCACCATTTTCCTCCCTCTGGCAATATCTTTTTCTTCTCTTTCTCTCTCTCACTCTCTCTCAGAGAACGTATGACACAGTGCGGTTTTCGGATATTGTGCGCCAAACACGCCCCCTTGTCTTTTGCTCACGTTTTTTTGTTTTATGCATCACACAGTCACAAATTCACTCTTGAATGAACATAACCCGTTCTTTCACTTAGAAAGTAAATTACACATAATCGCATATGAACCATTGGGAAAAAAGGTAATCAGCATTGTAATTGCTTTGCACACATCATTGTTCATATACACGTTTAAACTTGAAATGAATGATGGTCAGAAGCCTCAGGGTCATGATATTGGATTGAACTTACAAATGAAGCTCTTAGGCCAGCATTAAGATAGTCTGACAGGAAGTCTGACTGTTTCACGGAGTCTCAGTGGGGCACTTCACAACAAATCCACAGGCTCGCAGCTATTATGATGCGTGTGCTTTGTTGAAGATGCAAATTGGGTGTAATTGCACTTGGCACGTTGTCAAATTTGATAGTGTTACTCACTGTATATTTCACACAGCTTTTATTAATTAGATGACTGAAACTTCAACGCTGTTATTTTGAATAGTTAGTTTTCATGGTGAATATAATGTGATGGTGTTGCAGGACCAGCTTTTGAATTGGGTGTCTGCAGAGACATTAACACCAGCTGCCCTCCAGTACAGAGTGAATAACCCTGATGGCGGCCGTGCAATGATATCTTGTTCAAAGGTTCAATTGCTTTCTGTCTCACTGAAGCAAAACATGCTGCTCCTAATGAAAACTCATTTAAGGTGCTGGAAACACAAACGTTGGGAATCTATGGAAGTTTTGCTTCTTTCAGCTGAATTATCTTTTAAGTGAGTCATTAAAATACCATTAAAGAAGTACAGACTTGTCAGAGTTGTAGACTAGTGGTACTAGTGTTTTTGACACATGACTTTAAATTCGATTGATGTCTTTTCCCATTCATTGCATGTCTTTTCTATCACTTTATTAAAACTGGCAAAAAAACTAAACCATTTAGACTTTAGGTATAGACACACTTAATCAGGTCAAGAGCCCTTGGTGTATAGAGAGAAATTAATGGCATATTGTCTAAATTGAGTGTTGCATGGTTCATAATGTGTGTTGTACTTAAAGTAGCCTATACCATATTAATGCTCTGATATAATGTTAGATTTAAATTTAATTAATCATAATTCTCAAAAACACACAATAATTGCGGCTGAAAAAATAGAAACACAGTACTGCCCAAAATGTGTATTTAATGGTTATAATTGAAATTGTATTGGTTTTAATAGAAGCTATAATGGTGTCTACTGGTATGTGATGGATTTTGTTGGTGGGGTGTTATCGGTCATATCATGTTGGAATAATGTCCAAAACACACTAGAAAAGGGAATTTTATATAGTTTTAATGGAAAAAGCTAATGGTTCATCATGGTATTTTAATGGACACAATTAGAATTTCTTATGATGGGCAATTTCATGCAATATGTCAACATTTAGTACAGATGTCAACATTTGGTGGTTCAATGGGGCCATGTGAAATGTCTCTTAAAGTTTTTAAATAATTCTTTCTATTTTTAGTGCATATATATGTACTTCTATAGTCTGGTAAGGGCCATTTTCAGGATTGTCACATACATAGTGGTACATATTCCTAATAAATGGACAAATAAACTAACTATTTTATGTTCTTTAAAGAGTCATCCCTTCTCCATTTGTTGGGAATTTTGCTTCTGGTTTTTGCATTTTAATTAGGTATGCAGTCTCTCAAAAACATCGATATTGCATGTTTATTTCCCTTTTTTAAAACTTGTGCATAGATATTTTTTTGATGTTTAGACTATATCAACAATGGTTTAGTAAAATATAAACAGATGGTTCAGTATATAGGTAACAAATACATTCTCTGAGCATTTATATGTCACATCCATAACGTAAAATGTCACATAATTCTAGAATTGCCCTAATGGTTTCTGTAGTTTTTAGCAGGGTTGCCAGACACCTCATGGGTCACCTGTTAAAGACCTTTGCTTGACAGAATAATAAAAAATACATTGTAAAAGACAGTAGGAAGTTTGCAGTATGTGTCTTTCAATATAGATTGTGTTTAGAGGCAATTATGTGTGTAGATATCTGTGCTAATGTGGATAATATTCACACTTTTTTCAGACACGTCTGACTGGCACAATACATGTTGTTGTAAGATCCTCCACATCTAAGTGTGGAAACAGCATCTGAGCCACAGAGCAGCTGGGAGTGAGTGGCACTACAGAGACTTATTTTGTTCCCTCTCCTAAACACAGTAATCCTGTTCTGAAGAGGTGTATTTGAAGGAGAGATTTTCAAGAGTCTGAGAGTGCATGGCTTTTCTTCAGTGGTTTTGTTAGTGATCTAGGACATTTGAGGTGTTACAACACGGTGCCGAGTGGTGCTGCGGGGGGCCAGGTCTCAGAAAAACAAGCCCACAATAAGCAACCTGGGGCCATTTATGGATTTTGGAGAATTGCAAAAAACGTATTGATCTTATTATGCTGCTAATTGTTGCATTATAAAGACATAAGCCACAAGAGAAGATTTTAAGACGGGTAGGGCCCAACATGAAAGAGTCAGGTAATTGCTGTTATGCAATTGTAGAGATAGCAGTGTGATAAAAGACACCAATGTGCAAAAAACACCTTCATAATTAGTAATTATAAGAGAAGATTATTGTAACGTTAGGTGTTTTAGTTGCTAAGCAACATGGAAACTTTATTCATAAATACAAAATGTGTGCAGAATGGAAGAAAGTTGGATGTGGAACACAGCTCATCCACAATTTACAGTCTGTCTTTTATAAACGTCCATGAAACATGCAACATACAAGGCTGTCTAAATCAAAAGGATGGAAAAGCCCAAAACACAAGACAAAAGGTGAAACTAACTATGATGATTAATGATGTAATATAGGGGGCAGCTTGAACAGCCGGTGGTGAGATTTGACAGCTTCAATTAGTGGTCGGTCATACTTTATTGTGCTGCGGGGGCCAAAAACACGGACTAAAAAGTTCCACAAATCTGTGACTGCTCACATTTATGAAACAACTTTATGAACAAACAAGCCCCAAGTCAGTTATAATACTCAGGCATGGCTGAGTGCGTGCAGGAGCACAGACATTGACACCAAGAACATATCAGGAGAGCTGTATGCATGTCTATGCATAGAAACATCATGCTCTTCATTGTAATAACTGTGTATGTTTTGCATAAGGGCAAGTGGGACATGAGGGCTACTGTAGGTGGAAGCCTGTGAATGAGAATCAGCTTCTTGCCGTGCGGTGCTAAAGGGAGAGCGTCTGTTCCTATAGCGACCAGCGGCGCTTTCCAGATGGGAGCTGCCGAATATCTGATTGAGTGATGTGGGATTGTGTTTTTTTTATTCTCTCAAACTCCTACTTATGTTCTCTACATCTCATCTCTCACTCCTCCTCTCTTCACAGTGTGTCTCTAGAGATGATGCCGTTGCCGTTGGTGCCACTCTCCCTGTCGCCATGACGATGCCGCTCAGCCCCCTCTCCAGCGACGAGGAGCACCAAAGAATGCTGGGAAACAGTCAACACCTATATCCAGGGGCAGAAGAAGAGGAGGAAGAGGAAGAGGAGGAAGAGGAAATGGATGATGACGGCATAGACGAGGAAGGAGATGAGGAGAACGGAGAGCTGGAGTTGGATGACGAAGAGGAAGCGGATGAGGAACATGACATCAGGCGTTTGAGGGGAGGCAGGGAAGAGGGGCACAGGCAAAAAGGCGCAATGGCTGGACGAACCCCAGGAGACAGACAGATGCGGCCCGGGAACCCGGGCCACGCTGCCAACCCTTATTCGTCCAACCCTGGACCCACTCACCAACAGACAGCTACTCAGCAGCAGCAGCAGCAGCGTAAGCTGAGGGAACGGAGTTCAAGCAACCCACCTGACGATGCACATATAGCTATGATGGTGTTTCGCATTGGCATTCCTGATATCAAACAAACGGTCAGTCACAAGCACTCATACATACCCACACCTATTCCACAGTTATCCGCTCATATGCAACATTCGTCTTTATACTAACTATGCCCAGTTGCAAAGCCTACTGCATGCATATTACACCATCAAACACAGGCCATCAGGCCTTTGTGGGGAGAAAACTAAAGCAGGGACTTTAACATATATTATTAATATATTAAAGTAATAGTTTACCCAAAAACAAAATTCTGTCATCATTTATTCATCCTCTTGTCATTTTAAATCTTTATGACTTTTTTTCTACTGCAAAACACGAAAGAAGATATTTTGAAGAATGTTGCTAACCAAAAACTGTCCCCATTCACTTCTGTTGTATGGATACAAATCCAATGCAAGTCAATGGGGACCAACGGTTTCGTTTACCAATGTTTTTCAAAATATCTATTCTTTTGTGTAGAAGAAAGGTTGTACAGGTTTAAAATGACAGAATTTTCATTTTTGGGTAAACTATCCCTTTAAGTGTTGCTTTTAAGGCTGGTCAATAATACCAATGCGTGTAATATAATTGTTTAACATACTTTGTTATGATACTTACATTGCAAAGTCATTAAGATAATTCTTTAGGATGTACAGAATCGAACATTTGTACAACTAAGTAACTTACATTAACTTACAACTTAATATATTTTATTGTGAAAATAAAGCACTTTTATGATGCTTATTATTTATCCAATATATAATTTACACAGTTATTAGGCTTGTGGGTTAGGAATTATATTTCTCAGTATATGAAAAAAGGGAAAGAGATGAATGACACAGACAACAGACTTTGGAAAAGCTGTTCTCAATTGTTTAGTGCCAGCATGAACATCTGAAGCAGTCAGGAGCATGTGTTCTGCTGTGGCAGATCAGAGTCTTCTTTCACTGAAACGGGGCCAGATGTTCTCCAATCAGTACACATCACCTCCACACACTTACTTTTAGCAGAAAGATACTTTTACCCTATACTTACTGCCCTATGAGGTGCTGTCTATAATATGCAAGTCGTTTTTCAAACCAACTCATTCGAACACGAGCAAAATGTATTTGTACAATGCTCATCAAGTGATATATTGTATACCTCACTTTGGATAAAAGTGTCTGCATTATGTAATGCACTTAAAATCACTAAATAGCCACTGCATTTTATTTACAAGTTAATCCGGGCATTATATGCACCGTAGTAGTGATGCGCTTAATGCAAGTTAATGCAGTTTTTCCATTACAAACACAGATATTTTCTATGTAAATTTGGCCCTTTTGAAAATTGCACCTTCTACACAAAATTTTGCACTTTATAGCCACTGAAAGCAGTATGCATTGCTTTTATATACAGCTTTTCATATATATTTATATATATATAGAGAGAGAGAGAGAGAGAGAGAGAGAGAGAGAGAGAGAGAGAGAGAGAGAGAGAGAGAGAGAGAGAGAGAGAGAGAGAGAGAGAGAGAGAGAGAGAGATGATTGTTTAACGTTTGCAGCAGTACTGTAATTCATTAAATGATGGAGAAGAGCTTAATATATGGGCATAAATCCAGAGTATAGACGAGGGCACTTTCAGCATTTTAAAGAGCTGAATCAGGTGCATCGCAGCAGTTGAGCACAATTCAAGCAAAGTGTGAAATCGCAATAGCCTTCTGCATCCACAACCCAAAACGGAGACCCGTAAGATCAGAAATTGAGCCGTGTAAATGGTGTTCAGCCCAGATTTGGTAGGTTTGTTGTACCGTTACCTGATTTGCATAATTTGTTTAGTGAATCTGAAGCTAAGACAACACATGCAAATCAGCCCGGCTCTTAGTGGACACAATTCCTTCTTAGATCCGTATAATCAGATCTAAATCTATTAATTCAGAACTAATCATTTTAATTAGCCGGGACTCATTAATGTCAGGGAGAGATTCCAATAAATCATTGACCTGTGTAATTACCCTGAACTCCTTAACTTTCTAATCATTCATGTCTTTATGGTATATGGTTTTATGTTTGCTCAGGAATCTATATTTAAATATGGGCTGACGCTGGCTAGATCTGCTGAAATTGCCCTCCAGTGTATGCTTACACAGTCTGCGTGTGCTTGCACGGGTGCGTGTGAACGTAAGTAGATTTTATCCCAACATCTCTATGCAGATTTGCAAACCTCTGCAAAATCTTACTTTCGGTGCTCCTATCCCAGATAGAGATAGAGAGAGAGAGAGAGAGAGAGAGAGAGAGAGAGAGAGAGAGAGAGAGAGAGAGAGAACAGAAACATCCACATGTTACTAATACACCGTGCCAACAGCTCAAAATACAAAAAAACATCCTTGTGACTTTTAAAGACACACAGAGAGAAAATATAATAAAATGACTGAAAATGATTGAAGGTGACCTCAACAGCTGTAGAGCAGAGAAAGCGAGAAAGAGAGAGAAAAAGACCCGAGTATGAAGTGGCCCAATAAAAAGCTTGCGATGGCGTTCAAGTGAAGCTCTTTCTCACGAGGCAGATTAAGAGGTTCAGTGGCTTGAAGAATGAAATCACCACTGCTGTAATCCGTTTATTGTACACCACAAATTAAAGCAGGCACTTTTAATTAAAGCCACTGTGGACCCACAGACTGATAGGGATGTTCCTTCCCCGACCAGAAACGCAGTCTCTGTTAACAATCTGCTACCATCCAAAACTTGAACAGAAATCAGAGATTGGTGTTCAAAACTACAGTAAGCACAGTAACAGTAAGTGTTTATTTGTGTAATCGGTCGTTTTTTGCTGGAAATTCCCCATTCCTTGAGTCTTCGGCATTACATCACATTAATAAACCGAGGACCGGTTTATATATCACATGTGTGGATATTGTGGGTAGCAGAGCGTTGTTTGTTTTTACAGCAGTCGCTTAGAATGTAAACTAACCTAGATGATGCCGTTTAAAGGTGCTGTGTGTAATATTTAGGAGGATCTATTGACAGAAATGCAATATAATATACATTGTTTTCAGAGGTGTATAAAGACCTTACATAATGAAGCGTTATATTTTTATTACCTTAGAATTAACTATTTCAATCTACATACTAGGGGATTTACATAGTCGAATCAGAATCGTCACGTCTTGCCTATAGTCGACTGATAGTCGAATCGCACAGTGTGTGCGCGTGTGAGTGTGCGTGCGTGCGCGTGTGTGAGTGTGCGTGCGCACGCGTGCATGTGGGGAGGACAGCAGGTGGTTATAACAAGGGTACAGCGCAGCGCAACATTGATGCACACAAAAAACAATCAAACATTAATTTACAAAATTTGTTTAGGACAGAATATACCTTTATAATAAATAAACATTTTAAAACAAATAAGCCAGATTCAAGTCACAATAATGTGCAAAATAAATGTATTTAGGCAAAATGTCGGAAATGCAGGGGAACATTCAAAACACAGGCCACAAATAGTAAAATTAATTGACATTTACCTTAAACATCACATAACAATGCCAGACCATATCTCGGCTCAAAATAATACATTATTTTTTACAAACTGGAATAGCCATTACCAATGAACTACCAATAAAGTGACTTTATTTACCGCATGTAAAGCAGGAATGTAATAAAGCATCTTACTATTTAAACAGTCAAAAAGACCCTTTCACCTTTTTTCATGCATACTTTTTATTCGTCCTACTGACGCGCACGCTGGCTTTCATTGCAGAGAATAACAAGTTCCAAAAGTCTGCGGCGTGTTTGCTATATGCGGTAATTTTAGTTATATTACTTTATTATTATTTTTTTTGTATCATGCAGCGCAAAGTTCAGTCTAAGTAACGAACTGCGTGCATTTACACACAAAGTGTTTATTCATATTTATATGCCCAAACATTCAGTAATCGACAAATGTTTAGAAACTGTGTAGCCTACACAGTCATCTGCGGCTGCGTGCGGAACGCGCTGCTTCTCTTTACAGGCTCACAGTACAGATGACACAGAGGGATGTGATCCTGCGCCGGTTCATAGCCAGACCTCATGCTCATATGCGCCGGGGGTTTCGGTACCCAACCCTGAAAACTGTCCCATTTCTTTACATCATAAATTATATTTTGCCGGTGCAGTGCATGCCCGTCTGCTACAGCTTTGACCATATAACCAAAATGGCATGATCCCCATTGCCTAACACCTCTGCGAAGATTCGACTGTGAGATTGGTAGTCGAATCAGGCTCCTCCTATGGAAGCATTGAATCTTTGACTAGTCGGGGTCACCCCTACTACATACACCACGGGTCCCCTTACATGTAATTCACCATGTGGTTTCTACAGTAAGGCTGCACTCACAAACTGCTGTAGAGCCAGTTTTAATTTTTGTATGTTTCCGTTAAGGCTGATACACCCTCTCATTCTCTTTATTCTTACATTTTGTATTTAAGTGTTTACAAAAACTGAACTGTATCTTCTCATTGCTTTTGTTTTTCTCTTCTATTGTGGGAGTCTTTACTTACTGTACTGTAGGTATGTTTGTGTGTGAAGAGAAAAGAAAAACAATGTGTTTCTGTTATATCCAAAGCTGCCTCTTCAGTCCAACAAGCCGCTAGCAAATTGTAATTAGCGTAAGATATGTAAGATATCTAAAAGATGATGGCAGTAAAACACCTGGAGGTGATAAACACTTTGCCAAACACATTTCTCATGATGTTACAGTATTAGTTTATCTGCAGTATGTCTATACAAAGGGAATATATGACTCATTTACGCATATGACGGACGCTTTCTTCCAGTGTGTCTTCCAGTGTATTCAAGCTATACAGAAGATTTTTATTTTTTAACATTTGTAGGAATTGAACCCATGACATTGGCATTGCTTGCACCATGAGCTTCAAGTTGAGCCACAAGAAATGACTCAAATGCTGCAGTACAAAAGTGTATTCATGAAAATATTATACCAAGATAAATCCAGCTTGAGTCATTTCGTTTGACATCGTGAATAATTTATCTGCTTTTCTGTATACATCAAAGGAGCCAGTCGGGTGTAACCAGCTGTCAATGTTGCTTTATTTTAAAAAGACACGATGACATTCTTTACTGCCTTTCCCTTGAATTTTTTTCATGATTCTTGTCTTACCTCAAACTGTATGCTTTCACCACTCTCTCTCCGTTTCTCTCGTATGTCCATATAATCCCAGTGCATTAGGCCTGCTCTACATATCAGTTCATTCTTCCTCAATAAACTGTAATTGCTTGTTAATTGTGATTTAATGAGTTTGAGGAGAGACAGGGTGCACTAACACAAACCTTGAATCTAGGGAGAAGTGTTTTTAGGGCCACAGTAACGCCCACACGCCCTGAATACACTTGTCTTTATGATGCAGTGATACTGCACATGGGGGGCATGGTGGGAGGATTTGAAAAAAAAATCTGAAAGAGTCACCTGAAAATAGTGTAAACCTCTGCTAAGCCCTTATACAGCGACCCTGCATGTCAGAATCATTAACCATACACTGTAAAAAAGTTCATTCAACTTACAAATATTAGTTAACTAATGAATTTCATGCAAACTGGTTATGTTAACTAATATTTTTTAAGTTGAATTAATTCCACATTTTAATGCAGCCAGGTTACTTCTTATTTTTAAGTAAAACCAACATTTCCTTTTTACAGTAGAGTGTGACTGCTGGTCTATACACCAGTGATTACTGAGAGACATCCCAGCAGGAGTACAGAGAGATGATAGGAAAGAATGGACAAGGAAAAAGTGCACATAGGTATCAGTGGCAAAAGAAAACGTGATGTTGAGTGGAAGGGAGTGGTCATGAAGATATGCGTGAGAGAGATAGAGAGAGGGGGGAGTGGGACTGCAAAGGTTATTTCCCTGTGGATCTCATTAAAGGTTCTTAATCCACCTGATACTGCCCTGCAGAAATGATCCTGAGGGAGCACACAGAGTCACAGACACAAAGAGATCCATGGAGAATGAAAACAAATAATTCTTTCAGATTACAGCAATAGGCCATTATTTACTTTTTATTTATTGGTGAGGGGTTTAAAATGTTTGTTAACTTTCTAACAACTGTACTTAAGTATAATTTCTGAGGATTTGTACTTAAACGCTGTGAAGCAGAATATTACAGGGTACTGTACTGTTACAGTTCACTCCTAAAATTGGATTTCTCAGGTTATTAATGCTTAAAATTTTTAAAGCATATTGTTTTTATATCTTACTTCCCAAACAACCTATTTAAATCAAGTCTATAAATGTATATTTAAAATAACAACAGAATTTTAGTATTTATTGTAGATGACCACAGCTATGGTTTTTCATCCTTGTGAGGTGACGTGTCATTAATCTTTTTCTCAAAGAATTTGCATTATTTAATGCATTAATGCATTTAATTACACCCATCATAGATGAGAAACGAGCATGACTTTAACAACCACTCTATAAACAACCGCGGCTGCATTTAAAGTTCAACAGTTTCAGGTAAAAGATTTCAGGAAAGAGTACATTAACTGCATTTATCTTTAGCCTTAGGAAATCAGGATGCTGAGAAAACAATTAAATACATTGTTGTAATATGAAAATCACTTTGTTGATTTCATCAGACTGAAGCTAAGATAAAAGTTTACTTTATATTTTTAAATACAATTAAATGCAGAAGCATTAACTCAAGTATTGTTTTACACTAAAACTAGTATAATGTTTCCTCCTTTTTTTCACACCTCTGCATTTTTGTTTTATACTTAATTTAATTTATTGTAATGTGAAATGACTGTATAATTCACTATTTTTAAGCTAGATATTTTTAAGAAAATTGTTGTATATAGTATAACGAATGTTCTGTGAACAGAACAAAAAAGACCTTTATATCTTTATTTTTTATAGTGAAATTATTGGCTGAAATCAAACTTCGATGCTCATCTCACAATTAGATATTGAATTTTTAGTCCGATTTTTCATTACCCATATAATAGTTTGTGTGTCTAATGCTTTAAAAAACAATTTAACATGCAGCATATTTAGGAATGTTTGTGCCATCTAGCAAGAAAAAAAACTTTAAAAAAGGGGTTTTCTTTTAAAATCTTCCCTTTTCTATAAATTGCACTTTTAAAACACCATGTCTATTTTAAAGCGGCACTAATGAACTTTTGCTCACATGTTCCACCATGTGGTTGATAAGCGCAATCGTCTTTTACCAATGTTGCAAATAATGTCGCTGTATAAGTTTCCCCGTGGGCAGCGCAATACACGTGAATTTGTTTTCTAAGCTGATGGAACCGGCGCAAACAGAAACGTTGTTTGGAAACCATATCACACTCTTCCTCAGGCAGGGGATGGGCAGGGCTGTGTGTACCAACCCGAACACAAAACTTACAAAGTGTGGTTGTTGCCGCTAGGAGGCTGCTCAGGTAGCAGTGCAAGTCAAATTCATCCAGTTAGGAGTTGTTCTACCACTGAAAGAATTTTAGAGACATTATTTTAAGGTCAAAAAACTACATTGTGCTGCTTTAAGTAAAATATAAAAAGGACTTTACTTTACAGAGGTCTGTGACTTGAACCTGAAAATAATAGCTTTTAGATTACAGCGAAATGACTGTGATTAGCTATCATTACAATAAATAATTTTCCAGGTTTTTTATCATTCAACCTAAATTATTGTAATTGCACAGACGCAAATGAACTCACATCTATAAATGAGTTATGCACCTTTTAAAAAGCATTTTCGTAGTGTGTGTGGTATTAATGTTGTTTGTGTGTTAATTCCGCTGCTTTTGCGTTTATATGTGGGTGTGTATTCGAGATATTTTACTTCTTTTTAATACATTGTTAGTGACAGGTGATATGAGATGCTGTAAATTGTCTTTGAACTCATCTACTACACCTGTAAACTCCCTCCAGTACACACACTGTCCGTAAGATCACTCTGAAACACATACAGCATACCATAGCGCACCAAGGGACTGCTGAGATGTTTCTATGGCAACCTGCAGCTTGCTCCACTAATGAACTGGTTGCCATGGTGACGGGGATTGGCTGTGCGCAAAGTGAGAGACTGAATAACAGAGGGAGGAAGAAATTTCACACTTCTCTATGCCATTGCATGGACACACACACACACATTCATGAGGACATTGGTAAGAAAGGTACCGGTTCTGAAATACATCGTACACACACATGCAGCTACAACCACGGGCCAATCATAGCGGCTCCTCAAGGTCAGAGGAGGGGATCTCATTCCAGCACTACCGCAGGGCTGTCCCATTTTCACCGTTCTTGCAACAGCGCCGCTGTCCCAAAATTCAGGCTGAGCAGCCCTTAGCTAACATGTTTCTTAGCCTGGGGCCAGCGCTCAGACTTGCGCTCTATGAGGAGGTTTTTAGGCAATATCACAGCAGTATCCAAGCAGTACGTCCTACTATAATGTGTCAGAACAGAAAGCCTTAGAATTGACCATTCATAACTGTACAGGAGTAAGTTTCAGATCATTGGTATAGCTGCAGGCTAATTCATTTATTAGCATCGCCATTTAGCAAATAAAAGACTCATATGAGATGTTAATGAAACTAATGGACTGTTGCTGGTCAAAGGTCCATTAACCCGACATAAGGCGCAAGTTCGTGTACGACTACAATTATTTTAGAGTATCACAATGTCGCCCTCTAGTGTTTATGGATAGAAGTTGAGCTTCTATCAGTTGGAATGTCAGAAAGTAATCTTGCCCATGCTTTCTGTGACATTTTTGCTTCATTCCCCTTCTGATCCAACCAATCCACCAAATAAAAACGTGTGTTTTTTTTGTCAGAAATTTAACAGCAGTCTCTGTATTTCTCTGCAGAAATGTCTGCGCTTCAACCCAGATGCCACGGTGTGGAAGGCAAAACAGCAGGTGCTGTGTAGTCTAACCGAATCTCTAAGGGACGTTTTGAACTACGGCCTTTTCCAACCTGCTACTGATGGGCATGATGCCAAATTTTTGGAGGAGGAGAGGCCGCTCAGAGAGTACCCACAATCCTTTGAGAAAGGGGTACCTTACCTGGAGGTATACATCTGGTTATACTCTTCTTGATTGTTGTTTTTAACACTTGATTGCCGCTGCTCTTCTGTATGAAGTTGTTTGTTGCCTAGATGATGCGTAATACTTTTAAGCAGCTTCTTTGCTAACCATGAATTTTAATAACCTGATATGCTTTACTGGACATTTGTCTTACAGTAAAATTTGGTTCATTTAGGGTGCATGTAATTTGTAGAACACAAGGCAATTGCTGTTATTAAGGCAAACAACAAGTCAAGCTTAACAGCAAGCACTTTCCCCTGAAGTTTACATTGCTGTGTGAGGAAGAAGTGTCTTGGATCTTTGTGGACAGATAGGATATATGAAAGACTACATATATTCACAAGACTACATAAACATTTTAAGACAAAAATGAAAGAGGAAAGAACTCAAATATGTAAAACAAAGTTGACATGCTGTTTTATTACCACAGAAATTAATTTGTAAAATAGAATAGAGGTCTATTGGGCAAAGGAATAAACATTAACAAATCAATTACATTCACTTAAATTCTTTAAGATTACAAGAGTCAGTATGTATTAGGTTCAGAATAATTTACCAACTCTATTTTCTATAGAGGCCAAGCCTCACACTCTTGAAGTGACAAAACAATGACAAAAACATACCTGTTAAAAATGTACTCCCCCTGTGTATCTCAGATCAATATGGTCACAGGTACATCATATATAGGATAATGAAATATCTTAGTATAGAGGTTGTGCCCTTAAAAGCATTTGGCTGTAGCCTCAATTCGATGGGTTTACTGAGGGGAGTATAATATTTACAATGACAAAAACATACCTGTTAAAAATGTACTCCCCCTGTGTATCTCAGATCAATATGGTCACAGGTACATCATATATAGGATAATGAAATATCTTAGTATAGAGGTTGTGCCCTTAAAATCATTTGGCTGTAGCCTCAATTCGATGGGTTTACTGAGGGGAGTATAATATTCACAATGACAAAAACATACCTGTTAAAAATGTACTCCCCCTGTGTATCTCAGATCAATATGGTCACAGGTACATCATATATAGGATAATGAAATATCTTAGTATAGAGGTTGTGCCCTTAAAAGCATTTGGCTGTAGCCTCAATTCGATGGGTTTACTGAGGGGAGTATAATATTTACAATGACAAAAACATACCTGTTAAAAATGTACTCCCCCTGTGTATCTCAGATCAATATGGTCACAGGTACATCATATATAGGATAATGAAATATCTTAGTATAGAGGTTGTGCCCTTAAAATCATTTGGCTGTAGCCTCAATTCGATGGGTTTACTAAGGGGAGTATAATATTCACAATGACAAAAACATACCTGTTAAAAATGTACTCCCCCTGTGTATCTCAGATCAATATGGTCACAGGTACATCACATATAGGATAATGAAATATCTTAGTATAGAGGTTGTGCCCTTAAAAGCATTTGGCTGTAGCCTCAATTCGATGGGTTTACTGAGGGGAGTATAATATTTACAATGACAAAAACATACCTGTTAAAAATGTACTCCCCCTGTGTATCTCAGATCAATATGGTCACAGGTACATCACATATAGGATAATGACATATCTTAGTATAGAGGTTGTGCCCTTAAAAGCATTTGGCTGTAGCCTCAATTCGATGGGTTTACTGAGGGGAGTATAATATTCACAATGACAAAAACATACCTGTTAAAAATGTACTCCCCCTGTGTATCTCAGATCAATATGGTCACAGGTACATCACATATAGGATAATGACATATCTTAGTATAGAGGTTGTGCCCTTAAAAGCATTTGGCTGTAGCCTCAATTCGATGGGTTTACTGAGGGGAGTATAATATTTACAATGACAAAAACATACCTGTTAAAAATGTACTCCCCCTGTGTATCTCAGATCAATATGGTCACAGGTACATCACATATAGGATAATGACATATCTTAGTATAGAGGTTGTGCCCTTAAAAGCATTTGGCTGTTGCCTCAATTCGATGGGTTTACTGAGGGGAGTATAATATTCACAATGACAAAAACATACCTGTTAAAAATGTACTCCCCCTGTGTATCTCAGATCAATATGGTCACAGATACATCACATATAGGATAATGACATATCTTAGTATAGAGGTTGTGCCCTTAAAAGCATTTGGCTGTAGCCTCAATTCGATGGGTTTACTGAGGGGAGTATAATATTCACAATGACAAAAACATACCTGTTAAAAATGTACTCCCCCTGTGTATCTCAGATCAATATGGTCACAGGTACATCACATATAGGATAATGACATATCTTAGTATAGAGGTTGTGCCCTTAAAAGCATTTGGCTGTAGCCTCAATTCGATGGGTTTACTGAGGGGAGTATAATATTCACAATGACAAAAACATACCTGTTAAAAATGTACTCCCCCTGTGTATCTCAGATCAATATGGTCACAGATACATCACATATAGGATAATGACATATCTTAGTATAGAGGTTGTGCCCTTAAAAGCATTTGGCTGTAGCCTCAATTCGATGGGTTTACTGAGGGGAGTATAATATTCACAATGACAAAAACATACCTGTTAAAAATGTACTCCCCCTGTGTATCTCAGATCAATATGGTCACAGGTACATCACATATAGGATAATGACATATCTTAGTATAGAGGTTGTGCCCTTAAAAGCATTTGGCTGTAGCCTCAATTCGATGGGTTTACTGAGGGGAGTATAATATTCACAATGACAAAAACATACCTGTTAAAAATGTACTCCCCCTGTGTATCTCAGATCAATATGGTCACAGGTACATCACATATAGGATAATGAAATATCTTAGTATAGAGGTTGTGCCCTTAAAAGCATTTGGCTGTAGCGTCAATTTGGTGGGTTTACTGAGGGGAGTATAATATTCACAATGACAAAAACATACCTGTTAAAAATTACTCCCCCTGTGTATCTCAGATCAATATGGTCTCAGGTACATCACATATAGGATAATGAAATATCTTAGTATAGAGGTTGTGCCCTTAAAAGCATTTGGCTGTAGCCTCAATTCGATGGGTTTACTGAGGGGAGTATAATATTCACAATGACAAAAACATACCTGTTAAAAATTACTCCCCCTGTGTATCTCAGATCAATATGGTCACAGGTACATCATATATAGGATAATGACATATCTTAGTATAGAGGTTGTGCCCTTAAAAGCATTTGGCTGTAGCCTCAATTCGATGGGTTTACTGAGGGGAGTATAATACAGGTATGTTTTTGTCATTGTGAATATTATTATCTCAAAATGATTTGTAGATGTTTTTAGCTGTTTGTACCAGCTATTATTTCAACTACTAACTGCACACATTAAGTTTATACCTTTGGGTTCCATAATAAATATTGAATAGCCAGTCAAAACGGCAATCTCGTCTCACTTGCAATACGACGTTATTAGCTAGCTATACTGGCTCACCGGAAGTGTTAAGACAAACTGCTCAAAGATGGCGGCGCCCACATTTACACGCAAAATACGGTGAATAGTAAGAACATAAACCAAAATATTTGCATATTCAGTAGTGCTAAAGTTTCATTGAACCTGACTGAGTTTCCTTTTACACAGTTCCGCTACAAAACCAGGGTGTACAAACAGACAAATCTGGATGAGAAACAGCTGGCCAAACTGCACACTAAGGTAGGCAACACCACAAAAGTGTATAGGCAACCTTACTGTATGATGTGCTCAAGCAAATTGAGAACTGCTATGAGTGTGTTGTGTTCGCCTCAACCTACAGGCTAGTCTAAAGAAGTTTATGGAATACATCCAGACTGGCGCAGTGGAAAAGGTGGCCAAACTTATAGACAAAGGGCTTGACCCCAACTACCACGACCCTGATACAGGAGGTGAGGTGTCAGACACAGCGTAGTTTACTTCGTGTGAGGTAATGAACTGTACAGTGCCAATTAGCTATCTGAATAATTAATATCCGCCAAGGGAGCATAAACTGTCCCACGCACATGCTACATGCATATGGAGATCAGGTTGTATGAATATTCAATTCATGTTTACAGGAATGGACATTTGCATTGTGTCAATGATGCATTACATTTCTGACAAAAGTTTAAATTATGCAATGCACGTAAGGTTTATTGTATGTTAAGACTTCTTCTTTAAAAACAAACAAAAAACAATTACACATCTTAGTTCAATGGTTCAGTTCAATGCGTGTCAAAACAGGAAAACCGCTGAATATTTCATAAGTTTGTAATGGTGCAGCAACTTCATGGCATAATAGTTCAAGTTTTTAACTTTCACAACTTCACAAGTTGTTCTTTGAGCATTTGGTGAGCCGCAGACGTGGCCAGACGTGCTGTAAAAGTCTTGTTATCGAGCAGATGACAATGCAGAGTAATATTAGAGGACAGCTACCTTGAGTGTTATTCACAGTTTATGTCATCTGCGTTGTCACAGATTTAATGTTGTGCTTGTCAAACTGACAGTCGCTTCTCAAAGCAAACCCTGCTTACGGGGGAGTGAGAACTGCTGCTGCACTTGCAACCGCTAGGAGGATGAAGAAACAAACTCATATTGTCTGAACACGAAATCATTCAAGAACAAGGACAAAAACACTCCATAAGGCTTATGCAGTCTTTCCTATTTATTACTTAGACTATGGCTGACTGAAATAACTGGTTACTTCATTGCAAACAATGTGCAATATTTATGAGTCATCATTTTACTTTCTTAAATCTTTTCATTTCTTGAAAATGTGGATGTGCACTTATGAATTAGGTATTTCCACATGACTTGTAAATATGCATTTACCTAACATATTAATTATTGATCATTGGGTTGTGTGTATGGCAGAGACCCCACTCACTTTGGCTGTACAGACAGAGCCGGGTGGAGGGGAAAACATCAGGGTTCTGGTGATGGGGGGAGCTCACATTGACTTCAGGGCAAAGGATGGATTGACACCTCTTCACAAGGCCGTCAGAACGCACAGACACACTGCCCTACTGGTAATCTCTACTTCTAGAACAGATACCCATGATAGAGATGAAATTTGATGACTAAAGTTTTTTTCAGACACTGTTGTCTTTGGGCGCATCTCCTGATTATAAAGACCGCCGTGGGCTGACTCCGCTTTACCACACTGTGCTGATTGGAGGCGACACCTCCTGCTGTGAGACCCTCCTGTACCACAGAGCCAAGCTGGGGCTCCGTGATGAGAATGGCTGGGACGAGACCCATCAGGTACACCAAAAAGTATTTAAAATGAAGCCGAGAACAGTCTTAATCAACATCGAATGACATTCTGGATTTGTAGGTGTGTTTCTGGCCATTTTTGTTCAGGTTTTGCTGTTTTTATATATTTACGGTAGGAAATTAAAAAAATATATTCATGGAACATGATCATTACTTATTACCTTAATGTATTTTTGGCTATTATTACAAATGTTCTTGTACTACTTAAAACTGATTTTGTTAACATTATTTAAAATTATATATATATATATGTATGTATATATATATATATATATATATATATGTATATATATATAAAAACAAAAATGTGCAGTCATGTTCACTCATTCAAACAGCTACATTGCTAATATAATAGTTTGTAATGTAAAAATGCATAAAAGTCATTATTGGAGCACATTATATTTGTCGCTGTAAATCATCATTTCATGTCATTGCTTCTCTCTCCCTTTCACTCTCTCTCTCTGTCTCTCTCATTTATGATACGTAATTTTCTCAATCCCTACGTGTCTCAGGGCTGATGGGAAACACCATTCATCTCTGCATCTTCATCACACTGGGTCTGTGTGTTATTTTTTCACTACTGTACGTATCAATGCCTTTCTTCTAAATAATCTATTGCTTCCCCGTGCCCTCTGTCTTCATCCTTTTCATCCTCTGTTTGTATGCACTTCTATTTTGATTCTTTCATTCCCTTCCTCTCACTCACACATTCACTCTGGTGTTAATTAGCAAATGTGTCTCTTCTGACAATGTATAAAATCTCTTCTTCTCTTCCTCTTTTCCCTTCCTCATGTCAAACAACTATTTCTGCCTCTGCCTATCCACATCTCTTTATTCTCTATTTCCCTCTGTGCTTCTCTACTCTTTATCCGTCATATTTCCTTTTCTTCTTGTTGTCTCTCCTTCATTTCTAGGCCTGTCAAAATGGAAACTCACAACACTTAGAGCACCTGCTTTTTTATGGTGCGGACTCTTCTTCCCAGAATGCCTCAGGAAACACTGCCCTGCACATATGTGCTTTATATAATAAGGTAAGGTTGACAGTCCAGACACAAAAATCCAGTCAAACAATTACATTTCTCATTGGATCCTATTGAAATAACCATGCTGTTAACCAGTAAAAAATATGCCAGTTTATTTTAAAAGGGGTAGTTTCTTTTTCTAGGTATGAGCTTAATTATTTTGTAAACCAAATTGTATTTACGCAGATTTTATTACATTTTATGGTGAGTATTAGATGTCTTTAAAATCTCAAAGGCCATTATTGTCTAATTTCACCATTTAGGAGAGCTGTGCCCGCATTCTGCTGTATCGAGGAGCCAATAAGGACACAAAGAACAACAGTGGGCAGACCCCCTTCCAGGTAATTATGAGACTCAAGGTCGTAGGTTGTTATTTGTGTTTGTTTTTTCAACACTCTGCATCCGAGTAATTAAAGTAACCCAAATTTCCACGAACGCTCTTGCATCCGTTTTTTAGTGAACCTAAGTGTGGTGTATTGATTTAGGCAGTTTTTGTGAATAAGTGTTTTGGTATGCGTTGTGAGTCTCAGGTGGAATAAGCTGCAGAAAATAGTTGAACTTAACCTTCCCCATTTTTACAGAGCCAGCTGTGAATATGTGCTTGTGTTCAATATGAATGGAAGGTATTGATGTGTGTGCGCGCTTTATATTGTGAGCCTTGCGTCACTGTGCGTCATTCACAGATGCAAATATTAAACGTGTGTGCACTTCTTTTCTAGGTGGCTGTTATGTCTGGCCATTTTGAGCTGGGAGAAATCATTAAGAACCATCGTGAATCAGACGTAGGTAAGGGGCAGAGATTTATTTTGGTTGTGGCAATATTTTTATTTCGTGTTGGATGTTTTCTTCTCTTTTCAAACTGTCTGACTTTTGGAGCTTGATACTTTTGCCTCTTATTAGTTTCCAAAATCCAAAACCTGTGTGTTCCAAATCACACATTTTCTCACATCAGTTGTTCAAATAAGAGATTTTGTGTAATGCATACAATACTTGAAAAAGTATAAATCTATGAAAAAGCTTGCTTAAAAGCCACCACAACTGCATGATTCCTAGCGTGGCTTTAATATAGAAAATCCACTTTAATTGCTATTGGGGGAAAAAATGTGTGTACTATCTGCCCTAAATAGTATTTGAGATTAAAATAAGTATTTCCTATTGTTTCCGGTGAAACGTTGATCTATGAACACTCCAGACAGCTGATATTACCCACAATTCACATTGAGAGGGTTTAGTGACGCTACACATCTTTAAGAAAATTTAATTATTACATAAATGATGCATCACTGAATTATTAAATGTAAGTACTGTAAACATTACATATTGTGTAATGCATCATGAAAGAATGAATACTTAAATGCAAAATTTCTGTATTTTGATGTGTGTAAATCAACAGTCAAATCCATTTCACATTAGTATTTCCCAGTGTGTGCATACTGTTTTGCTATAATATGGGTTGCAACAAATACACGTAAAAGATACACATTCATGCACGGTAATTCAGATCCAGACCCACGCGCTGTAGTCTCAAAAGAGTCCACCGGTACAAAAGCGTATATTCACCTACGTTCAAATGTCAGAACGAAAAGCACACATGGTTTTTGTGCATAGAATAACAATTACAACTGCAGATAATGTATATTCGTGAATTGTAGTGCATGCATGGTTTTCCTGCTAGCATGTGTGGATTGTTGTTCGTGGGTCCGGATCTCTCGCGTGCATTTGTGAATTACAGTGCGTGAATGTAGATCTTTTACATGTATATGTCTCTATAAAATAAAATACTTTTAATGCAAAATATAAGTAGGCAAATTGAAATGCAGCATTTCTCAATTTCTTATTCTGTCTTTATTTGACATCAGTTCCCTTTCTGGAGTCTCCAAAGTACGCCCCCCAGAGGAGGGAGAGTGGGCGAACTCTTGGATTACCCCATCCCCACCCATTCCTGCGGGCCAACAGCGATAACAGCATGAATGTGCCAGATTGGATCGCCTTTCCCAACGCTGCCGGATCAAACATTGTGTCTGTGCAGGTAATTGATTGGTGCATGTGTGTGTTAATACATAATACAGGTATTATATTAATTTCAATAATGCATTATTAATACAGGTTTATAACAGTAAAACTATTCATTAGCATTGCCATTATTCCCAGTGGCATTTTAATTGGCTGAGTCAAAACCCACCAGTACAACACAATCTAAAATTTGCCAAACCTTCACAACACTTTTAAACCCTGTTGGTTTCCCACAGTTGGTTTTATGAAATCACTTTACTGATGTGTTACTCATGTTTTATGTGTGTGTTTATCTGTCAGGGTCTGAAGCACGGCGGCACCTTGCGCAGCTCCAGCAGTCCCCGTGGAGCACGAACCCGTTCCCCTTCCCGGGGCCGAACAGGAGACAGAGATGAACGAAGCAGACAAACACGTGGCAGGCAAGGGTGAGGGAAAAAGGGAGTAGACGCGACGAGGTTATGGCTTGTCATTCAGCAAACTCTATGCCTAAATGAACATTTATATTCAGATCCTCTCGGGACAGATACTGAGCCTGTAATAGATGTGCATAAATGAATGTTTTCTCATCTGCGTGTCTTTGTACAGGGCGGGCTCCATCAGTAGTCAGGGCACAGCGAGCGGGCAGCGCCGTCGTCTCTACAGCGCTGTACCTGGGCGTGTGTTTGTGGCCACCCGTTCGCACTCTGCCCAGGGAGACCGTGAGATCAGCCTTAACAAGGGAGACAAAGTCAAAGGTGAGTGCGTGTGTATGCGTATGTTTGTGCACAGGAACAGCGTTTTACGTTTTTGTGTGTAAATATCTGTCGGCTTTCGGTCACGCTGGGGAAGTGCCATTAAATGTGTGTTTGTTTCTGTATGTTTTTCACAGGTGTGGATAAACGTTGTCTGTGTATGTATTCTGGTGATATGTGTTGGTATGTCAGTATATGTCTGTTTGCGAGCAGTATCGACCTGTATGCGAGTGTATGTGTGTTTAATTGAAAGAATACAGATCTGTAATTTAGATCTGTTATCAAAGCCTGCACATATGCACGTGCCATTATACGTTAGTAAACTATTAAGCAATAATGACTTTGCATGCCTAATGGAAAAATATGCTTGTAATGTGCATGTGTTGTGGTGTCTTTGTGTGTGTGAGTGTATTTTAGGGGTATCATAGCTCTGCGCTCTAGGGAAAATAAAACAAAACCTCAAGAGATAGTTCACCCAAAAATGAAAATTCACCCTCATGTCATTCAAAACTTGTATGACTTTCTTTTAACTCAACTCAAGTTTATTTATATAGAGCTTTTTACAATTTTCATTGTTACTAAGCAGCTGTACATGAAACATGACTATAAGCAAAACATTACATTTCTTTAGCAAAACTTTCTTTTACTTTTTCTTTTAAAGGCAGAATCACAGATATATATCAATAATAACTTTAAATCAACAATTTTGGTCGGAAAGTATGACAGGGCACAACTGGGCATGGCACCTCTGATGTAGTGTGTGTGTTTGTGTGTCTGTACATTGTTTACATCTTTACTGTTCCCAAACACACACACACACCTATCTGTTGTATCTCTCTTGTTTCTCTCAGTGCTGAGTGTAGGTGAAGGGGGCTACTGGGAGGGGACGGTTCGAGGCCGCACCGGCTGGTTCCCTTCTGACTGCGTGGAGGAGGTGGCACTTCGCAGCTTGGACAATCGTTCGGGTGAGACTCCTTTCACAGTCTTCAGTCAACTATTACCCTCTGAATAGTCCTAGCTGTAGTTTTAGGACTGTTGGAAAGATACTGCACCTCCTCTGTTGTGATGTCAACATCAGTGAATGAGAATCGCCATGAACACTATTAACAGTTTACAACAGTACCGAAGTGCCAGGGGACTGCGCTATTTCACACAGGGCTCGGATTGGACTACTAAACTCTCCCAGAGCAGGACATTTAAAATGAAATCAATCTCTGCACTTATGTAGCTACAATTCTCACATATGGACAGCCGCATAATGATGTGAATGCATCTGTGTGTGCATGTTTCAGAGAGCCGCAGTGAGCGAGCCAAGCGACTCTTTCGGCATTACACCGTTGGATCCTACGACAGCTTTGATGCGCCCAGGTAAGATCACTTTCACAATTAAAGAGTGTTTTCGAAAACTTCAGCTTAAGTTGTGTTCTGCTAAGGAGACCAGTAGGATTTTTTGTGCTGCTCGAGCTGATAACTAACTACTGGTGGATCTGGTTTTCCAAAGTAGTCTTGTTTAGTTTAGTTCACCAAAAAGAAAAACTCTGTTTTTTAATTATTTAGTCTAAACTGCAAAAATCAGATCTGATTTGTGTATAAACTGCTCATATTTATTTTTGTCAATAATGACCAAATTGTATTTTTTGGTGGACTATTCCGTTAAGCTTGTTGAGAAACCAGCTTATACAAAACACAACATATGCTGGTGATCAAGCTTGCTGGTCTTCGGCAGGGTCCCTGCACCTTCTCTCTTTGTCTTTATACTCTGGTGAGTGATGATTGAGGCTTTCAGCAGAGCTGGACACAGCAGATGCTCTAATCCATATACAGATTTCACATTTGTGTCTGTCAGGAGCCGCGAGGAGATTTGCGCTCTTTATTGTACAGCAAGTCGAGTTTCTTTCATGTATTTGCTCGTGTTTCTTGCGGGTTTGTCTGAGTTTCATTCACACACAAGGATAACTTTCTGTTGCTTCTGAAGTGCTGTTGTTTGCTGTGGTTCACCTGAGGAGGCCTCAGCTGCTGCCAGTGTGAGTGAGGGAGTGATATACAGACACAAAGATGCCAGCATGTGATTCATGCACCAGAATGTTTGTTGCCTGTAAATTTGAAGCTTGAGCTATTATGTCCTTTTATTAAAAAAAATGAAAATTCTCATGCCATCCCAGATATAGACTTCCATTTTGTATTAAAATGCTGTCATTTTTTTTCTTATATGGTTCTTAAAGGTGTTGTGTGTAGAATTGCAATATAATATATATAACTATGTCTTTAGAGGTGTATGGAGATCTTACATAATGAACCGTTATGTTTTAATTACCTATTTCTATCAACATGCACCGCGGGTCCCCTTACATGGAATTCACCATGTTGTTTCTACAGTAGCACTAAACGGACAAACTGCTTTACATAGCGCGTTTCATAAATATATTATCTCCTTTGGCAAAGAAAAACGTGACGACATGTTTGCCCTGTGTCAGCCACTGTAGTGCTCTGAAGAGAAGGGGTGAGCGGTGTAGTGAGCCGTTGGCTGCAATTCACAACCTCACCGCTATATGCTGCTAAAATGTCCACCTTGCTCCTTTAAAGTGATCATTCACCCCAAAATAAAAATTCTGTCTGCAGAACACAAAAGAAGATAGATTGAAGAATGTTGGTAACCAAACAATGGTGGTGCCCATTGACTTGAATTGGTTTTGTGTATGCAATAGAAGTGAATGATGTTGAAATGTTTGTCCATGTTAGGATTGGAATACAGTAAGTTGTCTGTATGTTATTTGGTCCTGGAGAACTCGTGATGAGTTAACGGTTTTCAGTTCTGCATTCAATTACATTTTAAAACTATAAACAGACTTTATAATATCTGTTTAGTGATGTGTCATGATCTCTGAGAGGCAACTCTCTCTCTCTCTCTCTCTCTCTCTGTCTAGCTGTCTGTCTCTCTCTCTCTGTCTAGCTGTCTGTGAGTTGTGTGATGGTAAATCAACACTGCCGCGCTCTTTTCATTAACACCTCACGGTAACCATAAAGCTTCATGTGATGTCATTCTGTCCCAGTCACGGATGGAGCTCACACTCACCTCATCTCAGCAGCCTTTAATACAGCACAATACAAACCCAGCAAATTATTTACATACAAATATACACATTATGAATCACATTTACTATTAACGCACTGAATATCGCTGACCACACATTCACACACACACACACACACACACACACACACACACACACACACACACACACACACACACACACACACACACACATATTTTTATCTCATATTGATACTCTTTGTGTTTAAGCTTCACTATTTTATATTATCTATTTTTGGCTTTGTCCTCATCCTGCTCTCTCTCTCTCTTTTAATTCCTCCTATTTTACTCAACCCCCTGCACTCTTTCATTTTCTCTCCATCACTCTCCCACCCCTGTGGTGACTCCATCTGGAGGTCAGACGATGAAGGGCACTAAAGAGGAAGAGCGAGGGAGAGAAGGCGGAATGGATGGATGGATAGGTGGATAGATGGTGATCACACAAGTGATTTGAAGATTTGATTTTAGGATACACATTAAGGAAGCAGAAGGGAATGGGGTGTGAAAGATGGCTGATGTTTGTTCTCTTTTTTCTTGAGGTGTGCTTATCAGACCTATAATACCTTGATAACAGACCATTTTAACTCCAAAAAGCCCCTCTTACACGCTTATTGCTTTTATTGAATTTTTTTGGTCTTTTGCCACTTTAATTTAGAACAGTGATTCCCGACTAGGGCTCCGCATACCTTAGGGGGCATTTAAGCAGGTTCCGGTGAGTACTTAGGAAGATTCTGTGTTTGCTTTGTTAAACCTTTAAAACAGAAATTACGTCTTAATTGGATTTCATTTATAAATAAATTTGCAGTTAGGTCTTTCTCGAAAAAGTTTCTCTGTAATTGCACCAAAGAATTGTCAAAACTTGTAAAAGACGAAAAAGCTGAAGTGTTTTGCTAAAAAGAACAGAAGCTACTTGGTGAGTTTTTTCACAAAAATGATTTTGATTGTGAATTGCAGTAATCGGCATGATATTAATGATAATGTTCAGCGTTTTCCAATATAATAGGAGTAATGAAGGCATACTTTAACCTTACTAATGGTGCTGTGTGAAGTACAGAAGACAAAACAGATCTGGAAAAAACTCAACCAGGCAAGTTAGAATTGTCTAGATTTGAACATATGCAGTAACCACACTTTTTTTTTGTGGTGACAAAGCCAACTTAAACAAACTAAAAGTCCACAATAATCGGGGAACGCTCAACGGGATCGTGACAACAGCAGTAATATTTGTATATGTATTTAGGAAAAAATTGTATGTGTCTTGTCATGCTGTCAGTCTTTTACATTGCTGTTGGGTGACTTTATGTCACCCCTGAGGTTTGATTTTGTTGAAATTCAACAGACACTGAACTGGAATGACCACAATACATCTAGAAATAATGCTGATTAAATACGAATTTGGAAGGTAGCAGCTGTAGATAGGAGATAGATATAGGAGAGAGTGTTATCCTGTGCAGTTTGTGCTCCTTTGTCATTGTGTGTTCGTTTGGGTTGTAATCTTACCCAAGATTCCAGTATCCATCCTGCAGCACTCTCTGGCTTTCAAGCACACGTGATCTCTTTGTAGGGCAGTGGTCTGTGAAATGGGGTCAAGGATGTACACCGTAATTTCAGGTAAAGTTGACTAAAGACCGCTGCTCATATGCCGTTTTGGTGCATGAACACACCAGGTCTTGCACAGAAAACATACCAGGCAAGCAAGTTTTCTGGCATTGATGCAAAAATGAGAACACGCACAAAAACATACTGTACAGGCTAACACATATGCCTTCTGCCACTATCCACACTTCCTTGCCCCCTCTCTCCTGCTGCTTCTCTCTCTCTCTCTCCCTCCTCTCTCTATCACACACATGCTCTGAATGAACAGCGGTGTGGTGTAGTCTACCATGCTGGAGGATAGAAAGAATGTCAGAGTTAAAGGAAGAGGGAGAATAAGGCGTTAGATTGTGGATACAGCAATGCCGTAGAGACAGAAGAAGCAGGTGAGGGGGTTGAGACTCAGGCAGAGGAACAGCATCGACACCCAACGAAGGAAGCTTTGACAGAGATGATGTGAGTTTTGGATTTCTCTTTCCTCTCCCTGTTCTTCTCCCTCTCACTCTCTCTCTCTGTCTTTTCCTGGCTTTCTCTGCCTCATCCCTGATCGTTTCTCTCCCTCCCTCAAAGATGTGCCGCTGCATCTTCCTCTTTTTCGATTCCCTCGCTTCCTCTCCTCTTTCATTCATAGGTTCTGCTTTGTTTACAGACATTGTTAAAGGAAGGGGGAGGGGTCTGGAGGAGGGGGAGGGGTCTCTTGCTACCTTCTCGTGCATGCGTTGTCCAGCACAGATAGTGTATTTTTAAAGAGACAGTTCACCCAAAAACACAAATTCTGTCATCATTTACTCCTCCTCATGTTCATCTGAATGCCAATGGCTTACTTTGTCCATGCAGAATGCCGAAGGAGAAGTGTGATAAAAACAGATGTTTAGTCAATATTTACATTTGTTTGTGAGCTGCGGGCACTATTGTCACTTTTATCATATAAAAAGAGTAACTTGGACCATATCAATTCAGTTTAATTAGGAATGAACCACTTTAAATGTTTGGGTGAACTATCCCTTTAATGCAAAAGAAAGTGTGTGAAAGGTTTTTAGGGATCCCCATAAGGTCTTTGCAGAATTGGGGGGGGGGCGTAGGTGTGAGATCGGAAGATATTAAGAGGAGACGGGGAAAAAAGGACAGAGTGCGATAGGTGTGGGAGGACAAGCAGAGGAAGGAACAAAGGTCAGATAGACAGAAGGTAGAAGAGGAAGCAGATGGGTGTGGAAGTGTATGCATCTGCCACAGTACACAGACAGGAAGAGAGCAACAGGTTCAAAGGACAAAAACCTCAGCACACTTTAAGAGTTGGAAAATGTTATTAACCCTTTTCGGTCTCTAGTTCATGACCTTATCTGACAGAATATCAAACCTCCAGACTGCTGTAAACTGAAAACAAAAATGTGACTATAGTCAGTCTTTTTTTGAGCAATGCTGTTTTGCTATCATTGCATTTGACAACTGACATCATCGTACCTGTACAATGTCAGTGCAAAGCTGAGTTCACTGTTTAGGTTTATTTGATTTTCATCTATGTGACATTGAGATGACATGCTTTCATTCCATCACTACAAAAGTCTCCTGGGTCTCTGTGTGCATATATGTCTTTAGTCAAGGAGGGGTTTTAAAAAGAATGGTTTATTATTATTATTATTATAAGAATTAGTTATTATAAAAACATCCCATACCAGATGTGTGTTTCAATACAAAAAACATCAACACAGGACAGATTTTGCTCATTCAATTTAATCCATCTCAGTGAATTTTAAAAGAAAGAGTTCTGACCTTTTCCTAGTGCATATTATCTTCTTTTTAAATGTAATTCTGTTCTGTAATGTAATAATAAATGTTTTATTTAGTATCATCCAGCATGATTATATTTACATTTGCAGTAGTATTACACAAGAACTGGTTTTTGAGACAAGATAGTTACTAGGAAAAAGCAAAGCTTACAGGTGCTATTTTTGCTTTAATTACTTTTCATAGTTTACTTGTTTCTTAAGAACAGTTAAAACCATTCACTGTACTATAATGAATTTAAAGTGATAGTTCACCAAAATAAATTATTTCATGATCTAATTCACCCACATGTGTTTTGAAACATGTAGCTTTCCTGTAGCTCAGTGGTTAGAGCATGGCACATACTTAGAAACAAATGTATAGTATAATGCAATTTAAGTCGCTTTGGATAAAAGCGTCTGCCAAATGCATAGATCTAATGTAAATATGAATATTTTTTCTGTGGAACACAAAAGAAGATATTTTGAAATATGTCAATGGGGGACATGTTTGGTTGCTAACATTTTTCAAAACATATTATTTTGTGTTATGCAGAAAAACAGAAAGTCATTTTTGGGCGAACTATCTTTAACAGGTGTTGTGAGGGGTATAACATGCTATATTTCCCCATTCAGAAAAATCCAACATTGTTCTCAGTTTACTGCAACAAAACTTTAATCTGTAAAATGCCTGTAGCTTCAATCTGTAATCTGGTTTATTAGTAGAAATATCTACTTTAATATTAGCTATAATAATAGAAATATCTTGAAAGGTTTGGAGAAGCCAAATTGAATAAGTACTTTTTTAACATAACCCTAACTAAAATTTGTTATTTTTATTCTTTTAAAAAAGGAAAAAGTCGCCAATGCAGTAATAAACTGGAATTCAATTAAATTCAAGATATTTTCTCAACATTCTACATGCAGGTTTGCTTTTCTCATTTTAAGTATGTCGTAAAACACACAGAATGCTGATTAAGAATACGTTTTTTTTCTGGACAGAAACTAATTTGAAAAATTCAAAGCAAAGCATATAATTCTGCTGTATAGTGTGTCAGTTGGCATACAGTGAATCTGAAGATTGGGAATCAGGTGTGACCAGAGGCAACGGCATTGAAAAATTCACAAATGTAGAAATGAAAAACCGAAGTTCATTCAGAAGCTGGTGACGTCGGGTGATGATGTAATAGGTGGATGGTAGTTTAGAGCTGTAGAGCTCTACGGCTACGCTACAAGAGCACTAGAAACGTCTCTCTTTTCTTCTTCTCTTTACCTCTCAAACGCAGCTGCCAGTTTTATGAATGGGAAAACGGTGACTGGTGGAGGCAGTGATAGAAACCTTCGCTCTGTTAAACTCACATGACGAAGAGGTGTACATGAGAGAGATGAGTGAGGGGAATAGAGAGACAGTTAGATAGATGAGTGTGTGGCAGCTAGCTTGCCCTAGTGAAACCAGTGCTTGGCATTTCAATTGCACCTTCTAAACGCTCCGATCTGGTATACCGCAGCAGGCGCACCTGAGTTCTTTACATTCAACACATGCATTAGCTAATCAGCAAACAAACTCAATCACCCCCGGACCCCCCACACACCCCTCCCTTCATCAAATTACATCATTTCTATCCTCTTCCATGCCAAACCATGTCTTCCAACCACACGTTCTCTTTCTCTCTGTCCCTGTATCTCACCCTCCCTCCCTCACTTTCTCCTCGCCTCGCTCGCTCGCTCTCCCTCCTCTGTCGCAGCCACAGTGAACCATCTCTCTTTCCCTCGCTCTCTCTCTCTCCGTCTTAAGTATGAAAGGGTTGGGAGAGCTAGGCCCTCGTTCTCTATCTCTCCGTCTCTCTCTCCTCCTCTCCTCCCCTCGCGCGGCTCTCGCTCGCTGTTCTCTGGCTGGAAGAGGAGCAGCAGTAGGAGGAGGAGGAGGTGGAGGAGGAGGGGGGGGAAATGGCGATGGGAGGATGCGGAGAGGAGGATCTCTCTCTCTCCCTCTCCCTCTCGTCGTCCTGGCCGTCGCTAGGCCCTATGAATCGCAGCGTCTGGTTCATTTACAGGTACTGGCTGTTCTTCTGTTTTTCTCAGGGATGAGGCAAGAGGGAGGTGGGCAGAGGGAGTGCCGCATGTGCGTACAGACATGGCTGTGGAAAGCCCGAGTGATGGAGTGGATTGGCAGGCGGGGATGTGTTGCAATGCGTGTTCGGACGTCTGCCTGGAGGAGAGCGCGCTTGCTCGCGCATTTGCCAGTGTAGCGCGTCTTCGCCGCTGCGTGTGCGTGCGTGTGTGTGTGTGAAGCACGGCTTCTGTCTCTCTGTTAACGGGTGCGGAATACAATGTCTGCCTCCAGCCAGAGCTCTGTACTGATACACTGCTGCTCTGATGGACAGAATGCTAAACCGATGTGTGTGTGATGGAGAAAATGTGCTGGGCTCTATTAGCTGCTGATTTACAGGAGGCTAGAGGTGTAAAAGGGATTGGACTGTTCTAATGTGTTGTTGCATATGTTGTGTGTGCACGCGTGTGTGTGCGTACACACCATATGTACTTCCAGAGTGTGTGATCTGCATGTGCATGTGCACATTGACCATTCACGAGAGGATGCTTGCAGTGGTTTCTCGTACCCCGTGCTGCATTTTTGCACCGTTTGTTTCGGAGTTCAGTTTGATGTTGGGCTCTGTTGCCCTGTCCGACAATTTGCTTTGCTGCACAATGCCTTGCTTGTTTGCGTTATGCTGAGCTGGGGTGTACGCTGCTTCTGTCATGTGTTGGATCTTATTGTTGTGCTGAGACCTTTAGTACCGACCCGTGTTGTGTTTTCTGGAAACTCGTGTTAAACCCAAAAATGAGTAAACTCACCCTCATGTCATTTCAGACATGCATTGTGATCCAGCTTTTTTTTGGTATTATATACAATAAAAATGAACGATGACCATTCACTTGTAGCTTATTTTGTTTTTGTTCGAGAAAAGCAATAGTCATACAGCTTGACTTGGGGTTGGGTAAATGATGAAAGTGTGAAGTGTCTCTTTAAGTTTGAAGTGTGATGTGTTACATTATTGCATGTCTGTTACTGTTGGTCTGTGTGTTGTTTTGTCAGTTTGTCTAACATCTCTATAGTACTCGTGTTTAAGCTTGCTGCGTAGGCTTACTGTATTGTAATAGATGCAGTTGTTTGATAAACTGTGTCTGTATCACATCACAGGACAGACCCAATGCTCAAATAAAACGAGAGAGAGAAGGACAGTGAGATGTATGGCATCGAAGGTTAACAGGGTGTGAGATGTCTGTAACTTTAAGAAGGGAGTGCCAACCATCACTTTTTACCGCACATCAATTCATTCCTGGCTTGTTTTCTATCTGGGCAGAGATGAGTGGGTGATATGGAGAATGGCCACCGTTGGCATCCCTCTGTGCAGGCGCGGCGGAAGATAAGTGAGGAGGAGTGTGGACGGACTGTTGGAGAGAAGAGAGCACTGAGATAGAAAGCGGGGTAGGAGGGTGACGCTCGGAGAAGTCTGAGAAAGAGTTTAGAGGGAGGTATGAGGACCCTGGATGCGGGTTCATGGTCTTTGAGAGACTCTGACAAAGCTTTTAGATTTGGCTTTTAGTTAGTGGTTTAGATAGTTAGTCGAGTTCTATAGCATTCAGGGAGAGGAGAAAGAGAGAGCGTGTTTGTGTGAAAGAGATGAACAGATGGAGTGGGTTGAGGGCTGAGCTTGTGTACAGTGTGACTACCAGCATGTGGGTACAGTATGGTACAGTTGAAACAATATTTCACCAGCACCTGACTGCACTGGACCATACATCTTTCCATCTTGGTGGGCACTTTCCATTGTCTTGCTTTTATACTGAGGTTTTTATACAGAGCTAATTGTATTTTAACTCTAATCCTCACAGAAGCCTCTTTGCATTTTTATGTTTCCATTAAGTTATTATTTAGTATGTTTATTAAGCCGTTTTCTTGGTGGGGGACTGTTGACTGGTCCCCACAATGTTGGTAATTTCAGATTTTACTGTCCTTGTGGAGACATTAGGTCTTCGCAATGTAGGCAAAATCAGACTCACGACTACATATAGTGGCTCACTAACAGTGGAAGGCAAACACACACAACTCAAAGTGATCCCTTCACAGTTTAAAAACACAAATAATGAGGCTGTATCAAATAAGTGACACTTTGCATGGCCTTAAAAGTGGATATGTTTCCTTCCCCTGCCTTTGTTTTACTTTCATAGCAACATGTTTATAAATATTGTGTCAGAATATATATACAGTAATGTGCAAAAGTCTTAGGCATGTTAGTATTTAAGTGTGTTTTACTGTAGTATGTTAGTAGGAAGTATCAGTACTTTTTACTTTTCAGTTTAATCCAGTGAAATTTTTGTATGCACATAAAGTCTGGTTTGACAACAGCCGGTATGCTTGTATGTATGTATGTATGTATGTATGTATGTATGTATGAATGTATGGGTAGTTGACAAATAAACTATACATGTGTCCTATGGTGTGAAAAGATAACAGTGAAAATCTGTCTTTTTACTTTATAAATGTAGATATTAATGATATAAAATAATAGATTAAAAGTTTGATTTCATAATTTTCACTGTCACACCATAGGGCACAATTATTACTACACATATAGATATAGTTAAATGTATATATTTATTATAATTATTTAAATTATTATTTTATTAAAATGTTTTGCTTGGAGATTCTTTTACCAATCAAATGATGACCACAAACATTTATTATTTTGTATTGCATGTTATAGCCTACATATATAAAAACCCTAAGCATTACATTGCTCTATATTCTATTGCCATTTAGGATTTTCTGTGACCCGTTTAACCAGTAAACTATAGATTTTTGGTTATTTGTGGTATTTTGTAACAGCTAGGGCTCTAATATTTTTTCTACAAGGTTTGTGAGTTCTGTTTGTGTGTGGAAAGCTTTGATTGTTAACAGAATGCACTGAAAATAGCAACACATCCCCTTGCTGCTATAATAAACCTGCCATGACATATAATTAAGGTAGATAGTAAATCTGTAAAATGTAAATCTATATTAACATCACACGAAAGAAAATATCTATATCCTAGATAAATCTCCTAGACAAAAAGACTTATATCTGGCTTTTTATTCAGGTGCTGGATATTAAATGGCATTTGTATGTCAAATTGATGCTTAAGCTTTGTCACAGTAGTTACATGTTCTTCGCTGTACTGTACATTTGTTAAACTGAGCAGCTTTGCAAGAAAACATGCCTGTTTTAATCTATGAACATTACTAGGGCACATTCACACTAAATTCCAATCGTCCAGCACAGTCAACAGCAGTTGTATGCATACACATTTATTGTAATGAATTAATGCCATGACTTGCCCCAGCAGGGCAAATGACCGTCTCATCATTGACCCGCATCTCTCACAACTGCCCTGGCCATAAAGCCGACATTATTGTCAAGCCTGTCTTTATTGCACGAACACAATAATACATCATCCCTCACAATAACCATATCGTTGATCACAAACAAATGTGATGTACACACATACCTGCAGCATTTGGGTTTGTGGCTATATAGCATGAAGGTAATGTTTTTGGTGGAGTTTATCATAGCTGCAGCACATGATTCATGAATTTACCGACCATATGAGTCATGGACTGGCAGAGTCACTGTTGGACAAACAACCACACTGACTCACTAACACAGTAACTGACTCATCTAACTCACTGAAACCTATGCCATCTACACAACCGGAATAGCAGGATCACTGACGAACTGACCAGTGATTGATTGATTGATATGGTGACCTAAGAAATTAGGAAGCATTTCATTCTTTGTTAATAATTTTGGAATTCTCTGGACATTTTAAGAAACACCATGACCAAATGGATTTGCTGAGTCTGTAGCAGCCTGCTTCCAAAACCTAGCGACCTGCCTACAGAGACCGCTTTTTAAGGCATTATAGGTATACTTCAGACACGAAGGTGGTTCCAAAAGGTAGGCAACTTAATTATACAGCCTCCTAAGATACCTTGCTTTGGCCAGATTGTAGGGCAGCACTGCATGCGTCTTCAGAATTAAGGTCAGCTGAAAAAAATGATTCCAAGATGAAGAATATGAAATGGATGTTATAAATAAGCATTTCATTCAAAGCTATTTGTGTGGTGCACAGGAAATTGCTACCTATGTAGGGCATTCCAAATCATTTATTAGGTTTCATGGTGGTTAAGAGGTGGCTGATTTTGTAGTTGTGGTCGACCGATATGGGATTTTTAATGGCCGATACCGATATTAAGAAAGCACTGTGGCCGATTGGCTGATAAGAGGCCGATATAACAAATGCAATTAAATGAGTAAATGAGAGACATTCTTAAAATTGTTAAAACTAAATGAACAATTATTGTGTATTATGTACCTAGTAAGTAACAGACTTGAACACATGAGGTCTACACATGACGGTACATTATTGTGGGCAGCTAAACATGGCTTAATATGAATTGAATATAGCAATTTAAACATATTATTGATACTTACCATAACATTTTTGCATCTCATCCACCTTGCACAACTCATTTTACTGTGTTCATATTACATTACCAAGTGGCAAATGCCTGCTTTACATCTTAGTGATATTTTTACGGTGCCAAACAGGAAAAAAATATCGGCCATTTGTAAAATAATATCGGCCAATACCGATTATTAAAAAGTATTGTTTGATATATCGTCCGCGGCAATATATCGGTCTATCACTACTTTGTAGGTAGCGTTTATGTAGGCAGCAAGTAGCAACAGCTCATAGGTTTTAGAACAGATTTCAGTGTAAATTATACATTAATATACGATTGCAAACTTTTATTACACATAGCAAACTGTGATTTGTCTAAATATGGATATGCTTCCAAGTATAATATCCAGGCTTTGCCATTTCTTTACATTTTTGCTATATGATGAGTTATGTAATTGGCCCAGCCTATGGTGCCCTGTGAACATGATGCTTGGGCGTGTTACTGAGATTCTTGAACATTGGTGTGGGGAATGATGTGTTTGGTTCAATATGGTTGCCAAACCTGTGTACTGTATCACTTGTGCATGATTACATATTAGTCTGGTTAGTTCCTATATTCAGTTCTGCCCGTTGCTTAGGCAACTGCCAACATCTCACTTACAGTGCCTATTGCACATATGAACATCTCTTATAATATCTGGACCTTGTGCAACATTTTACAGTTGTGCCCATGTTTCAGCATGCTACGTGATGTTTGAACTCAATTCAAGATTTTGTTAAATGTTGCACTTGTTGATCAGATGTTCGTAGTAGTAAAACAAAACTATTCGGCCACAGAACTAATCAAATGTCATGTCTTATGTAAGCCAGACAGGTTTATGACACCTGTTTGCACTAGTCCTTCCTTTCATGTTTCAGAGATGGATAAACTTCACACAGCTTTCAAATAAAACCCCAGTGACTGGTTTGCCGCCAAATGATTTTCTTGTAACAGCGTTTAAAGGAGAATTGCCATGTGTGGTCTGACCTGCTGTTGTGTTTAGTATCGGCTCTGCCTGTCCCCCGGTTTCTCTTCTATAGATCTTTGGCAGTGAAAGTGAACAGTTGGTTAGGTTTCCTGAACACAGAGCTGAAGTATGAGGATATTGTGTTCTGAACTGCAATGCACGACTTGTTGACGCAAGAGCACAGAAGCCAAAGCATAGTAAACAAGACTGTGAAGATATCTGAGAAGCTTGCTGTAAATAAAAACCACAAGTATTAGTATTACACAGAAAAATGTTCTACATTTACATTTATTCATTTGGCAGATGCTTTTATCCAAAGCGACAAGTAGGAGAGCATAAAACATTTTGTCAACACTAACCAATACCGATAGTTTACAGTCGTGGTCAAAAGTATTGGCACCTTGCTAAAAATGAGCAAAGAAGGCTATAAAAATAAATATCTTGTTTTGATCTTTTATTTAAAAACCCTACAAAATTCCAACATTTCATTAAAGCACAACAATTGGAAGTAGGGGGAATATCACACTGTGAATTTTTCCCCCCTCTAATACACCCTGGCCACAGTTATTGGCACCCCAGAAATTCTTATGAGTAAAATATCTCCCAAGTATTATGACATTAATATTTACATTTTCTGAGCACACCAAAGGTGACTAGAAATATGATGTTGTCCAGTCATGACTTCTTGTTACATACTAAAAATATTATAATGGGTCGTGGTTACATCTTCCATCAGCACATTGGTTCAAAACAAACGTCCAAATCAACAAAAAATGTGTCACTGAACACAAAATCAAGATCCTACCATAGCCATCCCAGTTCCCTGATCTGACCACTATAGAAAATGAGTGGGATGAACTGAAGAAGAGGGAGCACCAACATTTAAAGGATCTGAAGACATTTTTATGGAGGAATGGACTCGCAATGTATTCTCAAACCTCATCAGACATAAAAGACTCAGAGATGTTTTTCTTACAAATTGAAGTTGCAGAATGTATTAAATACAAGGGTGCCAATAATTGTGTCCAACATGTATGGGAGAAAAACATTTTTTTCACAATGTGATATTCCCCCAACTTCCAATTCTTTTGCATAATGAAATGTTGGAATTTTGTATATTTTTTTAAATAAAAGATCAAAACGAGAAACAATGCAGATTTATTTTTACAGCCACCTTTGCTCATATTTTCCAAGGGTGTCAATATTTTTGACCACGACTGTACAAGGCCATGAACTAGGAGGATTTAAGATGAAGTAAGCAAGGAAGAGAATGAACAATGTATATCTTTACATTTTCCGTGCCATTCAATGCAACAAATTATAATGTTAAATTGGTTTTCGCTTCTAAAACCAACTCATTGTTCGACCAAATAATAACAGTAATAACAGTGGGCTGGATCAGGTATGTGATGAGTAAATAGCAACATTTGTATTTCTGCACAAGCGTTTTCTTTAACATTGAAAAGATTGCACACTTCACCTTTCGAGTCAGACAGATGGTACAGGCCATCCTGTTATGTTTTTATTCATACACTGTACTCTTCTTTTTTCTGGCCATGACCCCCTCTCTCACTCAGTTGCTTGTTCAGGATTTACATCTTGTCCCGGTGCAGTGAAGATATTTACTTCCAACTCTCTCTTTTAATTCTGCCTCTTTTACCCCAATATTTTCTCTTCCATTCTCTCTCTCTCTCTCTCTCTCTCTCTCTCACCCCTCTCCTCTCTCCCCTAGACTCCGCACTCATCCTCTTCCGTCCCTCTCCTCTGTCGGCTCAGTCTCTCTCGTCTCTCTGCTCTCTCTCTCTCTCCATCGCTTCTCTCTCTCTCTCTCGTGTCTTCCATCGACTCTCTCTCTCTCTCTCTCAGATCTCTCTCTCTCTCTCGGTCGTCATCTCTCGATCTCGTCATCTCTCTCGTCTCTCGATCTCAATCTCTCTCCCCTCTCTCTCTCTCTCTCGGTCTCTCTCTCTTCTCTCGTCTCCTCTTCTCTCCTCTCTCTCTCAGTGACTATATAATCAAGGAGAAAACGGTCCTCCTGCAGAAAAAAGACAATGAGGGGTTTGGCTTTGTGCTGAGAGGAGCCAAGGGTAAGATGGCTCACTCACTCTCTTTCTCTCTCTCTCTTTCTCTCTCACACACACACACACACACACACACTTCTGATGCCTTTCAGATGACACTGTTTCAATCTATTCTGCAAATTGACTGCATCAATATTTCGTATTTCTTTATTTCTTCTGTAATGTAACTTATTTCTTCTCAATAGAACATTCTGGACATGCACACCACAGCGTGTACTGATTGTATAAATGTCCCCTCTGTGTAGCTCAGACCCCTATAGAAGAGTTTACTCCCACCCCAGCCTTTCCAGCACTGCAGTACCTTGAGTCTGTCGACGAGGGAGGCGTGGCTTGGAGAGCTGGTTTACGAATGGGAGACTTCCTTATTGAGGTGCCTGCAAAACTGCATTGTGGAGCTTGTAGCCTGTTTGGAATGCACCACTGTTAAAAAAAACTCTGTAAAAGATACTTTTACTTCTTTTTGCTTGTCACTCTCCGTTCTTCTGTCATCTCTTATTCAGGTGAATGGTCAGAATGTGGTTAAGGTGGGACACAGGCAGGTGGTCAACATGATCAGACAAGGCGGCAACAGCCTCATGGTTAAGGTTGTCATGGTTACCCGGAATCCTGATATGGAGGAAGGGGTCAGAAAGAAAAGTAAGAATTACAAATTCACTTCTTGGTGCAGTTCTGCCAAATGCATAAATGAAATGTAATGTTCTCTCAGACTATGGGGTGCAAAAGGGGCATAGCAAACACATTTTTTAGACAATAATCATTATAATTCAGAGATACACATTACATTACACAAGTATTTTTACATTTTTAAATATATGTTTATGAGAGTGTTTTTACTTTGGAAAAACTTTACTTCACTACATTACAAAGCATATATCATACTTTTTGATCCATTACATTTCATAAATAAATGTTTTTTTTTTACCTTTTAATACTGAAATACAAGCTCAAATCTAGTACTTTTACTTCTTATCTTTTACTTAAGTATTTTAACTTTGTACTTTTAAAAGTAGGAAAGTACTAGATTTTTAATGTACTTGAAAAACATACAAAAAATGTATTTATGAAATGTAGTGGAGTATGAAATATGCTCTATAATGTAGTGAAGTCATTTCTTCCAAAGTAAAAACACTCTTATGAAGTAGAGATACTTCAAAAATGTACTTAAGATGACACTACCTGATTGATTATCATCGAGGTGTAATCCTAACAGAGTTAACCCCAACCTACTTGTTTTATTATGAATCAGCAGGCTAAATGTCATCTAATTGATATTAACCTGATCCGCCTGGTCATGAATCATTTATAAGATTGTTCCTACCCCCAGTGCAAATAGTCACTCCATAATAATAATAATATACACTATATATAATACCAGTAATGGTGATGATGATCACAGCTGTGGTGACATCTCTCCTTTTCTCTCCATAGTCCCACAGCAGAGCAAGAGACTGAGCACACCGGCCATCGCTCTGCGCTCTAAATCCATGACATCAGAACTGGAAGAAATGGGTAAGAAATAAGGATGAGAATGATAAAATTAAAAGCACTACTGGACAGTACCAGACATTTGAGAGAGAGAGAGAGAGAGAGAGAGAGAGAGAGAGAGAGAGAGAGAGAGAGAGAGAGACTAGATGAGACAGAAAAGTGAGAAAGCATAAAATGGGAGGGGAGGGATGGACGAAGAGAAAGCGCATCACAGTAATACAATGACACAACAATAACAGTTATGGATAGAAGTGTTTAAACTGGATGTCAGGAAGGGAGACATATAGAAAGACAGGACAAGAAAAGGAAAGAGAAGGAAAGAGCATTTATGTGAATGAGTCTCAATGCATTTCACTGTTCTTTCAGAAGTTCCACAACTAAGTTGTCACTACCAGCACCCCCACTACAGGTAACCCCCCAAAAACTGTCCAACCCCCAACCCTTATACCCCACCGGCCCTCCACCTTACCCCTCAGACCTCCACCTGCAACCCCTCTTAGCTTTAACCCTCAACCTGAATCTAAACCACCTAATGGTCACACACCTCTGGCTAGTTGAAAACGGGTTCCTGAGTGCTGTGTGTGTTGTTGTAGTAACATTGCAGGAGGTGGGCATTGCTGGAGAGGCACAGGATATGCTGGCTCATGGTGTGCCACCATCACATACAATCATTTATTTTACCAATCAGTGTTAAACAACAATGAGGGACACCACTAAGAAACACTGCTTGTTGTGAACACACTGCTTATTTTGGTCTGTATTAAAATAGATGCACCTTATCCTATCAACCTAAAAAAACACCCTTCCTCACCTGCTGTCCACTGAGGCATGTTACACCCCTTTCCCTTCTCTTTAGCTCAGAGTTCATTCCCCTGTGCCACTGTAAGGTTAGAGTGTGTTTTAATAATACTGTATAAACATAATAATATGTTTTTATTGTACTGTTACAAAAAGCGCTTATTATAAGATAGACATTAGTTTGGAAAGTTTGCAAAGTTTCAAGAGTTTTGCACTTCAAGGCATAGTTTGCCTAAAAATAAAACGTGTTATTTACAGTATTTACACTCATGGGGTTCAAAACCCGTATATGACTGTTTCTTCTGTCGAACACAAAAGAAAATATTTCGAGAAATGTCTCTGTGTTTTTGTGTCAGTGGGAGCCAGTGTTGTTTGGTTACCAACATTCTTCAAAATATCTTCTTTTATGTTCTCCGGAAGAAAGAAAGTCCTACAGGTTTAAAATGACAAGAATTTTTATTTTCGAGTGAACTGTACCCATTAATATTAATTCAGCACAACTCTATATTCAGTTTGATTTTACAGGTTAGACAGGCTGATATTTTTATGTGTTGTCAGTATAACTATTCACAAACAGTACTGTGCCATTAGTTGAAATAGGTGCCGCATTTGTTGCACCCCAGTCTGTTATTGTGGATTTATTGTTTTAACATGTGCAGGTGCAGGTCCTCTAAATGTCACTCAAAATGTGAATGATTGTTTTACCTGCTGGTCAGTAGGTCCTTGAAAATGCAACTATGTATACCAACTTCACACTGATAAGTACAGTATCTAGGAACTAACCTAGGGTTTAAGATGAATGCATGAAAACTCTTTTGCAATATGCTAGTCTATGTGCAGACAGTTGTTTGAAGTGTAAACACAAAAACAGAGGTATATATTTTCTGCTGCATCTTCTCAGTGTATTGAATAAGTGTCAGATGTTAAATATGTGCAAGCGTTGTCATCTACCATATGCAGATTCAAGTGCATCAGTTTAGTGAAAGTGAAGAGCTCTCACCTTTTCAGGTACATTCACCTCTCCAGCTGGTGCAGTGTCCCACCTCACAGGCTGTCACACTCTGAAGATCACTCTAGCATAAATGTCTGAAAAGAAAAAGATAGGCAGAATTCTTTTTAAGGAAGAACAGCTCTTAAACAGGCAAAAGTTTAAACCGGCAAGCAGATTGAACCCTCCTCAATTCTTTACCCAGAATTCCTCAGCGATATATGCAGATGGAATTATTATAAACGTATATACACGCTCCCTATACACACTTCACTTGTGGCTCTTATGAACCCTTCCTGCACACTTGTGTCTCACGGGGTGTTTTATAATAATTGAAATCCTAACTAACCTGTCTTATAACCTCCCTAATCTTTCTGTCTGTCCTGGCATTCCATACACAGTGGACAGAGGTAAGAGTTACTTCATTTCACAGTAATAAGCATATTAAGTGTTGTATGTACAGTGCCTTGCAAAAGTATTCTGCCCCCTTCATTTTTTTCACATTTATATGTTATGTTGCTGCCTTATCTTAAACTACTTTAAATTACTTTTTTTATTAATCTATACTCCATGCACAATAATGGCAAAACAAAAACAGATTTGTGACAACATTGCAAATTTATTAAAATAAACTGAACCCTTTTCTGGGACACTTGAAATTTAGCTCAGAAGCATTAGTTTTGCGTGTTGATGTTGCTACACTTCGAGTGGAGTTAACCTGTGGCTAATTCAATTGAATGAGTATGATTTGGAGCGGCACACATCGTTCAATAAAAGGTGTAACAGTTGAAAATGCATATCAAAGTAAAAACCAAGACACGAGGTCATAAGAACTGCCAGTAGCAGAGCTCTGAGACAGGATTGTATCAAGACACAGATTGGGAGAAGGTTACAAAAATCTGCTGTATTGAAGGTTCACGGAAGCATGTAGCCTCCATTAATCCTTAACGGAAGAAGTTTGGAGTAACCAGATGTCTTACTTAAGCTGACCTACTGGCCAAGCACAGCAATGGATGGAGAAGGGCCTTGGTTAGAGCGGTGACCAAAAAGCTGATGATCACTCTGGTGAAGCTCCATGAGCATATATGGAGATGGGAGTAACTTACAGAAGGACAAACAAACAACATTGCAAAACAATGCAAGAGTGGCTAATGGACAACTCTTTGAGTAGCTAGTGTTTGGGATTGAACCCAATTGAACATCTCTGTACAAACCTGAAAATGTCTGTCTACTCAAGATCCCCATCCAACCTGACAGAGTTTAAGAGGATCTGAGGAGAAAAATGGCAGAAAATTACCAAATGCAGATGTGTAAAGCTTGTCACATGTAAAGGTGTTTTAATCAACTGCTGAGTAAAGGGTATAAATACTTATGCAATGTAATTATTCCAGGTTTTTTTTAATAAATCTGCAAGTTGTCACAAATCTGTTTTGTCATTATTGTGCATGGAGTGTAGATTAATTAAAAGTAGTTTAAGATAAGGCAGCAACATAACAAAATGTGAATAATATAGGGGACTTAATACTTTTGCGAGGCACTGTATGTAAAGGATTGGGATAAATGTAATCGCAGCATTACCTGGTGCTGTATTAATGCACACATAACCTTACGTGACTTTCTATTTGTTTGATCACAGCATCTGCCCCATGGAAAAAGAAATCAGGTAAAAAAAAATCTGTCTTGTATAAAACACTTGACCTCACATTTAAAATATTTCTCATATGATGATTCCGGACCATTTGTTACAGAGTTCGAGTCTTCACAAGCTACAGACAAGAAGAGGACAGTTTATCAGATGGCTTTGAGTAAGAGGGTCAATAGTTTTTAACAGAGCACTGTAATATTATTTCAGGGGTTGGCAGCTTTATAGGCATGTGTAAGGGTACACATAGTTACATGTACAATCAGAGTATATGATTTTATTATAGGTAAATAAAAAAAAAAACGATTTTAAAAGGACATTTAAAAATTTCCTGTGAAAAGGTTGCTGACCCCTGGAAGAAAGATGCAAATACACTGTTTGTTAAGATTCTTTACATTGTAAATTCTTTTCTCTCTCTCGTGTCAGATAAACTGGATGAGATTTTAGCTGCAGCACAGCAGACCATCAGTACCAATGAGGTTCCGGGTCAACGGGTTCAGGGGATAAAAAGAGAACGGGGCAGAGGCTTTTATAATGAGGTGTGTTTGTGAGTGAGACTATACTATGTTGTTAAACTAGTAAACTGGTGCACAAGTTTAAAAGAAAGTTATCTACAGTATTATCCTTTAGATATTTCTCTTTTTCTGGTAGCCAAGTTTTGACCAGTCCGGAATGGGGATGACATCATCTGGGGCAGGGCTAGGCTACGACCGTGGTCAGTTTGTGTCTGGCCACGGCCCCCCGCACGGTATGCTGCGACAGAAGTCCATCGGTGAGGCTGTCTGTTAGTTTGTCTGTCTGTCTGTCTACCTGTCTGTCTACCATACTGCTGTTCGTCTATGGTATATGCGTTTATAGCGCTCTGAAGAGTGCAGCTCGAGTGTGCTATAATGCTTATCATTCATGTATTAATACTTTCACGTTGTAGAACAGGAAGTGCGCTTTTTTCAGTTTGTTGCACCTGTCCTTAAAATTCCATTCAGAGGATTGAGTGGGCTATAGGGGACACTAAGAGACTTAACACTTGGATTCTTGGAAGTTCATTTTCAGTTTGGATTCATCAGTGTTCATTTTTATTTGGAAGATCATTTAAAGTCAATTTGTAAATCAAATAATGGGAACATGTAAATAAATGTTCAGTATTTAAATATCCACCGTCTTTGGTTATATTAATTTAAAGTTAGGAGTATTTTTTTATTTTTGCATGCCTTGTTAGTAGTTTGGTGTAACTATTGCATTTTTATCATCAGGTAGTAGTCATTTATGTAATGCATTTGTCTTCTATAACTTATATAACACTGTGACTAAAACTGGTGTGCACTGACACAAAAGAGCTTTGCAAACATCGAGAGATGAATGGCTTGTACCTGTTCTTGCTAGGGGAAGACCAGTCATGGTAATAAACAGACAAGCTGACAGACAGACAAACAGACATACTACAAGATGGACTCAGCTCATTTCTGTGCCCTATTTTGTTTATCCTCTGCTCATTTTAGGAAATGTCTTTTCTTTCCTGTCTTTAATGTGTTTCCTGTTTTAACTGTTGTACAACCTCTCTAAAGCATATCTTCCCTTTATTTTTGTTGTTATTTTAAAAGTTAACACATTTCTATTCTGTATTTATTTCTCTTTCTTAAACGATGTATTTCAACTGTTTTGTTTTTTTTCTGCAGGGGTCCCAGAGGAGGAGAAGCAGTTCCTTCATCCTCCAGCCATGAAGTTTGCAAGAAGTCTTTCAGTGCCCGGCCCAGATGAAATCCCTCCTCCACCTACTACAGCTCCCCCTGAGCCCCCATTCTCCTCAGCGCCCCCTCTTGGCTTTCGGGGCAAGACATCCCAACAACCTTCTGTTTCTGTGTCCCAATCCACTTCCTCTTCTGCACATTATCAGCTCTACTCGCAGTCAGTACACGTAACCCATGGACCCAGAGATAGGTCCCCTGGGCCACCCACTGGATCTGTAACAGGGGACCAGGCTCTTCCCTACTCCCATGCTCAAGCCCACCCCTCTGTGCCTAGCAGAACTGCCTCCAGGAAGGTGATTGGGTACACAGGGGACCTTGCAGGAGCTGGAGCATCAGCAGGGGCCAAGGCAGCAGCATTAAGAAGGGGCTACAGCAATGCAGTGCCACCTACCAGTGTTGCTACAGTAATTCCTCAGCAGCAACAGACTACTCAAAGCCAGCCTTCCAGGTTGGACCGCAATGCAATTGGGGCAGGGGGTGTACCAAAAGGTGGTGGACGGAGAGGGAAGGGACCCTTGGTAAAGCAATCAAAGGTGGAAGATCTGCGTGGAGGTCAGGGCACACTGGAAGGAAAGGGGTCAGTGGAGAAGAGCTCCATTCCTATTCCCACCATCATTGTTAAAGCCCCATCTACCAGCAGTAGTGGTCGCAGTAGCCAAGGCAGCAGTGTGGAGGCCGAACCACCTCCCCCAGAAGAAAGTGACAGTTCTAAATCCCAACCTGTTGTTCCCCCACCTGCACCTACTGTTCCACCGCCAGCCCCTCCCTCAATACCTGCTCCTCCACCCCCATCAGTGCCATCACTTCGTACTCAAGAGAGTTTGGACTTTACCAGCCAGTTTGGTGCTGCCATAGTAGGGGCAGCTCGCAGGGATCGTGAACGATTTCATGAAGCACGGAGGAAGAGTGCCTCATTTTTTCTCTCTGCTGAGGAAGAGTTAGGTGGAGTAGGAGGAGTTGGTGGACGGACCCAGACATCCCAACAGCAGCTAAGCACCCAGCCTTCACCTCGCCTGCGACCATCCAAATCTATAGATGAGGGCATGTTCTCAGGTGATACCTTTATCCACCACACGCGCAGTATGCCTCCTGCATTTGGCTTGCCTGAGTACTCCTCACCTGCTCCTCCTGGGGACTATCAGCCCAAGTCTGTACCTGCTGACTTTTATGGAGCAGGAGGCCGACAACAGCAGCAGCAACCTTCATCCACAACTTTTATTCACCCACTGACAGGAAAGGTTTTGGACCCTTCATCCCCACTAGGCTTAGCATTAGCTGCACGGGAACGTGCCTTGAAAGATGATGGACGCATACGTCGGGAGAGGACCTCAGAACATCACTTTAGCCGTCAGCTGTCCAGCATTGGGGCCTTCCCCTCATCCACCGCGCAACCCACTTCACATCTCTCCTACTCCATGGCCTCGTCTTCCTCTGCCATCTCCTCTGCTGCCCAGTCCGCTAGCTCCTCATCATATCTTGTTACCTCCTCCTCACTAGCTGCTACCACCACATCTACTCGGCCTCCATCACCCAGAATCCTGCGTGGAGCAGGGAGCAGTTGGGGTGAGGAAACAGGTGTGGGAGAGCGTGCAGAAAGGGAGTCCGCTGGCGCCTCAGCTCCAAGAGAAGGTCTAAGGGTTCGATTCTCTGAAGATAAAACTGTCCACACTCACCACTACCAATCTCAGCACTACCAGCCCACCTACAAGGAACGTGAAAGAGAACGTCAGAGAGAGCGATCACGAGAAAGGGAAAGAGAGATGGAAAAAGTTCAGACCCAGTTACAGCAGCAGTCAACTCATCCATCGACCCAGCAGCCTCGGCGCCCCTCATTCTTGAGGATGGAGAGTGAGGCTGGATCGTACATACTTTCCCTTACACCTCCATCCCCTCCTCCAACAGTGGCACCTACACGTCCTTCAGCTGGAGGAGGTGAAGGTGGAAGTGGACCAGGTATTATGGTTCTACCTCCCCCAGCTCCCTCAGTGGATGCAGATGATGAGTTTGTGTTTGCTGAGCCCCTTCCTCCACCGTTAGAGTTTGCCAACAGTTTTGATCGTGGTTTGAGTTACCATAGTATGATGTCTAACAATCTGTCAGCCCGTCAAAAGCATCACCCACCTCCTCCACCACCACCTCCACCACCTCCACCTTCAAAAGACTCCTTTATGGCAGGGTTCCCCCCTCACACGCCTCTGCCTTCACCCCAGGCAGGGGATTCCACAACTTCAAGTCTTACTTCCTATGACAGTGAGGTTGCCAACCTGACCCAGTCTGCCCCGTCTCCTTCGCCATCATCCCCAAATCCTCTCCCGCCTCCGTCTCCTTCCACGTTGCAACCCGCTGCACTTCCTCCACCTCCTTCTGTATCACCTCCACTCCCACCCACATCCTATCATAGACCGTTTGGACTATCCCAATCACATCATCTATATAACAGCACACACCTGCCAGAGCGCTCCTCTTCTCCTACACCACCTCCCCTTTCTATCCCAGCTCCACCTGCCTACCGGGGGCCTCCAGTATCCACCCCTGCAACCTCTGTCTCACTTAGAGGCACCTCAACTGTGACCGCAAGCTGTTCCTCAACTGCTTTTACAACTGTTTCCACTATCAGTACTACGGCTGCCATTGTCACCCCGCACACACGAATGGCAACCGTCTCCACAGTAGCTACAGGAAGTAGCAGGCGGCCCAGTGCAGAGCATCATCCCCTGTCCAGTGCAGCTGCAACCAAGACCGGTGAGTCCCAAGAGACAGTAGTGGATTCTGGCATTGAAGAGTTAGACAGCCGAAGCAGCAGTGATCATCACTTAGACAGTATTTTAGCACTCAGTGGGAGTGGGGTCAGAGAGAGGTTGGAGAGAGCAGGGATGGGGAGCTTAGGTGGAAGTGGAGATAGAGGAGGCATAACAGATTCGGACAGATCAAGTGGAGCAGACTTTTTAGAATCTTACATGAGCTACCTTGATGGTCAGACTTTTGAAATGCACAATGCCAAAGCTGCCAGCACCGCATCCACCTACCCGAAAACACAGAGGTACAGAGAAGGCAGCCGGGCCGGAGATCTTCGACGGCAAACCAGTACGGCACCCCCTGCATACCACAGACGTAGGGAGGAGGAGGAAGAGGAGGAGGATGAGGCACAAGAGGCAGAGGAGGAGGAAATGAATGCTCGCGATGGCTATGGGATGAGAGAAGGGCCAGGTATCGCTCGCTCTTCTGTAATGTACTTTGATCGACCCCGCACTCCAGAGATAAAACCTCTGTGGGGTGAAGGGTCGACTGGGGCAGGGCAGTCTGTGGGAGAGGGCCAGACTGGGGGGACATACATGGAGGCACGTAAGCTACATCCTCCTATGTCCAGTATGAAGGCGAGCATCATCAATGAACTGAGCTCCAAATTACATCAGAGGAGCAAAGGAACAGAAAACTGGGGAGCTCAGAGATCACTAAGCAGACATAGGTATGTGTTTGTTGTAAGTTAGGATGCATGGCAAGTGTCGATGTCTGCATGTTGGTCCTGAAAGAAGGCATGTGGCATGAGGATCTCTCAGCTGCATGAGCATTGTGTGATTTGGGATGAGTCAAACTGTAGGTAAATAAAAGCAAATATGAATCTTGCTTGGATTTTAAAATCAGCATGATTTAAAGCGAAATCTAAATAGTTAACTGCACTGCAATTAAGATTTGTTTGATAAAGGACATTTTATTTTTTAGCAAGATCTCAAACACCAATGAACTCTGTGTGTCTACTGTTTAACTGTGTGTGTGTGTTTAAACTGTTCCTCTCTTTTTGTGATTTTTGCCTTTTTCGCACTTTCCATGTACATCTGTCTGTCCCACATCAGACACAGGTAACTGTTGCCATACAAACCTGTCTCTCTCTCTCTTTTAGTCAGTTTTAGTGTCAGTTTTAAGGTGCTCTATTTTTCATGACAAATGTATTGCCAAACCATTTACAGCTGAGCTGCATACAACAAAAACAATGCAAACCAAAAACTTCTCTCTTCCCTTATATCTTTCTATTTTCTCATAATCTTAATTTTTTTTCTATTCAGGTTCTCAGAGGACTCCACAGGTGCATTGAGTCCTCCCTCTGTCCGCTCTTCCTCCCCATCTCCTGTTCAGCTCTCTCAGCCTGCCTTGTCTCCCTCCCCCACCCCATCCTCCCAGCCGATCTACCCAAACTGGGCTCGATCTCCTTCCCCTCAGCCCCCTTCTACCTCATCCCAGCTTCCTCCCCGATCCCACTCACCCGTTTCACCCTCTTCGTATTCGCCATACCCCACCTCACCCAAACACCGTCCCGTGTACCGCACCAAAGCCCTAGAGTTCCAGTTTATCCCCAGTCGAGAGTCCCGTAAAGCCGAGTCCCATCACGTTCAACGCAGACGAGCACCCAGCCCGCTAATTTCTCCCTCTGACCGCCCCAAGCTTGGCCCTCCCCGTCCGTCATCGCTTCCCCTTCTCCCCACCACTCCCCTCTATAGCAGCCTTTATGATCTCCGTGGTTCCATCACTCCACCCTCACCTGCAAATCCCCTTGGGGACCCCTACTTCTCACCCTCTCCTCCTCTCTTTGCCCCCTCAGGTGCCCCGCCACCGCCAAATTCCTCTTTGGTTGTCTCTCGCTCCCTTTCCCCCACCCACTTCCTGTCAGGGACTTCATCCCCGCCTCTCCACCCCATTCCTCCACCCACTTGCCTGAGTTACCCCCACCTTCCTCCCCCTTCACCCACCAAACCCTTTGCATCTAAACCACTCTCATATTGGACCAAGTACGACGTGGCTGATTGGCTGGGCTATCTGAACCTGGGTGAGCACAGGGAGCGGTTTCTAGACAACGAGATCGATGGAACGCACCTGCCCTCTCTTACCAAGGAGGACTACCTGGACCTGGGTGTTACCAGGGTTGGCCATCGCATGAACATAGAGAGGGCACTCAGGAGAGTGATGGACAGGTGAGAGGAGACACATGGGAGGACAGCGATGGAGAGGGATTAGGGCATGAAAGGGCGTAGTGCATGAACAAAAAAAGCTATTACAGAAAATAGTAATAACTTTGAGATTGATAACTGCAGGAAACATCTGGATTGGGCTGCTGCATGAGCTCACTTGGGAAAAGAGATGAACAGAAGAGAACAGAAAGAAAAGGGATGCTGGAGAATGAGAGAAAATACTTTTTTGTAAACATTTTTACACCTTCCCCTACCCCTTCAGGCTGTCTTCTAGCCCTTTCCACGTTTCCGCCATCTCCCCTCGAGCTGAACGGACAGACAGAAGGAGAGACAAGGCCAACCGGAGCTGAGAGGACAGGTGAGGTGACAACAACCGCTGCCATCCGAGATTATTCTCCGAATGGAAGAAAACACAAGAAGAGGGAACTTCGATATCAACCTGCTGACTCACAGACGATGAAGACGAGAGAGATGGGAAAAAGCCAGAGAGTTGAAGGCCTGAACTGTGAACATGCCTGCGTTTACATGTGTGATTCAGTCAACTAAACCATAAACACCCACATTCATATCCGTACATATAAACAGAAAACTGTTGGAGCTCACAGGCACTCACAATAGAAATGATTGAATGAATGACGTAGAGATTGCGTTCCACAAAGTGATGTAGTACATAACTGAGCCAAATAATTCTGAGGGAAACAATCATAACACTCTTTAGCTTTTCTGTGGTTCTTTAAAGATAGGGAGAAAGAGAGATATTGAACCCACATTTGCTGTCTTTCTCTTTTTCTCAGAGTCTGTATTACTGGCAAATATTTACTATTGGTCTAATTTTTAGTGCAGGTTCAATGGAGACCGACGCAGAGAGGGCAAGTAGTGAAAAACCTCCTGTCCTGCATGACTAGGGAAGTTCTTAAAATAGAGGTCAAGTAAACAACAGGCACTTATTTGGTAAGAGTGTGTTCATGCGTGGATTCCGGTTGCGTGTGTGCGTGCGTGCGTGCGTGTTTACATGATAATGTGAAAGGTTGTCATTAGAGGCATGACCATGATTTGTTACGTGTTTTACCTCACCAATGGAGGGATTCTATTTTGGCGAAGCCAGATTGGGGCTCGTGTTTATCTTGTATTTCACTAGAACTTCTTTATCTTCTCATGTCTTATAATGGAATAATATAAATATATATAAATATATCTATACAGACTGGTCACTGTATTACAAACCCGTAGCAAAAATAAGTGCCCAGACTGACAGAACACACACACACACACACACACACACGTGCACAGGACATCCTCAAACTACTGATTCTTACACATACATTTTATTTATATAAAAAAATAATGGGACACAGTAAAATATCTATTTATGGATTCAAGACGAAGATGATGTTAAAACACGCAAAAAATCTTTTAAAGAAGAAAGATGATACAACATTGTCAAAAAAGTATATATATATATATATATATATATATATATATATGTATACATATATATACTGAAAGTTTATCAACGTTTTTACCACAGACTCTCAATAAAGAGCTGACTGCGACTTCTATCGACAATATTGAGGCTCCATTTTAAAAGAGGAGACATGGAGGAGAGGGAGAGGGAAAACCAAACTGCCTGTATTTCTCATTTCAAGTCACTCTCCCTCTCTCTTTCCAAAAAACACTCTTTCTATGGAGGCAAGGCAAGAAGAACATGCACTCTGACATGGTCGTGGGGTATGTGCCAATACCTGTTTTAATACGACGATTGTTCCTATAACAATTTTTAAACTTGAAATGGGGCCGAAATTTTGTTGTTGATTTTACAAGAGACAATGATATTTATTGCAGTCACTGTTCTCATCGTCCTTGCTGTTATCGCTGTTGACTGAGCTGCAGTCGAAAGCTGGGTGTTTATGCTTGATTTTTTCTTTGTGACCACATGCAATATGCTCAGATCTTCTGTACCTCTAGGACTTAAATTAGAGAAAAGGTTTCATATCTATAATGTTCCTCACCCTTTCCTTCATTATCACACAGAATATTGTTCATTCATTTTGTATGCAAGGACTATCAGTGATTTGATGAGAGTTTGTTTGCGACAGGACACACCCTTTACATTCACGTTTCCTTCCACGAACTTGCAAATGAATCCAGTGACCTCCAGCCCACATTACAAATAGTTGCTCAATCAATTTAAAGGGCTCCCCATTACATTGCACTTTCTTTCAGGAATATTTCTTTCAATTTTCTCATCAGCAGGCACTTTCAGTACAAGCAACCAGTGCTACATGTTCATTTCTTTGATTTTTTTTTGAAGATCATCAGTTAAAATCTCACCCCTCCATCTTCCTCGGCTCATCTTGCATTTGTTCATTCGTGCATCATCATTACATTTATCTCTTTACTTTGGTCACTTATATCGGACATCAAGATTGAAGAAATAATTGTATTTTTGATGTTTAAGCTGGTAAGTATAGTGATGTTGATAACAGTAAGGACAATGGATTAGTTATAATTCAAACGGTCTAAGATGGAAAAAATATTCAAGGTTTTAATGAATCTCTGTCTTCCAAACATTGTTTGTGTAATCAAATCATGCTTTCTACACATCCTGATTGTCAACTTCCTCAAATTCATCTATGGTATCCTGATCAAAATCTCCAGTTCTGTAGTGGCCACCAGATGGAGGTAGTCACAATTTTGATCGACCATTATTAGTTCCGAAAATGCAAGAAAGTCTTTAATGGTTTGAAATGGAAATTGTCCGCTTTGTGTCTTCGTTCAAGCCTCAAATTCCACAGCTTAGATTTTTAAGGTTTATTGCTTATTCCCAGCTTCAAGTCGCAGCAATGACAGGATTCAAACATGCCTTCACACACTGCAGGGTTATGCATACTCATGCTAAAGTTACATGCACGTTGTAGATCACAGAGCCATTAACGGGTCTGGACAAAACGACCCAGGAAAAGGTCACTGATCAACTGATGCAGTAACCGTCCAGGGTGTGCAGAAAGCATCTTTTATTTTAAATTGAAGAAAATTAACTATGATCAGATAAGAGGTTATTTACAGAATATATGTGATATTCATATACACATGAAATACAAATGTTTTAAGAAACGAATAAAGGTTATTAGAATTATAATAAATGATGCAGTTATTACTTTGAGTGAGCTGTGGTTTATTCGGTAGACTACATCAAACACACGTGACTGGTGCAAATATGCATATGAAAATGTTCCTCCCACACTCATTCTACTAATTTTAGGCATCGTACAGGCAAACAAAAAATTATGTTATTCATTCTTAAAAGGTATTTTACAAAGGCACTACAACGCAACTACTGATGACAAGTCACATGGCTTTATTTTAGTTTAATGATGATAATGTGAAAATATACATACACAGTCACAAAATAAACACAAAAACACCTACAACATCTATACAATTACATTTAGTACATGCGTTTATGCAAACACTGCACATAGAAACCACATTTGTGTAATACATAATAGTAAAATGTGCTACATGTACAGAAAGCCAGAAGCTTGACCTCCCAACACGTGCGAATCAGTTCTTACCCTGCAAGTGAAGAGAATCAAGTTTTAGTTCAGATTCACATTTTTACATAGTCTTGACTTAAATTGCAGTAACACTTTTCAGATTTTGCCATGTCAAGAGCAAAATTGCACGTTTATCTACACATATTCTCAGAGCCCAGTGCTAATCATCATAAAAGTGAGTCGAAACCAGTTTTAACTTCTTTAGTGCAATGCAGCCATTTCTCACCTCGAGGCAACAGTGGAGAGTCCTGGGACACTCTTAAATCTGCACAAGAAAATGAGAAGGTAATGTTACAGCTTAAAAAGTTACGTTTTAAACGATATAGATTAACAGTTCTCACCACTTCAGTTTAATTTCGCATCCTGAAAATTCTCTAACGTTACAATCCACCCCCCATTCCACGTGGTCATGAGTAAGACTACATTGACTAACCAATATTAGAATTTACTTTAAAATGCTATGTTGTGAAATATCTTAATTTTTTTACAGGTAAAAAATAATTAATGCTAAAGAAAAAGAAAAACGTTAAGAAAAATAGATATTAGAAGCTCATGTTTACCCAGCCGTCGCACCAGGTCCCGATCAACACAAACAGGTCTTTCGAGGCAGCGGTGTGGCGGTATATATAGTGAGTAGGACCTTAGTAAGGAGTCCGTTGATATCGCCTTTTCGAAATTCAACCCGTCATAGAGTTTGGATACATAAGCAGCTTGGGGAAAAAATCGTGTTTATGTATTTGTTTTAAATTGCGTTTACATGGGTTTTTTTCTGGATCAAAACAATTATAACCTTTACATTACTGAGCCGATTTAATGCCACGTTTTTCATGACGTATTTATGACAATATATATATCAAAGAGCGAAAATTAAAATTGGTTGAGAAATGAAACGTTATTGTGTTTTTATCCAGATAAACCACAGCTCTTTCATTCATGTGTTTAGCACTTTTGGCCCTTCCCAATATGGCGGCTGATTCATAACTGTTATAATAGTCATTGCGCCATCTACTATGTACGCTATGTCTGTGGAGCCATATGCAGAGATATTTTGGAGGGGATATGGCCAGTATGGATAACATCTTATCCATAGACCTTTGCCCAACACGATCTTAGGGTCCACCAGCTTGTCTAGATCAAACCTTTTCTAGAAAAAATCTTTAAATCTTTATCCAGGTGGTAGCGTGCTCTATTGTAATTTTATGTTATGTTATATTGGTGGTAATGTCTATATTTTTAAAGCAACAAGTAGGCTATGTTTGCCCATTGTTATCCATGAATGAAACCCAAATGGACCCAAACCACTTCTTTTCTATTTGATTGTGTGCACAGTTGAGAGAAAGCGAGAGAGAGAGAAAGCGAGAGAGAGAGAAAGAGGGAGGAGTGTTGTCATGTAGTATGATCCACAGAGCGAAAAGTCTGGTCGTCCGCAGCTGCTTTGGAAAAAAGGAGTTCTGGAGAGAGAGAGAGGGAGAGAGAGAGAGAGAGAGAGAGAGATAGAGAGAGAGAGAGAGAGAGAGAGAGAGGAGCGAGAAAGAAAGTGACAGGAAGCCGGTGACTGTGGCTTAAAGATAGAGAAGTGATATATAATCCATATGGTGGTTTTTAAAGTGGAAAAACAAGCAGAAAAGGGATAACTTGTAACTTTTTTAAAAACAGTAAAAGGAAACATTAAGGTAAGTCTGTTAGCTTTCTTTCTTCTCTCCATATATCTTTGCGTTTTTGTCAAATATGATGACATTAGAAATTTGCATTGATGAAGTCTGCAGGGTACATAGACTATTTCTGTCTCATAAGTTGCTATATATTTCTTCAGTGTGTGGGTGTGTGTTGAGTTATGTGCGACACTCAAAACGGGGACAAGGGGAGGAGAGAGAGCCAGGGTGGGTGAGGGGTGTTGGGGTTCGAGGGGCTTTTAAAAGGGGAAAACAGGAGAAAATAAATGAAAAGAGATGAGGCAGATTCACACAAACATCATGACTGTATTTTCAGAGAAATGGGTCCCTCCATCCTCACCAAAGTTACAGTAAATCTTTCAGAAAATTATTATGACTTTGCCTTATAGTTTAACCAGTTCAAAAGTACTTTGTCCTCTCTAAAATGAGATGCATCTGTATATCATGCTATTCTTCAAAGTTTTCTCTCCAGCACATGTGCTCATCAGGGTCATTCCTTTATTTCATTCCACATTAAATAGTGTCAATAGTAAATGTACACCGCAGAGATGATTTATGAAGAATATACACACTAGAGTTTGTTCAGAAAATGTTGGCCTCATAGAAAACTGAGAGGAAGAGTATAAGTTCAGTAGTTCTCTGAGACCGCAAAGCTGTCTGGAGGGAGAAGAACAGGAAGTGAGGTCAAAGGTCAAATATAGGGTGATGTATGCTACCCATGACCCCTGCGATGGGAAAGGGGGCTATGATGAGACCAAGAGACCTCTGCCCTGAGAGGGAGAGAAAGATAAAACACAGGAAACAACACTGACCACTCATTTCCCTTCTCTCTCCTTGTGATAAAACGTGGTTTATTGCATTTGCAGAGACAAATGACCACAGGCGCATGTTTACAGCATGTGTTGGGGCAGCTTGTGTGTGCATGTTGGCCATCCACATGTGTTGGTGTTTGCAAGCACGTGTGTCAATGAGCTCATGAGCATGTGTTCTTTTAAGAGAGAATGCTATGAGGGTTTGTGTGTGTTTGAGTATGTGTTGCTATTGGTGAACTTCACCCCTGATTATTTTTGGGATGGCTCAAGTTTCAAAGCAGGGTTTGTGGACCAAGCAGACACCAAAAGAGAATCTTGGTCACTGTCCTTCTGGCTAATAAAACCCATCACTTTAGCTCACACAAATAACACAAACATTAAAATGTTTTTAATATAGGCCAACACATTTTTTCATCTAGAATCCCTTTGATCTACTTTCACTGTATGAAACTGTCTGTACTTTCTTAGTGAATTAGACTAGAAGGCCATTAAACTTGTTAGCTGCAGCCAATGCGCTTTCTGCCGCAGTTTGTAAACTGTTGTTTCAATAGAAGAAAGCTCGTAAAACACAAAACTCTCCCAGCTTGTTATTAAACTGCACAGTACAAGATTCAGCTGTCACACATATTTCACTATTGCATTCACATTAAGAATAAATTCCATCCGTGTCTCTGGCTGGAATGTCTGGTCAAATGAAGAGGACTTCAGCAAAATGAAAACTAACATTAATAAACTTATTTAGAATCCCTTGCTCTCTGTTTTAGATTGCATCATGTCAACGGTACCGGCAGAGACGGGCCCAGAGGATGCCAACAATCAGAGTTTCTGGATGGTGAGTGAGAGAGGGCTTCTGATTTGTTTTGTACTATTGTAATGTGTAGTGCGTGATGTAACTTGCCTTAGTTTTAACATCTAACTAAAGATTTTCTTCATTTCTTCCTCTGTAAAAAATGTTGTTATGTAAGACTTTACATTGACTTAATGAAGATTAACATTCAAGTGAAGACTTTTTTATAGTCTTTGAGACTATGGTGCTATGTGTTATGCCGGTAAGACTTTAATCTCACTCTATAAATCTTGTTCTTTATACCTCCACCCATTTGAATTAGCTCAGCTTTTGTCTCTCAGCTCCTTTATTGGTTTGCTTTTCTGTTCTCCTTTAATTTGTGGGAATCTTGCAGTAATTTGCCACGTATATCCCATTTTCATAGGTTTGCTATTCTTTTCTCAATTGTAAAAGCCTGTTTGAAAATAATACTGTAATCATCTGTAGTATTTTTACGGTTTTGTGTTTTTCTACGTCTTTACGTAGTAGAAGTCATAGTTCACCCAAAAATGAAAATTCTGTTGTCATTTTCACACCCTCTTTTCATTTCAAACCTGTATGACTTTCTTTCTTCTGCAGAACACAAAAGAAGATATTTTGAAGAATGTCGGTACAAGGCAAGTCAATGGGCTGCCATTGTTCAGTTACCAACATTCTTCAAAATATCTTCTTTTGTGTTCTGCGGAAGAAACAGATACAGATACAGGTTTGAAAAGACAAGCGGGTGAGTAAATGATGAAGAACTTTCATTTTTGGGTGAACTATCCCATTAATATCCACATTTCTGTTTAGTTAGGAAGTAAACATTTAATTTTCTGCTATTTTGTTGATGCTTTTATTTATTGTTATTTACAGAATACTTACAGTATCAATAGCCATGAAGCAACCTTAGGTTAAGCACACACATATTCATCTATTATTGTATAGAAACCTTTTGCATCATTACATTTTATTAAAAAATTATTTTATAAGGTTTTTATTTATTAAGACCGCTAGATTTGAAATGCTTGTCCTAAACACACACTCTTTTATATAAAAAAATGCATCTAGGCCTAATTGTGTCTCACATATGCATTCAAGAGGACTTTTATCTGCTTAGCGTCAATGCAGAATCTTGTGTAGAGATTGATAGTTACTTATCACTGACATCTAGAGCTCTCAGTGCTGCTTTAAGAGCTGTGTGCAGCTGTTTAAGATTCTCATCAGCTCGCTCCTTAGCTTCAGCCTGTTTTGCTGAGTTGTCGTCTCTTCTGGAGCCGAGCCAGTGGTACAGTTTTGGTAAAAAGCTTGTACTCTCCAGGCAATGATGTTCAGTCGCAACTGACTTCAGTTTGCAGAAACTGCACTGATTTTGTTTTTGGGCGGCTTGCAGAGGTTTTGTTGTACGTCCTACCTTGCAATTGGCTGGCCGGTGACCAGAACTGAGTGTTTTAGGGTTTTGTGTTTATGTGAGACGCTGTGATCGCTTCACCACAGTATTGGCAGAAGATTGTCGCATGCAGTGATGAACATCTCAAATGTTTTATCCAGAACTGTCACAAACGGAATAGGGTTGATTTTAAATGGGCTATGAAACTGTTCTGTTGAAATACTGAAATTCTGATATGAGGCTTGCTGAATGTGCCACGGCGTCATATTCTTTTGTTATTTGTTTTTGTAATGCTCTGATTGGTTGGCAGGTGTTGCTCCGCATTGCTCTTGGCCTGAGATGAGATTCCTCAGCTGTTTTTACTTTTTCTCAGACTGGGGAAAGGCCGCAGCTGAAAGCGATCGAAAATCTAAAAGAAAGAAATCGAGAAGAAACAGAACAGATGGAAGATGTAAAATAAGGGTTTGAATTGATAAAACGGTGGGAGAGCTGCTTATAGTTGCCAGCGTATTAGTATAGAGAAACAAGCTCCACATCAGCAAACAAGACGCCCACTCTGGAAATGTCATTATGTTTACCCTCCTGCCTCATTCTCCCTCATTTATCCTTTTATTTCAGTTAATCAACCCCTTTCACAGCTCTGCTCATGTGATGCTCCACTTACCGTGGCCTGAATTCTCTCGACTCACTGCTGCTCATCTAGTCACAGATGTTTTGGGGGAATAATGTTTGAATTGTGCTCTGTTTTTCCACACCGCATGCTGTCTTCAAGCATTTATATTAGAAACAAACCTCACACTATACTAATGGTTCATCTAATCCATAATAAACAAACCCGGTGACCTACTGGAAAAGAAATGAGGCCAATCTCCCAAAAGGAGAAGTAGAAATATTCCCGGTGTCTTACAGTAAATATTTCATTCTTGACCCTTATAAACAGCTTGCATAGCTACCGTCAGGATTGATATCTTTATAGTCTCTCGTAGTAGTATTTTTTCTTTATTTTACAATACTTTCATGTTCTCTCTGTCTGTCTCTCAGCCAGGGAACTACCATCAGACAGTGAAGCGGACCGAAGACGCCTTCCAGGCATGTAATGACATAGTGGCATGTTTTCAAGAAAGGGCCAGGGTTGAGCGACAGTATGCTCAGCAACTGAGTGAATGGAGTACCAAGTGGAAACCCCTAGTGGATGCCAGTGAGTACTGCAGTTATATATCATTTCAGTTTTTCTGAATTTACTATTCATAGGTTGGTGTTTAGGTCAAATTATCATTCTTGTTTCATTCTGTGAACTACTAAAAATATTTTTTACCAAATTTCAATTAAAACTATTGTTTCTATTTGCATTTATTTATTAAACAGGTCAAAATAACAAAAACAAGATGCTTTGTATTTTTTCAGACCTCAAATAATGCAAATAAAACAAGTTCTTATTCACTTTAAAGCAATACAACAGTAATATTTGTACATGTATTTAGGGAAAGTTATGGGATAACCTTGAAAGTGACCTATTTGTCAGATATGGTGACCCATACCTGAAATGTGACCTCTGTATTTAACCCATCCAGTGAATAGTGAACACACATACACCCGGAGCAGTGGGCAGCTATTACAAACGGGGGGATGGTGCCTTGCTCAAGGGCACTTCAGTCATTACTGAGGATCGAACCGGCGACCTTCTGGTTACGAGTCCGACTCTCTAACCATTAGGTCACAACTGCCACAACCTTGATTTTCATCACAGTTTTCATGTGTCTTGTCATGATGTCAAGTCTTACAAATTGCTGTTGGATGACTTTATGTCACTCCTGAGGTTTGATTTTGTTGAAATTCAACAGACACTGGACTGGAATGGCCACAATACATCTAAGAAATGCTGATGAAATGAACATTTAGAATGTGTATTTGGCTGTGTATTTATATGTATATACAAAATACTGTATGTTATGTTTCAAAACAAAGTATGTGAAACTAAATTGTACTTTATGTGTTACGATGTGCGTTGTCTTGTCTTGTAATGACTTCGCTATGTTGCGTCTGCTTCCAGGCCCTCTTTACGGCTCTCTTTTACAAGCATGGCAGTGTTTTCTGTCTTCTGCTGATCGCCTCTCCTCACTGCACTCCTCCATCTGCCGGTCTCTGGTGTCGGAAGATGGAGATCGCATCCGGACGTGGCAGAAGGAGACTTTTCATAAGAAGATATTTGGGGGTTTCAAAGAGTCCCAGGATTTTGAAACGGGTTTCTCACGTGCCCAGAAGCCCTGGGCCAAGAGACTGAAGAAGGTCGGTAGTAATGCATACACATACAGTTCTGTTTTTAATGGGCCTCTTTTTAAAATCTAAATTTTTGTATATATATTAAAAAAAAAATTATATTTCAAGGTCGAGTACACACTATCAAGCCAGTTCTAAAAAGTAAATTCATAAATGGAAATGTGTAGGATTATAATTTCTTTTACAGAGGTTTGAAGGTTTGCAATACTAAAAAAAACGTACTTTACACAAATGTGTCTTGTGACAGCTAGAGAAGGCCAGGGCAGCATTTCACAAAGCATGTCGCAAGGAACACATGGCACGCGAGCGGGAGGCCCACGCCCAAGGCAACCCTGACATTGCCATCGAGAAACAAAGGAAGATCCAGGAAGAGACGGAACTGTCCCACCAGGAAACCGAGAAAGTGAGTGAGTTATTGACTGAACCTGGAAAGGCTCAAGCAGAAAATGCTGCATAATGGTGCAGTGAAATGTAGAGGCAGGCACAATATATGTCACACTTAACTAGCGGGCATTAATCACCCTACAGCTCTCTAGAGAAAGAGCAGTTCAATGCAGGGCCAAAGAAAACAAACAAGATGACTGCATCGATTGATGGCAACTTCCTGTGTGCAGGTGCGAGCCCGCTATGAGAAGGTTCTGGAGGAAGTGACACGTTACGCTCCGCGTTACATGGAGGAAATGGAGTCTATCTTTGACCAATCACAGGAGGAGGAGAGGAAGAGGATAAGCTTCCTCAAACAGGCTTTTCTATCAATCCACAGACACTTGGATGTCACCAACAATGAGAGGTGTGTGAGAGGAATTTTTCATTTGCTTTAAGGAAAAAGGCAAGTGAAAACACAGCGAGTGCAGTGACAGAAAATACACATATAATACATTTTCTTTATAAACATGTCTTAATATCTCCTTTTTGCTTTCCCATAAGTAGGAAAAAATCACAGATGTAATTTCTGTAACATTTCAGTTGTTTCCTCTTGACATCAATAGCCTCGTTTACATTACAGATTTGCGCAAAACTTGGCGATATTTTGTAAATATCGATAAAACTATTGTGAAATAACCAACCAATAATGATCATGTGACTTTTTACGTACGTCATGTGACCTGTAAATGCGAAAAAGTTTCCATTGCAGTTTTGCGAAATACTCCAACATTTCTCATCACACTTAGCCGAATTCAGATTATTTTATCTATACAATCTATCTTCATTTTACACCTCCATATTCTTCATTTGAACAATTGTTTCATTTGTTTCTAATTTTATTTCTCTTAAGCATTTTTAGGAGAAACATTTGAGATACTTAAATAAAACAGAGCACTCCTGAGCTATGATAGAGCAACCTCTTTTTTAGGATGTTTTAGATCATTCTGATTTTGCAGCGTTAGTCTTTCACCACTACAAATGGTAAATAAATTGGTTTTTTTCTCTCTCTTAAAGTGTGAAAGCGGTGTATAATGAACTCCATAACACTCTGATGTCCATCAGTGAGCAGGAGGACTTGCGCTGGTGGAAGAATACACATGGGCCAGGCATGCCCACCGACTGGCCTCAGTTCCAGGTTTTTATGTGTTTCATTTGTTATGGGTTGCCAGGTAATTTCTAAAATAGCATTTTCTCCATGATCTGCTACGTGGTTGCTTACTGGCCCAGTCTGAAGCCCACCTTCAAGTCTTTATATTATGGTCCCTTATAACTGCATGGGGATATAGCTTCTTTTTTTTTTTTTTAGCTTTTTTCATGTTTTCATTTATCACTAAGTAACAATTTGTATGTTTCCTACCATCTTTATGATGAGGCCAGAGATCACCTCTCCTCCTGGACCAAATAAGCTGGCAGTACTACGGAGTAACTTAGTGCCCCATCATCAAGGACTAGGGACAATGTTTCCAGTCGCCTTGGCAGGCACCACTAATAACTTTTGTTCAGTTGTTCAGAGTGTCAGTTCTTGTATATTTTAGTAATGTGTGGGTATTGTTTTGAGATTATTGTTTTCGTATCTGTATGCTGTGTGAACTAGGGTGTTAAAGTTGTGTCATCTGGTGTATTTATGGACCTCACAGAGACGCATCCACAAATAGACTTTGTTCTGTAGTGCCAAAACACTTTTACTCCTTCGCTGACTCTGTCTCTATTTTAGGAGTGGACTCCAGACAAGAAGCATAAAAGGGGAAAGAAGGAGGTGGAGCAGAAAGTAGCGGTGATGGAGAGAAGGTCAGTTGATGGCTCTTCATTTGGGTTTGCTATTTAAATGTTAGACAAAACCTAAAGTTTGTTTGACTGTAACACTTAAAGCAGGATTGATCATTAAAAGTCAGTTATATTATTCACTGTACATCTGTTTTTCCACTTTGCATCAGTGTTATGATTGGAGGAGTGAGAGTCAGAGCTCTTTATGACTATGTTGGACAGGAAACAGATGAACTGTCCTTTAAAGCAGGTAAGATGCATCTTGTCCATCTCTGTGTGTCATTAGATATTCATGTCCTCACAATGGTTCTGACACTGTTTGTCTGTATTTCTATGTGTACAGGTGAGGAGTTTCTGAAAATCGAAGATGAGGATGATCAGGGTTGGTGCAGAGGCATGATGGATGGTGGAAAAGAGGGCTTGTACCCGGCCAACTATGTGGAGGTGGTGTAGAAGCACGGGACAGCACAGAGCTCCATCTTCTCACAGTCCTGATGCTATTATTTGTTGAGAGGTCCCTGCCTGTGAATGAATCCAGCTGTCGCGTCCTTAAATGCCTACAGGTGCCCAGGTTTAAGCCTGTTTCACAGCTATTTTATTGAAGTCTGCTTTGTTTTGTCCGAACAGGGTGATGGATGGTATGCAGATATGGGATTAAAGGGATCGTTCACCTAAAAATGAAAACTGTCATCATTTACCCACCCTCTTTTATTTTAAACCCCTATGGCTTTCTTTCTTCTGCAGAATACAAAAGAAGATATTTTGAAGAATATTGGTAACTAAAAAATTGGGTCCACATTGACTTCTATGACACAAAATCAATGCAAGTCAATGGGGATTTTTAGTTAAACTATTCATTTAAAGTTGATGTGTAAGGTTTAATGTGGAAAAATGCTTCCAGAAGTGCTTTCAATAAAATTTTACTTGAGAGCGAAATTTAGATAATATGGCTTTAATGGAGACGATCAAAATATACATAGACTTTCATTTATTATCATCTGAATAGTCAGATTGTCAAATATTTTTGGTGACACCAAAGACTTGCTTATTTACATTTGATCAATTTCTTATGATGACTCACAGTATGAACATTAAATGATATCTGATGCCTGGGTAAAGGGGGCCATATGGTTAGTGATGTCAGCTACAGCTACAAAATGAATGCAAGGTGTTAATTGATATGATATATCATGTGTTATCTTATGTTGTTGTTAAGTGTTTCTTGTTTCACATTTAGTAGTTTTAGTTACACTAAGGCAGTATTAATCCTCACCCCTTTAAAGTGAGACTCATGAAGGGCTCTTCTTGTTCATTTCTGTTATGTGTAACATCATGATATCCAAAGATATGTATGCAACCAAGATTGATGTTTGTTTGTACGAGAACATTTAAATATGCACCATCCCTAATCTAATGCACTAGCACTAGCAGTATTAAAAGGGATACCGATTTCTTTGACAGAGTCTTTGTCATTTTTAATCATCTTGGAATATCTTTTATTACATGCAGATTATACATGTGCACAGTTTATTATCACATTTCATATTTCACTCTGTGCATTGCCTGGGGCCATTCCACGAATGCATCTGCAAATGGGGTTGTAAATAAATGTGTGTGCACACTCATGTGAGTCATACTGCACTCATATCTCAGGATTTTAGATCCTGTGCACCCTGTAGCACGTGTCTTAATAGTGTTTGATCATTCAGTGTGTTGCCGTGAGTGTTTGTCACACACATTCTCACTCACATACACATTTGTCCCGCATCACCGAGTAGGTGAGTCAGAAATGTGCCCACTCTGAGCTTTTCATAGGGTCAGTTTCTTCCCCGCAGTTTTGATCAACATTAACCTTTCACTTTCGCAAGCAAAAATAACGCTCATGCTAAGCACTGCTGGCATGAGCTGTGAGTAGGTCAGTGATGCAACCGATTTTGTTGTTCGAGAAATGTGGTTTTACTTCACAGTTTTGTAAACTCCACAAGCACAGTGTTTATCAATGATTCAGAACATCGAGGAGACTGTTTGCTTTGTCATTTTGTTGCCTGCGTGCATGGACTGCACAAATACAACTTAACACAAATGCATCAGTCTCACAATATCTGTAGACAATATATATTAAAGCAATAACATAAACATTACTGCACATGCACGCTTTTGTGGCCCAAACTTAACTTCGGGTAGGCTAGCCTACACATCCGCAAAGAATAGAGTCCCTGCAGATTATTTCTGATAACAAGCAAAATACATAACAAGTATGCAAGTTAAAAGTATCTCTACCCAGCAAACACAAAACGTTTTTACAACTTTTAACAATGTTGTATTTTGGTGTAATGTTGCAGTACAACGTTAAAAACGTTGTAGAAATTTTACTTCAAAAAATATGCAACTAAAATAAAACGTTTTTAAAATGTTTTTGTGTTTGTTGGGTAGCCCATCTTTTCACTGAACATGCACAACAATAGCGAATGTGCACAACGTAGCTTATCGCTTTCATGATTGACAGGAAGCGTTCTGATTCACTAAACACAGAAAACGACCGCTGTCTGTACAGATTTGTGTTTGTTTGTTTGTTTGTTTGTTTACAGTCTGGGGGCTTAATTAATGTTTATTCAGCGATATCTCCCTTACGAAATAAAATAGCAACCCACAACGGTTCTGCAGTACACAGTCTTAGCATTACAATGACAAATCAGTAGGCCTACCTCAACACTTACAGCTTGTTTAGCCCAAAACACGTGTTTTAACAAAGAAAAACATGTATTTATTTACATCTTTTAGTCACAGAATCCTTTCTAGTCATGTAACAAAACACATGAATACATCTCTTATCCCACCTTCCCTATTCCAAAGTAATCTGTGCTGAATGTTTTATGGGAGTGTATTATTTCAGTGGGCAGCGAGTGCCTCTCACATTTCATAATTCGCCTGCCAGTATGCTTTCATAAGCTGATTATTACCTTACAATCCTGATGTGCTGTATTTATTATTTAAAGTGGGCATTGGGCAGTTGTTACGTAACCTCTACTGAAATAGAAGGCCTACATTTTGTATACCTTTGGTGGATAATCTCAGCCAGCAGAGGGCGCTGTGGTTTCATACAGCAGATACGGGCAGCTGTGCACTGAGCTGTACCGTTACTGACATCTAACACTCACATTCTCCACAACAATGCCGTTAGAGACCATTGAAAGGCATATGAAATATTACAAGTGAAAAAGTCTTAATATTTAATGTGATGTGATGGTTGTGTGTGTGATGCTATCGCAGTCAGTTGACTCTGGACGTCTGTATTTATGTTTATTTAAACAGAATCGGATCATGAGGTCTACTGATGCTTAAGCAAACAAACATGTGTGCGTGGATGTATGTTAATGATCTTAATTCCATAATTTTCACGCATCGGTGACAAATGCACATAAATGTCTATGGATGTGTGTGGGGGAATGACTCACGCAGCATATGAGCAGTTGAGCAATCTGTCATTCACAGACTCCCCCTCACTGTCCCGTGTGTGTGTGTGTGTGTGTGTGTGTGTGCGTGCGTGCGTGCGTGCGTGCGTGCGCGTATTTATGAAAGAAACATAAAGCGAAAGATAAAGTGGGAAAAGGTTGCCATACAAATAGAGCCATTGAAAAATGACTAGACTATATCCATGTTTTCTATAACTTTATGTTTTGCCTTGAAAATATAGATGATATGATGTTCAAATTTGACTCTGGGGATTGTGTGTTTCTTAGCTTTATACCAGTGTTTCTCAACTAGGGGACTTCAAATTATTTAAATTAAAACCAAGCAAGTATTTATTTAGGTTAACAAAACCAAGAGTTATTTATGTTTCTCATTTGTCTGTTTTTATAGCAACTATATATAGGCTAGGCCTATTTCTAGTTCGGTTCAAAAAGCTTGACATGGGCAATTCCTGCGTTATGGATGTGACATTTTGTGTTGTGGATGTGACATATAAACACTCAGAGAATGTATTTGTATGTTCTGAACCATCTGTTTAGATATATTTTACTAAACCCTTATTGAAACCCTTATTGAGTCTAAACATCAGAAAAAAAACAGTCTATGCGTAAGTTTTCCATTTTAAAAAAGGGAAACAAACATGTGTTATGGATGTCACAAAAAAGGACAATGTTTGGGAGGCTACATACTACATACAGGGTTTCTGTGAATTTAAGTGTACAAACTAAAAGCAATAATATCCAACAAATGGAAAGGGATGACTCTTCAGAACATGAAATAGTTTCTTTTTTTTTCATGTGCCCATTTATGAGGAATATGTAGGCCGTTATGGATGAGACAATCCTGAAAATGGCACTTACCAGAGTATGGAAAGTCATGCAATAAAACCTCACATGGGTATTTGAACTACCAAATGTTGACATTTACGCTATCAGTACTGTAAAAACCTTTGGTAAAAATCTTTTGACATTTGCATCATAGAATTACCCAGATCTACTGTTTTACAAATCCCTACTGCAAACAGTTCTTGTAAAACAGTTCCTCCTTACAGTGTATAGGAGGAAAACATGTAAAATCAAACACAACTATGTGTGCTACTAAAACATTGTAATGAAAACGTAATGAAATAGCTTCAATCTAGAGCAAGACATCAGTCTTCACTGGTGTACAGTCAAGTTTCCTGACCCCCTACCTGCAACCATTATTACAGAAATGGAAAACTCATATTAGGCTGAATTGTCATCCAAAGGAAATTTTCACCAAGATGACAAATTCATCAGTCACGCTGACCCCTGGAGCTGTAGTGAGAGAGCAGCGAATTAGACGACAGCTGTATTTGTCATACAGTCAGGGGTGTGTGTTACACTGTCAGCCTAATTCCATGTAACCCAGTTTGTGTGATGTAAAGAAACTCATTTTTTACTCCAAGTGGTCTATAGCACACCAATGGCAGCTATAGTAGATCTCAAAACTGATATCTTAAAGGGATAGTTCACCTAAAAAGAAAAATTCTGTCGTCATTTACTTCCCCTCGAGTTGTTCCAAATCTGTAAACATTTCTTTGAACATTTCTGATGAACACAGAGAAAGATATTTGTAAGAATGCTTATAACCAAACAGTTCTTTGCCCCCATTGACTACCATAGTAGGAAAAATTGCTTTATTTTTTTTTGTTCAGTTGAACACAAAATGAGATACTTTGAAGAATGTAGGACAGTAAAAAGTTACTGGGGTACTTTTGACTATATTGTCATTTTTCAAAAAATGTTAGGTTACAAGCATTCGTCCAAATATCTTTCTCTGTGTTCAAAGAAATGTATACAGGTTTGGAACAACTAGAGAGTATTTCATGACAGAATTTTCACTTTTGGGTGAACTATTCCTCTAAAGGGTTAGTTCGCCTAGAAATGCTGTCATTATTTACAACATTATTTATGTTGTTGGACACCATAAACATATGTCATATAGCCTAATACTTGAATCTAGACTGTTTAAAACATTATTCACTTTTGTTGTGAGAAGAAAGCATATTAGGTATTCTACTGATGTCTTTGTATGTGTTTACAGGTTTAAAAAAGCATTTGTTTTATTTTTAAGTGAACTAGTTGTTCCAGGTTTGTTGTTCTAGATATAAACTCCTCCACCTAAGATAAAAATCATTAGAATTGTAAGTTACACCTCAGATGGTAGCCCCCTTTTGTCAGGAAGGTTTGATTTAGGACATTTGTCCTCTTTCTTTACTTTCCCTCATAAAATGGAGTCCATTTCCTCCATGTGTTAAGGAGCTTATTGTGTCACATCATATAAAAACCTTTGACAGAAAGTAGTGGAGCTTGGAGTCATCATTCACACTAACAGCATGAGTGGGAGAGACAGAAAGAGAGTGTATGTGTGCTTCTATTGGGTCAGTTAAGGGAAATGAAGAGACTGCTGACTTCAATTTGTCTGCTCAATTCTTTTACAACCCAAAATCAGGAAAATGGTTATTCTAGCCTCTCAATTAGCCTAATTAAGACGTTAGCTGGCCACAGAGGAGAAGAGACATAAAATATTGTTTGTGCGTGCGTGCTGGTTTAGTTATATTTGTGAGGGCCAAATGTCCTCAGTACCACAGTACCAAGTACTAACCCACTTTACTGGTCCTCACTAAATAAAAAGGCTCATAATTCAGTCAAATAGTGTTTTTCATTAAATCTATGTCTTGCACATGTCTGTGTGATTATTAGGTTTAGGTGTTGGGGTAGGCGTAGGGTTAGGGCAGAGATTCCTAAACTAGGGCCCAGGGGCCAAAGTTGGCCTGTGGTGATCATTGATTTTGCCTGCCTTCAATGGAAGTCTATGTAATGTCCCCACTATAGCAATACATATATGTGTGTGTGTGTGTGTGTGTGTGTGTGTGCGTGCGTGTGCATGCGTGTGTGCATGCGTGTGCGCACAGAATCTCATGACTTCTCTGAGAAAATGTATTATTAAATGTGAATTTATTAGACCACCACCGATGTATAGGTTTGTACCACAGCTGGCCTAAGCTGGTGATTACCAAAGTCATTTTTTTCTGTAATAGTTAATGCACCAGTATGTAAGTTCTTTAATCACAGTAGTATTTCTAATGTTTTTTAATTGACTAGAAATGCAGAACAAAATTGTAAAGAATGTTTTTATTCAGATGCCTAATTTCAGTTTTAATGGTTGAATGTTAACAGAGAAGTGTTGGCTCCAATTTGATTTTAAAAACGTGAACAAAGACTAATGGGCATTTCCAGTGTTATGGAGGTGGCATTTTCAGTTCAAACTTGAAATGTAAATTGTCAGAGAATTATAATACCAATATATTGAATTATCTGTTTTAACACCTGATGATAGAGACCACACATCAGAAAAATACCAGTCTAAGCACAAGTTTTCTATTTTAAAAGAGAGAAAAATTCATGTGTTACAGATGTGACAAAAAAGGATGCACGTTTGCAGAGACAACATGGATTTTTGTGAATTCAAATGTACAAACCAGAAGCAATAATACCCAACAAATGGGAAGGGATGACTCTCCATAAGCCATAAAATAAGTATTGATTTTAATTTTCATGTGCCCATTTATGAGGAATATTGACCATTATGGATGTGACAATTCATAACTGTGCTTTAAAAACAAAAAAGTGCACTAAGAGAGACTTCACATGGCTAGTTAAACCACAGAATATTGACATCAACTGTCAATATGGTCAAATTATTATTTTTTTACCTTTTGTTGTTGTTGATGTGTTTTCTCTTGATTATGACAGGGGGTCTAATAAATGTAATCTCTGTATGTGAGTGTGTTTGTGTCAATGGATGTATTTACAGTTACCCATCCTTGGATATCAGTGAGTGTCTTTTTGATTTGCTAGGTAAAGCAGCGGGAGAAGAAGATCCTAGTAAAAAAGAGAGGAGAAAGAGAGCGATATGGCCTCCATTAGCAGAGAGCCGGAGCCTTGTAGAGGTTAATCATTACTTCAGCATCACTTCTTCAACCGAGAGCCAGATGGCTGAATGGAACCCTCATGGAGATAGAGAAAGAGCTCAGAGTAGCACCCCCTGCTGGACTACACATATACAAACACACCCACACAGCGTTCTCCAGATTTCTGCTCCTCCACAGTGTGTCTGTTCCGCCTGAAGACTGGAGCTCCCCAGTGCCGACCAGAACAGCTGAGTGAGCATGAAGCTTATTTGCCACAGTGATGGCTGTGTTTCCACAACTCTAACATGTTTAGGGAGATATCATGTGTATTGACTGACCAACATCACTCAGAGTGTTGGTATCCAGAAGGCCCTGAAGGCCCGAGGTCTTCTTGTTTATCGCCAAAGGTAAACTCATTGACATTGATCTTTGTTAGGATTCCAGAATTTTCTGTCACGGCTAATTACGAATGCTTATTGTTTTCTTTCTTGTTTTTCCCTTAAGCCCACACAGTCCCCTGTCACTCTTCCATCCCTCATCAGTATGTCTGTCTTTCCCCATCCTCTCAGTCACAGTCTAATAGTCATGCTTAATTGGCAGCTGTCTAATTGCTTCTCATTAGCTTGTGAAACCAAACTTCCCTGACACAACAAATAAACAAAACCCTTTCTCTTTTTGCTAAGTTTTTCATTCCTCCGGGTCCAACGCCACCTCTTTTCCTTTTCAATTTCTCTCTCCCCAACTGTTTGTCTTTTCCATACAATCACCTAGGTGTAAAAAGACCCCATTAAATCAAAATTGGAGTTTGTGGCATTTAGTCCATGTTTGTTAGCTTTGAGGCCATCTTTAGTGTACTCATAACAGATAAAATGAGCTGTAGCAGATATTTAATATTTGTAATCTCTCTCGGGTAAATGAAACAGAAATATAGATAAGTCATTTTGCATTACACAATTTTGTCCAGTCATTTGTTGCCTAGAATATGAATGCTGCGCTTCATAATACTGCCTGGTGTTAACTAGTCTTGAGTAGCCAGACCTTTAGACTGAAAGCAGCTTTCATTTGGCAAGGGCTGACATGTAAAGCAACCAATGACAGTTAGTTTTGTTTGGAGTTGTGAATGCTCGTTCCAAACCAAAAGACTCAGAAGGGTTCATCTGATGGACATTTATGCCCTCATGATTCTTTGCGTGCGACCGGTGCACACTTATGGGCACGGGATGATGACACAGAAGGATACTTCAAGAAACAGTTCTGGTTCCTTACACCCTTCAACCCTTTAAAGCTCTCACTCCAGAGGGTACACCCTTCGAAGGGCTTAGGGCATAGGAATGAGCCCTTCAAAGTAGAATTCAACCAATTAGATTTAAAAACTATTGAATTGTTTCCAATTTTGTGGCCGTGATGTCTGAGCCTGCGACTGGTCTTCAACTAAAACCTACTGACTCTTTAAAAAGCACCACTTTCTCAAGCTGACTCTCCATCTAGCTCTCTTGCTTTTGTCAGTCTGAATCTTTTTTGCATTGGCAGTGTTTGAGTTTGGGTAACCCATGTCACCTTTAAATCTATCCCCCATGTACTTCCGTACCTCACACTCCCGATTCTAATTCCCTTCTTCGTGCAGAGTGCTTTAACAGCCTGCTGGCCAACTCCACACACCCAGCAATGCATCAAGCTTTAAAATGGACATCTGAACAGCAGAGCAGTTTTGCCAAAACCACGTGATATATATCGCTCTGGTGAAAAACATCAGCCCGTGAGATCAACGATGCCTCCCCATATACCACCACTCTGCTTTTGCCACAGTGTGTCCCTAGGGGTGTGAGAAATGTGTGAACAACAGTATTTGCTTTGAAGAGAGACGTTAAGGAGATGACTGCTCCGGGTGAAGTGCACTCTTTCTTTTTTCAGGCACTCCATCATTCCCATGCAAACAGGTCCATGCTAAGTATGCCAGAGGATTGAATATTCATCATTTTTCTCTTCAGCTTAAAAGGAAGGGGACATAACCGTGGCCAGTAAGTCTAAGAGCTAGATTTTTGTCCTGATAAGGTAACACAGTAAGATTTTACTGTGTGTGTCTATCGTCTTTCCAGACTGTTTATTGTTTGCTGTTAAACCAAAAATCCCTACTTAAACCAGCCTAAGCAGGTCTGCTGTTTTTTGAGGTTTTAAGGTCTTAAGCCCTGTGCTCAGCTGGTTTTGCACGCATAGTTTATTTTGCAGGGTGCACAAAGTTCATAGATTGATGTTAATGCAGGTGATGCATTTGATCTTTTTTCTAGTACAAACCAATATCTTAAACTTTGTGGTCATTGATCTTTGTCATCCTCCCAATAAGCTTGTAATAGTCTGTTTGGTTACAGTTTTGGACAGGCACTATGTCAGAAAGTCAAAAAGCCAGAAGCACATCAAATCTCATCTGAAACATGTTGGAGATGTCTAGAATGAAGTATAAATATTTTATAGGAGACCATAGTGAAGACGGGTGAACATAAATCTGAAGCACGTATTACAGTGGTGAGGAAGAAAAAATGAAGAGTGGAACTGTGATAGAGCAAAGAAAAGTAGCAGAATGAGTCGAGAAGACAGGAAGATGAAAGTCACTGCAAGGAAACTAAAAAATGAAAGAGGAAAGGGAACGAGAGATGTGGGCGACTCGCTGAGAGACGGTCGTCATGGTAACAAAATAAAATGGAGAACTCAAAAAGGAGCAATCTAGTGAAAGAGGGCAGCCAAACTGTTGCAGATGAGAGAGGTGAACTTGGGCATTGAGGCCTGAGATGTTATTTTCACAGGCCCTCTTCCTGCACCTCTTAACACTTGTGCAAGATTTACAGACTGACAGTCAGGAGTCAAAATGGATGAAAATAAGGTCAAACGCCACTTTAGATAGCTGTTCATGCTTAACGTGATTTGGACATATACGACGTGTTCCTGGGTTCTCCTTTGTTGTTCTTGAAAATACACTATATTGCCAAAAGTATTGGGTCACCCTATCTAATAAACAGGTTTGATGACTTTAGTCATTTCCATGAGTACAAATCTTAATGCTGCAGCATATCATAATATTCTATGGAACTAAAAGACATACTTTTAACTTGCTAGCTAATGTCATTTGCTTGTTATCAGAAATTGTCTGCAGGGACTCTATTCTTTCCACAAATGAGTGTATGTGCAGTAACATTTCTTTATGTTGTTGCTTGAAACCGTCTACAATACAAAAACGTATTTCCTTGCCTGAATTTAACAGATCATATTTTCTTTTACACCATTTGTTTTTCTGATGGTCAGATTCTACTAAGCAACAACAAATACAGTTCATACATCCCGCATCAGATCAAACTTGTATCCAGGGTCACAACCCACCAGTTCACTGGGTTAGATTGATGGAGTTTGGACTATGATTGGTTAAATGGAAGCTGAACACGTTCTTACTTTTGTAAATCACATTCTGCTTCTCTTTGTTGGTTTAAAAGCTCATTATTTATGCAACTCCTCAATTACAGAAAAGCTCTCCACTCCACGTTGAAAGCAGCGTTACTGTTGCCAGAAAGAAGTGTCCAAGGATCTGCACATCTCTGTGTGCATGAGTGTGTTTAAATGTAATTTGTTAGTAGGAAACAGGAGCACTGCCAGTGCATGTTGCCTCGCTGACATGAGCTCACTAAGGACAGCGGCTGCCGCCCGAGGCCATGCTTTCAGATTTCTCTCTCTGAACCTTTTTGTCTCAGATCTCCTCTTCTCTCTCTAACCTGTCTCTTGCTCTCTCTCTTCGTCTGTCGTTGAGTCTGCCCTCTCTCTCTCTCTCTCTCTCTCTCTCTCTCGTTGCTTTTCCTCTGTTGTCTCTCTCTGTCCTGTCCTGTTGTGTTTTCTACCTCAGCCTCTACCTCTGCACGGCTCTGACAGTGAGCAGAGGCAGCTGTTTACTCTCATTTATACCCCAATCGTCATGCTCAATGCTTCAGGCTGATACACTCTACGTGCCCTTTATTTTACTGACTGCTCATCAATACCGTACATTACCACAGAGGCAAGATTATTGGGAGAGCTTGCATGTAAAGTATTCGTGTTTCTGTCACTCTGCTGCAGCTTTTCGATTACCTGTAATAATGATTTCAGCTGTACAGCAAGACATAGCATCTCAAGTTGAGTTGTTACTGCTTTCTAAAAAAAGTAGCAGTTCTATTTGTAGTTTTGAGTAGTCTGCTCATCACACTGTATAAATATTCAGTGTAACTGTACATGTGTGAAATCCCATCTTCTCATTGATGACGGAGCAAATTTAAGAGCACCTGATTGGCTCATTATGAAACATCTTTTAATACTGACGCACTGTGTGTGCATCGATCAAGTGTTTTTAAAGAGTGCAATACATTTTATTTGTAGCTTACGTACGATTATAGCGTCTGATTATTTGTCTATTTTATGTGTCTATAGTAATCGCCTCAGAGGACTAATATCGGTAATATTGGTCATTTTACACAGATATATTTTTGCTCACAAAATTCCAAGCGGCTGTTAATACATCCATTGTAATGATCCCATCTGAGTACTTATATAGGTATAGGCTACAAATATATAGAAGATTAAGCTGTCAGCCTTATATAATACGCCTCGCCTGTTATCAAGACAATATCGTTTGCATTTCTCTAAGCATCGTTACATTAAGCTCTTCCCGTGACTGGCCGACCTGCACACCAGTCCGTGATCCATTCTACCCCCACCCCACCCCACCCCTGGCCTGTCCTCTCTCTCTCTCTCTCTCTCTCTCTCTCTCTCTCTCTCTCTCTCTCTCTCTCTCTCTTCCATACATCAGTATGTGTTTAGAGCTGCACGCGCACTGGAGCCCGTGAGCAGAGTCGCGGCTCGTTTAGTATTCCGCGCACAAGGCAAAGGATAGAGAAGGGAGGGAGAGCAGAGAGTGAAATAGAGAGAAAAAACGAGGCTGTGAAGACAGGCGAAAACACAGAAAGAGAGGAGAAAGAGGGGAGCGGAGAGACACCTCCTCTGTCCCTCTCGGTCTGCCCTTTGGCATCCGTCTGTCCCAGGTGCGGTATTTCAGTCTTTATCTTTCTTTGGCTTTGCAGGGCGGATGTTACGGTGTTGGCGTTCTATCGCGTCGCATAAGGAAAAATAATATTGGGATGATCGTGAGCTCGAAAGAGAGCTTGCATATGATGGAGACTGCCGTGTTCGAGGTCTGCATTGCTTATAAAAATAAAGACTCTACGGGTGGTTGTGTTCCGGTTATCCGTAACATATCTGTTTGTGTGTGCCGCTTGTAATGGTTTGCATGTCTGTCCGGTATCGTCGTGCAAAACCTTTCAGTGTGGGAATTTGCCACAGCAATCTAAATGGGTCTATTGCAAAATCATGCATGAATGTTTTAAAACTACAGTGCTCAGAATCGTGACCTCGCATTTTCAGATATTCAGACATATGTGGATGCTACTGTATATGCAACAACGTATAGAAGCTTAAGTGACTCGCAGTGCAAGATTATTTCATGTAATTCTCATCTCAACTTCTCTCTGTCTGCTCAGCATGCACAATCTGCACATGCATGTGTAATTTTACAAAATGATCTTAAATGTACATATGAAGCTGCCATCCTCCTCTTCAACCCCTTATCAGTGTTCCTTCTCCTTCCAAACCCCACCCCTACCCACAGTCTTCAAAGGCAGGTTTACATGGGTTTTTATCAGGCACGGACTGTAATTATGCAAATATTAATACATCCACATGAAACCATCACAGAAATCTTCTCCGTTGCTCACAGACAGGCATATACGGGCATTCGTAAATGCCGTATGTGGGGGCGATTAATTCCCCCCACAATGTGACGGAGCAGGTGATGACGTTGCCTGGCTGTCGGGCTGCCGAGAGCATCCCTCCACGCTTTATCTGTGTGGGAGCAGAATCCAAAGGCTGGCGTAGAGCGTCACCAGCATCCCAGGGTTCCTCGCACCGAGTCTTTCTCCTGGCTGTGCTTTTCTGTGTGATGTTATAGATCATTTAAAGATACTTTGAGGGCCTAGACAGCAAAGCTGAAGAAGAGCGAGACTAAAATGGGCAGGGATAACTTGCAGAAAAGCTTTGCTGGAATATCCAAGTGCATGTGCAACTATTTTGTACACTTTCAAAGTATGTGCACCTGAAAAGGTTTGGCTGTTTTCTGAGCTTTATAAATGTTGCATGACAAAGTCTGCTCAGCAGTACTACACTCTTCCAGAGACTCATAAACAATGTTACCGCACTTTGGGAGCTTCTTCGGCTTGTTGCCACAAGCCGTAATGGCCCAAGTATCATGTTCTTATTTTTTACAGCCATATGTAATATCACCCCTCATTTTGACCAGCAGTAGAGAGGTCCGGTCGTGTAAATGACAGCAGCCGTTGGCAGTGCCGTTGTGGCCAGTCAATGCAGGAAGAGTCAGATATACAGTGTTCAGGAAGTCACAGCATTTTGGCAGATTTGAGCAATTCGAGGAGACGCAGTAATGTGTGTGTTTGGTAAGCATAGGTTGTGACCATCCTGAAGGTTTTTAATTCTCTTCCAGTGCATGATCCATGAGACAAGTGATGTAAAAGAATGGAATGTTACAGGCTGACAAAGTGAAAGAATGGCTGGAGACGATAGATATGAGAATGGAGTTCTACTAAAACAGTGTTTTTATCATTTATTCATTCATTCCCACTTTGCAGAAAATCTGAAAACACTTGGCTTTGAAGCCAAAGGGGTAAAGAAAATTACTGTTATCTTCTGACAGGTTAAAAAAAAAGAAAGCTACAGCCTTACAGAAACAAAAGCAGATAAACCTCCCGATGACATTGCAGATAAGACCACAGGCATGGAGGTAATACAGTGAGTGAGAGAAAAAGGAAGCGTTAAAAAGGAGAGAAAGAAAACCACAACGGCTTCATTAAGACTTCACTTGAATATCCTATTGGATATACTTAATGGATTTACATCCCTTGTCAATAGAAGTTTTCACATTCACAGCCTCAGCAGGGAAGAAAGGGATTAGGCATCTTTTTTCTTTTACAATTAGTCTCAGTCACATCTATCAGTTTTAGCAGGATAGGGGAAGTTGTGAGACAGGTTTACAATGAATAAAGAGGAAAGACGTTGTAATGGGAAAACCTCAAAAAGAAGAAGCAAACTAAACAAGCTCTTACTGTACGTGAAATGTTTGCCTAAAAAATCTCTAAATATCCAATGGGCCCTTAAGATGTTGAAAGCGTCCGAAGCTGTGGAAAATAATGTTTAGCTGATAATTTGCATAAATCATTGCAGCTATACCATTACACAACAATTAAAACATATTTGTTTATATTTCTATATGAATATTTGAACACAAGATGTGAAACTAGAGAATGCTCTGATAGGCTGCACTAGCGCCCAACTGAACTGCTGAACAAAAAATAAAGAAATTTTATAGCTAGGTTAGCTATAAAGTTTTATCTGTGTGCATCCTCATTAAAACCTATCGTAATGTGTGGGGTTTGTTTGTGTATGCATACATGAATATAAACCAGGGTTGCTTACCAATAGGTGAAATATTTTATTAAAGAAATGAAGATCCTTCTTTCAACCGTTTCAACCGTTAGCAGACAAACTGGTCAACCTATATAAATAGTAAAGCGTACGTTGCCTGTGGGACAAAACTAATTGCATTATTCTTCATTGGCTTGAATAATTTCACCTCAGGACCCGAGACAGAACCTCAAACCCATCTGCTCTGTGCTGTAAAACCACGCAGTGACCTGAGTGACTGCAGCTGGTCTGTGGTGTTGATGGACAGCTTACTGAAATATCTTCACTTTAGAGATCTGACACTTATGCATTGAACACCAGGTGTCCTGTCACTGTGTATGAACAAACAGTGAGTTGAGTATACCTTATGACTGCACACGCTGGTGGCTGCAGTGAATTGAGATGTTTATGTCATTAAGACCTGTTGTATTATTGGACAGTGTCATTTGTCATCTCTAGATGTTGATGCTGATAGGTTTGTCTATGAGTAGATAGACAAGGTCATTGACAAGATTGTCTATATATTATTCATGTTGTGAGGTTGTGATTGAACATCGCTTACAAGTAATATTTGTAAATGTTTTCATTTAAATGAAAAGTGTCCTTATTGATTTTTATGTCAGTGCTTTTTTGAGATAAAATCATCTTTTTGGCTGTAGGTCTCTGTTGGGAAGCTTACCATTGTCTTTCATTCAATGACACAACGACCTGATCTAGTCTTTTTTTTCTCTGTTTGCAGTTGGCTGTCTAAGTATTGTCTCAGTTGCCTTGACACCAAAGAGAAACCATGTAGGGGCAGTTGTGGCCTAATGGTTAGAGAGTGTTGTTGTGGCCTAATGGTTAGACAGTCAGACCTGTAACCAGAAGGTTGCCGGTTCAATTCTCCGTACCGGCGGGTAACAACTGACGTGTCCTTGAGCAAGGCACCTTACCCCCGTTTGCTTCCCGGGCGCTGCAGTGTTAGCTGCCCACTGCCCCGGTGTATGTGTGTTCATGACTTGAAGTGTGTGTGTTCACTATTCACTGGTTGGGTTAAATGCAGAGGTCACATTTCGGGTATGGGTCACCATATCTGACAAATAGGTCACTTTCATGTATTGTTTCTGAATGTAATGTTAGTCAATTGAAACTACAAATGTAATGTCTCAAATGTTCATTCTAGACATCATGATTGAAAGGAGAGCATTTTCCATATGTCTCTGTATTTTTGTTTTCATTTTTTTGAACAGTGTCCCTGTAATCTCACTTGTGTCTTTTGTGGGTCTCTATAGTCTCACAAACAGGGCTTAGATTTGACCAGATAAAATAGCAAACATTCTTACCAATACCAAATTATCTATGCCTATGCTCATCTTTCCAGCTACCAGGGGATAGTCTCAGGACTAACATTCTCTAGAATGTCTTAAAATATTGACAAACGTTCTTGCAACATTAACAGAGAATATTATCAGTATTAATGTATATGACTTCTTAAACATTGGTATGTACACATTGTTCTTGCAATGTTACTATAACTTCAACATTCAGAAATAACGTTTTTAAAACTTAATGGGTCATTTTTGTAAGCTAACTGTATATCAACAATTTTGAAATTTTAGTCTAACCAAAACTGGGAGAGCCATCAGAGACAAAGTCGAGAAATATCTTTTGATTTTAGACCTCTGGGAATGCAATTATGACAGTTTTGATTGATGTCACTGAACATCGACCTTTCCTTTTGTTTGGGCCCAATTACATATCTACATAACATTGCTTTTTCTATTATTGTTTTTCCCATCTCTATTGTGTGATTGGACATGGCTCGACAGTTTTGCGGCCTTTATGTGGCAATTCCATCTGGCTTGTGTGTGATTGGACAGTGACCGTGCAGGTTGCCGGGGTCCCTGTTGTGAAATATTGCTTTTCCTAGAGATATTGATTCAGACCTGGACAGCAGTCAATGGAATGTCTGAGATGGGTTTCATGTTCTGTTGTTCTGCTTGTGCATTTCCTTTTCTGTAACAAACATTGCTTCACTTGTACTTTATTACAGTATATCACTTGTAAATGTCCATCCTTCAGACATTTACACTTACACGCATCAGGAAGACTTTCCTGTGGTCTGTATTCCAAGGCCACATGCTGTATGGTGCTACTGGGCGCTTGCTCCCTTTTTTTTATGTCTTATAGTTTTTCCTGTACCTCCCTCTCTCTCTTTCTCTTTTTCAGCTCCTTCGCTTTATATATTTTTCATTACCTTCTCTCACCCTCCCCTCCTTCCCTGCTCTCTTACTTCGTTCTGAATCGACCTGGCTTTTCTGGACAGTGGCACTGTGGTTCGGTGCCAGACGGCCATCTTTCAGATTGAGATATGCAGAGTTTTTAAGTCAAACTCGGACAGATTTACTGAACGAGCGCCGGTGAAGAGAACAGACAAGGGTTTTTTTGGTGAGGGAGCATTTTTTTACGGGCCAATCTGAGACTCATTTTTACAATGGTGCGCAGATCTGAGATAGACAGATAAATTGGCCTCGATCCGTTTGGGTTTCTTCTTTTTCAGATCACGTGCCAGACTGATGGAGCGCATTAATGCGCTGATTAGGCAGGAAGAGGAGAAGCTAACGAACGAGTGTGGGTGAACATCTTGACCCGAGTCTTGTCCTGAATGACTTATATCTGTACTTGAGGCTTTGACTGATTGATGGAATGGCTGGGAAAGCGGCACCTCGCTGAAGAGAAACTATCCACCTCACAATGAAAGACCAATGACATTTTACAGACCTAAAAAGCATGAAAGAACAGTCTATCAGAATGATAGATGGACGTTCCGCTCAATAAGGAGGCATCCCATCGGAGAAAGAAACATAGGCCTGATTTCTTGAGGGACTTCACTGGCTAAGAGAGAGAAAAACACGTTGATGAAAGAAGGGCAGGCGATCGGTAAATCGATCGAAATATCGCTAGGTTTGGCTACTCTTATTGGCATTTTGCTGTTTTGGGTAATGCAGAGAGTGGCTGAGGGAGGGCTGGATAGAAACACTTGGAGGAGGGTTGAGACACAGAGAGCAAAAGAGAAGGAGAAATAAAGGTGGAGCTTTGACCTGGTTTTTTGAGACAGAATGAGCACAGAACAAAGAACGCTGAAGAGATCTCATAGATGCAGAACCTCACGCTGACAAATTTCATACACACCGATTCACTGGAACATCTTTATATCTCAATACTGTATGTACATTTCTAAAGAGAGATTTGTAGCATATTTTATGTACATTTTAAATGACAAATACATGACAAAGTATTGCTCATTGTATACAATATTTAATCAAAAAAGGATTGCAGAATCAGTTTTGTGAACACAAACTGCACAAAAATAAAGGTGCTTAAAAGGTTCATAATATTTGGTTTTTTAAAGATTTAAAGATTCTTTCTTACCTTTTTATAATCTGAAGAACCTTTTTTGACCATAAAGAACCTTTTTTGAAACAGAAAGGTTCTTTGGATGTTAAAGGTTATGTAACCATTTAGACAAAAATGGTTATTCTATGTCATGATGAAGGACATTTAAGAGTGTGCATTAAATAAAATACATTTAAAGAATAGTTCATGGGTGTCATCATTTACTCACCCTCACGTCATTCTAAACCCTTATTTTTTATTGAGACTATCTTCAATTATTTCTACTTTTGTGTTCTGCTGAAAAAATAGCACACTGGTTTGAAGGAACATGAATAATGAGAAATCTTGAGCGAGTTCTGGTATTGGTAGCAGTATTCCTTATTATAGATCTGACCTTTTCTTCTAATCTGGTAATGAAAAGGAATTATAAATTTAGGGAATAAATGACATTAAGTGCTATAGTGTTGATTGGCTCCTTTAACAAGATAAAACTAAATACTTTTATCCTTCACATGAAAGTTCATCATTAAACCATAAAGCTTTCAACAAAGAACCCTAATCTTTCAAATATCATGCACCAATAACAACAACTCTTAAAATAAACAAATTTTGTGGTTGACCACATTCTTGTTTCAGAGATGCACTGTACCAGGAGAGCTGTTTGTCTTTCAAATGAAACATTTATCCAGCATGAACAGTTCTCCTCTGCATGCTATTGAGCTCTGCAAGCCCAGCGGGTTGCCTTTATAATTTAACCATAATTTTACAGCAGATTTTAATGATGTGTGCATCATTCTCTCTCTCCCCCCTCTCTCTCTTTCAGCCACTGTAGAACATTCCAGAAATACAGCCGTGGACCACAATCAACATTACTGTTTGAATGAAAATCGAGGAAAGACAGTGCATTCCATCATAAGACTCTGGAACGGTCCCAAATTCAACTCTGCCCCGATGCTGCTTTAAGGACTTAGCCTCCTCTACTTCCCCGACTGATCGTTTAACTGAGAGTAATAGCCCAGCAAATCTAGGCTATGCTTTCTGAACAACAGCCCTAAATATAGTACCACTGTTTATTCATTGAGGAAAATACCATCATATGAGCTGATCTGGTCTTGACCTGCTTTACCATGACAAGGACTCAGGGATGTCAGTGTTATTCTTCATAAAAAGTATGTGGAAGGAAAAGACTGCTCACACACACACAAAATCCAATCGTTCCGCTGTAATTTTTTTATACATTTATGCATTATCTTTCCTTCCCTCTTTGTTTTTCCCCAGGAGTCCATGTTATTATTGATAGGAGTGATTGTGACTCACTTACCAATGGGTTTCGAGGCCATTAAAGGTTTCAATTAACAGTCATAAAGAGACCTTCACAACTTCTTGTTGAAACATTGTCCTTCAGAATCTAAAATAAGAACCTCCTGTTTTATTGGATCCCTACGGTAGAAAGTGGCCGTACACACCCTTTCCACTCAGGCACCGTCCAATCGGTGTGGGCGGTGAGGGCTGCGCCGCGATTGGCCGAGTGCAGGGTGGGTGTGCGATGCGGATTGGAGGATGTCGGGGGACTGGGAAGACGACCTTTGTAAGAAGGCGTTGGTGTTGGTGGAGGAGCTTTGCTTCCGGTCTGGAGGCTTCAGCCAGAGTGCGAGCTGCCAAGAGTTCAGCTACATGATGAGAGGACCCAACAGACAGATGAACACAGGTGAGGTCATGGCACAGAAATTTAAAGAGACAGTTCACTCAAAAATCTAAATTCGGTTTTTTTGCCCACCCATAAAACACAGAAGATGTCCTCGGCACCCAAACTGCAAAATGCACCATAAAATCATCATAAAAAATGACTGCATGACTTGTGTGTTACATTTAAAGTCCTTTAAAGACATACAATAATTTTGTGTGAAGAATAGGCAGAAATGTAAGTCTATGAAAGAGAAGGGGACAAAATTAGGGTGAGCAAATATTTACAGAATTTTTATTTTTGGGTGAACTATTCCATTAAAGACTATTCAGAGCTTAAATTATGTTGTTTTGTCCAACATTTTACCAAAATATTGACATGAAACAGACAAATAACCTAAAAGGGTGATTTCCTACAGCACTAAACTGTGAGACCAGAAAAGGGCATCAAGGATGAGCACTGGTAATAGCTGCTCGTTCGTGTAATTGTGGCTGGTCATTCATTTGTATTCACATCATGTGCTCCCCAGGTGTTATGGCCAGTTGCTGTGTTCAGAGTAAGACTGTCCTGTTTACAGATTTACTCATTATTGTTTAAATTCCAAAGTGGCCAGTGATTGAAATCGAATTGCATTTCATTTAATATGAAAAGGCACAACCATGGGTTATTGAAATGGCCGTACTAGTAAAAAAATAGAAGGCTATTGAAGCTTTATTTTCACAGGTCTAGAAGTATACTATATCCATTCGAAGATACTAGGGAGGAGTTTTTTTTAGTGGTATTGATGTATAGACCACTTTGCAAGATGTAAACACTGGTCCAGAAGCACTTCCGGTTTAATTTTTTACATTTTCTTTTATTAATGGTAAAAAACAAACAGGAAATTCTTCAGGACTAGCATTGGACCAGCGTTGTTTACGTCTTTCGAAGTGGTCTATGCAGTACAGCAAAATTGTGATAAAAGTTACTTTCTACTTGTGAGTTTTTGCTACAGATTCAGTTTTAACACTTTCTGTATTGGATTTAACCCTGCAGGTGTTGAAAAAACACTTATTACTTTAACTTAATATGTTGTACTTTATTTTATTTTATTTAGAGCTAAATGAATACTAGGTCATTTGCAGTGAAGGTTTTGTGTGCAGTTAACGTTTTGTGAACTGCAACCAAGGGTTTGTATTATATCAGTGGAGCTGTGCCAAAACCAAAACATGGTGAGCCGAGTTAAATTGTGCATGAAAGACGTTTTGCATATGTATAGTTTAGAAAATACAATATTGAATGAGTCGAATGAGTAACGCATTGACATACATTAAAGATTTTGACATAGTGACTAAATGTCTGTCACTAGTTATGAAAGGAGTGGTGGATTGAATCCTGCTTTTGGGGTATCATGGACGTTTTGCTGGAGGCTTTAGCTTCACAAACTCCTTAGTCAACATTTCTCCCAATTTAATTAAAATCTTTTTTGTATTCTGTGCAGAATCTTTTTAAAATACACAGAAGCGTCATGCATATTTAATGCACATACAACCTCATATTTGTGAAGTAAATTTTGGAATTAGAAGTTATTTATTTAGGCAAATAGAGTTCGTCTGAAATGGTGTTGTATCTGAAATTCTGTTGATGTTTACTTATTTACATGTCTAGTCCAATCGAGTGACATCTCATATTGCTCTAAATTTTCCTTTGAAATGCTTTAGGAGTAAAATGAATAAAAATGAAAGTGCATGGTAATCCTTGGCTGTCAAATTTGCTTGGTTTATTAAAACACAAGATGCTTCTTTCTGAATGCGCTGTTAAATAGAGACGTGCGTAGCTGAGCAGGAACGACAGCTAAATATAATATTAATTAGTGGAAATCTGAGGGGTGCTGCCTGAGGGTCTTTACACTCTTCTGTACTCACCGGATGGCCCATATGTGCAGTACTGCTGAAGGGGACTGTACTCATGCTGTCAAGCATACAGTAACAAGGTGAAAAAGAAAGAAAGGACTATTTTTAACCCTGGGACTCTGTCTGAGAGTCGGAGTTTAATGTTCTGTGAAACATTATGTGAATAACTGAATAATTGGCAGTTTTTTAGCATGAAAACCATTTGAATGGTTTGCTTATTGTTGATCTATCACTGATTGTTGTTTGTTGACAGAAATATATCAATTTATTTTCCACTTTGTACTAGTATTATTTATTTGTTACAGATCTTTATATTTAAGTTAGTTATTACTTTTATTTCCTGATTATGTATCTTCCTTTTTAAGTAAGGCTATGTATTGCATACAGTATGTTGAATTTAAAAGGATAATTCACCCAAAATGAAAATTCTGTCATCATTTACTCCATCCTTTTGTAATTTCAAACCTGTATGACTTTCTTTCTTCTCCAGAACACAAAAGAAGATATTTTGAAGAATGTTGGTATTGAACACAGCTGTACCCATTCATTTGCATTGGTTTTGTGTCCATACAATAGAAGTAAATGAATACTGCCGCTGTTGGTTACCAGCGTTCTTCTGAATATCCTCTTTTGTGTTTTGCAGAAGAAAGAAAGTCATACAGGTTTAAAATGACAATAGGTTGAGTAAATGATGATAGAAGGTGAACTATACCTTTAACGCTAGTTTGTTGTACAAATTTGAAAGCAGATTATTGGATCAATTTAGATCATAATCTTTAATTACATGCTTCTTTACAGCTTTTACAGCTTTACTAACTGTAAATGTTTAGTAACAAAATGTACTTTTATAAAACTGCAATTATTTGCAAACTTGACTAGTAGTAGCAACCCCTTTGTCTGAATGTCCAAATGTTAAGTAGGACCATATAAATGGCTTTAGATCTTTAGGAGGTGGTGACGGTGTGGAAAAGTAAATGAAGCTTAGCAAGAGGGCAGAGCTCTGATCTTCTGGTTCATCCAACCCAGAGTTTGTAGACACACTCAGTTGCTTTGCTTTTAAATAAACTTTTTTTCAGTGCAAGCAGATCAATACATTAACCGTTCTAATCCCAAACCGCTTCTCTGTTAGGTCTCCTTTTCCATCTCTCTCTCTCTCTCTCTCTCTGTCCACTTTTTCCGACCTGTTTTTCTCACCCCGGAGCACTTGCGAACTTTATTAACCCCTCTCTTGTGCTATCTCTCTTTCTTCCTCACCTTCGACGTGTGGAGTAAATACGTTATCTCGACCAGTCAGCCGATGTGTCTGCTTCAACATGTACACTAATCTGTTAGCTCCCTCCCCTTTCCCACTGCCTTTCTTTCCATTCTTCTACCCATCTGCCTCCACCGTATCACCATCTTTCCTCTGTTCCTCTTTCTCCTCTCTACTCCCTTTTTCTTTGTGGATATCTCTGATCTTCTCTGTCCCTCTCTCTTCCATTTTCTCCTTCTATTCATCCCTCTTCTCTCCCTCTACAGTATCTGCATCTTGTTCTTTAAACTGACAGATCAGTCGCCTTGCCCCTCCCTCTGTCCTGCTCTCTGATCATATCTTTTGAACAAGTAGTGATTAATGACATACAGAGACTGATGAATTATTCACAGAAGAGAGATAGAAAGAACAGAGAAAGGAAACATTGAGGATGAGAGGAGAAGGAGAGAAGTGGGATGGAGAGAAAGAAGGAAGAGGGCATAGAGTGATAGCAAAGGTGCAAGTGTGCACTGCTGAATTTGGATTGAATTCGAATTGTAATTTCACATTTCAGAAACTATATTGTTTTAATAATCAATGTGGAAAATGCTAAAACATTTCAATCAAATGTTTAAGATTTGATTTGATTTAAATAGACCATGAACATTTCCCATAATGCTTCAGTTTGTCTGTAAAGTTTCAGATGTGGGCAAAAATTAAGAAGGCATGCAATACCACAACTTTACCACGTTGTTGTGTTAACGAAATGACATCTTGATTTTGAGTTGCAATTTAGTTCATTTCCTTTCCTGTCATTCCAATTTAACACCATGCAGTTCAAATACCAACTTATGAATTCAAACAGAGGCAAATTTTCATTTAAATTTTTTTCCAACCATGACTCACTCTTAGAAAATCCGCAAATGTGTGAGCAACAAAGAAAAAGATGGTGGTAAGGAGAAGGAACAAAGGTAGAAGATTGAACTGGGAAAACAGCATGAAGGGTAAATAAAGAGAGAGTTGATGGAGTTTGAGGTAGACATATGATATGGCTTCCTTGGATAATAGAAATTACAGCGCAGCTCTAGGTGGAACCGTCCTGGGGTTTTAGAGCTGCTGGTGGGTGTAATGTCTGAGATAGTGATGCGAGAGAGGGTTAAGCCAAGGAGCCATGTGGGTGTGAGATCAGACCGACAGACACGCTGACAGACCGGGCCTCTATTCATTTTGATTGGCAGGCACTTGTTTGTTTCTGCTTGTCGGAGGGGAGCTGTTCTCCCCACTAAGGTTCTGAAAGCGAGTTGCCAAAGTTCCATTTTTTTCTCAGATGACTCAGTCATGCACGCTCTTAGAAATTGTTATTAAAGGCTTCGTGATTGAAAGCTCATACTCGGAGAGAGACAGAGTCGTAAGGCTTAATCACAGTTTAGAGGACATCTTTGTGGAAATTGTCATTGGCGTCGCCACTTTCTCTGCTAAGAAATAAATCCATCGTTTTCTTTGCTTTGTATTCAGATAAGAGCTTGTGAATGTTTGGGGGAGCCGGTGGTAATTTACAGGCACGATGCACCATCTCTTTTTATTTTTCTGCCTCTGATCCTCTCTCTCTCTCTCTCTCTCTCTCTCCCTCTCTCCTTCCCTCAGTTTCTCTCAAGTCCTTCCCCAAGCACAGCATCTGTCTGCCAACTCCACCTCATTTGCACATTTTTCTTTTCAAATATCTCGGTGCTTATCCACGATAACTTCCAGGTTACGTAATGAAGCTTGTTATCTAGAGTTGGGAGCTAAGTACCAGTTTTTATTCTAAACCAGTTTCATTAAAAACACAATACCGGAACCAAATGATTTTCACGATTCGCTCAGTTAATGAATCTTGGATGCTCGGTTTGATGCAGATGGAGCACCGTACCCAGTTTTCTGACAGTGTTTCCTGCAACGCTACTGAATCTACAGTGCCACTGCAAAAATGATGTTTAGCTGAGTTGTGGTGTGAATTGAATGTGATGTTTCACAAAAAAATACACAGCCAATAAATAGATGTCCTTTGCGTTGCACTCTGAAACCAACATGCTCACTTATCCACATTGACCATAATACAGTAGACACATTCTTATCATAGATGTGTAAAATATGTAGTAATTTAACTACTATTGTTTTAGTTTATATTTCTTAAGTGGTTTGTCAGGAACAATTATTCTTCCGGTACTAAAACAATCATTAACGCAATCATTAAGACACTGGAACCAGTCAATGAAATCAATACCCTGAATCATTAAATTCCTCACGATTCCCATCCCTGTTGTTACTTCCCAAGGTTATGGGAAATCAAACTCTCACTCTCCCTCCCTCTGTGTTTTTTTCTCTCAGAGATCTCCGTAAGTCTGCTCTCCGTCATTGTAACGTTCTGTGGTATCGTGCTGCTCTCTGTCTCTCTCTTCGTCTCCTGGAAGCTTTGCTGGTTGCCGTGGAGAGATAAGGAAGGAGGAGGTCTGAGCTTGACGTCCGGGCTCCTGCCTGGGGGTGTCGGTTTAAGTGGGGTGGGGGGCGGAGGGGGCTCCTCTCTTATCCCTCCCCTGTTGCAGAGGAAGGATACTCACTCCTCTTCCTCACTGTATCCCACCCTCCCCCATGGTCAGCATCACCCCCATTTCTCTGACATGGTGGGGGTGGAGGGGGGAGGAGGAGGAGGAGGGCTGGTGGTGGGGGGTGTGGTTGGGGGTCCGCAGGAGATGCAGGAGCATTCCTACCTAGACATGGACACTTATCCCAACAATGCTGGTGAGAATTTACAAAACACTTTGTATTGTTTTACTTGCAGTGATTTTCAAATACAACACCAGTTAAGTTAATAAATGTAAATGTTTTGTATTGTTAAGAATTCTTGTTTTCATATGGCTTGCTGAGAGTGTACAAATACTGGTACATGTGCTACAGTTTAACTCTTGTTTAAGAGGCTGTTTACACCAAAAGCATTTGTGTTTCAAAAATCTTGATGATGTGCAACAAAATGCAACAAATGCCAGGTGAAGTTACTATTTTTAAGTACAGAGCGTCTCAAAATTTACACTCGTGATGTCACATCAATCAAAAGGTTTAGTGCACGTTTGCACAAAAACTACAGTCCCTAAGACATAAAGTGAGATACATTTAAATAAACATTTCACTCCATGCATTTAACTATACTTAACTATACTCTTTTCCTATTCAAGTTTCAAAGTACTTTATTGGCATGATTGCACGTTCTTACAATATTGCCAAAGCATTGAACCTATAACGAAAGACATATAATAGGTACAAACATTTAAGTGAAATTAAAATAAGGTGCTAAGTTAAAAATACATAATAAGTATATGTAAATAAACATATATTCTTTATGGCTTATACTTTCTTTCTACTTCTCTTTAGCAAACCTTAAGTTGAGCCAGACATCTCCTGAGTTGCCCCCGGCAACAGAAGCAGGCTCAGCTGCGAAAGACCTGCCCAATGCCCACTCGCAGCAGCAGGTCACCACCAGGTCAGTGACCTGCTCTTCTTGTTCCAGTCTGTGGCTTTATGTGTGTGTTGCAGAATGATGGCGTGAGTGTGTGGCTTGGAGGATATGTGCTGCCTTTTGTGCAGTATTTCATATACAATTTCTCAATAGTAATGGAAATGTACACATTGTGTTTGGAATACATCTGCCATATTATTTTGGTGAATAGAATAGAACAGATCTTAATTTTTTGACCAAACAACCACAGATGGTGGATTTTTCTAAAGTGCACAGTAGGGACTAAAGGAAATGAAAACCATTATGATTTTTTGCATTGCAAAATTTTTTTTATAATGAATGTGCCCCCTCCCAGTCCCACCAATTGTCATTACCATAACATAACTGGACATTTTATTTTATTATTTTTATTTTTTATTTTTATTATTGTTATTCTCCTTACAGTAACACAATGTTTTTAGTTAAATTTGCATACACTAAAGCAAATAGAAAAACTGTACAATTCAAATGATAAATAATAAGAATAAAATAAGAGTATGTATTATCATTATATGAACAATAAGATTTGTTTTGCATTACACTTATGACAATGAGCTGTACTTTGTTTTTTTAAATGGCCTTTATAAATTGCTCAAAGAAACTCCACTTTAAAGTCTTTTTGCTTTCTAGATTTTGATGTGAAATATGGCCTGGCATGTTTTCGACAGCTTCACCTTACTAGCCTTAAGCCTTAAACACCACATCAGACCACAGCACCAGCTATGATGGGTGTTTGTACTCTATATGCATGCGTGAGTGAGTGTTCGCCCTCTGTTCTCTCTCCAGGCCTAAGCCCATGACTCACCAGCTCTCCAGTCCTGATTTCCACGGTGAAGAGAAGAGTGAGCAGCTGACCAGCATTGGGCAGATCAAACCAGAACTCTACAGGCTGCGCCAAGGAGACCAGGGGGACGGCAAACAGGGCGACACCTGCGGCAAAATCAGCTTCCTCGTGCGCTACGCCTTCAAGTGAGATTCATCTTGCCGTTACATCCCGTCCCCAAGGGAAATCGTCTCTTATGGAGTTGTTACACGATGTGGATCCATGTCTCTCAATACTTCAGATGGTTAAAAATAGATCTCATCATCAAGTCCCACAATTGAAAAGGCGAGCCAGAAAAAGAGGCAGGGGAGTTGCAGTCAGCACAATGAGTTATATTCAGGCCCTCTGTGGGCAGCCCTCGCACGTCAGTCCTGGTCCTTTATTTCGCCGTCACGAGAAGGGACGTTAGAATGGTGGAAAGTGCTGATGTTTGAGAAATGAAGGAAGGAGAAGCTGTTTCGTTCATGAATTATATATGACCAGCCACTTTAAACAGCACGGCCTGTCAACACATAATAACACGGCGCTGTGTTTCGCCGAGAATTTACAGAGGAGGCATTGAGATAGAGGGAGAACAAAAAGACGGCGAGTGGAGATTGATACCTCATTCTTCACACATAGGGAGAAGTTCAAAAAAATAAATTCGACAGATCTGTCCCCGTTCATTACATTATCAGTCTTTTTATGCCCTGCTGCGCCTTCTGAGGTGTGCCACATGCAATTGTGTGTGCGTATGAACCGGGGGGTTTAAATTAAAGAAATGCAACAGGATATGGAATGATGCTCAGCGTCGGAGAGATAGCTGGCGGCCGAGATTATATCTCATCCCTGTGTGTGTTTAATTGACATCATCACACCTCCTGCTATGCTGTTGAATTTGAAATACATCAATGTGAATGTGTCACAGCTACAAGCGTTTCGGGAATAGCAGGCAGGTTGACACCGTCAGTCAGAGTCGCATCCGACGGGACGCAGCTTTGTATAAGCACAGCGGTCGGCCGATAACACCTGCGGCGGCGTGGGAATAGCAGCCATTTCTAACCCATTGTCTGCGAGGGTTTGAGCTGAATTCTTGTGTTTTATTATTTTAATTTATCCATCTACCTGTCAGATTCATGCTGAGTGGTGATCATTGTGTTTTCCGGACAATAGCTTTCAGGAAGCATGTGTAAGAGCATGTTTTTAGTTTGAGCTCTTGTTTTGTTTAGAAATGATTTTTTTATGGGGGTGGAGGGAGCCTGTCTTTGAATAATGAAACGCCACTGTGCGCTGCAACGTGGGGTGGGGGGTGGCTTTAAATGCACACTAATGTCTGTCATTTTCAATTATAGCTTTGAGTGCTAATAGCACCGTATGTTTCTAAGGACCAGCCTGATTTTAAGCGTGCTATTGTGTTGCGTGTCATTGACATGAGATTAAATCTCCCTGATATCATTTGGGTAATTCCATGCAAATGCCAACCTTGCCATGAAAAACATTGGTTAGTTTAAATAACAAAAAGGCATTTTTTTAAAGCGTGATTTTCTATAGTCAGGGAAGTGCCGCTTTCAGAATTGTCACATCCATAACAGTCCAAATTCCTCATTAGTGGACACATGAAAATTAAAATAAAATAACTATATTAAGTTCTATGCAGAGCCATCTCTTCTTCATTTGTTGGTTATTTTTGCTTCTAATTTGTGTATTTTAATTCACAGAAATCCTACAAATTATTTAGCCTCTCAACAATTGTGTCCTTTGGACACATAAACGCACATTTATTTCTTAAAATAGAAGACTTGTGCATAAAATGATATTTTCTAATGTTTACCAACAGGGATTTAGTCAAATATAAACATATATTAATATGTTTGTAACAAATACAGTCTCTAAGAGTTTATATGTCACATCCATAACTCACAATGTCATATACATAACTCAGAATTAATCTGGGACTGTTTTTTTCTCATTTATAATGTTAACGTATAAATCTTATTTTTAAATGATATGATTTTCCTACCAGAAGGTATGTACATGTACTACGGGGTGTACAACACTCTGTACTGCTTGTTGCTAGTAGGAGCTCCTACAGTCCTTTAAAATGACTTTAAAACTACATTGATCCAGCTACACTAAACAATGTTTTTATTTGTACTGTTGATCTTACCATATAGCACATATATGACAAAATATTTTTACTGTATCATTTTGTGAAGATGTTGCATCATCAGTGCAACTGTTGCTAATATAGGCCTAAAATCACATTGGCTGAATATTATAAGACGCTATGGCATAATTAGATTTGTCATTTTATTTTGACCTCAAGATTGCATAATAATAATGAATAATTTAATGCGTTCGTTTCCGTTTCAACTTTGTGTGATTTGCACCATGTCATGCGCAAGTTAATGACACATTCATTGTGACCGACATGTCTGTCTGCGGGTTTATTGGATTTCGGGTCGTGCTCTCCCTCCCCCACTGTTGTTGATTTATTTAAGTGTCCTAATGAAGGGGTGATGCATTTGTTAACGCTGAGAGACACAGTCTAACAAGGCCTGATTAGCAACCACAGAAGTTCCCCCGCCCCTCGTATTTACATCTGTAAAAACACTGGGTGAACCTTTCAGATGTTCACCATCATGCTGTGTTTGGCATCAGACCGCAACAACCCACTGCAGGAATGACCTACGGTTTGGTTTATAATAAGATGTGGATTATTTATAAAGACCGGTGTTGAAAGCCCTCGCCGACCACCATGGACATTGCATTGCATCAAATATTTATGTTTTTATATTCACATTAGAGATGTATTATCTCATTTATTCACATTCATACAAGATCCTTTTAGCAAGCGCGGCACAAGTATCACTCCATCCGTCAATTACTTCTAAGCTGTTAAGTAGAGTTTTACCACTGGCACCTTTCTGGCTTTTTTATTTCTGAACAGCCATAGAGGCTCAGTGAATTTTGTGGCCTGGTTGTCAGCCTGTTTCAGCATAAACCATCTCCCCTGTCAACGCCGGTTAGATGATGCCGAAACAGACTCGCACCCGGGCTAGCGATCGCAGAAAGTTCCAGATAGTTCAAAGTGAATTACTCTGACATTGACGTGTCTTTCTCACAGCACGGAGCAGCTGGTGGTTAAGATACTGAAAGCCCTCGACCTCCCGGCAAAAGACGCCAATGGATTCTCCGATCCTTATGTCAAGATCTACTTACTGCCTGATAGGAAGAAGAAATTTCAGACCAAGGTAGCTTTTTTATTCTACTGAGTCTGCGACCGGCTTTTGCTGCCTGTACAATAATCCACCGTTCAGATGGCAGCCCCTCCTAGGACTCATTAAGATCTAGATGCATTTGTGTGATGATTTTTTCCCCCCACTGCCCTAGTTCATCTAAAAATACATCTGTATCAGCCAGTGCATTTGAATTACTTTGCGCCTGTCGGTTAACGTTCGTCTTTTATTCACTTTCTTTCTTTCTCAGCTTTTACACTTATCTAATTTATTCGCTCATATCTGCTCTTGATTCTGTTGCTCTGGTTCACAGGTGCACAGAAAAACTCTCAACCCTGTATTTAACGAGACGTTCCAGTTCAGCGTGCCGCTGGCTGAGCTGCACTCGCGCAAGCTCCACTTCTCCATCTACGACTTTGACCGTTTCTCCAGGCACGACCTGATAGGGCAAGTGGTGGTGGATAACCTGCTGGACTTCAGCGAGGGGACTGGAGAGAAGCCTATTTGGAGAGACATTGTGGAAGGAACCGTGGTGAGATAATGTCTGAAATGCACATTTACGTTTATGCATTTGGCAGCAGCATTTATCCGAATCGACTTACAGTGCATCAAAGTTATACGTTTTATTGCAAGCTTTCTTTTTCGTTATCTTAAAGTCTCTGTGAAATCGAAATGGACGTTTTATTTGGCTTTTAGTGTGAATTTGTTATTATTAAAGATACCAGTGTGCTCTAAAACACTGACAAAGATCACATTTGGACAATTCAAAATTTACAGGCACTTATCTTCACCAATATGGATCAATGATTTTTGGATGCTAAATGGATCATTCAGCACTTCAGTAAAATAAATGCTACTGGCTTTTTTAAAAGAGTGTAAAATATGTCCACCTATAACTTCCTGTTTCAGCGGAAATTATGTCATTGCATTGCTGTGCATTTAAAGGCACTTTAATGAGTCCTTGAATAAATCAATGAATTATTTTCACCTCAAAATGAAAATGTAGTAATCATTTACTCAACCTCTCTTCATTTGAAACCTGTATGACTTTCTTTCTTTTGCAGAACACAAAAGAAGGGATTAAAACCATTGGTACCCATTCACTTCTATTGTATGGGCACAAAGTCAATGGGACCAATGGTTTTCTGTTACCAACATTTTTGCAAAATATCTTCTTTTGTGTTCTGCAGAAGAAAGAAAGTTATACAGGTTTGAAATGACAAGAGGGTCAGTAAGTAATAACATAATAAAAATTTTGGGATGAACTATCCCTTTAAAGTTAAATGAATCTTGAAGTTAAATCTTGTGTTAGCAGCACAAAGATCAGGGGTTTGATGCCCAGGGAATACACATTCTGACATACGGTAAATCTCTTTGAAATAAAGCGTTTGCTAAATGCATCAATGTAACAAATGGAATAAGGGCAGCATCACATATAGCACTTCACTTAAGTGCACTAGTAAGGCTCATTTCATATTCATGATACAGTTGACTCGCATGTGAACATCATGCATGATTACATGCTGAGCTGCTGCTGCGTCCTTGGGGATGTTTGTAACAGAGGTGTGAAGAGCTTCAGCGATGCATGTGCTAGACCTTCTAGAGAAAATGACCTGAAATTAGTGAAGGGCAGTTCAGCCGTGCTTTCTTGCAAGTAATTCTAAAAATGTCACAGCATTTTAAAGAGCGTTTTTTAGATACATTCATATCAACATAAGTGTTATTATTTTGAATGAATAATGTGGCGGTACCTTTTAAGAACAGAGAGATGGGGACAGAAATGTAATACGGCACAAGCTTTAGTATGTTTAAACAGCAACATTAAAGGAGCACAGATTGGTCAAATAAAGGAAAGGAGATCAATTTAGCATCATCGTCGTCTTATTGTGACAAGACAAATGTTAAGTGTTTAGTGATGCTTGTTGGTTTAAATTGTCTTTGACAATATGACAGCATGTGATTGGTGCAGTTGTAATGTTATTACACAGTATCCAGCTAATCAGCTGCTCAGGTGCCGTTAGATTTTTTGCCCAGTCAGCTGGTTAGAAAATAACTTGAGGTAGTTTTTCATTTGCAGCATGGTGGTGTGCAACAGAATAAAGCTCTGGGTGCATACAAATCACGTGTATGAAGTCAAAGCTAAGGCTGCCTGCTTCTGTAGTTCTTTAAGACGTATACCAGATGCTTGACGTTTCTGATGAAATATTGTAGCTCTTTTTGTTTACCTCGGCTGCTCCTGTGCTTTTTTCATTATAGCTGATGATAAATTCTGTCTGGCAGAACAGGAGCTTTAGACAAAGATGAAAAGTCTAGACAAAGAGTTTAGGAGGAAAAACGGATGCAGCATCTCAACACGTGCCCTTCAGATCAGGGGATCCATCTGTTTTTCATTAATCATGTACAGTACAAACGATAACAGATGACAGATTTAAAGTTTTTGTCTGAACTACACTTACTGTAGTTTTCTTAGTGAAAAACTCTGCCCTCTGTGTAGAAGTTGTTATCATAAAAAGACCCTTTCTAGTTCATCCTAGCATGAACATGTGTATGATGTGGGTTACAGTCTATAGACGGTTTCAAAGCAACAACATAAACAAACGTTACTGCTACTGCATGTGCGCTTTTGTGGCCCAAACTTAACTTCCGGTACACATGCGCAAAGAAAAAAGTCCATGCAGATTATTTCTGATAACTAGCTAAAGAAAGAACAAGTAAATGACATTAGCTAGCAAATAAAAAATATATCTAGCCATTATTATTTTGAGTTACCAGTAGAAGAACCGTTACTTGGTTAATACTTAGATGTGATAAGTTACATGAGCTATTTAATAAAATTAATATATAATAAAATTCAACAAATTGTGTATATGATACAATTACTATTCAATAAAATATTTATATAAATTTAACTGGAAGTTAACTTCGGGCCAGACGTGTGTGTCCGATGAAACTGTCTATATATTATAGAAGTTCTCACGTAAAAAAAAGCTATACTCGACAAACAGTGTTTTGATGTTTATTCCAGTGCAATTACTTGCCCCATAGATTTCTACTGTAATAGACTACCTCATTGACTTCCACTTAGCTTGTTTATACAAATTGAAGGATGATAAATTATTTTCTCCGTCTGTGTGCTTTGTTTGAACTGAACCTGAAACAAAAAGATGTTTGATTTAGTGTTGACAACCACATCAACATTCCTTTAGTACATCTTTGACAAAAGATGCTTTGAATTTGTTACAAAAGTAACAGTTTTTGAATCACTGTATGGAAAATGTGTAATCATTTCATTACATTTATTTAGCATTACTGTCTGTAATTGTCTCCAAATCCTAAATAAACTTTGGTGTGACTTTTGCTTTGACCCCTTTCACCTTTTGTTATGTGTGCAGGAGAAAGCTGACCTGGGCGAGCTGAATTTCTCACTGTGTTACCTGCCAACAGCCGGCCGATTGACCGTCACTATCATTAAAGCCACCAATCTGAAAGCCATGGACCTCACAGGCTTCTCAGGTATCCACCCACCCAACACTTTCTCCTGCCTGCTCTAAACGTCTCTTTTGTTTGTTTACCTCAGACATAGTGATGAAACCAACACTCATTAATAACGTTAATGTCACACGTCCAGCATGTGACTAAGTTAATAACATTAAAGGTCATAAAATATCAGTTTTCCAAGCTGTGAATATTATATAGCACCTCTGAAAAGTTGAATGTCAAAACAGAAATGCCTCATAAAGGCATCAACATCGCAGTCATAAGGATGAGAGACATCTTTAATTAGTCTTTGCTAATTTAATTACTGTAAAAAGGCTCGACGTAATGTAATAAAGGTTCCACTCGTAGGATGGGATTATGTTGCATCACGGTGCGTTAGGAACGTTCGGCGCAAGCATCATTACACCGCTTCTAATGTATCGTTAATGCTAACACAATAATTATTGATGCAGTTATTAGTATTAATATTAATGTAGTGGATGCATTACGTTGCACTGTTGCTCCCCGACAAACTCTCGTTTTATCTTTATCCTTCTTTATTTTTATATCTTTGTTATTTTTCAGATCCGTACGTCAAAGCATCTCTGGTTTGTGAGGGTCGACGGCTGAAAAAGAGGAAGACGTCTATAAAAAAGAATACTCTTAATCCTACATATAATGAAGCTCTGGTCTTTGATATCCCCAATGAGAACATCGAGAACGTCTCACTTATCATCGCTGTCATGGACTATGACTGGTAAGATCACGACCGCTCTTCTCCTGTTGAGATGCCGCAATATGTCAAGCTCCAGGCTTTGATATGAGGCTTGACAGGAAGCACAGGCTTTTGTCTTACAGTGTTAGTTTAAAAAGAAAAAATCTTCTATTTTTACTCACCCTTCTGTATTTTATGAGGGGGATTTTTCTGCGTGGAACACAAAATGTTGATGATATGATTCTGTTCTGGCCAAACTCCCACTGTCATGGATGGACAGAGCCTAGAAAACTCAAATGAAACCCCCCTGGGTAACGGAACAGATCCAGCATAAAAATTCCAATACTATACACATTGTTTCATTTGCATAATATACACTTGATATAACCACGTATTTAATGAGCTGGTATATTGAGAACAAGGTACAGTAACACACTGAAGACGTGCAATAGATTTCTGGTGTGAAGAGCATAGATTAGCGAGACAGATGTTAAGAACACTAAAGGCAAAGGGCTGTCAGACAGGAGGTGGAGCTGTGAATGTAGAGGATGTTAGGAGCAGCTTGCATCCATGCAATAGACAGGCAGCATAGACTGAATAAATGAAGGACTTAAAATTGGATCTGTTATGTTTGTGAAATATTTGTAGCTTTAATGTTCAGTTGCGCATCAGCAGGTTTAACCAATGTGACCTTCCTGTGATGATCGATTTTTGGGTACGCTGTCCCTTTAAGGCATAAATACAGAATGTGCAGAATGACTTGTAGATTTTTTTCAGGACCATGAGGATGTTTTTTGATTCAGTGTGAAAATGTACTTCTACACCTAACACACATTTTACAGTAGTAAAATTTGCAATGCTGATAGTGATGGATTATTTGTTGTTTAATTATAAAAAATGTGTTTCTCCTGCACATATTTGTTCTGCTAAACATAGGACCATATGCCTCTGTGTGTCAGACTGTTCCTGGTGGACGTCTGCACTATTTTGCATAAAGACAGACACCTCATGAATATACATGGTGGCCTAATACTAATGGAAGCAGTGTCTGGGGGTGAACGCAGGCAGTGTTTCTTGTCTGGTGGGCACACCTCAAGTCACCTCCCATTTGTTTGTGTGTTTGTGTGAGTGGCTTTCCTGCAGCCGTCTTTAGTGTTATAGACCCTATTTATACGGTTAGCTTGAGTATAAGTTTCTTTACCTGCCCAGGTTTCGGTGTTCTTTTGATGAACAAAATATGCCTTGCAGAAATCATGAGCGTACTAATCATGCATCAGATGCTATTTTAGGCAGTGCTGAGAAAATTCACATCCGAGTTCTCTAATGCATATTTGTCAGTGGTCTCCGAGATTCTGTCTTTCCCCTATGGCATGCGGCACACCACCAACCCTTTAATGAAGCAGCTCGCCTGCGTGCCACAGATAACGCCTGAGTAATTGCTCTTAGCATTGCTGCATGCCATCTGTGCTGAAAGCCTATCTACTGGATACGAGTCATTTCTGACATGTATCTGACATGCTAAACGACCCACTTTGCAATATGTTTAGATTTCTGGATTTATACCAGCATTGCTTGGGATGAAACATGTGCAGGCCCAATAAAAGAGGTTTTCTTGTTTGAGATAAAGAAATTGTTCTCAAAGCAGTCTACTTTAAGTAAATTTGCTTCAAGCTTACATTGTCCAGGCAGGTCATTTATTTTAATTCAGCAGGTCTGAGACAAACATAAGGTGTGATGAGCTCAGATTGAGGGCCAATAGGAGATGATATTACGTCATTTCTATGTAATCTGTTGCACTGTAAAACTGTTTCCAGTACAAATGTCTAATTCATTTTTTAATCAAAACGACAAAAAATTCTGAAAAACAAGCAAAAATATCTGCCAGGGGTTATTAAGAAAAATAAGATTAATTTAAGTTTATTTTTATTTTACAGATATGTTGGGTTGTTTTATAAACTTGCTTAAATAATTATAATTGTTTCAGAAAAACAAGACTTAATATCTAATGCAATTTTGCTTGTCAAGTAAATCTTGATTTAAGAAGTTTTAGACATACTGGAAAACAAGATAATGTGGCATTATTGTCAACAAAATCAGCAAAATCAAAAACTTTGCTGGCACTTATTTCTTATGAAAAGATGCCATTAAGTGATATGATCTTAGATCAACATCCTTTGTTGGTTTTTAAACAGCATCTTTATCAAATACTCATAGACCAAACCTTATCCCCACCCAAACCCTAAATTTAAAGGAACAGTTCACCCCAAAATGAAAATTCAGTCATTTTAAACAGAATGCGAAAGGAGATGTGAATGGGGACCAGGGGCAGTCAAACACCAAAAAGGAGGAATACAATAGCTTTATGTGACGAGATTTACATTCACTGTAAATCTTGCTATACTGCTATCCATTATAATGCTATCCATTATTCACTGCCATTTTAGGAACGAAGGCAGCTTTAACATTCTACTATTAACTTCTGCTGTATTCCATGAAGGAAAGAACATTATACAGATTTCCAAAGAAATGAGTGTGACTAGCAATGCCACAAAAACAATTTCTGGTTCCCCAAAATACCATTTGGTCAAAAGCACCTTTTGGATGCTGTTAAGTGCCTGAGCCTGGACCTAACCCTGCCCCAAAACCCTATTGGTTAATAATAATATTGTTCCAGGGCCAACAAAGATGTTGATCCAGAAACTTGTCCTACTGAGTAAATCACATCTTGGCATGACATGCAGCTTTTTAATGGCCGCTGTTCTCCTGAATTGTTCCAGCAATCAGAATACGCAGTGATTGTTGTGCTTGTTGTTTTATCTTCACTCTAGAAGCTTTTCATACTCACTTTTCAGGTAATTAAGTGATTATGACACCTCTCGCTATCTCTCTCTCTTTATCTGCACATTTTTTCACCTTCTTTTTCTTTATCAGTAGACCTCACATAAGCCACATCCCATCCGTCCTTTGTGACAATTCTTCAGTCAGATCACTCAAGCGGTTCCCTGTGCTCCTGCTTCATTTTGTTTATCCCAGTAATTCAATAATTGGGATGTACCTCTGTCTTTCTCTGCTTCTGTTCTCTCTGTTTGTCTGTATAATTATGTGATCCCTCAGTCTGTCTGCGTAATTAAAGGACCGTGTATAAAAACCTCTTTCAGTGTGTGTGTGCGACTGTGCGCGTGTGTGTGGGTCTTAATGGGCAGGTTGGTTATATGACATAGCGTGTTCTGTCTGTGTCTTTCTAATTACATGATGGCGATTAGGTCTGCTTTTATATCTTGTTAGTTTGTGCTCCTGAAGGTCTTTCATGTCTCTTTTCCTTTCCCTCTCTCATCCATTTGTTGTAATGGATGCACTGTGCTGTAGGTCTGGGCTTCATTTCTTAGCCTAACTGCATTAATTCAATCTTTCTCTCCCTCTCTCTCTCTCTCTGTCTCTCAGTATCGGTCATAATGAGGTGATCGGGATGTGCCGTGTGGGCAGTGATGCTGAAGGGCCGGGAAGAGAGCACTGGACAGCCATGCTGGCAAATCCTCGCAAACCTATTGAACACTGGCACCAGCTGGTGGAGGTAGACAGCGTGACCGCATGGAGTGTGTGTGTATGTGTGGGTGTTTGTGTGTGTTAGCATGTGAAAATGAATTAATGTGCACTGTGTGTTACTGTGTGTAGGCAGTGCCCTCTATGCATGCCACGTCCTTATTAAAATGCCTTTAACCTTGATTTCAACCTTCATTTTTGCACGTGATGCCAGTTTGTCCTTATTAGTGTGACTGGTGAAGCAGGTGATGAAGCAAGAAGGAAAGAAAGAAGCTTAATGTACATTATGATTACACTGGACTACTTACCAATAATAAATAAATGGGCATTAATTATTCATCTGAGTTTAAATAATTTAATGTCAGAAGAAAAATAACGCAGGGTGAATTCAAGACAATGTTTTGAAAATGAAATGCTTTGCCTGAAAACAACAATGAATTATATAGTTATTATCCAAAAAATAAATGACAGAGACTGCGTTTAATCCATTAATGCCATGTTTTAGCACAAACAATACTTAAAACAAAACCAAAACATGATTTATGTTCTATAGTATGTTATAATACATTACACTATTAAAAGATAAGAATATGAATAAGTCAGTATATAACACCTACTGTATTTTTATTTTGGGTTATTTATGAAAATTCCAAGGCATTACAATGACATGATAAGAACATATTACATAATAGACTTTGTGTGAAGTGTTATCAAGTCACTTTAAGAATGTTAATTTATGTTTTTTTGACTGTCCACCTCTCCAGGAGAAGTCCATAAACACATACGTGTCAAAGAGTGCCACAGCCTCCCCTAAGCCACACATAGTGGTGGACAGCCCTCACTCTGAGTAGAGATGTGAGTATACACTCATTGTAAACAGAATGTTACTTCTCCAGATAAGAGATATGTGTGGGAGAATACATCAAAGTGATAGACTGGAGTAGCTTTCATTCATGCGCTGAAGTACTGGCACAGGCCGAAAGCATCAACATCTGTTCACCGGAGCTGTTGTATGCTTACGTAACATGTTTAACCCTCTTGCTGTGTGTTTACTTGGAGTAGATCACTTAAACATGAAATATCTGTCATCATTTATTAACCCTGGTTTCTGTGGAATATAAACATTTGAAGAATTTTTGATTCGGGCTGCGTCTCAGCTGTCGTAGCCTTACAGGATTAAAAAGTGTCCATTAAATACTCACTTTAATTAGAATGTTTAGTAATTATTATTATTTATTTATTATATTGAAATGATTCATTCAGATTGTAGGACTAGTTCTAACTCATTGTACTGAACTCTGTGTCTTCAGAATTTTTCCTTTTATGTTCCACAGAAAAAACACATGAGGGTGAATACAGGACATATTTTTAACACTTTGGATAAACCTTTCCTGTAACAGTGTTTTCTCTGTCTCTCTCTCTCTCTCTCTTTCTGTTTCTTTCTCTCATCCTCAGGTCAGCATAATCTTTTTAGCAACAGAAATACATTCTTTCTTTTCACCTGTGAATAATTGTTCATCAAGACAGAACCAGAGAAGAGAGACTGTGCTTGTGTTAGTGCTTTTCCTCTAAATCAACCCTGCAAACCCGACACAATATAAAAAGATACCGACTAGACCTGAAACACACACATACAGACACACAGACAACCATACAAACACTTGGAATCATAATTAAACTCTGGCATGGATGGTATTGCTTCAGGAATGATGTTAAAGTCAAAATACGTAACGATTTATTCAGGGGAAATATGATGAACATTCCCACTTTAAAAATAGATTATCTTTATTTAGTTATTTAAAAACTGAGCCTAAAACATTTTAATTACTTAAAAAAAAAAGAAAAGAAAAGAATCAGGTGAGAAACCTGATCGATTCTGGACCACGAATGTTTCTGTGTATGAGTGCATGTGTGTACGTGAGTTTGTACGGGTGTCTGTGCGTAGCTATAAAAAACTAAAATCTATACAAAGTGTTTTCAGTCGGACGAGTATTTGGAGTGGTCTTCTCTGCCAATGCAGAACACTAGCAACTGTTTCCTATATCTCTGGAGAGGAGGACTACTTTATTACTGTACCCATCTGGAGAACGAGGAATAAGGACGGACGCATTGGCCAATCATGTCGTGTAGTGTTGAAATGTGTCCCTCTGCCTTTCGCATTTTTATCACCTTCTGCTTGGAGCTCATTGAGATCAGCAATTAATTTTGTTTTGTTTATTTACTAGAGTCATTCTTGTTCTACCAGATAAGAAAGGAACAGTTGGCATGTTTGCGAATATGTTTCCCCAGCCCGGACGCACTGGCAAGTTGAATTCCTTTGAAGACTCTTCCACGGAGCTAACATCGATTTCAAATTTTGCCTGAGGACCCTAACTAGGATGGACCTTGGATTAATGTGCACGTCCTGGAAACGTATCCTACGGGGAAAAGAGTTGACCATAGTATTTTATTTTTATACCACGGCAGGATTTTTTTGAGTTCCGTAGACATTTTTCATTTCAAAAGAGGAAGCGCGTGCTCTACGTTCCCCCCTCTGCCAGGAGGACCGCTTCGGAAAGACTCGCGCCTTCCCGTGTACCTACGTGTTTGTGGGAGTATTCTTTTGTGTCGATATGCGTTTGCTCGTCGGTTCGTGTGTGCGCGTGCGTTTGCCCGTGTGTCGTATATGTCACTGTGACCCCGTGTTTGCCACCAATGTCTCGCACCCCCTTACCCCGTCCTGCACAGAGATTTTGTTTTGAACAATCAAAATGTGTCTCCTGTCCTGTGTCTTAGATGAACTATTTCCTGTGTAGGATCTGTTGCACTAGGTAGGGACAGGGTGTATTTCTCAGATGCGGTCGTAGAATGTGGTATTGACCTGTCTCTGTTGTTTTCCCTAACCGGCACTGAAAGTGTCCCTAGCCTGATCTGTGTTTTTGTGTTGGGTGTTCTTTTCTTTTTTGTAAATGTGCTGTGTGTGTAAGAGGGGACAAACCTGGTGGCCGGGAAATAAATGTCGGACGTTTTTAATTGTCTTTAAAAGAAGAGAAAAGACTCTCTTTTGGCTCATGTGACTATCTTTTCTCTCCTAGCATTCCTTGCGAACAGAGATAAAGAGGGAGACTTGTAGTCTTATCTCATTGTAGTGCCCGATGCGGATTTTGTTTGACTTTGTTTACATCTTGCATTACAAACCGACTTAGGATGCAAACATCTCTGTACAGTCCTTGTATAGGCGCTTCTAATATATTGACCAAGAAACAGCTACATTTCTCAGTTCACGTACCCTTGATATCCAGGTTCACTGCAGCTATTAATATCGCAGTACAGCCACTGCCAATGCTATTGCACATAGCCCTCAACGGAGGAATACTAAATTACCAATCACAAACACTCATGAAATGTATATCAGTAAAATTATTTTCCACGCCAGCCCCTGAGCTCATATTTTTACCATTTCTATTATTAATCACACATTGGGCCAAGCTATCGAGCTCGGACTCGCGCACACATGCAACCGCTGGCGTGTGCTCGGTCTTTAGTCCGTTATCATATATCAGCTCTTGTTGTTTTCTAAGAGCCCATTGATTCCGTCATACACGTAGATGTGGTATCGACCTACAGCTCCTGTCTGCAGCCCTGTGTCTGAGGACAACACATTTCTGCTGCCTTAGATCTTACACTGTGGAGGCACGTTCTCGGTAGAGTGACCTTTGAACCCCTTTGTCAGCTTCCGTGTCGTAAAACCGTCCGTCTTTCATTCCGTTTCTCTCTTGTTTCGCCTCGGCCCGTATTTTTTCGCTCTCTGTGTTTGTCTCCCCTCTTTCCTCTGTCTCTCTGTGTCAGTGCAATTCTGAATGATCCCGAGGAAATGTGTTTGCATGCTTATATTAACATGGATGATGTCAACTTGATGCAATGATAATTTAATAAGTGATGCTCAACACAAAATTTGACAATGAACTTGATACTAACAGTACTAATGACAAACATGTTGACCTAGCAACCTGTTCAATATCATCAAGACACTGATGATCAGTGATGTTGTTAATATTGTATATCCTCTTTGAAATGGTATTACAGTTTCTGGGTATATTTTTGTTTGTTGGTTTGTTTGCTTTTTTAGTTTTCTTTGAAAGGTTTACTTTTTTATATGTTCAGATTAAGCTGAGAGCGAGATTAAGATGAAATGCAGTCAGGGCAAGAACATTTCAGCTGAAAAAAAACAAAAAATGAAAACGATATTGAAAAAAAACACACACAAAAAATAAAAAAAATCCCCCAAAAAACTGTTAGGTGGATGATTATGTGAATGATGACGATTAAGAAGATGATTCTAAGGCTGGAGCATTGATGGCTGAAATAAAACATGTGTATTAAAATCATTACCATGTGTTTGCGTGATACAACTCTTTGTCTGTTCATGTGAAGTAATGGGTAAGGTGTGGATCATCTTGATCTTTCCTTCTACCTCTTGCTTTTTTTGTCTTCCTCCCTTCCCCATCCATCTCTGCATTATGTTGTGCATAATTATTTAGTTACTATCATACATTGTTTATCCGAGTGGAGCATTGCATTCCTCATGTTCTGTTTGTGTTTTCTGTTTCTTCCCTGGGCACGCAAACACATACTCATGATCCTTTTTATATATCTAACTCGAACCTCCCTTAAGACCTTCGGCCTCATTTTCCACATCAGTTGTATCTCTTGGAAACTGAACATCCGCTCTAAAGTCAATGCATCTGCCTCCATCTTGCCTGCTCCTCATCTGTGTTCATGTGGCCGTCTGTGAGTCAAATGCACCGTTCATGGGAGCGAGCCACAGAATTTCCATTGTCAGCACTCTCTTCCACCCCTCCACACTGACACACACGGATACAGGAAGAGAAACAGAGGTGAAGGGAATTACCGTGTGTGGACTACAAATCCGAGAAAAACTGGGGGTACATTCTTGAAAGAGACCAGCATGGCGAGAAATCTGAAAGAAGCATAAACAGGATTAAGAAAACAGGAAGGAATAGCAGAACAAAAGGAAGAAAAACTATAGAGTGAAATAGAATTAGTTGTGAGGGCGGATTGTGCGGGTGTGTAAGGACAAGATAGCATAGAAGGAGAGAGAGGATGAGGCTGGATTTGTCCGTTCACAGGCAAACCAAGACGTACACCTGCGGCGGCCCGCACAACCAGAGAGACGCTGCTGAGGTGAAGACACAGTTAGCGCGACTACCCGTTCCCCAATACACATACTTACACAGAAGGGTGGGGGTCAGGGGAGGCGCAGTCTCCATGGCAACGTTCCCACAGTGCAAAAAAATCATTTAGTCAGAAAGATATTTCACCCAGCTCAGTGAGCCGAGAGAGATGGGAATAGAGAAGGAGAGAGGGGGTGATCAGAAGGGAGACACTCGAGAAGGCGTGGTATGGAGATGTTTTGCTCACGTCGGGGAAAAAAATGATGGAGGAAAATTATTAGCGTGGTGCAATTATCATTACCACTAATAGCCATGAATGGTGAATGCTGTGTTCATTTTCACAGCCGGAGAAAACATCCATTTTAAGATGCTGTTCATTTCGGCACTGACAGCCGTGAATATTTTGAGAAAATATTTATCAGTCTTGCGGGGTTCATTATCCAACACAGCAGAGCGATACAAATGTTTTGTAAACTGTCTCGTGTTTGCTTGTGCATGAAGTGTATCACCTGATTTTCTTCGCCCGTTCCTGCAGCACCGAATGAAGACAAACCCATTTGCTTTGTCATGAACGGTAGCTCTGAATCTATTGTGCTGTAGTCCCAGTGACCCAGTAGTAGTGGTAGTATGTATATGGGCGTGTATGCTCGGGTTGCCTGTTGTGAGTTCCAGATGGCTTCTGTCTCCCAGCAGAGAGGACCAGTAAGGCTGCCTGTTTTAGTCAGAGCCACCTGGAGGACACCTCTCTTGAGAATAATGTCGGACATCCAAAACAAGTCATAACATCCTGCTGGAATATGAAATAAGTGGACCGTGTTAATGCCCAGGGTGATGCACAAGAGCTGACAGTTATAAAGCTCAGACAGGCCATATTGATCATTAAAACGCATTTAGAAAGACTGATCTTTAGAAAATTGGCTTAAATGACAAATTGTACGATGAATGAAAAAATGACACTAAATTAATGATCATTTTTCAAACGACTTGTAATGCCGTTTCCACTTTATATGAAAATATAAATCCTTGTTAAGGCCAGTTCACACTGCATTCCTATGTAGTACACAGGAAGCATTTACATTTCTAGAAGGCATTATGAAAAACTTCATTTATTATATTTGACTTTTTCTTGGACCAGCACTGCATAAAATTATAAATTAAATATTTATAGTGTTTTTTTGTGAACATATACTATAGAACATTATGGGACCACATTATTTAACAGATTTTTCACATCACGAGAGACACGTTTCAGTCCAGTGTTTTGATGCAGAATTCATCAACATACAGTACATATACAGGATCAAACTATCTGTAAAGATGGGTGCACATAATTGTTAGCTATTTTTATATAAACATTTTTGGGGTTGTAAAACAGGCAATACAAAATAATGGGCTATCTAATCTGGAATATCTAATATGTTGTAGTAATATTTTGTGAAATAAGTGGCTCCTCATGAGTATGTAATCTCACTACCCTGACATTTGCCTTGAAATAAGTTGAACATCAACTTCGGTAGGCTATTTGTATGTGTGATAACAGTATACAATAATAATATGTGTTATTTTACTATTTGTCTAATTAGTCTCTTTGGATTAAAGTTACTTTGCATTAAAACCTTTTTGGATTAAAATGTCTACTAAATGAAAGAATTGATGTAATGTGCTGAAATACTTTTAAAACCTTATGTATTAGTTGTATCCAGTCACACATTAGTCTATGTATTCACTAGTCTAAGTATGGTTTCTCTCCTAAAGCCATAAACTCACTCTCTCTCCTGTCTTCTCTCCTAAAAATCTCTCTTCATCTTCTTTTATAAGCTTCCAAAATTGTGTCAACACACAAAGGAAAACTCCCTGGAGGTCAATGTGGGCACAAAGCAAAAAGAGCACAGAACATGCATTTTTGCAAAACCCATTGACACACTAAATAAAGTATTTATTAATTCTGATCTCAATAGAGATTGAACAACGATTGAACAAAACATACAGGGATTAGGAGAACAGTTCTTAAAAGATCATTATTTGTAATACATTTGATAAACTTGATGCTGTGATGCTCAGTGGAGCGCACTGACAGTGTCGCGATCGCCACTGGAGAATATAGTTTCTATTGTTGGAGAAAGAGAGAAGATCAGAGCTCGCGGCACGACAGCGGGTTGGATCGCTCGGGGCCGTCTGAGTAATTATGCACATTCTTGCGGTAAAGAGCAATGAGGACAGGAAACAGGTTGCACACCGACCTAGAAACATAATTCTTTTTTCAATGACTTACCTGTTTCAATCTTTATGCTTTTAGGTGAAGTAGACCATTTGGTTTATAGTAGGTAAAAGTGTAGGCCTAACTGTTTTTGTGATTACAATTTGTATTATATTATAGTTTTTTACTACATGGTTAACCTGGTTGTTGTGTTGAGATCATAATCAATTTGCGTAGGCTACTGTTTTTGTTTTTACAAATAAAACCTGGGTTAAATCATGGTTGATTTTCGAAAAGGGATGTAGGCAGACCATCTAATATATTTGTTATTTAATATCTGACTACATCTAAAAGGATGTATAAATTAGACAGTAATGTATTGTGTCAACGCACAATTTGATTAATTCAGCTGCCCAAAGTGAACTAAGTGCTCGTAAATTATTATGCGGATGCTTGACTTTGGTGACATCTGCTGTTTACTTTGCTTATTGCTTTTTTAAGAAATCATTTTTAGGACCACAGTGACAGTAGTCGAACTACAGGCCAGGGTATAGTAATACTTAATAGTATTACCTCCCCACTGCTATTACAAATAAGAACATGTGCAAGTCAACACGTCAATACCGACTCCATACAGTATTTGTCATATACATTTAAAACCATATTTTACCTTATAAACCAATTATTTTATTTCTATATCCAATGCCAAACAATAAAGACCATGCTTAGTTTAAATGAAATAGACTAGGTGGGTTTGAAATTGTCATTTTTGGTATACACTCGATGACTCATAACTCGATTCACCAGACTGGTCCATGTTCTCAACGTGCGACCAGACCGTATTGTCGATTGCCGAGTGATGTTTGTTGTCATTACGGTTTACGTTAACGTTTAGGTGAAGACTTCAAAGTGTTTTGAAAGCGGCTGGTTAAATATCACGGAGTTTAAGGACTGCATCAGTCCGTTTTATTCTCGTCGAAAATTGGTTTAATAAAACGAGCAGGTAAGAGACACGAGCCAAGTTAGCATTTGATGATAGCAGCTAACTAACATGCTAAGATTGGTGTTCATAAATGGCTTTATGCACTCATTCTGTTTGTATTAGCAGTATATGAATTTACTATTTTAATATAAGTTATAAAACATACAGTAAAAATATTTTAGTCCTATTGTTTTAGTTAATACGGAATTAATCATTTGATGTGATTTTTATAATCACAGTCACTTTAATATTTTTTTCTCTTACTTTGCAGTTCACTAGGTATTAAGATACAGTATTATTTATGCATGATGCCATTTTTTAAAATAGACCTACAAATAAAGTGTTATTATATTACATACTTATGATTCAGGACAATTACACAACAAAGAGTCGGTATCATTCTCTGTTTTGTATTTATTATGAAAGTACAATGATATTGATCTGATGTCTGCCTTGGTTCTAGACTCATGGTGACCCATATGGACCCCACGTCTAAGTCTGGATTGAATCAGGTGTCAGATGTGGTATTTGTCATAGAGGGAACTGCAAATCTTGGCCCATATTTTGAATCGCTTCGGAAGAATTACATACTACCAACTATAGAGTAAGACTCATCACCTGTTTCAGTCATTCAGACAGCTTATATATGACTAATGTATGGCATTCTATACAAACCTGCTTTGTGTAATGACAGGTATTTTAATGGCGGACCACCCGCTGAAACAGATTTTGGAGGAGACGTGAGTTGGATGTTGTGATATGTTTATACCTCTTCCACTTTACTGCTGTCCCCTCCTATATCACTTACGACGATATTGTATATGATCTTTTTACTTTATTAGTATGGTGGTACCCAGTATGGACTGGTGGTCTTTAACACAGTGGATTGTGCCCCAGAGTCTTACGTCCAGTGCCACGCCCCAACCAGCTCTGCATTTGAGTTCGTCTCCTGGATCGACAGCATTCAGTATGCACTTTATATATTTGAATTTTCAACACATATAAAACTATCCATTCGGGTTGCTGGAAAGAGCTGTTTGTTCTTAGTTCTTGACTGACAGATAATCTTATGTGCAAAGAACTGCAGGTTTACACAATTGTATATTGCACAGGTTCATGGGAGGTGGCGCAGAAAGTTGCAGTCTCATAGCCGAGGGCCTTTCCGTGGCCCTGCAGCTTTTTGATGACTTCAAAAAGATGAGAGAGCAAATGTGAGTACACCGTGTCTCCAAATTAAGAGCTTGAATGAAGTTCTAAGGCAGTTATTGACAATTATATATTCTCCCTCTTTATCCAGCGGTCAGACTCACAAGGTTTGTGTATTGCTGTGTAATTCTCCACCATACTTATTACCAGCTGTAGAGAGCGTCAGCTACACAGGCTGCACTGCAGACAGCCTGGTCCAGATCATACGTGATGTGAGTCTGCACTGATCTACTTGAGTTTAATCAATACTTTATTCTGTCCATGTTTCTGAATGTGCTGTTAGGAGCAGGACGTATTGTTATTATGTGATTTGTTTGTCATATGATGTCATTCAGGTGTACTGCTATTGGGTTAAAAATGATTGGTTTATGTATTGAATTGGTTTATTTATTTATTAAATTAAGGACAATACACGCATATTTGTTCTAGTGCACTGCATAGGTAGTCATTTACAAAACAATAACACAAATTGCTAGTTTTCATCTTTCTAATACAGTAGTTTTGACATTTCCGTTTTAATTAATAAAAAGAAAAAAAATTGTATGGAGACTTTGATTATGATTATGCTGTCGTGGTCTGTTTTTGCTGTAGCGGGGGATCCATTTCTCTGTAATTGCCCCACGGAAACTTCCAGCGCTACGGTCTCTTTTTGAACGAGCCTCCTCGGTAGCAGGGCCACCAGAATCTGCACATCCGGACTACTGCCAAGATCCTTTTCACATGGTCTTAGTGAGGGGCATTGCACTTCCTGGTGAGAAAAAGCCCCACTACACTTGTCTTAATGTATTGTTTTTTTTATTATAATCTCTGTAAACAGTGTTTGTCTGCAGACCTTTGTGTTGCACGCGGGGCCTTTGTAGAGATAAAATAGTATTTTATTGCATTAGCAGAGTTGTTCCACTAATGGTATTTTACCTATGTTGTCTGTACAGTTGCTCCTGGAGGAGGTTCTGGAACGGTTTCCCTTAAACCTGTCCTGCCACCCCCATCTCTGACTGTGTCCCAGTCTCTGGTACCTCCAACCCAGGCTACTCCACCCATAAGCACATCCCTTTCATACCAGGTATGTCTGTGCTGAGGTTTTTTTCCACATTTTTATCTAAAAAGGTTTTTCTTTATCGTATTGTTACAAAAACACCAAAAGAAAAATCATGGTGGGTCTTCTGCTTTAGGATATTGCGTGATCCAAAATGCAGTTTTATTGGTTAGTATCTTTTTTTACAGTTGCCATTGGTAGGTGATGTAAAATGTTTGGTCCTTTTCTATATCATTGCTATAGAGATTTAATTTAGCTCATCTTTGTCTACTCATTGTAAACTATTTTGTGTTTAATCAGTGGCACATTGGTCATTTTCAGCATATGGAGGCACATTCAAATTCTTAAGATAACATCTAACGGCTATTATAATTCAATTTCAATAGATCTAAGTGGTAGATGAGATAATTCATTTGTGTTCCTGCAATGATATGGCTTTACGCGCACTTATGATGAAACCTCATGACTGTTGTCCTTTTGTCGCACACACATAAACATTTTTATTCTCTCTCCCCATAGAATAGCACCTCTCTAAGCGCGGCCCATAATGCAGCACAGATGGCTCTAGTTGCCAGTCAGCAGCAGAAGATTCGATGTGAGTCAAGTCTTCCTAGATGATAATCTTGCCATTGTCATGATAATGCCATTTCTTGACATGTTTTTGTTTTGAATTTTTGTATGTGCAGTCCCACAAATAGCAAATCCTCCCTTCAGTCAATCTGCAGTGCTTCAGTCAGCAGAGGGTAAACCCAGTCTATCTACGGTTACAACAGTGTCACCACCAGTGTTAACACAGCAACAAGTTCCATCTCAGCAGCAACCACAAGTTCCACCCCCAGGCCCGCCCGCACCCAATCAACAGCCACCTCAGGCCCCTCAGCCACAGCCCACCAATCAGCAGACGCCGCCTCCATCTCAGCCTGGCATGGTCAGATTTGATAAAACTATCTAATTCAGACGCTTTTTTCTGCTTATTACTAAAAGATGTTATCATTTTTATTTTTCAGCCTGCTGTACCTGCACCTCAGGCTGGAGCGCAACAGGGTGTCGCCAACAAAATCGTGGCGTGGAGTGGAGTTCTAGAGTGGCAAGAGGTGAGAAACTTATACTGGTGGTAATGCTTGAAGAGATAGTTTACCCAAAAATAAACATTTTGTCATCATTTATTCATCCTCATGTCATTCAAAACCTGTATGATTTTCTTTCTTCTGTGTAACACAAACAAAGATATTTTGAGAAATGTCTCATTGGTTTTGTTCATACGGTGGATGTCAATAGAGGCATGTTGTTTTGTTACCAACACTCATCAAAATGCACCGAACAGGCATAACATTATGACCACTGACAGGTGAAGTGAGTAACACAGATTATCTCTTCATCACGGCACCTATTAGTGTTGAAATTATGAAATCATTTTTGGTGATGAAATATTGGTAAGCGTAAGGATTAGAGCGAGTTTGACAAGGGCCAGACGACTGGGTCAGAGCATCTCCAAAACTGCAGCTCTTGTGGATGTTCCCGGTGTGCAGTGGTCAGTATCTATCAAAAGTGGTCCAAGAAAGGAACAGTGGTGAACCAGCAACAGGGTCATGTGCGGCCAAGGCTCACTGATGCATGTGGGGAGTGAATACTGACCTGTGTGGTCCAATCCAACAGACGAGCTACTGGAGCTCAAACTGTTGAAGAAGTTAATGCTGGTTCTTATAGAAAGGTGTCAGTATACACAGTTCATCAGTTTGTTGCGTATGGGGCTGCAAAAGCGGGACCAACACAATAATAGGAAGGTGCTCATGATGTTATGCCTGATCGGTGTATCTCCTTTATGTCATGCAGGTTTAAAATGTCTTGAGGGTAAATGATAAACAAAATTATTTTGGGGTGAACTATCCCATTAGGTGCTGGAGATGTACAACACATTCCAATGCCTTTCTTTAGGGCAAAAATGGGTAGATTCTGTAAAAAGGTATTTTCCTAACAGCAACGCCATTGACAATTCCATCAGCTGGCTTGAATATTTCTCACACTGGCCTCGGGCCATTGGTCGTCTTTATCGTGCCTACCGTTGTTTTATTTAGGTATTAAGTTGTTACTTGTCTTCTTTATAAATCATTTAGGTTATGAGGTTTGCAATCGGAAATAGAGATCTCAATTAATCTCTTTTATGCCTTATAAAAACCTCTTAACCTATCTGTGACCCAGGTGGAATTTAGTTTTCCAGCCGTGTGGGAGCCGCCTGATTGACGAGAGAAATCATTGATGTTGTTGTGCCTGGGGTGTCATTTGCACAGTGTTTAATGGGATCGATGATATTTTTTGATTTCTCTTTGATTTATAGAAGAGTCTCTGCATTTAGATTAATGCAGCTCTATTGACCTCTCCACAAAGGCCAGGGGATCATCTCAAGGGACATGTAAAAACATCTCCAGTTTACAAATTCCCAAACGCACACTTACAGAAATGTTTTATTTTTGACAATGGGTCAACACAAATGATGAGGAAATAAAAACACAGACACGCACACGCTGTGCTAATTATCACCATCTGGTCAATAACATGCCAACAGACCAACTCGCGCTTATCAAGCGAGGAGGCGCGCTTCGCTGCCGAGGCCCGTCATAGAGTCACCATCTGGATGATGAGTTCACACGGCTCGCCGCACTCTATTCTCCAACACAAACACCGCCTAGCTCTGCAGCGCGGAAATGAAATCAATAGTCATTCTGTGCAACAGCTCCGTCGATCCACAGATGAGTCCTGTTTTAGTGATATCAGGTCTGTTCAAGAGCTTTTGCACAAATCTAAACAAACAGGCCTGGGTGATCAGCCTCTAAAATGGAGAAGGTGGTGGGCAGTGGTCTATTTGTTCACAGGTTGCACCACTGTTATTGATATAAGAATGTTTCAGCCGTCCCGTTGTCAGCGCGATCTCTCATGTTCTGGAAGCTGCACAAGCAGGTTGTATATTACACCGAGCTTTGAGCCTAACCATCCGTCTCTGCCAACAAGAGCTTTTTACTCCGTATGTTAACCTCTTCATCTTATTCTGTCTTTTTTCCCGCCCCCTCCGTCACCTCTCCTTCTCTCTCCATCAATCACCGCAGAAGCCCAAGGCTTCGTCCATGGACTCCAATACCAAACTGACACGCTCTCTGCCCTGCCAGGTCCAAGTCAGTCAAGGGGAGAATCTGTGAGTATGAAACTACACTACAGCCACGATTAGCATATTGTGTAATACAGAGCCGCTCAGAAAAGATGAAGATGCGTTTTGTCTCCTTTGTTGCAGAAACACAGACCAGTGGCCACAGAAACTTATCATGCAGCTCATCCCTCAGCAGCTTTTGGTAAATGTGACATTTGTAATTTTTTTCAATAGGTGGCTATAAAAAAGATGTATTATAAATGATAAAAGTTAATATATGGGTATATTCATGTTATATCAGGTATAATAATGTTTTTGTTACTTTTTTCTTTTACAAAATGTTCTGCAGTTTTTTATACAGATTAAATCACTTAACATAAAAAATTCATTCTGTTTACAAAACGTTTTGTAGATAATTTCCAGTTTCAGGTGTTTTAAAAAATTGAATGTAGTATGAATTACTTTAAATCTTCTGTTAAAGGGATAGTTCACCCAAAAAAGGAAAATTTTGTCATTATTTACACACCCTCCTGACTTTTTAACCCTGTGTGACTTTTTTCTTCTGCACAACACCACAGGAGATATTTTGAAGAATGTTGGTAACAGAAAACTGTTGGTCCCCATTGACTTGCATCGGTTTTGTGCCCATACAATAGAAGTCAACGGGAACCAATGGTTTTCTGTTACCAACATTTTTTTAAATATCTTTTGTGTTTTGCATAGTAAAGAAAGCCACTGCGATTGGTCTTTGCCAAACATCTGAGTTATCCCTATTTACCTTTAGAGAGTGAACTGTTATTTCTCTAGAAATGTTCACACATTCTTTTGCTGCTGTGCAAGCACTCTATGTGTCCTTTGGGAAATGCAAATCTATTTATAATTCTTGCTTGAGTGTTTTTAACCCTCTCACTTTCTCGCCATCTGTCTCTTGTCTTTCAATAGACTACTCTGGGTCCTCTGTTCAGAAACTCACGTATGGTGCAGTTTCTCTTCACCAATAAAGATGTGGAGTCTTTGAAGGGGCTGTATCGCATTATGGCCAATGGATTTGTGAGTATATTTACAGCATCAAAAGATGATGCTGGAAATGCCTCTTAGAGTCCAAATGCTGTATATAAGGGATGTCCGTGAGGGCATATTTGGTTTTTAGTGCCCCTTCGGGTTACTTTAAAGCATCACAATGTAAAGGGTAGAGTATGGTGCAAAATAGACAAAACAATTGACTAAACACAAACCTTTTCATGTATTTGTTAAATTACAGTACATTAATATTTTATAGTATATGCAATTCCTTGGATCAGACCCATTACTTTGACATTGCCAATACTACAAGTCTTTGTGCCTTTTTATTTTATTATCTCTTATGCAAGGATCTTTTTTCCCCATTGCAGACTTCTACAGTTAATATGATGTCTGTAATGACACTTTATTGCCTCTAGGGGGCGTCCTTTATCTGCTTTCAATGTCTGCAGCAGATAATAAAAGATTCTGTTTTACATTTAGCAGTGGGAAAAATGTCTCCCAATACAAAATTTATAGCAGCAGAGTCAAACCAGCAGCACCTCTTATGAAATAGGAAATGAATCTGAAATGAACTTGTACCCTGAAGCTAAGTCCCTTGACACAGACGAACAGATCTGTCAGTAGTGAAACACCATTAACACTGATTAAATTCAGTTTTAGACTCAGTCTGTGTCTGAGAAATGGCTGCTTAGTTCATTTTAATCCTGTGCTCAAATACAATCATGTAGACCCAGGCAGCTCTCCAGTCACTTTAGTTTGATGAGTGGATTGGCACATAGGTTGATGTGTGTGTGTGTGTGTGTGTGTGTGCGTGTGTGTGTGTGTGTGCGTGCGTGTGCGCGTGCGCGTGCGTGTGTGCGTGCGTGTGTGTGTGCGTGCGTGTGTGTGTGTGTGTGTGTGTGTGTGTGTAGGCTGGCTGTGTACACTTCCCCCACAGTGCTCCGTGTGAGGTGCGGGTGCTGATGCTGCTCTACTCGTCTAGGAAAAGGATCTTCATGGGGTTGATCCCTAATGACCAGAGCGGATTTGTTAATGGAATTCGGCAGGTCATCACCAACCACAAACAAGTGCAGCAGCACCGCTCAGTAAGTCACACATGCAAAGTTTGATTGCGTAAAATAATTCACACTACTATTTCACGCATGACATCACTGCTGGGCGGGTGTGAAACACACACACACACACACACACACACTCATGTATACAAATATCAACATGAGAGCACATATAAAAATAGATCACACACATGAGAAAAGTAAACTCTACCACATTGTAACGTACAGTAATAAATCCATATAAAAACAAAAAAACAAATACACAGCCAAAGTGTTTCTCTTCAACACTTGTCTTGTTCTCAGATGAACAACGCTGTCCAGATGCAACCTGGACAGGTCCCACCCAATCAGAACTTCCTCAATAGACCTCCGGGTCCCATCCCCGTCACGCACGGCAATGTGCAACAGCAGGTAAACCAGCAGCGCTGCACCCACCCCATTCCCCCTGCCCTGCTCCCACTTCCTCTCTCTGGTCCTGTGCACTGACCCTGTTTGTAAATCTCCTCTGCTTGAGATGGAATGACATGCATGCTTTTCTAAACCTTCCTCGTCTCCTCCTCTTCCTCTTTGCCCTTCTCGTTTTGCTTCAGTCTGTGGTGGTGGGCTTACCCTCTGTCAGTCAAGTTACACTGATGGAGGACCAGCAGAGACAAAACAACATGGTGAGATTCAGATTCATAATTACACGCGCGCATGCACACACACAGGACGACATTTTCTTGCGAGCATGGCTCGGATTTCTGCAATTTCAGCACGGCCACGTAAATTCTCAAAGCGCAAAAGCGTCCTCGCATGTAAACTCATGCCATTTATGGAAGCTGAGCCGCTTATACGGGTTATTCACAATGTGTCATTGTATGTGTCATGAGCACATTAGCAAATGACCGCCCACATTTACATATCAACCTGTTCAGTTTTCAGCGTCTTAGCAGGGGAGTTGTTACTCATTTCACATGTGAAGAGGTTAGCCAAACATAACAGAAGTCTTGAAGGCCTGGTTAATTCTAAGGGTCAGAGGGATTTTGATTTTTACTATTTGCTTTTGGCCATGTGCCACCCAGCTAGACGTGAAGAGATTTTTATGCTTGTCATATAGGGTGGCTACATCTAAAATTCATGATACCACAATAATAGACTGCCATTGAAAAACTCAAATAATGGCACAGCATGATCGTACAAAAATGCAGAAGATATTGGCAGACATTTTGTGTAGACATAATCAGAATCTTTGTCCTAAAATTACCCCTGAAATACTGAAAGCAGAATGTACAGTTCCTCTCATGCACGTCTAGTTTACTTGCTGCAAACTGGCTTAAAAAAACTGGAATATTTTCCAATCTGTTTAAATATCAGTCCGTGGGTGTGCTGTCTGCGGCTGAGACTAGAGGGAGGGTGGAAAATGGTCATGTACAGCTACTGGTTTTGGTGCAAGAAGCCTTGACTTGTGTTTTAAATAGACTTCTGGGAAAACAAATGCTAAAATATCGGAGAATATCTCCTCTTTAGTAACACTGGCGCTGTTACACTGCTCTCTTGTATGATATCATTCTCTCTTTATACTAATATGCATATAACGTATTTTAGCATTTCTTTTTTGTGCATTGTTGCATTTCTTCATCACTGCGGTTTTGGTTTCCACTAGTTGAGAGCGGTCGCCACGGGCAATCAGCAGCCACCCGTCACTGGTGCCCCACCAAATCAAGTGGCACAAGGTCAAGCACAGGCTCCCGGGGTTATGCTCCGCCTCCCAAACCCAGGAGCGAATCCACAACTTCGCAGCCTACTACTTAGCCAACAGCAACCTGTAAGTGTGTTCGACGGACGGTTTATGAACACCGTAACTGGCATTTCTTTTGTAAGCAATTCTCATCTCCCTCTTATTTCTACAGCAGGGTGGACTGCAGGGCATGCACCCCATCCAGCAGATGGGCCATCCAGCACCAGGGGGCGCTCAGATGCAGCCCCAGTGGAGGCAGCCTCACCAAGGTACTGTGTTATTTACAGTAGTTTTGGTATTGTTGAGGATGCGTGTCATGGTTTGTCAAGCTTATTTATTTTGTATACTAATAGTATAAGTTTGTACATTCCCACAGGTCCAATGATGATGCCTACAGGTCCACGAGGTCCAATCGCACAGAACCCTGGGATGCCGTCGGTGTCCAGCGTCATGGAGGATGAAATCCTCATGAACCTTATTTAAGGATAACATTACTCATCAGTCTTTGCTTCAGAGGTTTCATTACAGAACACAGGAAGTCATTTTACGTTTTTGTTCGAGCAAAAGGGAAGAATAGAGGTCTTTAGGAGTGATAAAGGAGCTGTATTTCCATACTCATGTATTCACCAATATATTTACACACAAACACATTTATCACTGAATCCTGTGGGCGGTAATGTTATTGTTCATTCAGTCTGCACGAATGTAGGACTGAGGATGTTACAAAACCAGGCTCCGTTTCATCGCTTTCTAACAATACGTCGCCTCATTCAGCCCGATAAAATGAATCGATCAGGTTATTGTATTTTTATGAAAGTTTTACTTTCTATAGATTTTACTTTTCTTAATTTGTCCTTTGAAGTCTCAACTATGTTGTTTTATGAAGCTGAAATAAAGTTAATTTTGTCAAGCAATTTTTTGTGTAAGGTCTGAGCACAGAATCGGGATATGTGTGTGTGTGTATTTGTGGGTGTGTTAACCTGGTAGTGGTGTGCTAGCAGCCGGTAAGTGACTGAAATAGGCTGAGTGATAGGTTGCAAAATGCTTCATTCTGCCAAATGGTGTCAGTGTTAAAATTAACCACTCCAATATGTCATGGAACCATACAGTGGACCCTTGTGCCAAGTAGTTCTACCAGATGGCTGCACTTGGCCGTGCTTTTCTTGGCATAATGTGTAATCGGGCTGACCACATACACACATTGTACAGCGTGGTAATGCAACACATTGTCATTTACAGTAAGCACATATCTTGGATCAACACCGAAATGCTGTAGTCACAAATATGCGTGTTTGCATTGTATACGTGTTTATTGATTTCGATCCAGTTTGTCTCGTGCAGTGATGTGGCACTGAACATCTGATCTCGTGTGCTGAACAGAGTTGTTATTAAGCTAAGATTCTGCTCTGATTTCTGATCGTGCTTATTTGAGACAACCCCGAGGCGTTCATTATAAAACACCATGTGATTAATGCAAGACATACTACATATCTGTCACATTATCAATGCGTGTTCTAAATCCATCACGGGTCCAGCAATTGGTTCTTTTCTTTGCAACCGACTGCATTGCTTAAGGATTATTAGACAGCCTGCGGTCACAGAGCTGTTTTCAATAAAATGTGCACATAGATGGTTTTTTATGTGCTCTTGTATTTGCACATGAACACATGCGGACTGCTCACTACACAGACACGCATTCTCACACAGACAGGAAGTGATGTTAGCCCCTGTCACCTGGGAGACGGAGGCGGTTGCTAAGATACGCTGACACTGGGATCTGATTCTAAGCCTTTTCTCCATCCCTTCCTCACACACAACGCGTGCACTGATAGATAGAGGCTCTTCTGTTTCACATTGACGCCTGCTGATCCTGTTTGCTGCCATCCAGGTCACGTCAACATCTGAACAACTGGGCTCAGCGTTCTCGCTTTCTTCCTTCTCTTTTTATATTTATTCCTAACCGTCTCTTTTTCCCTTTTCACACTCTCCAGTCTGTGATTCCTATTTAAAGAGCTCTGTTTAGTTATCGCTCCTTAGGATCTGCAGACTGTTTGCACTTATCACAGTTTGATGTGTGTTGATGCACGCTTTCTGTCTAAATAAAGCATTGCAGTGAGTAAATAGCTGTAGCAAGTACAGTGTTGACTGGTGCCCGTGCTTCAGTATATTAAGCGTAGGTTGAGGAGTTGGGCCATTCTGCTCACTCATCTGGAAGAGAGAGTATTGTTGCAGTTCCAGTGTCCGTGCGGTTGCATTTTATCTTGCAGCGTCTGCTCTATCGACGTTGAGCTGTGGCCAAGGGAATAAGTGGGTCACAAAGCCACAGAGAGTTTGTTTTGGAGGGGGAATGCTTGAACCGACTTTTGTTTTCGATATAAAACACAGCGGCTGTTTTATCCCCGGAGATGTTGGTCTGAAATGGTAAACAAATGTGATAACTTCCAAATGCCAGAGTCAGCCGAACTCGGCACAGATGCAACGTTATAGATACAATGTCCCCAAAATGGACCATTTTTGCTGCTTTTGCCAATAATAGGTAAATGTATATAAACTATACATATTAAATTGTTTTAGCCCCTTTGGCAAAAGGATTGTTATTGCCAGACTTCAGAAGATGAAAATCCTAAACAAACTTTTGAGGTAAGTCCTTTTCCTTAGCATTTACCTCCAGTGTTTTCTGTTACATCACTTACATTATCATTAATTTTCATTGTGCAGGTGTTTCTCTGTTCACAAACCTAGAAGATGCTTGAGTATAACTACCATCAGTGGCTCTCATGCATTTTGTTAGTTTCATGCCCATGAAAAGGCATTTAAAGGGTTCATACTCTGACAGCGGAGATGTTTATGGGATGTAATTGCACTACGGTTTGAAGCTGATCTCTCTCTTCTATGTTATGGGATGTAATTGCACTACGGTTTGAAGCTGATCTCTCTCTTCTATGTTACGTGTCCAGGCGCGGCAAGGCAACAACCTGATGGTGAGGTGGGGCAATAGCGCTGGAGCACCATGCTGACCATCTCTCCGAACGGGGTCAGACCGGGTCCTACACGAGTGAAAAGTTGAAGAAAAAACAATGTAACACATTTCCTTCACACCAAGACTAAGCCTGCTGCAAATCCTGACCCGACAAGGTGGACGACACGCGGCAAGGAACAGGAAGCGTGACTGAGAGGTCTGACAGGAAATATTATCAACCAATAGAATAGCCTTTTGAGAAACGGTGTGCGGATGGGAAACACTAGAGCTTATTAAAACAGGTTCAATAAGATGAGCGTTTAGCTTTCGTTTTTATCCCACCTTTAAACAGGTATTTACCTGGACTATGATTCCAGACGTGATGTAATTTTGATGTTTTGTAGTGCAGGCAGTGGTCTATTTAATGTTCATCCAAAATACACCCCTCACATGGAACATGTGCATCTTTACATGATTGATCTCAACAATTGGCGTACAGCAAAGTGCTAACATTAAACTATAACATTATGTACTCTGAAGGTAAAGTGTGTGCATTTGTGCTAATGCAGTAGTTAAACTTTAATGCAATTGTAAGTAACAGCAAGGCTTTAATTTTAGATGGGGCGTGGAGCGTTGCACACATGGCTGCATTGCAAGTCATCCTATTGTTTCGTCTTTCAAGAAGACATGCAAAGAACAGTAGCCCCACCTTGGTGTCAGCCAGCGAGGACAATACGGGGCTCGACACAAACATGGCATAAATTACTTAGCGCATTAAATATATTCTGACGTGCCCTTGAGATTTTGATTTTGATGGAGCTGAATGTGCTGACATGGTCTGCTGCAGCGGAGAGGCAGTGGCGCTTGCCACATGTCTGCTGGATCAGTGTAGAAAAGTGTTAGAAAAGCACTGAGGCACAGAATGGCTTCTCTAGATCTAGTGCACGAGCAGACTGAGCAGCATGGGTGCTTCTAGGGGTGGGCTTCCGGGCCTTAAGCCCTGTGAATGCTCTTTATCACTTTGTCCTTTCATGCTTGCCCTTTTTGTCCCAAGCAAAGTCAGTCGGAGCTGAATTTTTGCTTTGGATGTGGTCTTGCAAGCCACATGTTTGACCATTTAACAAAGTCACATATCACCGCTGTCCTTCTGAAACCTTGTATATCCATATTTCATGTATTTTTTTTCAAAAATCATTATTGTTAGTCACCCTTTATGTTTGTAATTTTTGCAAATATCTAACCAATACAAAGTATTAAAAAGGGCTTGTCGACTTTGATAACACCGTATTAATCATGTTTTTGGACTTCAGAAGGACACCAACAATATTGACATAAACTGTGATGGCTCAGTTAATTTATATCACTGCATTCTGTTACATAGACAAGGGTGTCACATGGTACTGGTAATAACCTTGATATTAAAAACCATAATTATCAATATTGTGTTAAAGGTATAATTCACCCAAAGTGTACTCAAAGTGTTTGACTTTCTTTCTTTTGCATATTTTTTTTGTATAAGATATTTTTAAGAATGATGACTTGTTTTGTGTCCATGCCAAAGAAATCAATAGAAACCAATGGTTTTTGGTTACCAATATTCTTCAAAATATCTTCTTTTGTGTTCTGCAGAAAAAAGAAAGTCACTTTAAAATTAAGAGGAAAATAAATTCTCTCTCTCTCTCTCTCTCTCTCTTTTGACTTTGGTTCATCCAGAATTTACTTTAAAAACCAATCATCTTCTGTCCTGTCCTCTTCTGTCCAGTCGGAGACCTTTACATTTTTAGTTACAGTAATCTTTCACATGGATGCCACCTTACAGATGTAATGTTTTAGAATTAATTATAAAGTGCAACATTTTAGTTATGGTTTTCCCTAAACTCATCCACAAAGGTTCAGACTAAGCCATGAATTGCTATTGACCCTAGAACTTTTTCTTCTTACCATAATAATTGCATTTTAAAACTAAAGTACTAATGCGTGAGTGTGGTGGATTATCACAGTGCACAAGCTCAACCGAGAAGCTCACTCCACCTTATCGTATTGCATTCTAGCACACTGTCGTTTCGAAGTATTTCACACCACAGGTCAGGATGCGGCGCAGAACATTAATTCCAAAGCGTGCCGTGAAATACAGTGCATTTGTTAAAGCAAGTAAAGCATTGCAGCGCTCAAAGTTCTGTGCGCTTTCCCGCAGCTCCCAGTGAAGGGCGGTAATCTCACACACAGGGCCTAGTGTTGTTCAGAGAGCGAGAGCAGCGCGCCTGTTCCGTCTTCATCATGTGAACTGCATTAATCCGCCGGCCAGCCCGCTTCACTGTTCGTTTAATGGCCTGTGGTGTCCACATGATCATTCACACTTCAGCCGCCCCACAGGGAAGACGAAAGAGAGAGATTTAGGGAAGAGGGAACCGGGACAAAACAGTCCACATGGTCGCCGTACACGCTCCGCAACATCGGCGACTACCATGCCAGAGAAGCGGGGGAACTCTGGTCTGGAAGAAGGTTTCGTTTTAATTGGGGTGAAAGCGGAAGAGATGAGGCGATTGTAAATGAGGAGGGGGACAGCTTGGAGTCTTAATCAATAGAGATTGAGGGCTTTGACTTAGAGCGAGAGAGCAGTCAACGGGGGGACATAGAGAGATCCAGGAAGATTTCAACATAGGAGGGTATCTGTGGGAGAGGGGAGGAGATTGGAAAGAGGAGAGGGAGGGTGAGAGACACACACACAGAGAGAGAGAGAGAGAGAGAGAGAGAGAGAGAGAGAGAGAGAGAGAGAGAGAACCGGAGGGAGGGAGGGATATCCACTGCACTGTTGTGTGACTGGAAATTTAATAGAGAGAGAGAGGGAGGGAGGGAGAGGAGCAGGATGCTGAAGCTGGACGAGAAAGAGAGAGAGAACCCACTGGTGTAGAATTCCAGGGGAGAGCTGTGGGCTATGAACAATGCCTCCTCTACTACTGCATAGAGTGCAGGAGGGGGCAAAAGGCAGGACAGGAAGGGGGGCGGGCGGGGGTATTCAAAGAGAGCCAGGGAGCTAATGGTATAGATGTGATGTCAGTGAAGTGAGTGCTCTACTGTGTGCTGCAGAGAGTGGCGGATGAGGGGAGGACAAAAGTGAGGTGAAGGGGGTTCGTTCGGGGGCATGCTGATTTGAAGGGTGCTGAACCGTAAAAGAACCTGTGAGAAAGCACACGACGATTACGTACATCCTTACAGACTGGGATGAGAGACAAAACAGGCAGTATGAAAGAGAGATCTGGTAATTGTTTGTTTAATCTGATAACTCCAATAATAAAAAACACAGTTTGTGTTTATACTATAAGCACAGAACTGTCCACAGTCAAAAATAGCACAGAAAAGTTGTGGCGAGGCGGCACACTGTATGAGAAAGTGACTGATTCCTTGTGTCTGAATTTAGAATGTTATCAATTCATTACTAATCACTGTTATATCTCATTTTTTTCACCCTGACCTACTCTCTCTCTCTCTCTCTCATGTGCAGAACACATTTTTCCCACTGACCTCTCCCTCCTCCTCTCACACCTCAATTACCCCCAAATCCTCCAATCACCAACTCAAGTTGTAACGCCCTCATCTATCGAACGATACCTCGCACAATTATTTATCGCGATCTTCCCTAACCTCCAAGAAAAGCAAGCTCTAAATAAGGATGAAAGCGTGCTTGATGGAAGCGTTTAAAGTCATATGCTGGTGATCGCGCACGGGAGGCGGATTCAGCTACTGTATGCGCCCATGCGTTGCTATGGGAACGCAGCATCCAAAGCTGCGGCCGCGCACATGCGTTCTCTCTCTCTCTCTCTCTCTCTCTCTCACACACACACACACACACACACACACACACACACACACACACACACGCACACGATATCACTTCTATACAAACATATGAATTATGAGCATTTCCTAAGCAGGTCGTCTTACAGGTGTACTGGCCATTATCAGATTTCACTGCACATATGTCGATCGAGCGCCATTAGGGGGGTTTATGGGAAGCGTCTGTCTCCTTCATAGAGCGCATCGATTGACATGTCCTGCGCGTCTGAAGTGACATGCATGAAATAAGGTCTGTACTGACATTCACCTGCACCATTGCTCACCTTGCAAACTGCCCCCAGAGGCTACAAACCATGAAAACTCTCGCATACGCTTATGTTTACACGGATGTGTAGTTGTCTAACCCACATGTTTTCTGGGTTTGAAGTTATTAACTGTGTCCTCCATAAATAGCAACATATGATGCCTGGTATGTAATGCTTGGCGGTGGTTTTCCGATTTATTTAGTTATTTTTGGGGTTTTGGGGTAAAGGTCGAGGCTAATAAAAATGTCTTTCTAGCGATTTAAATACAGCTGGATGTATTGTCCAAGCCTATGAATATGCAAGCAGCAATTTGTCTGTAGACGTACTCTGGTAAAGTTAGCTGTTATTTTCTTCTCCTGCGTGTATTTTTCCACCTGACCCGCCACTACTCACAGACAGTGCTGTGCTTCGAGCTCTGCGAAAGGGTGAATCAATTTGAGAGAGAGAGAGAGAGAGAGAGAGAGAGAGAGAGAAAGAGAGAGAGAGAGAGAGAGAGAGAGAGAGGGGGGGGGGGGGTTAGAGAGAGAGAGAGAGAGAGAGGGGGGGGGGGGGGGTTAGACAGAGAGAGCTAGGGAGACGGAGAAAGACAGGGGAGAGGAGACATCGACTCCGCACCAGAGCTTCTAAAGGATATATTTATATTAAAAGCAAATAAAGAAGAAAAGAGGTAAGAGTGGATCAATATCGTAGTACTAACTGGAAAAATATTTCTTTGTGCGTGTCATGTTGTGTTGGTGTTTCGCAGTGCGAGGAATGTGTACATATAGTCGTTGCAAACAACAGCGTACAAAAATGATAATTTTTATCTTTTTATTTGGTTGTCAGCTGTATTAACGAAAAAGTTAACGAGAATTTTGTTTTATTTTGTATTAATACAACAGAATTAATGCGGCAGAATGTGTGCCTCCAGTGTATGTCCAGTTGCGCGCGCGCGCGCGTGTGTCCGGGCGTACGCGCGGTGGCGCACATCGATGTAAACTAATGAATTTGTGCTGTCGAGACACCTTTTAACCAATATGTAGTGACCTAGAACCATAAATCAAAGATGCAGTACTTTCGGTTATGGGATTGTCTTTTTAGGAATGCGAGAGGTGTAATCGCACACCTCTGCGATTATCTGATAAAATTATCCAAATATTTTTTAACCGTGGTTAGTTAAGTCTGCTGGTTATTGTTATTACGCCTGTACTTACTTTACTTGTTTATAATACGTAAAAATCGACCCACTACATCGTGTGGGAAGGATGCTCACCAATGCGCATTTTCTTAGTTTACTTGTCACGCTGTTTCCTGGTTTCCAAATAATCTGTGGGCAACGCACAGCATGGATTGAATCTGTCGACTATAGATTAGAGTGGATTTTCTGAGAAAATGGTCGAGAATTTTTATTTTGAAGACACTGTGTGGCCTGCAAATCACTAAAGCGCGCGCGAACAAGAAACAAACAATAAAGATCAACAAAGATTTACTGCTATTCTGTAACAAAACGATACCAAGTTTTTAATGCTTATATTATTGTTGTGGTGTTCAGTCTGTGACAGAAGTAGCTCATGGACATGTGCGTTCTTAAAGTGTGTGTGACATGAGTGGTGAAGACTTGGGCATCTGTTGCTTAAGGAAGCATACAGGGCACTGGGGCAGTTCTTCATGCTAGTTTCTAATGCTCTATCCCATTTGAAATGAACGCTGGATAGTAGAACAGGCTGTTTTTTCTGTTATGATGTCATATTGCTATGATATATCATTGCTGTATCATTTCAGAATGAATGTATTGGGTAGGTTAGCTGTTTATTGCCAAAATTGATTTGTTCGAATGATCTAGAGTTTGAGATACTTCTGTAGCATAGAGATAGATTGGTGCTTTTTACAGAGCTCCCAGGCTCTATTTCACTCCATATCAGAGAGAAGGCTTTCATTTCTTTCGTCATATATGTTCCCTTGGCAACATAAGCCATGACACACCACATAAATAAATTTGAAAACAGCTTTGAGGAAGACATTTCACATTGCAAGACAGGTGTCACTGGGCCAAAATGGCTGCAGTCTGAATGATGACGGATGTTTGTTGGTAAACAATTGAGCATTTAAATAGCATTAGTCATTTCATAGGGCTGCTCAGAGATGGTACGGTTGAGTGCAGAAACACCAACGCTGCTGATAAAATGGGCGATATGACCGGTAGTCTTAAAATCTGGAGTCACCCGGGGCTGTATTCATAAAAACCATCCACCATGTTAGAATTAACACATGTTAATAACTTTCTAATGCTTTCGAATAGCTTGGAGTGAATCATTTACTTGATGTGGATTGTCCAATGGGTTCTCTTAAACATACAGGTGTTAAATTTAAAGGAGACATGAAGTTTTATGAATAATCATTTAAATGGCTTCATTAGTGCCATATTCCCTTGATTCTGCCTGCTTGTGCGATACAGTACATCTAATGAAAAAAACTGTAACTGATACCTAATTGTATTCTTTTGCTTTTTAAATCATATGTTGGTTGACCTTTGATGCTTCACTTCACTTTCGTTTCATGTATCTTTTTTCTCTTTGCACCAAGGGGCTTTTGACTTTAGTGGGTCAAAAGATGGCAGACATCAGCCAATAGAGGAAGGTTTACACAGCCATGCTTTAGGGAACAATTCACAGAGAACATAGGCATTGCTCCCTCAACCATTCTGCTTCAATTAGACCCTTCAGGGCTGCAACTCAGCAAGGTGCTTCTCAATGCCTGCGGCAAAACTAAATCTAAATAATTAGACAATGATTAAAAGGTGGTTTAGACACACACAAGGATGAAAGCCTGTTGACATCAAGGAAAAACAAAACACAGTTGCAGAACAGAACCAATTGTTCTGCCGGTGTTAGTATATGTAAATATAGAGAACAAGATGCTGCTGGACAGTTCAATATAAATTTTTACATGCTTTGGCCTTGACCATCTTTTAAAGAGATTAAACTGTTAGAATCCCAGCGTTTGAGAATGTGCTTTAGGATATCAGTAAAGTAATTTTCTGTTAAATGTAACTATTTTATGTTTTAGAAATTAATAAAACAGCTTCATCTTTTAGTATCTGGGAGCCTAGGGTGTAAACGTTTTGCATTGCATTTGGTTCTTTATGTATTTGTTTTACTTCACTCTTGTTTATCTCTGTTTCCAGATCAATAATGAAGATGTACTGTAATTTATTCATTTAACTAGAGCTCTCTTTAGTTATTACAGTTATAAATCTGTTTGCTCGTATAAAATGACAATGATAAGCAAATACACACAGTACAGGATATAACACATCTGTACACCTAGCAAGACATTTAAATGACTGACTCACAGAAATGATCATACACACGCACGCACGCACACACACGCTGGACTAAATTGCCCCATATGCTTGTTGGACATTGTTTTTCAGGTCCTCTTCGTAAGCCCCAGTATTGCTAAACAAAACTCAGTTGAGAAGAGACACAGAGAGGACGTGGGAGGGTTTTTGTTACTTGTTGGATGATGTTAACCAGACACCAGTCTTTGGAGCGTCTGTGCCATGGGATCTGAAGCAAAATTATGGCTGATGACATGCAGAGAAATATTGCAGTAGAATATTTCTGATTGGCAGCAGCAGTCAAACCATTCCAGTCCATATATAAGGATTTGTCTAAAGCGGTGTGAAGGGACCGCACACGCTGAAATGAGAAAGCCAAATAATCACATTCTGTGTTTAAATGTTAGATTTATCATCCCTAATCTATTGCAGGAAGATTTCTGCACGGGCATCACTGACCGAATGTAGTCTCCATCCGAGGCCATATAACACTACACGAGAGCATAATGTTTAATGCATCTTGCTGTGCGTTACATCCACTGTCTGATTTATGACTTTGAGCAAAGTTATAAAACCGTCTTGAGTGAGTCTGTAGTGATGTCTAGGGACAGAAGTTACACCATCATAACAAGCGCAAGACATTACTGGATATCCTGCTGGAAAAACGACGCGCATAAAATATAAACTTGTTTTATGCAAGGAAGGAAGATGATCCATTTTGGCTGCCTTTGCCAGTTCAGGCTGAGCTGCTTTGGACCGATCTGCTGACTAGAGGGGCAGAAGTCACAGTTTTCATACAAAATGTCTTAGTGGCATTCGGGACGCAGCACTCTTGGCCGGATTGCGAGAAGGCCATCTGCAGTCTTCTAAAGAACTGAAGAGATGGCTGGACTGGAGACAACTGCTGAATTGACCGTTGCCCGAGCAGATCGCGAGAACGCGCTCCTCCCTTAATGCCTCGTGCATCCGATCAGGGGTGTCGATATGCAGATAGTCTCTTATAAATCATCACATGTCAACTTGTGTGTGCAGGCACAGGGCGGAAGAGATGCGGCGAGTGGTCTGCATACTCTGGCGTGGTTTCAAAACCAATAAATGAGGCAGATTGAGCCGATCGAGCCGGGCAGGCGCTGACCCATCCATAGTGCTGATTCTGGGCTCCTGCTTTCTCCCTGCAGAGCAGGGATGTGGGGGAAGATGGCCATGGCATAATTAGTAGTGATTGCTTTGATTGAGCTCCTCAGACCAGGCCTCTGTGTTGGTCCTTCAGGGGAACAATGAAGACTGTCAGACCTTTCATTATTGAATAATTGTCAGAAAGGAATGGCAGTGGTTAGTGATATAAAATTAATACCGTAATCCAGTCCAAAGTGACATAATTAGAAATAGCAGGAACGTCTCCCTGGACAGGACGTGCTCGTGCCGTCTGAGTCTCCTGTGGCGATGTCTGGAAACCCAGTGGAGCGGTGGAAGCCCACTCATGTGAAGGTAAAAGGCTTCAGGGATGGAAGGACATGGGTGAGAGGTCTGTCATTATGTGAGGGGAGAAGATTGAGGAGCTGGGGAAGATCTCAAGATGGACAATGGGCATGCTTGGCCAGCGCCAAGTTAACTTAATTGCTCACAAGGGATTATTAATGGGGATGTGTGGAATCGAGGCAGCCCATGTGTTTAGATTATTTGTCGGTTAGTAGGTTGGTTTCGACCAGATTTTATAAGCAGTTCCCTTTCATGTGAGCATTCCGTAACTTTGCAAAGAAAACGTATTGAAGGGATTTAAGGTCACACATTCTTTCATAGCATATTTTTTATGGCTTTACGTCGAGTCATAAAAGTTGCCGGCCTGTGATGTAATTCTGTACGGCTATTTGAGGTAAGCCGGGATGCCTTCGAAACGTACTGTATGCACAATGCGTTTGTAGAGACTGCAGCCATGCTGGGATTTATCCATGCGTGACTAATGCTAACTGCAAGTGATGGTGCTATGTTTATCCCATCACGTTTGACTCAAGACACATAAGAATCACACATCTGGAAACGTTTTAGCCACGATCCTAACGCACATTGTCAGACGTACCCTGTCAATGCCAGTGTCAATCCAAAATAGAGCCACGTCTTTGTAGGTCATCGATTTCAGGGCAAACACAGATTTAGATGCGATTATATATAGACGGTTTCAAAGCAACAACATGCGCTTTTGTGGTCCAAACTTAACTTCCGGTACACATCCGCCAAGAATAAAGTCCATGCAGATGAATCCGTCTATGATAAAGAATAGTCATTCTGAAATTTCAAGATAAAGACGGACAGGAAGGGTGGTCAGACAATGGTTCGATCATGTGTGAGTAAAGCTGACTTGGGGTAATGGAAGTGGTCAGGCTATGGTTAGCTCATGTGTTTGAAGAGGCAGTTTGGTAATGAGAGCATTCAGGCTTCAGTGACCTCACAATGGAAGCATGATGGCCGTGCCACTGCATTGAGCCACAGTATCTGGAAGGAGTTTGATTTGGGTCACCAGAGGAATAAGCGAACCAGGGAAGGAGGAGAGCTCAGTGCAGCAGTTTAGACTCGAGCGATGTGTTTGTGAATGATGGAGAGAACGTATGTCTGTGTATTTGTGCATGTTTTATCACCTTAGTTCACCCAAAAATTAAAGTTTTTTTTAATTATTCACCCTCGTGTCATTCAAAATGTGTATATGACTTTTGTTTCTGTGGTACACAGAAGATATTTTGAGAAATGTTTCAGTGGTTTTGTCTCTGTACAGTGGAAGTCAATGTTGATTGGTTACCAACATTCTAATTTTAGTATTTTTTCCTCTTATATATTTTGTATTTGTATTTGTTTTTCGTCTTATATCTACACGCACCCTTGACTTGCCTTTTACACTTCTGAAGCACATGCTATACAGTACCGACGTATATGTGTGTATATGTTGTGTGTGCGCACATGCACTTGTCTATGTATATACACAAGAATTGATCTTTAATCTGTATGAACACACAGTACAAGTGAATGTGTGAGAATACGCATGTTGACTGTTTCACAAAGCAGGCCAGCCAGAATACAACACATCACGATGATGATGATGTCTGATTAGAATTCCCCGACTCCAGCACAGATCCAGAGTCTCATCTGTGTTGCTTTTGTGGGGCTTTAAGCAGACATTGTCCCTGGGGGAGAGCTGATTTACTGTGAAGTGGTGGTTACCACGAGGTGTGTTTGTGAACTCATATTAATGGCATCCTCCAGGGTGAAAGGAAATAGTCACGAAGGAAGGCTCTTAAATTATATACAAACTTCATGACGCAGAGAAATACATGCTGTATAGGTCCATTAGAGAAGGCGACGAATTAGAAAAAATGACACCTTTGCTCATTTACATTTCTGCTGGTTTAGGAGTGAGTAAAGTGTTTATGACAGTGAAAGGTGAAAATTGGAGTTCCCTAGTCCTTGGGACAGTAGTATGATGAGGAAAATAGAGCTAGGTAAAAAAAGCATACGCGAACAAAAATGGCCGGAAACATGCCTACAAATTTCACTCGCTGCTGCCGCTCTTTGGGAATTACCCACTCAAGTTTAACATCTATGCTTAGAATTTCAGCTTTCGGGTTCAACGTCATTACAGCGGTAACAAAAGAGAGCGTTAAAACAAACCTGTTTCTTCTTAGCAACAACACTTCTGATGGACAACTTTAAAGGCCATTTTCTCAATGTTTTGATTTTTTGCACCCTCAGATTCCAGAGTTTTGAGTCTCGGCCAAATATTGTCTTCTCCTAACAAACCATATATCAATCGAAAACGTATTTATTCACCTTTCAGATTATGTTAAAATTTTGAAAATTGGTTTTGTTGTCCAGAGTCACATATTTGATTTGCAAAATGCTATAATTGACCAGTCAGAATCAAGTACTCTTGAAGGCCATGTAATAACAGCAGAGAAAGATAGAAGTGTCCATGGTGTGACGTCAGCATTGTTACTGTGATAAATCAAAGCCTTGGCTCCACATTTAGAATGATTATGCAGAGTGCCATCATGCGAATGTACTGGCCTTTATTTCTTCACCCACACACATCTCTCTCTCTCTCCCTCCCTCTCAGGGATCCTGTGGGTGCTAAAAGTCTACTGGGGGTTGACTCAGGCGTGCGCGTTTATTTATTTCATTTACTTGTCCTTTCATTAATTATTTGCTCGACCTTGTCATCTCTCCCTGTGTAGATACGGCCCCATGTAGCAGCAGTGGCAGTGCGGAGAGAAACAGGAAGTCCCAGGTGGGGTTCTGAGTCCCCAGCGCAGTGCTATGGAGTCGTCCCAACCACGCAGCCTCGGAGTCGGGCTCTGGTCGTCAGAAGCCACTGCTCATGCGATGGTGACACGCAAGATGGTGAGTTAGGCGGTTACTATAGCAACCCCAGGCTCTGAGAGCGTGCTTCTATTTCACCCAGTGTGGGATGGAGGGAGAACGCTGAAAGAGAGAACGACAGCTGCCAGGAACTACAGGGAAGGGTCTGGAGAGCAGAGAAAGAAAGTGCGGAGAAATGAAAAAGGAGATTGGGTAGGAAAGGACAGAGATGAGTCCATATGTCCACCTGCAGACGAGCGAAACAAACAGACAGGTTTGCATGAGGGAAAAGACCTCCGAACGAAAGCACTGCAGCATTGGCTGTCAGATAAACGCAGCTTTTCTTTGCTCACTATTCGTGTCCATCTCTCCTCACCTCCCTCCCCTACCTCACTGGCTCGCTTTGATTTTGATGGCACCGCGCTGAGAGAGACATGGTGTCTGTCTCCACGGTGACAGGTATCCATGGAGACATCCATCAGTCAGTATGTGTCAGCGTTTCCATGGGGATGAGGATCTGGGGGTGTTTGTCAGTGCTCTGTGCTCTTTATTGTGTTTGCTGTGATGGTGTTTATCTGTGTTTGTATTAGTCGTGGTGTCACTCAGGGTGTGTGAAACATATAAGTGTTAAACAACTGCATACAGTAACGTGACCTTCACACTTACGCATTCTGGTGTGATTTATTGATGCTAAAATGTTCCGATCCCAGCTTAGTGTACATAGATAACTACAGTATACGTCATGTGCGGGTTGATTCAACATAAAGCATAAAAGTATGCTTTTAAAGTAATTGCTGTTATTGTTTGTTTATGCGTATACTACATTTCGTTGCCTTGTACTTGTACATGTTTAATGACAATAAAGTTGAATCTAATCTAATAAGTGCCGACAGTTTGTTTGACGTACTGTATACACTATACAGTAGTGAAATAGTATTGTATGTTTTGCAGTGTTCTTGGAAAGTGTATCTTTTTTTAAATTTGAATGCATTATATAAGGGAACGTGTACAGTCAGTTGTTTGTTATTGCCGTATCGATGTGAAGGGGTCTTCACTGAAGGAGATTATCCTGCGATATCAACCAACTAACTGCATATGTTACACCGGTTATTTGGGCTACCAAATACTATTTACACTTTTTAAATGATGAAATACTGTGTTGGCAAAGTTGGCAAGCACTTTTTAATACTTTTATTGGTTAGATATTTGCAAAACCCAGAGACAATATAAAGGGTTACTAATAAAAATCCCAAAATATGGAGTTAAAGTTTCAGAAGAACAGCAGTGAAATGTTATGAATAAGCCCCTTTTTTATAATCTTATATCATTTTTATAACCCAGATGACTATTTTAGCTTAAGTTGGGAATAACATACCTTGAAATGTCACAACTAGCCAATCAGAATCAAGAAACAAATCAAATTCAAAATACAGTATTCTAGAGAGCTGTGTAATAATGTTTCTTATTCAATGTCTGAAGCATGTCTGAAGCATAGTGTGAACGCACCTTAAAGCTCCTGTAAATACAAACATAACACTCACAAATGTGTTTATACAGAAAAAACATCACATACACTCATGCACAAGTGCGCGCAGAGGCATAGATTTCGCAAGAGGATTCCACACCACACTGACCGAGTCTGCATGATGAATGATGAAATACATATAATGCAGAGCCACATGAACTCACAGGAACTGAAAGAGAGAGAGAGAGAGCGAGAGAGCGAGAGAGCGAGAGAGAGAGAGAGAGAGAGAGAGAGAGAGAGAGAGAGAGAGAGAGAGAGAGAGAGAGAGAGAGAGAGAGAGAGAGAGAGAGAGAGAGAGAAATGGAAACAAAGAAAGATGGTCAAAAGTGCTGAAGTTTTCACAAAAGCCTCTGGAAACATGGATTGCTGAGATGAGCTGGCAGGATGTCAGGCGGGCACGGCATCAGCGTGATGGTTTACATGCTTCTGTAAATGGCTGAGAGACGTTCTGATTAATAGCTGCTGCTCTGCTCCCCTCGCAGCCAAACAAGAATCAGGAGGATCAACACTTTAACACTGCAAAGTGCCAATTAATTGTTTGCCAGAAGCACGTGTATATATGTCACACAACCTAGGGGTGTTTTGTTGCACAAAAGCTCTTTTATTCAGAGATCAGAGTCAAGCATGGGAAAACTTTGGCTGTGGTCCCGAATATACCAGGTAAAAAAAGTCCATAATGTACTTAAAGTGCTCTATCTTCGCACATTAATTTTGTACTTAATATGCTAAAAAGTAATCTTTAGGACATCTAAGTGTATCCAACTGTGCTATTTTGAGACACCATGAATATGAACTAAAATATGCTTTTAACATACTATCTCTGTATTTATTTGTTGTACTTGAAGTAAACTTGAACACACTATTATATGAAAGATGGGTTCAAGTGTACTTCAAGTGGTAACTAAATACATTTTTAAATACAGAGATAATATGTTAAAAGCATATTTTAGTTCATATTTATGGTGTCTCAAAATAGCACAGTTGAGTACACTTAGATGAACTTTTTGTCCATTATGGAAGTGCACTTTTTTTTCACCTGGGCTGGAAATGAAACGTTTGTCAAGATGAATTCTGATGATGCAAGTTAAATACTGACCTTAAGTTATTTGAAAAAATATTTTCTTATGTACTTACTCTCATTTCATGCATGCCTTTCTTCTGCAGAACACAAAAGATATTTTGAAGAACGTTGGTAACCAAACAACACCGAACCCCATTGACTTCTATTGCATGGACCCAAAACATTCCTTGAAACATTCCTCAAAATATCTTCATTTGTGTCCTACAAAGCATGTAAGAGAACCTTTAAACCATGTATTATGCTGCAGTCGCTTATTAATTGTATTTACTCTCCAAAGCAGTTCTTGAGTCGCCTTAGGCTCTTGACAGGTGTTGATTATGTCTGTAGTCTTTGAGAGGAAATGTTAGAGTGAAAAGTCACTGTGTGTTTGTATTATCTGTAAGAGACGTGTGCCTAACATTTGATAAGATCACACAACACTTATGACTTGTTTTCCACGCACACTTAATGTATCAATGCGCCCGCAGGTGTGAGTTGTTACACGGCTGCATATGTGCGCGCCCGCTATCGTACGATCCCGCGCCATCATCTCCAATCCCCCGTTGTAACATCATCGTATCCCCAGCGAGACGGAGCTTTAAAACTTTATGACACATGAGAGTGGAGGATCTCTCCTCTCCTCTACCATCAGCATCTTCATCATTCCCAATCACAGCCCATCACATCTCATCCAGCCCTGCAGTCTCTCACAGACAGTTAGAATCCAGCCGCACACAGATCACGTCCTCAGCGTGTAAAAGTAAAGTGTGAAAGCGGAAGGCCGATCTCGGGTCTGGATTAATTTGCTGTGATATGACCATCTGTATGGAGGTGGGTGTTGCTGCTGGGTCCCGTGTGGCCGCGCTCACCTCTCGGCTCGCCTAGCCGTGGGAAGAGTATCGACTGTCACCATCGATTTACCTGTACAAACATCCAGCTCGAACCCTACGTAGAATATTTCAATAACCTGGGGGCTCCTCTCCCCCGAGCCTGCACATAAATCAGCCACTACACAGGCCGCACAAAGCAGTAGAGTTAGCATACTATTAGTCATGTCTCATACAGCGGGGAGCCGGCCGCAATTGTGCCAGCGCCATGTATACGTGGACGAGCGTGTGTGGAGGAGTGTGTGGGCACGCAACGTTAGAACCTCATTCATTGGTGAAAGTCCTAGACTTTTCTTAGAGTAATGCAAGCGTAGTGGCCATTATTCTGTTGTGTGTATTCAGAGAAAGGGTGACACACAAACAGTTGAAATGTTATTAAAAACATAAAAATTCTGTCTTCATTTACTCACCCTCGAGTTGTTCCAAATCTCTATACACGTCTTTGTTTTGATGAACACAAAGAAAGATATTTGGTATGATGCTTGTAACCAAACAGTTCTTGGACCCCATTGACTACCATAGTAGGAAAATGACAATGGTAGTCAAAAGTGCTACAGAGCTGTTTGCTTTCCTACATTCTTCAAAATATCTTCTTTTGTGTTCAACAGAACAAAGAAATGTTTCCTATATTGTAGTCAAAAGTTATATTCCCCAGTAACTATCAACCTGTTCTTAAGGAACACCCAAAAACCATTCAAGTTCATAAGACCGCTGTGCTACTGTATACTCCAGGTTTTCTGAAGCTGAAAATATTGTAAGTTTGTGTGAGAAAATGAAGATATATGACACAACAGGAGGTTGAGTGAATAATAACAAAATGTGAATTTCTGGGTGCACTACCTAACCCTCATCAGCTCAGAAAATGTGAGACTCTCTGCAACTATTCGAAACGTGCCTTTCTCTTTATATAAATGAAAAGTGTAAGGAAAAAGAGAGCCTTTTGGTTCAATATGCAGTACCTAGTGTTTTTAAGTGGGTGAGTGCCGTAACGTTGCACAACGAGCGCATTTATTTATGTAAAAGCTTTGGCTCAGTGCGTCTCTGAGGCTGTTTCACTTGGATTCAGTATGGCAGTTTGAAACCCCAAGACCAAAGCAATAATAGAAGACAACATACAGATGAAAATGAGGCAGAGCACAGTCTCTTTAAACCAACGATTTGTCGACTTCCTCAACCTAAGGCATGCAGCAGGACTGCAGTTACTTTGTAAGGTTACTGAATGGATAAATAATGGAGAAAAAAGTTAAAATCTTTTCCACGGTTGTAACACAGACCCTATTGTGGATGAATAGTGAAAGGTGCACTTTTACTGCCTATAGAGGAACAACAGAATGAAAACCATGCCAGCCTCATTCCCATGTGACTGTCTAAAAATAAAATATTGCTACACATCTCATTAAATTAGCACAACAGAGCTTTATTCTTTCTAGAAATAGATACACTATAATCGCTAGAATCGTTTTTTTTTTTTTTTTAGCTGTGCTTGATATGAACTCGGTATAAAAACACACAAAATGACAAATGTTTACTTTTTATTTATTTCTCTGACAGATCCAGAGTTCCCCTGAATTTTTAATGCAGTTTGTGCTTGCGAGCTCAGATTGAGATATTCCATTTTTTGAGATAAACAAACTGCATTCAACATTTAGAGACATTTTTGTATTCACAAAAACTTGCTGATCGTAGGAAACACGGTATCACTTTTTATCATTTGTTTAACTGGATTGCCTTTTAAAAAAAGACATTATTATAATAAGCAACAAAATCCAATTTAATAGTATTCACATTTAACTGGCACTTAGTTTGAACTTTCTCTCAGTGAAGGACATGAGACACATTTACTCTGCTGTAGCAGATGTGAAAACACCCATCCTGCAGGGGTGCGCTGTCATTTTTTGTGAGAAAATTGATGGATATGTGTTGGATTAATGCAGACTGGCTCTCACTGTAAGTGCCATTGGAAGCTCTTCTCGTAGAGTATAAAAGTGACCATCCTATTAAAAATACTGTATTATTGTATGACTTGTTGGAATGCTTGATTCTGATTGGCCAGTCACAACATTTGCAGGTTCTTTATTCCCAGAAAACAACCGCTCAAACCTAATAACACACGGCTACCCGGATGTTGCAAATCATTTTGACATGTACAGTTTAATATTACACAATTTACAAAAAAAAAATATTTCAAATTCACATTTCATGTCCAGTTTTTTTTCTTATGTGGCAAGTAGGCGTGTAATAAGTGGGATAATATACAAGCAGCCGGCTGTTATTGCGAAAAAAGTCCCTTCAGGCCCTGATCACACTGTAAATGTTCTGTTGGTTGTATTTTGTAAAACAAAAACTGAAACGGGAAGTTCTTCTAGTGTTATAAACGTCATCCGAAGTGGTCTATAGACCATATGGGACCCAGTTTATGGAAACTGAGCTAAAGTAGTTTATTTTTTTAAACATTCAAAACAATGTAAAGAACATTCTGTGAAAAAACATTGATTTCTTTAATATTGACTGAGTAAGGACATGTGAAAGATTGAAATCATAGTAAAATTAATGCTTCAAATGCTTCAAACGCTTGTTATCGCAAAATTATATTTAGCCTGGTCTTCACAGACTGGGATCACATATGTCTTTATAATGCATTCAAAAAATTTCAAATTTAGGGAAAATATTTACCTACAGAAGATACCAAGATACTATGTACCAGTGGTTCAAAGTTGATATCGAGCCATAAATTGCTCACAGGTCTCTTCTGATAGAGTCACAGACATGGACAGTAGGATCAAGGTGCTAAATTGAATTGTAAGCATCTTTAAAATCGTTCATAAATAGAATAGTGCTAATCAGCATTTAGACCAACTACATTGTGTGTTTGTGTTTCATAATAACATAAATAAATAAATGGCATAATTGCCATTAATAAATGAATACACACATGAATACATTTTTAATGTTTCATTATTGAAAACATTTGTTTACACACAATGCTGATACTAGAGCTTTTACAATAACAGATTTTCTCTGTGGCCAAAAGAATTTACAATAACATTATAAAAAATATAAACTACCACCTACTAGAAAATGTCAGTCTGTTTCTGGAAGCTGAATTATTTAGGTTTATATCATACTGTATGTGTATTATTATCGTGGAAACTACTTCTATAGATGGTCTTTTCATTTTTAAAATAATGTTTAATGTCAGTTAGGTTGTCTAAGTGCTTTTGTACCTCTCTGCTATCTCTAATCAGTGTTTCCATTAATAAAGCGTTAAATTAACTTTATAATCTTGTCTCCCTAATTAAACTTGAATTATACTAAAACTGTCTAATAGTCTTTAACTACAACAGTACTATTTTGAAATGACTACTTCTTACTACATCTTAGCCTACAAAGACACAGTAAAACACCTGCTGTTTAGAATAAATAATCCTTAAGCCGAGTGATTTAAGCATGCATCCACAGTATGTAAGGAGTCTTTTCCCAATGGTGATGACTGCTGTAGAGTTTATGTTAGCTCGCTCACTGTCTGCCATGATGATAAGGTACTTAACTCACCGCTGAGTCTAGTTAACACACTGTATGGCGTTGTGCGGAGAAAATGTACGGCCCAGTTATTGGATTTAGTTACATTTCATTACCATCATTGCAACAGTGAGGATCAGTAGCGTTTTATGTTATCTGCACCGCTGATGTTGCCGTTTTCCGCGCTGTGAAGCTGTGAATACTGTATGAACATGATGGTCAGATAACTTTAGAGATATTGCTCACTGAATGTCAGAGGCCATTCTATATAAATCCAGGTTTTCTGTGAGTGCAAGGCTTTATTGATGTCTTGTGTGGTAGGAAATGCCGTTTCCCTGTAATAATATTCTGGTCTCAGCTACCCGTGCAGTCACCCAACTTAGAGGCAACTGAAGCTAAAATTAATTGTCACAATTTTATTACAAGGAAAACAATAACAGCTCAACATACACGTCGTTGTGCCAGTGCATCTGTCAATGGCAATGTGCCCGACAAATAATTACCATTTTCCATCATAGGTTCACGTTTCGTTGTGTAACAGCCGATGAATGGGTTATCTCGGGGGTTCTGCTTACCCGGCAGCTTTCTTTATTCTAGCAGACCCCCTTGTCTTGTGGCGTCCCGCCTCAAACATCTCAGAAACAGGCACAGTTACTGGACTGAACTTTGAAGTAAAAATAGAATAAGCATTTCATCCTTGCATGAGCTGGCATATATACGACGAGGGGGGGAGGTTGTGCTTACATTTACAGTGTTTTCCTTCCAATCTCTCGCTGCAGTGTGTGCGTGCGTGCGTGCGTGCGTGCGTGCGTGCGTGCGTGCGTTCGTGCGCGTGCGTGTGCGTTCATGACGGGATCTTAAATACAATATCGAGGCATCGCTTGATATTACAGGTGATATAATGGATGGTTTTGTACAGTAACATTCAACAAAAAGGCCACACATCACGAGCCACAGAATCCATGTTAGTGGCATATTTCTAAAATTGGACTTTCCCTCAGGAGGAAGCAGCACTCAGTAACCGCTGTGTCACTGCATTCAGCATCTGTGCTAAAAGTTAGACATGTTGTAAGTGTGTGTATAACCATTAAAAGGTTAAAAGTGATATAGTTTAACTGGTAAAGCATGATACTAGCAATGTCAAGGTCATGGGTTCCATTCCCAGGGAAAGCCTTAATGTACTTTAAAAGGATAGTTGACCCAAAAAGGAAAATTCTGCCATCATTTACTCATCCTCATGTCATTTCAAACGTAGAACAGAACACAAAAGAAGATATTTTAAAGAATGTTGGTAAACAAACAGTGGCGGTACCCATTGACTTGCATTGGTTTTGTGTCTATACAATAGAAGTAAATGGGTATCGCTGTTGTTCGGTAACCAACATTCTTTAAAATATCTTCTTTTGTGTTTTGTGAAAGAAAGAAAGTCATACAGGTTTATAATGATGACAGAATTATTATTTTTGAGTGAACTATCTTTTTAAGTCGTATATTAAAAAGTAAAATGCATTAAATTTAATGTTATTTTTTGTCAAATATTTGTCAGTCTTTAAGTCAACTTTACTTGTAGGTTGAACACTGAATCTGTCTACTGATGTCTACATGTGTGTGTGATGCCATGGTCACACTAGACCTTTCGTTCTGTTGACAATCACATTTCACAGCAATCCAATGGTCAAGTTTGATGAACTCTGACCTGCAAATTTGTATCACGTGACCTTTTCAGTTGAATGAAACGCTTAAAAAATAAATTATTAGTATATACAGCTTTAAATAAACAAAAACAACAATAACAGTGCAAAAATGTTGGAATCCATCATGTATGGTTGTTGCCTATACGCATATATCTGTGTCGAAATGTTGCATTCTGAAAGTGTAGTGTGACCGCAGGTGTTTGTGTAGGTGTAGTTTAAGGGGATAGAAAATATCATCAGTCTGATATGAAAGTCCTCCAAAACATAGTGAAACCAATGTGTTTGTGCTTATGTGTGAAAAAAGAGAGAAAGTTTGGTAAAAAGGTAACCATGGTAACACTCTGTGCTAAGATTTAAGAAAGAGAAAGAGAGATGAGAGCTGCTGCTGATTCTCCAGGAGACTGATGCAGAACGCAGGCTAAAGGGTTAATATGTTTCAGTGCAGCAGGTTAACCTTTCATCAGACTAAGAGGCCAATGCTGTATTTACACACCAACCGAACACACACACAGGGGGGAGTGTGAGAACGAATTAAAGAGAGGAAGAGACAATAAAGGCAATCAGTGGGTTTAACACTCGGATGGAAAGGGTGCGATACAGGAAGAGGAAGAATATAAGCTTGTGTGGCGCAGGGGCCGTAACAGGATCACGGCGTCTCGTGTGTTTGCCGCAAACACGTTTTGTGCAAAGGGACCTGACAATTCAAACCACATTTCCCAACAGGCTCGCAGCTGACTCAATTTCCTGTCATCACTGTCATTTTGGACTCCATTTCCCATCAACATCACAGCAGATGCCATGTCCCATTACAGCCCTTTAATTGGCAGTTGGCACTCGGAACTAATTGTAGCTCTTGTCAATCATGCATGAAGATGACACAACATAGATAGATAAAATAGGGTGACTGTAATTTCCTGCATGATGTTTTAATAATTATTCTTTGGTGAGCACCCTAGCTCTTTTCATTCGGCTCACACAGTCCAATGGGCATGGCTGGACCAGTTTCAGGGGTAGACCCATGGTCCTATTTAGGCACCGGACATTTTCTGTTAGGTTGTTAGCCTGGTTAACATAAATTCCAGCCATTTAAATGTAGAACATCTTTGCAAATGTAGGCATGTTTCCCATTTGCTCCCATTGTTTCCTATCCATTGTTTCACTGTCATTAGTCTCACGCTGGACTGGCACAGTATGTATGCCAAATGTGTATATAATTTGAAAAGCATTATTATCACTAAATTATTATTATCCAGATAACCGTATAATTTAAATTTATGCATTTGGCAGATGCTGTTTTCCAAAGCAACCTACAACAGTGTATTTAGGCTATATATTAAGTGTATTCCCTGGGACTTGAACTCGTGACTTTTGCATTGCTAATGCAATACTCTTTCAGTTGACCTACAGGAACAATTATCATTCAAGTTAAAGGGATACCTAAATAAATGTCTTTGTTCTGCTAAACCATTTTAGCAGAAAGATATTTGGATATTTGGAAAGATATTTGGAAGAATGTCAGATCTCATCCCCCGTTGACTCTCATAATATTTATTTTTCCCAGTAAATGGGGAAAAGATCTGTTTGGTTACAAGCATTTTTCCAAATATCTTTCTTTGTGTTCAGCAGAACAAATTAGGAACAAGTGAGGCAGGTATTGCTGCAGGTGGTTGTGACTGTATTAGTGATGCCTGAGTTCCAGTGTTTATAGAACATGGCCTCGGGCTTGGCATTCTGTTATATGACAGCTATACAAATGGCTTTGCCCATAACGCCATGCTAATGCTTACAGTTAAATACTGGTTATGGTCACAGTCAAGCGGCAGCAGGGGACGTCACATTTCTTCCCCTGACTGGAGAGCGTGTTTTAGCTGAGGTTCATCATCATTTTGTATGCGCTTAAAGGGACAGTTCACCCAAAAACAAAAATTCTGACTTCATTTACTCAACCTCAAGTTGTTCCAAATCTGTATACAGTTATTTTTTCTGATGAACACAGAGAAAGATATTTGGAAGAATGCTTGTAACCAAACAGTTCTGGGGCATCACTGACCACAATAGTAGGAAACATTACAATGGTAGTTACCCAGAACTATTTGTTCTTTGTGTGTTCAACGGAACAAAAAGATTTATAAAGCAATTTTTCATATGGTGGCCAAGAACGGTTTGGTTATAAGCACATTCTTCCAAATATCTTTCTCTGTGTTCATCAGAACAAAGACATTTATACAGATTTGGTACAACTTGAGGTTGAGTAAATGACAGAATTTTTTATTTTGGGGTGAACTGTCCCTTTAAGAGAATGGGTCTTATTCGATAGGTTTATCAAAAGGGTGTCATGTTCAAGAACTTTAGTTTTTAATACATAAAATACAAATTGCAATAATAAATTCAGAATAATTTTTTTTAAATCTAAAATCATTCAACTCCCACAACACTGCAGAAAATGCCATTTGCATTCTTTGTACAAAATTGATAAAGTTAAATGAAAGCTATAGGTTAATCTGTGGCGTTTAAGTTGTAAAACACCAATTTGCCAGTCAGTGTTTTGGTACACTATAAAAGACAAAATTTCTTCACATGTACTTGCCTTGCCGGAAGTGAATAAAGCACATGTTTAAAATAAGGAGTTACACCAAATGTATGTGATCTGCTTTTCTGTGCACATACTGTACACAAACATTTCGAGGCAACTATTAGTAAACAAGAGCGTACTGGTGTACTGTATATGTTTCTACTATATGCGTGCCTGTTTGTCTCTGTACTGTGTGTATTTCAATGACCGATCAGACCAATTGTGTTGCCTCCCTGCCATACACAAATACACACACTGCACTGCAGTTATCTCTCTACTCTCTATATCTCTACCTGTTTCATATTCAATCCTTTCTGTTAAGCCTTGCTCGTCCTTCTCTCAGGGAGAAATTATTAATATTAATGTATCTGTCTCTCTCTCCTGTTATCCCTCTTTCCCTTCCTTTCTCTCCTTCCCCTCCTTCTATCTCATCTTTTTAACATTTCTTACTTTCTGTAGGTTTCATACTGTCTATCTCTTGTTCACATTTCACTTGAGTCTCTTTCTCAGTATTCATCTATTAGTGTTGATGATTCTTTTCTGCCCCTGCAGCTGTACAGTCATCTATCAGTTTAATAATCTCTCTTCTTTTCTTCCTCTTTTATTTTTTTATCTTTTTACTGTGCCGTGTGTAAAGCCTTGTGTGAAATGAACATGCATGTCAGTGTACGATAATTAGGGCCATCATCATTTGTAATGCTCTGTGTCTCGCTGGATACCCTTATATAGTTACTGGAATCTAAATAATCTGCAGTGAGTGCTGAACCCTCCTGCTTGAGGTTCGAGTTAGCCATCCATCAGCTTTAGCACACTGCACCATTTAATGCTGCTCTAAGACCCCATGAGCTTAAAGTCTATGGGCAAGTATGGGCATTAAGATTAGTACTATAGTTCATCCAAGCAGTATTATTGTAGTAAGGCATGGGGAACTTGAGCATAGAAACTTGCCAGATCTCACAGAACGAGTTTCTGCTAAAAGGAACAGGCTAACAATTACATTTTGATCCAAAAACTTAATCTTATATAGCATGTGACCACATCACCTTTGGTGTGTAAATCAGCCAATATGAGTCTTAATACCATGTGTACATTTGACCTGCATGTATTTTCAAATCGAAACGTGTTCCTGCATATCGTCGCTGTCCTTGCGAAAACTTGTATGTCCAAATTTGTTGTTGCTGTTTTAAATGATAAATATGTTGTCAAAGTTGCCGAGCACTTTTTATTAGTTACATCTTTGCAAAACCCATTGACAAAGGGTGACTAATAATAAAAATAAAAATCACAAAATATGAAGATACAAGGTACCGGAAGGACCTTATGACCTTATGAAGGACGATATGAAACTCTTTTCGTCTCTGAATCCTTAAGAACACTTTTTGTCACCTTGATGCATTACTTAACTTTTTTAACATTCATTATATTGCAAGTAATTATTATGCGGAATGTTACCAATTCCGTGAGCCTGAAATAATGTCCATGTTCGACTCGCCAAGAGATATAAAACATGACTTCAGCTGTTTAAATTTCTCTTTTGTTTCTCTTTTGCAGTAAAACATGTCTCCATCACAAAGAGGCCTGTTGAATCAGGAGACCCTTTGAAGCAAAGAAGGCGCAACTTATGTGATTGTATCTCTACTAGGACAAAACAAGCTACCGACCATCAAGGATTTTTTCTGTTGGAAAAAGCAGATGTAAATTCCATTGCTGGAAAACGCTATAAAAGCATAAAACATTTGCACCTTTGAAACCAGCCTATCAACTTTTGGATTACAGGAAGGGTCATGACCCAGTTGCCATGCGCATCACCACGGTGACCAGCCTTCCTAGTCCCTCCCCCCTCCTCCTCTTATTGGCTCAGTTGCTGTTGCGGCTCATCCTCCCTGGCCAACCGGCAGCAGGAGCCGCCTCAACCTGTCCCGCCCCCTGCAGTTGTTCCAATCAAGCTAGTCGAGTGATCTGTACAAGACGAAACTTAGACGAGGTGCCTGACCATATATCAAACAACACACGATACCTCAACTTACAAGAGAACTCGATACAGGTAAATACTATGACCAATCATTTCCCATCATGCTTTGTGAGTGCATCACGTGCCACTGTGTTTCCTTGATTGTTTTTTATAGACTGAAATATTGAGTCTCAGTTTTACTGCTGTTGCATGAACTCCGTGTTGTGTAAGCGCAAATGATTTTCTCAGCCTCTACAAATACTGAGGTTTCGAGATGTTGAGTCAGGTGTTCATATGACCTACTTTGAGCGTAGAGATTCGTGTTTATTCTAAAGATAAAGTACATGCAATGGCAAACATACAGCGAACCCCAGCGCTGAAAGCGTTAACGAAAACAACCCTATTAAAAAATAAAGCATGATAATAATAATGCTTTTCATCAAGGCTCCATTTAAGCATAAAATTTTTGATTTGGTTTGTTGTGTCCTCGAGCCCCACTTGAAATGATTAAAAATCTAAAAATGTTTTAATACCTGAAGGCATCCTAGTTTCTTTGGCTTCTTTTTCTCCCTTAGCAATGTACCACGAGAGCGCTGCTCTGACAGTTTCCACCCTCCTCTTCAACACCCCCAACCCAGTGTGTTTAACACCCTCCACCCCTCCTCTGCTCTATATACAGAGGGGATTGTGGCTGAAGGCCAGCAGAAAGCTTCTCTCTTACCAAGAAAAGCAGCTCTGAAAACCCTTAGTGTTTAGGATGTGTCTAGGATTTCCAAATATTTTTTGTTGTATATGAACTGTCAATATATTCAACAATTTAATATATATTTGAAAATATATAGAATAATAAATTGTTAGATTAATATTTAGAATAATAAATTACAATATTACAAAATACGATTAATAATATGTTTTTCGTATATTGACAAATATAAGCATTTGATTCCAATATAGATGGTTTCATTGGACGCACGTACCTTGCCCGAAGTTACTCGGCCTGTGTTTGTTGTTTGGTCTGGCTAGTGGCTAATAGTATAACTATTTACATTTTATTTAATGAATTTTATTGTATATTAATTTTATTAAATAAACAATTTGTTGGATGGGTCGTGTAACTTTGTCACATTTAAGTTTAGCCAAGTAATGGCCAGCAAACAGTAATGTTTGTTTATGTTGTTGCTTTGAAACCGTCTATATGGAAAAGTATTATTTAATAAACTGCATGATATTTTTCAGTATTATTGCTATATATTTTTGTTTCGTAAGGGCAGTGCTTGCTTACTGAGGCTTACACATTTAATGTGTTCTCATGTAGTTGTATTGTCTTGGGTTTTAAATATATAGTTATACGCAGTGGTGGAAATTGCAGATATTCACTGGGGAGACTGTAGTTGGAGACTTTTTTATATTATTAAACCATAGATGCAGAAAATGTTACTATATTTATGTATAGAGTTTGGGTAGAAATTCTCTACATTTTGAGGTGGAACCCCCTTGAAATTCACTTCCTTGACTCAATCATTCGCATTCCCCCATTTCCAGCCCTGGAAACTATTTACAACAATACAAGTTAAACTACTAAACTAAAGAATATATGTAATTTATTTATTTAAATATATACAACTATTAAATAATGAACATAGTTAATAAATATAAAAACATTTTACATTTGTGTGAATATAAATTCTGTAAACAAGATGATGACAACATTGTCATGATATTTATTTACTTGTGTGTTTTACAATGTTCTAAACTGTTTTTTTCCACCTAGATCATAAAATCAGACACATTCAAGCATTTGCAGCACCTGGAGATCCTCCAGCTCTCCAAGAACCAGATACGTCAGATAGAGGTCGGTGCTTTCAATGGCCTCCCAAACCTCAACACTTTGGAACTGTTTGACAACCGCCTCACTCTGGTACCATCACAGGCTTTCGAGTACCTCAGCAAACTGCGGGAACTGTGGTTACGAAACAATCCCATTGAGACCCTACCAGCTTATGCTTTTCACCGCGTCACCTCACTGCGGCGCCTTGACCTCGGTGAACTTAAGAAGCTGGATTATATATCTGACGCAGCCTTTGTCGGACTCATCCACCTGCGCTACCTGAACTTGGGAATGTGTGGCCTGAAGGACATCCCTAACTTGACTCCCCTGGAGCGACTGGAAGAGCTGGAGTTGTCTGGGAACCGTCTGGAAATCATCAGACCCGGATCCTTCCAAGGCCTGAATGCGTTGCGTAAACTGTGGCTCATGCACTCTCAAATGTCTGTCATTGAGCGCAATGCGTTTGACGATCTCAAAAACCTGGAGGAGCTCAACCTATCCCACAATTCCCTGCACTCACTACCCCATGATCTTTTCACACCTCTGCAGAAGCTGGAGAGAGTGCATCTCAATCATAATCCATGGGTCTGCAACTGTGACGTGCTGTGGCTAAGTTGGTGGCTTAAAGAAACCGTGCCGAGCAACACAACTTGCTGTGCACGGTGCCATGCGCCGCCCTACCTGAAGGGAAAATACATTGGAGAGCTGGACCAGAGCCATTTCACTTGCTATGCCCCTGTTATTGTGGAGCCACCAACTGACCTCAATGTGACCGAGGGGATGGCCGCTGAGCTCAAGTGTCGCACCGGCACCTCCATGACCTCTGTCAACTGGATCACACCAAATGGAACCCTAATGACCCACGGCTCTTATCGCGTCAGGATTTCCGTTCTGCACGATGGCACACTGAACTTCACCAATGTGACGCTGCGCGACACGGGCCAGTACACATGCATGGTGACCAACTCTGCTGGGAACACCACTGCAACTGCTGTTTTAAATGTGACGGCGGCAGATGTCAGCGTCAACTATACCTACTTCACCACGGTCACTGTAGAAACAGTGGAGACTACAGGAGAGGAAGATTCTGCGTTGCGTGTTATTAATGAGACCTTCATTAATATTCCTGGCCCTACACCCTCTGGGCACCTCTGGCATGATGCTGTCCCCACTACTGCTTCTTCTCTCTCTATCCTCGGCTCATCCTCGTCTCCCCGTGCCACCAAACCTACGTTCACTGTCCCCATATCTGAGCCTAACTACCCTTCTGGACTAGATGATGTGATGAAGACGACCAAGATCATCATCGGTTGTTTTGTGGCCATTACCTTCATGGCGGCTGTCATGCTGGTGGTATTCTACAAGTTAAGGAAGCAGCACCAGTTGCACAAACACCACGGTCCGGCACGAGCCATCGAGATCATTAATGTTGAAGATGAAATTGGAGCTGGAGCGGGCATTCGCGGCAGTGGCATCTCGGGAGGATCAACAGTCCCACAAGGAGGGTCCGGCGGACAGAGTCTCCGGCGTCACCATCCCGAAATTGTCAACCTCCCCAACCTTGCCCGAGCAGAGCATCTGAACCATTACTATAAAGCCCATCACTTCAACAATAACATGATGGGTCTGGGTCTGGGTCTTGGTGGAGGCTCTGGCGGAGGCCTAAATAATAACAACAACCCCTCTCCCTGCTCCCAAGCCCAGACTACCCCTATCTCCTGCACCCAGGTGCCTGTTTCTGCAGGTAGTACGTGCTCCATGCCTTCATCAATGCCCCTGCCGACCCTTGGCATTCACGGGTCACTGAAAGGCCTGATGAGTAAAGCCCAGAACCCACAGATTGAGCCACTGCTCTTTAAGAGCGGCTCCAAAGAGAATGTCCAAGAAACCCAGATCTGAAGTTGAGAAAGAGGAAGAGAAAGTGGGAGGGAGAAAGCTAAATGTACAGACATGAGACAGTTGAAGGGTATTGGCTATTCAACCCCTATGGGTATGTTCTCAGGAGTCATGAAAAAAGGTAGAGCCAGCATTGTATGAAATATCAGCTACATGAGAATAAGACACAGCTGTGAAATCACTACAAAGAAAATGCGCTGGCAGACAGTTTTGAGGAGGAAGACAGGAAACCACACCACTGCAAACATACTCTGATCCACCTGTATCAAGGTGATCATCAAACATCAGCAAAACACATTTGTCAATACAATATAAATCAATACATTACTGCTTAATGTGAGGTCGATAAAAACCAAACTGTGCCAAAGCAAAATCTTTGCACATCAACATCACTACGCATGTGTACAAACACATCTCAGAATGTGAAAGATTTGTATATCTTTGCTTATACAGAACTCCATACACAAGGCAGAATGCTGCAAAAATCAAAAACACCATATGCACCATTAGGCAAGAAGTGTATATAGAAATACAGAAGCTGAAGTGTTTACGGACACAAGTGGCTGAGAACGAAAGACCACCCATGTAAATGGTTTAGAGTGCAACGGTAAAGCTCAGAAAAGAAAATCGATCATTAAAATTTTGTCGTGGTTCACGGTCCTGCAGAAGGAATGATGAATAAGTAGACCAGCACTGTGTGGAGGGCTCGTGTTCGATAATTACAAACTCAGATTCTCCCGACTCGCAAAGGCTCTCACACGTGAGGTGAACAGAGGAAAATGGAAAAAATACAAGAACCTACAGAGCAAAAAGACTATGGAAGATATATCAATTTTAAGAGAATATTAAAACTATGAAAGTATACGTGATATATAAATATATTTTCATTCAGAGAAATAAATTATGAAGAATCTTTACATTTTTCTGACTAAAAGCCACGGCTTTTGAAGAACCCTCGTGGGATTTAAGGGCATCCAGAGGGGTTGAAGAACAGGATGGATATACGAATTCTGGAAATTGTATTTGATTACAAATACTTTGGCTTTGTTTTTTAAGTCTTAAAAGGTTTCCTTTTTTCCGGTTCTATAACTAACAGGGTCATTGAGGAGAGGTAATTTTAATTCACATTATAAATAGACTACTGTTTGATTCTTCTGGCCTTTGAGATCTAAATCGGGTCAATTTCATTATGACCATTATCAATGGAATTATAAAGACAATAGTGATGATACGTTGTAATGCAATGAAAGTGTAGAAGCTGATCTACATGCTGCTATACAAAAATGGATTTTAATGTGACAAGTTATGAAATCTGAGAGTGAAAAACATTACAATTACTATCATCATTATTGAGAACCATCAAGTATCAAAAGCATAGCAGATTGTTTCTAGTCGGTTTCTTTGTTTTTACCTAGAGGTGATGTTTGTAATTCATTGTGTAAAAAAGTGATTGTCGCTACAGCTGATGATCATTTCAGTAATGTTGGAAAAGGAGTGGAATTACAGTACTGGCAATGACAACCATTTGTTTGAAACACTACAGTATGAAGCCACAATTACGACAACAAAAAAACTCCAAAAAAGGAATCGGATGGGCCTTAAAATGGTTCCCTCAATGGCCTGTCCTCTCAGTTTTGTACGAGACTAAACTTTACCTGGACCCTGCTTTTTTTTGCCAATGTGATTCAACACGATTCATAAATGAACACAAACTCTGGCGATTACTGCAGGGGTAAAATGGATTATAGTGAACACTGTGTCCAGAGATGTGGATGATGGAACTGCTGTTTGAACAAAATTCTGACAGAAAATGGAGGACCCTCTTTGAAAGGTAAGATAACCCCACTCAGTGAGAGAGATTGGAGCTTGGAAAGATTTTTTTTTATGAAAATGGACAAATAAAAATGAAAACTATAGAAACTTATAGAGCTCTTTTAAAACAAACCTATTATAAGTGTCTTTCATTATTTGTTTTTATCTAGTTTCATTTTGTTTTTTCTTTATCAAAATCAAGTGTTATCTTAATTGTAATATTGTTATTGTTATTATAATTAGCTAATATTACACTCGTTATAATTATGAAAAATGTTCTGTTAGCAGAAGTCACTTCGAAATTGAAAAAATATATACATGGCACACAAAACGGCAACTGAAATTGTGAAACTTGGTGGCATTGATTTGTTCTACGGTTTTGTCTTTTCTTTTCTCATGTGTTTGAGGTATCACTGTATGTAACCCTTGGAGATTATAGCTTGGAGAAAGTTCTCCAGCGGTATTGATAGAATGTAATGTGGCTGGTGGTTGCGTCTTTCTCTGCACAGAAACAGCTTTGAGAGAAAGAGAGAAAGAGTGAGACCAAGCTTCAGATATACACTTGTTCGGAGAACGTCACCCATTATCATTGCCGACAATTGCGACTGTGCGTGTCAACACCCTGTTGCCACGGCAACGCGCCTTTGCACTAATGTGCCAAACACTGTCGAAGCCGGGGTGCCATCTTCATGTCTGTGTATGTCAAACCTTGTTACCCTACAACACATACAAATAATCGCACACGAGCGTGCTGCCACCACCGTGTCAATTGTCATCCGACAGATTGTCGCACCCATACTCTGGCACAGCGTCCCAGCAGGTTCCTATGGTGAGGTTTCCCTGGCAACTGTTGCTGCTGCGACAGTCCCCAGCACAGCATTCAGGTCTCGGATGCAAATGCGAGGACGGAGGCAGTATAGGACGCCATTTACGAGGACATAACCGCCTCGCTTACCCCGCGCGGTGATATCCGTGTTCTTAAATCACAAATTAGCATATTTGCGGCACTAAAACTGCACCTCGGCTCTGCATATCAATAAACCCCCTTATCATTGACATTCATGAACCTGGAATAGCAGTTCGTGAGATGTCCGTATCTAATACACCATTAATCTTCCATAGGTAACTACATTAAATCATATTCTCCCTCTCAAACCAGTGATTTGCATATGTTCATTTGGTTCTTGCGTGATTAACATAAACATCTGTTCGTGTGTCCATATGTGTGTACCAGAGAGTAATCGTGTTACATTTACGCTCGAGGCATCTGCTTTCTTTCCAAAGCATCTTATAAGAAAGTGTTGCCAAGCAGATCGGTAGTAGGACAGGGCAGAGACTGTTATAACATATCACATATCGCATCCTCTTCAAGCCTACATTTTAAAACTTCTTAAAGTCTTTATAAAGCATTTGAAAGCTGTGTCAAAGGTATAAAGACAGGAGCCTTTCTCTTCTTCGTAGCACTGCGGTATCTGAGTCACAGGGATGAAAACTCAAAACACACACGCGTATGCACCGAGCCGATGATTCTGAGCTCTCTCATAAACATACTTTGCAGAGAAAAACCTGCCCACCAGCCAGTTAGGACTTATGCAAAGAGCATCCGAGAATGTGGCGTTGCGGGTTTGGCTTAACCGTGTGTCTCTGTTTGAGTGTATGATTACTAAAATTGCTCAAGAAATCGGCCATTTCAGCTTTTGTCAGCTTATTTAAAGACATTCATGTATTTTCATCAATGTTTCATTATTGATATGGTTTTGTTGCCCTCGTAAATGCGTGTCTGCGTGCGTGTTTGTTTAAAAAGAACAGATTGTGTCTTTGTGTGTCTCTGAGTGTGCATATGCAAGACGTGTGTGCGTGTGTTTGCGTGTCTGAGTTGACACATCTGTGTGTTTTATACTGTGTTAAGAGACAAGACTGTCATGAGAGAAGATGAGAGGCAGGCATCCATTTTAAATCCCCAGTTTAAATCACTTTAGCATATTTTTCTGAGCTTCAGGCTTGTTTATGATCTTCTGAATGATGCTCTTACCCTGAATGCGGAAAAAAAATCAGCTGGCGTTTCATTTGCATTGCTTTATTTCTAACACCCCAATACCTTGAAATAAAGGGGGCGGCCTTTATATTAGTGGTCCTGAGACTGTATACATGGTTATTTATTTATATGATACATTACATGATAATGATGCCCTTTGTTTTGTGATATAGTTGCACTCATGCTAGGGCTTTGACAGACAAATCTAGGGCAGTTCTTGCTTTTGGGCTTATTCCAACATTTACTTCAAAGATTTGTTTTGGGTTGTCGGCACTTTGGTCCTGCATTCATCAGAGCAGGTCTATTGTTTTATCTATTGCTCTGTTGGGCCATGAGGTGTCAAAAAACTGATCCACAACATCAAGTATAGAAGTTCCTGAAGAATACACAAACAAGTTCCTAGTAAGAGATACACATATTTCATAGGTTCTTCTGTATAGCACAGAATTAGATGGAGAGTACAGTGGGACTTCTGCTTTTCAATAAGATTTTTTTCCTAATAAGCAGATCTTATGTGTCTCCAAAACAGATCTCAACAATTTCTTAAACTGTGCCGATTTTGTCATAAACAAGGATTTCATGAACTCTGAAAACTCACATTACCGTTGAATTCAACAGACACTGAACTGGAATTGCCACAATACATTCAGAAATGCTGATCAATGGCAAACCTCATGAGCAACATTCGGTTGCGTCCATCCTAAAAAAAAGGACCCTGCTGCTGTAGAAGCCAAAGTAACGGTCCATTTCTAAACCAGCTGTGAGGGATGGTGTCATTCTTCACATATAACACTGGTTCATTGTAATTGTCAGGGCTAGACAGAACAGACAAATCTTTCATGACAGGGTGTGGATGTAGCTTGTGTCCCTAACAAACACAATTTTACACAGCCCGTCACAAGCCACTGACACTGATTCTACCACTTGTGACCCTCGTTTTAAAGGCAGCGCAAGTGTAACCTCATGCATTATTGATTATTTGGTCACCCAGTGCCCAAAATGAACACTGGCCACATGCCAAACGTGAGTAAAACAATGCTTTGGTGAGTAAAAACATGGCCAGTCCTGTTATAAGAGAATTCAACAAAGTACAGATGGTTTCAAAGCAACAACACAAACGTTACTGTGCATGCACGCTTTGGGGTTCAATACTTAACTTCCGCTACACACCCACAAAGAATCGAGTCCCTGCAGATTATTTCTGATAACAAGCAAAAGAAATAACAAGTAAATGCCATTAGCTAGGAAGTTAAAAGTATGTCTAGCCAGTATTATTTTGGGTTACTAGTAGAAGAACCGTTACTTGGCTAAACTTAAATGCAACAAAGTTACACGACTTAATATACAATAAAATTTAACAGTTATTTATTTAATTATTATACAATAAAATAATAATGTAAATAGTTATATTATCAGCCACTAGCCAGACCATCAACACAGACCGGAAGTTAACTTCGGGCCAGGCACGTGTGTCCGATCAAACCGTCTATATTGTTTACAATAATAAAAATGATAGACTGCCCACTTACTGATGCAAAATTGAATGCGAGGGATTGGAAAATTTGCGTTTCAGTGATGTACTTTGCAATATAAATCCTGTTTTAAGTCTTTTTTTCATTTTATACAACCCCTAAAAAGCCAATAGCAAAATAATACAAAGCTAAAATAGGAATGTCTGTTTTGATTGAGGTTTATTTTTTCACGCCTATCATTTATTTTGACCATTGTTGATTACCATAACAAAAATAGTAAAAATAACTCGAATTATGCAAAATACGATATCATGACTGGTAAAAAACATTCACGGCCAGTTCAATTTCAAAATGAACATTGGCAGGCGTGGCATTGAGTACATTTCCGAGCCCTCTGACTGCTTTGCTGATTATGAAACACCAAACGTAATTTTATCTCCTTTTTACAGCCTGAATTGGCAAACTCCTGTTGAATTATGCATGATTATTGTAATTGGCCACGTATTACTGTTATTTGTTGCATACAGAACTGTTGTCGTCTGTTCTGTGGCTAAGTGTGAAGAGAGAGAGGGCCAGTGTGTTGTACAAAACTTATTTAGCCCCCGAGATTGAGTGTGTGTGACAGATTTGGAATTGAGCATTAAACCAGCTCATGTGTGTGTGTGTGTGTGTGTGTGTGTGTGTGGCACACACATGATTTATTGTGTTCGGGTGTGCGTAGTTTGTTTGAACGTGCGCCTGGCTTGCCATTGTTGTTGTTGTGTGGGCTGTCTGATACCTATCAGGACATTTATGTGTGTGTGTGTGTGTGTGTGTGTGTTGAGAAGTTTCATGTAGAGAATGAGATCAGCTGTTCGCAGCATCTCTTTGCGTCATCGCCGTGATCAGTACATGAGCCCGCAGCAGCTTGTCAAACACCGATTGCTCCTGAGCACACACACGCTAATGCAAGATTGTATCCCAGATTCTCACCTCTGTCAATAAAGCACGCTTATGCTTAGTGGTGGGTAGAGAGGGTAGAGTAGGTCTTGGAAAGCAGAAAACAGAGGCTAGCATGTAAAAACAAAGATGTAATACTACTGTAGTTGTTTCCTTATTCTGAAATGAAAAATGTAATCTTTTTATCATTAATCTCAATCTGACATCATGGAGGTGCTGACCTCCTGTTGTAATAACACATTTAAACCCTCTTGGCCTAATTTTAGGAATAACTAAGGCGGCTTTGACAGCACTTAAGGGGCTCAAGTCTAGGGACTCTTACGAACGCTGCTTATCTGTTCTTGAGATCGCTTTTGTGGCTTGGTTCGGATTCCTTGTCTGTTTTTGGGTCATGAAGTACAGCACGAGGTGTCCCTTGTGATAGTGCGACTGTGCGGCACCCTGTTTTGTGTGTTCTCTGCTGGAAACAAAACTGTTGGGATTGGCTCCTTTAAGGCAAATTGCTATACTAGATTTTGCAATGGCTATGAAGATGAAGTTACAGTCGAGCGAGTTCGCCAACAGACATGAATTACTTTGCCAAGTTTCAGTTCCCATAGTAAGTTTTATAGATCTGTCTGGACAAATTCCTCAATATTGTTTTCATTTTTCTTCAATTCCATGTGCCCTCCCACAATGCACTTTGGTTTGGAGAAACAGTGATCTGTTCTGCTCCTCTGGTCTAGAAAGTCCTATGACACTCCATCTTGTTCAGAGGTGGTGTGCCAGCATCCTGAGTTATTCGGCCCTGTTAAAATCGCTGAAGCAGCATCTTAGCTTCTCTCTAGGGATGAACTCTGGGTCGAGCTTCAGACTTGTGCCCTTTCTGGCTCTACAGCTCCCAACACAGTTATTGTTCATGGGGTTTGGGCACCGTAATGAACAGTTGCCCAGTTTGATGTTTGTTGGAAAGACGTTCCAAAGCAAGGGTGTATGTTAAAGAAGCGCACAATCTCTAGCCGTTCTCCAAACCCCCAGATCCCTGCAGAGGGACTGGTGAGAGATCAATGAGACGTGACCTAGTCACCTTATAAGGATCCAGCTCACGCTGTGATGGCGTGGAGCTCCCACGCTGGAGCTCCAGGAGAACCTGATCTGGGTTCTCGGGGTCAGAGTGCCGACGCCGTCTGAGACTAAGCGAACCGAAGGATCTGACCCAATTGCAGCATGCAGCAACGATTTGCACTAGAGGCGAAACATAGACGTGCCATTGTCTCGGCACGTAAAATCTGTACGGACATTTTGGTGCAATAACTTTAAAAGGCACAGAGCGGTGCAACAGTAAACATTCATCAATATGAAATAAAGTTTAACTACAATTATTGATTTTACTTTAAACTTTTTGGCCCCTCTGTCAACTTTCGAGTTTTTAATTTGAGCCATTGAGTTTCTCTCTCTCATCCTAGCGTGTTGTTAGAATACATCCAGGTTTTACCCACAATTATTACAGGAATATTCGAAAGATGACGTATTGTCCATCCTTCTAGACAGGCCTAAGTATAGACCAGAGTGGCAGTATTGCCTAGGGCAGCAGGGGGCGCCGTTCTGCACACAGCTTTAACACGGACTCCATTCTTGATCACTCATCCCTGGGTTCAAGATTTGGCTGATTTGCATGGGCCAGTCTGCCTCTGCTGGTTTATGTTCTTACTACAACGAGCATCTTCCTTCAACAAACTGTTGTCAGACATAGCTATGGTTTCAGGCTAAATTAAATTTCAATTGAAATGTTGTTTTAAAAATAATTCTAGTAGATCATTTCCATCAACTTTATAAGGGTTCCTATAACCATAACATTCACATTTTTCTTTCTCTGCTGTCTGGTGACATCCTAGCTTAGGATAGTCACTAGTGCAGGGTGAATCAACATACATGTGTCATTACATTATTTTTCTTTGCCTCCAGAGTGATTAGTCACATGGCATCAAAGGTTCAGTTTAATGGCTAAAAAGGAAACTAGTGCCCATGAGCGAAGTTGCCAGATTTTAAGCCAACCTACCACAAATGAAATGAAAGAGACTTAACAGAGGTCTATCGCCCCCTTTTTTTCTTGTAAAACCATGCATGCAATAAAATGCAAACAAATGCTGACAAACTGACATTTAGTTAGTATTGTGTCAATATCTTGCTCTGATCCCTGCCTCAAATCAGCTGGTAAATTTATAATGAAGAACGAGATGAGAGAAAATAAAAAGAGAGGTGAGACTGGTTGTCATAGGGCGTTCGGACATGTCTTGTCACTTTTCATCATGTCTTATTTGAGTTTGTGTGTGTGTGTGTGTGTGTGTGTGTGTGTGTACGTTTGCTTGTGTGAGTGACTTGTACCAAGAAAGAAAGGTGTTCATATATCAATCAAACATTGTATGTATGGGCATATACAGGTGTATGTGTGAACATGTATACACGTGTGTGTGTGTGTGTGTGTGTGTGTGTGTGTGTGTGTGTGAGATTATACTTCTGTTATGTCAACATTGTGTGCGTGCGTGCGTGTGTGAGAGACTACAGATGTCTGTCTGTCTGCTAAATTGAGCAGTTGTGTTATGTGTGTGTGTGCAGGGACATTGCTGTGCTTGTATGTCAAGCATTGCTTTGGGCTGTGATGACCTCACTGTTAGTGACCTGCAGAAATGTGAGGCGCACTGCTGACATCACCCCTCTCCTCTTTTCTCACCCTCTTCCTCCTTTCCTACATCTATATCTTCCGACATGCGGATAACACATCAGACCTTTTCCTTCTGAGTCACCAGCTAACAGAGAGAGAAAAATGGGCGACATCTTATCCTCCTCATTCTGCCCTTTAACCTTTTCTATTGTCTTATGTTAGTAGTTGTCTAGGAAGAAACATTTAGAAAAAACCTTTGGCCTTTTTAAATGTTACGCAGCCTTGAATAGTTGCTTTATAAATCTATGAATCATATTTGAAAATTTTACATTCAAATGCAATGTTTTTATTCCGCCATTGCATCAGTCCTACAATTCCTCTCAAAGGGGATATTTACGCCTTTCGTTTACAAATAGCAAAACAAGCAATTTGTTATAAATACTTACAATGTTAAAAAGAGCCAAAATTGTTTAAAGGAAGAAATAATTGGGACACCTTTTGCAGTTATTTTTCACAATTTCAAACAAATTTCGCTGTAACCTCAATATTCCATTTTTATCATAATACACATTGGTAGAAATGTGTTTCTTTTTCAGCCTAAATATGTACACATGCACCATAACTGTGAATTTTTTATGATTTTCAATAACATTTACCAGGAAGGATTCATTCCTTTCCTCCTCTCTCTCTCTCTCTCTCTCTCTCTCTCTCTCTCTCTCTCTCTCTCTCTCTCTCTCTCTCTCTCTCTCTCTCTCTCTCTCTCTCTCACTCTCTCTCTCACTGAAGGAGTCCAGAAATTCATGACTGTCTGCTGTCTGACACGCAACACGCACGCACGCACTGCAACCGCCATCCTCTCTTGAGAGAAAAAACAAAAACACTACAGAGAAGCAAACTGATGCATCAGATATTTTCCTTCCCTCTTTTCAATTAAACATTCCCCCCATCTGCCATCTGAGCTGCTGGAATCCCTCTGAAATATTGAAAGTAGTTGTTAATGTGATTGTTTCACCTGACTTTCTTTTAAACCGGTTAGATAAATCGTTCTGGAATGTGTGTATTATTAACATCTAAAATGTGTTGTGCGTGCGCGAGCGCGTGTGTCTGCGTGTGTGTGGAGGAGGGCAGATTCGTTCTGCTGTAATGGTTCTGTGCCAAATCTTTTTCAGACCATTCAATCTCTGTTCATGTGCCATACTGATAAATTTATGGAATAAAAAATGTTCTTTTTTCACAAAATGAGTATTGAACTGTGGGTGGTTATTTTGGATGTTTTTCATGTAAAAAACAGCATCAAACGAACACTGAATGCAACATGGGGGGTGTGAGAATGTGTGAGCGTGTGTGTCTGGTTGCATGAGAGTTTATACATCTTAAAATTTAACAAGAAGCAACAGCTCATATTAATGTATAGTTAACTTTATAATAACTTTTTATCCATTGTCATTTAAAGGAAATTGATTGGATTGTGCATTATAAGGTGGGTTCAAAAATAATGTGATGTCAGCCAAAAAAGTTATATTAAAGTTGTAAAGAGTTATGTTTTATGAAAGATTGCATACATGTATCACTGACAAAATGAAACGTGCTTTAAAAAAGTTAATAAGGGCAATTTTCTTTTAATGTTGACCTTAAAGTCTATCAATGATCAGGTTTTCTGAAAGTGTTGTGTGTTTGGATGCCACTGTGCCAGTGTCTTATAGCTGCTTTGACACTAGAGCTGTGACTTGCTGGCTGTAGGGTATTTAGATTGACCCCGGTGGCTGACCTCCGCCTGCGCTGTGTGTGTGTGTGTGTGTGTGTGTGTGTGTGTGTGTGTGTGTGTGTGCGTGTGTGTCTTTGGCCGATGTTTAGCCTGCAGTCTACATGCCTCCTGTGCTGGGTGGGGGTTATCTATGGGGTCAGCGTCTGAATACTGACTCAGGGGTACCATTATTAACTAACCCAAGGGTGCGTGTGACTGTGTGTAAGGGGGTGACAGTGCGTGTGTGTGCGTTCCAACGTGTCCATTTGTATTTTGCATATTAGATACAAAAACAAGAAAAGTGCAGAATGTTCCAGAGCGGAGCTGTGCTCTACTTGTTCTGCGGAAAGGTTGGGTTGACGTTTCATTCCACCCCAGTGGATGTGTTTTCTGATGACGTGAATAAAAGCGGTGGGACCTCACATAGGTGTGTTGTTAAGAATTGATAGCTTTAAATTGATCAAAATAGTGTCTTTTTTCTCTATAATAAAAGTACCATGGTAATACATTTACAAATTTGGCACTTTTTATTCAAAATGGCTCACTTCGCATTCGAGGTATAGACGTATTTCAGCATGTGGACAATATTTTGGACATAAACATGGTCATTTTAAGTACATAAATGTAAATCCTATGGTATATAATTCCATTAAAAGCATTCAGTATCATGTTATATATCAAAATACCATGATATTATTATCTGATACCTCAGTTTACCCTAGTACTGCAATATAAAACTTTATTGTAAAGAAAATTTGAAATGTTACATTTAAAGATGAAATGTGTCCTTTTTTATGTTATATGATTTTGTGTGTCTTGTCTTATTGCGCTGACAACTTTCTAAGATTGTGTGTTGTTGTGTGATTGGTTAATGTTCACACTCGTGTCTGTGCTTGATCTTAACACAAAAAAGCTGAAAACACACACTGAAAGCTACATGTACTATATTGAGCTCTACATTATTGTTACATTTTTCTATCCTTCTCTGTAGGTTTTCAGATTAGGAATCTATTTCTAGTCGTGAGATCGCTATTAAAGCTGCCTTTGAGTCCTTAGCAGAGTTTCATTTCCACTTTCAGTGCCTTAAAACCTGTCTATCTTCTGCAGCCCGAGTTTTATGAAATTAATGCGGCCTTACCGTAGGTCAATACAGGTCTTTGATCTCTGTGCTGACTTCAGATCCATCCCCTCCATATGCCAACCCCCCTTGAGCAACCTCTCCCCGCCTCTGCCAATCCGCTCTGCGCTGATACAGTTGTAAAGGGTAGTAACCTTGGAGACAAGGGCTAATCATCCATCCCATAACTACCCTTTCAATCCCGCCCCAACCCCCCCGCCCCACTTTTTCCTTCCCTTTAAATGATGGTATGTGTCAGTTTCAGTATATTTACTGGGTTTTTCTGTAATTTTCCAATGATCAACTCTCACATCCTGTCATCTCTTTCTGGTGTGTCATCATCTTGCTCACTCTCTCTCTCACTCTCCTTTGTTTGTCCTGTAGAAGGACGTTTGTTTTCCTGTGGGGAAGAGGAAAATCGACGCTGAAAGATGAGTTATTGATTGCAAAGCAGGGTGCATGAGTGAATGAGTGAGGGACAGAAAGAGGAAGATAGTAGGGGGAGAGAGTACAATGACACATCAACAACATTACAGCAGCAGAGATACTCAGCTGTGCACACTTTTACACATACGTGCAGTATGCAATAATGAAATGTTACTTCGAGTATTGGTGCTTTTCCACACTTACGGTGAAATACAGGTGTTATAGGAATTGTTTATGCAAAATTATAATTTTGACATTTTCATATATTTCCATTAGATTTCAAGTTGTAGAAAGCAAGTCATTTATTACTGAAAATCTCTTCCTATTGTAATTGCATGAAGGACCGACACAATTCTCACAATTTCTTCTCATAAACGAAAGTCACATGGGTTTGTTACAGCACTACACATGGCGTCTACTTTAAAAGGTTGCATTCACAGTGCATGCGGTGTACGGCTTGATTAAAAAGTCTGTACCGACGCTTGCAAAATATGTGCAAGACAGCTAAATTTAAAGGTCTCCCGCTTCGCACCTCTGTCAGATACGATCACTTAAGGCAATGAGGTAGCAAATGCAGCTATGCTACTTCAATAAATGATTTCTGTATAATCTGTATGTAAGCATAAATCAGAAACAGATCAATTAGGGATGCATTACAAAGCATGTTCTCCTAAGAAACCTGGTGAACGCGAGAATTAAAAATACTTGTTCATCGCAGAAATGACAGAACATCAGGTTACATCACAAATGTCACCGCGGTCACCGTTGCTATCGGAGATATGCTGTTTCCATGGCAGTGAGGGGCTTGAGGATCTGTGTGCTCAGAGTTTCTGGGTATAGACGCACAGCAATGCGGAGTGCTTAAAAAAACATTGTGTTCTTATGAGTCTATAATCAGCACACGTATACAGTACACGTGTAAAACGCATCGCAGTTTGTCAAAGGCAACATCATGTCTTAGTTACACAAATGGATCATTAAGAGGTCAACACTGTTCGCACTTGGGATAGCAGAAAAAAACAAATGAGATCTATTTAATAAATGCATTTACATAATTGTTTTTCCTAGGCAGCAATGAGATTAGACGGTGAGCAAATGGAGACTTTATAAAGTCCTGCGCTTTAGATGGTTCTCCTGAGAAACATCCTACAAACGTGAGTTTCAGGAGATCTCAACAATTGTGCTCATGTTTGCTCTGATATTTCTCTGCAGTCAACAGCTAGAAATGTTCATATGAAAATCAAACATTTTTATTAGAGATGTACCGATACAAAATGTCTGATATGATAGCCGATTATTCACAGTAGTATCTGCTGATACTGATAGTTTGGTGGTTATTAGTTCGCAGTAACTAACTTCTGAAGATTAAATTAATATTTCTTAATACACTACCGATAGCCGATAGTAAAAAAGTTATTTTATCTACCGATGCCGATTAATGGCCGGTATATCGGTTCATCTCTAATTTTGATCAAATTCTAGACTGACTTGAGCATCTTAGCTATTATAGTATATAGTACCATATAGCTATATACTTTGTCAAAATGTGTAATTTGCATTTATATTTGTTATATCTGTATTTATAATTTTAAGTTTATATTTACTTACAATGAAACACAAGTCTCCTGAGCTATGAAAGAGCAATGACTGAGCAATGAACCATTCCTCTGTGAACACATGTACTGTAACTCTGGCACACAGGCACACTGTCTGAAAGAAGGTACAAATGCTGTCACTGGGACAGTACTCTTTAAAAGGCCCTAATATGCACCATTTAGCTACAGATACGTATACAGTACATTTGGTACGAATGTGTACTTTTGAGGTACTAAAATGCATTCTCTAGGTGCAAAAGTGTACTTTTTGACATGGTCCTGCCCTAGAGTGCAGCGACACTTGACAAACAAACCCATATGCGCTCTATTAATAAATTGCTGTCCTTATATTAAATGGCCTCTTTCAATAGGAGGTGATAGCAGCCTGAGTTCAGTTAAATTAGTGATTTCAAAGCAGATCTATTTATAGATTAAACCAAGAAAAGCCTTTAGGAAATCAAAACATACTATGTGGGGTGGAAAAAACAACAGGTGATACACCTGTTGAGGGCAGATTCAGTACCTGAGCTGATTACCTGGCAGGGCTATTTACTCATTCAAGTACTGAATCTGGATCTTTACAAGTACCCTAACAAGTATCCATAGGTAGTGCACATACCCAATCAGCTTAAAATAAAGTCCGATGGTCTTAGGACCGGACAGGACCTTTAATGAAACTGCATTATTTATAGAGCAATCTGACAGGGATGCCTCGGCCATTACCCGCATAATGGCTCTTTTGGATATTGATGAATACTTGTCTATATTTGTATTCACGTGGGGAACCAATGTCACATCTCCCCAGTTACCCTGGATACCGGCATCGGCTAAATGACCCAACAATAATACAGATAACAATGGCAGCACTGTTTAAAGAGAGAGTGTTCAGCCTGCGGGGAGAGCAGACAGGAGTGTGAGAGGAGAGCAAGATGAACAGCCCTAGTGAGGGTGAGAGGAGGGAAAGAGAGAGAGAGAGGAGGCGGAGGAGGAGTAAATACACAATTGGTGATCAGTGAAGTAGCATTAGCATTGTTCACACATCCCCAGCCTCATCTCTCCTAACCCCCCTCTCGTGGCCTCTCTTTCTTGCTGCAGCGTTACCATGGCGACCGAGAAATGTGGGAATACCTCTGTCCTTCAGAGAGAGGGAGCAAGAGGGAAGGAAATGAAGGAAGGAAAGAAAGCGTGGGGGTGAGAAGTGGTCGAGAGACTTGGGGAGGTAATGCAGAGAGAGAGAGCATATAGACATGGTAAGTGAAATTAGATTTGCTGACAGACCACATGAAAGGCCTTATCAAAAGAACGGCTGAAGTTACAATCTCATCGCACGCTCGCTCGCACAGCTCTCTGGAAGAGTCAAGAAGCGATGACATTTTAAAAAGAGTAAGAAGAGTCATCGTTGTGACTCAGATAGGACACATTTTCTAAGCCCTGAAAGCGTTGCTATATGTTTATCTCGTCCCCTCCATGTTTCTCACACTACCTCCTCACGCTATGGCGAGGCCGTCGTTACTATGACGACAAGCGGCCTAAAATAGTTAGCTCTCACTCGCTGATCTGTACGTGGTGCTGTTTTCTTCTCTTACCTCCGAGCACATGTCCCCACCTGGCCAAACGTCCACCTTATTGCTCACTTTACTGTTGGATGTAATCCATAGGGGCACTAACTCTCTCCTTCTCTCTCTCTCCGTCTCTGCTTTCTCTCTTTCAACCTCCCTTTACCTTTCTCCTTTCCTCCCTCTATCCCTGCAAAGATTGCGTTCAGATTCATTTTATTGGCAGCTTGCGTTTCCATGGCAATGTCTTGAAACCATGGCAACTATTTGAACTGAGCCAAGCGCTCTTTCAGAACTGCTGCATTCATTCCCCCTCTCTCTCTGAGCGTCTAGTCGGGCAGGGGTTGTGTATGCATACGTCCGTGTGTATAAATGAGTATGCGACTTGGTTGCATTTCAACACTTACGTGTCAAGTATGCCGTACGTGCACATGCAAATGTACTGTATGGATACACTACTCGTGCCACATTTTGCAGTAATTGTATTAGCCATTGGATTGCACATCATCAGGTGGAAATGTGCATCCATAACCATAAAACTAAATTGAATACATATTCATAGCTCAGGATGATCATTGGCATGGGTTTATAGCCCATATTTTCCATGCTGAAAAGAATTCCCATGCTGTCTTGAGGCCAGCATAACTGCTGTGGTGAATATGGAAACGCCAGCATCTTATACTGGTGATCACCTACAGTATGCTTGACTTCACTTGCATGGTCACATGTCATCCGTTAGATTCACCTTCTCATTTCTCATTACGTTAGCTACAGTGTGTAGTTTTCCTTCTGGGACAGGCCCTCTCTGCTCTCTCCTGTAGTTAGTCTAATTCTGATCCACACTTCTGCGTGTTCTTACTCCCGCCAACTGGATGTAAACCTGCTGTTCATGCAAAGTCACAGTGTCTGGGGAGAGGAGAGAACCAGCTATGACCCTGCCTCCCTTATGCTCATTAACATGAATGAACTCTTGCTCTACAGTATTTATGATTAAGCATGAAGGTGCACTTACTTTTATTGTCCCAAAGCACAGCATAATGGATGGGGAATAGCAGAGCTGTGTATTATGTTTTTTGGCAGACCAATTAGTGGAAATTTGGATTAAATGTTTGAATTACATTATAACAAAAATTGGTTCAAATTAAACTTACAGCAGGCATTTTGTGACTCTTGGTTTTCACTACATCGCACCTCTTGTGTCAGTTCATTGCAGGATTCAGTAAAGATGTTAAGCTAGATTTATTATTTTTAAGTGTTTAAAGAGAATTTACATACTTAGATTTCACTTCATCTCCACACTAAATGTCCTCAGTGGCGTAGTCTTTAGGGTGCTGAATGTTAAATACATTTATGTGCTGTAAGTGAGAGCCTGGTTCTTCTAAATTTGGTTTAAAGAGCATTAAAGATTATACAATTATTTCCAAATTGCTCATTTTGCTATATCATGTATCATTTATCATGTATTTTATTTAAAGGCCCTTATCAAACAAGTTAGACTATATAGAAAAAAGTACTGGGACACCTCCTAATGAACAGGTTTGACTACTTTAGTCGTGAGCACAAATCTTGATGCTACACCATATAAATATTCTAGAGAATTGTGTGCTTTTAATTTTATATGAACAGTTTGGGCAGGGTGTCTTTCTATTCCAACATGACAATGCCTCTGTGCACAAAGCAAGATTCAGAAAGAAATTATTGATTCAGTCTAGTGTGGAAGAACTTGACTGGTCTGCATAAAGCCCAGTCCTGAACCCAGCTGAACACCTTGAGCCAAACACTCATCATCCAAACCCATCAATGTACACATGGGTACAGAAAAAGGCCCAAAACTGTTTCAACAATGATGGAAGCAAAAATGTTTAACCTCTTTTTTTTTTTTTTACGCATTTGGCAGACGCTTTTATCCAAAGCGACTTACATTACATTGTACTATACATTTGTACATTTTGTATAGTAAGCAGGTGGGGGTTAGGTGCCTTGCTCAAGGGCACCTCAGCCGTTACCCGCCAGCCATGAGAATCGAACCAGCAACCTTCTGGTCATGAGTCCAACTCTCTAACCACTGGGCCACGACTGCCCACATCAAATAGGTCCTTTGAACCTCTTATATCAAATATGCAGTCACGATAAAAACACCTTTCCCAAAAACACCTTTCACCTTTACCGTGCCCTGTGCATGTTGAGGGGCTTTAGAATGATATTGTATATAGCAATATTTGTTTTGATTGGAATTACTGGAATAGTAATGGAAACGCATGCTTATTAAAAGGGGGCATCGCAATACTTTAGTCCATATAGTGTATTTTTCATCAGAGCAAATATCTTTAAGGTTGTTGGAAGTGAAAATGTCATTATATTCTTGGGTATATTAATATAACGCTAGTGTCTGGTTTTACTCCTTTTCTGAATATGCGAAATCTGCTGTCTATACATACAACCATTCCTGCTCAAACAGTACATCATGGCATTAGCAAGATTCCATTCCCAGAAATGACTTCGTAAAATGTGTACCTTGAATGCAATGCAATTCACTTTGGATAAACGCAGCTGCCAAAAGTATCTATGTAAATTCAAATAAACCCACTAAGATATCTCAAGGTCTCCACAAAGTCACCTTTAATCTCCCCCAAAAGTGACAGCGAAATAGAGAGATCGCTCCTAAGAGCATTTGGTTATATCCCATCATTAGTGTGCTTTGAAAAGATGCAGTGTTCAAGCTTGGGCTGGCACTAAATCAGACCGCCATCTTTTAGATGAGAAGCAGACATTTTTAGCAAAGGTGCAACAGACACATGTTAGAACAAATGCTTCTGTCATGTTATAGTGTCTTTGTAACAAAAACAAAACCTTATGTAGTTTCTCTGTTTAACAGAGGTAACCAATCATGAGCCACAATGATGCAAATGCTTCTCTTTCTAACACTCTGCCAGCACTTACAGCATGGTACACAATTTACAAATGGCCCATAAGACCTGAATAAATGTATTGCTCAGCGTAATGTGCTGAGATCAGTAAATGTTTGATCAAGCCAACAGTATTTAACAGAACAAAAGTGAGCCTGAGAGTCGCCAGTACAGGATGTTAACTTGATGTTCTCCATTTGCAGAGGTGAGTAACACAAGTTACATGCCTTCACACGATTGAATTTCTGACTTGAATCGTAAATTTAAGGATCCTGGTGCAACTGTCTGTGCACACAAAACTGGAAAACACTTTCTTAATCTGGCAAACTCTAATCAGATTGAGCAGCTTTATTTAACATCCAGGAGTGAAGGCATACAGATGTCTTTTTCAGTTCATGAAACAAAGTCATGCAAAGTCAGGTACCAGTTTGAGAAATGTTTGCCAAGTTAGTATAGAACAATCAAATATTTTATAGTTTTGTTGGCAGCACTAGGAAGTTAAATGAAATAATAGTCTATGAAATAGTCAGTACTTATTTCTTTTGGACAAGTACAAATGCTGATCCCTTGAGTCTATACACATTTTCTGCTATTATAATTACATTTTACTTGCTAGTTTACTGTTATGCTAATATGTTTTACAAAAAACCTAACCTAAATGGGTAACGCCTTGCTAGAAATCAGCAACTAAAAAGAATGATGATAGTGTAGATGGGTAGTTGACATACATGTGTCCTATGGTGTCACAACAAAATTGTAGGAAACAAGTGTTAATAATATATTATTTAATATTATTTATATGTATAATATAAAATAGCTTTAGATATTTATCTTCTTAGTGTTTTTTCGACATTTTTGCTGTCACAACATGGGACACATTTACGTTTTTATACACGTTTATTACCCATATACACAAGAAATGTTTTATCTGAATAGGAACTGAGAAAAGCAGGTCAGCATGGTTACTTAGTTCTTAAGATTATGCATAGCCATAACAAACCGAACATCAAGTATTTTTACGTGTTTTTTTTATTTTTGTATACCTTGCCTTGCAGGCTATAAAAAGCGGACTGAATTAAACATATTAATGAAATGCAGACACAACAGTATGTTTGTTCCTAGCTATGCATACAGTGATTCAAAAAGTTCATAATTCCTGGGGGGAAATAAATAATATAATCTACAAGCTACTGTTTGGTTCTGTGACTTGTATGAGTCAGTTTGAGCTTAGCCACTCAATTGACATGTCTAGCTTAAGTTTTGTGCACTACAGAATTCATCTCGACTTGAGTCTTGAAGGTAAAGGCTTGAGTCTTGCTTGTGACTTGCATATGTGTGACTTAACTCCCACCTCTGCTGTTTCCCCACTGCGCCTGTGAGTGCAGATCTAAATTGGGTCCTGAGTCCCAGCATGATGCCTGCTGAAAATGAGGATGTGCTTGTCTCTATGTACTGTAAGATATTGCTCAGAGACAGATATTTAATGATTTCTCTTTTTCTCCTTAAAAGTCAAGAAATATCAAAAGTTTTAAGGTAACACGTGCAGATGATCCTCAATGTAAAATATTTAAAACTTTTAGGTTGAAATGTTAATACACTATTGAATGACAGTTCATTAAATCTGTTGGTTCTTTTTACAGTTTTTTACAGGTTTAGAGGACTCCTATGGATTTTATCGGATGACCATCGACAGCATATTTTTGCAACACACCCTTCTGTTTTAAATGTTTCCTGTGTTTTGTTCTCATCCATTCTCATCCAGAAATAAAGAGTTTTTTCTTTTTCCCCCACAGCCACTAAACTGTAATTGGTGTAATTCTTTTAATTAAAAGACCTCAGAGCCTTTTTAGACAGTCTGTGATAGCAGATGAGCCCACACACGTACAGCAGACGTGTCACTGACAATTAGACAAACAGGGCAAAACCATGCAGTCCTGCAGTCTTCGTAAAATGGAAATGAAGAATTTCAAGGACATATGGCAAGCCAGTAAAACATTTTGAATAAGCTGATATACCTGTTTGGGATGCAATAACAGTCTCTGTCAAATTTGAAAGGACCAGTGTGTAAGATTAAGCAGATTCTATTGATAGAAATTCAATCTAACATAACTGTCTTCAGAGGTGTATAATGAACTATTATGTTTTTATTACCTTAGAATAAGCTATTTCTATCTACATACACAGCGGGTCTCCTTACAAGAAGTCGCCATGTTGCGGTGCCATGTTTCAACAGTAGCCCTAAATGGACAAACTACTCTACAGAATGCATTTTATAAATACGTCAATAGTAGAGCTTCGAAAGGAAGGGGGAGGTGTGGAGTGAGCCGTTGGTTGCAATTCGCAACCTTACTGCTAGATGGCACTAAAATGTCTACAAATGTAATCCTAGCTAAAACTAACATTATTGTATGTGTTTAGTGTAATACAGTGTGTTTACATGGTTTACAGTTCAAAAAACATAATTTTTTTACATACTCTATATTACTATTGCTCCTCTCTGCCTTTCTGAAACATGTCGATATTTACAAAACTCATCGTTCTGAAAAGCATGGTGTGCTCTGATTGGCCAGCTATATATAGAGTTTTAACACAATTATCAATAATATCAAGATTACAATCAATAATATCGTACAGATCTCATAACCCAGATAGAAATAAAATACATTGCCTACAACAGATTTGGAAATAATCCATTTGTTCTGCAAAAGTATTGATGATATACAGCAGTCATTCTGCATTACTAGCGTATGAAATTACGAATCTACAGATGTTATGAGTATCCTTACCATGGTGCATTAAGCACATTATACGGGTTATGAATTGAGGTAAAACCCAACCACCTTAATGATCAGAACAGCAGAAAGAATACAGCGCACCAGCATCTAATAAATAAGTGGGAAAATGTGTACATTTGTACGTTTGGGCCGCTGCACGAGACACCAGCTCGTGCAAATACAAGAATATCTGCATGTGTGTGTGTGTGACTGTTTGCCATAAATGAGGTTATGAGGTGGATAATGTTACAGGGCTCCAATCCACTGTTCTCTCAAGTTTCTATACTGTAATTACATGCATGAAAATCTCCCTCTGTTCTCTCGTGAAATTCATGCATAATTACTTGCATAATTATAGTTCTCTCCATTCTGCCGTTATGATATTGTCTCGCTCTTTTTCTCCTTGCGGTTTTGTACTGTAGATTCTCCTAGGCCGTTCTATAGCGACATTTACAGTATTGAATGGCTTACAGCGCTTCTCTTTAAACCCCTCCTGAGCACAGTCAAAATAGAGAGTGTTAGGGGCCCTGCTGCAAAACAGTGGCACAGCCTATCTGCTTACATGTTTGCAGCGTTTGCATGGTTCCTTGTGCTCTGGAGTTAAGAGAACTTGGAAAGAGAGCTGCAAAGATGTCAACTTTACCCATTTAGTTGTTATGGAGAGAATGTGACGTCCCAGCAGGTACAATTAGTAAGATTGCTAAGCAACAGAATGTCATTAAAGAGGGAGTAAAGGAGCATGGAAGGCTAAAGTGGAACATGTATAGGACCACGACAGCTGGATGTGGGGTCTCCTGACAGATCTGTAACGCTGAAAATTCCTTGTCAATTTTTTATGTTGGGTTATGTAGGGAGTGGTGTATATGGATCAGGTTTTGCCTACATTATGGTGATGTCACTTGGATCCAACTTGGATAGTAAAACCTAAAATCACACAAAAGGTGGGGGTTAGACAATGTTTTAAACAGGGAATGCATACTGTTTATATAATCCAAAATCTAAACAGGTTTTAAAAACTACAAAATGTAAATATGTTTGTGTGATGGTTAGGTTTAGGGCTTGGGTAAGGGGATATACAGTTTGTACAGTATTAAAGTTATTAGGTCTATGGAAAGTCCCTGTGTGTGTCTAAGTGAGTGAGAAAGAGAGAGAGAGAGAGAGAGAGAGAGAGATAATTTACTAAAATAATTTCCATATGCACGCGCGCAGCAAATGCATTTTAATTTTACGTTGCGCACGTTAGTACGTGGTCACGCTGTAAATGACTGCGTTTGTCTGTAGCATAGAGGGGTCTGTAGACACATCCCATTCGTTCCCATGGGCATAAACTGGTTAGGCGTATCAGGTGACAATTTAGAAGCAGTAACCCCGTTATATCATTTAAGGGCTAAATAACAGATCATAATGGCTATTGGCTAATCATGTATGTCCTGAAGCTATTGTTCAGTTAGCTAGGTGCGCTATCTACTGGTCACTCTATGTATCTTTTCTGATGTGTCAAACAAACTGACAAACTTAACTCGACTGCTTTTTCGTCGTATTGTCATACAAGTATAATAACGCAATCGAACTTACTTTAATCAGTGTCAACAAACTCCTTATTGTGTCTTTTTCGATGCAAGAAACCCTCTTTCAGGCGCACACATGTTCCGTTTAGTTCCTGTGTAAACTCTCCAACCCACCTGCCGCCGCATGGATGAGGATGATACAGCAGCATGGTCCTGGATAGAGTTAACACGAGCTTCTCCCGGCGGAGCCGCGTCGGTGTGTTTGTTTTACGGGTGTGTAAATTAGCAGTAATTCGTTTGCTCAGTAATGACGCGGGAGCGCGCTAATTGGGGCAGTGTTGATGGGCGCGTAAATGAGCCTCTAGTGTGTTATGCTAATGAGACCCTGATTCTCCAACTCAACTCCTGACTGAGCTGGCGCCTTCGTAAGCAGACGTAAGTATAAATGTCAAATAAAATGTAATTTTGTACACAAACCTATGAACATGCAAACGGTACAAACCTAGGTGGGTCTGCAGGCTGGTGAAATAAGACACATTGAGTTTTATGAGCTTTTATTTCAAGCAATTTGACCTGCAAAAACCTGACATAGCCTACTCACAAAGCCTACCTAAAGCATAAACAATTGACTACATTATACTATTATTATACTACTGTAGCTCAATTTTACTAAGGCAAAATACTATCGTATTAGGCTAGTTGTTTAAGTGCTTTGAAGTACATGCAAATGACAAGGTACATTAATAAGATATTCAGTAATAGCATCTGATGCCATCCATGTATCATACAGCAGCAGTGCTGTTTTGTAAGGCTTAGTTTAAGAAAAGCAGATAACAGCATAATGACACAATTTTATTCTAAATCAACTCTTTCCAATGACACACATGAAGCACATATCACTACTGTACAGACATCTTCGGTGTCTTTCAGAGTTTCGCATTTACTTCTTCACCTCTTTTTCTGTCACGACTACAATAGAAAAACAAAACATTTTAAATGTAAAATGTAATTTATGAATGTAAAATAAATAAAGATAATTAAGAAAATACAAATATCAGTAGCACATTAACGTTATATTGCAGTCTGCACTCTGGAAGTGATGGACTTTGCGAGGTTTACCTCGGACCTCCAGCTTGCACTCCACTTCATCCTGTCCTAGGTCATTGACAGCTCTGCATGTATACTTCCCTCCATCAAACAAGCTTGGCTTACGGATGTTTAAAGTCAGCACGCCCTGGTTATTCTGCATGAGAAACTTTGGGTCCCCCCCAATAATCATCTTATTTTTCATCCAGATGATCTTTGGCTGGCAGGAGAGCAAGCAAAAAGCAGTACTGTAAAATTGCTTAAAACACCTATTAATGTGGAGGACTGTTTATAGTTACACACTTACTTTGGGGTAACCACGGACTGCACAACTAATGGCAGCGCTGTAACCTGCAATGACACATCTGTCCACGAGAGGTGTGATAAACTTGGGGGAGCTGTTCATGTCTTTCTCCTTGTAAGGCTGTTTATTGCTTTTAAGACCTAAGAGAAAGCGACATAATATTTTGCACATTTTGTATGTCTCCTTTGTCTAATACACCTGACTCTTAAGCTCATTGGATGAGAGCTTCATGAACTGAAAACCACTGCAGTAATAAAGTAATGCAATATGAATTGTAAGCATTCAAAAGAACTTTTCAAACTGTCAGAGTCTATGTACCTGTTTTAGTGATGACAGCTGTGTTTTTGCTGATGCTGGCATCATCACTCAGACCACAGATGTTCTCGCTGAACACACGGAATGAGTACTCGTTCCCCATCACCAGATCAGACACGGTGCAACTCGGTCTGCGATTGTGCTCGAGGACGGTGAACCATTCCTGAAATTAACAAGTGAGTAAATGAGAGATGAGCAAGTGAATGAAGATGTGGACAGAATTGTCTTAATGGGCTCATGGCGTGTTTACTTATTATGTTCCTTGAGGTGTAATTGTAGTATTACATTTTTATAAAACATATAAATTAAGTAAGTAGTGTAGTGTGTAGTGTAAAGTATATCGTTGCTGTCCTTCTGAAAACTCGGATGTCCAAATCAAGAAAATTATCACTTTTTAATAATTTTTATTTGTTAGATATTTGCAAAACCCAGTGACAAACATAAAGGGCAACCAACAAAATTTTTTTTTTTAATCACAAAATATGGAGATACAAGGTTTCAGAAAGACAGCAGCGATGTATACCTGTAGTGTTATCAGTCTGCTGGTTCCACTTCCATCTTGCAAAATTTTTTAAAGATATGTTTTTGGGGCATTTTTGCGTTTATTGGACAAAGCAGTATTCTAGGAGAGGACAGGAATAAGTATAGGAAGAAGAGAGGGGAACAGGATTGGCAAAGGACCTCGAGCCAGGACTCGAACTCGGGTCACCATGTGCGCATTGGCGCCATATGTCTGAGCAATGCCCACTAGGCCATCGGCTCTGACACACCATAACATTTGATGTTGGAATCCAAGGGATCAGACCTTTTGCAAAGACACTCAGCACGTTTGACTGATATCACCATGACTTTACTCAACTATTTCTTCAAAACTACTCCCTGAGCAACTGAAAATATGCATAAAATGCCCTAGAATATGTGAAGACCCAAACAACACACTCATATGTGCCAGCTTCCATTCATGTTTAAAGGCTTTCTACTATATGTTGGTTATCTACATTGCTGCAGGGATTTCCTCCCATTCATCTACAAGACCATCATTGAAGTCATGCACTGATGTTGGGTGACGGGGTCTGGCTAACAGTCAACGTTGTAACTCATCCTAAAGGCGTTTCGCAGGGTTCATGTGTGGGCTTTGTGCATCCCAGTCAAGTTCTTTCAAAGCAGACTCAGTAAATCATTGAGTTAAACAGAATATTACTGTATGATGCAGAAGATTAAAAGGGGGTGACCACGTACTTCTGGCCACATATGGCCTTGTAAATCTGTCTGGTGCATGTATACAAAGAAACATAACATACTGTAAGATAAAGACGTTGTTAGTCTTGGTTTACCTTGGTTTTCATGTCAGCCTTTTGAATGGCATAGCCAATGATCTCACTGTTGCCATTGTCTTTTGGTGGTTTCCATTCCAAAGCAGCATTAAAACCCCAAACATCAGTCACTGTAACATTCATCGGCGGCCCAGGCTTGTCTTCAAATGTATGTGTGTGAAGGAAAGAGGACAAAGAAAAAAGATGGTAGGTATTATTCTATAGCTTGACACCAGTACACTGACCTAATTTTAGCCAAGAGACTAGTTAATGTGTGCTAATGTGAGAAGGGGCTACAAGTGAGCAAGTGAAAGAAAGATAAAGATGAAAGAGAGGGATAAAATTATTAGAACGGGATGAGAAGTAGAGAGAGGTAGTGAAAGTGAGCTCAAGATCATAAGAGAGAACAAGATTGAGAGAGAGAGAGGTGGAGTTTGCGGCTGGGAGCGTTTGGCATTAATCCTGGGCAGGCTGCTGGGATGCTGGCAGCAAACTGTGACTAAATGGCTGTCTGGCTCATCTGAAGGGTTTTTGCACTCTCATTAGTTTACCTCCCAGCGGGAACACAGAGTGAGTGTCCCCTAATCCTATTCTAATCCCGTTTAACACCCGTAATAATCCAAACAACACCCCACAGAATAATCCCTGCAATCGTACTGACCTAGACACCCTCAATTTTGATGAGAATAAGTGTTTAATTTGAAACCTTTGTGACAGTTTAGGAGTTAGAAATTCTGCAGATGGGGAAAAGATGTCACTTTTGAAAGTGAGTTTCCAGGGGTAACAAAATTACCCTGACTCACAATTTCAAAGAGAAACAAACTTTTGAACTGTACATTTTCATCCTGTAATTTCATCCTCATAGTTGTGGCCCCAGTGATGTCTATAATGTTAATGTATCTCTGAGCAGAATCTAGCACATTTTGGGTTATAAGGAACAGTTCTATTATTCAAATTCCACCGTTCATACTAACCCACAATCTGAATATGAATATTCGCTTTATCCTCCATGTTCTCGATCTTTACGGAGAGTGTGTACTGTCCAGAATGTTCTCTAACTGACTGCCTGATGAACAGGATTGTGTCCACATCAGATGTGCGGACATTCACCCCCGATATGTCCAGAGGTGCCCCATCCTTGAACCAGGTCACTATCGGACGCGGTTTGCCCTGAGAACAGAAGATTCAGATTCTTTATTGTCATTGTATGGATCATACAATGAAATTTCTGGTGCACTTGGGTAAGCTTGCCGTAAGTTTACATGGTGTAAGTTCATATAATATACAAAACCAATAATCTAAACGTTTATTCTATTTATTGGACAAAATTATTTGTCAAAAAAGCAAACCATAAAATGTCAGGGAATATGGGTTTAGTTTCATATATTTGTGACCCTGGGCAACAAAACCTAACCAAAAAAATCTTAAGATTCCATTTTTCAAAATTGAGATTTTTACATCATCTGAGAGCTGAATAATGAAGTTTTGTATTGATAGACTCAATTCAAAGATCAAGACACAACTATTTGAAAATCTGGAATCTGAGGGTGCAAAAAAGTCTAAAAATTGAGAAAAATCGCTTTTAAATTTGTCCAAATGATGTACTTAGCATCGCATACTACTCACAAAAATTAAGTTTTTATATATTTACAATTGGAAATTTACAAAATATCTTCATAGAACATGATCTTTACTTAATATCCTAATGATTTTTGGCATAAAATAAAAATTGATAATTTTGACCTATACAATGTATTTTTGACTCTTACTACAAATGTTCCCGTGCTACTCAAGACTGGTATTATGATCCATATATATAAAATGCATAGAAAAACAAAAAGCTACAACTACATTTTTTCTGTTATTTATATAACTGTCTATTAAATATTTGAATAAAGAGCAGAGATGTCAATTGTCCAAAGTCCGACATCACTTTTGGCTGTGAAAGGAGGAATGATTGGGCATTACTGACCTGAAAGGGAATGACAAGGTTGATCTTCTCGCCCACCCTTTTGATGTATTTAGTCCTAAGTTGCCGGGGGAGACGGATTTTAGGGCGTTCTGAGAATTAGCAGAGCATGACAGCAAGGAAAGAAAATGAAATGTGTTAACATTAACATTACACAAGACTGACATTAGAGGGCACAGACTACTTTAAAGGCACTGTTAATATTGTATATTTATGCAATCTACATACATTCTGTAGAGTGTGTGTCGGCCTTACCAACAATCTCCCTGATAGTGACAGCTTGCCCTGTCACAGCTGGAGGGCTACGGCCAGCAATGTTCACAGCTGTCACCCTAAACAGCATCTTCTCTCCCACAGGCAGGCCTTTAACCCTGTAACTGTTCTTCTCAACAGGGGTCTCGTTGGCCTGCACCCATTCAGTGCCTGTGAGTCCCACCAGGGGCAAAAAAGGCCAAACCAGCAAGATGTGTAAACATGTCAAAGAACAATCAAAAATGATTTTACTCTTATGACATGCAGAATGATACGACTTTGTGACCTCCAATAATGAAGTCATTCTTACTCTCCACATTTGTGCCTCACCTCCCTCGATACAATATTCAATGAAATATCCGTCAATCCCACCGGCTCCAATCCTCTCAGGAGGAAGCCATTTCAAAGCACAGGTACCATCAGTGACATCATCCACCAACAGGCGTGTCGGTTCACTGGTTGGAGCTGGGACGGATGAGGGAAACAAGATGAAAGCATGCAAGTGTATGGACATTTTGAGTAGTAGCAAACAAAAGACGTTCAAAACAGTTTGAAGTTGGCACCAACCAATGGGCATGAAGGGTTTGGAGGTGGCACTTGGCTGGGAGATACCAATCCCATTAACAGCAAACACCCTCATCTCATAGAGCACGCCTTCAATCATCTTCTTAGCCTCATATGTTGTGGATTCATAAATGTCAAAGTTTAGTTTTGTCCACCTGGAAGAACCCTTCTTCTTTCTCTCCATCAGGTATCCTGGAATTACAACCAAAGCTGCAAGTCAAATCCTGTACATGCAGTATGAGAAGACAATGCATATCAATAAGCATGTCAAGTTTAAATGCAAGACCAATGTTGAGGATATGTTTTACCTTTTACTGGAACGCCACCATCAAATGTGGGTGGATCCCATTGGACAGAGGCAGTGTCCTCTCCTACTCCAGTGCATTTCACATTCACAGGTGGATCAGGCACATCTGAACACAACACAGAGCTCAGTCAGATAAAGAAGAAGATCAAGAGAATATTGGACAGAATAAGCAGGTGGAGGACAGATAGGGTGACCCATATGAACAAAATACAAATAAGAACTTTTCTTAATTTATATTTCTCAATTGGTCTTACTAGACAGCAATGAGAAAAAAATGAAACTATTGCTTCTCCTTTCTCTAGATAAAAAGAATCTAGTCATCTCAAAATATTTTAGGAGCATACTGTCTTAAGCCATGCTCAGATCGCAAAATCTATTTATCTTTATGCATTGTATATGTCTTTACTCTTACTACACATCAGCAATTATTTAATAAAAGTCTGTGACGTCTTTATTCCATTGAACTTGCTCTGTGAACTTTAACCTTACCAACTATCTTAACAAAGATATCAGCCTTGTCTTCTCCAGCAGGGTTGGTTACAGTAATGTAATAGTGGCCCTCATCAGATCTCTCTGCGCCTTCGATAACAAAGCAGCTCAGGTTCTTCCTGGTCTCCACTCTGACACGTCCTTCAGACTCGCTGATCTCCTGCATCATACACACACGTCACATTCTCAAACCAATGGATACGTTGCATATGCCACATTTCTAAGTTCCAACAATGTTTTGCAGTGACTCCTGTTTGTCAACTGGAAAACATTAGTCTGACTGAATCTGACTTTAAAGCAATTGTTTGTGTCATATGCCCATATGGACCATTTGGTCCGAATTAATTAAGAGGATGTGTGACAATTTGGCAGCGGTTCCTCACCGTATCTCCTTTTTTCCAGCAGACAGTGGGGGCGGGATCTCCTGTGATGTCAACATCAAAACGAAGCTTGTTTCCCGCAACGACGATAATGGTGTTTTTGTTGACCATGCTGCCGGTGGTGTCCAAGTGGATTTTGGGAGGTTCTGGATAATAATTCAAGCAAAAAAATCAATGAGACTACAAAAATATGTCTCATATCCATGCATAGAAAGCATTATATTGTATAGAAATACTTTTTGATGTGGGTGACATACTTACCTTGACGAGGAACATATTCAATCTTGATCTCTGTGGAAGAAAAAATATAGAGCTCAAGGTAATGGTTAAAGTTAACAGGATGAAATAAAAAAAACTTTTCTGATTATCTCTCTTACCCAAGAAGTTGAGTTTGGCTGAAAGCGAAAGAGCATAACCATCCGGTACGAAGGTATAATCTCCTGCATCCTCAGGCTTCACATCATCTATCACTAGTTTGTGAGTCCTGAAATACCAGCAATGAATGTTACCATGACAACAGCAATGTATGCATATTTATCTTTACCCAAAAACTGTATTAAGAATGTCATCTTAGCAAAAATGAACAGACAACTTCGACAACCTTAAAACAACAGCACTAAATATACTAGCATTCAAGAATACAAGGCTATTGGAGAAGTCGAGGTGAGCTTGCAAATGTGTAAATCGATAAGGGCCATAGTGAGCAGACCGATATACCTGCCAATGTGTGTCATTTTGATGCGATCACTGGGAATGACTTCCACCCCATCCTTGAACCATTTGCCAGTTACTTTCTCATCAGACACTTCACACTTGAAGACTGCCTGTTCGGAGGCCTTAAGTGTCAGATCAGCTATATTCTGGAGAATCTCCAGCTCCTTTTCTGCAAAAGAAAAAGAGCAGAGGACAATGTACCATTACCAAGCAGTAAATACGTAATATATTATTGCTGCTTGGCCTCAGGGTGGAAGAAAGAAAAAAGAATCACAAGAATAATTGTGGATTTCAAAGAAGTACCTTCCACTTCCAGCTCTCCCTTGGACTCCCCCCCACTAGTGAACACATGGTATGTTCCAATGTCCTCTGTAGTCGCCTCGTTGATGATGAGCCAGTGCTTAGTCCCATCTTTCTTAAAGCGATACTTTCCATCTCGGCTCAGTTCCACTCCATCCTTCATCCTGAGTGAGATGAAAAGAGACAAGAGGGAGAGCAAGGCAAAGATGGAGATTGAAAATAATGTTAATAAAAAAAAGCAGAATAAGGAGATCTATGGCAGGACAACTGAAGATGAAATAAGAAAGAATGGGGGCTGTCTAAAAGGGAGCAAAGAAGGACAAAAATAAAACATGACAGAAAGACAGAGAGTGAGACAGGAAAAGGAAAGCATATCCAGGCTTGTGAAACAGCAGGATACTGTAGGAATGGATGGATCTTAAAATACTGTATTGAGACTTACAGGCATTGTATTAAGATAACTATTAACTGATAACTATTCTCACATTAAAATGTGTTTTTCTGGAAGTTTTTAAAATCCGATTATTATAATATTATTTATTTATATTGAAATAATATAGAGTAGTGTGATCCAGAACATTGACAAAATCCATTTAGAAGATATTGAAAAGCATTCAAAACTTAATCTTTCACTTCCACCAAAATGTATCAGTGATTTTAATGACATTATTCTTCATTTCAGCCTTTTGTTAAATTTTTCTGACCTATTTAAATCTGGCTAAATTAGCTATTTTTAAAGGCCAGGAGTCACCTAATATGTCCCGTCCTGATTTCCTGTTTCAAAGGAAATTGTGTCAATCCATTAAACAAAGCTGCAGATTTCAAGGCACTTCAGTGGTCTTGAAATAATTGATCATGCTGTTGATAACAAATGGAAAAGAAAACAGAAAGTAATAACTATGTGGCGATGCTAACGCCATGCTCTAACCACTGAGCTACAAGAAAGGCCTATTTAATGTAAAGAATAGCTTTTTAATATTAAATGACTATTGTCACCCATTTGAACCTCAGAAATCAGAAAATGTTTCAGTGGTGGTGGCTTTGTAGGGGTCTCTTTATATTTTTGATTGGTATCTCACTGAAAAAAATGTTGTATATCACCCAACACTATAATACTGACAAGATCATGATATGACAAAATGTAATCAGTTTAATCGAAAACATTGATTACATTAGTCTACAAGCCATTCCAGTCCAAACCAGTTCATTCTTTGGATATCTATTCATTCAGGAGTTTAGCTGGTCAACAGGCCAAATCTCTATGACTAGTCAGCTGATTTATTTAGAATTTTAGAATTGAACCGTTTAGAATTAAAATCGAATTGCTCTCAGTGGTCTGGTGGCCAGTAATCATATAAGAGTTAAACACTGATCGGTTTTGTGTACTGCCTCACCATTTCACATTGGCTCCCTCTTCAGACACCTCGACCTCAAACTCCACCTTCTCCCCAACCACCACATGGATGTCATCCAGCATCTTAGTGATGGTGATTGGGGGCTCTGTTGGTATAGATACACCAATAAGAAAAAATGACTTGTCATAATTGTCATTTACGTAAAAGTGTAAAATGACTATGCAAGGTCAGGTGGCGGCTTCAGTTCTATACATTTATGAAGAAATGACATAAATCCAATAAAACATCCTTTCAAGAACTAAAACACACAGAAGCAGAGATCGCAAAATAAATGGCAAAAAAGGGAATCTAGGACCACAAAGACTTAAAATAATCAATAGGACGGATGGCTACCAGTCAAGGACAGACAAACCGGCCGCGGGACAAAAAACAGACACTGCAGACGGCCGCAGATAAGCAGACAGAATAACTGAATGGAATTGACAAAGCGAATGATGAAGGTGGTGATGATAATAATGACAATATACCTTGGACAAAGACTTCAGTGAAACTCTTCTCCTCTCCGACCACACATTCATATGCTGCATCATCGGCCAGAGTGCACTTGTTAATAGTGAGCTTACGGATACCACCCACACACTCAAAGACATATCTTATAGAAAAAGAAAGATTTACAAAAGACCATATGTGAGAAATGTGGTGCCTTATAGTCATCTCCTGAAAGTTCTACACAAAAGTAAAGTATTCCTTTACTTCTCAGACAACACACACACAGCATCTCACTTGGCTGAGGGTTTGATCTCCTGTCCATTCTTCAGCCATTTGACTTGAGCATTGGGATCGGTGAGCTCCACAGAAAGCACGATTTTCTTGCCTTTCTCCACAGAATAAGCAGAATCCATTTTTCTTAGGAAGGCTAAAAGAGAGAGGGTATAAACACTCATTGTGCCTGAAATGTAAGTTACAAGTTGCAATATAAACTATTTCTTTAATCATAAATATTGATGTCATTACATGTGGCCGAGTTACAACTGCACAATTGCTTAATTGTACTGTTAACTCTTTAGTGGGAGGGGATATATCTATTGTGTATCTCACCATCACTCTTTTTGGGTTCAACCTTCTTCATCTTCTTTAGTCTCTTGAGCATGCCCCTCAGGTCAGTGATGCCATACTCAAATGCAATCTTCTCATAGTCACATGGTTTAGCTTTCTTCAGGATCTCCCACACATCCACTTCTTCATCAGGCTCCTCCTTCTGCTTTCTCTCTCTGGGGAGAAAACAAAAATGATTCAAGACATACTGTACATGACTTATACCAGAGTAGAAAAACAACACGTAGGGCGTAGACATCGTTCCAAACCTTTTCTTAAGTAAACCACTGAAGTCCAGCTCTCCTGCATCTTCTCCTGCATCTCCTCTGTAGATAGTAACATGAAGATAAATGAAAACAAATAAAAAACAAACCAGGATTTTGCAAGCAAAACAAATTACTAAACTAACAGTGTACATTATGTTTGTAATAAAATTACAATATGTACAAAATAAGCAATATAAGGCAACATAATGTATGTTGAAATGTCAGGCCAGGGCAAAAATGTGTTTACACACACACACACACACACCCTTATTTCATACCTTGTAATTACAACCCCACAAAAATACACTTCAGCGTTATTTTAAACAAAACATAAGAGAAAGCACAACTAAAGACAATCGACAACAAAGAACAAAAATATCAAATAACAAAGCAGACACAGACTGACATGACATAAACCAGTGTACAAAGCAATTTGTGTGTACAGATAAAACAAAAAACACAAAAGCTGGTACAAAAGAAGACAACATGAACACAAGCTCTCAGAAGAAACAAGTCATAATAAATAAGCATCTAACAGGCTACAAACACACTTGAGCAGTCTCTAATGAAGAAGAGCCACAGACACACAAACTCACGATCGCTTGAACGCCTCCAAAATGTTTGTTTGCTGAGCAGCATCAGCAGCTGGAGAGAACATGAAACAAATGATGATGAAAAATCATGAGAGTTTGATTTGCTCCACAATTTGATTGCTGTCAAAGCCAATAAATGTGTAGTGCTGATTTACTAAGTGCTGCGAGATGATCTAATCAGCCAAATACCTACTGAATAATAAATATGCTCAGAGATTTGCAATGTGTACATACACCCAAGTGTGTAAACTCTTTATTTTCTCTCTAATACAGAAATCTTCTGAATGGGTTTTTTAAACTGGGACCTGTGGACCCCGAGTGGGTAAGAAAGAAATCCGCTGAGGAAAAAGCAAATCTTGCCATGTAAAAGAAATATATTTTTATTTATATCTCATTCTTTGCTATATAGCTTTAAATGTTAAATTTCGATTTAAATGTTGGCTCATGTTTTTCTTTTTACTTTAGAGAATATATGTTTATGGGTCAAAGTGATTCAAAATGAAAGAGCAGGTCACATATGTGACCCTTGATCACAAAACCACAAGGAACAATTTTTTATATTGAGATTTATACATCATCTGAATGCTTTCCATTGATATATGGTTTGATAGGATAGGACAATATTTGGCCAAAATACAACATTTAAAAATCTGGAATCTGAGGGTGCAAAAAATCAAGATATTGAGAAAATCACCTTTAACGTTGTTAATCAGAGATGTTGTAGCAGGACACTGCTAAGAAGAAACAGGTTTGTTTTAGCGCTCTCTTTTATCTAACCACTGTAATGACGTTGTGGAGAATAGATGAATAGCTGAAATTCTGAGTTTACATAGATACCAAACTTTATGTAAAATTCCCAAAGAGCGGCAGCTGCGAGTGAAGTTTGTAGATGTTTTTGTTAGCGATTTTGCTGCATGCTCAAAAATAAAGTTTTTATATATACGGTATATATTATATTTTATTATATATTACGGTAGGAAATTTACAAAATATCTTATATCCTAATACCTAATATCCTAATGATTTTTGTCATTAAAGAAAAAACCACGTATTGTTGGCTATTGCTACAAATATACCCACGCTACTTGTGACTGGTTTTGTGGTCCAGGGTCACATATGTTTAAGAATAGCTTGTTTTGTGTTATGTATTTTCCATGAAAATTTTAAAATCTTTTTTTTCTGTTTCATTAATTAGAAATTTTCATTTTTTATTTTATTTTATGGGTCGTCATAGACATTTGGGGGTCCTTAGCATTGACAAAGTTAATCCCCTATTCTATCATGTATATCAATAAACATTGTTATTGTTGTTGTTGAACCACTGTACACTGTAAAAATCCCATAAAAAACAGCTGAATAAAAATGCATAAACATAAAGAAACAAAAACCAGTTTTTGTAAAATAAAATGTTATCATTTATTATGATTTAAAATTCTGTCAAATAAAACAGTATAATTCAGTGTACCCAAAACTGTGTAATATTTTACCTTCAACAGTGACGTCAAACGTGCAGCTATCACACTTGTCTTTGGCTGTGACCTCACAACGATAACCCCCTGCATGCCCATCCTTAGCCTTAATAATCTTCATCTCATAGGTGTAAATCTGTCAAATAGAAAGTGGAGATTATTACACATTTCGGTACATCTCTCATCTAACATCAGCTTGTTGTCCATTTACTGAATCAAGTGTTTGTATATAAACAATGGAAACATATCAAATGTGAAGCGGATCTCCAGGAACCAAAACACATTACTTTGCTCACCTTGGTGTTCCTATCATAAGTTTCTTTGAACTGCATGTGTTTGCCAGCCTTGCTGCCTAAATCCAGCCATTTCCCCTTCAACCACTTCATGGTTGGCTTCCTTAGCATCTGTGAGGAGTCCACCTTAGCCACAAATGTGATATCTTTCCCTATTGTCACAAGATGCAACATGTTTATTAATATACTGTGTGTGTGTGTCGTTGAAATAAAAACAGATCTATTCCCTAGGCCACAAATCTTCAATCCAGCTCCTGGAAGAAACTGTTATGTTAATGGGCTAAAATCTAGAGGATGGTGGTGACCCTCCAGGAGCGGATTTGAAGAGCTTTACACTTTGCCTTTCATTTTAGCTTCTCACTTTTTTTACATACAGTTTACATCCAAGTGTTCAAATACAAGGAGGGTTGAGAATCTCACCGATTTGCACCGTGGCACTCTGAGGTTTCTCCACAAACAGACCAGTTATTTGAGACATCTCTGGCTCTTCTCCTGGGACATGTTCTACAGGGGGTCAGAGAAACAGTATAAGCTAATAGATGCACTACTGACAGCACGAATTAACAGAAAGTCAGGCCAAATACATAGTTAACAAGAACAGAAATGAAGCTGAAAGATCATTCATCATGATACTTGAATCATTCATTATGTATTCGGCATAGCAGGTCGGCCGCCAAGAATCTAACAAACCCATGATAACAGTGAAACAAAAGTTTTGGGCATTCATCTCTCACCCTTTCCAAATGCACTGGGATGTGAAAGACACTCACACAATTTCCTTTTGCATGACAAGTAATTTAATAGTTTTTTTTCATGTATATGTCATTGACAATACATGCTAAAGGATTTGTGTGTCTTACCATCCTCAGGCAATTCTGTATCAGAGAAAAAGAGAAAGACAGAGTAAAGCCATTAGGATTACAGGCCAAGACGTCATGGATCTGGTTGACCTACAGTATTAAGAGGCATTTATAAACACATACATATAAACACACTAACACATAAAACACCATAATTCTGTTCGACAGTTTTATTTCAAATGAAAGAACTTAATTAATTAAGTTATTTTCTTTATTAAAGAGACATACAAATCAAATCCTAACAGTATTTATTTTTCTGCAAACTATCATCAAATGAGTATTTTAATGCTGGTTACATTGAAGTTAAATGGATGCCTTTCGATAGAAAACTATTTTAAAACTAGTTTTGCATTCTCTTCCCTCTCACCTTCAGAATCATCTCTAAAGAAAAACATATTGTAAAGTAAATATGAAACAGACAATATAATACATAAAAAGTGTAAAATGCACAGCCATTTGCTACATAAAATGTCTGTGGTGGGATCAGGGCCAGATGACATCATGCATTTCCATAAAACCAGAGAAAAAACGCGTTCCAGCACATTTGCTCTGTTTTATGTTTATGCAGGTTAATGTGATACGTTTGATATACTAAAAAGTAAAAATCACAGTGAGATGCATAGTTTGGCTCATACTCAAACTTCTCAGTCATATTTTAATACAAGTATATTAGCGGGGTATAGAGTTTAAGAAACACAAAGAATGACCTAGATACACTTAACCCAAATTAGACAGACACCCAACTAAAGCTTAACACCAATTTCAGCCACTAAACATATGCACTGTGAAAATGCTTAAAGCTCGTGTCCGCCTCTCTGTGTCCTAATCTTAAGTTGCTAAATGTCTTGACCCCAACACTCTCACACGTCAGTGCTGGATCTTCAAAAACAGATCCAGACATTTCCAACGGTGAAACGTTCAGAGGGACACACTTTAGAGTATCAGTATACTACACATTCCTGGATTCTTAGGAATCGTCTACCACACCAAGAGTTTAAAATAAAGCAAGGCTGCGTCTGAGACATCAAAATGACGGTTATGGTAAAAGATTGAAGGAGTGTAGACTGAACCTGGTCGAAAAGAAATACTATTAAACATCTAACAAAACATGCAAAATAAATCTTGCAAAACTGAATTTCATCTAAATGAATCATCTTTTGGTTTATGCACGGTAGCACACATATATTGATATATACCCACCATACCCACTAAAGTATATATCTAAATTATTTCACCTGAAGTAAATATTTGCTAATTTGTTCTGAATGCAAAAAACAGTACATCTTAAACCAAACTAAGCTGGTTTGCTGACACTTGATGGAATCTGATCTTAGCTGGTTTAAGATGCATCGCCAAGCTGACTTCAGCTGGTCTCCCAGTCTGACCAGTTAAGATCTGCAAACTGAATTAAGATGCTGTTCATCGTCAATAAATCATTTGTTTGTTTATTGGTTTCATTTCAGCCAGTCAGAACCCCTGTGACAGACCTATAGGCCACCGACAGAGACAGTGACTGTTTGTTCATGTGCACAATCACGGCGACGCAACTAGCACATTGACAAATTAGCAAACGCACACACGGCGGGACAATACGAGGATATTTTCTCTTACCATCACGGCCTTCATCCTCTAAATGACAAAAAACAATGAAAGCATAATTAGGATAAAGCAGCACATAGAAAGAGAGACGTGTTAAAACACCACACAACATAAATGCAACAATGTATACACTCGGTCTGGACGTCCTGTTGAAAAGAACATTTAAAAAAGAAAACAACCAACCTTGTCAAACATGCTTTTTGGCACTGGCTGAGGTCAGCTGTATACATGTTTACATTTTTACTGCCCACACTGAACATAAATCCACAACGCATTCAAAAAAGAGCCCCAATAGTCACACACTCACCTTCTCATTTCAACACACCATCCCACCTTTCACCCAGTGCTGTGGCACTGCTCCAAAACATAAAACAATATCTCCCACAATACAATATCTTCTACAGCGCACCTCCTCCAACACAGCGTGCACTCATACAAAAACTGTGTTGCATTATCATAATCAGATTCTGTGCACATTTAAGTGCAAAATTACTGAATTAAATGTTATTAAAGCTCTAAACCCCACAGCTTAAAAATGATAAGAATATAATTGTGAATATATTTAACAAAAAATATACAAATATGATAAGATTATATATACAAAAAAAGTAAATACAGAAACAATGTTTTAATAAATATTGCAACTGTTGTTTTATTTTGTAATGCATGCATGCAATATAGCTGCTTTCATAATGTACTCACAGCAGCAGTAAATGTAGTTTGCTCTTTTTATGTAGATATGCATTATGTATCCATTATCAGTCAACCATATCAGTACGCCTTTATGCGTTTGCCATATGTTCAATAATGTTAACGTTGATTGAATAAATGCATTATATAAACTGTGGGAGTGGGTTTGTTATTAAACGGTTCACTTCACAGAGAATGCGAGTTGGTTTCAGGTGTGGTTTCTGAGTGGATTATAATAAAGGACAAATTCCATGTCTAATGTTTGGAACGAGTAGGTTAAATGCATGTATAATTACCATACATCTGACTTGATGTTAACCCAAACCCTTGTATAATGCACACACATACAAACTCATTCATAAAAGCAATGCCACCTGTTTTACCCCTCAGAGACTGAAATGAGAAAAATGGCGTTTTGGAGAATATTCAGGTGACCCACCTTCTGCAGGCTTATCTGTGAATAAAGAAATACAGAAAATGAGTATGACTGCTGAAAAAGGAGTAAAATCTTGGATTAGAATATTTAGTATTTAGAGTATTTAGATTGAAGAGATCACAGTTTCAGGTACTCACCAGCAGGGGGAGCCTCCTGCTTCTCTGCCTTTGCAGCTGAAAAAAAGAAACGTAAAGTCAGTTTTCAAGCGGGTATAACAGTTTAGAAACAAAACAACTGAATTTTAATATCAATACTAAAACAATGATACGTTCTGTCATTGTCAAATGCAATGCCCGAATGCAATGACCATTAACATGCAGGCAAATAAAACAGGCCTACAACGTACATACTGTATCATCTGAAGAGTAAAACATTAAATCCTGGTTAATTTCTTTCAGCTTTCTATCTTTTGAACAATAAAGAAACAAGATTCCATTCACTGCATAGTGTCTGATAGAGATGAAAGAATAAAACAATAACCTCTGATCGCTAACTGCAGATGATGTTTTTAGCCAGCAACATAGCCAGAGTTTAGCAAACCCATTAAAAAACAATTTCCAACATATGAACTGTGTTTAAAAGATATATTTTACAAATAGGTCTTTTGGGAATCTCTCCTATCCTCTGGTCAACCTTAGGTGTGAACAGCTTTGAACCTCACCATCCCTGTCTCAATCCTCAAGACACAACCTTGGCCCGAGATTGACTCCTAAGGACCTGAGGGAGGGGTCGGCCCTTTACTCTTTAGCATTAGGATATGAGACACCACACTTGGCCTTAGCCCCCAGGGTCATATTGCGTGACCGCCCTCAGGTTCTGCTCTCTGCTGGCATACTCACGTCCCAACACGTCTATTTTTGATTAGGTTTGTCTTTCAGAGCGCAATATGTTAATGGCTCTCAAGCACTTCTGGTATATCTCCTTGTCTCAGGGGAGTAAGATCCAGCGAGTTGCTCCAGGAAATGCTTCCCCTGCCTCAGGATCTAAGACCCTGGCCGAGATGCCCATCCAAAAAATGCCCAGACAAAAAAAGACACAGGTCACCAGAGAGTTGTAGGTCACTTTTTTACACGAACAGGAACAACTTGGATAATTACTGTGAAATACACAAGTGCTCTGAGCAGATATGATGTACTTGTGAGGAACTGGTCTGGCAGCGTTAACTAACTCAACATTTGGTTTCAGGTGATACAGTTTAGTTTTAAATATTTCAAGTAGGATCACCTTCGGGTTTCTATTCAAATTTTCCTATGCATGGTGTGCATGTAGCTGTTGCCATGGAAACAAATCTAATTCACACACTTGAGTACACATCTATTAATCGGCTTTATTTGTCTGGCCTCCTGCCCTTGCAAAAAATGTCTGCACTTCTTCACTTTGGTTTATACTCCTTTAGCCACTTTTGGGGACATCCAAGCATATGCTGGTGTTAGTGTCATGTACATTCACACAGATGTACCTTCTGCAAGAACAACATCCTTAGTGCAAGTTCATGTCAAACTAGTCACTACAAATTAAGCCCAAATTTTCAGTCTGGAGTTGTTGCATAAAGTCTGCAGATTTGATCATGTACTGTTTTCTTTGCAAACGTTCAAAAAGACTGCATGCGTGTGATGTCTAGTTTTTAAAAAACCTGTTCAGATTTTAAAAGTCTTGTAGTATATTCCAGCCTTTAGTCATCTTGATTGTTTTCTTCAAGAATGGTCATTACTTCTTTAAAGGGACAGTTCCCTCAAAAATAAAAAATACTTTTTTTATTTACTTACAATCTGTGTACATTTCTTTGTTCTGATGAGCAGAGAGAAAGATATTTTGTAGAATTCTTGTAAACAAACAGTTCTTGGGCACCATTGACTAGTAGGAAAAATTACAATTAAAAGTGCCCCAGAACTGTTTTGCTTTCCAACATTCTTCAAAATATCTTCTCTTGTGTTTAACAGAACAAACAAATATCTTTCTAAGTGTTTATCAGAATAAAGAAATTTACACAAATAAATTGAGGGTGAGTAAATTATGACAGAATTTTTATTTTTTGGGTGAACTGTTCAGTTAGTAACATATAAAGGTAGATTAGTCTAATTTAAATCTGACAAGTAAAACTGATTAGTCCTAACCAATTGCTAGTCAAGGCACAGTCTTAATTTAGTGGCAATGTTTATGTAAGAGGCAGACACATGTTTATGATTTTTTACATAAATTCTGCAAAGACTTTTACTATGCCACTCCACCCTTGGTGGCTTCTCTGGTTACCATTCGTCAGCACTGCTTCTGTCATTCAAGTCTTGGTTCTGATCACTGATACGCACAATAAGGTGCTAAAACTTAACATACACTCAAACACAAACACAAACACACACCTTCTAAATGTGTGAGTGGAGGCTGGTAACCATTTCAAATGTATTGCCTTTGCAAAACAGCTCATGCACAAAGATGTAGATTTAAGAGATAGTTCAGTCAAAAATGAAAATTCTTCCATCATTTACTCATGTCTTTTCAAACCTGTATGACTTTCTTCTTTTGAAGAATACTGATTCATTATATGTTCACAAAACCACTTGACATTTGTGAAAGTGAATTCATGTAATTTCATAATATTTCCTTCTGAATAAGGCGAAGCATGGACCGGCATCAGAGAGAGGTCACCAAGAGGGGTGCCAAATTAAATGTGGCCACGTTAAATTAGCACAGAGAAGATTCGGGTATCTAAGTGTACGTTTCATGAACATCACATGAGAGAAGTGTAAACGAGTTGGTCTAAATCCCTCTCCTCTCCTTTGCCTCCTCTGTGACTGCATATCACCCCGTCTTCACACATATAAAAAATCTATAAACAGACTTGAGGATATGTCTGTTTTATTTCCTATTCGTTTTGGAGGGATACAAATATGGTAGTGTCTACTAAACCATAATAACCATAACTGTTTAGCCTTGCATGAGACTCATGGGTCATACTGCTATTCCGAAACCTGGAAAAATGGCCACACACCTCACTGAAACTGAGAACTAGATGAAATTCCAGCATCAGCACTTGAAACTCTATCATATATGTGGCTGTACTCTGAATTTGCTCACTTTAGTTACATAAACCTTCAGCGCTTCTCTCCGATCTGCTGACAACACACTCTCGCTCTCTCTGTTCTGCTGGGAAACCTCTGTGGAATGTTCACTGTGTTAATCTCTTGTGACATTTACTTCACTTACTGTCTGTATCTCTTCCTTCACCGCTGCTCCTGCAGTTGCTGTGACTGTATTGCAATAGGAAAAATACGCTTTAAGCTCTAAGCTCTAAGCTTTCAGGACTGTAAAATACAGTTAAAATCAAAGATCATTTATTTTTATAGTTTTAAAGGAAAAACTTTCCCTCCTGTTTATTGACATCCATATTATAGGTTTCAAAGCGACAACATAAACAAATGTTATTGCACATGCACGCTTTTGTGGCCCAAACTTAACTTCCGGTGCACATCCACAAAGAAAAGAGTCCCTGCAGATTATTTCTGATAACAAGCAAAAAAAATAACAAGTAAATGACATTAGTAAGCAAGTTAAAAGTGTCTAGTCAGTATTATTTTGGGTTACCAGAAGAACCGTTATTTGGCTAAACCTAAATGCCAAACTTAAACTTAAAAAATTGCACAACCCATTCAACAAATTGTTTAATCAAATTAATATACAATCTATAAAATACATAATACATAAAATATTATTTTTAATTAAATTAAATATAATTAGTTATATTATTAGCCATTAGCCAGACCGATAAACAATCATAGACCGTAGATAACCGTCTATGATAACAGAATTTTCATTTTTGGCCTAGTTATCGCTTTAATGGTGTCAAGTTTTTCAGACATCTTTGGGTGTGATAACTGGGATCAGGGGCCCTGAAGCCTTTGCTCAGTGTGGCTTGAGTAAACATGTCTATCTATACTGCTCTGCATTAATGTTGACAAATACTCTTCTCATAGCACTCTACAGTATACTGTATATGGTCTTGATGACTTTTAACTTGTCACATACAGTGTTATACAAACAGAATCTGAAAAGACGCTTAGAGTGTTTACACTCAGCCTGTGATGTGTTTGAGGTGCGACTAACACATGAAAACTGTGATTTTTGCCACTTGAAAGTGTAGCATACTATTTGTGAAACACACCGATCAGGCATAACATTATGACCACTGACAGGTGAAGTGAATAACACTGATTCTCTTCATCACGGCATCTGTTAGTGGGTGGGATATATTAGGCAGGAAGTGAATATTTTGTCCTGAAAGTGGATGTGTTAGAAGCATGAAAAATTAGTAAGCGTAAGGATTAGAGCAAGTTTGACAAGGGCCAGACGACTGGGTCAGAGCATCTCCAAAACTGCAGCTCTTGTGGATATTCCCAGTGTGCAGTGGTCAGTATCTATCAAAAGTGGTCCAAGAAAGGAACAGTGGTGAACCAGCAACAGGGTCATGTGCGGCCAAGGCTCACTGATGCATGTGGGTAGTGAATACTGACCTGTGTGGTCCAATCCAACAGACGAGCTACTGGAGCTCAAACTGTTGAAGAAGTTAATGCTGGTTCTTATAGAAAGATGTCAGAATACACAGTTCATCACAGTTTGTTGCGTATGGGGCTGCAAAAGCGGGACCAACACAATGTTAGGAAGGTGCTCATAATGTTATGCCCGATCGGTGTATACAGTACTGCCAACCCAATTCAAAAATAGTTTTGATCCAAAAATGTATCTGTAAAAATTTGTTTTTTTACCAAATAGAAATTTATATAATATAGACAGACTCCTTAGACCATTAAGGATCAGGATATTGGTCTAGATCTGAGTCTCTGTACCATAAGGGGTTTAGTATCATGTGTGAGTCTTTGGTGGTCTTGATTTGGGTCTTAGAGGATCTGATTTTGACTTCAACTCTGATGTCCAATGAATAAAATAAATTCCATTAATTTACCATTGCATTTAATATAGTTACATTTTTAGATTAAGATTTTTTCTCAAGATTCATTTAACAGGGGATCCAGATTGAAAGCAGCTATTTTTACAAGAAGGAGCATGATGAAATGCCACTGGCATTAGAAACATTTGGAATGGATACAAGCGCACGGAGGGTCGTCCGCAGATGATGAAGCTTCCCTTTTTTTATGAGGATAGAGAGAGTGATTATTTTGGCAGTGAGAGGAAACACTTCAGTGAGACGCTGCAATAACTATCAGTCTCCCACTGTGGGTGACTGACATGATGATTTGAGTTATGGACTTAGAACGTAAATATCTCCTTCCTGCATATTTATATGAAATGATAGATGAGAGGTTGAGGATGTACATGGAGATTGGGATGAGAGAAAATGGTGACTGTGCAAGAAGAGGGATTTACACTAGTTTAGCAGGGTAACTGTATATAATATCTGGTCATGGCTTATGTAGCCAGAGAATAAAAATAAACTGGTTGCTATGCTTCATCTATATAAAGCTATTCAAGATTTGAAGTTAAACTGAATATCACTTCAGTTATACTGTTATTTGTGCAAAACTGTCTAAAATGTGCAAAACAATTATTGTTTTCCTCTCCCATCTTCTAATGGTTGACCAAACAGATAGCCCTGCCACAAACCCATGCTATCAGCTGAGACAATGATGATGTGCCACAGGATTTAATTTAAGCCAAAAAAGAAGAACTTTTAACAGAAAAATGTTCAGGTTTACACATATTATCATCATTTAAAATATGACTTCAAGTAAAATATAATATATTTTAATATACATAGTCTCACCAGTATTTACGAACTAAAGACAGGCTATCGTTATACAATGACAAATACTCTAGTTTATGTGATGTTGAAATGAATAACAACCTCAGCAATCTCTCTCTCTCTCTCTCTCTCTCTCTCTCTCTCTCCTCTCTCTCTCTCTCTCTCTCTCTCTCTCTCTCTCTGCATAGCACATAAATGGATAAGATTTATACTGAAGGCGCTGAGGAAGCACAAGATGTTATGCTATGATGGAAATGTAGATGATTTAACTGAGATAAACAGATATAAAATTAGCACAGTGGTTGTAATTGTTCAGGTCTTAGCTTCATTAAACAGGATCACGGTCCAGAGCAGGGGAGCTCAATCCAGCTTCCTGCAGAGTTTAATAAAACACTCATGAACCAGCTGATCAAGGTCATTGGGATCTTGAATATTTCATGATTTACGATCTCCAGGAGCAGAACCGAGCACTGTTGGTGTATGGAATATTCAACGGCAGTTATGAATACCGTCATAGTATGCATAGTGCGTTATTAGGTCATCTAACACATATCCCGTTACGGTTATGTTGGAGGACATATTCCAGAACGCTCTGAAAGTGTGCGCTCATACATCTGTGTACAATCCATCATGAATAAGACACATGCCAAGGAGAGCATTGTGATGATGATGGTTTAAGGTCATGCTATACTAGCACAGTAAGAAATGAGACGTTAAATGCCAAGACACCCGTTCCTTCCTGCCACTTTGTGTATGTGTGGGTGGATTTACTAAGATATATTCGCAGGACAAATTTGTTAGATTATTCAGAAAAAAACTCCTGGGGATGTCTGAAGATGCAAATTAGATTCAATTCATTTTAATACTCTGGTTGTTTGATTATAATAGGTTACAGGGCACATAAAGGAATAATTCACCCACAAAAAATACTGTCATCATTTATTCACCCTTATTTATTCACCTGTAAAAGAAAATATTTTGAGAAATGTCAATGGGTAACATTAATAGCTTCTGCAGACGAAAGAAAATCAAAGAGATGATGACAGAAGCCAAGCGCTTAACTACCATGCTAAAACCTGAAAATGATATCACATCACGTCTGTGCACTTCACTATTATAGTATACTATTATTACAAAGTGTCTATTATCACAGAGCAATATGCAGAGGCACACCCGTCTCCACACACATGACCACTGTCAACATGTCCATTTGTAAAAGTTTAAACCCTACAGACTGCGAGGCTATTCTGGAACCTGTTTATTAAGGAATCGTGCTCCCTGACAGTCACTATGGGTCCAGGAGACTTGTGTCTGTGGACTATCTTGACAGGCTTTCATTCACAGCAAAGACAGATATGTGTGTTTGTGTGTAGGGGGTGGAAAGGACTGGATTTATGAGTGTTAAATGTGATCTTCAAGACTAAAAGATGCTCCTTATGTGTGGTCCTTGAAGAGTGAAGAAAATGAGATGAGGATGAGACATGATGAAATGAAACAAAAGGGTAAGGGGGTAGCAGGTCACGGCACAGTAAAAGAGGGAAGTTATTTGACACTGTTGATGTCATGCTCTCAGACTGGCCGTACACTTTAAGACACCACATGTAGCTGATGTAATGGGGGGGGGGATGGGTTACAGTAGAAGGAAAATATGAATCATAAGAGATACTGAAGACATGGAAAGAATGGTCACACATTCAAAATATTGACATGATCTCGTGTTCATTCTGAGGAAACAATTTGCTTAAGTGTATGCTAAGCGTGTCCATATGACTCCCTATTTTCATTCACTGCCATCCTTTGTCTTGCCTCAATTACTTAAATAAATTTTTAATTTTAATTTTTTCCCCCCTAACTTTGGGGGGTGGTTTCCCAGATAGGGATTTAATGAAGCCTGGACTAGGACTAAAACATTACTTTTAGAGACAACACAAAGGCACTTGTGTATTTTTAGATATGTCAGTACAAGTTGTTTTCAGTTTGGACAGCTCTTACATTTCTTTTAGTCTAGGACTAGTCTAATCCCTGTCCGGGAAACCACCCCTAAGTGTCTTAAGTTCATTCTGATTCTTTTTTTTGTGTATATTTTACGGTATTGATGGTTTTATCGGACGCATACTCCTGGCCCGAATTCTGTGTTTGTTTATTGTTCTGGCTAGGCCGCTGGGGGCTAGTAATATAATAATTTATACTTTAATTTTTGTTAATTTATATTAATATTTTACTGTATCATATTTTTGTTATACATTTTATTGTAGGCCTACATTAATATTAAAAATACTAAACAATTTGTTAAATAGGTAATGTAACTTTGTCGCATTTAAAGTTTAGCAAAGTAATAGTTGTTCTACTGGTTATAGGACATACTTTTAACTTGCTAGCTAATGTCATTTACTTGTTATTTCTTTTGCTTGTTATCAGAAATAATCTGCAGGGACTTGATTCTTTGAGGATGTGTACTAGAAGTTAAGTTTGGGCCACAAAAGCGTGCATACGCACTAACGTTTATGTTGTAGCTTTGAAAGCGTTTATATGTATATATTTTCTTCTTGGTTGTATATGTATATATATCTGTTTATTTGACATAGGAAATCTTGAATCTTACAACTGTTGCCAATTTGTCTCTATTCATACAATTTTTTATGTTTTGTAGCCCAAGTAGCTCAGTTTCCTAATATGACCTATGTAAGGATTATTGCATTTTCCCATTTGAATTAACAGGAATTTCCAGTTCCATTAACAATAATTACAAATATTATATTGCATTTTCCGCAGTTAAGCAGCTTAGTGCCACAATCACTGTATATTACTTTCCAATGCATCAAATACATTTGAAGTAGTTTCCAACATGTTTTCCTTACTATTCTGCTGTTATTATATTATAATGCTAACTTCCAGCAGTAACACAAAACTTTTAGTCCTTGGGTGCCCAATCCTGCTTCTATATACTTCAGACTCGTGTCCTGCGGAGTCTACTTGGTCATCCATTGGTGATCTTTACAACTAGCCAAATATCAGCAGTAATTTTATAGAGACCTCAATGTGGCACTGATGGGATTGATTCTGAATTGTACTGTAGGAACAGGAGCTTAAAGAGTAATCTATAGATTCATTTTTATTAGATTTTCACCTGCAGGCTAAACCAAGCGTTGAATGTTTACATAAAGGCCATTATTAGAAAACATATCCGCAGGGCAAAAACAAATTAATCTGCCACCAATGCATGTAGCTTTATGAGATATTCCTGGAGTATTCAGAGTAATGTTTATTTGTAACTGAATTTATTTAAAAATCCTTAGAAACCACCTCAGAAAATATCATTTCACATTGAATTAATGTGTAATGCAAAGATTACACAGATTTTTTCACTGGTTAACATAGTGACTCAAAAAAACCATAACCGAGAAATAAAAATGTTTAGTGTCTGGGTGTAGAGTATCAACTCTGTTTAGTCACATTGACCCATTTATATTCACTGCCAAAACATAAAACTGATATCTCACCTCTGTTGCTGCCAACCTAGCCTATAAAACTAATCTTTCACCACCTGTCAGAGCTAAGATGGTGTAACTATCTCCTTACAATAAGTTATACATTCAGACCATTGATTCAGACACCTTAACCACATGAAACTCAGTTTTAACAAAAATTGTTAATGTGATTCAGTTCTTGACTGGACAATGACAGCATCTTATTGGCACATACATAAACCGCATGATTACAGAGAAAACACAAGTGTGGCCAGAAACTTTAGAATACAGCTAGAAAGGGGCATCATTTCTATAAATGTAACGTTAAATTAATATAAACAGTGATGATTAAGATATATTGCTGTTTTAAATAAATAAATGGACTAAAAAATGACTTACCTGGCTTCTTTGGTTCAGGCATGGTGGTTTGTCATATGTCGGTCACTCTCACTTTTCTTTCTACTATACTTTACAAATCTGTCATCCTTTTTATTCACTCCTCCCTTGGCAAGCATGTCTCCACCATCCTTGAGAAACATAGAGGAGGGCGGGCAAGGAGAAAAAACGATGCAGGGAGGGAGAGTCACACAACAAGTGTCACTTGAGATCCTATGGGGATTCCAATTTGTCTAGCAAGAAGAGCAACAGTAAAGAAACAGACCAGAATGAAACCAGTATAAACATTCATTGTAATGAAGGACACAAAAATTGTAAATAAAAATTGTCATCTTTATCAACCCTCACAATTTTTCAAACCGGTATGACTTTTACTCATCCGTGAAAATGGCAAAATGTTGTTTGAAGATACATTACATATAAAGGTGAAGCTGTCTGCCACCTGTGATCCTTTGAAGTGACTCTTATAGTAAACGGTGGACTTTTATTTTTATTTTTATGAAACTTGGACGGTAGAATCCAAAACAACATACGCATATTGCTAGTTAGGCTCGCCTTTTCAGCTGATGAAATGAGTCTGACAGAATGCTGTCAGGGATGTGAGAGGTTACATATGTCCCCATAGCTCAGTTCTCTAACCATCCCTTTCATGTAAGAAACATCTGATGACATAGAATGCATACATTAGGCCAGTACTTACACTCTCAATACTGACTGTGAGAAGTATGATGTTTCTTGACTTTTACACAGCCAAAACGTTTAGAAATCTTTGACAAATCTTAAAACTCCAATAAACATTTTGAATTAACTTTCATTCGGGAGGGAGAAGACTCTGCTATATATAGCAAGTGCAACTTGAGAGGCAGGTATCAAAGAGAGCAAGAAACAAATGAGAGCAATAAGGGACTTGCATACACCCACAAATACACACACAGACCCTAGAAGCTATATATATATACACTTCTGTTTCCATCAACTACCTCAAGGAAATGGGCAAATAAATGACACACTATCTACATACACCTCAGCAAACAATTTTAGAGATCCCATAATTCTCAAAAACACTTTCATCAATCAACCATCTTCGAGTTGTTTTCTGTGGGTTTACAGACATATGATAGGATATGAAATAATATACCCTAAAGAAGAGATAAAGCATGCATCAAATAAGAGCAGAATAGATGCACAACTACTAAACAGACACCGAACAACTAAGCCTGTTCCATAATGAAACGTATATCGTAAGACGTAACGCTCCTTTACAATAAAATGTCAAGGCATGAGTCTTATGACACACATGCCTTTATGATAGTGAGATGGCCAATTATAGTTATGAAGGCGTGTGTTCCCACACTATTGTCTGATGGTGTACAGACAGACAGCAAAGGCTGGATGGAATAGATATATATTAGTTTCAAAGTAAGAATGCCTTGGAAATCACATGAGAGTTCATGGAGAATCTTAGCCCTCCTGCTGAAATGGTCTATTAATCATACAGGCTATCAGAGAGACGTGTTTAGTTAGGGTGATGCCAATACTCCACGCCATATCACTTACTCCAGTGCCATCTGATTAATATAACGGGATGTGTGTGTGTGTGTGTGTGTGTGTGTGTGTGTGTGTGTGTGTGTGTGTGTGTGTGTGTGTGTGTGTGTGTGTGTGTGTTTGTGTCTTGCCTTGGTTCTGATAGTTTGTTGGTCCACACTTTGAGTACAGTATTGATTTGAGGGGAATGGTGTAAAGACAATCATCGACTTTGCTTTACAGAATAACAGAAATAGAGCAAGAAGTAATCGTGAGCAACGTATTGTAATTGTAATCGATCGAAGCATTGATCAACCCATGCCAGTAAGCGTTCATCCTGCAAATGTTTTCATGCAGTTATTATCATATTGACAGTTAATTACATTTCTTACAAGGATGGTTATTTAGGATAATTACAAAGTTGTTGTGAGGAACATAATAAAATTCTTGTACACATATATGAACTTTCTTGAAGAACATACACTACCATTCAAAGTGGTCATATATGCACGTATCTATTATTTTCCCAAATTTTTGAAATCTATGGAATAACGAAAGAAACTACTGAGATTATGTTGTGACAAAAAATGCCAAGTTATATTTTAGAATATTAAAAATAGCCCCTCTGCCTAACATTTGCAGAAATATACTCTTGGCATATCACACAGTTTCTTGATTTATGGCTGCTTTTCTTTATTATTCAGTCCATGTCATCTATTTTAAAAACATTTTTATTAAATAAAACACAATTTTAGTGGTAAAGAAACAAATCTGCTTGCACAATTATATTTTTGAACCTGTATGACTTTCTTCTGCAGAACAGAAAGATCTTTTGAAAAGTGTTGGAAACTAAACAACAGCGGCTTGCATTGGTTTTGTGTCCACACAACAGAAGTGAATGGGTACCGCACATGTTTGGTTACCAACATTTTTCATATATATCTTCTTTTGTGTTCTGCAGAAAAAAAGAGAGTTAATGCAGGTTTGAAATGACAACAGGGTGAGAAAATTATGACGTTATTTTCATTTTTGGGTGAACTTTTAAGGTCAAGAAAAACATTTCACAAAACTTTTGAAAGGAAGTGTAAACTTGTGACACACCCAATTCAGGGAAATGTTAAATGTTTACATTAGAGAGAAACTTTTGCATGCAAAAATTCAGAAAGAACTGTATAAATAACACAATTTGGGGCTTTTTGAAATGAGATAAAATACATTTAGCAGGCAGGCATGGAGAATTAGGTTATTACTACTGTAGCATGCGTTACTAAACCACTCTCTAGCGTCCATGTCTTGCCATTGCATCCATATTTTACAAGCGACTGTGACTTCCAAATGTATCAAGAGTTACTAACCTGTAACACAAACTGTCAGCATTGAAGAAAGTCCCACACATCCCCTCAGCGTTCATGTAAATGCCTTAAGTTTGTAAAATGTAGGTTTGACCTGTCAATGTCTTTGAAAGTCCGTTTGAGTCTCAATGAGGTAACAGGATGCTGAAATCTGATTAAATTTACAGTGACATCTTTGCTAAATAGAAATATTTGCAGACAAACGGTATCTTGTCATGTCAAAATCTATATTTGATGGAAATTAAGTCGCTGAGTGTGGAAAGGATGCGAGTTATTTGATAAATGTCAGCAAAAATGCGAACAGCGGCTCCTGTTGGTCGGGATCCGTGTTGCGTAAACTTCGGGTGTCATTGCAATGTAACGACAGTGGGAGGCGGTACATTACTTATTTTCTAACGATTTAAAAGCCGTTTAAATTATCCAATTTTAGCAGATTGTCATTTTTTAATCACGTTTATGCATGAAGACATAGAATATTGAATAATGCATCCCATTACGCTGTTGCTTACATCAATAAAATAAAAAAACGAATTTTATTAATTCAATCCATTAGGTAAATCCAGTTTAAAATGAGAATTGAATGCAGTACACAAAAGACTGAGTCCCGCTATATCGCTCAGGCTGCACTGCAGTGTCTATTCACAGGCGCGATCCCACTACTGATCGGCACGGGGGCTTTGACCTGCTCCGTTTCCGACCTGGGCCGGTTCACCCCTCCTTAGACGACCTGGTAGTCCCGGGCTCCCCCAGGAGCACCATATCGATACCAAACTTAGTGCGGACACCCGATCGGCATAGTCCACAGCAGCCCAGAACCCCTGAGCTCAAGCGGTCCGCCAGCCTCAGCCTCCCAGTAGCTTGGATTACAGGCACACGCCACTGTGCCCGGCGATAGAACGAGAGATTTTTGTAGCTCTTCAATGTAACCGAGTTTCACGCTCAGCGCGCCCTCTAGTGTTGAATAGATCATTTTCACTTTGTCTCAGACAAAGCCATTTCAATAAATATTATTTTACGTATATAATTTAATAAAACTTCTGGGCTGATGGTATGGTTTTAGAGAAAATAAAACAAAATATCGGTTTGACTAAACATAACACATCTGAAGAGCGAAGGACCTTTATTGTAAAGTTTTGATCTAAACCGACTGAAATACAAATAATAACTCATATATTTGCGCAAATAAAATAAAAAAACTATAGACTTTCTAATAAGATAAAAGAAATGGCTGCTCTACAGTGAAATGTTTTTTATTAATCAACACATGTTACGTTTCTAGGACCTTTGTTTTGAAAAATGTGTAGTTCCGGTCTTTCAGGATCGCGACAAAATGGCCACGATAAGAGCCTTGTCTGTTATCCTGTCCGTCCTTTCAACTATTACGTTGTTGTGGCCAGAATCTGGCGAATGCAATAACGGTCGAAGGGTGAGTTGTGCATGTCTGCAATACATTATAGTGATGTTATATGTATTTGACTCGGACTTGCTGATGTTTTGTGTGGTTAGCATTCTGCGTTGCTATCAACCCTGCTTATCAAATATGCAACTGTTACAATGGCTAAATTAGTGATATTTTCTCTGTGTTAGTCGGGAGATGGCGTGGACACAGATTTCAGCGGATTTTCTGTGCCACTCGAACACTCTTTTGATGTGGGTAAGTAATAAGACATTCATTTATAAATTCTATTTAATATTTACCTATGTTGTGTATGATCTTCACTACGGATTGATTTGTATATTAGATGATGCCCCTAGATTTCGCCTTCGTGGTGCTCTACAGTTCAGGGGTGGAAGAGAGAACAGTGTGTATCTCTCGCAAAACCAACTCTCAGAGAAAGATAGGATTACACTGAAGGTGAGAACATAAGTCCCGTTTGCAAGGACTCAAAGATAGTTTAATTTGAAATAGGTTTAATAGATGTCTTTTTACCTTTTAGGATGTGGCAGCAGTTGATGGCTTATATAGGGTTCGTGTGCCTAGAGTGTCTCTGCAGGCAGATCGGCAGTCAGAGAGGCAAAATGATGGTTACCTCACTGCATTTGTCAGAGCTGTAAGTTAACACACCCTTATGACACCCTAGACATTATAACTGGATATGCTTGTTCAGTTTAATGCACCAAAGACTATTTTCAAAATGTGTGGTTTTGCACCTTCATACTATTCATACTTTAATAAACATAATAAACATTGCCTCTATCTTATCTCCTTACAAAGTGCTCATTAGTGGAGTCCCATCTCAGTGATGTCATCACTCTTCACACTGACGTCAGCGGATATGTTATCGGTATTTCGGTAGTGACAATCCCTGGGTCATGTCGTGGGATAGAGGTGGAAGATGATGTTGACCTGGAAGTCTTTAACACAACAATAAGTGTTGTGGCACCAGTCACTGCACCTGTGTGAGTGCACACACACACACACACACACACACACACACAAAAACACGGCTACATTCATGTTGGTACCTTTTTTACTTTAGTAACAGTAAACGAAATGAAAAAAGTGTAGCGCAGTTCTGAGTTCAAACACTACTGTTCAATTAACGTGAACATTGAGCTCTTGCTTGTGGATACATGCCTGCATTTGTTATAAGTTTGTATGGAAATGTGTTTGTTTTTTTAGACCTGAAACAGCACCTTACATTGAGAGGATGGAACAGGAAATGGAAAAGAAAGGGAAAAATCCACAAGAGCAGAAATCTTTTTTTGCCAAATATGTGAGTATTTTTGCTTTGGCAGGTTTTACTTTGCATTACTGCAACAGATGAGTTCATTTACTTTAATTGTTGTGTTCGACTAACTATTAATGTGATCTTTTTTTCCCAGCTGTGTAGTTAGAAAAGATGTTATATTTTTGTATTTTATTATCCCACTCATTCTCATTTTACCTTCTCTTGTGAAATAACAATTTTTCCAAATGGCCTCTGTTCCTGCTATCAGTTTGTTTTATAATAGTGGACTGCAGTTGCCAAGCTTTGTTTTTGGGTGTTTTATTCTGTGCTAACAATTTTTTTCCTTTTTCCTGCTTTTCTCTGTGTTATTCAGGCATCGAGTCCTAAACAGTGCTACAGTGCTTGAGTTTACTAGTACTAACGTCGCTGTTTTAACTTCCTTCCTTAATTCTGCAGCAGCGTGTGTCGTGGCTTTTCTGTGTTCACCATGCTGTGACTGTGCTTTGTCTGTGTTGACTTTGTGCTGGTCTGTGCTGTGTTCCAGTGGTATTTGATTCTGGGAGGTGCAGTGTTCCTCATGGCCACCAGTTCAGCACAAACCCCACCAGGGGGCGCCAGCGAGCAGAGCTGATTTCCATTCAAGTACTGAAATCTCATTTTAGTAACTTGGTTACTCTGTCACTCCAGCTGCTTTCATTGTATTTGTTTGTGTGTGTATATTTGGGCCTGTACGCACACCCAAAAATCCTCTGATTTCTTCCTCCGTTTCAGCTTGATGTTCAGTTGTCTGTGTCTTTTTGCCTTTTTGTGTCATTTTCCTGCCGGGTCATGATCAAATCTGAGGTGTCTTGATGTTAATAGTTTAAAGATTCCTAATGCCTTCAGCAATCTGGTTGACAGGTTTTATTATAAGGTGATACAATCTCAAGCTGGTGATCAGAGCTCATCTCCATCTCACGTTCATGACCCACTCTGCCTGCTTCACTTTTACCAGTTTTTTTCAGTCTCATTTCTCCTTTCCTGTGGAAAATTATTTGTATGAATCAGCAAATGGTGGAGGTTGAACAAAAGTAGAGAAAGTGAGGAATGATGAAACTGAAAATTGTTTGCCTGGGAAATCTTGTTTGTTAAATAAAATCACTTCTGTATTCTTGCCCTGCATCAATTTGATACAAGGAATCATAATTTAAGAGGTTTTTGAGCTGAAAGACACAAATGTTAAAACCCTCTTTGTCCTCTGTTCTCTTTCATCACCAGTGGATGTACATCGTCCCTCTTGTTCTTTTCTTGATGATGTCTGGAGCTCAGGATCAGTCTGGAGGCGGAGCTGGAGGAGGTGCAGCCAATGGAGGAGGACGATGAGTCTCGTGGCAACTGAAACTTCTGTGTTGTACATAATAATTAAAACAGATTTCCTTCACACAACTAATGATAAAACATACATGTAGAAACACAGGATTGTTTCTGCAGAGATGATGTTAACTTATAACTGCATTCCTGGATTGCATTTTTACTACTGATTTAATAAAACATTTCATGACTCACAGAAGTTGAATTATTTTTGGTTAAATTTAACAAAGTAGTGGTTAAAAAGTAGTATTTATATTGCTTTTACAGAGCATTATGATAGTTACAGTAGGGTGCTCTATCTATAGCGCTTGTTTTCTGACCCAGTCACATTTGGGCTGTTTTGTTTTAAATCACGGTGATGATGGCGATACGATTTCAGCATCTTGCCCCTATACACAACTGTGTGAGCCGCAGTGATAAAAAGTAAGTCTGCTGTAAGTCAAAGGTCTCCCTTTGTCCTAAATGTATGTACTTATTTTTCTTCTTTTAAAGGAATGTTCTGGATGCATTGAAAGTTTAGTTGTAATGACAGCATGTATGGCATAATTAATTATTTAGTGTCACGGTTACACTTAAGCATCATATGTGTTGTAGCCTATGTGTAACTAAAGGTTCATCACATGTCCCACTTCTGTCGTAACCAGTGTGATTGTTTTTTTTTTTTTTTTAATCATCTGGAATGATTTTACCAAGAGAAGAAAATCTTTTCTGTGGAAGTTAACATGCACTGGCAGTGTCAGAAGAGTTGTTTTGGATTAGAAAAGCATATAAAGGACAAAATGATGTGCCTTTCAATAAAGAATTGATTTGGTTAAGCTCTCAACAATATAAAGCTCTTCATTTAAAAAAAAAAAAAGAGAGATTTGTTACAATATTCTTCAAATCACATTCACTGTTTGTTTGTTCAGACTAAAACGTGACCTTGTCAGACATGACTCCCCTCTGAGATTTTATCCATCATCTAATCGCTTAAACGTTCCCTTCATTTCGTGTAGCTACTAGAGTGTGTACTGTAAACAAAACTGATATGAAATGGTAGAATGTTATATATTCCTATGCCCTCTCTCTATTTCTATCTTTGTCAGGTGTCAGTCATTCTCATTTTGTGGGCCTGTTTGTCTTGGGTCTGTTCATGTGTAACTTTTGCAGCATGCAGTAAATCTGGATCTCAAGGCTTAGTGCAGACCACACACACACACACACACACACACAGAAAGTCCAGTTGAGCAACTAGTCAAGGATCTCATGCAATTTCAAGCCAGTATTCTAAAGAAGTAACTATGAATGATTTTTAAAGAAATCATTTGTTTGAATCCGTTTCTGTTCTGGTCCCAGTTAAAGAGACCGTTTCGAAGACACAAAGTCAGTTGTATGTAAAGTGATCTGATGGTATGTGAAGGTCTTGCACCTTCGTGCTTATAGGCCTTCGTAAACATGAGCAGCAGTGGTGGTTGACAACATCATTTGTTTCTTCAGCTTTAGGGCTGTGAAGTAAGAATTTGTACATCTAACTATGGTGTTTATCCTTCACTGGATTGTTGGTGTGAGGTAACTTGTGAATTTTTCTACAAATAGATCCTATTCAGTGAAGAACTATCATCACAGCACTGATGAATGCATGGATACCGAGAAGCACATGCTTGAAACTGAGACAGAACAGTCTCTCTCTTAATCTCTCTCTCTCTCTCACTCTGTTTTTCCTCTTTCAATATAGATAAATAGCGAATTCATTAAAAAAAACCAAGCTCACACTTCATCTATAGACCACTTTGGAAGATCTAAACAACATTGATCAAACGCTGGTCCAGAATAAATTCCTGTTTCGTTTTTTTAACACTACACAACCTTTGAACAAAATGCTAACAACAAAACATTTATAACCAAATCAAAATGTTAAACCGAAAGTGCTTTTTCACCAGTGTTTACATCTTGCAACATGGTCTATATGACATTTATTGTAATATGTGACCCTGGATCACAAAACCAGTCTTTAGTAGCACAAGAACATTTGTAGTAATAGCCAAAAATACATTGTATGGGTGAAAATGATCGATTTATTTATGCCAAAAATCATTATGATATTAAGTAAAGATCCTGTTCCATGAAGATATTTTGTAAATGTCCTACCGTAAATATATAAAAACCTTTTTTTGCGAGTTAATGCAGCAAAATTGCTAACAAAAATGCCCATGTATCAATAAAAAAAATCTCAATTTCGAAAAATTGTCCCTTAAGACTTAAGTTTTGTTGTCCAGGGTCACATATATTATAACAGTAGTAATGCATTCTAGACACAAAACAAAACAACTGTTATGAGATCACATGACATAAGACACAAGGACACATAAACATCACAGGAAAAGGAAACATAAACCTCTGTTCGTAAAGACCTCCGTGAGTGGTCAGTCATAAATCTTACATTCTGACACTGTCTGGGCAGTCATGTCGTCATGACAACCTCTGTCACACAGAGAGCACCTTCCAGGGATGCCACTGTAATTCTGACCTGTGTTTACTGCAAAGTAAAGATTTTGCTCTGTTAACCATAATAACAGAGAATATAGGTGTTAGCTTATGATATGTGATACTTTATGCTGGTTAGGTTAAATTAATTCACTGCAAAACGTAACTATTGTTTTTTTAACATAAGCATGTTTCTTAGCATGTGCATATTATATGGTGCTAACACTTTACAATACCAATGTATTCGTATATATTAGTAAACGCATTATCCAACATGAAGTAACAATGATTAATCTTTGTTAATTTTAGTACAATTATTATTCATGTAAGTTAATGACACATTTAACTGTATTTAATTGTATCAGTAAATGTATTGCGAAATGATGAACACGAGGGTGAATAAATTCTTGGATGTTTCTTTAATAATTGTTGAGTTTTTTTTCCTTGTTTACTTTTGTTGATGTAATGCATTCCCTTTAATACTATTACATGTGATTTATGAAAACAGTTCGACACAGGTGTACAGGTTTGCTTTAAAGTAATGGCTATTTTAGACTGGTTAGGTTGTCTCATAAAACGTCCTACACATTCACATACACAATGAACTGGTTTAGCTAAACATAGCATACAGTTGTCATCTTTTAAAATTCCACAGCCCAACTTACAGGTCTTCAAAGAGCGAGGAGCTAATGAAACGAGAGGACTGCGTGGAGGGGAAGCTATTTCTTATTACGATGTTAAAGAGAGAACGGAGGTGCTAAGCGGAATAGTGTGAAAAGAATGATAGGTGGGGGATGAGGAATACACCTGTTTTGTTCATCAGGAATGAGGACAGACTGGATACTGACATAATAACAACAAGTCTAAGCACTGAACTGACAAGAAGCATCCTGATGTGATTTGAGATGAAGCCATATCTCAGTAATTAAAGAGTGATAACTTGCAATAATATCATTTAAGAGCTTCACTGTTTCTCAGACCACGCTGCCCTCTTGCTCCATCAAATATCACATTTACAAGCAATTGATGTGGTTAGATTTTTGGAGGCCCTCTATGATTTTGCATCCAGGATTCATGACATGAGGTCTGCCGCCATGTGTCAGCACCACCTGCGATTTCAGTGAATCATTTATTATGTTCAATGATTCAAACTGCTCCATACTGTGAAGGTGTTTTAGATATGAGATTACTTTAAATCTTTGGCTCCCTACAACACCCTGCTGGCCAAACTGTCCTGACTGTTCTTACCAAAGTTGCTGTGGATACATAACATTTGCCACAACATAAAAGATGTGCCGAAAAATGTCCGGGTTGTGTGTAAAGATGTCCTTCAAATGTGAGAGTAATGCGAGCCCAATGTCAGACCCTCTGTTTAGCTATGGGGTCAGAGAACCTATTCTTTTTAAAGGAATAGTTCACTTTAGAATTACAATTTTATTATTATTTACTCACCTATTACTTGTTCCAAATCTGTATAAATGTCTTTGTTTGGTTGAACACAGAGAAAGATATTTGGACGAATGCTTGTAACCAAACAGTTTTTGGAGTCCATTGACTACCATAGTAGGAAAAATAACAACGGTAGTAAAATGTTTTCCTTTCCTACATTCTTAAAAATATCAAATTTTGTGTTCAATGGAACAAAAAATTATAAAGTCATTTTTCCTACAATGGTAGTCAATGGACTCCAAAAACTGTTTGGTTACAAGCATTCTTCCAAATATCTTCCAAATGTTCATCAGGACAAAGAAATATATACAGATTTGAAACAACTCAAAAGTGAGTAAATAGTGAACTATTCCTTTAATTTTGTATAGTGTTGCATTTATTAAATTAATTTGCTAAACGCTTTTAGTTTTTATTGACATTTGTTAAAATCATGTGGCAAGACTGTGTGAGTTTTCTTTATATTTATTTTTTAACTTTACATTTATTTATTATTAAAATGCACTAAGTTCTCAGTCATACATCAAGTTTTGCATTGCATATTGCACGTTTAGGTTAGTAACTAGTAACAATATGCATGCGTGTGGTCCTATATCCTTTTATTGACTCTTTTGATGGTACACACATGTTAAACACTTGACATCTCAACCACGTGCTCACCACATATGCTACCCCCATAGGCAGTGTGCTTTACACCCCCTTCTTGAAAGTGAATAAGAGGGAACTCTGAGACTGAGAGAGCTTCAGAGTCGAAAGACGCTCATCCATACCAGCAATGCCCATCATTACCCCAAGCACCAACGGAGTCATGCCTGAAGCAAAGAAAGCAGGTAAGATCTGCTGTCATTGCATCACCTGTATTTATATATTATTATAGTCAGGTTCACCAGTACACCTTGTTTTGCAAGAGCATTTTTAAATGCTGTACTGTCTTAATGAAAAAAAGAAGTTTAAAAGCTTTGAATGCAGTAAATATTGATGTAGCCTATATTTTAAAATGACAATGTATTGCATTTTTATAAGTACACTGTAAAAATGGTGCTGGCAAGTATAATAAATGTTTTGCATTGCTGTTCTTGCAAAAATTGTTTATATGTATATGATATTTTCATATTACATTTATAATATTTTATGTTTTTGGTATATTGAAGCTACAGGACATAAATTTTTTACATTTCTTTCAATGCTGTGCATGCATAGTACTGAATACCAGTTGTTTTATAATGGAAAAATATGTATCTCCAGCTGAGTAAATAATAGTAGTAATAATTCAGTTCAGACTATCCTATGCACCTGATGCAACCAGACCCCCCCCCTCCACCCGTATAGCTCAGGATGTACAGTATTTACAGCTCTGGTGACAGTACCCAAACTAAAAGTGTCACCACAATGCTGATTTGATTGAAGGTTATTATGACAGTTGTGTGTTGTGAATTCTCTGAGACAGTCGAGATCAGAGGGAAACAGGAAAGACTAATGTTTGACAGCATGAGGAGAGGGCACCTTGTGCATTATCCTCATACTATTACTCATCCAGCTCTTGTGTGCAGCTTAAGGTATCACAGAAAAATAATAATAGTCTTTACAGAGTAGCTCTTTACAGCTGCTCTGTTCAATCTTTCGCCAACAAACGGTTATAAATCATGACCTTGTACACTCTCTTTTGGCCCTGCATACATTTCAGGATAAGCATGTTGTCAAATATCCTCTAGGCTTTATGAAAAGACTTAAAGTGTCTTTTCACCAGCGTTCTATTTCAAGTAAAACTACACCAGTAGAACAGAATGTTGCATCGACCCTAATACATAAATTACACGATCGAATAATTACATTATCTAACGAATGCTTAACCATTCATAAATCTCAATAAGCAAAAATATGTAATGATTTACTTTGGTGATTTAGAGGTGTTTTAAATAGTTTACAAAAATAATAGCACTGAAGAATGAAATTGACAGACAAATAATAAACTGTGAAGCATTCCATTAGCATTGATTCGATTATCAGATTCATTTATTATCAATTTAAATTTCTTTAAGACGATAATATAGTTATTTCGTATCACTTTCACCCGTCGCCTTGAACATGTCTAACTCATCTGTCAACTCAACAACAATGTCACGCACGCACGCACGCACGCACGCACGCACGCACGCACGCACACACACACACTCGACTTCAATTTCAAGTCCAAGTTCATTTTCCGTTTGGTGTTCTTTAGTGGCATCACATTACATTCATAATTTGTATTGCCAAAGCATTTGCAAACATACCTGCACAGTGTATACAACAGGAACTTTTACATAAAATTAAAATAACCATTTTTCTTTTATTTCTAATATTACATCACTTTGATAAGACCCTCCTGCACATTCTTTACTGGATTCTTATTTTGTTAATAAATGACATTCCATCTTGTTGATCAAAGTGGTAATAAAGTGTAAAATACTCCTTTTTACAATTTGCATTGCATCAAAGCAGCTATAGATTTAGAAATGGAAGGTAAGGAAACATACACATACGTATCTATAAAATCATGTTTTTAATTGTGCATTTCAATTAATATCAATCAAACTGTAGTTGGGTTGTTTTGATCAATTAATAATAATTAACTAACACAATAAAAACTGTTTTTGCAAATAAACTCTTCATATATAGGCATCATGTACTATGCAACCTTAGTCCTTTTTTCTCCTGAGTATCTGGCAAGACTAAAAACGGCATGTGCATGTTACACCATGAGCGTGTAATTCTCAGTAATTTAGGTCAGCATGGAAACCAGCTCTCTGCAATGATAAAAGATCTGATCTAACTAATACTTGAGAACTTCTCCCATATGCTGGGATAGAGTGTCTTTCTCATGACCGTGTCTGATAGATTACACCTCTAAAATCTCCCTTTACAGTCATGAATCCCTCTATTTGAGCATCTGTCTGTTCATGTCATTTTCCGTCGGGCCTGTTTCAAGTAAGCAATCAACAGAGGGCCGACACTCACCATGAGGTTTTCAACACTTGGCGGGTAGCAAAATCAGATCCATCTCCTTCATTCTCAAATCATTATGCATTTCACATTGATCTAACTATCAAATAAGAACCGTATCGGTGTGCCCATTGCAGCAGGTTCCATGCCAGGGGTTGGCAAAGCACACCATAGACATGTCCAACACAAACAGCACTGTCACCGTGAACCCAAAACACCAAAGCCTAGGAAAGACCCTGAAGTCATCAACATAGTTGGCAAAGCTAAAAAAAAAGGTGACGTTCAACGGTGTTACACAACAGTCGAAGATTCTCAAGCAGGTCACGGTTGTTCAAGTTCATGTGATGCCGATATTATGTTAGGAATGGTATGAATCTGCTGAAGGTTGTTCAAGCACAAAACAACATGTTAATAACAAATCTGACTATATAATTAATGTTTCGTTTACAAATTACATTTAAGAAATCACAATAGGATTTCCATCATGCCACATTCTGGGTTTCACAGCATCTGTGATTTTTTATTAAATCAACATTGCAGATTTACTGATAGGCCTAAATTATGATATGGTTTCAAATCCCTCTCTCTTCAAGTCTCCCCTATCACATATACAACTGAGCTTTCTTATCTGTAAATCTCTATTATTATTAGTCTGTTAGTTTGGCCATTAGTCTTTTACAACGTGTTTATCTAGGCAGATGACCAGATCAGCGGTGTGAATAATCCCTTACAGGATTTAGGAGATTTTGAAACAAAGCCCTCGCACAGACCAATCCATGTACTTCTTGTTTACAGCATGTCCGTGTTCATCCTCACAAAACACCAGGGTCAAGAATCCCACCAAAAAAGATATCTACTGTATGCAGTCGCCCCCTTATATTGCTTATAATTTAAATGATTATTTTTAAAATAATTGTATACATATTTTAATACTTTTTAACATATTTGTTTATATAATTTTTGTTAAAAAAATAATAATATAAAAATATAATAATTTACATTTTTAGTCATTTTCATTAATCTTTTTTTATTATTTTTTTTATAGATCTTTTGGGTTGTAGACGATCTGTCATGGGTGGATGCCAATATATTTAACCAAAATATGCCAATGCCCAAAAGTCCACACGATTAATTTTCCTATCAAGTCTATCCACAAACAGATCAAAATAAAAAAATGCATCTTGAGACCTCTTTATACCCTGTTGTTTATTATTTTATCACCTTTTTATTTACATTATAGCACTAACTTAACATGTCAGTGTCCTACTTTGTATGTTTGTATGTGTAATTTTGGAGCCGTGTTCCATGACCATGGGTATAGAATGTAATATGTTGGCTGTCATGCACTGCCACCCCCCCTCTTGTTCTGAATGATTCACTCCATACCAGCCCCTATAAGGAAGAGCCTCTTAGAGAAGATGAATCAGGCTATTACTGATGGAGTGACCTGTCAGCAGCATATTCTTATCTTCAGCCCCGATCTCTTTACCGCCTCTGTCCTACATTTACATTTAGTCATTTAGCAGACGCTTTTTTCCAAAGCGACTTACGAATGAGGTAAACAATGGAAGCAAATAGAACAACACAAGGATAGCAGTACATAAGTGCAATAAAACTGGTCTCAGTAAGCCTACCACGGTATACTTTTTTTAAAGAATAGAAAAAGTAGAAAAGATAGTATTAGTGAGTCAGGTGTTGATGGAAAAGATGTGTTTTTAGCCGATTCTTAAAGATGGCTACAGAATCTGCTGATCTTGTCGCAACAGGCAGATCTTTCCACAGACGTGGAGCAGAGAAGATACGCGAGTGATTTTTGCCTTTTTGGGATGGACTGTACGCCCCATCCCTCTATATTTTACTCTTAGGTGCAAAGCTATTGATGGAATGTATATTTGCATTTACACCTAAGGATTTAATAATGATGTCAATCTGTTCCATAACAACGAGCCAAAATCTAGCCGTCATATTTAATAAACTTCACTTTGTACTCGTCTGTATCTCATAATAACTTGATGGCCTAATGGGTCTGTCATAATGTGTTAAGAGTCTGGTGTCTTTGATAACAGTCAGCTACCTACAGATGTTCACTCACAAATATAAAATAAACGAATTAAGGTTTGTGCCCTTGTTGATGTTCGGGATAAAAGATGATAATGGTGACAAAAATACAGTCTGTTCTCAGTGATTGTCAGCGAGGCCACAAACCGTGGTGGAGGTCTCGAACAGGTGTTAGAGCTCCCCGTTCTGAATGCACTGCATCGCAGCTGACCCCATCACTTAGGGGTGCGCTCTGGCACGAAACCCCATTATACTGATGTCAGTCACCCTCACACTGTATATACAGTATTTATAGTTAGTCAGGTGGTAGTATTAAAGGGATAGTTGACCCAAAACCAAAAATTCTGTCATCATTTATTGTCTCTGAAGTCATTCAAAACCTGTATATGATTTTATCTGCTGTGGAGTGAAAAAAACAATAATTTGAGAAATGTCTCAGTGGTTTTGTGTTAGTACAATGATAGTCAATTGGATTCAATGTTGTTTGGTTTCAAGCCAAAACACCCTGACTAAGAGCTGTTTCAAAAATCTTTACTTTTAAATGTATAGTTGTATAGTTTACTTACAAATGCAAATTCTGTTATTATTTACGCACTCTCATGTCATTTCAATGCTGTATGACTTTCTTTTTTCTGCAGAACACAAGAAAAGATATTTCTAAGAACGTTGGTAACGAAACAATACCGACACCCCCATCGACTTCCATTGTGTGGCCACAAGCCCACTGAGACATTTCTCAAAATATCTTTTGTGTTCCACAGAAGTAAGAGTTAAATACATGTTTTGAATGACATGAGGGTGAATAAATGATGACAGATTTTTTTTTATTTTTACCAACCAGCCCTGTGCTATACCACACATTACACCGTCTGAAGTCATGAACGCATTTGTCTTACTTAAACTGAATGACATCTTACACAGCCTCTGAGAATTATTATGACCCAAGGGAGTGGCCTGATACATTCACAATATAGAAATGAACAGAGCTCAGACATGATTCTGAGAATGTGCCAGCTGTGGATAGAAACTGTGCGTTAAACCTGTAAGCAGAGTGCTGGGCATAAACATGCCAACACCACTAACACTTTTGAAATGAGGCGCAGCAGAAAGAAAAAGTATTCTTGGAAACTGCTGTCAGAGCCTATGATGTGTGTACGTGGTAAATGTAAGTTTAGGCCTAGCATGCTTCTTAGATGTAACCTAACCCTTGACAGGCATGGGTAAACTATATGATTCAGTGCTAACAACGGCAGGGGGACATGAATGGCATACCTCGTGGTGATATATTAAACACCAGAGGTATAGAAGGGGGATGAGAAGGTATGATATGGAATGTGGGACAAGAGGAGTTAATAAAGGCCAGCACTGGTTGGTTCTTTGATTCGACTGACCGTCCTTCTATTTTCATCTCCACAGGAAGAAAAGGATCAAAAGCTGATATAAAACCTGCAGGTATGTTTGCATATCTAACATAACAAGTATACACAAGAGATTTTGTTAACTTGCCAGATTTAGCCACTGAATTTAGCCAAACCCAAATGATTTACAGGTCGAGTTTCTCATTGGTTAGATTTCTGGCCGCTCCCAGATTCCAGGACTTTCAGAGAGACGCTTACAGGATCTTTTTTCACAGATTAACACACTAGCATATATGGAAAACATACTATTTTTATAATAGAACAGATGTCCCACTTGTACACTTACATCAACATACCACGTAAATCTGCTAATATGGTTTGCATGTGTGATAATGGCCGTGACATTTTGAAGGTGAATGCAGCGCTGCTGCTGTCTTCACAGCTATCTTAATGGTGTTAATGGGCAAGGGGTCATAACACAATGGAAGTCACATGAAGCCCGAGCCCACGTTAGACAGGTGTTGTCAACAGGATTTTAAATCCCGGTATTCCATAGCGTGACCTCTTTCTTCTCTCCATTACAGAAAAGGCGCCGCCATATGACCCCGACATCCCAGAGCCCAATACTAGAGAGGAGTTAATGAAATGTACGCCTGGTACAAACACACACTCGTCAGTTTTAGGAATTGTTTTCGTTATACAGTTGATACAGGTACTTTTTTCTCTCCCAGTTTGGATGAATGTCTCTCTGGATGACAGAACTGCTCAGAAAATGTTGTGGCTGTCAGAAGGCGGAGCCAAGGTGTCACGTATGTCTGAGGGAGCGTGTCCTGTTCTGGACAGACCTGAGAGATATGAACATTCACCACAGGTACATAAGTCTGTATCCGTCTCTTTTGAATTTTTTTATTTATTTATGCTTTTAGAACATTCTTTTACCCACAGCCACTAAACGCATAGTTGACCCAAAAATGAAAATTCTGTCATCATTTACTCATCCTCTTGTCATTTCAAACCTGTTTGACTTTCTTTCTTCTGCAGAACAAGATATTTTGAAGAATGTTGGTATCCAAAAACCATTGGCACCCATTGACTTCTATTGTATGGACACAAAAGTCAATGGAACCAACATTTGTTTTACCAACATTCTTCAAAATATATTCTTTCAGGGCGATTAAATGAACCAAACTGTTCTTTTTTGTGTGAACTATCCCTTTAATGTACAAGGCTATATAAAAGATGCACTATTTAAGAAAAGTGAATTTTCTTAAATAACTTCTTTCTGTAATGTTCTCCTAAAGGTGCTGTGTAAGGAGGGTGTTTGGGGCAATCGTGGGTATTGGGAGGTGGACTGTGAGGGCTGGGTGGTGATTGGAGCGGTGTGTGAAAGCGCAGCACGGAAAGCTAAGGATGGTCCGTGTGGCCTAGGAGAGAATGACCTGTCATGGGGTGTGGGCTGGGCTGGCTCCTGCTACCATGTGTGGCACAACGCAGAAAACACAGAAGTCCAGGCTCCCCTCTGCCCCACCATTGGGATCTATGCAGACCAGCCTGCTGGAATCATCAAGTTTTACCTCGTGGTGGACGGAGACAACGGTTCCAAGGAGGTCAGAATGGTCCATCGGTTTAAAACAGCCATCAATGAGAAGCTCTACCCCGGTTTCTGGGTGGGCACAAAATCCTTCTGTTGGATTCGGAAGAAGGATCAGTAGGAGAGTAAAACCATGAAGGGCCGAGGAATTGTTGGATGGCAAAAAGAAAAAACAACAGGAGAAATGTTATAATAAGAACGTCACAATGGTTGTTTGTAAAACTTGACCAGAGATATCCTGTAATTCAGTTAACAATTTATTATGAAAAACATTTCTGTAAATCTAAACTCTTGTATCTAAATTAACATTTTAAAATACCAATGCAAGTTATTGCCAGCCTGTTTTAAATTCACTTTTATTACAGTCAGCTGGTTGGCAAGAAATCTATGAACAACACTTTTACAACAAAAACAGTACTGTCTTGTGAACCTTTAAATTAAATTGTGTTACCCAAATTGCTTTACTTCAACCAGTTACTTTATTTATACTAATAAATGTGTTTAGATCTGAATAACTTTATATTATTCCATGTGAAGACAAATATATTGAAGACATTGTAGTATCTCTGTGCATATAAATTACTTGATAAAAATACCAATTTGTCTTATCTGTTGTTTACTTGGGATCTTTTTAAAACATGACTTATGTCTATAGGGTTATATAGGGCAAGGCAAGTCCAGCATTATGGATGTGACATTAGTCAAAACTTGAAATATAATTCTCAGAAAATGTATTTATTACCAATGTGTTAAATTATTGGTTTATATTTTACTAAACCCCAGAGAGATCAGAAATATTTCAGTCAATGCACAAGTTTTTGATGAGATAGAAATAAATTCATGCATTATGGATGTGACAAAAAGGACACACATTTTTGAGAGACTGCATACTTTAGGACTTCTGTAATTTGAAACCAGCAATAATACCCAACAAATGGAGAAAGAATGTCTCTTGATAGAAAAAGATTATTATTATAATTTTAATGTGCCCTTTTATAAGGAATATGCACTGTAAAATTTTTTTTGAGATTGTAGTCAGCTGAACTTAATTTAGTAAATTAATCAAATGGTTTTGTCCAATCTTGTTGAGTTGAATCAATTATGTAAGTTATCTCAACTCTTGGAAGTCAGTACAACTCAAAAAATCCAATGCAAAATAGAAAGAAACGTAAAAAGATGAGTTTAAAAATTGCAGATTTTTTACAGTGTGGACCGTTATGGATGTGACAATTCCATTGTGGATGCGACAATTCACTTTCCTGCCTATGTAAAACTATGCTTTAAAAAATATTTTTTTTTAATTATTCAAAAACTTAAAGAGAGACATCCCATTGATATTTAAACCACCAAATATTGACATCTGACCTATCAGTATGGTGAAAACCTTGACATTTCAGGAAGGATTAGCACTGCCCTCTGCTGTGCCCATGAGGCATTGTGCTTCCACATTGTAAATCTTGCAACAGTCTTTCTGCTTAAACTTCAGACATTTAGAAGCAAAAGACACAATTCAACAACAAACAACTGTTTTATTCAAAATGAATTTACTTAAACATTAAACAGCTGTGAAATGTTTAAGATGGACACATAGCTAGTTCACATATGTAGTGTTGTAAACCCTCACATTCACACCTCAGTCTGTTCCAGAAAAATTATGACAACAATATAACGTGCACCAAGCACATTAAAATGCAAGGATGCACTTACAAGAGACAGTTCACTTAAAAATAAAATTCTGCATCAAATCAATTCAACAAATTAAGATGTCAAATAAATGTTAGTGACTGACATCCTAAGTCTTCCTTTCATTAAACGGATAAAAATGTTTGTCAAAACGTCTCCTCAAGGTAAAGTCATACAGGTTTGAAACAACATGAGTGACAGAATTTTCTTTTATTGGCAGAACTATCACTGTTTTACAGTCGAAAATTCAGAACATTTGTGATATCAAAACTTAAGAATGTCAGAACCTTCAGAACTAAACTAAACCTGAAAAAAACTCCATCTGTCCTTTTTTTTTTTTACAAAGCACTGATTATGAAAATCTTCCGGACAGTATTTGAAATACAGGCGAGTGCACACAGGTAAGAAGTGACATCATTTGTAAGCATTTACATTTAGTCAGCTTTGGCAATCTTGCCAGGGAATATACACTACTGAACTCACCTGAATCCAGCAGTCTATATCTCCAAGTACATGTAGTGTGTGCAAATGCAAAATGCTCCCCTGGTGATAAAAGTGTTGAGTATCTCCATGTGTAAATAAGCTCACATACGATCAGTAAATCCCACACTGCAGAGGACAATAACTGAAAGAGATTAATCATGCAATGATGTACATTTGCTCACTTAGTGTTTCTCCAAATAAAACGCACTACACAACTAAACTCTGCCACAACTGTTTGGTCTAAACCCATCAGAAACTTCTTTCAATTTCAAATTGCGCTCACTCGTCCTGCTGCAAAAATAAATGTTTGCTATTAAAAGATTCTGTCATGTTCAATGCGATATAAATACTTATGATATTCAAGAGAAGTTTTAGGTTTTGGCAACGTCTTTGCTAAAAATATCCATCAAACCATGTTTCGCTGTCTTATAAACTCTTCCGCTCAGTTCCCTTTCACACACAAACAAGCTTACTGCCCCCCCATCCTTTCTCATGCAGACACACACTCAATCGTACATACACACATTTGTCTTCTCTCAGGGCTTGAGAGAGAAGTCTCCCGTGTTAAGACGAGGTCGCGGCAGTGCTCCAAACATCTCTGTTCCATCTGTGGCCCCCGGAACCAGCAGAGCTTTCATACTGGCAGCTATGTGATCTAAATCTGCACAGCCCACCTAGAAGACAAAAGACCATTTCCATTAAGCTAAAGTGTAAGTGTGATAAACATGACTACTAAATGACAGGTATAAAATATATCAAGCATTCATATCATTTTTTACAAAATAGGCCAAATTACTGTCGTTATCTCACAAAAAAAAAACGTTTTTGCACCAAATGAGCTAATTAACTGGAGTTTATTACACAGCAGTTCTAATGAAAACTGACTTTCATAATTTTATGTAAATCTAAACCTATTTGAATGGTTTCTGCAGAACCGAAAAGATATTTTCAATAATGTTGATAACCAAACAATACTGGACCCCATTGACTTCCATTGAATAGACAAAAATCGAGACTTTTTTCAAAATATTCTCTTTTGTGTCGCACAGAAAAAAAGAGTTGCCTCGCGGTTTTGAGTGAACAAATGATGACAGAATATACATTTTTGAATATAAATTTTTTGGGAATATACTGACCCGCTCTCCGCTGTGGGAGTCGCCCTGCTGTGCGTGGTTGTTCCGGTAGCCCCACACTGGTACAGACACAGGCAGAGAACGTGCCATTGCCATGGAGTTAGAAGAGCGAGATGCCAAGTGACCCATTGCCAAGCCACGTGGAGGGGGAGGGGCTTCCTCACTTAGTGACCCTGCCAGCAACAAAAGAATAATTAACCAATTTAGCTGCTAAAATTATCCTTTTTTATTTCAGGACATGGCGAGTGGTCACCAGCTAATGAAGATGAAACCAGCTTACCATCAGTGCTCTCCTCCTCTCCATCAGACTCAAAAAAGGGCTCGCAGTCCCGGGACAGAGAATCCTCATCCATCGAGAAGACCCCTGAGAGAGCGGATCATATTGATCTTAAATTCAAATATCATTGCAACAGTAGAAAACATCTTCCTATACCAATACACGACATGAACCTACCAGCCGATTCATTTAGGTTACGCCGCCTTCCGTCCAAATTGTCATCCTCTTCTTCCTCGTCCTCTTCCTCCAAGTCCAAAATGTCTGTTATTTTTCTTGCCTTCTCACCTTCATCCATCGCTCTCTCTCGTTCATGTTCTCCATTCCCAGGCTGGCCAATGGCAGCAGCTGTGCTGTAGATCGACGGGTAGCTCTGCGAATAAAGTCTTGTATTGGGACTAACACTGCCAACTCCATCGCCAGTCAGACCCTTAATAACAAAACAAATCATGAGATGTCACTTTTTTTCAATTCCACTAAACTAACTGAGATAACAGGCACTAGAAAAAGTCACCACAATCACCACTCACCAGCCTTGCAGAGGGCACATCCACGCCAAGTTTGGCTCCTCCCTCTCCTATATTCAAACGCGCATGTCTCTGTGCCGTCAGTACAGTGGTGGAGTGCAGCACTGCGATGTCATCCATGTACCTCCGTGAAGATTCGGCTAGTGCCCCTTGACCCCAAACGTGATATGCATAATCGCACTTCCTGCTTCCGGATGGCAAAATCCCACCTCCTTCGTGATTCCTCGCTCCGTCGCACTCAGCCCCCGTGGACCTGAACTTCTTGTAAGCGGTCAAAATAGCTAAATCACACCCGGACTTCTGACTATAAACCTCAGCTGCAGCGAGCAGTGCCAGCCAGCTCTCCTTATGATTATCTGGGATCTCAGGATTAGAGGATTTGGTGATCGAGGCCATGATAGGTGCAGAATAACTAACGTTGCGTTTATCTGTTTTTGGGACACGTTTTGGAATGTTAAAATGCTGGTGTCAAATCAGGATGGGTGTTATTTGCCTACTAGCTGAGTTTGTGCGTCTATCTCCTGCAATTCTTAGTGTGTTATACATGTGTTTAACACTCTTTGGTAAAAAGAACTTGGTTTTGCTGATGGGACGTCTATAAGAGGCACATTTGTAATGTAGTGACAGTGTCTGCGTGCATGAGAGAACTAGGGGAGAGAGGAAGGGCGTCACTTGCTGGTGTTACCTAAAAAAAACATTAATAAATTATGTGGGAATCATTTTAAATATCAAAAGAAACGTTTGTTTGAATTCGTGCACAATTCATATGCATTACGCAGTTGGATTTGTTCTTAAAACCAATTCGCTCGACTGAACACCAAACATATCAACCCCAATCACTTTGAGGGGTACACCGCACCTCCATTCCTTCGCACGTGCCGCACACGTACGCGCTTTAAACGTTTCGTTTTTAATGTTTTTGTGCAACAATAAAATCGATCTGTAGGCCTGTTGTGCATGCAGCGAATCTGTATCTCTCGCATTTGTGACACACAGCCAACCCGACGAGAATTTTCGCCTTGTTTGTCAATGGCAGCTTTAATATGTAGGTTACGAAACTGTCCGAATAAGTGGCAAAACAACGAGGTGTTTGCATTGCGCCATACACTGATTTTAAGCTTGTTAATCGCTTTACTGGTACCTGGCCAAGTCAAATGCAGGCAGGCCAGTGCGCTCCAACGTTAGCAACGCAGCTAATAACAAACCCAGCGTTTGTTCGTCTGTTTTAACGTTTTGCATGAAGGGAAATGCATTCCATTCATTGTGAAAATAAAGAATGAGACATCCACTTACACGCTTGATATCCTCCCTCTTCTGTCAGTCTTCATTCAGTCCCAAACTTTATTAAACCCTCTCAGTTGGAGCCTCTTGCCTGTGCCCGTCTCTCCCCTAGACTCTAGCGCAGCGACGTGCACAGCGCTGTTTACAATAGAAGACGCACGAACGCGCAGTGGGCGTGCGCCTCCACGCATAAAAACCTAAAGATGCAACATATAACGCACATATATACAGTATGTTACCTGTATATATCTGAAATACATTAATAATGAATTATATGACATTACATAAAAACTATTATTTTGTGGCAAACACCAAAAACGTTCCAGTTTTAAGGACCTGCTGGTGTTATAGATTTGTTTACACCAATTGTTCAACATATAAACATTTAAAAGCTGCCAGGTGGGATTCTAGACCTCAAAACAATAATTTTCCATCATTGGGGCATATTAATGAATAAAGTACATATTTATCTTTACGCACCATATTATGGTTGTGACAAGTTCATGAACTTATATTATCACTAGCTATTTCCTTATTGTATGATATTATTATATATTATTACATTACTGATTTATTGTTTGGCTTATCATCTTCATATGTATGTAGCCTATAGGATTATCCTTATTTAATTGACTTTACATACCGATATCTTTTTGAATTCACTTAATGTTCTCTTTAAGGTGTTTGTATACTTTTAATATGTTTTATAGTCACAAAATTGTTATTAAAAAAGAATTCATAAGATCTATGTACCTGATTGGCTGCTGCAGAGGGGGCGGTGTCCTACAGAAAAAAACGGAAGTGAGATTGTTTTGGTCAAACTACGTAGCATCAGAGGTATGGAGGCGAAGCCAGAGAGTCACAAGGTGAGCAGTGGTAGTCTTTGCAAATACCATTGAGTTTATGTCGTCGTTTTAATATTTGACATGACATCAACCAACATTCTATGTAAAGCTTTGATCTTTTCACGCGTTTACTTTCACTGGATTTCAATAGTTTCCGAAAGCTTTAGCTAGTTAGCTAGTGCGCAGTCTGTTGACAGGGTTCGCTCGAGTTTGATGGTTTAGTCATTGTCATGGCTTTGTCATCATGTACCGATATGCATTACATCACTGTCACAAGCGTAGATCGGTGGAATGTTATTGATCGACTTAACTGGTAAAACCAGTAACGTTAAATTGCTTATAAGATCTTAAACCATTAATTGTTATGGAGAGTTGAGGGATCCAACAGTTACTGTGGATTCTTCTCTTTGTTATGTTTTGAATAGTGTATAATATGTGGATATATTTAATACAAATAATCATCAAAGTATAGGATATTTTTACGTTTGTTTTCTTGTCGGATTTTGTTATATAAAAGCTCAAATGGCAGTCAGTTTAATTATGTCAGGGAATAAACAACATATTTTAGCCCTAGCAACAACTTATTGTTGTGTTATTGGAAAAACACGTTGATTATGTTTGTTTTAATGCTATCAATAGGAACAAACCTGAACTATTTTAACCCTTAAACAAAGTGTTAATGTCTTAAATTAAATCTGTGTTTTGTTGACATTTAATCTTACTTTAAAAGTGTTGTATTATGTCATTCGTCAGCTGATTTTTGAGAAGGAGGGGGTTTATCTCCACACCAATGCCAAGAGAAGCAACCAGGACACAACCATCCCTGGCTTTATTCGGATAGTTGAGCGGGTAAGACCTGCATGTTTCTGGATGTCTTTATTCAATAGTTTTGTTATTATTATTAAACATTAGACTTTTATGAATTAATTTGAAATCATTTATGTTTCCTCCAAAACAAGAATAATCCCCAATTTGTCCCAGCCACTACTTTTGTCAGTCATGTTGAATTCATGCTGTCATAAATAAGAAACACAGTAAGGCATTATGGATAGGAGCCAAAGATTGTCAGACATGTTGGTTTTGCAATATAACATCCAGAATGGTTATACATGGCCATTGTTTACTGCTGTGGATGCCATGAAGAAGGTTAACTCCTTAGAATTCGAACATGCCGCCTGAGGTACAAAAAACATTCAAAATGAGATCTTTGGAATGCTCAGGGGTTTTAAACACATTTGTCTTAAAAACAAAGGTGCTTAAGTTAAAAGGTTCTTCACAGCGATGCCATAGAAGAACCATTTTTGGTTTCACAAAGAACCATTCAGTCAAAGGTTCTTTAAAGAACATCTCTTTCTTACCTTTTTATAATCTGAAGAACCTTTTTTCGCCACAAAGAACTTTTTGTGACACAGATTTTTAACACTATTTACACAATTAAAAAAACAATGAAACTATATGAGGCTGGATATATTTATTTGACATTTGAACTTGTGCAGGATGGAGAGCCAGCAATGGAATGGAGCCCTATTGAGGATGATGGGAGAAACGCTCCTGCTGTCTTCTACACCAAAAAGGTTGGTAGAAAACGGGAAGAATTGAACACTCTTGTTGCTTGTCAGGGATCAAAGTTCACAAACTCGGTTGGGTTGGGTTGGCACTGCAGTTTGTATTCAATATTGAACAATGTATTTCAATTTACTTATTATGCAGTAACAACTATAAATACACTTTAGGTTAAGTTCTCTGAGAAGTGTGAACACTGTGGTACTATCAGTTCTTTGTGTTTGTTTGAGATAGCAACATTGGCTTAACCAGCAGTGTGATTGTTAGGGAAGGGATTAGGTTTATCTGACAAAAAGCAGATTTGGGGAGTGTTTGGTGACCATACTTTGCAGTTTCATGTATTGTGCTATTTTAACCTTTAACCTTGTCAAGGAAGTCACTCAAATCTCTCATTCTGTTTTTGAAAGGATGGGGAGGGAGGGGAAGAAGAGACTAAGTTTGACCCTGGCTATGAGCCAGACTGGGCCGTCATCAGTACAGTCAAGCAGGACAGACAACAAGTGCGTCCACCAGTTATGGAAACAGGTACTGCGAAGATGCTTTGTGTGCATCTTTTTCCCAGCACACTAAATGTAAAAGTAATGTTGTTGATCTTTTTTATATTTGATCTTTTTTGTTATCTGTTGGCAGGTCACTGGAGTTCCTTCTCTCTACCCCTGTCAGAGCTGTACTCCCTGCGAAGGGCTCGGTTTTCTCTGGGCAGGAACTTCATGGTGTTGACCACCAGAGGGGGCGATCCTCTCCCTCCACTGCACTTCCATCGAGGGGGCACTAGAGAGCTGCTGAAAGCCATGCAGCGTTACATCAGACTGGCCCCGTGAGTCACATTCAATACCTATCTTTTATGTCTACTCCTCAACACTTTTGCATTTTAGTACCTACATACTTGCATTCACAATGCCGCATTTGGGCCCGCACCCTATCTTAGGTCTCCCTTGGATGGTAGACTCTTTCTGGCATACCCGCATGATTCTGGAGCCTTGTCGCAGTCGTTCGATGAGCTGCACCTCTTTGATGATACCAGTGCAGACCTTGTCTCTGTAAGTCTACGGCCTGTTTGTTATTTTTAATAGTGGTTTTCTAAAGCCAGACTTATAAACGTTCACCTGATGGTTGTACTTACAGAGGTTCATTCAAGACCCTTACGCCACCACGTTCGGTGGGTTCTCCAAAGTGACTAACTTCTTCCGGGGAGCACTCAGGCCTCCAGACTCGCCCCACAGTAACCGCTCGCCACAGGATGCTCATGGTCCCCACCCGAGTGATGAGGAGCCTGGCTTTGAGCTCATCACTTGCGTGAGTTACAGAGATTCTCATGTGTCCATTTAGTAGTGTGTCGATTTAGTACATAAATATAAATAATGAGCATTTCATGTTTCTCAAGGGGGCAGAGCTTGGCCCCAGACCGGTTGTCAAAAGAGGAGAACCTTTGGATAATTGGGATCAGTTTTTGGATGCAGAGGGGCGTGTCACAGATCCACAGCGAGTCAAGGAGCTGGTGTTTAGAGGGGTGGGTCAATTTTTTAATGCATAAATGTACAGAATTCAGATTTTTTTTCATATGCAATCTTTTTCTTACATTCCACTATGACATGAATTTATAACTGAGCTTTCCCATAGAAACATTTTTTTACCGTTTTTATTCTTCCAGGGCATTGATCCGTCTCTGCGGAAAGAGGTGTGGAAATTCTTACTAGGATTCTACCCATGGAATAGCACAGCCAAAGAGAGAGAGGACATTCTTAGGGTCAAAACGTGAGCTTTCCCCTTTTATTTGTAAATAAAGTTTCAGGACTGCAGTTTCTGCATTTGCTCTCTCAGCTTTATATAGTTTTCTATTGTGATTTGATCATTTTGTGGTTTCCTGTATCATTTCTTCGTCATACTCAGCTGTTTAGGTTTTATTTCAGCACATGATACATATTTTTTACATCCTGCTAAGAATATGCTGATGTGATATGCATTATGATAAAAGTGTATACTAAGAACATAATGTATTATCTTTATTATTTCTCTTCCAATAAAAAAAATTGATTTTATTATTGTATTGTTGTTTAATGTTTGTTTATCTGTGTTTTAAACAGAGATGAGTATTTCAGAATGAAGGTTCAGTGGAAATCGGTTAGTGAAGAGCAAGAGATGAGGAACTCTCTTTTCAGAGGATATCGTAGCCTAATAGGTCAGTTCATTTGTCTGTCATCTGTGTTGTGTGCTAGTCCCTTCCCTCAAGTCTTCACTTGAGATGGGTTCTGCATCAGCCCTTAAACCTGCTGATCTAAAACCAGTGGGAAATCACTAATTTGTTCTTTTCTGATTTGTACAGAACGGGATGTAAATCGAACTGACAGACACAATTCCTTCTTTTCTGGAAATGAGAACCCAGGACTAGCGCTGCTCAATGATGTCCTGATGACATACTGCATGTATAACTTTGATCTAGGCAAGTCTTTTTGTAAGTCATGTTATTCCACCTAATATTCACCAGAGGGCACTGTTTTATCAAATTTTCTCTCGTTGCTTTCTAGGTTATGTCCAGGGGATGAGTGATCTACTATCTCCTCTCCTTTTTGTTACCCAGAATGAGGTGGAGTCCTTCTGGTGTCTGACAGGCTTTATGGATCTAGTGGTCAGTATACACTCTTGTGTACTGACTGTGTATTGTTTAGTTAATGCAGGGGTTCTCAACCTTTTTGACTCCAAGGCCCCCCATTGTATTCAACATTATTCAAAGCCCCCCCTCACAGAAACTCAAAATTTCTACCCATTAAAATATTTTAGAGCTTGACATGAACTAGAAAAACGTATTCATTATTCAAATGTCTTGTCTCCTTGTGGCTGCGGCCCCCCTGTTGGGAACCACTGAGTTAATAAGAGATTCTGTGTCCTCAGCACCAAAACTTTGAAGAGTCTCAGGAGGCCATGAAACAACAACTCCTTCAGCTCAGCCTCCTACTCAGAGCAGTTGATCCAGAGCTGTGTGACTACCTGGGTAAACGCAAATATATTGTATATATTACATATATTTTTATATTTTATTTACTTATTAAAACACACACGGCCTTAAAATACTAAAGCTACAATAAAAAATAAACGTTAACATCTGTCTCTCTGTCAGATTCTCAAGACAGTGGCTCGCTTTGCTTTTGTTTCCGATGGTTACTGATTTGGTTTAAGAGAGAATTCTCTTTTGAAGACATTCTAAGTCTCTGGGAGGTAAGAGAAGTCAGATTTGTAAACCACAACACGTCAGCACACTATTACATTTTATTCACAACTATCAGGTTATGTATTTTACTTTAGTTAAAAGATCATCCTTTGATATTTTTTAGGTCTTTTGGACACGTCTGCCTTGTGAAAACCTTCACTTGCTAATGGCCTGTGCCATTCTTGAATCACAAAGAGGAGAGCTAATTGGCTCAAATCATGACTTTAATTCAATACTTAAGGTTTGTATAGAATTGTTTTAGTCTGTGGACTCAAAAGCCATTAGAACATAAAGAGTTAAGTTAAAAAAGTTTCAAGTTTGTGTATGTTTGTTTACAGCATATTAATGAGCTGACCATGAAGCTGGATCTGCACACACTGCTCTGTGAAGCAGAAGCTATTTATTTGCAGCTGACCCGTTGCAAGGTAAGATGGCACAGTGCTCAAAGTTACCATAAACATATATTATGTAATACATAATGTCTCTTTTTCCTCAGGAGCTTCCTGTAAAAGTGCAGGAAGTCCTTGGATTGCATATCCCGTCAAGCTCAGCAGAAGAGAGTCCAGACTCAGAGCCCAGAGAGACTGACACCCTGCTCAGCCAATCAGAGGCAAGAGGAGCTACAGCCTGCCAGTCTTATAATGGGCAGACACCACAGTGCCCGCCTCCTACATACCCCTGATTCCAGTAGTGAGGATTTTAATTGTGAATATATTCCAAAAGAATGTTGATTAATACATTGTTTCTGAATTTTTGGTGAATAATCCAGAAAGAAATTGACAACTGCAGCAACCTAATAAAAAATGAGTTTTAAACGGTTCTTTCCTGAGAGAGGCATTTTCAACATGCTGTCTGTGGTGTATGTATGACTGTGGGCATTGCAGATAAGTAACGGAAGAGAAACTCGTGCATCCTGTGATGCTTATAGTGTGTGAATAATGCTGCAGCTCAATTCATATTTTCTGCTACAAAGGAATTGTATATCTCATTGTTGAGGTGGGTATGTGTTTTGGAGTTATTTTTCTTTATGCATTTGTATATTATTGTGTAGTCTAGTATTTCTCAATGCCTGTTGTCTTTCGCAGAGATTGTTACTTTCAATATCAATATAACACTGTGCATGTAATGTGGCAAAAACTTGTAATTGGCGCATAATCATAGAATAAATTATAAATAAATAACTGTTATTTGTTTTTAACCATAGTGCAATTTAATGTTTTCACATGATTAAAATCCAATAAAACCTTTTGTAACTGATCTTTGTTGAAATTCAGCCTGGTTTTTTATTTTCTTGTTAGTGATGCTTGCCAAGGTTTTTTTTTCAGAAAAATGTAGAAGTCTAGTTGTGTTTGTGTTATTCCTCCATTGCTTTTCCCTTTCAACGTTTTTAATGACATTTGTATGCCTTGTAAAATAAATGAACAGATTCTCACCAGTGAAAGACTTCAAATAGTCCAATAACTTTGTGATGAGAACTTGAAAATATTTTGACACTAAGAAAAGTAAAACTGTGAATTAATGAAGCAGAAACTCTTGTTCAATATTTTGACATATGTTTTGTTAACCCGTGAAAATTTATGTTTGGCACTGAACGACACGGCCCATGTGCCACAAAGGCGGCACCAGCGCAGCCCTCGCACAGACAAACACATTCACACACTCCATCAGCAGGTGTCTGACTGGGGTTAAAAGATCAGGCTAAACGGGGTCACTGTTTTCCACTGTCCTAGCAAATGAGGTGGAAAATGAGGGGCGGAGAACCACGCCTCTCTCTCACTGGCCCTCTCACTGCTCTTTCTGTTGTCGGTCCTCTTCTTTTCTCTCTCTCCGTTTCTACCTCGCCCACTTTTTTATTTTCCCACTGTGTTTCAATGAATACAGCTGCAGCTTATGAATTTAGCATGGCACTTAAACAGCCCTGCGATCTGCCACCCTTCATTGTCTTATACACAAACACACACTTTCACTCCTGAGACTCATCTTGTCCCTTTCATGACCAGCGTGACCTTGCTTTTACTGGTGTAAAGAAAACGTCTAAGTGCCTCATTCAAACTCAATCTGCCCTGAGTTAAGCTCTAGTTAGTTTTCAGGGGATAAGACTGTTTGAACAGCTCTGTAGTATGTGAGTCAAGTCACTCTTTGTGCATTTGAGAACTTTATCTGGTTTTGAACAGCAATAGATGTGTGATTGAGCCTCTTTTGCTGATATGTGTCTCTGGTTGAGTTAGTCAATACTCTTTGACAATTCTTTCTTTTTGACTGTGAATGGGGAAAATATGAGCGTAAATTAAGTGAAGAATCTGAATCTGCAAATTTTTTGCTTCATTATTTCACAAGTTGGCTTGTTGTCTGGGATTTTCAGACCACCCCACATTACTTTGGTTAAAGGGATAGTTCACTCAAAAAATAATCAATATTTATTTACCCACATGTCATTTAAAACTCATGACTTTTTAAATTCTGTGCAATACAAATAAGATATTTCGAGGTTTTGTGTCCATACAGTGGAAGTCAATGGGGGCCAATTTTGTTTGTTTGGTTACCAGCAAAGCAAACTAAAAAATATATATATATTTTGTGTTCTGCGGAAGAAAGTCTTACAGGTTTAGAGTTACATGAGTGTGTAAATAATGAAATAATTTTTTGTTTTCTGATTTTTCCTATAACCCTCAGTAATCTTATAGAGATTTCAATATGTTTCAATATGTTTCTTTTATCTTTATTGTTAGATATAGCTCCATACGCCGTGTGTCAACAATTGCATCATTCAATTGTATTTTAGTTTGTTTAATGAAGAACATCTGATATATATTTCACAGTTTGATGAAACATGTCTGAGTTCTCTGAAATGTTCTTATATATGAAAGTTTTTAAACTTTTAGAATTTATAGTCAGTAGAATTCTCATGACTAAAAACACATGTTCTAAAAATCTATCCACAGCATATAGAGATTACAAAATAATATCTGTCAAAATACCACAGCTGTGCAAATAAATTACGAGACCACTGCAAAATTAATGAAATGAATTGTCTTTTCATATGTATGTTATTATATAAAGTGATCATTTCTGTGTCAGTCTGTGCATGTGACAACAAATTTCTCTTACTTTACCTTTCCCATTGGTGACCTTGGACAACAAAACCAAGGGTCAATTTTTCGAAATTGAGATTTTACATCATCTGAAAGCTGAAAAAATAAGCTTTCTATTGATGTATGATTTGTTATAGGACAATATTTGGGTGAAAAAAAAAAAAATATTGAGAAAATTGCCTTTGAAGTTCTTAATCAGAGGCACTGTAACAGGTCATCCACTCACAAATATTAAAGTCTTTATATATTAATGGCAGGAAATTACAAATATCTTAATGGAACGTGATCTCTACTTAATATCCTAATGATTTTTGGCATAAAAGAAAAATATACAATGTATTTTTGGCTATTAGGCAATTTAAAATGTTCCTGTGGTTTTGTGATCCAGGGTCACATTTCATCCCCTTTTTATTTGAAATAAAAATATTGTTTTATTTGCATTTATTTGCAAAAAAAATAACAAAAAGAAGCAATGTTTTCAAACATTAAATGCTGCAGAGAAAAAAAATCTTATTATATTTATTAATAAAGTTGGAAAAATGAATATTTGATGAAATAAGACTGATTTTAATCTGAGTCTTTATGCGTCTTGGCATGCTCTCAGTCTTCTTTATTGCTGTTTGGTGACTCCTGAGGCTTTCTCTTGTTTGAATTCAACAGATGAAATGTAGAAATGCTGATTAAAAGCAAATTTTGTCACGGCCTCTGCATCTGTACAATCTGTAAAAGACTTGAAAATGTGTTTTCCTAAACCCGCATCTTCCAGTTTTTCAAATACCTGTGTGTACACATGACAAATCCAGTCTTTAACTCTTCACTTAATGTGACCTGCTGTGACCGTGAGGACCGTCTAGTGTGGAGTGTGTGAATGTAAGTGGGAGCAGAAGGCCAAGCACTGGTGTCTGACAGTGATTTGTAAAGAGAGACAATACGCCTCATTGACCTGCCCGGCTCCACTGTCTGTTGCACATACCTCACCCGGCCCTCCCGTGAGGACTCACCGCTCTTTAAACACGACACCATATTGCCACAGGGCCAGGGAGGGGCTGAATGTGTGTTGTGTGAGATTGACAATGAGATTCCACAGAAAGTGTGTGTGGGGGAGTGATGGGATATTAGGTGGCACGTGAGTAACGTGTTGACGAACACAAAAGCCGCACACTTCGGTTTTACTCCTCCGTCTCATTCTCTGTCTTGCACTCCTGTGTCAGATTTCAAAAAGCTTTTCCATCTGCCTGATGTCATTTATGACCTCAAAAATCAGGTGTTCTGGCTCAGTTTCACTCTTTGAAGGTTTGTTACATATTCTAGAAAAGGAGAGCCGTCCATGCTTAAATGTTGCTCAAATTTAGTGTTGGGATTTGTAAAAAAATACCCGTAACCCTTCGTTTGAAATGTCCAAGCATCCACCCAGCAGTACCTTAGCAACTACGAACAACTTAGCAACTGCATAGCAACACCCTAACATCACAGTTCAAGGCTAGTGTATTGTGGGCATATTACATATCCTGTAATTTAATGTATAAATCCTTCTGAACCCTTGTATCGCCATATTCTGTGATATTTTTGCCGTAAATCATTATTATTAGTCACCCTTTATGTTTGTCACTGGATGTTGCAAATATTTAATCAATAAAACATATAATAAAATGCTTGTCAACTTTGGCAACACAGTATTTAAGCATTTAAAAAGTACAGCTCATTTGAACATCCGAGTTTTCACAAGGACAGCGACAATATAGATGTGTATATATCCCACTTTTTTTCTTGTACCCGTCACTGTCAACAAACAGCCCAAATCTTTTTGTTATTCATTCTCATTGTCACAGCTTGGAGATGACCTTTTTCTCTCCTCTCTCTGTCGCTTTCGCTCTCTTTTTTCTTCGCTCGCTGACGGTGACAAGCTGTTGCGCTGTCCCTCTGGGTTACTCCCTCTCTCCTCCCTCCCTCTCTCGCTCATTCTCTCTCTCTCCACCTGTTGATGCCATTGTTGCTCAGCCAGCATTAAGGTCTTTTATTCTTTTACTCTACTCATTTTACACACCCCTCTTTTATTCTTCCACTTTCTCACTTTATTCGTCACTAGTCACTCCTTCTCCTCGAAGACGTATAAAAGAGGAAACAGGAGAGAAGAAGGATAGAACAACAAGAGACCACCGGAGAAACACACGCACAGAGACACTCACCAGCACACATTTACTTTTTCAGCACTTTGAGGAGAAACTGGCACTATATTTAATCTTTTAGTACATTTGGTCTTACCCACAGTGTTTAATTCTCAGGGCAGTAACACTTCTGTTTAGTACTTACACACTTCACTCACATCTTGGAACACAACTGCTGGCAGGAGGGATGTCTGTGTCTCTGTGGTGTGAGGAGGAAGAGGTCCAGGACAGGACTCAGGGTCGGGAGTCTTCAGTCAGAGCCCCCTGGGACCCAAGCGCCTCTGGACTGAGGGTTATTCAGAGACTCCTGCAGTCAGAGGGACGATACCTGCCCTCTCCGCTCTATACCTCACTCATCCAGAGAGATCCTCAGCGGAGAGAGGAGCTGGCCAAGTGGACCATGGAGGTAGATTTTGGATATCTGTAATTTGGGCTTTGGTATCAACATTGCTGGGATTTTTTCTGAAACTCTTAAAGAAACACTCAAGACAACTAGAATGTATTTATGGAGCATTTGTTCTTCTTTCCATTTCATTGCTGCCTGCCTAGAATAAACTACAGATGTTTCACTTGTGATTTTTGTTTGCTCTGCGTATTTTTTTGACTATTCTTTACTCTTACGAATGGCCTATTGTTATCATGTACAGTAGAGCTATGTTTTTGTAACCCTTACTGTATTATTGGAGAACTTTAAATTATGATGAAGCATATTAAACTTATGATGACAGCAACATAGATCTTCGATCCAAAAATGTCAGACTTTAAGATTTCCGTGTTGTTGAAAACGTATCTCTTCTGTGTTTTTATAGGTGTGCTGTGAATGTGATTGTGATGAATCTGTATTCCCCCTGGCTGTCTCACTGTTGGATCGGTACCTGTCTGCCACTCTATCCCTGCCTGTCTCTCCAACCTGTTTGGCTGCTGCTTGTGTCCTGGTGGCCTCCAAACTAACAGAATGTGACACAGTTAGTGCAGATACCTTGTGTGCAGCAGCTGAGTATGACTTTCTGTCATCCAACCTCCGGGTAAGTTTACTATATATGTATGTTAATATTGATTTTTAGTTATTTATTGTTTGTTTGTTTGTTTATTTGTAAAAATATATCTAATCTGTGTATTTCTCAACAGGAAATGGAGCGTGTTGTCCTGGCGACCCTGCGATGGGACGTAGCAGCCGTAACCCCTCAGGACTTTATCCCACATTTTCTGCTCACTCTCTGGGAACTTAAGGATGGTGAAATGCATACAGGAGACTTTCTCCCAACACTTCGACGCCACAGCGACACACTTGTCGCCATGTGCGTGTGTGACTCGCGTTTTCTGGGAACACCCCCGTCTCTGGTAGCAGCGGCTGCACTGAACTCTGCCCTTCGGGGGTTAAGGACCAAGAGTGCAGGGGAATTGAGTGTTATGACCTCCGCTCTGGCCACGCTCTCTCAGACTGATGTGGTAAGTGAAGCGTGTGTTTGTGTTTCTGTGTTTGTTTGCATGTGTTTGTGTGGGACAGTTGCTAACTGTGATGTCTGTTGTTCATCTACAGGCCGTGTTGCAGTGCTGCACTGAGCTGATAGAGGGCGCTCTCAGAGAGAGACTGAGAAATGGAGCACAGGAGGGAAAAGAGAGGGATATTGATGAAGATGAAAGAGCCAGCACTCCTACTGACCTGAGAGAAATAGACTTTTAAAACAGGGTTAATTTATGAGTAATATTTATTGTGACTCTGTCTGGAGCCGCCATTTTATTTATCAGTGAAACTGAGTTGAACAATGTGACATTTATGTTTTTCGTATGTAACTTCTGAAGTGTTCTTATTTAAATGTTATTTATTTGTTTGAGGGATTATTTACTTGTGCCATATTTATTACTTGCCATGTAAAATGTATTTCAGGTTCATTCTCTTCCCTTACGTGTTATTTCCATGTTTTATATTTCATTTATTATTATATTATTTATTGTGTGCAATTTTTGTATTTAATTTATTGTGTTTGTCAGTGTTTCAAATTTTGTAATGTTTGTAATGGAAGTGTTGAATAAATTAAAATCTATTTTTCGAAGAAATTAAAATAAAATGTAGGCTATATTAGTTGTCAGCGTTGTGAAATTGTGTGCATCTATCAAAACACAACAGATTTACTATATAGTATAAAATAAAACTATTAAGGTTTAATTAAATGACCTACGACGACCGCTGCTTTATATCAATCCCTGAACCACGAATTAATTATTGTCTCGTTTTTTTAATTAATTTCTCACAAGAAGACTTTTAAAAATATAAACAGTTATCTACATTATCTACGCGGCGCCAATAAAATAAAGAAAATCCTACATTTGACGCTTGCTGAAACCGGTCGCGTCTAGATGACGTCACTTGTCACCGCCGCTTTGTGATGAAGGCAGCAGAGCAGAATAATTTGTAGTCACTCACTGTTTTTTTTTTTTCTGACATTGGATCCAAAATCGAATTGGAGTCGGAGAGTAAGATAAGTCGCCAATGATTTGATGCAGACTAAAGAGATCTGATCCAAACGACGCTATAAGCAGTGAAAGTACGTGTTGTTTTCCTCATGCGGTTGCTTCTGTTGTGAAACAGACAGTCTGGTCTATGTTTAATTTTATTTAACTCTATCTGCGTAACGTTATACAGAGCGCTCTCGCGCATACCTTCTGAATGAATGTAAAAGCTTTCTAATTGAAGTCTGTGGCTGTGCAATCTCAGGTTCTACAAGGATGACAGCGAGGTTTAAAGGGCTGCTGCTTCTGTCTCTCGCTGCGGTGGTGTGGACAGTGCCGATAGATCGCAACGCAGAGCCGCCTCAGGAGGAGAAGCCTGAGGAGAATGCTGTAAGACTTAAATCACACTTCCCGACAAAAAAAACTTGTTTTGTTTACTCATTCAGTTTTGTCACATGTTTCATAGGATACCGGTCTGTACTATGATCGCTACTTGAGGGAGGTGATCGAAGTGTTGGAAACAGACCCTCACTTCCGAGAAAAACTCCAGAAAGCCAACACAGACGACATTAAGGTTAACCGCTCTTTCCGTTGCCTTTTTGCTTTTGAAGTTTTAAGATTTCGCCTGTACGTCAAGCCTTTAATAGAAAGATACCTTTCAGAGTGGACGCATCAGTAAAGAGTTGGATCTGGTGGGCCACCATGTGAGGACTCGACTGGACGAGCTGAAGAGACAGGAGGTGTCACGCCTCAGGATGCTGCTGAAGGCGAAACTGGACAGCACTAATGCACAGAGTGAGTGTGTTTGGCTGTGACATTCATATTCCTCCTCGTATTGCTCATAGATGCTGATGAGCAAGAAAATGTGTTGACGTGACTTGAATGTTTTACTGTGATTACAGGTGTTCAGATGGATCACGCCTCTTTGCTGAGGCAGTTTGAACATCTGGATCCTCACAATCAGAACACGTTTGAGGCCAAAGACCTGGAGCTGCTTATCGCCACGGTAACACACATTCAGGACATACCATAATTGCAAAAGACCAATGTACACCACCATAGATAAATAACTCATCTCGCTGTGTGTGTATGTTTATTGCCAGGCGACTAAAGATCTCGAGAACTATGATGCAGAGCGCCACGAGGAGTTTAAGCGATACGAGATGCTGAAGGAACACGAGCGCAGGGAGTACCTAAAGAGTTTGGACCAGGAGAAGAGAGAAAAGGAGGAGAGAAGAATTGAGGAACTCAAAGAAAAGCACAGACAGCATCCCAAAGTTAACGCTCCGGTGAGGGAAAAGATTTTCTCTGGTGAGAATTCCACTTAGTTTGTCTCACGTTTATTTTAGTTTGTGTCTTTCCTTTCAGGGTAGTGTTGATCAGTTACGTGAGGTGTGGGAAGAAACTGACGGTTTGGACCCGCAAGAGTTCAATCTTAAAACTTTCTTTAAGCTGCACGGTCAGTCTTTGTTTTTGTAATGTTTTTCTTACAATCAGCCCTTTTGCTGGCAAAATTAATTGAAATGGTGTTTTCACACTTAGACACAAATGGTGATGGTGTGTTGGATGAGAAAGAGCTTGAGGCCCTCTTCACTAAAGAGGTAAGGAGGATGTTTTCGTGTTTAAGGCTAATATATCATGGCAGAATGTGTTGGGGGCCTCTTTTCTGCCTTAACAGAGTCAGACTCTATTGGCCTCGAGTGGCTGTCTCGAGAAAAACATACAGCTTGTAAAATCTATTCTTGATATTCCAAAAACAAGTCCAAAATATGCATACACCTGTGTTTTTGACATCCTAGCTGGAAAAGGTCTACGATCCAAAGAATGAAGAAGATGACATGATGGAGATGGAGGAGGAGAGGCTAAGGATGCGGGAACATGTCATGAAAAACGTAACACCTTGTTTTTTAAATCATCTGTTGTTACTTTAGCTTTTGTCTGTAGAAGCAATGACTTTATCTCCTTTCTGCGTTCACATTCATTTTAATTTCACATTCTCTCATTTTACTATTAATAAACTTATTGCAAGTGTCTTTATCTTTATTACTTCTTTAAGTTACTTCAGTTCTGTCATTCATATCTTTTTGTAACTGCTGGTTTGAGTGTTTTTTTCACATATTACAGGTGGATCTCAATCATGACAGGCTGGTGAGTCTGGAGGAGTTCCTCAAATCAACAGAGAAGAAAGAGTTTAACAACCCAAAGGAATGGAAGGTTAGAATCAGACATGGATGTTTAAATGATAAAGAAAAGTTAGACATGCTGTAGACATACACTGCCTGTATTATGATGCTTTATGGCAGTGTTTAATGGACAGTGTTTGCAAACGTCTTGTCTTTCCACACTCTCAATAACAGACATTGGATGACACAAAGCCAGTATATACAGAAGAGGAACTTAACCGCTTCGAGGTGGAACTTCGGGATAAGGAGGTGGAGCTTGGCAGAAGGGCGGAAAAATTAAGACAGGAACAGGAACTTCTTATAGAGAGAAGCAAAGCTCTGGAGGCTCAGAAAAGAGAATATCAACAGGTAGAGGCGATCAATTTGTATTATACTTGATACTGGTTTATTATAGCATTGTGTGGTATGATAGCATATACCAAAACCATATACTTGTTCTCCCACCAACCAGTTTTTAACATAGCTGTGATAGTTTGATAGTAGTAAATTTTTACTTCTAAACCATTTTATGTCCCCAGTTAAAGGGGTAATTTTTGCTAAATAAACCACCACAGAATGATCAGGACACCAACTATTTTTGTTTTTTAGTTTTTACAATATAATTGTGCTGCCAGAGAACTGACAGCTTGTTTTACTTCTAATCAGGCAGTAATGGAGATGTCACAAAAACAAAAGGAGCAACAGGAGGTCAATAAGCAACCTCCCTCGGGTCCTAACGGAGAACTTCAGTTTCAGCAAGAGATCCAGAAACTAGCAAGTGAAGACGGTCCAGGTTAGAAGACAAACATGAGTGCATAAGTCAGGCCTCAATTGTTGTTGGACACCTTTGTGGGTTTATCTTTTAGGTTGGTAAACAACAGCTGTTTTGTCTTTCAGTGGTTAAAGTCCCCGTTGATCAGAATGAAGATGTTCAGAATAATTTACCAGCTGAGCCACCACAGAATCTGCCTCAACACAACTTTTAAAACACTCACACACATGCCTTTTACATGTTTTTAACATGAAAGGACTTCTGATCTTGCCTTTTAATGCATAGTGCACATGCACAACCAAACCAAACTCGACATGAACCCATCAATCCATCCTGATCACACTCCTGTCTTCATAACACCCCACCAGAATCTATATAGCCTATTGCAACAGTCGCTTAACATGCTTACCTCAGTATACAGTCATCACACACACACATACACACATACTGTGGCATCAAAACCATTAGCATGCTGCTCTTAGGAAAACAGGCAAGTGAATAGTTAATGTGTGGTTTGGTATGGTTGTAGTCAAGTTTTTTCTATGCTAAAATTATGTTATAGTTAAGGTTTACGGCCTTCATTTGCTTTAAGTTACAGAGGAGCTCTTAAAGGCGTCAATATGTTATTTCCAGACAAAATGTAATATGGTTATTTTCTGTGGTGAAGATTATGTCCGTAAAACCTTATACCTCATAGATGATGTTCTCTGTGAGGTTTTCTAATAGACTCAAGGATGAGCACAGATCCATAAACCAAATATAATAAGATACCACAATGTGCAATGAATTAATTTTCTTTTTTTCTTTTAGGCTAATATAAAATTCTCATTTGACTATTGTATTTCTTTCATTTAATAAAAGATATTTAAAGAGTTATATCAGTCTCTTGCCATATGTAGCTTTTTTTTGCATTATCTGACCTTTTAAATATTGGAATCCAAAGTCAAAATGTTTAAAGCTGCAACACGTAACTTTTGTCTCTCTATCACCATCTTCTTTACTTTTATTTTTCTTTATCTTCCATACTTTTATTTGCGTGTGTTTAAAATTAAATTATATTTCCTCCAAACAAATAAAGCACTCGGTTTATAAACACTTTCAACACTTATTGTTTATGTACGTTTTCAGTACCTGTTTCTTTTTTTTTTAAATGACAGATTTCAAGTCACAAATGTCTGGTATCAATGTGGTTTGTTTAATGTGCAGTGTTACAGTAGAAATTATTGTGTTTAGTTTTCTGTATGTCTTCAGATCACCGGATCACGCATAGTGTAAAATAACACCGCTAAATACCATCAACTGTTACAAGACCCCATATGTAGAGTCACTCTACCCATTTGTTTCTAAACATAAGTGTTATTTCTTCCAAATGTCAATTTGAGCTGTTCTGCATTTCTCTTTCAAAAAGTCAATACGTTTCTTACAACACTTCAATTTTAAACTCTTTCTGATGTGACAGTGGCATTGTTTTAAGTATTTCCTAATCTGTATGGAACAGTTTGCACACACTCTTTGCCACATGGCACATAGTTGCTGTAAATTCCATTCCAAATCTGTCAGACACTCGCTAACCTCTGTGACCTTGTTGCTCCGCCTGCTGCAGCTGTCACCTTTCAATCACACTCAGTAGGGCACTACCATAGTAATGTACCGTCCTTACACTTAAACACCAGCATGGGCCTTTTAAACTCAAGAATTGTCTATGTTTAGTTTGATTTTAGCTTCAAGAGATTATCTAAAGTCAACGTAAAGATGTTGCAAGTTGTTACATTCTGATAATATATTTAACCTATGGAATATCAATCCACTGAATTTATTTCATTGATAAAACAAGGAAATTGTATTAAGTAAATGGGGCTTTTTTGATTTAATGTTGACAACAATGCAATCATTTCAATTGAACTACCAGTTTTGCTGTTGATGCGACGCTGTCTCTCAAGTACAAACAACTCTGAATTATGTCTTGAAGACGAAGACTGTCGTTTGTAAAAGACAAGTGGTACAAAATAAAGAGCCAAGAAAGATGAGTCAGATGCTGTGGGAAGAGTCTGATGAAACGAGTACTTGGTTTGGATAGTGTGAAAGAGAGCTTCTGTTCGGCTCATTTGCATCATGGAGTGGGCTGACTGCTGCTGAATCATCCACTTTTCATAGTACTTCAGATCCTTTCTGATGCTAACCCCAATAAAGCCAGTAGGTATTTTACTGTGTCTCTGGAGCATTGACCGTCTGGTATACACATCCTGCGTCTTGCACTTACTTCTGTTAGCCATGTATGAGCACACATAGAAAGAGAGGCATTAGAGTCTCTGCCAGTGATTTTGCAGGTTCACTCCACTCTCACCCTTTACATCAGCATGAACAGGCTCACTAGTTTACTGTGAAGTTGAAGAGTGATGTGTATCTTAATCTCTTTTGTGCTATAGTTGCAGCAGAAGGATTTAAGGCAGATGCATGAAGTTCTGGGGATGATGATGATAAACAAGAATTCAAGAATTGTTTTATAAATTCCTTACAATAGACAACCAGGTATTTGATATGGTCTGTACTCCGCGCTCGCTGTTTTGCAGTTCTTGATGAGCTATCATTTATATCCTTGCTGTCTCTTCACTTGATCTTCCCCCTCCCTGCCTCTGTCTCAGCCTATGTGGTCTGAGTGACGATAAGAGACAACTACTATTATTCAACACTACAGCACCTCTTGTTTGTATCTGGGCCATATTGCAATGCCATTGAAGAACAGCAGAGGGGGCTAGGAACTCACAAACTTCTCACTGTAATCTGTGCCGAACATACTTGGGTTAGTTTTCACCCCTTATATCATACGCACATATGCACAGTTTCTGCCCTATGGATTGCATACTTTTCTTCATGTATCTATTCGTTCTCATGTGATTATGGAGCATCACTTTGCTATTGTGTGACTGTCAAACCCAAAAAGGAAATGTTTTGAGTTTATATAGACATTCTCTCATTGTGGTTATTATCTCTAGAGCAAGAGCATAGAGAGATCGAATAAAGATTTATAAGGTAATGGTATTGCAACCCCAAAAAGAGTGACTGTTAAAGTGACTCTATAATTCCCTGACTTGTCTTGCGATACAAAACTGAAATGCTAAAGACTTACATTGACATCCGAATCTGACTTGAACCTGTTTCTTCCCTTCTCTACTTTTCTGAATGCTCACTGGTTTGGAAGGCTCTGATGCTGCAGCTCCAAAAGACACTCTGATAAACACCATGTTGCCTCTGTTGCCATGGCGACGGGCCGTGCATGGGTAGAGATGCTAGTACTACAAGATATAAGTCACATATATTTGCAGTGCTTAATTTCCAATATGATACACATGCGTTGTTTCACATGGACAGTCTAATTTGTAAAATTATGAGTATTATGTAAAGTCTGATTCTTAACGTGAAAAATGGGGGGATGTCGGTTAAAAATTCGCATCAAATGACGTGTCAGGTTGCTTGACACGGACTGAGGGTAAATCGTCATCACTCTTACTACAGCATTTTGCTCAAACTGCAAGTTGTACAGCAGCGCAGCTGTGTCTTTAAATCCTCTCCTTGTGCACAACGATGACATCATCCTCTAAAAACACATTACGTCATCCCTTTCGGGACACTTCTCATGGCTGCGCCCTGTCCTCCTGCCCCCGTTGTATTGGTCCTTATCATTGCTGGAGCCCTCCTCGTCGTCTGTTTTATTGGTGGAGATGTTACCGGTGTCTACTTTTTATTGGTTCGGCGGTAACATATGCCTGTGGCCTCCACCTCTGAAAGACGATTCTCAGCTCGAGACGGGTCGCGGGTAATTTGGTTTTCCGCAAGTGCTCACACTACGTCATACGTAGCCTATAGCTTTATATTATGAATATCTTCATGGATGAAAAAGAAATCTACATGGATGGACTGGGATATAAATGTGTGTGATTTTATAGAAGGCACCAGTATTTCAATATAAGCCACGTATAATAAGCCAAAGAATAAATAATTGTTTAACGATATTGCTTTAGCAAGTGGGGCGATTAAAAGGATGACACCACTGATAAATAAAAAATTAGACCAGTGTGTTTTAACCAGATACTATGCAACAAAATATTTCTAAATTAAGAAATAAAAGATTGCTCTAACAAGTGCGTTGATGTGCAGACTGTTCATCATTGCGGAGTGCAGTACCGCATGTAGCCATTAGAGGGGGTGGATGTGGCGACAGACTGAGAGCGGGTCGAAGGTCTCAGTGGTACCCAGCCTGACCATTTGGATCTTTGTCGATAAAAGTTCCGGTTATAAAATAATACCTTTATCCTTATATGAAGGGAGGGGGCGATGACCCATGTCACATACATACATACATGATATCACGTAGTTACAGTAGCCCTAGCAACAGCCCGTGTTTGTGATCCCTGTGGTGGTGAAGCAGGCGTGAATGTTTCTTTAAGAGCCAGCTCCTTTACATCGACAGAGAGAGGGAGAAGGGAGGGGGGAAGAGAGAGAGAGACTGGGGTTGTCTATGGTTAGGTGTAACGTTTGCTCGGTCGGTGCCGTCGTTACATGTGTGAGGAAGAGGGAAGGGGGGAGGCTGATAACTGGGCTTTAACAGCTAATTCGGCACCCGAAAGCGCTGCGCTCCGATGGGGTCGACGGGGATGAAATGACGATGTCTAACGTTTACTTCCGACGATGACAACGGTGAGCGGCGGTTAAGCCGGCGTGCATATTTCAGCATCGCATGTATTTTCTTATATATGCATGTTTGTGTGTGTGTGTGATATCGCCCAGCTGTGGAGATGAGGAGGGGGATGGAAGGACTTGGGAGGGGGGGCGAGGCGAAAGATGGACGCAAATAAGAGAATAAAATAGCAACGCACGAAGAAAAGACACGACGTGTTATTCGTTTGCTAAAATGCGATCGTTTGATTTCGACGGCATGTCCAGTCGCGTATCTGCAGAAGAGAGACGGTACATATATCATGGTGGAGCGGACGGCAGAGGAATACGTCAACACATACATCCAGGCTCCACCGATGCACGCTGAAATATAAATGGCATTTTACTTGATCACAAAAGAAGCGATTCTTATTTCATGACGACCCTACATTATTGTATTCAAAGCATTTCTGTTTTTTTTCTTCGAGTATTAACATCAGATCATCAGCATCCAATGCACTCCCAGTGTAATGATGGCTGGTTTACACGCACCGGTTCCCTTTAAATGTTATTCGACAACGTCCACTGAAACACAAAAGCACTGGCCGGCTACATGATCGTTACACACCATGAATTTCATTTCCGTATATCATGCGCATCCATTAGCCTCATGACTAATCGCCTCTTCAAAGCCTAATGAGAAGAGAAAAAAACAAATATATCAAACGGCAAATAACATAGGCGCGATATTGAATTAGGAAACCGTCTCACCTTTTCCCTCAGGGTGTCTATTTTAGTAGACAATTTGAAATAGGTGTGTATGTGTGTGTCGGGGAAAGGGAGGGAGGAAGGCAGAGAGACGGACAGACAGACAGACCGAGAGACAAAACAAATTAAATTGACTGTTGATTTAAATGTTCTGCATGACAGTCGTTGAAACGAGGCTTTCTCGTTGATACATTGTGTTTATTCGCCTCGACGTCGTATTTAGCACGATTTGTGGCCTGTTCGAGGAATCACTGCCTGTGTCTGAGCTCTATTGATTCTTCTAAATTCCTCTGTGTCGACATTCTCATGTTATTCCCAGATTTCTGTATGGCGGGGCACCCCAATGGGCATTTTTATTTTGGTTGCAGTGTTATTTTTAGTTTGATGGTCTCCAACGTGTCTGCCACCATCTCTTGCTGACTCTTGTGTAAAAACGACGGTTTCAAGCATCCTCCCAGTCTTTTATTATCAGCATTGGCATGTAACGTAATATCTTCCTTTCTTATACCCGTGTCCACGATCAAAGTATGTTTTTAGAAATAAAAATTTGACAGCTGCTAGCTACCCAACTGGACAGACGCTGCCCCACTTATCCCTCCCAAGGCAACTTCACAACTTGTATCACAACATTTTTGCGTTCGATGTGTGAGCGGTTAACAATGGGAAATTTGTTTTTGTGTTTTTTGTTTCGTTATTGTTATTTTGGAGTAGCTCTGTATTTTGTAATGGTGCATTCCTCTCAGGGTTTGTCAATAAAAAGCATGGTTATAAAATACTTGAAACTTTCAGTCTGACCTCTTGAAAGCAGAGCTGTTTTTTCTCAACTGATGGTGCATGCGACTTAACTGACAGGTACTCATAGAAAATCTGAAAATTTGGGAATTGTGATTCTAGGCCTACATGGTAATAGAAATGTTACAGTGCATAGTAAAAGTGAGTGTAATTTCTACCAAAATATTGATTAAAAATCCATTTCAAGTAATCATTAATGACTGGAAAATAGGTGAACATGTGCAAATGGGTGTGGGAGCCCTGCGTTGGTTTAATATGTGAACAAAAAACTATTATTACCTGGCCACTTTTGGCCATCTGTGCTAATTCCACTCTCCTTTATTTCCCTCCTCAGCTCTCCTTTACTTGAAGTTTGAACCCAGCGGGTAGAAGACTCTCCTCCATGCCCACCTTTCCTTTTACCCAATCCAGTCCCTGTAACCCGACGACTTTCCCCTCCTGCTTTTTCCTGCCACCCGAGACCACACCCTGCTGCTCCTCCCAAACGCACCCAAGCCAAGGATTTTCAACAGCACATACTATGAGCCAATCAGGAGCCTTGATGCCATTCAGGAATTAACAAAGCAACTCATAACCTACCTGAACATTGAGGAAAAAGCTGCGGATAATAAACCTACAAAGAGGAAAACGACAGAAAATTTCAGATAAACTGGCAGTACGTGTCTACCTTTGAAGAAGAGCACAGCAATTAGGATATTCCACCAAGGTGGAGAAGAAAGCAGAAAAGCTTAAATAGGGGCTGGGAACGCAGAGAGAAAAGAAATATAGAGGAAAAGAAAAGAAAAATTGCACCGTTCACACATTTTAACTGCACACACACATCAGTCACTCAAAGTCAGAGCACACACATAATATAATACAATATATCTGCAACACAACATCTGTATCGCACACACACACACACACACTATCAGACTCCAAATGCGCATATAAACAATCGCATATGAACGACAACCTCAGAACACGCACACACCATCGCATCTGACGCGGAAGCAGTCCACACTGTGAATCCCTCTTTGCAAACTTGTGGGGCCCAAACATACACGAGCTCACCCTTAACCTCTCTCACGCTATCAGATAACAAACTCACACACTCGTTCACACCTTCCACGGCCTCAAGATGATGTGTGAGGTGATGCCCACCATCTCAGAGGATGGACGGGGAGGCGGAGGAGGCGGCCCGTCCTCTCCTGCTGGAGGTGGTGGTGGTATGGGGGGTGGTGCAGGGGGCATGGGCGGCGGGTATGGGGGCCGAGAGGCTCGCGGTGGGGACGAGGGAGGGAGCACTGGAAATCTGGAGTCTCTGATGGTGAACATGCTGACGGAGAGAGAGCGGCTGCTGGAGAGTCTCAGAGAGACCCAGGAGAGTCTCGGAACGGCACAGTTACGTCTGAGAGAGCTGGGTCATGAGAAGGACTCGCTGCAGAGACAACTGTCCATCGCACTGCCACAGGTACGTATCGGGGCTTTATGTGTGTAAGTGTATGTATGGAGTAATGTTAACTTATACGCAGAATGGTTTTAAAGTGCAAAAGTTGTTATATTGTCTTATTTTTTATACTTCATGTGTTTTCTGTTATGGAGCACAAGAGGGAAAATCTTTTTATGTAAATGCAATAATAGGGAATTCAAGCTTCAATGAGGGTGCAAAAGCACTATAAAGTTTTATACAAGTAGTCAGATAGTACATTGGTGTCTCTTTTTTGAACTTGGTAACACTGGCTTTTCTATCATGAATGTGACAAGCAGAGCTTTTAGTTATAAAATACATGAAATGCTGTGTGCTTTAAATGACTAAAGAAAACATGGAATATAGTGCATACTTTGTACGAGCTAAAATGATTTTGAGTTTTATTTAAAGTGCACGAAAAGCCCCAGTCTTATTGTTATTGTGTAGAAAAACTACAATGTATTTCAGTTTAAATACTTTTTGTGTTCAACAGAGAAATTAAATGCTTTTTATTTTTTAAAGTAGTTCACCTAAAAATTAGAATTCTGTCATAATTTACTCATCTTCTTGACATTTTAAACCTGTATGACTTTCTTTGGTCTGCAGAACACAAAAAAAAGATATTTTGAAGAATGTTGGTAACCAAAAACTGTTGGTTCCCATTCACTTCTATAGTATGGACACAAAACCAATGCAGGTCAACGAGGACCAACGATTGTCGTTTACTTACATTCTTCAAAATATAATCTTTTGTGTTTTGCAGAAGAAAGAAATTCATACAGGTTTAAAATGTTAGTAAATGATGACAGAATGTTTTATTTTGATCTCTTTAATATCATGAAGATGAGTAAATAATAACAGCATTTTTGCTGTTTCAGACCTTATAACAGTCTTTTTAGATTTAGAGAAGCATGTTTTAAAAATGAAATATTTTAATAAAAAATTTAAATCCTGTCATTGCCGGAAGGATAAGCTGCCGGTGTAAGTGATGCGACAAACATGAAAACTCAAGAACAAGAGGCTATGACATCATTTCAGTTGGGCTGATCTTTGGTCAGAAGTAAATTTGTCTAGTTTTTTGTTATTGCCTTTAACTCGGGCAGCTTTTATGTCTACCTGACCTATCTGGCTAACATTCAAGTCAATTGGGCTGTTCTGGTCTACCTTGCATGAGTTTTTGTCTCTTCTGATCTAATTTAAGGTGTTCTGCATATTTTTAAAGATGATCTGCTTATCTATCATTCTGTGACCTGTTTTACCTTGTGATTGTGATTTCTGAAGGGTCTAATCTTTTGAACAGCTCTTACACTAGATTTTGTCAAATAATGAGTTTGAACCTATAATAACATCATGGCAGCTTAAAGTGATGTAATGAGCTTGGGCTATGAACAGACAGAATGTAAAATCTCTTGTTCAAAATATGTGGGGCGTTTCATTTGCATATGGGGTCAGAGAAGTATAAATAAAAATTAGTATAGAATTAGAAATGTGCAATCTTACTCACATTTACAAAATACGATTCCCTAATGCGAAACACAATTCATGAATATACATTTTTGTATATTTAGGAATTGAATATGCCTTCGCAAGTAATTGTGGATCATGTCAGTCAATGCATGGCTACATTTAACTCTGGTTATACTCTTATTCAGGGATGTTCCTAAAAATCCCAGGGCTTCTTTTTAAATGGGTGGCTCATCATAACAGGACCTGGGACAAGGTTCTTAGGAATCTCCCTTAATGTCAGTGCTGTTCTCAAGATTTTTTTATTTCATTTGTGACCTGTGTAAACGAAAAGCAGTACTTATTTTATAAATGTAGGTTATAAACTTTCACTCTTTTTCTTACAGCATGTTTTCTGTCTGTCAAACTGTAGTGCTGAAGAACAAATATACCACATACATGCTGAATTGAGAATGATATATTTGTGGAGGTCGCTCCTGCTATGTTAAACTCACTATTGTTGAGTTGATAACAACAGAAAACAAAAGTATATCCCATTTGGTGTTACCTATTTCTAAAAGCAGCACAAAAGTGTGAAGCGAGGACGCAAATTTCGGCCTTTAGAATAGCAGAATTTGGTATCTTTTTAGCTTAGCATTATGCATATACATTGCCAACATTTCTTGTAGCATTTAAACTACATAATGAGGAGGGATCAGACCTGTATTGGGTTGTGATCTATTTCAGTTTAAGGTTAACTGTCTCTTTAAATTTTGACAGTTTATGATGTTTTAGTGACTTATCCGGCAAGTTTACATGGGGATTTCTCAATATGCAACGTGCGGGACAAAGGGTGAAAATGCTGTGCGGTACAACGCAAAGCGGGACGGGTGGTCACCCTATTTTAACATGTCACAAGTCATTGCTTGAGGTATAGGGTATAGTCACTTTATGATTGGCTGGAGATTCAGAAATGTGTGGCAATTTGCAAACATAGATGCAACTATCAATATATAAACATCTCAAAATTTTTAACCACATTATTTATCTATATATTATGTTTTGAGAATTGTATTTTGTGGATACAAATTTGAATCATAATTTGTGAATGTTATTTTGATACTGGAAACATTTTTGAATCGTATGCTGCTTACATTTGGCTTAAAATAACAGATCTTATAAACGCCCATTCAGTGGAAGAATGACTGGATATTTAGGGCCCATCACACCACAGAGACGAAGAGAATCAATATCACACATACACGCCCAAACACACACACACACACACACACACATATGCAAACACAAGCAGACAGAGATTGAGAGGTGCGATACATTAAAAAGGTTCATTCGGTGCATCCCACTAGCATAGGATGTATGAGAGAAAAACAGAGCATTTCCAGAAGGAGACAAAGCCACAAGCTGAAAAAAAGGGTGTAAACCCATTGTTAAGATCCTTTGTGTCAGTCGAACCATAGCAGGAGCTTGAATGAGAAAAAGAAATAAGGCAGGACATTATCACGCAATTGTGTTTGGCCAACTTGTGCCAAACGTAATTCTAGTCCAATCTCAGCACGGTACAGTTCCAGAATGCCAAAGTCCTATGGGCCCACTGAGTTACCATCTGTGTACCACTATACCACTCCTAAGCTTAGCCCCCCCACTCGCCTTTCTCATCCTTTCTCTATTTTTTTCTTTTACCCTAGTTTTGCTTGTTATTATAGAAATAGACATAGAGATGGAATATGGCCATTTTAGATGCACTGCAACAAAACAGCATATTATTAAAAAGTATTTTGCCTTGTTTTCTAGAAAAATATTATTTTAACAGCACACTACATGTAGAATTGCAGAGATGTGTAAAATACATTTTTGTAGATTATTACAGTGTATTTTTTTTTAACATTGGCTACATTCTAAACATTATTTCTTCTTGATTTAAACATATATATATATATATATATATATATATATATATATATATATATATATATAGTAAACATGCACTTTTACTACAGACATTAGATATGACATCACACTATAGGGCATCAGGTTTTAAAAAAAAATATAAGATCTAAAATAGCAAATAGCAATAAATTCAAATTATCTGCTTTATTTTTTTTGCACGTTTTTGCACACACTTGTGTTTCCTGTTGATATTTACATATGAACAAAAGTGAATGTGCTACAAAGTGTAGTTTGTGAGCAGGTAAACTTAAAGAAGTAGTCCTCTTGACATTTTAAAACATAAAAGAAGGTATTTTAAAGAATGTTGGTAACCAAAAAACTTTGGTCCCCATAGACTTCTATTGTATGAACACAAAACCAATGCAAGTCAATATGGGACAAAAGGTTTTTGTTTACCAACATTCTTCAAAATATCTTCTTCTGCAGAGGAAAGAAAGTCATACAGGTTTGAAATGACAAGAAGGTGAGTAAATGATGACAGAATTTTTGTTTTGGGATGAACTAAACAACATTTAGTGAGGCAGATAAATAAAATAGAAACAATTGATTTATGTACCGCATTGTGATTGGTCTAAAATTAGCTTGGTGCTTGGTACAGGCTGTTTGATTGGTTATGGGTTGGGTTTGCGTTGCAGATGGAATGTGATTGGTTAGCAAGAGTTGGCTCAGATTCAAATCTCTGTTTGTTTATGTCTGAAAAGTCAACAACTGAAGTGGAACCAGGATTTGATTGGCTCTTAAGTTACTGGTGGTCCTTTCAAACGTTTGCCATGTCAGCTCACACACATATTTCAACATCATCTAATAAAAAAACAAACATCTGCTGTGTATTTGAGCAAATGAACACACAAAGCCTATTACATGAGTACATAGCAACATGTACATGCAGTCTGGCATGGTGACTGTCTGCGTTTGACAGGGTAGGTGTGTCATGTGTGATTCTCGATGAACAGAGCCGATCACATATAGGCAGCTAGGAAACGGTGGTGTGGTTTTAGGTGCGCTGTGGCAGGCATGTGAGGCCATATGTCATCTTACACAACATGGTGCTATCAAGACCTTACACCCAAGAATTCAGAATGTGTTTCACACAGACACACACTGTGGAAACCAACATTTACACAGCCGCTGTGTGTCATTCAAAGTTTGCTTGTGTGGATGTGTGGTGGCTTTTGTGTGCTTGTGTTGAGTGTGTGGATGTGCAGTGTTTGTTTGATAGTGTTGGTTGTGAGGATGTGTGAGATGTGTTATTATGTTTGTGTGATGGTGTTGAGCTGGATGTGTGACTGTGAGATGTATGTGTGGGTGTGTATAGTGTTTGTGTGATGGCGTTGAGCGTGTGGATGTGTTATAGTGTTTGTGTGATGGTGTTGAGTGTGTAGATGTGCTACAGTGTTTGTGTGAAAGTTTTGAGTGTGTAAATGTTTGATAGTGTTTGTGTGATACCGTTGATCATGTGGATGTGTTAAAGTGTGATGTTTTTGAATGTGTGGGTGTGTTATGGTGTTTGTGTGATGGCGTAGAGTGTGTGGAGGTGCTACAGTGTTTATGAGATGGTGTTGGGGTTTTGATTTGATACAGTGTTTGTGTAAAAGTGTTCAGTAATGTGTTATAGTGTTTGTGTGATGGTGTTGAGTGTGTGGGCATGTTACAGTGTTTGTGTGATAGTGTTGAGTGTTTTGATTTGTTACATTGTTTGTGTGAATGTGTTATTGTGTTTGAGTGATGGTGTTTAGTGTGTGAATGTGTTATAGCGTTTCTGTGATGGTGTTGAGTGTGTGGATGAGTTGTAGTACTTGTGTGATGGTGTTGAGTGTGTGGATGTGTTACAGTGTTTGTGTGATGGTGTTGAGTATGTGGATGTGTTACAGTGTTTGTGTGATGGTGTTGAGTGTGTGGAAGTGTTATAATGTTTGTGTGATGGTGTTGAGCTTGTGAATGAATTGTAGTATTTGTGTGATGGTGTTGAGTGTGTGGATGTGTTACAGTGTTTGTGTGATGGTGTTGTGTGTGGAAGTGTTATAATGTTTGTGTGATGGCATAGAGTGTGTGGAAATATTACAGTGTTTGTGTTGCGTATTTGGCAGATGTTTTAACAACATTTGTTTTAACTTCTTAGCAGGTTCCTAATGCGGATGTGTGATGGTGTTTGTGCAGTTGTTCACCTCTACTTAATTGACACACGTATTATTCCACATTATGTGTGTTTGTGGTTTAAGAGTGTTTATGTGAACATTTCTAAATATATTTTAGGCTGACCTCACAGGATATGCACTTTTTGGTTTATTTGTTGTCTTGAATGATTGTCTCGATTTACTGTGTTTTGTGTGTGTGTGTGTGTGTGAGCAGGAGTTTGCGGTGTTGACCAAAGAGCTGAATGTATGTCGAGAGCAGCTGCTGGAGAGAGAGGAGGAAATCGCTGAGCTCAAGGCGGAGAGAAACAACACACGGGTCAGTAACTCCATAACCATCATCTGTGTGTGTGTGTGTGTGTGTGTGTGTGTGTGTGTGTGTCTGTGGTCCTGGTAAACCCTACAGTGTGGGAACCAAATGTCCCCACAAACATAGTAATACCAGTTCTTTTTTTGAGAAAAACAGCTTATAAATCAAACCAAATGATGTTTATTTGAAAATGTAAAAAAGCAGAAGGTTTTCTGTGAGGGTACCCTTTGACTGTGTTTGTGATATTGTATTTAAGGTGTTTGTTTCTGTGAAATGTTTTAGTGGGAGTATAATATCTTAAACCTTCCCTATACTGTCTATACTGTATTTAGGCGTGGGGCTAGTTGTCACACTTTTTATTTCTTATGGATACATCTTGATTCCTAATTCTCATATTCTCCCTTTCTCTGTTGTGTGTCCGACTGTCTAGCTTCTGCTGGAGCACCTGGAGTGTCTGGTATCTCGTCACGAGCGTTCTCTGAGGATGACTGTGGTGAAGAGACAGGCTCAGTCTCCTGCTGGAGTCTCCAGTGAGGTCGAGGTGCTCAAAGCCCTCAAGTCTCTGTTTGAACATCACAAAGCCCTCGATGAAAAGGTGAGCAGCCCCATCCTGCCCCTGCCAAATGATGATGAAAATGATTTTACTCTCTCATATTGTTCCAATACCACATACTGGTTTTAGTTTTGCAGAACTGTTGTAACTAAACTACGATGTAGATATAGTGTGAATGAAAAATGTCTAGATGTCTGAAGGGCAATCGTGCCCGTTAAAAGAAATAGTTTTTTGTTTTGACAGGCTCTCCCTGCTGATTCATTGTCTATTGTTTCTCTGTCCCTCAGGTGCGTGAAAGATTGCGTGTGGCTTTAGAGAGAGTCGCTGTTCTAGAAGAAGAGCTGGAGGCGTCTACAAATGAGGTGAACAACATATTATCATAATGCATGTTTGTTCGCCGTCTCGGTCTGGCCTGCTCGGGTCCCGAGTGCTTAGTTTTGTTTGCTGTATTTAGGTTCTATCTTTGCGGGATCAGATTAAAAGGAGAGAACGGGGTTTGGACAACGGAAAGGAAGTAAGTCAGAACAGTGATTTGAATCTTGTTAAGAATCTTGTTCATTTCTCTCATGTTCCTCTTTTGAACTGATTCACACAGCGGCTTCCCAACGGGCCCTCTTCTCTCTTGGATGATGGAGAGATTGACAGACAGAGAGAGGGAGAGATAGAGAGACAGAGAGCAGAACTTTCTCAGTTAAAGGAGAGACTGGCTCTTATGTGTCGACAGGTGAGTAGATGTGTTTGTGCGTGTTGTTGAAAATCATAATTGAGGTTCATATCCACTTGAAATCTTATGATAAGAAAATGTTTAAACTAAAACAATAAACTGCTTCAGTCATACCATCACATATTTGTCATATGTCGTATATCTTTGAAATGAAAACAGTGAAGACTGCTGATTGGTGTTTTTTAGCATATTGAGCACGTGTTTATTCATGTAACAGACACCAGAACAATCACATACATTACAGGCCACTCAATAAATGAATATATATATATATATATACATGAATCTGATGATCTCTGACACTCTTCTACTCTAGTGTGTCGGCTGCATGTTGTTTTTATTCAGTAAGATGGAAGTCTGCACCCTAAATAGTAGACTTACTGCCAGCCACTAGTAGCTGATTATCAACACTATAGCAATGTGTTTCTAACACATATTCTAGTGTATATATAGTGCTGTATATAGTCTTACCCTGGGGTCTGTCAGGAACTTCAAAACTCAAGTCTGAAAGGCATTTCAAAGATGTAAAAAAGATTTTTAGGTCACAAATCGTGTACATTTGTGACATGAACTGTGTTAATGCTGTTGCACATTGTAGCACACAAGATATTTGTTTTTCTACTAAGCTTCTTTGAAGTGATGTGGGCTGTGAAAGCACTATGCAAATACAAGACTGAACCTGATGCTTTTTGAAGCATTCATCATCAGGTTTTGCATAGACTTATAAAGTCAAAGCGAGCTTGAGTGCATGCTGTTGTTAACAGAGTCATTATAGTTTTGTTTTAGTTTTATAGTTTCTACTTTGCTTTTTATTTATTTTTATAGAGTTTTTTGTTATTTTAGTTACAATTTTTAGCAATTTTGTTATATGCTGTGGGCATTTTGTTACTTATTTGTTTATTTTTATGTTGCTATATACAATATTTATTATTTGAGTTTAATTTGAGTTTTTGTTTATTATTATAATTTTAGTGCTTTTTTTGTGAAAATATATTTTTAGGTTTTCCAATAATTTTTAGGGCAATATCTGATTTGATTTGAATAAACAGAAACGTTTTTGAAGTTTAAAATAACCTTGGTTGTTAAAGCACAAATTTTTACAGATATTTCCAAACACTAAGAAATACTGAAATTAAAATCACTTTGACTTTTTACTTAAACAGTTTTGCCAATAATATCATTTTGAATGAAAATCTTATAATATTTAATTTTATATATATAAATATATATATAATACAATGGATTTGACTTAACAAAAAAGCAGCCTTTTCTCCAGGTTTCTACTCCACAGTACATGTTTTGTGTATTTTCTCCATATGGAAGTGAATGAAGGCATACAGTATAATGCTTTCTGTTAACTGACACGTTTGGATGAGAAGGTTCCAGTTAGCCAGGCAGAAGAAGAACTGGCATTCCTATGGTTGCCATAGAGATACAGGCTCAGAGATGCTGAGCAAAAGAAAGTGTGACATTTTTGCTGCCCTCTGGTGGATGTAAACAGCATTGCAAGCTTGCAAAATAACACAAAAATGATTTCAAAGCTATTGGAATGCATCCAAGTTTTGTCTGCTTGTTTGTGCACAGTTTATGTTCTTAACATCTGAACCATGTCTCCGATGCACAGGTCGGCGAGATCGAGGAACAGCTCACCACGGCCAGGAGAGAATTGGCTAAATCTGAGGAAGCCAATCAGAAGCTTCAGAGGGACGTTAAAGAGGTGGGATTGAAACTTCTCCAAAACAAACTCAAGCACCGCACGCAATCACGGTTTCGCGTAGTCCCCACTTCTTTTCTCATTTCTAAGGGTTTCCTGCTCCGATGCTGTGAACAGTTAGTGGTGAAGTGCTCTGGATGTTGACGGACTGTGCCAGTCAGCTGAATCAAGATCAATCAAACTGCCGACAAAATAATCAGCTGTCTATCTGACATTCCTCAGTGGAAGAAGTCTAATTTTCTGTATAATAGAAGCACGCAGTTCTCTCCCGCTGTAACACAATGACTTGGCAACGGCGTCTGTTTCATGTCACCGACTCGCTACTTATGGAATTTTCCGGAATTGCCGGTAGCTGTGCTGGCTTGGTGTTCCTCTTATCTTGGATGCCTCGAGCAGATTTTTAGTTTATAATCTGCTTTTACTGTCGTAAAGCACAGTCCCAATAAATGAGATTGAAGGGTTTTTCCTGAGTTACCAAAACAGCTCCTGTTGTTCTCCTTGCTGTGCTTTTTAACACTCCATCGCTTGTTTCTCCTCCTTCAGAGAAATTATGTAATGTACAAAATAACCCCTTTTATTTTGCAATAACGCTTTGATATTCTTACCGTTAGTATTTTTTTTTACTGCTGTCTAGACACTCGCCCATCCATAAATGTTGCTGCATGTACATAATGTTTCATGTGCAATTTTGTGCATGTTTGTATCCCGGTCAACCATACCAACCGAACGTTTATCTTTCTTTTATCCCATATATTATCTACCGCTCCCTCAACCCCAGGCGCTGTGTCAAAGAGAAGACATGGAAGAACGGATCACCACCTTGGAGCGCAGGTAATCGCTCTCACCTGCTAATGATTAGACCGGATCTTTATGAGCTCTCTCTGTCGTATGGAATGTTTGCATCGCTCCAAGCGGGAATTCGCCCGGTCTGCACTTTTGAATGACACGATAGAAAAACATTGTTTTGATTTATCAAGCGGCCCGCTTCAGCTCGCTGTGTGCGCTCTTGTCTGTAGGTACCTCAGCGCCCAGAGGGAGGCAACATCTCTCCATGACATCAAAGACAAGCTGGAGAACGAGCTTGCCAGCAAAGAATCTTTATACAGACAGGTACAAGAGTGAAATCATGTACAGACACACATGAAAACCTTTTTATGGGTTGTTCATCAGGAAATGAAAATGTTTCTTCTCAAAGAATTACTGTTAAACTCATAGTTTCCATCCTCAGGCCTAACCACAATGGCAGACTATTTTAGAAGCGTATGCATCCCTTTCAATATTCAGTAGTTCACCAAAAATGAAAATCCTGTCATTCCAATAACTTGTATAACTTTCTTTCATATACAGAACACAAAGGATGATGTTTGTTTTGAAAAATGTTGATAACTAAACAACATTGCCTTGACTTCCATTGTATGGACACAAAACCACTGAGATATTTCTCGAAATATCTTCTTTTGTGATTCACACAAGATTAAGAAAAGATTGAATGAGGGTTAATAAATGACACATTTCATATGTATTACCAAATATTCCTAAATGTCTTCTCTCTAAATGAGACAACATTTTCATTTAGCTGTATTTGATGGCTGTATGACTGCAATGCTGTGATTTACTAGGTCTCTGGCGAAAACTAAGCCTCTTCTCAGAAGACCTTGTTTTTTTATGGTGTTCTTATTGTCTTGTTGCCTCATTGTTCTGTCATCCTCATTCCCGCAGAGTGAAGAAAAGAACCGGCAGCTTCAGGAGCGTCTGGATGATGCTAAGCAAAAGCTACAGCAGACCCTCCAAAGGGCCGAGACGCTGCCCGAGATCGAGGCGCAGCTCGCCCAGAGGGTGGCGGCACTTAACAAGGTGTTTGTTGTCCTGTTCTTGTCTGTTTGTCAGGGTTTCTGTCATATGATTTAACCAATATCAGAAGGAGAAAACTATGATGTAATCATGAGTGCCTTTGCATGCTCAATATTTAATTTCTGAGCTATTACTTTGTCAAGAGTTGCAACCAAGCTCTCTTTCACTCTTGCTTAGGCGGAGGAACGCCACGGCAACTTTGAGGAGCGACTGAGGCAGCTGGAGGCACAACTAGAGGAGAAGAATCAGGAGTTACAAAGGGTGACTCCTCTTTTATAAGCCTTCAAAATCTAAAATCTTTATCATTTGAAATGGTTTTATAATATGATTTTGAAAATGAATTTTGTTTATTGAAAGCACATACTGTGATAAGGTGCTGTGTAAGATATGTGGGAGCCTTCAGATTCAGGTTTTTACAGCCAAGTGCAGAAAGGCTGAATAAGCTTTATTTCACAACATCTTGAACAAAACAACCAACATTCTGTACCATGAACTCTATTTTTAGAAACGAGAAAGAAATATGTATATACACAGGGCACAATGCATTGTGTAATGTGCTCAAACGTTAAATGTTCTGCAAGAAAATTCATCATTGAGATGTAATACATGCTTATTCTAGTTCTATTGTCGATTTAGAGCATACAAAAAATCTGTTAGTATAGCTTTTATGTAAATTCTTTACTAATAATTGAGTTATTTAATTTGCCAAAGATGTGCGCCTGTATGCTGTTAGCGATGCAACGGAAAACGTTTTTTAAATCACGTTGTAAATGCCTGAATCTTTTTTCACATATTTATTCAGTTTACAATATAAAAATGTTTATTCAATTATAACAGTAACAAAAGAAAAAATTATGTTAATACAGATTTAAAGGAGCAATGTGGAGAATTTAGCGGCATCGGTGAGGTTGTGAATTGCAACCAACGGCTCACTCCACCGCTCACCCCTAACTTTTAAAGCACTACAGTGGCTGACACAGGACAAAGATGTCATCACGTTTTTGCTTCTTTTCCGAAGGACATAACATATTTATGAAACGCGTTCTGTATAGCAGTTTGTCCGTTTAGGGATACTGTAGGTTAAAACATGGCGAATTCCATGTATGGGGACCCGCGGTATCTTTACACTTCTAAAGACATAGTTATGTATATTATATTGCATTTCTGTCAATAGATCCTCCTAAATGTTTTTAAGCACACCTTTAAGCTTGTGTATACAGAGAAGTATAATGTATATAAAAATATAAAAATGCCTGAATCTGAATGTAATTGAATTGTTCGGCTCCCCAAAGATATTTTCTTTGGAAATGTTCACCTACGTGAGATGCCCTTACACTAAATTCACACATTGGCTCCCTTTAGCATCAATAAACTGGATGTCTTCACTTTACATGTAGCATATACTCGATATTCACTCAATGTTTGTTCCTCAGGCCAGACAGAGGGAGCGGATGAATGACGAACACAACAAGCGTCTCTCCGACACGGTGGACAAACTTCTGTCAGAGTCCAATGAGAGACTTCAACTGCACCTGAAGGAGAGAATGGCTGCCCTGGAGGAGAAGGTGTGATGATTCACCTGTCACAAAACCTCTGATTCATCCTCAATCCAGCTTTGATTTTTCCCAAAACTATGAATGCCCATCGGAAACAGAAAAAACAGCCTTGACATATTACCACGTCTTTGATGTTTTCCTCAAAATCCAGATGTTGCTTAAATTATGTCCGCCTCTAACTGAAGTTCCAGGCTTCCTAAATGTGTCCTCCCTCATTATTTCAGTACAAAAGCAGGTGTTTCATGCTCATCATATTTTCACTGGGGAATCTGACATAAATAGCTGAAATACTACGCTCTTAATGTCAAAACCAGAAGGGCAAATGGTAAAGTGTGATGCATGCAACACCAAGGCCATTGGTTCAATTACCATGAACAAACAACTCCATAAAATATGGAGTTTATGGTTGCCTTGGACAGGTTTTTAGTTTCCAGAATGTTTGCTCACATATGCTAGGAAACCTGTGCCCATGTTAGACTGTAGACTTCACTTCACAAGAAAAGCTTTATTTTTTTATATAATACATCTACTTTATGCTTATATGAACTGTAGGTCACTGCTGGATAATCAAGGTGAATGAATGTAAATATGAGATTCTGTTGTCTTACAGAACGCACTCTCTGAGGAGCTCGCAAATATGAAGAAGATCCAAGATGATCTCTTAGCAAACAAGGTACATTTCTCTTAAATCTATAATGCTATTAAGCAAAAAAGCCTTCGGTTTCTTGACTTGTGCCCAGATGGCTACAATATCTGATGCTAATGTCGTATTTCTCGACAGGATCAACTCATTGCAGAACTGGAGAGGCTTCAGCTCGAGCTGGACCAGCTGAGAGGAAGACCCGGTTCTTCATATTCACGGTTAGCACCTCTGCTGTTTCAAACCTGTACATTTATGACAAGATGTGATAGGTATGTGGCAGCTTCATTAGTTTCATCTGATTCATTGACTGTCACCTTCACTGTTGCTCCATTAGGTCTCTGCCTGGAAGCGCTCTGGAGCTGAGATACTCCCAAGGAGGCGGTTCACTTCCTGCTGGCTCCACCACCCACCTAGATCACTATGGAAACACAGGTACGGGAGGCGTGGTCAGACGGACTCATCGTGGACGTTGGGGCGGGGCCAGAGAGGATGCTAGCAAAGTAAGAACATGTCTAATAAATATTCTGGTGTAAACTTGCTAATAAATAAGCAATATGGAACTAAACAAACTCTCTCGGCCTCTCTCCTGCAGTATGGAGACTGGGACAGCGGTGCTTTGCTGGGCACTGGCTTTGAGGGCGGCGTGGAGGACAGGTGTTCTGATGATGAAGAGGATCGCGAGACGCTCTTCGGCTCAGAGCTGCTCTCACCGAGCGGGCAGACGGATGTGCAGACTCTCGCCATCATGTTGCAGGAACAGCTGGAGGCCATTAATAAAGAGATTAAGTGAGTTTACTCGAGGGGTGCAACAAACTTCATATAGACGGTTTCATCGAACACATGCTCCTGGCCTGAAGTTAACTTCCGGTCTGGCTAGTGGCTAATAATATAACTATTTATATTTTACTGAATTTAGATGAATATTCATTTTATTAATATTTTATTGTATAATAGTTAAGTGTAATTCATATCCATATCCTTACACTCCTTTTATTATTTTTAGGTTGATTCAGGAAGAAAAAGAAAGCACAGAGCTCCGTGCTGAAGAGATCGAGAGTCGGGTCAGCAGCGTGGCTCTGGACGGCCCGCCCATCCCTCCGACCTCTCTTGGGCGGGACAGCACAGGGCGTGGCTTCATCCCCCCCTCCCTCACATCCTCCACTCTGGCATCACCGTCTCCACCCAGTTCTGGGCACTCCACCCCCCGCCTGCCCCACTCCCCAGCACGCGAGACAGACAGACAGGTAGGAGCATGTGTATGTGATTATACATAAGTATTGGTCTCATGCATTTAATAAACCAGTGTAACCAAGTAACCCCATTCCATTCTGCCCATCAGAACAACAAAGATGACGATAGGTCCCTGGCCCTGCTGGACTCCACCCCTCCGCCCACTCCTCGCGCTCTGCGATTGGACAGGATGACGCACACTCACCCCGGCGCGATGTTGGATGACAGCCGTGAGTTCCGAAGGTGAGTTCATTTAAGAAACGTATAATGAACCAACGTATAGTCTGTGTGTATAGTGTAATTTGCCCAGCCCACTCCAGATTTTTTATGTCCCGCCATCACTAAAATTCATGGGAGGTCCCCATCTCCCCCGGGCCCAATTTGTAAGCTATAGTATGGGCAACATTGGTATCCCCTTCTCATACCCGACATAGGACACAGTCTTTATTGGTCTTGGTCCTGCTCCCCCATCTCATGGGTGAAAGAAACCGTGCTCCATATAAAAATGTACAACTCTTCTGCTCCTCTGTAAAGGTCTTTAAATATGTTTTTTTAGTCGTGAGCATCTGGGCACAAGATTAAATCCTGTTCTCTAAGGGCAGAGAATGACGTATTGGCCATTTTATTACATGAAAGGAACACTTTTTGTTTTTTTCGACACACGTCTTTTAAATTTCACAATACATTTTTGCTCACATCTTGTTTACAGTCTCCACCATTTAGTTTAGTAGTAATGGATGTGTTATGGCACATGAAAAATGAAAACGCTCTTTGTTCAAGTGAAAAAACCCAGTTTTAACTCAACACGCTCATGCACTTTGATATATTGCACAGCATCAACGACTCAGGACTGATATTCTGATTTCACACTACAGAGATTTAGACAGAATTCAAAGAAAGCTGAATTTCTCACTCCTTCATCTGACTCTTTCTCTCCAGCCTCTCAGCTGATGGCAGCAGCTCGAACAGCAGTCAGGACTCCCTCCACAAGGCCAGCAAAAAGAAAAGCATCAAGTCTTCCATCGGCCGGCTCTTCGGGAAGAAGGAGAAGGTCAGAATGGGTCAGCCTGGACGTGAGTCAACATCTCTGGGTAAGTGCCGCCCAAACAGCTTTAGAATTGACAACAAAATACTGTATGTTATGGACAAGAATAGAAACTTTAGGTAAAACTGAAGGAAAAAATCAAATTAATTTCTTTGCTGTACTTCTATGCTGTGTCTTCTGTAGCCTCCACTCCCTCTGATGATCTGGGCTCCGTGGATCCTCTCGGGCTCACCAAGATGGCCGGACCGGTGGACAAGGACCGTCGCAGCAAGAAAAAGTAATTTTACAATCACAGACACACTCGTCCTGTTTGCCTCCCTTCTATTTTCAACTCTTTCACCTTATTCTTTGTACAAAATTGTCTTTTGCTTTTTGTAGGCATGAACTTTTGGAGGAGGCATGTCGACAGGGTCTGCCCTTTGCATCCTGGGATGGACCCACTGTTGTCTCCTGGCTTGAAGTATGGCTTCACTTCTGAGCATTGCAGTAGTTTGTTGAGTTTTATATTGACATAAGCTTATAAGGTTTGTCACCCAGGACTGCAGGGACCTTCAAGTGCAGTGGGGCTCTCAATAATGTAGTATTGATGTAAGAGCCCCAGAGCAACATACAGTCAGATTTTTGCGACATAGAGATCGAAAATTTTAAATATCACATTTTTGGAAGTTGTCTCCTTACTTACTTTTTATATGATTTATCAGTGCCATCACCTCTCTGTCCGTCTCTCTCTCAGCTGTGGGTGGGCATGCCGGCATGGTACGTGGCAGCGTGTCGAGCTAACGTCAAGAGCGGAGCTATCATGGCTAACCTGTCAGATACAGAGATCCAGAGAGAGATCGGCATCAGTAACCCACTGCACCGCCTCAAACTGAGACTGGCCATTCAGGAGATGGTGTCCCTGACCAGCCCCTCCGCCCCGGCTAGCACTCGCTCCGTAAGCTCACAATGAAGATTCCTTTATAAAAATACTAGAGTAGTTTTTTATTATTTTAATGTTTTGTTTGCAAATCAGCAATTTTGAGAATGTTCCAAAGAAAATCTTGTGTGCTTTAATGGAAGCTAAATCTTTTGTAAAAACATACGCAACATGACACAAGCAATGTCACAAATTTGCCTACATATAAATAGTGAAATTTAAATTATGTATTTTTTTACTATACAGAATCGGAAAAATTATACACAATATTTTAGTTTACGTTTAGCTTTAATTCACTGTTCCTATAATAAAAGCACACAGTCTCAGTTTTTCATACCGCATTGTTGTAAATAATAAACTGTTGTTCTGTCTGTCGTGTTTGTGTCTTACCACAGTCGACCAGTAACGTGTGGATGACCCACGCTGAGATGGAGTCTCTGACTGCAGCAACCAAACCAGTTAGTAGTCGTACTTTCAGTGTATAATACTGATGATCTGATGGGTGAAGTAGATGTAACAGACCCAGATACACTGCCACAGTCCATCAATCCAAAGCTCGACATTTGTTCATTCTGTGAAATTTTATATGAAATCTCAGATTTTCTTCTTTATTAATCAAAATGGTGCTTCCTTTTACTGAAGGTTTAAAAGTAAAACCCATTTAAAAAGGAAAAAATCTAATAAACATATATTTGGATTGTATAGCGCTCCGCCCCCTAGTGGACAGTATGAGAGGTGGCATGAGAAGAGAGCTGAGTGATTAGTCATGTGTTGATGGTCTCTCTCTTTCTCTCTTCCCCTCTGTGTGTCTGGCTAGGCTGTAGCATTGAACATCCTCAACTTTCCCTCTTTTTTCTGTTTCAGTGTAAACTGCTTCCAAACTAATGACCCGGTCACTAACAAACTGTTCCTCCCTTTGTGCCTCTCTTCCTGCTTTTCCTCACCGCTCTTCTTCCCTCTTCCTGTTCAACGATGTGTCTTTCCCGCTGCCCCTCTGCCGCATTCCTTATCTCCTCTTCCTCACCTCTCCGCTCCTATCATGCTATCGCCTCCGCACGCAAGGAGCTGAAAGAGATTAGCTGGGATCAGGTGAGTGATGTCAATACCTCCATTAAACACTTTCCGGTGGTGCCATCAGATAGTTGGCACAAAATGAAGTGAATAAGGCTTGTATTTGTATAAGCATTGCTTTTTTATGTATTCATCTGCTAAATGTTCATCTTAAAGAATTCTCTCATTTAGATTTTATGTGGTCTTTAAAAGTGAAGAATTTATTTTCAATAAACCGTAGTTTGGGTTTATAGGCGTCAAAAGCACATTTCCACAAAGTATGTTTTTAATGTGTTATGGCTTTCTCTTATGTTAGATTCTGGCCTATGGAGATATGAACCATGAGTGGGTGGGCAACGATTGGCTTCCCAGTCTGGGTTTGCCACAGTACAGAAGCTACTTCATGGAATCGCTGGTGGATGCCCGGATGTTGGACCATCTGACCAAGAAAGAGCTACGTGGGCAGCTCAAGATGGTGGACAGTTTCCACAGGTTCTTTTTTCTTCTCATTCTTGGTCACACTTATCAATAATTCCCATCGGGCAGGTGTGTGTCCTAATGCCTTTCCTAATCTCCGATGTGCCTGTGGTCAGCTCTTTAACACTTTGTCAGGCTGGAGCGCCCTAATGATTTTAGATTTTTGTGACCTCTTTCTTGATCGTTGTGACCTTTTGACCCCATAGGGTGAGCCTGCATTATGGCATCATGTGCCTGAAGCGCCTCAATTATGACCGCAAGGAGCTGGAGAGGAGGAGAGACGAGAGCCAGCACCAGAATAAAGGTCTTTCAATGCCTTCCTTAATCTCTCCATTATATCATTTCCTTGGGTTGGGATGCCAAGCACTTCGCCCAGCTAAATAGATGGCCAGCATTTGTTCTTAATGTTCTTTGTGGAGGTCTGATCCCGTAGTTGAAAAAAAAGCGGCGCTGGTCACGAATATGTTGTGTTTTGGATATCATTTCCTTACGTGGAATGTTGGTGTCATTATTTACATCACGCTAAATAGCTTTTCCGGCCGATATCCTCATTCGGTCAGTTTGAACTTCAAGATGCAATCGATTAATACCATTTATAATCTTTGTCTCATAAGCATTAATATGTAGAAAGGACCAAAACAAAGTCACGAATGGAATGTACGGTTCATCAAAACATTGAACGGGGAATGAAAATATGGCAGAGAGGGAGGAAGGGTGTTTACACGCAGTGCATTCGTTAATAATAACATACATTACCAGCAATGACGTCTGGAAATCGTTTCACGACCCAGCCTTCCATTATGCACGGGATTTAAAGACACAATAGAGATTTCACGTTTGTAGATGAAGTTATCACAATACGCAGATCGCATATTTCATCTCGCAGCCGTGAGTTGTTTTAAAGGTGCAGCTCTCGCTTCATTCAGTACCTTGATAAGAACCAGATGTCTTCACTGATGTAGAATTTATTCATCGCATAGCAACGCACATGCCTGCATGCCAGTTGAGGCTATATTAAGCTCCTGTGAATAGCTTATCATGCGCACGGCTCTCTCTGCTAGACTGCAGGGGCACTTCAGCCATATGTGTAAGTAACACATGAGTATTTACCTGAAGCGTGTGTGTCAGGTAGAAACAGGTGTAGTCCAACAAACATTCCTGCTTGGATTTTAATGTGATGATGTGCGCAAATAATGTTACGCAAATACAGTCTGCACATCTGTTTGGGGAAATGAATCCGGTTACCGTAGTTATCCCATCATTTCAATGAGGAAAGTATAGAGACATTTATAGCCAATATTTTTAAACAAATTGAGGAAGCAAATAAGAAGTTTAATTTGTATAATTATGAAGAAAGATGGAATTGGTGTAACTTTGTTGTTAGGTGCCCTGATGAATTTCATGCATTGTGTGACTGTATTGAATTTCTCTGAATTGAAATTAATTTTTTATTACAGTGATGAAAATTCTGTCATTATTTTCTCACCCTCGTGTCATTTTAAACCTGTATAACTTTCTGTCTTCTGCAGAACACAAAAGAAGATATTTTGAAAATGGTGGTTTCCATTCACATCTATTGTATGGACACAAAATCAATGCAAATCAATGGGTAGCGCCGTTGTTCGGTCACCAACATTCTTCAAAATATCTTCTTTTGTGTTGTGCAGAAGAAAGAAAGTCATACAGGTTTGAAATGACAAGAGGGTGAGTTAATGATGACATCATTTACATTTTTGGGTGAACCTATCCCTTTCAATTCAGCCTGTTCCATTCAAATTCCAGCTAATAATTTTGAAAGAGAGCCAGTTTTTGAATACGCAATTTTGCCCAACCCTGGTAGAAATGAATGGTTAACTATGGCAACCAGGATTTGTTTTCCCCCCACGCTAAACCACAACCCTAGCATCTGACACGTTGCCAACCGTATCTACAGCTTTACAGCCAAGTGCTGGCCTTTCTTATTCACAATACAGTCTGAGGCAGACGTCTAGAGAATACGCCGTTACCTGAAGTCAAGAGGGATGTTATTGTACCCACACCAAAGGGATTAACACTATGAATAACACGGGAGGAATGACCATTTTCCATGATTGCATGCCTCCTTTTCTTTTGATAATGTTTGAAAAGCTGACTTAAGAAATAACAAGTGCAAAATCCCATGAAGTCCCATGAAATTTCAAAGGAGAGACAAAGACTTTGTCTGAAGCGAAACACATGTGTACATCTGAAAGATCAAGAGCAATTGAAGGAGAAATGAGATCCAGAGGCATCACCCAAGATGGAATTTGTGATAGCGATCGGTGATTAATATCCTCTTGGAACTCTTATCATAAAATCAAGGCTTTGGGTTTGATCTGTGCCGTGGGTGTGCTTCCTCTCTAGATGTGATGGTGTGGTCAAATGAACGCGTGATGTGTTGGGTTCAGTCTATCGGCTTGAAGGAGTACGCAGATAATCTGACCGAGAGCGGTGTGCACGGAGCCCTGCTCGCGCTCGACGACACCTTTGACTATACTGACCTCGCCCTGCTCCTGCAAATACCCAATCAAAACACACAGGTACATCATACCGAAACCATACTGTATAAACATACGCCTAGTAACAATGAGAGAACAGCTCATAAATACAGCTGTGCAAGTAAGTGCATCTGCAATCTGAAAGATTTTTTATGGATATTGAAATAATTGTATATTTTTAGACTGCATGAAAAACATATTTATAGCAATGACTACTAGAAGATGAAATCTAGAATCTAGTCAAATCTAGTCTAAGGTATGTTTATTCCACATCCAGGCTCGGCAACTTCTGGAGAAGGAATACAACTCTCTTATCACCATGGGAACAGAGAGGAGGCCGGATGAGGTAAGCGCTTTGGGACATGAGCACAGCTGGACATTAAATAACCGTGCTTTGCCTCCTGATATACAGTAATGGCACTTCTTTCTGCTATTGCCCTTAGAGAGGCTTTACTTATATTTTCAATTTTATAGCCTCACTACCAGTTATAACGTGTATAGATTCAAATACTCATGTTTCCATAGTGTTCATTTAATACATAATAATTCTCTACTGTGGCGCCTGCTTGAACATTTATCAACCCTGTTTGTCTTACAAACTGTATAAGTTTACTGTGTGTTTGTCTCTAGGATGGCACAAAGACGTTCACCCGCTCTCCTTCATGGAGGAAGATGTTCAGGGAGAAGGATCTGAGGGGGGTAACCTCTGACTCCTCAGAGACTCTGCCTGCTAACTTCCGTGCCTCAGCCATCTCTACTCCCTCAGTCACCCTGAGAAAGGTCCAGAGCGATGGTGAGCTTGCTTTAAAAACCTACATTTAGATGCATTTAAAATACAAGTAAACATACCAAAAATATGGATGACTGACAGCACAAATATATTTATCCTATTAAATGCCATTTTGAATATTAGAGAATAATAGAGAATATTCATCCAGAAGCAACTCATGGTTCATGACTCTGGAAAGAAAGCTATTATTTACATAAAGATGTTTGCAATAATTGGTTTGATGTTTGTAAATGTATTACTACTGCATCTGGAATGACATTTATATATTTGACCACCACTAAATGTAAATGAACAGTATTGGTGACGACCAAAATCACTTTTTAAGTTTCTGTAACGTTTTCTAACGCTGTAACGTAATCCATCACCAGTATGTGTAAACTCTTTAGTCACAGTAGTATTTCTAATACTAAAACATAACTATCGCTGTTATTCATGAATTTTTAAATTTACTGTTTTACAAGAATATATAAATAAAGAATAGCACAAAAGCATATCACTGCTCTCCTTCTGAAACCTTGTATCTCCATATTTAGTTTTTTTTTGTTGCCATACATCATTATTATTAGTCACCCTTTTTGTTTGTCGGTTTTGAAAATATTTAATATATTATTATTCAATATTTAATGAATAAATTGTATTAAAAGTGCTTGTAAACTTTTACATTTTTAATGTTTTAATTTGGGTTTTCGGAAGGACAGCGGCAATATACTACTCCACTACTAGTCCTCACTTCTATATATTTAAAAGACAACGGGAGATAAATGTACACATAATTTAATATGCAATCTTTACAAAATACAACCCAAAACATTTCAAGAAATACTAAAGATAAGCGAGACTGTGTTTAGATTAGATTAGATAAACATTTATTCATGAGGAAATTTCAGTGCTACATGAGGCACATGTTTGCATATGAGGCTGTTTTTCCAAAAGCAGTTCAAGTGTGATATTACACAGAGTCTGTTAGAGATAAATAAACATCTTTTGTTTGTGTGTCTCTGTATCTCTATAGCATCTGCAAGGGCAGAGTCTGGCTCAGTGAGGACGTACTCCTGTTGAGACACTGCAAAGGTGAGAACTAGCCAACTTACACACACAATGACATTAATTACATCTCAGTATTTATTCTGCTTGTTTTTAAGCTCCGCAGAAGCACTTTTAACGTGCTGCTGGATTTTCTTATTGGGCCATAATGTAGTAGACACATGATTTAAAGTTTGTTGTCTTTGTGTATGTTTGCGGTGTTGCTTTTCATGTTTTTATTGCAATTCCTGGTGTGCTTTGGGTTTTCCGTTGCGTGTAAGTGTAAGGCTACTTTGCCTTGGGTTAACTTTAGGTCATGCAAGCCACAACACTGAGCTGTAGTTCTGTCTATCGTCCACAGGAGGTGCTGTTGTCAGAGAGCTGGAATCGGCTTTACATTTCATTCACGGGGAGGAGGGGGGAATAAGCAGAAAAAAGCAATGAATATATACATTTATAAATATAACTCTACTGGTCTGACCATTCTGCAATAACGGAAGAGGAGAGGAAAAAGTGAAGAGATAAAAAAGAACAAAAAAAAGAACCTACGGACAAAAGACGTGAAGAATGTACGACACGGAGAGCGGTAAGAAACGGGATGGAATGGTTGGAGGAATCGGATGACTGTTTAATCTTTTTTTCTGTCATACTCTCTTCTCTCTTCCTGTGTCTGTGCTGATGGAACATCTGTAGATGGACTCTCTTTTTTGTCTTTCCGTCCTTTGTTTATATGGAGCTACCTACAGCCCTAGTTCCTCAGAATGGTCTCACTGACTGCCTAGAAGCGCCCTCTTGAAGCGGTCATCATTTCGAGTTTTTCGATAGAAAAGGATGTTTGTCGCACTCAACCCCAGACTTCAACGATGTTTACGTATGTTAAAGCAGTATCAGGAGGTTAACAGGAAATGTGCTAGAGAGCACAATCGAAGGGCCGGGCTGCGTGCATAGCATATGTGCAGCAGCGAGATTGAAGAAAGTCGCTGTGGGGGGGTTTTCTCAGTCAAAAGGGCGAGCACAAGAGAAGAGGAAAGATAGTTCCAGATAAAGGCTACAGTGAGAGCTACACGTAAGGCCTGAGCAGAGCAACAGGGCACAAATCTTGCTAGGTCTTGTTTTATTTTCGGACGTTTAGACAAAATCGTTCAATGGCCGTCAGTGAACGGAAGCTGGTGGCAGGTAGATAGAAAAACTAGGAGATGAGAAAGAGCTGCTTGCGGATACAGCAAGTGACCAGCAGAAAGCAGTGCAGAAGTGTCCTGATGAACAGAATCATTCTAACAACGCAAGCCATAAATGAAAACAATTGGTGCACCAAGGAGTAAGAACGGGGGTGGGAGGGCCGGGGTTAAAACGTGAGAGAAATTGTTTAGCTTCTATGTTGCGATGCATGTCAAACAACCAAGACGACAACGATCTAAAACGTTCGGGGAATAAGACAAAATGAATTAAAAATAAAAATGATGTGTACATTAGCATATGAGGTTAAGAGCTTGGGGAACAATTTGTAAAATGTGTGTATTTTCATTTTTATTTTTTATTTTTATGATAACTATATTTATTTTCTTTATGTATGTATTGAATACTGTATGTACATGTTCATTTAATAATTCTGACTGTAATTTAATTTGATCTAGTTTAAGGCGTAAAATATGGAATATTAAAAACATGGTCATTAAAATATGCTACTTGTATGTGTAAATTTTGACAACAAAATTGTGTTATGATTTAAAAACAAACCATTACTGTTGATGAGGATGACAGTGACTCAAATTGAAAATGTCTGCAAAATAAACAATAATGATAATGATGATAACAATGAAAATAAAATAAAGTGTTCCTAATGGTACTAAAGATTTCAGCGTGCTCGTGATTTTCAAACCATATATTTATGCAAACTCTAGATTTTGAAAGCAAGCTGTGGCACATAAACTACAATTCCGTTTATAATATTGAACAATATCATATTTAGTCATTTATTTTTCATTCTAGTAAGTGCAGTTTATTTCAATGGAATCTTCTCATGGTGGATTGTGGGATTGACAGAGGTGCAAAGAATGCATACTCGCACTGCCCAAGTGTACAGCGCTCTAGTGTTGTAAGTGGAATTGGGAAGTTTTTTTCTGGTGCAGTACCACGGTAAGATCCTCTCTTTCTCTTTTGAAATCCTAAGTGTGTGGCAGAGAATGTTTAGTAAATAGACTTATTTATAAATGATGCACGCTCACACTTGACCGCTAAAGTCTTCGACTAGCTAAATAATTTACATTGACGCTAGTTTTAGTGCTATTTGTACATTAAATGTTTTGTTTTTTTTGTGAGAAAAACATGAACTCTGTTTGAATGTTACTTTAGTCTTTAATAAAATAAAAAAAGGATGTTTGTATACCTCATCGTCCCCTCACACACCCCAGTTCAGAAACCACTGAGGTAGATTGTTTGAGTTAGACTGAACCCTGTAACATTATTCTCCATTGACACAATGTACATCCTCTGTTTTTATTTTACAAAAATATAACTACAATCATATATATACCCCATTGCATTTTACTAAAGCTTTTCTTGCACTATTTCATTTACTTTAAAAAAGTTTTATTTCATATACAAAAGTACTATCTACTTTACAAAGATTATAATACTTTATTACAATAACTCGATGTGGAAAAAAATAAAATCAAACCCACATGTAATGAACTACGTAGCTTTCGTAATACAGCAAACAGGTATTGTGATAGTCTTCGTCATCTTATTTGTCTGTATTGACAGTTCTCAGAGAGGTCATTCATATTTCCAAAATGCAAATGAATCCCATGCAGGCACATGTCTCTTGAAGGTCTCACATCCAACACAATACCTTTAGTAAAAATTTGGCTGACCACTGTAACTTTTTATAAATACACATATATTTTCATACTTGCAATGATGAATATGGTTCAAATATTGTACACTTGTAAAGAAATATATTAATATCATAAGCTTACATACTAAAAGTAATAACTTATTGTATAGATAAAATACAAAACAAATGTAAAACATTATAGATAAAAAACTGATCTGACCTAGTTCCCATTATTGAGGTTTTCTTGTTTGGGTGAGTTTACAGGTTTACAGTTGAAACACTGGCCTAGTGGAAAGTGGAGGACGTGGACCAATGTGATGACAGCAGAGTGAAGATACGTTTCTCAAACATCCTCCTTGGTTGGATAAACAGATTCTGAGTTCTGCCCCAAACACAACACTATTGGTTGATCAAATGTTAAAGTGATGGTTTACCCAAAAATGAAAATTCTGTCATGGTTGCCTCAGGTCATTCCAAACCTGTATGACTTTCTTTCTTTTGAAGAACACAGAAAAATACCATTTGAAGAAATGGTAACTGGTAACTGAACTACATCCACGGCAATACCCATTGGTTTTGTCCAAACAATAGAAGTGAATGGATATCGCCGTTGTTTGATACCCACATTCTTCAAAATATCTTCCTTTGTGTTTTGCAGAAGAAAGAAAGTCATACAGGTTTGAAATGACAAGAGGGTAATTTTATTTTGGGGTGAATTATCCCCTTAAAGTCAACAACAATTGGCTTATTTGGTCTATCCACATTAAGCTAAAAGAAAAATCATTACACACCTTTAAAAACAAACTTTTGGTATCATCAACACCTCATGTTACATTTTCTGTCTTTATTGAAGTTGTGGTCACAATTGTCTTTTGCTTTGTGAAACATGCCAAATATAATCTTTGGTGTTTCACAGCCAAAATAAATCACAAGGTTTTGGAGCAACATAAAGGCGAGTTCATTTTCCTTTTTGGCTGAACTATTCCTCAGCGAGTCTGGGGTACAGCGCTACGTTTTTTGCGAGGTGAGATGCAGCAAATAAATTCCATGTGTGCACTGCTGAGTTTTAGACACTTTTATCCACATGTTCTTTCAATGCTTTTCATCTCTATATCAATCCATCCTTCAGTCTATCCAGATTATCTGTACCTCCTCCCTTCTCGATCTCTTCCCCTCTCTGTTTTCGTCTCTCTGTTGTATGTTCCTCTAGTGAGCAGCACGCACACGCAGGACGAGTCGATCCGAATCCACCTCCATCCTATTCTCTTGTTGACATCAGATGCGAGCGCACGCACGAACGACTGTTTGGTTTCGCACTTGCTCATCCAGTATTTCTTATCCACTCCCAGGCAGCCTGCACCCTCCACCCCCTGGCCTTCCCCTTTACCCTCCTGAGACGGCTTACGGCACCTCGTCTCAAAGAAGTACTGCTTCAGCGGCCCCGTCTGCGTCTGGATCTCTGGCAAAATAGTGACGGTTTGGCTCTTGTGGTCCACTGCGATTTTCTTGTCAGTCACCCACACGTTTTCATTTTCACACACCGAGCGTTCGCGGCCCTGTACGTTGTGGCCAAGTTGCCGCTTGCGGCGGACGCTTGGCTTGTGGGACGATGTGAGGAATGAGGACGGGCCTTCGGAATCAGAAAGACCCATCAGTAAGTTTCTGTATGACTCTCGGTCCGCTCCTTGTATGGGTGGGCTAACGTCCATTGCATTGCTTTCTTCAATCTCGACATCATCGGTCAGCAAGCCTAACTCCAACATTAGGAGCAGAGGAGGGTGTTTGGGTGGAGAGAGGGCAGAAGAGAAGAGAACCCGGGGATGGGCATCTAGCAAAAACATCTGATCTTCTTCTCGTATGCCTACGTCTAACCCGAAACCCAGTTCGGCTCCCAAGCCTTCCTTCAGTGTCTTCATCGGCATCTCCACCTCACCTCCAGCCGACTCTTCTTCTTTGCTGCTGCCACCCGACTGCATCTCGTCCTGCATCTGAAACCTCTCCAGAGAGACTTTCATGACCTTTGAACTTTCAAGAAGCCCATTTTTCAGCCTGCTCTGTGTGTCATCTTTAAGAAAAGTCTCTGCCTCATTACCGTTTTTTTCGTGAAATGTTTGTTCGGGTTGATATTTGAGAACATTGTTGCTTTGAGAACTGCCATTTTTAGTCAGATGTTTTGGGGATTTATATTCTCTACGATCATGTGACCTGGAGGCATCTCCTCCAGCAGTCCTACCTCCGTCTGTGTATTCCTGCTTTTTTGTGTTTTTAGATAAAATGTTTTCTAGCTTCTCTTGGTTTGGACGTTGGGATATACGGTCCACTTCGTACGTAACATCGTTATCCGTTACTTTGTTGTGCTTGTTGGTATCAACTGTCCTGTGAGGAACTTTGTCATGTGTACTGTCGCTTAAATTGTGAATACCAGCATCGTGGGAGATGTTGTCCACTGTTAAGTTGACCGGCATGCTGATGTCAGCTGTTGAATAGCCGATGCTGCTGTTGCTGTCGTTTCTGCCAGGCTCTATCGTCGCGGCAACAAGCCTGGGTACAGGACTTTGAGGGAAAGGCAGGGCCGAGGCGATCACCATGGCAACCAGGGGAAGCCAGTGCATCACTCCCAAGACGTGTCAACTGGAAAAATAGAAGAAAGAGAAGTGGAATTTAGAGAATGGGCTCAATGCCACCTCATTAAATTAACGTAAAATAATAACCTTAAAGCGTAAAGCTATAACTTTACAGCTTTGGCAAATGTCAGTGGAAAAAGATGCAAAATTGCAAGCAGCAGAATAACGTCTCTACGTACAAAGAGAATGGAGCAGCAAACGTCTAATCGCTCTGCGTAGTCGTAAGGCCACTGGCTGGCCAATGTCTGGCAAAGCTAAGTTTGAAATAAAGCCACAAACAATGTTGGTATGATGCTGCACTACTTTAACATGAAGTCGCAAACAACTCTGGTATGTGTGGAAAAGGTTGTAAATATCACAGCATACACTTTACTGTAGGTGGAAGAGCAAAACCTCTAAAGAATAACAGAGGACAATACTGCTTTAGGTTTCAAAGGAATGCTTTGATTCGATCATCTGGTCTGAACTGTTCCAAACGCACATGTCGAGTTTGTGTTGGTCATACCTTTTCTGTATGATTTTTCCATACGCTTGACCGGATGATCCCACATTAACACACTTGTGTAACATGACTCTCAGCAGGAGTGGAATTACCTTAGAGGTTTGGATTATTTATTGACAGTAATGGCAAAGTTCAGCAGCCCTCTATCTAAAACAAGCGTCTGGGTGGTTACAAGCCCAGTGGTAGTGATTTATATGTTTATTTAGCACAGGGCAGAGAAAACTACACTGATGGAAGATAAACGCTTCTCTCTTCCTTTTACTCTTTTAGCAAGCTCAGTAAGCATGTCAACCAGCAGGTGGAAGCAAAACCACCATCCAACCAAACTTAAAGGGATAGTTTGCTCAAAAATGAAAATTCTGCCATCATTTACTCATTCTTCAAAACACAAAAGAAGATATTTTGAAGAATGTTAGTAACAAAAAACGCTGGTACCACTCACTTCTATTGTATGCACACAAAACCAATGCAAGTCAATAGGGACCAACAGTTTCCTGTTACTAACATTTTTCAAAATATCTTCTTTTGGGTGAACTATCCCTTTAACAATTGAGAGTTTTGCATCACTTTCAGTTTTTCATCAATTCTAATTAATTAATGAAAGAAAATAATGATGATTGTTTTATTTATTGCTTCTCAATTTTTCATTGGTTGGTCAAACACCATATTGGTTGAAGCAATTTCACAAAAGCAAATTGATAGTTGTCTTTGCATATCAAGATGGAATATTTGAATAAGTTTAACATATAAAGTGTAAATGTACACACTGTATAATGTGCATATCAGATAAAAAGGGACATATAAATTATCAAGACAAATTAATTAAACAGTATAAAATAATGTTGGGCAAACCACAGCTTTTGCATGTTCCATGATGCTTACTTTTGTTACCATTTGAACATTTTGAGATTATATTCTTTCTCTCTTTCTGCCTCATTTTCAGTGCTTACAACGATTTATCCTCCAAAATAAACATTTGTACGCCAAAATAATGAAAGAAAAAATTACAGCAAGTATCCAACAAGAGTGTTGTGTCATAAAATGTAGGGAAAAACTGATTTGTACCAAAGTGAAAAAGTGCACTAAATTACACTTAAATGTATTTAAAGTGCTCTATTTTCACACACTAATGTTGTACTTAATATATAAAAAACTAGTCTTGACTCTTTAGTACTTTTTAATACAACCTAAGAAGATCTAAGTGCACCCAACTTTACCCAACATGGTGACACACCATGAATAGAAGTACTAAAGACTACAGTATATTTTTAGTATATTACTGTACAAACATAATGTGTTAAAATAGAGCACTTTTAGTACACAAGTAAATAAATGATATTTTAGTGCAGTAGTGTAGTTCTGCTGTTACTGCGAAGAAAGTTAAACACAGGCAAACTGTCCAAAGTTAAGGCCAGGTGTAAATCACTCACCATTCCTGTTGTTGTTGTGCTGAGACAAGAAGGAGGGAGAGGCATTTGGAGAGAAAGAGAGCAGAAAAAAAGAATGCTTAGAATGTCAGTGATGTGGCTTCAACCGAGAAGATTGCTCCTGGGTTTCCCCAGGCGGGATACACCAGGGTAAAGGGGCGGTTTCGTAAAGAGCGAGTAAACCAACATACAGAAAATAAATGGACGGTTTGTTTAGGGAGATAATCATTAGGCTCATAGGGAGAGAGTGGGTGGACAGAAAGGTTGACATGCAGTGCAAAATCACCACTTGTGACACACCACCCCGCCCCGGACACTGTTTTCTAACGCTAACACTCGAGCCAAAAGAACACGCTCGCCGACACGCACACAAAACGCAGCCGAACCTGCGGACACAAGCAGGGAAAGAATGCCACCGAGTCCATATGTGTGCATGCTGGGACATGGAGCACTAAATGTATAAGTACTTCCTGTTTACTGTGAACGTGATCATAAAAACAGGTGTGCTTAGTGCAAACAAGACTTTATTGAGGCTGTTTGGCCTGTTACATGCAAATGACTTGTTTGATGGGGCTGGAGGGTAAAAAGCGTTCGCATGATACGTTTTGCAGGCATGTTTGTTCGCGGATAGTTTTACAGTCAAATGTCAGCTCTGACACGCACATATGATGCAGGCAGAATCGTATTTTACGCACCTTTCATTCTTCATGAAAACAACAGGCATCAATAAATCACTGCATTAGATGTAGATGACTCAAAAGTAATGACAACTTTTGTTGTGGTTGAAGGCAGTGTGTACGGCTAGGGTGTAGCACATGTGCAAGTAAGAGTAAGACTTGACGGTTAATATGTATGTATGCTTTGGAGCTGGAACACAAACAGTGGGCAGGCACACACACGTGCGGGAGACATATCAGTAGTCGACATGCAGTAGCTCTTCATCAGCACGCTCCATTTGTGGCAATGACATGCTTGGCCATCCAGACCAGTCAAGCAGTGCTGCATTTCTCCTCACCATGGCACGCGCTCAAAAACGATCTCTCTCCTTCTCTACGCTACTGCTACCTTCAAGCCCCTAAACACAAACACAATGAACCCGTATGGGTTCACCCAAGCCATACACTTCATGAGCCCTACCTTACGGGAACCTCCGCTCGCACACATACTATATCTTTGATCTAAACCCACTCCCACTACTCAGACCCCCCCCCCCCCGTGACAACCATAATCTATGATCTTTCAGTCAAAAAACACCTTTAACAAACACTCAAGGCTCTCCCACAGAGTTCGATCCTCAACGTCACGCCACCGAAACCTTGAGCCTGCTTTTTCGAATTTTCATTAGAGCTGATTGTTTAAATCAGCCTGAGGATCTACAACTGTTTCACGCTGTCATAAAACAAGCCTTACAAATCAATTATTGCACACGCATGGCTTTTATTACTTGTCCTCTACATTAAAAAAGCGTGACTTACAGTATAGATGTTCTGCAATCTCCCTGTTCGGTCTTGACATGTTTGACCGTTTTGGAATTTTCTCACCCTATATAATCTGCCATAAGTACACGCAGTACTGTACATCTCTCATATGTCATCACAAATAATAGGAATAAATATACAGTACAGTTGACACGGGTACACAATTATTTTTGACTACTATAAAAACACTGTAACTTTCAAAAATCGAATCTTCTACTTTAGTACAAAAAACCCTTGTTCCAAGTATCTGTACATTTCTGATGTCAGATACAGATGAATTTGTTAATGACATCATGTCATGGCCCACCCAGTCACAATGAAATAACAACTAATATAAGAGTATCCCATAAAGGAAAAAGTTATGTTTATTTTTATGATGTCTCTGGTTATTTCAGTCTGACCTTCATGGCATATTTCAGCACTGATTCTTGGAACCTGTTTCCAGGTAATGCAGGCTTTGCAAAGTGGCCCGTTGAAGGATGGGGCAGCGCCAACCATATTGGCCAAATATACACAAACTACAGCCAAAAGTAATTTGGTAACTAGTATTTTTACTTATTTTACATGCAAATAGCATAAATGGGAATTTTGAAGGGTAGAATTTATCATGTAGCACTAAATGAGATGCATTAGCCTGTAATTGGACCTCAAATTGAAAAAATTGTGAAATCAATTATATGACTTTTTTATGAATACCCCAATATTTTTGATGTAAAGGGACTGCTGTTTCAAGAGAACCATTAAGATGCTTTCTCATAAAACATTTTTAGCCAGAAGATTCAGCACACTGTACAGGTGTTTCTGATCAGATGTGCCGCGGTGAGGAACCGGTAGCCTATGCACATCTGAAAATGGCTACCACACACTGAGCTACACATTCCGCTTTCCCCTCACGCTTTCCAATGGTCTTCAGATGGCAATTTCACTTTTCCTTTTGTGTGAGAATAAATTTCAGTTTAAGTCGGTATTTTTACTTTTTGACACATTTTCCAGTTGCTCAATTGAGAACAAAATGGTTCTAAAAATATTTTGAGACTAAAGTATGTACTACAATTCTGTAAAGCTGCTCTGCCACAATACACACTGTGAAAAGCTCTATAGAAATAGTTGAATTGCTTCAAATCCAGGTCTGAAGGATAACCGGTTTCTTATTATATCATCTTATTTAATATCAATAGTTGGTAGATGTTGTGGAAGTCTGCTTACAGGGCTTAGGAAATGGGAACATAAATGTTTGTATTCTTAATAAACAAAGGCTTTTCTGTTTTTTTTAAAGGTAGGCTGGGCAGGTGACTGACAGGATGTGTACTTGTGTTAATTATTGCTTTAATGGCTCCCTGCTCCCACCCCGGGCTCATTCACTCTGTAAACACATTAACACTGACCTACTACTCTCATTTGTATTTTTTCACACTTCCTCTATAAGATAACCCTTATAATATTACAGCTCAGCCTACAATACAACAGATTATTTAACCTCTCATTTCAAGGAACAAAACTGCACATGCAAAAACAAACAAAACACACATCCTCGTCTCTTTCTCAATGAAACACAAGGCTTCATTCAGCCGACGCTGAAACTACTCATAAAGGACCACACAAATCATGTGTTTAAGTAAACTCTAACATGCTCTTGACATGTCACTGTATACTCAAAATTAAAATCTTTTCAACAGCAATTTCTTCTTTCTTTTGAATTTAATGATGCTGTACTAGTGAAACAATTCAAGGATTCTTGAGGCACCAGGATTCCTCAGCTGACACACTGGATGAACCGTGTGAAGACCTCTAGGCACATTTAAAAGTCTTAAATATCACATTTTCAGCTAAGACACCTAGTTCTTGTTTAAGATACCTAGTTCTTGTCTAAATACTGTCAACAGGGCACATCTAAAAACAGCATGTTTGCTTTGCACCATGTAGCCTATGCATGAATTGTTTGAACGATTCATACATTTGTCTGTCATATTTTCACCAGCCCAATAAAAACGAAGAAGCCAAAAAAAGTAGGCTACATAGAACAGTGAGAAAACGACAGGACCCAAAGATGTACACTTTCCTATAGGCTACATTTACTTTTTTTAAAGTCATAACTTTATGATAAAAATACGAAATGAGCACGTTTTGTTACCTCGATCTGTATCCTAAGGTTAAAAACAGCATGATAGACTAACGTGACGTCTCTCCCGTAAGAGAAAGGTGTACAGGTAAACAAATAAAAACATAATTGACTGCGGAAAGCGATCACATGGACAACATCCACACTAAAAACGAACGCTTAGGGCAAAAAAAAGGCGACGCGACAAACCAAAACGCAAGCTCGTTACATCATGACTAAACAAGCAATGTAGAGGGAGTACGAGCGAACAGAAAAACAGATGGTATGGTCTTCATTAAACCTATCAGATCTGCATTTCATTCGCCCAACTTTTTTTACACTCCGTAAGTTTCGCGATCCGCTTCTCGCTCACATTTGAATTCCGACGCTTGACAACCTGTCAACACCTGACTCGCGTTTAATTAACGTGTATAGAAAACAATAAGCGTAGCGCATCTGTCACTACGCCACTTTACGTTTTATCAGATCAAGAGCGCGTCTGAACAGTTGTACACACCTGCGCAGACATTTTACTATAAAAACGACACTCAGGACGCGAGCACCTACCGTTTAGGTGAGTTTCGGGCCCCGCGTGTTTTCGGCAAACACCACATTGATTCCACAGTCCGTGAATGTCACGCAAAAACGAAGGAAATCTCCGTGCTCCGCAGGCGCTCTCGTTTCGCGAAGTTCAAACAGCAGACGTCTCCCATATCATCGCACAAGTCCGAGGAGGTCCACGTCGAGCTCTAGTCCCACATGCCAGAGAAGTTATCTCACAATGTTTTAAGTCTCAGCTCTGTTTTCAAGTGCGAGTTTCTGTAAGATTGACATGCACGCGGTTAATTACAATTCTTCATACACCACTAACGCAGCGTGTATGAGCATGAGCCACACTTTTCCACAAGTCCACGAAATAACCCACTTGGAGCTATAAAGTACAGTTTAAGAGTAACTTAATCTTCAATAAAAGTTTAAAGTGTTGGTTGAGTGGATGGAGAAAATCAAACGACTGGAAGGTCTGAGTGCTCGAGTTGTGCGGTAAGGTATCTTCATGAAAGCCAGAAAGGGGACAAGAGCTAGTGGGAGTGAAAGAGGGCTGGTTTAGAAGAAGAGGAATGGACACAGTGAAAGAAGACATTATGGTGGAGGGGAAAAAAGGACGAGGACCATCTGCTGGCTGTGGGTGTAGAGAGTTTGTAATGAAAAACACAAAAAGAGTGGAAAAAACGTGGCTAAAGTGTAATGTATAGTCTGTGTGAGGTATTGATTTATTGTCAGTTGATTGGGTTTAAACAAGTGCATCGTGCACCTTTTGACCTTGGAGTTGTTAATGATCGCTGGAGGAAAGGCGAATTTTGCCAGGACACCATTTAAAACGGTTCCTGTCAACTTGTGGGGGTCTGGACCATTTTTTAAATTAGGGGCCAATTTGTAAAAGCAATTTCCTCTTTACAGCATGTACCACCACCCAGCCTTTGGTTTTATAGTGTATATGGCACATGTAAGATCTCACTTCATTGTGTTCTCTCCGTCCTCTCGTTCTCCATTCCTCCTTTTACCAAGCAGAAATTTCCATCCCACCAAAACCCATTTCCCCAGAAAGTTTAAAAAGATGAAAGGATAAGGACAAGAAAGGAAACAAAAGGGAAAAGTGTTGTGTTACAACCCTTCCCCTGTGAGACTGTCTGTGAAAGAGTTAGGGGATGAGAGAGATGGGGTAGAGAATACAAGAATAAGAGAATGGGGTACAGAAAAGAGGTTTTCAAATGAAAACGGGCAACTCTTGTGGAACTTCATATTTGACACACACACACACACACACACACAAATACAAAGCTCAATGAGGTCTAAAATGTGGTCCAACCCCTTCATATCTCTACGCCTGTCCTCTCCAAACATTGTTCCTCCCTCTTGGCATTTAATCCCAGCTTCTGCCTCCTTAACACTATTCTGTCTCTCTGGTTTTGTCTGAACTTGTCTCGTATGCACTTAGATATTTCAACCCCAGGGCGTATTGGTGAGATCGAGGGAGTGAGAGTTCTCGAGAGCGAAACGAACAGAGAATGATTGAGAGAGGGAGAGAGTCACTGAGGTATTGAGAGAGATGACAGATGAACAAAGGTAGAGAGGGAAGAAGGGACAAACTCAAAACGAGGTACAAAAGTTCTTTTCACACACTCGACGGCAAAACATGCACCCACACACACACACATACGCAGTCTTCCAACACCTTGTCATTCAAAGGTGGTGATCTATATTTGTGTGTAAACAGAGGAGAAAAGCTTTATCAAGAATTAGCTTGAACCAGCATTACTTGTTTTTGTGTGCATGACTTTTTACCACTTCAAACTCTCACCCAGGACCACGTATGTTATTTCCAGTACACCTGAGTCACACAAAAACACTTATGATGAAATAACGCATCCTTCAGGTATCGCAGATTAAAGATCTTCCTTGTCACGTAACGCCATCTGCGAGGACACGCAACAAAGTAACCTCAAATTCATTAGTGATTATTACAGGTTTTTGTTTTCTTTCTATCCTCTGCTCATAGTGTGTCCCGACATCGGGTTTTATTTCCTTGGCAATGAATATCCCACCTCAAACCTCAAATATCAAAGCAATTACAATCTGTTACACAGCCATTATAGCAATTATCGAAAATAGCAGAGCTGTCAAGGAGACCAGCACGCTGTCCGCAGACACACCGCACACTCTCCTGTGCCTGAGGTAAGACATATTGTCATTTCTCAAAGCCATCTCATTCATTCCTTAAATGATCTCCGAGTCTTCTCTGTTGTTTTTACACACATGAATTGCTCAGATCTCCTCTATTACTTCTTGCCCCTCGTGAACTCCACCTTACATTACCCCCATTTTCCACACCCCCCAGCACCACCATTACCTCTCTCCTGGTGTTCTCTCACTTTCTCTCTCTTTCAGTGGAGCGGGGGGCCGGGGCGCAGCATGTGTTTCCAATTTCAGCTGTAACGCACAGCTCACCGCAATCTGACCTAATTAGCCCCCTGTCTCATGAATCCGCCATCAACGGCACCCACTGTGGCAGACAGGGTAGAGGTTAGAAGTCAAGGGTCGGTGGTGGGAGGGGAGCAGGGGGTGGCCGTTCGGATAAGGAGGACAGCATCTCTGATTGATGTGCCAGGTCCCTCTGTCCTGCAGTGTTGCGGGCGGGTTCCTCTGTGATCCGCCTAAACGTGTGACTGCCGTAATTTCTGCAGTATTAGGGATGAGAGGGGGTTACTGAGGCCTGAAATTGGATTTTTCAGTAAGACAAAAAGGGTCAAACGCAGAGGTCAAGAACATATGTATAGGGGTGCACACAAACGCACGTGAACGCATTTAAGATACAGACAAAATCATGGTACTAGGTAGCCAGTCATTGGAATGCATGCTACTGGGAAAGGGTGGGGTTTGAGCTGGGGTTTAAGAGGAGAGATTGATTTTAGGAATGCCTTAATTATGGGAACAGAGAGCCTAACTCTATGTTTTATACTTAATGAGAAACAGCTTCATATGGAGTAATGCAGAAGAAATGGTTGAACTTTAAAAGGAATGATAGTGCTATAGAGAAAGGCCGTCAGCCTTTAAAATGCACGTAAAAGTGTGGCTCCATGCTGCGCTTGTTTGCTGTAAACCGATATCAGTTTTTATAATACCACCATCAACCTCCCTTTACAATCCTCATAACACCAACAGAGGAAAATCTATAAACAGAAATATGTTCAGCATGAAATATTTTGCCGTGGGATTGAATATCAGGCTACCTGTCCTGCTGGGTTTTGGTTGAGCTCGGTGTGGTGGACCACTAGCGCCACAGGCAACCGCTGTGCTCTCACACGTTCTTAAGGGTTTTAAGCTTTTCCGCTTGAGTTTATCTTCACTTAACAAGTAGTGTGCTTGAGAAGATACACAGACTGATTGTCTCTCTCTTAAAAGCAGCCCACGCATTCCTTAAGTGCTTAATTCACTTGTAGTTTTTATTTGGAGTGCAGGTTCATAATAAATTCATAATATACTGTATTTGTAGTGCCATAAAAACATGAAACCACTCGGTAAAACTTTCTCTTGTGGTGTACAGACAGGCGAGTGAGAATAATGTTTCCAAGCAATCGGCAAAAATTGCGGCCATCTCAAAATCCCCCAAAGCACCATACCCCTGCTCCAATGGCCCTGGTTAGTGGTGAAATTAATTTAAAGTTGTTTATTGTATGAGTTTATGAATAAATACTAAAAATGATCAGAGTCAGATGTTTTCAGCTTATTTCAATTCAATAAGAATAAAATGTGTCACTTTTTTGCAACAATCTACTTAGTGGTCTTACTTTTTTGGGGCTTTATTTATTACAGAATACTTTTACACAAGACTTGAACTCCACACATAAACTATAAGACTCAATGCTGTAAACCACTTGTTTCATAAAATGTGTACATTCACCGTTGTTCAGACGGTTTTGTTTGCAAGTCATTGAGCATCTAAATAAAGTCATTTGAAATTAGTTAAAGTTAAGTTGAGGCTTTCATTGTTGTACGCACTGTACATATTAAAATAGATTTACACGTTTAAACCATTGGCATTTCATGAAAGAACATTTTCAATGACACACACACACATATGGTCTAATTGTTGTCATATTAATGCTAACAGTATTACAATACTTAGTACTAAATGCTAAACTTACATCACATGACAGCAGTTTGAAGTCACAGCTGCATTCAGTTACATTATGCCATCACAGTTCCGTTTTCTGCATATAACATTCCTTATAACAAATTTAACAAAATCTACTTCCCTATTACATTTAATAGGCTCTCTATGATAATCGTTTTCTCTATAATGTTAATCAAAGTCACTTAGTACAGCTGTGACATGTCATAGGAGAACTGGCCCTCCCGACTGAGACTGGTTTCTCCCGAGGTTTTTTTCTCCATATATTTATCATTTGGAGTTTGGGTTCCTCGCCACAGGGCCGTGTTGGCTTGCTCACCGGGAGACTGCTTTTATAGTTTTATAGTTATTTTATTTTATTAAATTAATTTAAAGGCTTAATAATATTTACCTTATTTTTTTCTGTTGCTTTCTCCTGTAAAGCTGCTTTGCAACAATACTCATTGTGAAAAGCGCTATATAAATAAAATTGAATTGAATTGAATTGAATTGAACACACTTTTTGACATATTAGACAGATGACAATTGTTAACTCAAAATGGCGTTAACATGTTTAAGACCAAACTAATTGTTTTGTGTGTTCCTTCATTTAAATAAATTGCCACCAAGCAGTTTGCCTCCCGTTCCTCAGTTTGTGAAGTTGGAATGAACTATTTCAAGGCCAGCTCTCACAATTAAACTACATCTGGAGAAAAGAAGAGGAAAGTGAATTTAAATGTCAAACACTATGGAATAAGAATGGTTGCGTGGAAATGTTTTATACCAAGTGCCATTTTAGCTACACTCCTGTGGTCACGGAATCTGTTTCATATTATTGCATATCAGTCTAATTGTGTTAAAATTGAACAAAAAAAGGATATATTTACAATGCGTTCCAAGTTGTTGGTTTGTTTAGAATTTGCATGAATTTAGCTGCCGCTAGTATCCTACTCTGAGGTTTCTTTGATGGACAACAACTGGCTCATGTTGCACAGGAAGCATAACACATGTTTTATCTCATTGTACCTGCGCAGACTCTAAAAAGGCATTCACACCATTGACTTGTCCCATGCGGTACAGACCATTCATAACAGCTCCTGGGACTTCTTTAGAAGTTGTATCATATATTACAACTTTACAAAGTTACATGAAACCTTTTGCCAGGATGAAGGGAAGACGCAAAGTAGTTGCTGCAAAGCCACCAAATTACAATCTGCTTACAGAGATGCAATCCTCAGTAGTCATTGTTGGACCAATCCATGCCTTTGAATAGTAACCCAACTGTTGACAACGACATTGCAGAAGAAACAGAAGGAGTCACTAGAAATACTAAATGGATGGAAATTTCCATTAAAAATGGCACCGAATGAGTAGAAATGTGTGTGCGCGCTTGAGCAAATAAATTCAGATTGATGTTTCAGACAAGTCTTCCCAACGACCCCCTCCCTGATGTACGCTGAAGTGTAACACATTGTAAATTTTCCTCACTATACACCCTGTTGGGTACAATTTCAGCGGCAGACTTTGTGTTTGCACCGCTGTGGCAATTAGCGGGAGATAGACTTACAGCCCATCCACAGCACAAAAGACAGTGGGAGAGAGAGAAATGGACAGAAGCCGCCCCAGTTCTGAAGCTCTCCTCTGCCCTTCTCCATCTGCCAGTCCTGAGGGACAGGGTGTGTGTGTGATAGCGACTGGAATGTCTATTTATATTTGTTATATATTTACGTTTGAGAGTTTACATATGGGCAGAGATTCTCCTCTTATAATGTCAGTTTACCGCAGTGGTGCATTATATCTTTATATGTCAAGAAATGTTATCACCATAAAATGATTACATTACATTATCTTAGTCTAAGGACACAGAAAACCAGCCGACATAGTCATGTGGTTAAACAGTATTTCTTTTCATTTAACTGTGTTCACTCTCATTATCTAACTAGACTAATCTAATGATCTTTGGGGCCAAAAAGTCTGGATACTAAGCCGCCTGTTCATATAGACAAAGCATTAGACAGTGCATTCAAGGTATACAGTTGTATGTGTTCTGTGGGATTTAAACCTACAACCTTTACACTGCTAATGCAATGATCAACCAATTGAGCAACGGAAGCCCTTGCTTAATATGATATTTCAATGCTTATATTGTCAAAAGGTGAAACCTAACCAACCTGAATTTTGGAAAAGTAATGTAAATACTTCTGTAATTCTGTTATTTCCACATAAAACATTTATGGACTAAGTGGTTCAAGCCTTAAAAAGTTGATTTGGTATTGAATAAAACCTTCAGGGAAGAATAAGTTGTCAGTAGTTTTTTTTCCGCAGGTCAAGCTAATTTTATGAGCATTACAAGTCTGATCTCATCAGTGAAGCTTGAAGTGTTAAAACCATTATGGAGTAGTCCGTTCAAGTGTAGTATTATCATGCCGGTGTAGTGAAATTAAATGGTGAATCAATCATCAAATATTTGTATGATGTTCCTGGCACGCAACTGCAGCAATAAAAGTCTAATTTTCAGGTGACAAGAGATGCTAGTTATTCTATCTCTTCCTGTTGACAGCATTTGATGCGTTAGAGCTCTGCCTCTTCATGTATCTGTATGGGCACAGATACCTGCATCTATATGTATATATACAGTAAAGATACTATATATTATATATAGACGGAAACAGACCCACATCGCCATCCAGTGGGTAGAGCTGAGAAACTGTGAGATTAAACAATTCACTGTCCCTCTTCTTGTCATTTACAAATCTTCCTAAATACATAAAATGTCTTTTAAAGGGATATTCCACCCAAAAATGAAAATTCTGTTATGAAAGTTGTTCCAAACCTGTATAAATGTCTTTGTTCTGTTAAACACAGAAGAACAATATTTGGAAGAATTATTAGGTGTATATGAATTAGCCATATTTGAACAACACTTTTGTTAGAGAGGCCATGACTGAGAGGGTGTGAATGTGTGAGAGAGAGAAAACGAGAAAGAGAGAGAGATACACTGGGCAAGCAAGCCAGGCTCCGGGAATCAAACCGTATTTATTAATCTGAGAATTCTCTCAGATGACGCAAAGACTGTGACTTTGCCTCTTCTCTCTCTCTCTCTCTCTCTCTCTCTCTCTCTCTCTCCTCCATTCTCACCCTCAATCAATTCTTTCCACATGGGTCTTTCCTAATGCCTCAATTTTGTGGGATAGGAGACAGCACAACAGCACAGGTACGTCTATGAAGAGAATTTTTTTACTTATTTTTCTATATTTTATACACAAATGTCTGTGCACACTGTTTTGTTTCTCTTTTTGAGAAATGTGGGGTTTGGGATTGTTATTATTTTAAGCAAATGAAAAGAAATTTCTTCCTACATATAGAGTTTGGCTTTGGTCATTCATGGTTGTTGTAGTGTGCTATGTTCTCTCATTCTTTCTGTCTCTGCCTGTCATTTGCTCTGAGTCAGTGTTGTTATTGTACATGCCTGTTGCTGTTAAAATCCTTCACAGCACATATCACTTAACAAATGGCTCGAGTCAGACAATCTAAGAGCGCAGTGGAAGTGGGAATTGTCAAAGAGATGATAGATGGCTTTAAGAGAGTGGATTATGGATAAGAAGTGCTTCATTAGAGGCATTAGAGGGGTGATTCAGCCGTGGAAATATCGCCGGTTAACACCAGGTCACATATTGGTAAGAAATGTGTGTGGCTGCAAGAGATCTGTCAGAAGAGTAGACACCTGAGGAGCATCAAAAATGAAATAATGGAAAAAGCTGGTTCCACAGACTGGAAGATTAAGGACTGATTGATAGAGATTTAAAAAGGTAAAACGAGGGTGCCTATGGGGGCAAAGTTAGGGAAAACTTGCAGGAGAGACGCAGAAAGCGGGAATTGGATATTTATAAATAGCAAAGCTTTAGCAGGGTGAGGCGAGCAGATGTGATAGACAGTCTGTGCTTAAGGAGTTCAAACAACAGATTAATACACTCAGATTATAGTCAGAGATAGAGGGGCAAGGGAGAGGGAGGGAGGGTGTGTGCGTCCGTGTGCATGGGTGGTTAAACACCGTCAAGATGACCCCACACATGTCTACACATGCAAAGAAATAAACCCCCAGATGGACTAACACTTGTCTACCTGTGTGTGCTCGATGGCCTAAAACCACCTGCAAGTTTAAAGGGTTAGTTAAATAAATAATAATGTTATCATGTATTCACCTTATTTTACACCAGCTGCTTTGAACATACTGCAGACATATACTACCATGAATTTATTCTGAAAAAAGACTGAGGGTAACGTGCTGATGTGTGTGTTTGTGAGTGCAGTTCACTGAGATACAGTCATTCAGTTTTTATGGAATGTGGTAAACAGTGAAACTCAAAGGTATCCCTCAAGCATCATATTGCATTACACAATATAGCCTAGGTTAAGTGATCCGTGCTTCAGTTTGAACATCTTATGTGGCTGAGTTTGCTTAGAGATTTGACGACTATGGTGTCCAGTCACTTTATGGCTTCCATTCTCTCAGTGATGCAGGGAGTTATGGGATTATATCTCTAAACCTTAGCAAAGCCCACACCAAAACAATCAACTCCAGAAAATAATCCTTACACGCGCACGCACGCACGCACGCACGCACACTAACCACACATTCAAATGTCTACTCTGCACATAGGCCTACCCAACAAATGAACACGTTTTTTTATTTTTTTTTATTTTTTACTTAAACTATTTTTATGTAGCGAAATGCACAGTGTTCAGTATATGTACATTTCAAATTCTTGATTTTTTTTAGGATGTGTTACGTTTTTAACTTTCTTCTGTCTCACGTGCATCTGACGTGATTGTTGGTTTGCGTCTACTTTGAACAAGGGCTGGGCGATAATGCCAAATCTCATTATTACATGGTGCCGTGGAAGATTTGATTTAATCACGACATTTAGTGTCAAATATTCCAAATAATCGGCTTTGTCTAGGCTACATTCCATATGAACGCAGCAGCACTCAATTTCACACGGGATCTACTTTCACTTTGATGTCTGGTATGCCTCCGCGGTCTGGCGCTGTCTTTAAACCCGCGTCTCAAACGCTTTTATGTAAATATGGCTACAACGTCATTATTAGGCTACTTTAAACATAAAGCGTCAGGAATCTCCGGTAGTGTAAAAGAACCGAAATCTCTCGAAGGAGGTCATTAAAATACTTTAAACGTGTACTTTTGATGGGACTAATTTTGTTAGCGGAAGCGCTTCGACAGCAAAAATAAAACATACCATTTCGTGTTGTTTACCTGGCAGGCAGCCGGTCGCAAAATAGCTACACTCATCCCTTCAGGGTGATACAGGCTTCTCGCTACTTATTTAAGGTTTGGCTCCAGTGGGGTCTGCCTACTGACTTTTTACTCTAATGATTGTGATTCTTGGCTGGCTCTCTTGAAGGGATTCCCTCAGGCCTCTACCTCTCTCCTCGCAGGTATCTCTCCATCATTTCCAAAGCACTTGCGCACTGGTTAACACTCTTAAAGCCTTTAATTTCCACAGTTTAATCTATAAGGAGGTCGACTGAGATTATGTTATTACCACTCTGCATTAAGTATTTTGTATTTTTTTCGCTGGGAAGCTGTTTTGCCTCTGGCTAATCGTTTCATCCATCATTCCTGCGCATCCTGTTCTTCAATAAAGAGCTTGTCACTGTAACTTGAACCTCTGTTTGAATGGCTAAATTCCAGCGGCTTAGCCTGGCAATGCTTTGGGCATTTGTTTAGATGCTTGTTTGTGGAAAGATATTAAGTATTGTTCATTAAGTGACAGCGAGTGAATCAAATACCTAAAGTGGTGGCGTGCATCATTTTTGGCCCCGGGATGTTGGAACACCCAGCAAGCCAAGGCTTAACTTTATTTGCTTTTTGTGAGAAAGGATAGATGTTGGCTGATGGAAATAACCACGGATTTTAGTGTGTTCAGCTTTTTTTGTGCTTTATAAAACAGCAGGGTGTAGACACACCTTGGTTAATAGCAGTACATTAATTATGGGTTGTTGTGTGAAATCTCACTGTTGCTCTTTTGCATTATTCACGGTTCTGTGTAAACTGTCTTTACTGTAAACGGTGAAGCTGAACATCAGGTTTAGAGCACTGCTGATGCAGATGGAGAGGACAGACAATCTATCTTCTGTTTCTGGTTTCTACTCTGGCGTCTTCACTGGGGTCAGTCTTCACTGCTTATCTGGGATCAGTTATGATCTCAGGCATGTGAACAGATTGAGAGCGAAATGGCACGTTTTGAGGATCCATTCAGCTTTTGAGCAGGGCAGCCAATCCCAGATCACCACTGGACATCCAATCCAGTTGTCACCAGCTATGGTATTTAGTTCGGCAATCCGAGTGTGCGTTGCGATGCGTTAAGTGATCTTAGAAATTTACATCACGGTTGTAATCTCGAGAAATTGTTATTGTAACAAGATAAAATACGTTTGTTAGCGTAGAAATTGTACAAGTTTATAAGTCGCTTTAGAGAAAAGCGTTCGCTTAAAGCGTTATGTTGTATGTGTTGTCTAAGCATTTTGACATGCATTTTCCTCAAAGCAAATCATTTGGATATTTGACCTGTGACCTCCAGCCGTTGTGACGTACCTGCATGCCGATCGATTCGGTTACAACCTAAAACTCTTCACTGCAAAACAGAACAACATTCCAAAAAAACCATTAGAAGAATTAAGTAGCCATTCATTTTTTATAGGTGTAGTTCTGGCATGTTGTTGCCTGTGGTTGAATTCGGAGACCTTCTTGAAAACAGGTTTGAGCTTACGACTGCAGGGGAAATTGTGAGGTATTGTAAAGCGACGCAGAATCGCGGGTCAAAAGCTTTTCTGTCTCTCTCTTTCTCACTCTCTCTACCCCATAAGACCGAGTTCACAGAGGATTATGTATGTGCAATTGAAACTTGGCAAATGATTTCCCTCCCTCCCCCAGAAAAAATAACATTTCAGAAATGCTGCCAATCCGTCTTTATGTCTGAGCAGCAACTGTTGTTTTAGTTTAAATCTGAGATGAAGAACAAGCAGATGCACGGGACAGGGAACATCCAGAGAAAGAAGGAGAGATGGAGAGCAGATGGGTCAAAGAGTCAGAATCACGCACAGCAGGAGAACGGTAAGAACAGAACGGGAAAAAAGGCCAAGACGTCACAACACGTCAAATCTAACTCGGGTGAGTCTTGTCTAGATTAATGCTGTCAAGGGATAAGTGTTATTTTTTTATTCTACACGCAAAGCTTTTAATGTGTAACATTACTCTGTATTTTATTTTATTTATAGAGCTGTTGCATAAAAGCAATATTGCTCTCGCAGTTGTGCAGCTGTACTGAATTTTCTTACGTCTGAATCACAGCTGTGCTGATATTCACCACAACAGCACTCATGCTCACATGATATTGCTTAAATGTCACTCTGTTTTTAGGCACTTCGTAGTAACACGCTTCCTGCAAATAATAAAATATGTGTTTATTCTTTATGTCTTGGTTGGTACTCAGTTTTTTTCCAACTTCAATCAGTCGGTTCATGCAGATGTCTCTAATAGTCTGGGGTTGATGAAATGCTTATTGGTCCCTACTTGGTGGTCATTTCCTATTATGAAGAAGCAGGAGTTATTTATTATTCCCATATGGAGGTTTGACACTCTTCTGAAAGCTTGAAAAGTAGCAGTCTGTGAGATTAAAAGATTGGAGCAAAGTTATAATGTTTTCTGTCAGGCTTTGTGTTTCTGTTTTTTCTTTCGGATGGCTGAGCTCTGTGACTTGAACACTGTATGTCCAGACTAAACCAGGCCTCCTTTTTCTCTCCATAAGAGGTGGAGCCTAGGAGTAAAACAGCTTGTAAGTCAAGTGTTGTATTCTGAGATGCACGTGACTTAAAGGAGGTAAATGTCTTACTAGACATTTATTTTGGCGATCCAAAATCCAGCGATTGTACGCATCACAAAATCACCAACAGCTTGGGGGGTGGAGCTGATGCAGCAGTGGGGGATGCAGATGTTGACCTGCACAGTTTCTAATAAAAAAGTTATTTATTTGTACGTTTTACATTGCCACTACAAAGACTTGGTCATAAATAAATAATTTTAAGGTACACAAGCGCTTCCATGGTCAAATGAGGCTGTGTGATATGTTGGCCACCAGTATTGTGAGCATAGACTGGGACAGATGTAAATAATAATGACCAATTATGGTAATGCGATGTGTTATGCGTCCGGCATGCCCATGTAAACACAGCAGAGAGGTTGTTTAAGGCTTTCAAATAGGTCATTCTTGTTATGCCTCACTTTTTGAACTCTGTAACTCTGCTTATTGTGTTGTAATATAATAACAGTGTATTTTTATCAAAGCTGTACTAGACATTTTAGAAACCTCTGCATGGTCAAGCTCAAGCAGTTAAGCTTCATTAGTTATAACTTGTTGTTTATACAATGGAAAGACAATTAACAGGGCGCCTGACATAATGGAATCAGTGTGGAAATAAAGAGCTAATGTTGGCTATTGCTCAGGTTTGCTTTCATAAGACAAGAGTGACAAGTTGAAGGTGATTATGATTTAACACATCTTGTTTTTAGGAGAAAATGTTAAAAGTACTGATATTTTTTATTTATGGGTGGTTTCAAAGCAACAACATAAACAAACGTTACTGCGCATGCACGCTTTTGTGGCCCAAATTTAACTTCCGGTACACATCCGCAAAGAACAGAGTCCTAGCAGATTATTTCTGATAACAAGAAAAAGAAATAACAAGTAAATGACATTAGCTAGCGAGTTAAAAGTAAGTCTAGTCAGTATTATTTTGGGTTAGGAAGCGTTACCTGGCTAAACTTAAATGCGACGTAACACAACCCATTCAACAAATTGTTTATTTGATAACATTTTTTAAACAATAAAATATATATATAAATGATTAGTGGTATAAATTAAATTAAATATTAATAGTTATATTATTATCCATTAGCCAGAACAATCAACAAACACAGACCGGAAGAGTTGTTGTTGATGAGCTCTTGATCATATTTTAAAATGTAGATAAAAAAGTAGATAAAATAAAGTGTTTAATATTTTATCCATTTTCAAAAGACATGACATTGACCCTGATGTAATTCAATCATTCTAGACTTTGTGTATCTAAAGCAAGACATGTTTGACTAATCCTTTGTATGAGTTTGAAGCTTATTCAGTGCTATGTTCCCACCTAACAACTATGCATCATTCTCAGACATCTTAGTTCTGGCATCTCTCTCTGTGCTTGCTTCTACCTGTTTTTCTGTTAATAATGTGACAAGCTAAATGTAATGTCCTATAAGTGAACTGTTCATAGTCACTTTGCATTAGTGTGATGGTGCGAGAGAGCTTTGGATATTAGGAAAAGTACCCTTACTTTTTCAGTTTGAGTTAGTGAATCTGAAGTGTGTGGTTTTACATTTGATATATTTGGTCTATAGTAGTTTCCTTAGAGAAAATTGCATGTCCATCATGTACGTTTGTGATTTTACTAATATTTCTGCAAAGAATCTTTGTTACTGTGATGGTTGTGATTGTGAAGTTTGCCTCATTGTAATAGGTGTGCTATGTGATAATACGGTCAATATTGTAAAAATTATCCTGGCCTCTTTCTTGCTCTGTTTTGCTCACACAGATAGAATGACGAATAAGAGTTTGGGAAACCAGACAAGTGGAGGATTTCAGGGAGGAGAAAGAACCGAACCGGAATTCAAAGACACTACTCCCCAACAATGCGGCTGGGTTTCACACAACATGCTCCTTGCCCTCACTGTGCTAGGTGTGTACCTATGTGTCTGTACATTTGTGGGTTTGGTCAAATTGGAGTATGCTGTAACATTCTGGAAGTATCATTTGGGGTTCCTTAGATGTATTGGGTGGAATTCTCTAGAGACACCTTACCAAACTATATTTTTCTTCTATGTGAAATGAATACTGTATATCTCAAGCTTTTTAAGCATTCCAGATAAAACTTGCTTGTGGTTTGGTTCTCCAGCACAACCGTTGATCCTCTGTCAAACCACAGACAAATACCAAACGAGCAAATCTCCAGCTATTCTTTTGTTGGCTGCATTATGACACTGTTTATATAACAATGGTTTGAAATGTTGCAGATACAGGATAGTCATGCAGTGCTGGTCTAGAGTGTCAAAATGTGTAATTCATATCTTTTAACAAGCAAGAAAAATAGATGTCATGTAGTGAACCCACACGCACTTGCTCTTACAGGTGTAGTAGCAGGCACGGTGTTGGGCATGATGCTGCGTTATGTTCCTGAGCTTGATGCAAATAGTCTCATGTTGGTCTCCTTCCCTGGGGACATCCTAATGAGAATGCTGAAGATGCTCATCCTGCCACTGATCATCTCCAGCCTCATCACGGGTCAGTCTGTAATCCTGCCCCGTTGATAATGAACAAGCATCTTTAATAGTAATGCCAGAGTTAACACTAATGAAATTACATTTATGATTAATTTAATGTTTACTGGTTTTATGTTTGTTATAGCTTTAATACATTCATCAGATTTTACAGGATAATTTTATAACTTTATAACTATAAAATTCACTATATGTAAAGGACCTGTGCTCTCTGTGGTCTGGCTGGTCTGGACGCTCGCTCCAGTGGCAGAATGGGCACCAGAGCAATGGTGTACTACATGTCTACCACAATAATCGCTGCTATTCTGGGTGTCATCCTGGTGCTTGGGATTCACCCTGGAAACCCAAAACTCAGGACTAATCAAGGCAGCTCCACCCCCAAGAACCAAGAGGTCAGCAGCCTGGATGCCTTTCTGGACCTGATCCGAAATCTCTTCCCAGAAAACCTGGTCCAGGCCTGTTTTCAACAGGTAAATATATAATGCTAAGTGCTCTGTGATATGCTTTAATTTTTAATATTTGGAAATAAAAATAATTCATTAATTTATTTGATAAATGATGCTGTTTATGTATGCCTCTATTCAAAATGTGGCACTTCATTCAAATACCACGATTCCATTTCGGGTCATTTACGCAATACCAAGATGCCATTCTCGTGAATACTTCTATTATTTGAATCACATGGGATGACGTAGAATAAAAATACTTTTAACTTATCGTGTTTTCCCTATTGTCACTGTCTCTCAGCTGTGGCATATTCTGTTGACTCTTTGCATACTGTATTGTAATCACTAATCATTGTAGACACAGTATGTAGCACAGCACAACATTACTGTGGTTTGTACAAGACTAATTCAAGATAACCAATAGCGCTCATCTGAGAAGTGTTGCATCCCCTCCAATACATGTGTTTGCAATGCTCTACATGCATCATTTCACCATGAATCCAACTGTATCGTAAAGTCTTTCCCTAATACTTTATTTGCTTTGATAATTTCGCACTACACTGAGCAAAACAACACCAAAATACTTCGTTATTGAATTTATTATGGAAAGGGATCAGACAATTTTATGAGAACAACCTGCAGGATAAAAACTGTAAATGAATGTCGTGCTGTGTTTAGATGAGCAGATTAGTTGTGATCTAATGCAACTGAATCATCATGCAGCTTACCCACAAATCATATGATTTGTTTTTTTCTCTCAGTTAAATGTATGTGATGTGTAGTGCTGTATGTATGACAGCACCAAGCATCTCTGCACTTTCTTCTTTTATTTAAGGGTTGCTGTTTTATTTACGGAATTATCTTTTCATTTCAGGTTCAAACGGTGCTGAAAAAAGTTGCTATCCCAGTACAGAACCAAACAGAACCAATCCTTGTCAATAGGAAGAAACTGGAGCTGAAGTGGGGAATGAATGTTTTAGGTTAGAAGACATGTTGCTTTTCTGTGTTCAAAACAATAATGTAATGCCAGTGTAGTTTTAAAATGAACAGAAATACCAATATGAAGTATGTGCCTGTAGTTACATGTAGTTACAGTCATTTGGATGTCATTTTTGTCACCTTTCTGTGTCCTTAGGTTTGATTGGGTTCTTCATCGCATTTGGAATTTGCATGGGGAAAATGGGGGAAAGAGGGAAGCTCATGTCTGATTTCTTCAACATTCTCAATGAGATCATCATGAGGATGGTGTCCATGATCATGTGGTCAGTATGATGAGTATACATTCAGTAAAGTACAGTGTACAGTACAGTGGTTCTCAACTTGTTTCATTCGAAATCCCTGATTTTACATCGAATGTCATGTGATGATCCAGACATGTTGACATTGAAATTTGTTAAAGAGAAGTATCTTGTGATTTTTAAGGTCCTACTTTGGTTTATAGAGTGTTAAACAACAAGTTTACGTACATACAAGGTGTAAAAACACTTTTTTTCAAATTCACAATTTTCTAATAATAGACAGTTATTATCACCTTACTTCTAGACTGACTCTCAAATGATTCGTTCTGAGATTCATCTTTCTAATCCCCTCCTTTCTGTGAGCCTATTCTGATTTGATTGGTCTAGACTAGCGTGTACAGCGTGTGTTCAAGTTTTCGCAGGCAGTTCGAGCAAAACGTATTTGGGCTTTGCACCAAGTGACGCAAATCAGTCACGGAAATGAAATTAGAACGTCCGACGACTCGTTTAAGTGAATCAGAGTCGACTCAAGCTAATAACTTTGTTATTCGTGCACTTTCGGCTTTACAACTTGTCAGACAGTCTCACAACCCACACACTGCATGAAATGTATTTTTAATGATATCAAAATACTTTTAAACTGCATAGGCCTAAAAAATATTTATCGATTTTGAAATGACAGAGGCTAAATTGGAAATTACTGACTATCAAAAAATGTTGATATGTCCAAATGACAGTCTACACTAAAACTTGCCCCCACACAACACTTTCTGTTAACAACATGATATGAAAAGCTCTGTTTCTTCTTTGTAAAAGTAACATGATTGTTTTGCTGTCCCAACTATATAGTTTTCTTTTACAGTTGTTTTTTGCTGTCTGTGATACTATTAGAATAGACTTGTGACCCATTTTCTGTCCACCAGCTGAAAACCACTATTGTAGTTAAACTGAACCAAATGAAACTGTTTGGGGTATATTATGTGTCACAGAAACTGCGTGTCATCAACTTAACAATAAATAAATAACACTCATTTATCTACACATGTGAACCATTTAGCACACCACTGACAAAACAGACTACAGTCTTTTAAGAAACAGTTAAGGCAAATTTTTTACAAATGTTTTCATAGTAATGCCAATAAAATCAGATCAAATAGTAGATTTGCATTAAGAACAATTAATCAACTTTACTTTGTATTAAATTGTAAATGTTACTCTGGTTACCTAAGGACAAGGTGACAAAAGCGGTCAGCAAAATAAAAGCACAAAATAGATTCCAGAGTTACAGAAAGGGAAAAATATAGTGTTTAAGTCAATAAAAGAAAGGGGAATCTGTCAGGGTGAAAGCAGAAGGATTGCACAGGAATCTGGTATAGAGCAGAATCGTCATTGTGTTCCCATGAGTAGATGTGGGAACTTGTTTGAGGATGTAATACATTCTCAGACTCTCACACATACCCACACGTTGACAGCGACAGACATAGATTCAGTTTTTTCTCTGCATTTAGCTGTTAATCATTTCTGCTGAAATGATCGTGGAAATGAACAGATTTTTTTGGGGGACACTTTTATTTAAAGCAACTTACATTGCATTCAGGCTATAAATTAGTTTTTAGCAGTATTTGCATTCCATGGGAATTCAAACCCATGACCTGACAGATGAGACAAAACATATGCCGTTATATAACGTTAGTTTTGAAAATGGCAACATTTCCACTTTGATTTTCCAGAGATGATAACTGTAATGTTGTAAATCATTTTGCTTGTTTATTTAATCAAATTAAAAAAATACATTATAATTAAAGGGAGTTGGTAATCTCTCAAATATTTATTTATGTTTTAAATGTATGACACTATATTTAAATGTGATATTTGTATCTGACGGTGTTACAGCAAGGATCTCCAGTTAAATAGAAGATTGCACGAAAAAAATAAGTAAACATGTTTAACATATTAAGCTAAAATAATACATATCATGACATATCATTGATTTCCCGTGGAGAATTAGACATGCCTGTTTGAGCAGAATGACACAATTCAAGAGAAAACAAAGACTGAATGAGTACATGCACCAAAACAAAAGCATATGACCAGGCAAGAACAGTCCGCTCAGCCTGAGGCCAGCCCAGCTGTACATGACTGTTCTGCGTGCTGCCCTCACAGTATGTAAACTATTCAAACGATACAATAAACATCATCTGTCATTCACTGTAACTCACAGTGAAATATTTATACACAGCATTTAAGATTAATTAAATTTAGACCACATAAGAAGCAACATTTATCATCTTATATGGTACTAATGTTGCATAAACCAGATCATTTTACAGAGTCTACATGTCAAAATACAACTCAAAAACAAACAATATATCGCATAAACCATCAAAGAATGGAGCTGCTTTGTTATGGATTTCATTCATTAGGTTTGATTCAACCTCCAAGTTAACAATAAATAAACAGTAATTTACAGCTTAAACAGTACAGTGGAATTACAGTATTTTTTAGATTAATTCATTTAAGAAAAAAAAAAACATATTGAGTTTGCAGCTAAGCAATCCTCTACTAATTTGTCCGCAGGTATTCTCCTGTAGGCATTGCCTCCCTCATCTGTGGCAAAATCGCCGCCATCGGTGACCTGGAGGTGGTGGCCAGACAGCTGGGCATGTACATGGTCACAGTCATAGTCGGCCTGGTCATTCACGGCGGGATCATTTTGCCAGTCATATTCTTCGCTGTGACAAGGAAAAACCCCTTCACGTTTTATTCCGGCATTTTTCAGGCTTGGATCACTGCTCTGGGAACAGCCAGCAGGTATTGAACTCTATCATGTGTTTCATGATGTTGTGCTGATAGACGTGCTCTGGTGCGGGACGAAGAGTTAACGGTCCCATTTGAAAAAATGTTGGCTGGAGAAAGAAATACTCTGTTTCAGATATATCTCAACTACTTTGTTATGTTGCAAAATGGTATTTTATGCTGGTATGTGGTCTGAGATGTTTAGTATGAGGCCAAATATAACCAGATGCTTTTTACTAAAAAAGTCAGGGGATGTAGAACAAATCCTCAACATTTAATCTGACAAAAATGAAACACCTTTAATGATATCCAGAAATACATTTTCATATTGATTTTTTTTTATTCACTTTTCTGACTAATTAAAATCTTGAGACTTTGCATAAAGACAAATATCTGACTATGGCCTGACCTTCAGTCGAGTGAATTTTGGTATTTGTCTAGTGCTGTGATAGACATTTTCTGTTATCTAAAAAATCACATACTAAACACAGATATGAAACTAAAATCGGAAGTTTGTTGCACCAACAGGAAAAAAATTCAACTCAGATTTTTTAAATTATTTGTGAATTTTTTAATGATAATTCATTTATTATAAAAGATCAATTATAAAGTTTGGCTGAGAAACAAAAACGGAGTCATGCTGACAAATTTGACTTTAAAACTAGGTGAACACAAAATAATAATAACTGTTTAATCAAACTAGGGGACCAAAAAACTGGTCGAACTGCTGATCACCCATTTATCCCCTCATGTCCTGTTTTATTTGCTGCTAGTCCAGCTTCTTTTGCCCAGTCTGTTGTGCCACGTGTGTGGGGTTTTGTGGGATTACGTCTGATGAGCCAAACAATTTTCTAAAATGTTAAACCAACTGTCAGTTTGGCACAGAATAATCACACAATCTTATTAACTTTATATTTGTATTATTATCTTCTGTATAGAAAGGGCTGTTTTTTGACAATAATAATTGTTAAAATAGTGATTCAATTCACCAATTGTGTCTGCCAATCGACTGTCCTTCATTATTATTTTGTAAGAATTTACCGTCTATTTCTCTCAGCGCTGGAACGTTGCCTGTGACGTTTCGATGTCTGGAGGAGAATCTAAAGATTGATAAGCGCGTGACTCGCTTTGTGCTGCCCATCGGAGCCACTGTGAACATGGATGGCACTGCGCTCTACGAAGCTGTGGCGGCCATTTTTATCGCCCAGATGAATGACATCGAGCTTGATGGAGGACAGATCATCACTGTTAGGTAAAACCTAAAATCAGTCTATACACTAACTGTATGTTTGTAGTGTTTGCAGAGTGCTTTTACGATATTTACTTTTGTTTATTAAATTAGTTCTTTTTATGAAAAGACAAGATCTTTCAGTGTCGTTTTAACATTGTCTTTTAATTCTTTGCTACAAACTGCTTTAATTGGAAACAAGAGTTGGGCTTTGATTTTGGTCTGTGGTGATGTTCAAAGGGAACCCACTAAAAATTTGTCTAAACCACAGCTGAAATCTATGTGGAAATTGTCACACACAGCCTGAATGCAGTCTTGATGTATGAGTCATATGCTTTTGATTTTTTTTTTTGGTCATGCCATAACAATCTGGTTATTATTACAGCCATTGTAATTGCTATCTATTACTTTCTAATAATACCTATTATAATATACGCACAGAGCGAAACTTCTAACCTGTAGCCACATCACACATGTTCCTCTTTCAACGGAGATAACATCTTCCAATCGATTCCAGTTTGGTCTCCTTCTTCCATTTTACTTTCGTCATTCTTGTTTCTTTGTGTTGAACTTTCAAAATCTGTTTCCTTGTTTACAACACAAGATCTGGGGTCTGCAACAGGGTGTCTGTGGCCCCCAGGGGGTCCACAGCAGTACTGCAGGGGGTCTGCAAATTATTGCTTCATCTCAAGACTAATGTTTGTAACAAAATTATGTTTGCATTAAACAAAAAAATCTATTATTATGTGATATTTAATCGATGTTTCATTGTCCCTCCCATGTTACTATATGAAATGTACATGTTAAGACATATACTTACTACAAAATATGAAAATATATGAATATAATTATGCACATATGTTATATATATTTTATAGACTTAAAATTAAACACTTAATAAATCTAATATGTACGATATGTGACCGAGCAGCCCTGCTCTTTTATTCCTTTAGATCATGTCTGTCAATTTTTTTCTACAGTAAGGTAATACCCTGTTTACTCTCTTTTTCTCCAGTATGACGGCGACTTTGGCCAGTGTGGGAGCAGCCAGTATTCCCAGTGCAGGTCTAGTCACTATGTTGCTTATCCTGACCGCTGTTGGCCTTCCAACTCAGGACATCAGCTTGCTCGTCGCTGTTGATTGGCTACTGTGAGTCTCTACCTTTTTGTGTACAGAAGGTGTATGTATTTTTCCCAAGCTCAGTGAATATATGTTTTATTTCCTGACATTTTATTAGGGCTATTGCTATTGGGTCAAAGATGAGGCCCACAGGTGATGTGTATGCTCCTGTGTCTAAGAAAGCTCTCACACCAGTCCTGACAGCCCTCATAAACGTATCCGGTTGTTCTGCCCTGTTGTTTCTCAGCACTCAGAGCTGTGTTTTGTGTGTCTTCAGTGACCGCATGCGCACTTCCATTAACGTGGTGGGCGACTCTTTCGGGGCGGGCATCGTGGACCACCTATCTCGGGCAGAGCTTGCCGCCATTGACAGGGACATCCCTCTTTTGGATGAGAACTTCATTCCTCCTCCACCTCTCCTCACTGATATAGACCTGATAGACCCTCTCAAACCGCCCGAATTGCCCCCTCGCTCGCCACGTCTTCCCAAACTCAACCATCACGCCCCGTCTCTCACCCCCTCGCAATCTCTGTCATACTCCATCCCGCACTCGCCCCGTTCCGTTCGTTCTCCGTCGCCTCACTCCATTCGTTCCCCGTCCCCTCGCTCCGTGTGTTCTCACTCCCCGAGGCCTTTTCGAACGCACTCGCCACGCCTTTTACAGAGGGCGGAGCCGGGATACTGTGTCCTGCCCACTCACGACAACCAGGTGAGAATTTGTCATTTTAATTATAATAAATATAATTTTAAATAATCATTTTTATGCCTTCAGCTTGTAGTGATGCTGTTTGGTAACTCTGTTTCGTCTGGCGACTGTCTCACCACTCTGCCAATCTCTCATCCCACAGGTTCCCACACTCCCCCGAGGCTTTCGAAAGCGAGAGAGAGACTGGGAGAGTAACAGGGAGAGGGAGAGACTGCGGGAACGAGGCAGCGAGACGGAGGATGACGAGGAGAAAGAAAGAATGATGGACGAGGGGAGCGAAGGAGAAGAAAGCGACGACACGGCGTACGACAGACGTCACGCCATTCCACCCTGCGATCTGCCCTGAACAGGAACTGTACCACGTTTTCATAGTTCTTCGTTTCAGCACTCATCTTTCTGGATGAAGGCTGGCATTTTGTTTTCTTTGGCACGGAACGTACGAATCGAGGTGTGTTATTCTTTGTTGTGCTTTGAGATAAAAGAACAGAGGGTGAACAGTCAAGTATTTCTCTTAGAAACAGTTTTTCACATTATTTCAGCACCACGTGTTTGTAACCCACTTCCCGGTAGATAAGTTGCTCTTACAGGATTTGAATAGTAAACCGGATGAGTGGCTTGAATTGTTTATTGCACTCTGTCGCTATCAAATTGAGTTCATTTTTGACTTCCGTCTTATTAAAGTACACTATTAGGCTACTGGTTGTAACTCGGGATTTCACCGCACTTCAGTTTGTACTTTAAATCCCACGTTTACTCAATTCAAGGATAACTATTTCCTTGACTCATTTTAACTGCCTTAGCTTATATTTATAGACTATATGCCAGTCCAATGTAAACACAGATATAACAAGAGGCAATTGAAGTGATTTGAGGCAATTGCTTTCTGTAAACTGTTTTATGATTTGTTGGGTTTTTCTTTTAACGGTGTCGAGGACGTCACAGCTGTGAGTAACATGAGGAAGTTTTTTCGCCCCTTTCCTGTTCTTTGAAGTCCGTATACATATTTACCATTAGACTGTTTACAGTAGTGGATGCAGTTACTCAAACCTTACATGTCACATACCATCTGTCTTCTACTGTACTTTTATAAGAAGCTATCACCTGATGTATATTGAGCTAATGCCATTATAGTTCCAACTGAGATCCAGACTTGTATAAACTTTTCTGTAACAAAACGGACCAAATAGGAGACTTTTGCTGTTCTGCTTCTTATATTTTTCTTCCGAAAGAAAAGACATAGTGATCCAAGATTTCAGTAACAAATCTTTCCCAAACCTAAATGATCTGTGCTATGCTTCCAACATTTATTTTTATATATTTATTTATAAATTATACTGAAACGGTCTTGTTTTCTTTTAGGTTTTCTGTAAGAAATTAATCAAGCCATTTAAAAAAAGCAGCATATGCACAATAACAAAACTGTTTTGATGTTATTTAATTTTTGGATTGTCTAGTGTTTAAAATGTTGCACTCAAGCTAGTTTATGTTTAGGTTTGTGTGTATATGTTGTTTGTTTGACTAATATGTTTATTGCTTAATTACTTTAGTTCCTATGAAATGTATATCTGCGATGGGCGTAATAAAATAATAACACTTTATTTATATGATCTGAGGGCATTGTGTTTTATTGGTTATCCGGTAGGGTCTCTCTCTCCGGTCGACTTATGATGTCATCATAAGGCACATTTAAATCCGATTTCATTCAAGCTCCGTGTGCCTTGACATTTGGCTGGGATATTTTCATACTAATGGACGAAAGACATCACCGCGTAGAGATACTGTGACAGACGCACAGCGGGGGTCAAAATTTTCTCTTACACAATGATGAGACAAAGACATCAAAACACTTAATCCGCTCAAAGAAAAGAGAGGGATAGACAAGGAGCGAGAGCAGCAGATGGCCAGAAAGACGTCAATCCTTCTCATTCATCCCAGGACCACAGTGAGGCATGGGAGGGATGATTATAAGGGATGCTGACGTTGGCTGTGGGGACCCTGGACGTCAGGGAGATAGGAGGAAAGATTAAGGGTGCTTTGTTGAGATAATGTGGGATGAAGAGGTAGTTGGGGGATTTTTTTTGTATATAATAGTTATAAATAGTTACAATAATAGTGTTGTCTATATACTCACCTTCATTATGTTGATATATGTAAAGGGGATTTTTTTAAAATATCCGGCTTCCTTCTTCTCAAAGAGGGAAAGTCTATATATATATATATATATATATATATATATATATATATATATATATATAGACTTTCCTTCTTTGAGATATATATATATAAATACCACCAACACTTAGTATAGTTGTACAAGCATAAAAATTAAAACACCTGAAAAATCAAAATTGTCACAGGTTGTAAGAAAACCAGCATGTCCACATAGTTTTTGGTTTCAGGGAAGTGCTATGAACCTAAAAATGTACTTTGTTCATAACTTTTTGAAGCATTAGACTTACCATCTTAATATGCACATTTACGATTTACAATATTTGTCTTGCATCTCTACTACCGTCCAGTTGTTTATGCAATTTTCCTCTTGCGTTCCACAGAAGAAATTAAGTCATTTGAGTCGTTAAAGGAATATTCTGTGGTAAAACGCATCTGTCCACGCTTGAACTTGGATTGTTTACCGTCATTAATAATTTACAGAGATGCAACAATTATTGACAGAACGTTATTGACAGGCATGCACGCTCAACACATGTGGTTAGGCTTTGTGGTTGTATGTGTCCCTCTGTAAGCATGTGTTTGTGCATCTTTGCTTGTTTTGTTTCATTTAGTAAGACATGCACATCTTAACATGCTCATCAAATAAATGTTAATAGACTATGACTTGATGGCACACTGCCCCCTATAGCTGATGTGAGGCTAGTGCAGGGTACGCCAGTCCTGTCATCATCTACTGAGTGTACACAGATGAGCAAGCTCAGTTTATGGCCTCTTATCAGCCCCATGTTTAAACTGCCACCTCCACTTCTACTTCCCCCTCAATACTGCGGCTATAACAAAACACTTTATATTGAATAAACAGCGATCAATCCATTGCGCTTGGTAATCATGTAAAACATTGCAAAATGCGTATTTCTCATGTTCATTACCGTGGGATCGATGGTGACACTTGCCTTGCTGAGCAGCATGTGAGATTTACCACTGGTTTATCCTTGTTCATTTCCTGAAAACAAGTTTGTTATCGTTTTTCCTTTTCGTACGTGAGTGACTCATGGATTCTCTTGTGCTTTCTCATAGCTAGCGTCCATATAAATAAGACTTTATGGCACATCTTTGGTGGAGACAATAATTGGTCTTGGAGATGTCACTTCATGCTCGGTTTATAGCATAGGTTTAATTTTACTTTTGAATAAAATTGTATAATTATCAAAGCTTTATAACTTTTTTGCCAACTGCCTAATTTCTTAGCTCAATCTATCATGGTTTTTGCCTGGCTTATCATTTTTACATTTTTCCCTTGTGTTCATTGGTGTATGTATGTTCCTGCACAGAGTGTGCTTGTCCAATTCAGCTCTCAGGTCAGAGAACGGCTGCTTTACACAGGTAATGAACTCTTTTTAATCTCATTGTAACTTTTATTCGACTTATTGCTGTATTTACGTTGCTTTAACCTAAATATCAGAGTTTAGGCTGAGAACAACTTTTGCTTTTATGTAGATAGGCTAACTGTTACTTCTGTTACTTTCTCCAGTCAAGAAGTCTTACATTTTAGTGCTTCCTGGAATTTGTTATTTTAGAGTTTATAGCTTGCGTTGGTATTGTCATTTAAAAAAACAACAACAATGCGTTCAGTGTATTTTCCTTGTCAATACACAGCAGTTACACTTCACTTGAATACGAATGACATTTGTGAGTTAGTGTAAATGAGTGTGTGTTTTATTTTAGCCAACGAAAGAAAAGCACTATTCCTTGAAATTAATGCTGACGGCTCGGTCGGAGGGTCTTCGGTTCAGAGCCCCAACTGTAAGCATGTCTCATGTTTTATTTTTCATTATGGTCTGCTGTGAGCAGGATAATTCAAGGAAAATTTCTGTTGATAAATTTATTAAACAGATGAGTTCATCATATCTCCCTGGGGGGGACCCAAGATGGATTCAGGGGGGGCCCGGATTTTGTGGCATTTTATGAAATATGGAAATTTATCATATATTTTAAGCAGTCAAACATTAGAAAAATAAGCCCACCAACCTAAAGAATTGATGTTCCAGCATTGTAGAATTGAATATGTTTTTGGTTTAATAAAAATTCTAAGTTTAAGGTTTTTAGAAGTTTGAAGTCTTTATTTAGGGGGCTGCAAAGCAATGCACGCTAGACAAAAGTGGCCTTACAACGAAAGTTTGAGAACCACTGGTTTAATATCTACATGACTGTGATTTAGTAAATAACCCATTTCTTTATTGTTTTGAAATGATGTGATGTAATTAAATAGTTTTGCTCATGGTGACATGGTGATATGATAGTAATAATGACTGACGTTTGCTGCAGGTGTGCTGGAACTGCGCGCAGTGAAAGCGGGTGAGACGGTTATCAAAGGTGTGGCTACATCTCTGTTTCTCTGTGTGGACAGTGAAGGCAAATTGAGAGGACAGGTATGAACATTCACTATTAATACAAAGATGTGTTACACCCAGTGGAGTATATAGCAATATATGTCTGATTCTACACTGAATAGTTAAATATTTGAGAAACGTTTTCTTAAGTCTTGAGGTTGATAGCAATTTTGCAGTACTTTTTTGCATGTACATTTCAGAGATTTTAAAGTGTAAAAAGATATAAAGTTTGTTGGTAAAAACAACATCATCACCATATTATGGCAATTTTAATTTGTAATTTTAGAACTTAAATAAAAGTTTCTTTTGGTTTTAAAACAATAGTAATATTTTTTACTCTGGTTGGACTAGGACTGTTACAATATACCAGTTTTGAGAACAACCATGATATTAAAAACTATGATTATCTGTATCACATATAATTAAACTGAAAATAATTCAGCACTTGTACATTTACATTTACATTTACATTTATGCATTTGGCAGACGCTTTTATCCAAAGCGACTTACATTGTACTATACATTTGTACATTTTGTATAGTAAGCAAGTGGGGGTTAGGTGCCTTGCTCAAGGGCATCTCAGCCGTTACCCGCCAGCCCTGGGTATCGAACCAGAAACCTTCTGGTCACGAGTCCAACTCTCTAACCACTAGGCCACGACTGCCCACTTGTTTAGGCTTTTGCCTTAGGAGCCACAATGGTTATAAACTCTGTCTCACTACACTCATATTTTGTGTGTAAATCATGGTCCAAAAAATTATGAAAACACAAAATGAACAAAATGTAAATCAATTTGATCAATGGTGTTGTTTATTTCTTTTTAGAAAATTCACTAGATATTGCGATAATATTGTTATCATGAATTATTTTGGACTTGAACAAGAGTCTCCATCAGCTAACAACTCTTATATATCTTTAGCATGTGCAAAGCCCACAGCACAGACTATAAAAGCTAACATATTCATTATAATAATTATAAATCAATAAATAATTATGTTAAGGTGTAAGCCATGCTTTTTATCATTATTATCTAAAAATATTGAAGGTGCAGTACATTGCCCTGTTACTAGTGTAATTTTTCCCTTCTGAAAGATATTGAATACATCTCAATATGTGCTTTTATAATCATTTGTGACCCTCGATCTTATGTAGCACAAGAACGTTTGTAGTAATAGCCAAAAATACATCATAGAAATTATGTAAAAATTTTAAGAGATTTACAAAACTTACCAAAGAAAGACCCACACACAACTAATAGAAAAATGGGACATCATGCTACAAATAGAACGAATTACATTGAACAAGTTGCTGTGTTAACACTAATAATATAGTTTTTACTGGATACATCAACAAATCGTCTAATAATTTTCTTTTGTCTTTCAGAGAGATTTTGCTGATGAAGACTGTGTCTTTCAGGAATTGATAATGGAAGATAGATATACTTGTTTCCTGTCTCGACACAATGAAATGTCTTTGTCGCTGCTCTCAACGTCTAGGGAGAAACATTGCACTTTACTTTCTCGGTTCCTCCCCATTATGAGACAAGAAGACAGCCAGATACAGGAAGTGAAACCGTATATTCAAGACATAAACCTGGACTCTGACGACCCACTCGAAATGGGACATCAGTCACACATCCAGAGCATTTTCAGTCCCAGTTTCCATTCTAAGAAGTGAAGTCTAGGAACATTCATTATGGAAGAAGACCAAAAATATTGTCCAGTTTAAAGTGTTTTGTTACCTGAACTGTATTTATTTAAACTTATTTATTTATTTACTATTGTCTAATAATTATTTAATTGATATAATAGTAAGTTATACAGTGTGGGAAAAGTAGGTGGATGTAAATTCCACCTTCAGTTTGTGTGTTTCTTTCACGTCATGAATCATGATGTTTGTGTGATAAAAAGTTTTAATAAATATAAATACACAAACATGGTCAGATTTTTCGTAGTTCACAGAGCACATACACACCTTATTATATAACACCTAAAAAACATTTTTGGAAGCACAAGCAAACACGTCTTTCATTCACAGCATTTTAACAGTGTTGCTGAGTACAGCAATAACATCAGAAACAGCACGTAATCCAAACTCAAATCTATTCCAGATGAAGGATGCTTAAGACTGACACACAAATCCCTGGAACATTCATGGTGGCAACTGGGTGACAAAATACATGACATTTAAATGACACTGAGTTTCATACTATGAATAAGTCTGTTATATATGTCAAGAACTAAGATCTTTAAAGTAAAGGTGCAAATGCTTGTTGCACTACACCGCTTATAGCTTATGCCCATCAAATTATTCCAAACACATTCTTGCATTAAGACAACAAACACTCTTAAAAGAGATACAAATGATTTAATGAATAAATACATTTAATGATTTAATGTTCTGTATTAAAGGGACTGTCTGTTTATGACTCGTTTTCTGTTGTACACAAAAGAAGATATTTTGAGAAATGTCTGTGTGGTTTTGCGTCGATACAATGAAAGTCAATGGGGTCCAATGTCTTTAAAATATCTTCTTTTGTGTTCTGCAGAAGAAAGAAAGTCAAACATGTTTGGCATGATATAAGATTTTTTTGGTGAACGGTCTCTTTAATATTTTAACCAGAATATTAGAAAAATAATTTATGGATGATAAAGATGCACATAAAGTACTTTTGAAAACCAGTTTGAAATCTTACACTTTCATTAGATTCCAGTGAAAGCTTCAAAAGAAAAACATGCTATTTCATTTTACAGAAATACCACTTTTGCTTGTAAAACAAATGAAAAAATACTGAGTGCATCTTTAAAAATGATTGTTGCTGGTCAGTGTTTTTTGATATCTGTGCTTTGTCTTCCTCTGCCTGCTGGATATACATTTTCCAAATGTACCTTTCGAGTTGCATGCTCACAATCTTACATTTCCTTCACGTACGTATGCTCAGAGACTCACAGCGAAGCACTAGTCAATGAACTTGTCACAAGAAAACCTCACTCTCCTTTTCTCTCAGACTTGGGTGACCAGTGGCTCCCGTAGGCACATGGTCCCTCCACTTTGCTCTCCAGCCTGCCCAGCGCAAAGCCCAGCCAAAAGAGTTCCATTAAGAGGAGCGCAGATGCCCCTGTAGGCCGTACCTCCTTCAAGAGGAACATAGTCTCCCTGTTCCTCTGGCCCTTCATCACCTTCTTCTCCATCATCCTCCTCTCCTTCATCCTCCCAGAGGGAGGTGTTGACATGAGTGTACTCCTGGTTGTCCTCGCACTCCGTTTCACGGTGGTAGAAGTAGCTGAAGTTAGAAACGATAACTGGGACTGGAAGCGAGATGGTGAGCACGCCGGCGATAGCACACATGGAACCCACCAGCTTTCCACCCACCGTCACTGGGTACATATCGCCATACCCCACTGTTGTCATGGAAACCACAGCCCACCAGAAGGCTTCTGGGATGCTGGTGAAAGCCGTGTCCGGGCTGTCCACCTCCGCAAAGTAAACGGCACTGGAGAATATAATAACTCCAATGAAAAGAAAGAAGATGAGCAGGGCCAGTTCTCTTAAGCTGGCCTTTAGAGTCTGGCCCAGGATTTGAAGACCTTTGGAGTGGCGAGATAGCTTGAAGATCCTGAACACCCTCACCAGACGGATGACCCTGATGATGGCCAGGGACATGCTTGGCGTGGCTCCCCGGGACTTGGCCAGCTCGGTTCCGAGCGTGACAAAGTAGGGAATGATAGCAAAGAAGTCTATGATGTTCATCACGTCCTTGAAGAAGACCATCTTACTGGGAGAGCAAGAGAAACGCATCACCAGTTCAAAAGAGAACCAGCAGATGCACATGGTCTCTACCAGGAAGAACGGATCGTGGAAAGGAGAGGTGCCAGTTACGGTACTGTTGTCATTGCTGAGGTGAGGCTGGTATGCAAGTTGCTGGAAAAGAGAGGTGAAGAGAAGAATAGAGAAAAGAGAGAAAGAAAAAGAATAGATGAAAATGTTGCGCTAGAAACAAACACTTGCTGAAATATAAAATCTTAAAGATTGCTCAAATGTCCATGAACTCAATTTCATTTTTAATTTAGAACGTTCGTGCTTTTTAGGACTGAAGGCCATTGCACATAGAGTCCGAAATTTTTGTATGCGTTTTTTCGTATTCATCGTCCCAAAAATGATTCTGCATAGCCAAAACACCTTTGAAAATGCTTCATACGGATGCGAAAACCTTTTTTTTTGACGGACGAAAATTTCGTAAGGAGTGTGTAAATGTGATTGAAACAACGTGCGGTCGTATTTATTTTTTAACGTGCGAAAATTTCAGACGCAAATTTCAGACTCTATGTGCAATGGCCTTAAGAAGATTCACCACAATGCCATAAAAGAAACATTTTTAGATGTATGGTCACATCTAAAAAAAGCATGAGGGTAATAAAGTGGTGTTCACATTAAAACAATAACTAGCCTAACTATTAAAAATAACGTTTTAAAAATCGCTATTAATTCAGTAGAATAGCGAGGATCACACCATAAATATAATGATAAAGATACAGAGAACGATATCGTTGGGATCACTTTCAGAACGATTTTTAGAAAAGCTAATTGCAGAGGTCCAGAAAAGCCGGCACTGTATGACAAAACAAACCCTCTTTTTAAAGATAGCTTAAAGAAAATGGATATCTGGAAAACAATTGGTTCAACTGTTGGATTGAATGATGAGTATGAGATAGCCTACGCTAATGTTGTCAGCGTAAAATTGTCTTGCGTCCTGCAAATTGTTGTTAAATGTAGGCTATGTAATGTTTTCATTTTAGGCTACTAGACTATTCAAGATTCACCATTTAGATGCACTTGAACCACAGCTCTGACTCATTTTAATAATTTATGTAATATATTCTCACAGGCTTTATGGCAGACTTTGGTCAGTTTAGTTAATAATGCTTATTTCCTACGATACTCAATTAAGGTTGTTATCTTATCTTTATTTTTTTTACTGTTGCACTTCCTGACTGGCACAAGGATCTGGGTTTATTACTTATTTAGTTCATGAACAATACTTTTTTAAATCAGCACCCTAGTCAATAGAATATTCAGTCTGTACAGTCTAAAAGTCATGTCTATGAAAAGTCCCCACAATGTATAGAAAAACAAATGGGTCCATTGGTTTGAGTAGGACTGATGTCTGTTGTGGTGAGTTAACTACATTCAAGCTATTTAAAGTAATGAAAATTCGGTCATCATTTACTCGCCATTTCAAACCTGTATCCTTTGCAGAACACAAAAAAAGATATTTTGAAGAATGAACAATGCCAACACCCATTGACTTACATTGCTTTGAGTAGGACTGATGTCTCTTTTGAGGTCAGTTATGTTGTTTGCCAAAGTGTTCATCAAAAACAACTTGGTTGCTCCTTTCACGCTTACTCTATTGCTTTCAGGGTCAAGGAGCATGACCTTTAACTCAAGACCCATTATTGCTCTTTGTCACTTCATAAGAAGACTTAGTCTATATCCAAACAACACAGACTAAAACAAACTGTGTCACATTCAGGTCAATCAAATGCAGCTTAACTAGTGGATACAGTACAATATCAGGATATACACTTACTGATCTACACTGTCCATGTTGAAAGGTCCTCGCTCTGAAAAGTTCAAGTGTAACACTAAAATAAGTGTGTGTGTGTGTGTGTGTGTGTGTGTGTGTGTGTGTGTGTATTTGCATGGAAAACAGACATGAGAAAAACTAGACATGAGATCAGATGTACATGTTTTTGTTGGCTGTTAAGTCTTCACTATCATAGTACAGCCTGTGCTTATTTTAATTTTCCCAAAGTCATCAAAAGGTTTTAAAGAAGTGTGCGTTTCCATACCGATTCCAGCCATTGAGTCGGTGTGTTTATTAATACAAGCTCCCATTTCTGTGTTAATGTGCTTTGAAGGGTTGTCCTTAGTCTAAAAATATCACCTGAGATCTCTAAGGTGAAACCTGAGATCTCTCTCTCTCTCTCTCTCTCTCTCTCTCTCTCTCTCTCTCTCTCTCTCTCTCTTCTCTCTCTCTCTCGCGCTCGCTCGCTCGCTCGTTTAACCGGCCGGCCTTCGTTTACTTATCTGTCGGTATCCCTGCAGAATTACTGAGCTTTCTTGGCAGCATGTCGGTTACATGCTTGTGCCGATGTAGTTGGATGGCTGATGGGAAACAAATTTGATACTCTTCATTGACTTTCACTTCATGCCCGCGACCCACCCGCCGTCTCTGTTTCTCGATCAGGCGCAGACGCTCTTTCATGCTGTCACCTGTCATCTTGTCATTTCTCATCTCCTTTTCTTTTTTCTGTCAGGTGCATCTTTCTGCACGGGCTGTTTTCCTGACGCCCCGACGCCCCAACCCCACTGGTGTCTCTTCTCCCAATCTGTGTATCAGATTTAACGACACGTCTAAAATAATCTCAGCAATAACCCTCCTCCCTAACACTCTCCTGCTACCTAACTGTCCTTCTTGGCTGTATCTTTCTTTCTATTTTTGTGATCTTTAGCTTAGACAGTGTGCTATATTCACAAAAACATACGTTAATCTGAACTGAATGTTCCAGTCTGAATCTTCCCACAATGCAGCGTGTTCATCTACAAACCTATTTTTCAACCTTTAAATTTAACCCTTGTTGAGTACTTTTACTTGTTTAGTTTTTATCCTACAAAAATTGTAAACATAGTTGGGGAGGCTTGTCAGCAATATGCTACTTATAATTTTAATGCTGCAATCTGCAACCACTCTTTATTGCCATCTTAGTTTGCAGGTTACTTTACGTATCTTTATGTGGATTAAAGTCAAATGACGTCAAACTGACATTTCCCACAAAATCTTACTGTAAGCTTATACCGCAAGTCAGGGTGAGGTAATGAGCATTGGTTTTGTGTCCACACAATAGAAGTCAAAGGGTACCACCGTTGTTCGGTTACCAATAGTCTTCAAAATATCTTTTTTTGTGAAGTAAGGAAATCGTACAGGGTAGAAATGACAAGAGGGTGAGTAAATGATGACAGAAATTTACAATTTTGGGTGAACTGTCCCTTTAAGGGGGCAATATGTTATAAAATGCAATATGTTTATCTGATTTTCTATATTTCTAAATAAATATAAACCAGATTACATGTTTTCAGTGCAGTATCTCTGTCTTAAAACAATGAGCATTTTTATATGAATATTACATGTTACATATATATGAATATTGCGTATGTATTAAACTTAAAAAATTGTAAAAAGAATAAAATAATGGTTTACTGTAGCTAAACTATAGTATAGCATGTTTGACCATACACTCAAAAAAGATGTTTAATAATAAAACATTTTTTTGTGTTATGGACATTATGAGTCTTTGTGTTTTGATTTTGTGCTAAATAAATAAAAGTGACAACACAAGGTTGAGTTAAAAGTAACACAGAGATGTGTTGTTTTAACACAACAGACTTTTGTGTGAATAGCAATTTCAAATGTAAACATTTCTGTATTTCATAAACCATGTGCATACCGTTTACTGTTTAGATATTTGTCAAACATGCGTAATATTAACATTTCTTTATTTTCATCTGCTCCACTCTTTCACTCTCACCTCTCTCAGCTCCTTCTCCGTTCTGAAGTCAGGCAGCGTCTCCAAACAAAAGATGAGAATGGAGACCACAATCACCATCACACTAATGATGGCGATGATACGGGCACCTCCAGAAGATTCTGGGTGTTCAAACAGCATCCACAGCTTACGTTGTATCTCATTGTCCGGCAGGGGCCGAGGAATCTCTTTTGGGAAGCCCTCGTCCTCCTTAAACCGAGCCATGATTTCCTCTCCCAGCTCGTAAAAACGCAGTTCATCCATGAAGACGTCCAAAGGGACATTGGCAGGCCGCCGTAACCGGCCTCCGGACTGATAGAAGTAGAGGATGGCGTCGAAGCAGAATCGATTGCGGTCCAGGAAGATCTCATTGCGTAGAGGGTCGAAGTAGCGCAGGCGACGCTGTGGGTCTCCAAGCAGAGAGTCGGGGAACTGGGCAAGGGTGCGAATCTGTGTCTCATAGCGCATACCCGACACATTGATGGCCAAACGTTCGGACAGTGCCCAACCTCCTCTCCACAGCGAACCGGATCTTCGCCGTTCTTTCTTCTTCTCCTCACCTTTCTCTTTGTCGCCTTTCTCTGCTTTGTTGCGCTGGTCCTTGAGCTTCTTGTCAATGTCACCGATGTCTTCATCTTCTTGTGTTTTTTCCTCCGTGATGTTGTCTGGTTCTCCTCCCCCCTTGCCGAGGTTGTCCATCTTTTCTTTTTTTGGTTTTGTGATCTGTGTGTGGGTTTCTTCTATACTTTCTCTGTTACATGGAGTGAACACAGTCAAACACAACCCATCTGACTTTTCACTACTCCTAAACCTTAAAAAATCTATTATTGGGGCAATAACAGCCAATCTAAGTTTTAGTATATTATGAAAGTTAAGTTAAAAAAAGTTACAAGTCACAACTGTTATCAAAAGACAGAGTGGTTCAGCTCACTCTGAAATGAAATATTAGAATTACAGAAGCGTGTGTGTGAGTTTCTAATGCGACACCCTATTCTCACCCCCCACTTACCCTTTGCCACAAGTGCCCGTAGATCCAGAATATTTACCGTGGGGGCTGTCCGTGTTTCTTCCCTACCTCCACAACACCATGAGCTTTCTATGTACCGTCCCCCCTTCTGCTAGTCTGACTACCCTATGTAAAGGGTATATATCCAACAGGGGGTGTTTTCTTCTGTACACAGTGAACCATAAGCTCTCTCCTGCCCTCTGTAAGTGCAGTTAGGAGACCTAAAGCTGTTTGTAGGTCACTGTCTTCACTCTCTACCCTCACGCTTGCTGTAGCTTTGGGGAATGCTGTCATGTTGAAATTTAATCCAGACCCCTTCGTCCCCTCAGCTCATTGCCCCAAACATCTTTACACAGCACTACCTTCAAATGCAAGTCTTTCTTGTTATGTCTTGTTATCTGTTTTATTTACAGTTTTATGATGTACAAGAATGTAGGCCTATACAAAAACACAAATAACAATTATTTTTCCACATAGGTCAGAATTAAAAATGGGATAATACATTTAAAAAAATTGATAAATAAAATGTTTAATTAGTGTTCTAAAAAAATATATCTGACACCTTAGAAGGTGTTGGAGAGTGTTAGCACAAAATTGTACTATTCACATAGATTCATATAGAAAAATTATATCTTCTTAACAATTTTAAAAAAAAAATCATTCTAAAAGATCACAAAATATCACAACATTATAGGCAGTTTTTTTGTTTAGTGATAACATCTTTTGTTTACTAATAAAATATTTTCTACCATAGTTTTAGACCATTTAGACGTAAACCACACTGGTCCAGAAGCACTATTTCAGTTTTTTCATTTTAGTTTTAGACGGTTAGAAGGTTTTTTTTAACATTCCAAGTGTGTTGGTTGTTCCTTGTTCTTGCATTTGTGTAAGAACTGAAATAAAGTGTTGTTGGATCAGTTCACAATTAGTTTTAGTCATTCTTATATTCCTGGCAGTCTGTCTGGAGAGTGTCCAAAAAATGTCTTAAGGGTAATACAGTATGAATGTAATATTACATCATGGTTATTAATTCTGTGTCACTTTAAATCACTTTAATCGTGCACTTCAATGTTATTAAAAGTTTAGAAGATGACTCCAAAACTACAACTCCCATAACCCACGTGATGTGTCTGTTGACAGACATATGATTTTAGGTGCCACTTCTCTATCAGGAGATTCCAGTATAACTGCTTGTTGAGCGGACGCTCTCGCTCCTTTGCGCATACGTGGAAATACTCACATCATTTGCATTTGGTACATAAAAAAAGCGTGAGGTGTAAAGTGCAGTTTGAACATGGCTTGTGCCCAACGATATCTTAACAAAGTTACAATCGTAACTGGAGGCTCTAAAGGAATCGGAAGAGGCATCGTTAAAGTGTTCGGTAAGAACTTGTGCAGTGGTTTCGGTACAAGTAGACAAGTGAGAGTGAGAATAGAAACGTTACTTATTTAATGTTTGCTTGCAGTGCAGAACGGTGCCAAAGTTGTGTTCTGCGCTCTAGGGGGTATGAGATTTTTTCTTTTGCTTGTTTTAAACATTTTACGAATGAGGTGAATGCATTAAACTTAAAAACGAACGTTTTCACGTTTTCTCAAGTGGATGATGGCAAGTCTCTGGAGTCTGCGCTGAATAAGGAAGGGCCGGGCTCGTGCATGTTTGTGTCTTGTGACATGACAAAAGAGGATGACATCAAAGTACGCATGCGTTGACTGTCGTGTATTGTTAGTTTGAAGTGTCCCGTGGCTCAATCTCTTAACATTTCTTTGTTTCTTTTTTTGAAGCGGTTAATAAATGTAACGGTGGGCCAGTTTGGACAAATAGACTGTTTGGTAAACAACGCTGGGTGGCGTAAGTCGAACTTTAATTTACTTTGATACAGCTTACTGTCTCTATAGGCTACTTTTTATAGGTCATTTTATCTTATGACTTAAAATGAAGCACATTCATTCATATCTATTAAATTATATTGCATTTTAAATGAATAGTAGTTTCTTTCTATTGATACATTAGACCCCCCTCACAAGGCCACAGATGATACTACAGCAGAGGAGTTTAAAGACCTGCTTAATCTGAATCTCATAAATTACTTCCTTGCTTCTAAGGTGAGGTCCTCTATAAATTCTCTTCCCTCCCGTCGTTTCTGAATGGCTACAAATGATGAATTTCCCTTTTCACTACCTCTTAACAGTATGCTTTACCCTACTTGCGTAAAACGCAAGGCAACATCATCAATCTGTCCAGCCTGGTGGCCTCTATAGGTCAGAAACATGCTGCTCCTTATGTGGCAACCAAGGTACGTTTCTGCTTCTTGCATGCATCCTTGTATGTTATCTTATGAATTGGGAGTGACTGTAATACTCATACAAGGGGGCGATTATTGCCATGACTAAAGCAATGGCCGTGGACGAGAGTCGGCATCAAGTGCGAGTCAATTGGTGAGTGACATCTTTTATTCACTATTAACACTTTTCTATTTCATCTTTTTGTTCGTATGAAACCCACATTACTGAACAACATTTATTAAAAGTATTTTTTCGCACCATACTATAGCATCTCTCCAGGTAATGTAATGACACCTCTATGGGAGGAGCTTGCTGGCCAAACTGAAAACTCATCTGCTACTATTAAAGATGGAGAAAATGCACAGGTGAGTGTTTTTTGTGTGTGTAAAGAGACAGGTGGTTGGGTTGGACAGCTGCTACAGAATTACAGTCCATGTTAAAGTTATGCTTTTCCCACTTCTACTCAACAGCTGATTGGTCGAATGGGAACGGAGGCTGAGAGTGGACTGGCCGCCCTCTTCCTGGCAGCTGATGCTACTTTTTGTACTGGGATAGATTTGTTTCTGAGTGGAGGTGCTGAACTTAACTACGGCTTCAAAAGCCAAGTTCCATAATTGGACAACACGATATGGTTTCATTCCGTATAGACATGATGGTGCTGGTTCTATATGCTGATTTGTTTTTTTAGCTCAAATTAATCAGTGTAACATTTTTTCCAAACAATTGCACATTTTCAATCACAGTTTAATCATTTATCAGATGCTTTTATAAAGTAGTTTGCAAATGAGGAAGCATTCAACATTTTGCTTGATTGAGTTAAAAGTTGGATAGACGGTTTCAAAGCAACAACATAAACAAACGTTACTGCACATGCACGCTTTTGTGGCCCAAACTTAACCTCCGCTACACATCCGCAAAGAACAGAGTCCTAGCAGATTATTTCTGATAACAAGCAAAAGAAATAACAAGTAAATGACATTAGCTAGCAAGTTAAAAGTATGTCTAGCCAGTATTATTTTGGGTTACCAATAGAAGATCCGTTACTTGGCTAACTTGAATGCGACAAAGTTACATTCCATTCAACAAATTGTTTACTTATTAAATTAATATACAATAAAATTCTACAAATTGTTTATTTAATACAATTATTATACTTCAAGCCAGGAGCGTGCATCCGATGAAACCATCTTTAGTACATAACTTTATATCTTAATTATTCTATTGATTCACGTGATATATAATATCATCTGTTTTTGCAAGTTTACTAATAATAATGAAAATGTTTACTATTTGTCATGTAGCACTTTCCTGCTGACATAAGATATGCTGCGGATGTGCACATATGGTTACATTTACAACTGACAATAATAGTTTATAGAAAGTTTTGAGGTTTTAAAAATTGTTCTTGATAGTAGATAAAAGTTATGTAAAAGGGACCTGAACAATCTAAATTGTGAATTACTGTGACTTTTGATAAGGCCTATATAGGCTGAATGATGTCAAATACAGATCAGCATGTTTGTTGCACAATAATCAGATTTTTACCCTGATCTTTGAGATTTTATGCAAAACAATTAACTCAATAAATTTTTATTTTATTTTATAAATTTGCTTTGCAACTTATTTGAAATCACGTAGCCTAAGCATTTACTCTGCGGGTGGGGTTTTATGCAGTATAACACAGGATGAAACTAACAGTAGTAGTAGTAGTATGCTACATTTACATTTACATTTATTCATTTGGCAGATGCTTTTCTCCAAAGCGACTTACAAGTAGGAGAGCATAAAACATTTTGTCAACACACTAAACAGTACCGATAGTTTACAAGGTCATGTTACTAGGAGGATTAAGTCGAATTAAGCAAGGGAGAAAACGAATGCTTAGCTTTCTGTTGTGAAACTTTGAGCCACGTGTCTCTGTTTACAATAACAACAGCCTAACACAAGTTGTAGTATATTTGATTTCCATCAGAACAGTTAAATGTATTTATGTAAAACATATTTCTGTAATTTTCAGCAAACCAATCATTTAACCGGTTTAGGCCAACGCCTCATTTACCGACCAATGAATGGTATACTGGTTGTGGATATACTGGATATAACATGACCTTGTTTAACACCGTCTGACTGCATTGACTCGACGGCGCCTCTTTATCCAATCAGATGCAAGCGCTCGGTCACGCCTACCCTTTGGTTTATTAACCCCTAAACGACAAACATGTTCTCAAAAAATAATCTGTAATTGCGTCATACTTAAAATACAGTTTTAACATGTAACTTAAGTATTCACGCAATATTCAAATATCAAATTCTTAAATAAAAAGCCCAAACTGAAAAGTCTTTTATATTTACACGTAAAGCCCAATATTATCACAAATAATCACATTTAGGATTTTACACACGTCTCTCGTACAAATATAACTCTGAAATATGCTGGAAATAATCGGAGGCTGAATAAACAATTAATGAACATCTCACGACGTTTACCGATTTAAAACCCTGTAAATATTACCGCCATTACGCCAGGCGTCCAATCCGGAACGCGGAGATCACGCATTTGCTCCTGCCCGGAATAGTTTACCATTCATTCGCAGCAATGGCAGCCCTTAGGACGGTGAGTTCAAAGAGCATTTTATCTATCATTTATCTCCAGACCTTTCTGTCAATAATTTGTCGATCCGTCTAAACACACTCGTCATATCTAGGGAATATTTAGCAAAGCTTATTTATAAATGGCAGATTATCGCGGTTGCACATCTGAAACAAGCTTGATAAGTGCTTATTAAACTGTAAAAGAGAAGCGTCTTGCGTTCCTCGTGCACGTTTTAGGTGTTTAATTTTTAGGCTTAGGTTTTTTTTAATGACGTCATTTGTTGATTCACTCTTTGAATAGCTGCTCGTAATTAACTGGCCTGTAAACAACAAGAACGCACGAGGGTTCGCATGCCACGTATTTCTTTTCTTAACATAGACGCATTTTGGCATGCATGGGGATTTGTAAGCGAGGTTTCCCACCAGATCTACCAGCGACCTGTATTTCTGGAACATAAAATGTTTATTATGTAAACAAATACACCGCAATGAAACACTCCAGGAAAAGAGGATCTTATGCTCCCAATGGAAAAAAGAAACCATTAGATACCATTAAATTCTCTTTTTATATGGACATAAGGGTCTGACATAAAGCATGAATAATAGTTGAGTAATTATAATGGGACTTGTATTGTTATGGAAATTAAATCTCTGGTAATGTGGTTGGTTCTGTTTGTGGGATGTAATAATGCCCAATACACACTACAGAAAGTAATGTTGATGGTTTTATGGTAAACAGCTGATGCTTCATGTGATATTTTAATTTTTCAGCATGGTTAGATCATTTTTTTCTACAGGTTGTTTTGCTGATTCACTGCCGTTTATGGTTATTTAAAGCGCTGTTGTCTGTCTCATGACCTGTCTCCTTGTACACATGCCAAACAAAGTGTAGGTATATACAGCCGGTACATGCATCCACGAGTGTTCTCATGAGGGCTAAACAACAGCTGTGAACAACACATTTTCTTCTACATGCTATAAGATGAAACTGTAGAAGTCACACTGTTGCTGTTCTTCGTGGATTTCAAATTTGTCAATACAGTTACACCCCTATTAAACAAAAAAATTTGTTATTTTTGCTCAGGCACAAAATGGACGGCTTCTTCAGTTCCTCCCCGTGTCATTTGGATCATGGAGGTTTGCCAGTTCCTCCTTCAAGGTATTTAACAGACCTGTAGAGCCAGATTCACACCACTGCTGTTTCACGTCTTCCTACAAACCATACTGGGACAGATCTTGTGACACTGTATGACCGTGATCATGTGTAAATCTTTCACTTCTGTTACACCTAGGTCTTGTTTTATGGGAGGTTTTTTTTACACAGATGTTATTCAGGCCTGTTGAGTTTTACAGCTTTTCTTGAGTTGGATTCCTTTCTGAGGTTCATTCTGAGTGTTAAGCCGCCTACGGTCTCACCTTGTGATCTGACTTACTTTTTTTTGCCTCTACTCTTCTTTCTTCCAACAACCCCCTTCCTCTCTTCTCATCGCAATGTAATTTAGTTCAATTCAATTGTTTTAAAAGAGCTTGCATGGTGAATCCAGATTCATTTATCAAATGCATGTGCAATCAGAGAGAATTAATATAAACCTCTCCACATACCTGCTGTACTTCCTGCCCCCTCTCTTTCCATTCTCTCTCTCTTTCTCCCTCCCCGTTTATTTGTGGCAGGCTGCAGATCTTACCATAGAGAGGAATCCTGTACTGAAGCCAAAGCCGGAGCCCTCCACCCTTGTGTTTGGCAAGCAGTTTTCAGACCACATGCTGACCATCTATTGGTCTGCAGAGGGAGGATGGAAAAAGCCTGAAATCAAGCCCTTCCAGAATCTGTCCCTTCACCCAGCTTCTTCATCCCTGCATTATTCTATACAGGTGAGGGAGATTTTAGTTAGACAATATGATTTTGACTAAAATCCGACATTCTTCTCATAGAAACACAATAAGGCAGAGATCCAGTTATTGCATATTTTCCTTCATTTTTTTTGCAAAAAGAAAAATATGCTCTATTGTTTAGTTAGTGTCACGGTCTGATCTTGTCTGTGCTTCTCTTAGCTCTTCGAGGGCATGAAGGCATTTCGAGGAGTAGATAACCACATCCGTCTTTTCAGGCCCATGTTAAATATGGAGCGCATGCACCGCAGTGCTGTAAGAAGCTGTTTGCCCGTAAGTCTTCATTTTAACTCGATGAGTGTTTTCACACCTTGAAACATTGCCTGATGCTTTGCAAGATTTTCATCGGTTCATTTCCATAAAGTCGATCTGAGGCATGTCTTCTTCTCCCATCTCCATCGGTGTGTTCTCTCTTACTCTTATGCCTTAGGAGTTTGATAAGGTTGAACTGATGGAGTGTATTGAAAAGCTGGTTGAGGTTGATCAAGAATGGGTTCCATATTCAACAGACGCTAGTCTTTACATCAGACCAACGTTCATAGGCATGGAGGTAAATATCCCAAAATAAATCTGTTCAATGATAATTTTTTGTGTTGTTGACCCTTGTCCTGTCTTCTCAGCCCTCTCTAGGTGTGGCTCGAGCAGGTCATGCTTTGCTCTTTGTCATAGTCGGACCTGTCGGACCTTATTTTGCCACTGGAAGCTTCAGTCCCGTGTCTCTGCTGGCAGATCCACGCTATGTCCGGGCCTGTCGAGGAGGTGTTGGAGAATACAAGATGGGAGGGTAAGCCTTCTTAACACCTTGTTTGTTGTTTCAGCATGCAGCATGCTGGTTGCAAAGAGTTGTTTGTTGAGGGGGTCAGATTGCAAGATTTAATAAGCATTGTTGTGCTAATACGGAGCAGTAGTTTACTTTAGAGATTACTCGAGAGATATTCAGTTGCTTGAATAGGCTCCAACAGATATGTGCATGGATTTGCTGAGATTTGTTATAAATCCTCAGCAGTGGTCTTTAGTGATAGCTCTGATGATATCTGTCTTATTAGTCCTTAGTTCATGTCACATTATCACCAATACAGCAAAACTTGCACAGCTGCCCCCTGGTGGTTTGTTTGTATTAAAGGGACAGTTCACCCAAAAATAAAAATTCTGTCTTCATTTACTCATCCTCAAGTTGTTCCAAATCTGTATACAATTCTTTGTTCTGTTGAACACAAAAGAATATATTTTGAAGAATGTAGGAAAGCAAATTGTTCTGGGGCACTTTTGACTACCATTGTCATTTTTCCTACTATAGTAGTCAATGGGGTCCAAGAACTGTTTGGTTACAAGCATTCTTCCAAATATCTTTCTCTGTGTTCATCAGAACAAACTGGTTCGCAACTCGAGGGTGACGGAATTTTTATTTTTGGGTGAACTGTCCCTTTAATTCCTGGTGTTTTGCAGCATTTCCTTTTGTTTAAACAGAAATGTATTTATTTTCTCAGTAACTATGGGCCGACCATCGCTGTTCAGAGCGAGGCAGCGAAGAAGGGTTGCCAGCAGGTCCTCTGGCTTTACGGAGAAGAGGAGGAGATCACTGAGGTCGGAACTATGAATCTCTTCATCTACTGGACCACAAAGACCGGAGGTGAGAAGTTTATATGAACTTAAATATAGGTTTCCGAAATCTGTAGTAGTTATTGTTGTTGTACAGCGCAAATTCCACGTATGTTCACGTGCACAAACACACATGTGGCTTTTTGTCTGTGTAGAGAAAGAGCTTGTGACCCCCCCACTAGACGGCATCATTCTTCCAGGAGTCACTCGGCAATCTCTTCTGGACCTTGCCAGAGAATGGGTAAGAGAAACTGAAAGAAATGGTAATTACATGTTTCATGTTTACACATTCATATGAAATGTCCATATGTTATTAAACTGTACCTTATTCGTGGGTGTTTCGGGTTTTTTCAGGGAGACTTCAAAGTGACAGAGCGTAAAGTAGTGTTAAAGGAGTTGATCGGTGCTTTAAATGACGGACGGGTTCTGGAAGTGTTCGGCTCTGGCACTGCATGTGTGGTTTGTCCAGTTGGCAGTCTGCTCTACAGAGAAAAGGTAATACACACTGCAGGTCTCTAACGCACATGTCCAATTAACTGCTTTCTGTGAGCTATGTCTAAATATTTGTATATTAGATATTTATAAATATTTATATATTTATTTAATAACTTTTTTTCTTTTAGATCTACCAGATTCCTACAATGCAGAATGGTCCAGATCTTGCTAAGAGGTTTCATAAAGAGCTCACTGATTTGCAGGTATGACATTTCTCAATTAACTCTCATTTATTTTTGGAATTTCTCTTAAACTCATCACTCTTTGTAAACCTTACTATTGTGTCTGTATGCACAGTATGGACGCAAGCAGAAGGACTGGGCACCGCTGGTTGTCTAACTGATGTGGTGACGTATCAACCTGGAGATTGTCAGATGTCATGTCTAAAATCTCTCATCTCATGTGTTGCCGTGTGGACTTTTAAGATGTTCTAGAGTAGCAAACTCTCTAAATGAGAAATTTATTAAATATGCAGAACATAAAAAAACTTAAATCCTACTTGCTTAGAAATTCATATGGCACAATTTGTAGCTGTGATTGTCCTGTTTAGCACAAACATTATAAGCCATATAAAGGCACAATAAGTCTATAGGGTTTCCTCGCAGTACTTACCGATCCAGTTTATACATTTTTGTTATGGTGGCAAAAATTAGCCTTGCTTTCATAACTTTTCGTCTTGTATCAGAAATGACTGAAAAATTGTTTAGTATTGAGGGTACGGTGTGACATCAGGCAGTTGGTAAGGAGCGTATATCTGCACATGATCATTTTAAAGCAAATTCATGTTAACTGCTTGTTTATTTGTGTAACATATGAGAGCGCATGAGATTATCACGCATTTCAATGAATTTATAGAGTTTAGGTTCTTTTTAAAGAAAGACACAAAAGCAATGATATTAAATGACCTATGTCAAGGATAGTAAAGTGTATATGATTGTATATGTCTTTAGAGTAGAATGCTACATCAAAATCAATGAATTTTTACTAGGTTCAGAATAAAACCGTAAAGTAGTTGATCTAATACACGCACTGAATGGCAAAGAATGCACAAAGGTCCTGACAGCAGCTCTAGAGACCATTGGAAGAGTTCTGATGACAGAATTATAGGTACACTAGGCTGATGTCCTATATGATGAACTGTATTGAGATTGTATCAGATTTAACTTATTTTTGCGGTTGTTTTAGTGGTATACGGTTAAAATTCCTATTGTCTGTTTTTTCTTTGTAAACCCCTGAGGATTTGTTTTTGTGCTTATTTTAAACCTGTATTTTAATGCATACACTCCACATCTCTCTTCTGTAAGTGCCTGATGGAGATGGCTGTTACTGTTACTTTGACTTCACTATCTTTTGAGTTTGTCATTATTTTAACGGGGGAGGCTGCAGTGTTTTTTTTTTGTGGGTTGTGGGAGTACTTTTTTCTGTTACTGTATTTTTACAAATAAATTCAATTTGCGTACACATACTTATATATCGTTATTTTTGTTTTGGCCACAGTGGCTAATTCACAGTCATGGTCTAGTTTTTATTTAAATATTGTTGTATTTAACTTTGCACAATACTTTGGGGTGTTTATTTTACATGGAAAGTAAAAATGAATACAACCACAAATCAGTTTTGGCACATTTAGGGTTGCTTTGTTCTTTTAGTTGACATGATTCAATTTGCATTTATGCATAGTAGATGCTTTTATCTAAAGCTACTTGCATTCAAAGTATACATTTTGAGTGCAAATGCATTTTTTTAATATATATTTTAAACATCAAGAAACTTGAATCTGATTAATCCATCATCATCATCCTCCCATACTTCCGCTTCAAGGACATGACAATATTTTGCCAACTAAAGCCTATAACTTTAGAAAAACATATTCTATATATGTATGAGTTATGCATGTATATAATGTATCAATGTGTAGACATCAAAGTGTAATGAATTATAGATATCAGAAAATAGAGGTAGAGATCTTTTGAGTAATTTGACATTAAGCGAGGGTTCATAAAGTCACAAATCTAGTTTGTGACCAAAGGCAGTATTATGACACAAAGCTGTTCATGTGTAATAGCTGTATAATGTTTTAGACGTTCTGGCTGTCTTCAGGGGAGTCCTCCACAAATACAGCTAGGTTGGTGTGGCCAATAGGGTTGTAGATGATGCTCTCCACCTCACCGCCACCATTAACTGCCTTCTGGAAGTGGATCTCCAGGTAGTCCTGCAGATTGTCCTGCTCCATAATGGGAGGGATGCCGGTAAGCTGAACTGTGCGCAGGCACACCGAGTCACTGGTCTGAAATTGAGCAGCAGAAAAGCTTTTAGCTAGATGTGCATTTGCCTTAAAATGATTAGCATTCTTAAATATTGGGACGATTCATTCCCCTTACATTAAGCTGTGAAATCTCGCCATTGAGGAATGGAGTGACCTTCACTTTGTGCTTCTGGTTTTTCACAATGTCAACCTTATGATCCTGTAGGTCTGTCAGACTTTTGGCAACTAAAAGGCAAGTAATGAACAGGAGAATTTAAACTCAAGCATCTGTTGTCAAATCAAAATTCAATGGATAAAATAAGAACTAACATACCACCATCATCTACAAAGGTAACCACCACCGTGCCAGAATCATGCAACATGTCTATTTCCGCCACCTCGCCGCCACCATTCCTTGTCTTAGAGAAATGGATCTCCAATTTGTCTAGTAGTTTGTCCTCTGGTACTTTACTTGGCAGGTTAGAGATTAAGATTCTTCGTGGGCAGACCTGTGTGTCCATCTAACAGGCATGTGAGAAAGAAAGACACATTTTACAGTATATAATGTGACAGTAGATCTAAGAGTAGAATCCATTTTGCAGGTCACTTACCTCAATGTAACTGGGTACCAGGAACTGAACCGGTTTAACCTGCACGTTGATGATGCATTCCCCAAGCTGCACTCCATGCTCCTTAATGCTTAAAATCTTCTGAGCCACTATAATCGGGTTAAAGTTTAATTGCCAGAAATTTCACAAGCTATGTGAAAAAAGTTTTTTCTGACTGACATACCTCCCTTATCCTCAAAGGTGACAAGCGCTGTTCCCCCCTCCATCGGATAAACTATGCGGGGATTCACATCAAAGCTCAGAGCATGTGCACCTTGTTCTGTCTTTCCTTTAAATACAACCTTTTTCTCAGGCACTGCTGTGGACACCTATAAGCAACCCAAAACTCAAACCGAGTGTAACTTTGCACATTGCATGTAATTTATGGATACCTAGACTAAAACTAACCTCAGTTTGCTGTCTTAAAGAGTCATTATTCTTCTCCAGATATTGCAGCTCCTCCTTTATTTGTATAATCTCCGCTTTGAGTCTTTCCTGCTCCTTCTGTATAGAGCATTGTTTCTCCTGCATAGAGGTGAGACCATCAATAAAAAACAATCATAAAAGACGAAGAGATTGCCAACTTTTTTTGTCATGATAACAACAAAGCAGATATTATGATTCTCTGTGTATTTACTTAGACCCACCTGCTCTTTCTGAATCTTCTCGGCACGTTTTTGGACATCTTCCTCAATAGACATTTCCTTTTCTTCTTTGCGTTCTTGAAATTGTTTAGCAAAGTTTTTATTGCTCTCTATTGCATCTTTGAACATTTTTTGATCGTTTATTAAAGCTTCATACTGATTCTGTGGACAGAGGGCATAGTCAATGGATTGCGTTCAAGTTAACAGGTGCCCATCTTACAACCTTCACACACCTTGTGTTTGTTGATCTCCTTCTGTATGTTCTCCAGGTTTCCTAAAGATTCACCGTTAATAATGAGGGAGAAATCCTGAAAGTAAAGACAGTACAAACAGGGTTATAAGACTGACATCAATTGTAGAAGTAAAAACAAAATGTGCTTAAGAACATTTTCTTTACCTCGGTGGACATCTTCAGCAACCAAGTAGCTAATAAAAAAAATCAGACATCGCTGTTATACTTGATGTTATATACCAGACATTCTTTAATATCTATTATAAATTAAAATTTGGAAGCGCTTTGTTTAAATTAAATGATGTAGTCCTCTTTAACATTTGTGTTGTGCTCCATTTAAGAGCTGATAAGGAAACAGGAAACGATAGCCTTCAATACTGTTTCAAACTGCCATACGTACATGTAATTTTATTTTTATAAGTGTAATTCAATGCGTTACTAAACAGAAAATCTATGGTTTATATAATATACAATAGCCTAAGTTACAATTTAAGTTTTAAGAAAAAGTGTTACTCTTTCACTAGCCTAGTGCGTCTGTCACTGCTAAGTTACCTTACGAATAAGACTTTAGTAGTTTCTTAACTTATAATAAATTGTCGTTAAAACGCACTTCTGTGCAGAATAATGTATAAATGTTAAGATATTAACGAACACAGAAAAACAAAGACGTACCGTGATCAGGCAACTCGAGTGGAAGTTTCGCTTTCGCTTCTGCTGAGGTGAGGGGCGTTACAGTTTATTAAAGGTTTCATTTAAAGTAAGAGCAAAAGAATGATGAGATTTAACGCTTTAAGTTTATGTGTCATGTGCACAAATATTGTCAGTGGGAAGATGGGTTAAATTATGATAGAAACAAACTTCTTATTTGCCTCATTTAAATAGCCTAATGCAACTGAGAAATAGCCTACCTTTTGTTGGTGACATTGAAATTATTTAATCGCTTGTAACGTTACATCACGAAGTCAGCAACTGTAGGGAAAAATGTGTTAGGCCACAAAAAGGTCATGTTTTTTAAACCATGATGCATTTTTCTTTTACTTTTACGCGGTTCCAAATCCTGCACCAAATGTCACGCCTCCTCTTATTTTGACTGACACCTTATGTAAAAGGTGGAGTTTATCGAGCTCTGCATTTAAGAAGCACATTTTATGAACTACTTGACCGTTTGAACGCTGAGAGGAGAGACCAGAAGAGAGGTAGGTCCAGTATTTATTTGTTCTATTATGTTTTTTTTTACATTTCATTGTAAAAGTTTAAATAGTGTGTTTTGAATATTGTATCCCATTAAGTAGGTTATGCTGCATAGCGCGTCACTCGTTGCTATAGGAAATGATTTTCCTGTGAATGGGTAACTCTCGAAACAATGTGAAATAATGAACAAAAAGTTTGTTGAACTAACAAGATATATTTTCTCAAATGTTTTGTTTTACGTTTTGATATTGATCTGTTTTTCATGCACAAAATGAGAACTAAGTTGAGTTAAATAGATGAGAGAAAAATGTTTATTTCATACAGATCGTTAACCTGGATTGTGTTTTCACCTGTTCCAATCAATCCACCTGTTGAACACATTTTGGTAACACTTTACAATAAGGTGATATTTGTTAACAATGAATGCATTAGCTAACAAAAACTAACAATGAACAATACTTCTACAGCATTTATTAATATTAATTCATGTTAATTTCAGCATTTACTAATAGGCCTTCATTATTAAAATCAAATGTTGTCATTGTTAACATTAGTTAATGCACCATGAACTAACATGAATAACTGTAGACATGAACTAACATTAACAAGGATTAATAAATGCTGAAAAACTCAAACTCATACACATGAACTCATTTTAACTAATGTTAGCGAATGCATTTACTAATGTTAACTAATAGCACCTTATTGTAAAGTGTTACCCGCATTTTAACGTAGGCTAAGATGAGTTCAGAACAGCTTTACTGAGCATATTAATTAAACAAATATTTAATATTTATGCATAGAATAAGTCATTATGCAATATTTAAGTGCCAACAGAAATAACAAAATAAAACTGTTAAATAAAAAAACAGCAAACGCCACGTTAGTTCTTCTTTTTCCTCTTTTCAAACCCTAATATAAATGCATTTGGCACCATAGGGGTTAGTAAACATAAAAGGGAATTTCCAGTGTTTCAAGAATTATAAGAACATTTAATGTCACCACACTAAACAAATCTTTTGGACCTATTTATTCATTAGCCATTTATTTGTATTCTGTAGGAATGCCATGTGACTAAATGTTAGCAGCATGATGTTGTAAAACTGTTGTAAAGCTGGAGAGCTTATAATACAGAAATCAATTCAGACCTACTGTATATAACAACATTTCTTTATGGCTCTTATAAGTAAACTTTTACTTTTTAACATACAGTAAGCTGAGTGTCATTCTTTGTTTTATGTCATTTTCTTTTGTGTGTGCATCTGGTTCTTTTTTGATGTGAAATAGGAAGTGATACACAATGGTTGAAGCAAAATTCTCAAAAAATGGGAACAGAAAGTATACACTTATAACTGAGATTGAAGGCCACATTTGAAGAGTTTTTACTGTCAGTGGAATATTCATTGATTCTCTAGGTCTTCACAACTGTTGATAACTTCTTTTTACTTCCCTCCAGATGTTCAAACTTACACTAGGCTTCGTATTGGTGACCCTGGTTGCTTGCTTGCAGTGCTCCAGCGATGATGTCTGTGAGGCAGGCCAGACATGCTGCCAGGCTCCCAGTGAAGCCATCAGCTGCTGCCCTTTCCATCATGTGAGAGACTGAACCAATTAATTTTGTCTAAACAAAGTGTTTTGACATTATTTCATTGAGTATAGTATGTAAATAGAGTGGCTATATATGAGACAAGTATTCTGTGGTCACCCATTTTTACATTCGGTCTGATATCTTTTAATAAAACCCTTCACTACACGCATCCATTTTGTCCGCTCGTTCATATGAGTTATGATAAGACACGCTTATAGTGACAATATGCAAATGACTGTTGGCTTTCTTTGTTATTCAAAAAGCTTAAAGAAATAAAATAGCAATGGTTGTTTCGAATCGCTTCTTTGTATTTATAGTGTGCTCAGTTAAGGGTTTTTATTTTGTAATATGTAGTATCATCATCTGTTTTGAATCTTACGTGTGTAGGGAGAGTGTTGTGAAGACCACCTGCATTGTTGTCCTGAGGGCATGTCATGCCAAGTTATGGACACTGTGTGCCAGAATGCCACACATTCACTGCCATGGGTGGAGAGGATGCATGTTGAACAGACAAGCCTTCCCAAGGTGAGAAATTACATTTTCGAGGCACAGATGCTAGCTTTTTCTTATGATTGACAGTAAAATAATTGTGGTGCATGATCACATGTTTTGTTGAGGGAATTCATGTGTTAATAATCCTTATTTATTAGTCATTTAGAATGATTCCCTCATTACCTGCAAGTGAAAACGAAATCACCTGTCCGGACGGTTCATACTGCCCTGCTGAGTTCTCCTGTCTGCTCATGTCCACATCATACGGCTGCTGTCCAGTCGCACAGGTGAGCGGTATTTAATGTTGGGCTAAAATATCTGATACTTGAAACTGTTGCTAAATGATGTTTTATTAACAACGTTCGGGAGGAGCACGTGCAGATAACTAACCCGGACGAATTGCTATCCCAGTTATTTAACACAACTTTCCATGGCTTTCTAATGCCGTGATTGGTTCGAGTATGTTGATCTTGACACTGAGAGGTTGTTCTCATTGGTTCAGGGCATCGTGTGTTCAGATGGGAAACACTGCTGTCCAAAAGGCCATGAATGCAGTGCAGATAGCAGTTCCTGTGTCAAACACAAAGGTATGGAGGAAATTGGAATGATGGTGACCAAAAATCTATTCGTTGCATGAATGCCTCCGATTTGTTTTTGTCTTGAGGAGCTGTCTTTTATTATACTCAAAAAATGATACGAACAAGGGAACTTGTGAAATGTGATATAGGCCAATGTTTCATGTTTGAAAGCAGCTGAGACTGATCTTTGTGGAGATGGGAAGTCAGAATGTCCAGTGGACACCACCTGCTGTGAGACAGAAGTGGATGGACAATGGGCGTGCTGTCCCATGCCAAAGGTATGTAGAAGTAATATGTAAAAAGAAGAAAATGATCCCAGTCAAGTTTCAATTTACCTGAAAAATTTAAAATAAAAAAACATGTAAATAAACAATAAGCGTAAAACAAAATATTAAATATAAAATATGTTTTTACTCACATTGTCATATGTTTTTTTTCTGTAGGCTGTATGCTGTGAAGATAAAGTTCACTGTTGTCCAGAGGACAGTATCTGTGATGTTCAAAGCTCGAAATGTTTGTCATCTACCAATCAGGACCTGCCAATGTGGGCCAAGTTCCCTGCTCGCCTTAGGGCTGAATGGGAAGACCATAAATGTATGCTGCCCTTGTAGCCACAAATCAGTTTTATGACTTTGTTTATTTTTCTCTTACTTACTTTTTGTCACCTGTCTCTCTCTGTCTCTCTCTCTTAGCAGCAGCAGTTGTTACTCCAGAAATGAGCACTGAAGCTGAACCCACTACAAATCAAATCACTACTACTCTCAGCCAAGAAGTATTCCTAGAGAGTATGTAGATATTCTTGGATAGCAAAACATTCCAGAACATTAATTTCAGTACCATTGTGTTACTGAAAAAATTTGTCACTTTTATTCTTTTTTTTTTTCCGCTACAGTTGCTTTGTTACCTGAATTCAATGACATGTATACAGTACAAAAACATATAAATAACATGTAAATATTGTAAATAATAATAAAACCTCTTCTATCATTTCCACTGCCTTGTGTATCTTCAGACTTTGACGTTCCCTGTGATACAACAACGGCCTGTCCTGATAATTCTACATGCTGTAAGACTAAAGATGGAGGATGGGCCTGCTGTCCCTTACCAGAGGTAAATCACCACATTTGGATGAGTTACTAAACTGATAAAGGATCAGTGAACGTACCCATTGACTAGTATCTAGGCCATAAACTAAATTTATTTTTAGATAACCAGTTGCTTTTGGCTTTTAACTTGTAGATGTATTCATTGTCTTTCTAGGCTGTGTGTTGTGATGATTTCATCCACTGCTGTCCTCACGGTCAGACATGTGATGTGGCTGCTGCGACATGCGAGGGTCTATCCGGTTCTGTGTCTTGGTTTGAGAAGTTTCCTGTGCATCCAATCAGCACTCAGAATGTGGCCGACACGCAACGTAGACAACAGACACACAAATATACAATGTGCACTTTTATAGACACTTTTGTCTTGACCAGTTTTTTTATTTATTTCTATTTGCCTTGTGTATCTTCAGTCTTTGATGTTCCCTGTGATAACAAACGGCCTGTCCTGATAATTCTACATGCTGTAAGACTAAAGATGGAGGATGGGCCTGCTGTCCCCTTACCAGAGGTAAATCACCACATTTGGATGAGTACTAAACTGATAAAGGATCAGTGAACCGTACCCATTGACTAGTATCTAGGCCATAAACTAAATTTATTTTTAGATAACCAGTTGCTTTTGGCTTTTAACTTGTAGATGTATTCATTGTCTTTCTAGGCTGTGTGTTGTGATGATTTCATCCACTGCTGTCCTCACGGTCAGACATGTGATGTGGCTGCTGCGACATGTGAGGGTCTATCAGGTTCTGTGTCTTGGTTTGAGAAGTTTCCTGTGCATCCAATCAGCACTCAGAATGTGGCCGACACACAACGTAGGCCCTCCATATGTAAGCCAAGCAGACACAAATATACAAATGTGTGTTTGTGTTTACTTTTATAGACACTTTTTCTTTAACTGTTGTATTATTTTCCATTGCCTTGTGTATCTTCAGTCTTTGACGTTCCCTGTGATACAACAACGGCCTGTCCTGATAATTCCACATGCTGTAAGACTAAAGATGGAGGATGGGCCTGCTGTCCCCTACCAGAGGTAAATCACCACATTTGGATGAGTTACTAAACTGATAAAGGATCATGAACGTACCCATTGACTAGTATCTAGGCCATAAAAACTTTTTTTTAGATAACCTTTTGCTTTTGACTTTTAAACTTGTAGGTGTATTTCATTGTCTTTCTAGGCTGTGTGGTTGTGATGATTTCATCCCTGCTGTCCTCACGGTCAGACATGTGATGTGGCTGCTGCGACATGCGAGGGTCTATCAGTTCCTGTGTCTTTGTTTGAGAAGTTTCCTGTGCATCCAATCAGCACTCAGAATGTGGCCGACACACAACGTAGGCCCTCCATATGTAAAGCAAGCAGACACAAAAATACAAATGTGCACTTTTATAGGCACTTTTTCTTTAACTGTTGTATTATTTCCATTGCCTTGTGTATCTTCAGTCTTTGACGTTCCCTGTGATACAACAACGGCCTGTCCTGATAATTCCACATGCTGTAAGACTAAAGATGGAGGATGGGCCTGCTGTCCCCTACCAGAGGTAAATCACCACATTTGGATGAGTTACTAAACTGATAAAGGATCAGTGAACCGTACCCATTGACTAGTATCTAGGCCATAAAAACATTTTTTTTAGATAACCTTTTGCTTTTGGCTTTTAACTTGTAGATGTATTCATTGTCTTTCTAGGCTGTGTGTTGTGATGATTTCATCCACTGCTGTCCTCACGGTCAGACATGTGATGTGGCTGCTGCGACATGCGAGGGTCTATCCGGTTCTGTGTCTTGGTTTGAGAAGTTTCCTGTGCATCCAATCAGCACTCAGAATGTGGCCGACACGCAACGTATGACAACAGACACACAAATATACAACTTTATGTGTGTTTGTGTTTACTTTTATAGACACTTTTGTCTTGACCAGTTTTTATTATTTCTATTGCCTTGTGTATCTTCAGTCTTTGACGTTCCCTGTGATACAACAACGGCCTGTCCTGATAATTCCACATGCTGTAAGACTAAAGATGGAGGATGGGCCTGCTGTCCCCTACCAGAGGTAAATCACCACATTTGGATGAGTTACTAAACTGATAAAGGATCAGTGAACGTACCCATTGACTAGTATCTAGGCCATAAAAACATTTTTTTTAGATAACCTTTTGCTTTTGACTTTTAACTTGTAGGTGTATTTCATTGTCTTTCTAGGCTGTGTGTTGTGATGATTTCATCCACTGCTGTCCTCACGGTCAGACATGTGATGTGGCTGCTGCGACATGCGAGGGTCTATCCGGTTCTGTGTCTTGGTTTGAGAAGTTTCCTGTGCATCCAATCAGCACTCAGAATGTGGCCGACACGCAACGTATGACAACAGACACACAAATATACAACTTTATGTGTGTTTGTGTTTACTTTTATAGACACTTTTGTCTTGACCAGTTTTTATTATTTCTATTGCCTTGTGTATCTTCAGACTTTGACGTTCCCTGTGATACAACAACGGCCTGTCCTGATAATTCTACATGCTGTAAGACTAAAGATGGAGGATGGGCCTGCTGTCCCTTACCAGAGGTAAATCACCACATTTGGATGAGTTACTAAACTGATAAAGGATCAGTGAACCGTACCCATTGACTAGTATCTAGGCCATAAACTAAATTTATTTTTAGATAACCAGTTGCTTTTGGCTTTTAACTTGTAGATGTATTCATTGTCTTTCTAGGCTGTGTGTTGTGATGATTTCATCCACTGCTGTCCTCACGGTCAGACATGTGATGTGGCTGCTGCGACATGTGAGGGTCTATCAGGTTCTGTGTCTTGGTTTGAGAAGTTTCCTGTGCATCCAATCAGCACTCAGAATGTGGCCGACACACAACGTAGGCCCTCCATATGTAAAGCAAGCAGACACAAATATACAAATGTGCACTTTTATAGGCACTTTTTCTTTAACTGTTGTATTATTTCCATTGCCTTGTGTATCTTCAGTCTTTGACGTTCCCTGTGATACAACAACGGCCTGTCCTGATAATTCCACATGCTGTAAGACTAAAGATGGAGGATGGGCCTGCTGTCCCCTACCAGAGGTAAATCACCACATTTGGATGAGTTACTAAACTGATAAAGGATCAGTGAACCGTACCCATTGACTAGTATCTAGGCCATAAAAACATTTTTTTTAGATAACCTTTTGCTTTGGCTTTTAACTTGTAGATGTATTCATTCTTTCTAGCTTGTGTTGTGATGATTTTCATCCTGTCTCTGTTCTATGTCTGCATCATGTGTCTGATCGGTGATGTGCTGCTATGCGAGTCTATCCGGTTCTGTGTCTTGGTTTGAGAAGTTTCCTGTGCATCCAATCAGCACTCAGAATGTGGCCGACACGCAACGTATGACAACAGACACACAAATATACAACTTTATGTGTGTTTGTGTTTACTTTTATAGACACTTTTGTCTTGACCAGTTTTTATTATTTCTATTGCCTTGTGTATCTTCAGTCTTTGACGTTCCCTGTGATACAACAACGGCCTGTCCTGATAATTCTACATGCTGTAAGACTAAAGATGGAGGATGGGCCTGCTGTCCCTTACCAGAGGTAAATCACCACATTTGGATGAGTTACTAAACTGATAAAGGATCAGTGAACGTACCCATTGACTAGTATCTAGGCCATAAACTAAATTTATTTTTAGATAACCAGTTGCTTTTGACTTTTAACTTGTAGATGTATTCATTGTCTTTCTAGGCTGTGTGTTGTGATGATTTCATCCACTGCTGTCCTCACGGTCAGACATGTGATGTGGCTGCTGCGACATGTGAGGGTCTATCAGGTTCTGTGTCTTGGTTTGAGAAGTTCCCTGTGCATCCAATCAGCACCCAGAATTCGGCTGGCACACAAGATGTGAGCTGTGACTCTAGTCGCATTTGTCCCGAATCCAACACTTGCTGTAAGAACATAGATGGAGACTGGAACTGCTGTCCTATGCCTGAGGTACAGTTTACCATAGCATACCTGTATTGTAGCCCAGTAAAGTAAAGCTAGAGATGCCGATAAAATGAGTTTGATTCCCAAAATTCATAAACTCAAATTATTAATATGCATATCCAGTTGCTTTGGATAAAAGTGTCTGCCAAATGCGTAAACATACGCCTCAGAGCTGAAATGCATATTATCTTATCCTGTATGAGTAACCAAATGAGAGACGCACTTAAAATTTTATGGTGACTTTTGATGACATCTGTTTTACTCTTACCCTTGAGAACTCACATTTGAAACACATTTGCATTGTACAGGTAGCATATTTTTGTTGCATTTCTAATGCTTTCATTTTGACTTGGCTTGGTTTTCATATTTTCTGGGAATCAAACCAATAGTCTTAGGTTTTAATGTTTCTAGCACCATGCTCAACATGTTAAATCATTAATATAAGCAGCAACAACAACAAAAAAACATTAAAAACAACTGAAAGGTTGTTCTGTCTGCAGGCTGTATGTTGTTTGGATCATTTCCATTGCTGCCCAAAAGGCTCCACTTGCAACCTTCTAACACTCACCTGTGACAGTGGCAGCACCTCTGTGCCCATGAAACTCATTATTCCCGGCTCGGTTAAGAAGGATCACAGACAGGCACAGCAAGAGAAAGTGAAAGAGGAAATTGGAGAAGTGACAAAGTATAATAGCAGGATCCAATGCGATGAACATACTTCATGCCCAGATCATACAACTTGCTGTTTTATTACGAAAACAAACAAATGGGGTTGCTGCCCACTGCCTAATGTGAGTGTGCGTTAAATACAGCTGAAATAGAGTTTTTTTCCTGATAAACATCTAACTTTTAGCAACAGCATGAACAGATATCTGCTATAATGGTGGTTGTTGTACTGGTTTTACATCAAACCTGTTTCGCTGGTTTTACACTCGCTATTTTTCAGATACTTTCTTGAAGGAACAGTCCACCCAAAAATGAAAATTCTGTAATTTCTTTGTTCTGCTGAACACAAAGGAAAATATTTGTAAGAATGTCAATAACTAAACAGATCTCATCCCCCATTGACTCCCGTAGTATTTATTTTTCCTACCACTCCCATAGTATTTATTTTTCCTACTATGGCAGTAAATAGGGAATAAGATATGTTTGGTTACTGACATTCTTACAAATATCTTACTCTGTGTTTTTCAGAACAAAGACATTTATACAGGTTAGAAACAATCTGAGGGTGAGTAAATGATGTCAGAATTTTCATTTTTGGGTGGACTGTCCCTTTAAGTGTATAATATCTTGCCAGGTAGATAAAATGGGCTAAATATACAGTTTAAAAAGTGTAAACATACAGTATACATTTAAAATAAATGCAGGGCTACGGAAGCATGTATTGCTTATGTCATATTTTCAATTGTCTAGTCACTTAAGAGTGTTGCTCAATGCTTTTCAGGCTGTGTGTTGCAGTGATGGAGAACACTGTTGTCCGACTGGCTATAAGTGTGATGTCAGCAAGGTGTCCTGCATCCAGAAAGATGTGGTGATTCCATGGTACAATAAAATCGCTGCCCAAAACACTCCAGCTCCAAGCGCTGATGTGGTTACGTGTGACGAAACATTTAGTTGTTCTACGGGATCTACATGTTGCCGTCTGGTCACAGGAAAATGGGGCTGCTGCCCTCTTCCTGAGGTACGAAATATGCGTGTGTGTGTGTGTGTGTGTGTGTGTGTGTGCTTTGGCTATGTAGCATCTACTGATTGTCCAGATTTAACATATCTAACATTTCTTAGGCCGTTTGCTGCCCAGATCACGAGCACTGCTGTCCCAAAGGTTACACGTGTGATCTGGGTGGGAGCTCCTGCGTAAAGAACCTTTGGGTACAGGTTGAAAGAGTCCCACTCACTCACATTGGTGGCAAAAAGCCACAACAGATTAACTTTGTAAAGGACATTCAGTGTGGGGAAGGATATAGTTGTCTTGATGGTGAGACCTGTTGTCCGACCTCAGAGACCAGCTGGGGATGTTGCCCCTCTTTAAAGGTAAAGTCTTGAAGAAGCCCTTAGGGATTTATTGATTGTTAAGGGTGATCCTATTTCTTTTCAGGGCCCTGGTATTTTACCTGATCTTTTTAACTGTAAGCACAGGTCTGAATAATAGTCATACAGATTAGACAGTCCAATAATATCTTATACACTTTTTATATAGCCTAACTTTATGATTGTGATTACATGAGTGTAAACAAAATATTAAACATAAATTAATTTCATTTTTTAAAGAAAATGGTTAGTGAAAGTCATTTTGACACCTCATCATTTTGTATATTCATCATAGGTTAAATTTCTTATGACTATAAAAATTGAAAATGATCATGCAGTCTGCTGACCTCAGCTCTATGAACTTTATAAATTCAAATGCCAGTCAAATTAGAAATACCTATCGTACTATATTCTTATTCTCAACATTCTCTCTCTCTCTCTCTCTCTCAACGTTTCCTTTCTCTATTCTTCCCCTTATCTCTCTCTAGGCGGTGTGCTGTGATGATATGAAACACTGCTGTCCTGCCGGATACAAATGCGGCGATTATGGAGCTTGTATTAAAGCTTCAAGGCCCAAATGGAACAGCTGGAGGAACTGGAGTGTGTTTTTCCATTTAAAAAAATGAGATGTGTGGAGACACATATTTGTCTCATTTACAGTGTGGAATTGTTCAAACTTTACAATTATCAAAGTACTAATCAAAACTAATTAAAAGATGAGTGTACTGTTTATTGGAAAGAATGAAGTTTAGTTTATTTGCATTCGAAATGTTAATTTAGTGATTAGCCGTTTATACATTTTGTTGTGGAATGTGTCATTATTGTGAAGTGTGTACATTGTGATCATATATTTACACATTCTCCAGTATTCTGAAAACTGCTAAATAAATGTGAATATTAATCTGGATAGGGAATTTGGTGTAAAGATGATACACATAAGCAGCGTTTGCCCCCTAGTGGCTGCATTGAATTTCATGTCAGTGACAAGCAAGAACACAAACGTTGTGTAGATGTATCTTACACTTCTAATCTCAAAGCTAAACTCTACAACTGATTTCTGTAAATTCTCCTTTATTGATTTCTAGATGATTACTGCTTTTTACCCATTACAATATTTGAGCAAGTAACGGATGACTAAGAAAATATTTCTTCAGTAAAGATGTAAAATTGTTGTGAAAGACACACAAAGGACAATTGTCTGAGTTTATTGTTGTTACAGTTCTATCACGGTTTCAAAGCAAAAACATAAACAAGCGTTATTGCGCATGCACGCTCTTTTTTGGCCCAAACTTAACTTCAGGTACACATCCGCAAAGAACAGAGTCCCTGCAGATTATTGCTGATAATAAGCAAAATAAATATTGTAAATTATTAGAAAGTTAAAAGTATGTATAGGCAGCATTTTGGGTTACCAGTAGAAGAACAGTTACTTGGCTAAACTTATAAAGTTACTGGACCCATTCAACAAATTGTTTATTTAATAAAGTTGATCTACAATAAAACTAATACAATTTGTTTAATACAATTATTATAGCCTACAATAAAAAAGTAACATCAATTAATATTTATATAAATTAATTACAATATAATATAATATAAATAGTTATATTATTAGCCACTAGCCAGACCGATCAACAAGCTTGTATAACTCTAAACACTCGTAAGGGGCAGCTTGGCTGTCTACCAAAACATGTCGACGGAGGACTTGTCCACTTCCGACAGCGAGGCTGCCTTCGCGGGTGCCGGGGAGCGCTGGGCGCCGGTGGGAGCCGTGGCCAGCCCGGAGGATGAGAATTGGAAGGGTGGCGCGCAGTCTGGATCTGTGTTTTCCAGCGAGGCGGACGTGGTAGCAAAACTGCAGAAGCTGGAGGAAGAGCAGGAGCAGCTGAATTCATCGCTTCTCGCCTTGACGTCTCACTTCGCTCAAGTCCAGTTTCGCCTCAAGCAGATCGTCCATGCGCAGAGCGAAGAGAAGGAGAGGATGCTGCTCGAGCTGGAAGAGTTTGCTTTCAAAGGATGCCCTCATGTCGTCGGCTGCAGATCACAAGATGCTCAGATGCTGGAGAACTCTGTGAGTTTGATTGCTTCCTGTTTCTGAAAACCTAGCGAAGGTAGGGGGCTTGCTAGAGTTTGTGACACATCCTGGTACTAATGTTTTGACAGATCTGGAACACCTGCAGCGATGAAAGCTACGTTACTCACCAGAGCCCAGATATTATCTCAAAACAAGTGCTTTGCTGGGCGGGATGAGATGCTATCTTGAGCATATTATATACAGCGTCATCCGTCCTATTTGTTTTACAATAGACCTCTTTCCAGTCTCTTCAAAAGCTTTTGATCAATTCCATAAAAATGTCAACATTACCATGAAAAAAGAAAGTTTTTACCATAGATCTTAACTCTACTATAACACAGATGTCAACATTTGGTGGTTAAAAAAATCTCCAAGTTTTTAAACCATGTTTTATTCTTAGTGCATGATTTTTTCATTGTCACATCCGTAATGGTACATTTTCCTAATGAATGGGCACATGAAAATTAAGTTACTATTTTATGTCTTTGAAGAGGCATCCCTTCTCCATTTGTGGGTTACTATTGCTTCAGGTTTGTGCATTTTATTTCACAGAAATCCTGCAAAGTTTATCGTCTCCCAAAAATTGTGTCCTTTTTTGTCACATCCATATCACAGGTTTATTTTCCTTTTTTAAAATAGAAAACTCGAGCACAGAATGATGTTTTTCCTGATGTTTAGAATCTATAAACAAGGTTTTAGTAAAATATAAACAGGTGTTTATTGGTGAAAAAACATTCTCTTTTGTTTTTATGTCACATCCATAACGCTGGAAACTTTATTCACCTGTATTGCACGTATAACTCAGATCCCCAAACATCACGAGCACAGATAAAAATACAATTTCCAGGAATCATTTGGCAAGTAGGAGAGCATAAAACATTTTGTCAACATTTCGCTCAATCAAACCAAGTATGTCTATATCTATTTCTCTGTGTTTTTTCCTGTTATGTCTCATGTGCTGGAATATTTTGTTACTTTTAAAAATGATTGATTTAAATGCCTTCCTTTTTCCTTATTTCCTCCTATGCACACACTTCGCTTACAGGGTGAACTGGTAAGTACCATGAACCCTGTGCAGTCTTTTCATGAAACCTCACAACTATAGGGTTCCCTTTCGAGAGAGGTCTCTCCACATTGCGTTAACAACGCTAGGGGTATATCTCTTCTACAAACCGTTAACGCAATGTGTCGTTCCCTCCTCTCAGGGAACCGAGGTTACGACAGTAACCGGAGACGTTTTCTTTACATTTTCCCTGTACATCAAAATTCATACATGGTTTAGCTTTGTTCTGTCAATAGGAGTGAATATAAAGTCTCTCACATGTGCCGGAGAGTCTGTTTGATGTAATCACATTTAAGTTTGTCTGACTGTGTGTTTATAAAATGTAGAGCGAGCGAGAGAAGAGGGAACGTTTGGAAGCCCAAAGAAAGAAGCAGAAGGAGTTGATTTTCCAGCTGAAGACTCAACTCGATGACCTGGAACGCTTTGCCTACCAGGAGGGCAGCTATGACTCACTGCCTCAGTCTGTCGTCATGGAGAGGCAAAAGGTATTCTTCGATAATATCCTGTCATGCTGTTGTCGTATCTCTAAAAGCTTTTTGCATCTGATGCACAACATAACACTGCACTTAAAATATTTTTAATAGGTGATCATTGATGAACTGATTAAGAAGCTGGATGTAAACCTTAACGAAGACATTGGGAATCTCACACCAGAGGAGCTCAGACAGAGAGTGGATGCGGCCATTGCTCAGATAGTCAACCCGGTCAGAGTCAAAGAGCAACTGGTTGAGCAGCTGAAGACTCAGATCAGAGACCTGGAGATGTTTATTAACTTCATACAGGGTGAGTAACTTCTAAGACTGACATAAACTATACTGTCGTTGGTTGTTAGGCCATTGAAAGAGCAAAATGAAACCATCTCTCACTGTCATTCATGGTCTTGCCTTTCTCAGATGAGGTGGGGAACCCTCTTTTGAATGATGGTGTGAAGAGCCAGCAGGGTCGAGCTGCTGGACCAAACACAGGTGGCACTGGCGGAATGAAGCGAGGTTGATATGCAATCAATGTCTAACATCCTTACAGCTGAATACACTTTCTTTATTAGATATTAGATGCAAAAAGTTTAGATTTAGACTAAACAATCTATCCATTTTTTCCCCAAGTGGACCCTGAGCAAGCACAGAGGATGCGAGAAACAGGCCTTCAGCTGATCCAGAAAGCCTTAGCTGTCCTGCAGATCTTTGCTTTGAGCCAGTTTGGATGTGCTTCAGGCCACATGTCCCAGAATGTGTGGTCCCAGGGGGGTGAAGCTCAAGATTATGGCCCTCTTTTGCAGAAGCTGGAGGGAGCCATAGAGCGCGTTCGTCTCCAAGCCTCTCGCCTTCAACCCTCCTCTCAGGAGGAACATGTGGTCAGTTACACCACCTGCCTGTCACCGGGAGGACCTCGAGACGACCTGACCGCTTCTGTGCGTAAGGACCTGGCCATGGCCCTGCGGGACTTGCTGGCCCACGGCTTGTACACTCCTTCACAGGGCATGAGCTTGGTGCTGGCCCCCATTTCCTGCCTGCTGCCCGTCAGCTCTTCTCCAAAGAACCTGCATCCGTGGGAGCTTTTTGTCAAGTACTATAATTCCAAAAATGGCCAGGCGTTTGTGGAATCGCCTGCCCGTCAGCTCTCACAGTCCTTCAGTTTACCCGTAGGGGACGGTCCGGTGACGGTCACACCAAAGCAGTCTCTATTGTGGGCTATACATACAGTGCTCAGAGAGCACGGACGATATAAACGCAGTGCAGATTCAGAGTTCAAGGCCTTGGTGTGCATGGCACTCAATGAGCAGAGGCTTGTGTCTTGGCTCAACCTGCTGTGTAAATCTGGAACATTAATACACAGTCACTACCAACCTTGGAGCTACATGGCTCAAACAGGCTTTGAGGGAGCCTTGCGTATCCTGGGTCGCCTCAGCCACCTCAAGTTCAAGCTGCCTGTAGACTTGGCTGTCAGGCAACTGAAAAACATCAAAGATGCTTTCTAAGCATAGAAACGACATGCAGGGTGTAATCTAAAGTGGGCGTGTTAAAATAAATATACAGGTAAATTTGACAAGAGAAGTGATGTTGGATATTATTCATGAATGTGATTCCAACACTCCTATTCTGTAGCACTAATTCCCTTTATTCATAAATGCAAATTATATCAAAATATACACTGGAACTAAAACTAATTGGGAAATAAAGCAACTCGTGCACTTTTTTCTGTGACTCCAAGCTGATATAGGCCCAATGCCTTCAATCTCCTCTGAGGATGATGAAGGCCAGTTTTAATATGCTGCATTGATCGTACCTCAAAGGAAATTCACTCAGTTCAGTGACCTTAAGCATGTGACTGCCTCCACAAAAACAACTAAGCTTTGAGTAGATTTGTCAAGTTGAGCTTTTACCAAAATCAACCACAATACTGTATTATTACCTAAACCATTGTGTATGTTTAAGATGCATCTTCGTTTCTGTTTCAACATAAACTAAAGGGATACAAACCTGAGACTGCACATGTACACAGATACACTTTTCATTTCATTTCAGTCGTCAGGTCTGCTCTCTGTGCTCTTGTCTGTCTATGGTGACCATGCATGCTGATGAGATCTCACCTATGTGAAATAAAACTCAGGTCATTTAGTAAAAGCAAAATGCAACACATAAACACAGAAATGCTTCATTTGTCTTTGTGTATTATTGGATTCACTCGTTTCAAAGACCATTTCAGCCAGTCATTGCTGTATAATTGATTGTAGAAAACTGACAAGATTTTCAGAATCCTGTGAAAGTGCACATCAGATCAACATACTGTTGTTATCAAAGATAATCATTGTTCTGAATATGAATTGATATGCTGCATATTGATGCTGACTAACTATATGGTATGTAATGCTCCTATATTATTCGTGTTTACTGCTCTAAAACATTGAATGTACAATCCCTGAAATTGTATGCTGCTGCTGTCCTTTTTCATTTGTGATTCCATAGGATGAGACATTTTTTTTTACCTTATTCAGTAAACAGATTAAGTACTCAATGCATTTTTCTGCACTATTAATGTGTGTATGGATGCTTGTGATTCATTAATGGTCTCCTATGCTTGTTTTAGTTAACATTAGTTTAACATTTCAAAAGAAATCTTTCTGTTATTTATCTAAAGTAATTATTGTTCTGTATCTTTGTAGATCATAGACAGAAATAGTCTTTCAATGACAACACTATTGCAATTATGTGTTTCAATCCAGTTTAAGTTATATTCTCCTTTTTCAAATTGTGCCATCATTTTTGGATGTAATGATGGTGTCTTTTTAGTGAACATGTTGATTAAATGTTTTGATGCTCTTTGAATCTGGTGCCGTCTCATTTACTTCCGGTTTTACTCTTTTCTCAAAAGCGTAAAAAATATTTTTACTTTAATATTTTTAATTTAACACAATGCAGGGCGGTTTTAAATCTTTAAGTGCTGTTTGTAGTTACAGCAGTAGAGGGTGCAAACCGGATTCCCACATCGTAGATCGGCGGAAATACGTCATTGCTCGCGGGTGTCAAGGGTCACGCTCTCTCTTTCTACTTCCTTTCCTGTTTTCGTCGGCCATAGAGCACCATCAGTAAGTTTCATACACGAGAAAATAATCCATGTCCATCGCTAAACAAATCAGCACCGCTGGTCTTTCTTCCATAGAATTTATAGAGAGAATATCCATGTGGATAATTTAATGTGTTCATTGAGTGAATATAATTGTAACGCTTGGAGATAATTGGTTTATTAGTCTGTCCGTTTCATCTTAACGCAGTTTCCCGTCCACGATTGCTAAGGAATTAACGCCAGTATGTGTTTTGTATTACGTACATGTGGTACTAATAATAAATTAGATGAGAGTATTAAAACTGGGCAATGTTCATTAAACGTTTTATTAAAACCGAGCATAGCGCGGTAAAGCTTGACGTACAGTCACGTCTGCTAGCGCACTTTGTTAGAAACGTTAAGTTGCATTTGCTGCATTGAATTGAAAGATTCAAGTTAACGTCATCTTTGTCACATGAAAAATTTTATTGCTTTGTGTTAAATGACGTATCGTTTTTAATAACTGTAGGGTTAATAGCTGACCACATTGTTGTACTCTCTGTTGTTACTTGCGGGTTTTTCCTCACGTGTCATTATTTTAACATCCCGTCTCGTGTGTTTTAGAGATGGGCAAGTTTATGAAGCCTGGCAAAGTGGTGATGGTCCTGGCTGGACGTTATGCCGGACGCAAGGCTGTGATTGTCAAGGTATGTCAATTATGACATTAGATAACACATTGCACAAAGATAACATACTGCATTTGTGTTTAATTTCTAAATGCTCTTTTTTCTGTTCTCAGAACATTGATGATGGCACAACAGACCGTCCTTACAGCCACGCTCTGGTCGCAGGCATTGACCGCTATCCTCGTAAAGTCACAACAACCATGGGCAAGAAGAAGATTGCCAAGAGGTCCAAGATCAAGGCTTTTGTTAAGGTGTTCAACTACAACCACCTGATGCCAACCAGGTTTGTATATTTTGAAGATTGGAGTGAAGTTGGTACTTGTTGGTCTTTTGTGCTTTGTATTAAATATGCTGATATTTGTGGAGCTAGGTGTATGGATCTTGTTGCCTGAATATGAATTGAGATGCAAAAGCGCTGTCTCAAATTTTTTTCTAAAATTGTTGTTTTTATCAGGCTCCGATGTTTATATTAACTCATTTTACTTTAAAGGATGACATAGACATTGCTATTAAAATGAAATCACTGAACCTAAACATAAGAGCCTGATCAAACTCTAATTTCAGAAGAAAATTTTAAACTACACTTATGGACTTTTGCATCTGAATTTTTCATATGTATTTTCTGATCTATTTAAGTCTTGCCCAGTTGGTGGATCATTCTTGATCTCAGGGCATTGGATGTCTGGGTAGCATTCATGCAGTTTTAATTACCACTGACAGGATTTCAGTGAGTTTTATCTATTGTGCAAGCAATTAAAAAAAGGTTGTTTTATTTGTTAACTTCTAAATCTTTGTTCCGGTTAAAAGCAGGAAATTGTTAATGGAGTTTGTGTATTTTGGTGTGGTCTGATTTGGTATGTTTTGTCTGTCTGGGTCTTGTAGGCATATCCATATATTGTGTAATCTGTGCTGATGTGCAAGCTGAACATGCACGGTTATTCATGTTTCCAGTGTGTTGTTCCACACTGTAGTAATGTATCATTTGCCTATTCAATGTATCGGTCGTCTTTTCTCAGGTACTCTGTTGACATTCCTCTGGACAAAACCGTTGTCAACAAGGATGTTTTCAGGGATCCTGCTCTGAAGCGTAAAGCCAGGAGAGAGGCCAAGGTTAAGTTTGAGGAGAGGTATGTTTCTGTCACCAAATGTACTTTCAACATAGATGCACTTCCAAAAAAAAAAAGAATGGGTTAAAGTACAGTAATAAATCTTGATCAAATAGAATCTTTATTTCCTAAATTAAATTATTATAAGTTTGTTTGCTTGAGGTTTTTACACTTATGGTGTTATGGGTTAAAAAGCCCACATATTCTAAAGTATGCTGACATTTGGTTTTAGTCAGAGTGCTTGTTGTAGGAACAGTTTGATCTTGTGCACTGACCATAATATTATTTTTGACCAAATGGGTGTGATACATATTGTTTTACATGTCGGTGATACAATGATGACAATGAATGTTTTATCTTGCAGGTACAAGACGGGCAAGAACAAGTGGTTCTTCCAGAAGCTCAGATTCTAAGCTTTTGTTGTTTTCACAAATAAATCTGTAAAAATCCCAAAAAAGTTGTCATTGCCTTTTTTTGTTGACATCTAAATGTTTTTAAATGATTTGCTTAAATATTACTGCTGTTGTTAGACTGCACACTTTGCTTGATGTACTTTCCAGAGACAGCACAGCAGAAATCATCAAAAAAGTTCTAAAAAGGTTCACTTTAAAGGTTGGTCAGGGTTGTATGTACATGGTTAAAAACTGAGTAGTGTGTTTTATAGTAAATGTAAAAGCTTTATCAATGGATAGCCAATGGTAGATTTTGGCCCATGGTACCTAATGTTTCATCATCATCTGTCTGTATGTTGATAAATTAGACTGGAGATTACTTTAAATAGTTAAGATTAGTTTAGTTTCATAGCTACACTTGTTCAAGTTAATATCTCTGGTCTGGCCTATTGGTGCTGTTTTGACTTAAATTCTGTCTTGAATTACAGTCTAGTTATTCCAAACCTGTATACGTTTCTTTGTTTGGTTGAACACAGAGTAACATATTTGAAGAATGCTTGTAACCAAACAGTTCTTGGCCATCATTGACTACCATAGTAGGACAGCAAAAGGTGCTTTTGACTACTGTTGTATTTTTTCGTACTATGGTAGTCAATGGAGTCTGTTTGGTTACAAGCATTCTTCCAAATATGTTTCCCTGTGTATACAATGAAATGTATACAGTTGAGTAAATGACAGAATTTTTATTTTGGGGTGAACTATCCCCTTAACCTTTGTAAAAAGCCCAAAAGCTCTTACCTACTGTGCACATACACATACATGTAGGTGTTATGTTAAGATTTCTATAGACCCATTAAAACAAAAAATGGTAAATTCTGTCACTGCCTACAGTACTACAGAGTGATCTCTCAGGACCTGTTAAATAAATCACTTGAGATTGAGTAACTCATAAGTCTTTGTCATTTGTTTTGTCATTTTAATCTGTATGTTTTGTTTAGATTGTTACAGTTATTCATATCTCTAAACTTATTTGTGATCTCTTATGAAATCTGTATACTAAAGACAACTTGGAAGTTGTGGTTTTGACGGTGTATGATTAATGCAGCTTCTTAATCCCAAAAGATAAACGAGCCTGATACAGAACATGCCGGTACATGATAAACCTTTTCATTATAAAACTACACGTTACGTTTCCGGGTGTGTCTGCTATTTGGCCGCGACTCAAGATTGTACAGTAAACCTTTCAAAGTAAAAATCTCAAGATGTGTACCAGAAATTCGAACAAAAGCGACCGATGCAGGAACAAAAAACGGCGAAATCTTTTCAAAAAACAAATTTTTTTGGCCGCAGCTCAGGCGCTAGAGGGCGCAGAGCAGACTTTTCATTTACAGCTGCTGTCACTGTGTTTTGCTCAAAGCAACTTCAAGCAGTAAGGTCACGCTTCAGCATGACACAAGGCGACCATATGCACAAACATCCTCCGTTGTAGATTAAAGGTGAGTTAAGCGGTCTTGCGCATTTTAAAATTGCGTATTTAGTCTGTTTCATTAGCTTCGTATTAGCACTCGCTCGTAAACAATCATCTTACGCCATTGCGTTTAATGCGATCAGCATAACTTACAGCTAATGAAACGCTGCACACAGGTAACGTTAATCTGGTGTTGTCTAAATGCTTCGTAATGTCTTTGCATATTTATCAACCAATTCTAGACACCAGGCGATTGCAATTTTTGTTTATTTTTGGTCAGGCAATATTTTAGCCACCCAAGACTTGATCAACTTGCTCGATTACCATTTATTCAGGTTGACGGTACATTTTGTTCTTTGCGTTTAAACTGGATATTTTCCTGGTCGTAAAGAATACACCAATAGCTTGTTTGATCTGTAATGTGTATGTTATTGGAACTGAAAAACGTCTGACCGTTGAAATTACGACATCCATTCAAAGCATTGTGGAGAGTAACTGACATGATTCATTCGTTCATTGTGTATTCTGTTTCTACACAACGTATACACCAAACCTACGTGTATATCATTGTTTCCTCATATGGATTGCATCAGATGAGTCGTTGTTTTATGTAACATCGATGAAGGTGAACTCATTTCCATGATCTCTCTTCTTATTGTGGCCTAATGGGGCAGTTGTGGCCTAATGGTTAGAGAGTCGGACTCGTAACCAGAAGGTTGCCGGTTCGATTCTCAGTACCGGCAAGTAACAACTGACGTGCCCTTGAGCAAGGCACCTTACCCCCGTTTGCTCCCCGGGCGCTGCAGTGTTAGCTGCCCACTGCTCCCGGTGTATGTGTGTTCACCCTTCACTGGTTGGGTTAAATGCAGAGGTCACATTTCGGGTATGGGTCACCATATCTGACAAAAAATAGGTCACTTTATAAACACACAGTGGAGTGAGATATCAACTGCACTACATGCACATATTTAACGTGTCTGACCTACATGGGAGTCCTTAAAGACACGAAGAATTGTCCTTAAATTATTTTGGTTATTTGCTTGTTGATGTTTCCTTCCTGTATTTGTTGCTTAAGGCTGTAATTGAGTCTGGCATTGACTGTGGATGTGGTTTAACGCTATGAAAAAAATACATTGTGAACAAAAGGCTCGTGTTGCTTAATACTTGCGTGTTTCATGTTAGAAACATAGTTTGACTGGAATGTTTGGTGGTCAAGGTCTCCCACTGACTTTGTGCTGTGTGCTGGCTTGTATTACAGTATAGACTGTAGGGAGGGTGACCCACCCGCTGCTCTGTGCTTAGTAGATAAGATATGGGCATGCTGGGTCGAACCATTACAATAATCCCTGCCTCTAAGCAGGTCAATAATTGAGCATGAATGCTGCTTTTTGTGTGTGTTGGACGTTGCCAAAACATGACGTATATATCTGTGGCATACCTATACTGTTTATACATTCAGTATACTGTATTCACGTTTGTATTTCAGGTGGGCTGGCAGGATGGGGGAAAGGCCCGCGACTGGACCTTCGGCTGCCATTACGCCCGTGCAGCAGATGCTGGCGTCGGGCACTGGGGCGTTACTAACATCTCTTTTCGGTGAGGACCAGCAAGTTTCTTTCTCCAATAAGAGGAATTATATTATTTTACTTGATCAAGTTCATGGTGTCACTTCCTTTAATAGTTCAGTTATAGTAATGAGAACAGTGGGGATAGATCTTTAATACACTCTTCCACTTTCACTTCAGTCACACCGCTGGATGTTGTGAAGATCAGACTTCAATCCCAACAAGCTCCCCTCCATCAAGGTACAGATCTCAGACTGGGTGAATTTGACCCTAAAAGTCATTAAATCATTATTTCTGAAAGGTAGCTTGAATGACATGTGGCATCAGACAGAAGTGTTTCTGTTTTGCTTTACTTGAACCATCAATGCCTGTTAAAAGAAATGTTCTTAAACATTGTACCTGGTCTTATTTTCAAGTAGATCGGTCTGTTGGGTCTCGTGCTTTTGCACTCGACTATTTCAGATTAGGCTTGGGTTTAGCTAAAATTTGTATCACATGCCAGCAATCTTTAAGCTTCAGCTAATAACATACTATAAGCCCCTGATAACTAGGCTTTTATTCTTGCCTCATGCTTTTTTTTTGCATTTGCTGTATGCACTATATGTTTCTCCCCTATAGCCATAGCAGCAAATTCAAGGCCCTGGACTGGTGTCATTCGGCCTTCAAAATGTGAGTATGTGCACTGTGCAAAAATCGCTTTACTAATGCTTACTCTAATTTCCACTCACAAAAGATGAGACAACATTGCTTGTTTACACTTTATGTAAATCCAGTTTGTTTTAAAAATCTAATCTTAAGAACTGTTTGCACTGTCTTTTTGTGATGAAATTCATGTTGACTTTATAATATAATTATTTGAGTGTTAGCACAATGCCAAAATTAAAGTGGCCGTAACTCATAGGGTTTCTGCATATCTCATATTAATCTTGAGTACTTACAGAATAGTATTTCACCCTTCAAATATCCGTAGAGTCTTTAGTTTTATCACATTTATAAAAGACAAATACAGCTGTACTATTATTCAGTCGAGCTCCTGGAGGTGTACAGCTCTGCGGAACTAAAGCACACAATACATCATCGCATTATCCCTGATCCAGCATTAAATCCACCATTTATGTAACATTCTTTACCAAAATACAAACACTGAGTTTCGCGAACTCCATACTCTATCTCTAGCTCCAGCTGGTTGACGTGTGCTCTTCACGCTCTGGCGGGGTTATGGGTGTGGATGTGCTTTTCCGGGAGAATTGTCCAAAAAGGGACTAAGAAAAGTTGTTACGTATAGGTTTTCAAGTGCGAAAAAAAACTTTCCGATAACTGTACGAACGCTGGGGGAGTGTATCAAGCACAGAAAGACTACGTCATATGTGACAAGTTAACCATATTAAGCATGAGAATACAACATTTTTAACATTGTAAATAAGTCAGAATGCATGAAACATTGTTGCATCCCCCTTTAAGTGAGAGTTGCTGTCATTCCGGAAAGAGAGGATAAAGAACTGAAAATGTATCAAGTGTAAACTCAGGTGCAGCTTTTGCTTTTCTGATCACAAACAGTTAAACAGGTTTGTGTCGGATAAAAAAAAATGTGCTGCCTGTCTGCACAAAGTCTGTTTGGTTTTTTGTCTATTGTCTTTATACAGGCAAACACATATTGGGTCACGTTCAAAACCAACAAAAAACTAGTGCACAAAACCCTAAAGAATCTTTTTATCCTTCTGTATCTTAGACAGACAAAAATACACAGTTGAAAAGTATGGTAAATCTCTGAAGCTTGCTTGTTTGTAAATGTTTACACAGTCTTGTTAATGGAATTTCAATTAAAGAACCTACGTAGTAGAACATTAACTTGAAAAATGGCAAAAAAAATAGAACCACTGCCAGTGGGTTTGTTTTTATTCCTTTTTATGGTAGGATTTACCTTGAACCTGTTTCTCAGAATGTCTAAAAATAGTAGGAAATCAACTTGTTTGTGCCGAAGCTGGATTTGGTTTACACTGTTATAGCAGGGTTGGTGTCATGGTCACTAATATTTATAGAAGCTCTTATCTGAGGTTTCAGTTCTATCGACCATATCCTTTAAACCGAATACAGGAAATTATTGGAAGATCTTGGAAAAGCCAAGTTGCATCATGTACTTGCTGAATGTTGGAAAAACACAAATACAGAATACACGGAGAGTAGAAAAGTTTGATTTGTTTCAATTATTGATGTCTTTTTACTTATTGCGCTAGAGATTGAATACGTTTAACGTTATTGTGTTCTGCCCGGCTTGTAGGGAAATGTTTTCTCTATTGTAATGGACTGATGGATCACATCTATGTGTGTCAGAATGTTTCGACCTGTTCCAGCTGGTACAAAACCCCCACCCACTTCAGTGGGACTCTGGTAAGAATTCATATACATGCGTTTACTTCTCCCTGTTCTTCTCAGATTCAATGTGTTAATAATCACATAAATTCACAATGCACTTTTTTTTTGTTGTATTGCAGGATGCGTTTGTAAAGATCACACGCCACGAGGGTCTCAGATCTCTGTGGAGCGGACTACCCCCCACACTGTAAGTTCAGCCCCATAGTGCCAGTGTACAGTTACAGCTGACCCACATTTCTGTACTAGATTTTATAGGTCATTTATAGTCAAGTGTCTGTGCAGTTTTAAGATTTTGATAATGTGTGACACTTAATGTTTTTGTAAATGCGTTTTTGTTTATGTATGTGTTTTATGTTTGTTTGTGTAGTGTGATGGCGGTTCCTGCCACTATCATTTACTTTACCTGTTACGACCAGCTGAGAGACTTCCTGCGTTACGGCTTGGGCTATCAGGGGGACCACATCCCTCTCATAGCAGGAGGACTAGCCAGATGTGAGTAGATGCTCGTTGTTCTTGTTTCATCTGTAATGCTAAACATGGAGGTTCAGAGACTCAAAAATCTCTCTGTGGTGTTTAGTGGGAGCTGTGTCTGTGATCAGCCCTCTGGAGTTAGTCCGGACTAAGATGCAGTCTCGCAGGCTTCCCTACAGCGAGCTGGTGGTGTGTATCCGCTCGGCTGTGGCTCAGGATGGCTGGCTGTCTCTCTGGAGAGGTTGGGGACCCACTATCCTGCGAGACGTGCCCTTCTCCGGTCAGTGTTGTTTACCCTGCCTTGATATGTTACGGTTCATAGATTTCATGCTAACGGTTGACTTTTTTTATTTTTATTTTTAACTAGCATTATACTGGTTTAACTACGAGCTGGTGAAGTCACAGCTGCGTGAGAAATACAGGGCACCACAGGCCTCTTTCACCATCAGTTTTACAGCAGGGGCAATCTCAGGAGCGGTGAGTGTACTCCGAAGGACCATTCACACAAAACACTTGCTTGTGTTAAAAACAGTTTAATGAGCTCAGAGGGATTGAACATGTTTATAGGCGCATTAACTCCCATTCACTGCTGCTAAAATGAGCACTTAATACGCTTGCCCATAGGTAAATATGCTTATCCTACCCACAAGATCTGTTTGAGTGGTCCATCTCTTTTTAAAGGTGCTCGTGGTGTGCAAGAAGCCAAAATTACAGCAAGGCACTAAAATGTGTGTTGCGTATCATTTTTTCAAATTATGATCATTTTTGTGCTATGCCGTATGTTCCCATATGTTTATCTTTACTGTTGTTATTTATTGTTGTTCTTTTTTAACAACAACTAATAAGGGAAAATTAGGGAACATAAATATTTAAATTATTTCACAAATAATAAAACAGGCAAAACATGCATGTGTCGGTAACATTTTATTTTACAGTGCCCTTGTTACACATGTTACATGTACTTACTGTAGTATTTATTATAAATTAGGCATAATTACATGCAGCTAACCTAAAACCACACCCTCACCCTAACCCTATAGTAAGTACATGTAGTTCATTATTATTACTCAGTACTTAAATGTTTAAGTACACTGTAACACGGACACCTTAAAATAAAGTATAACCCATGTGTCTATGTAAAATCCAATTACTAATGTACTAACATTTAGATTACTAATACTACTGATATAGGCATGTTGTTAAGACCATGTTAAAAGGAAAGATGAAACCATGGGAGAGAGAGACTGCAGCACAGGTGAACAGGGAGATTTTATCTTATCTGGTTTATATAAATGACAATGAGGCTGGTTTATATAAATGATAAATGACGTTTGTCCCAGATGAATATAGGACATGAGTGAAACTGATCTTTGAAAAGATCTATTGAAATCTAACTATGAATCAAGTTGTTATTGTCATTACATACTAAACCACATGTAAACATTGTCATATAACTACATTTGTTTGGCAGTGATAAATGAAGAATTGAATTACGAAAAATTGATCTAATTTCTTCCTGCAGAGATATTTTTATAACCTGAATGTAACACCTGATGATTAAATGAATTCTCTGTGTGATGCACTGGCCTTCCTTATTCAAACATAAATGTTCATTTTGACACAGATTGCTGCAATTCTGACCCTGCCATTCGACGTGGTGAAAACACGCAGACAGATCCAGCTTGGAGAAATGGAGGCTCGCCAAGGTATTGCATCTGGCATCTCGCATAGTGTTACCTGTGGAGTAGTTAACTCATTAGATAGAGTGATGTAATCTAACCTGAACGTTAGGAAACCTTTGATGTCAGAAAGTGAATTTTCTTTGAAGAACAATGCAGAACTGGTTACATAAGTTATCATCGATTCTTTTAGTCGTGAATCAAATGTTATGCTTGTTTGGACATTTTACAGGAGTCTCTGTGAAGAAACCATCTTCCACATGGAACATACTGAAAAATATTTGGGCTGACACGGGATACAGGGGATTGTTCGCAGGTAAAGTGACATTGCAGATTAAAAACCACCTGCATGCAGATAAAGTAGAAGATTGTCGTTTTTCCAAAGTTAAAATACTTGATTCATATTTAATACTTTGGTTAAGCAAACAGACGTTTAGATAATGTTGTACGTTTTGGGTGTGACAGTTTTTGTCAGAAAATGGCTGGAGGGTTGTTTTTGTGATTTTGTTTGGTGCTGTGAACAATAGATTTACACAACAACAGTAATGCTGAATATATTTCTAAGTTAACACCTTTGCATTTTTCAGGCTTCCTTCCAAGAGTGATCAAAGTTGCTCCTGCATGTGCAGTCATGATCAGCACTTACGAGTTTGGGAAGACTTTCTTTCAGAAGCGCAATCTGGATCAGGCAAGGTGTGCACTTTGAGGAGGGCAAGAGGACCTGCGGTTTTTCGTTTACCCCCCCCAAACTCAGGACCAAACAAGCTGGAGCTTCACGTTGAGAGAAAGCTGCCACTCTTCCGAGCAAAAGAGAGAGATTCCTCCTTTTTAACATGGCTGTTTATTTACTGCAAATGCTGATATTATACTCCAGCGCTGTCTGCTGATGTTCCTAAAGACTGGAACAAGGAATCAAAAGCTATGAGACCTTGCACCTCAGCACTCAGTTATGATGCAGTGATTAATGCCCAATGTTTTCCTCAACCCTGTGATGCCTTAAATAATACCAAAGCATGCTGGCTGGAAGACTACCTCCTCAAAATCCCCACTTACTAAAATGGCTTCCGGTTGGATGTGTCTGCATGCATGACTTAAAGTCACTTTCATCAAAGACGCTGTGATGCCCTCTGCTGTTTATCTTTATAAAACTTCATATTCAGCGAGAAACTAGTGCTATCTAGTGATAGCAAGTCTGATTCAACTACAACTTTGTATAGGCACTGGATAAAAAACAGCTGTGATATTTTCAGGGTCAACTGCATTGAGAATGCACTGTTTTAGGCAAGGACAGTTCTCCCTCAAATCTAATGGTGTAAACATACTGCTGATTTGAAATGACAAGACAGTTCTCACTCAACCTAAATGGAAGACCTTTAAAACACTTATTGAGTCATAATTTCATTTTTAAATAAATGTGAAAGAATGCACATGATAAATAATCGGACATGCCTAAGACAGCACTTGGGACAGCACTGTAATACCAATGGGATGCTTATTCTTAAGGGTATGTAGCAGTGCCAGTTATGTTTGAGAATTTGATAGTTGTATTTAGTTTATTTGTTTTATGTCATGGAATGGAATTTGTGTGACCATTTGTTTTATAGATTCTTTGATATTTTGTTAAAGCACACTTGAATATAAAGAATAAACATTTTATAAACATCAGTATGCATGCATGCCATTTTTGTTTTTTCTGTACTTTTCGATTTAACATCACATATTATAGAGATGCATATTATAGATTTCACACACAATAGACTTGTATTATGGTAATACAAATAAAAATACATTGAAGAAAAATAGTTTGATAACACTTTACAGTAAGGTTGTATTTATTAACATTAGTTAATACATTAGCTAACATAAACTAACAATGAACAATATTGCCTTTTATTAATCTTACATTGCATACATTTATTCATTTTGTTAATGTAGTTTGCTGTGCATTAACTATTGTAACAGAGACAACTTTTGATTAAAAAAATATTAGTAAATACTTAAATAAACGAACTAGGATTGATAAATAGTGTAGAATTAGTTTATTGTTACCTAATGCATTTACCTAGTACTATGCAACTTTATTGTAAAGTGGTCCCATTTGTTTTTAAAAACTTAAAAACAAATGGGACCTTAAAATGGGTTTTAAAAACTTAAAAACAATAATTAAAAACAATTATATTTAAAACGTGTGTTTAACATTACATTTAACGTAGCATGAAACTGAAGGTAAACTAAAGAGAGTGCCCGTAGAGGGCGACATATGAGGAACGTATCATTCAAGAGTTGGACGTGTACGTGGTGACGCAATTACGTACGAACGCACGTCTTGCCTTAAAAGGAAGCGCCGCCTTTCCATCGCTCTCTTTCAATCGGTCTAGGGACAGAATGGTAAGTGCCGGCTTACTTTCAGAATCTGACGTAAATCAGAGCCATCCGTTTACTTTAACATGCGTACCTTTCATTACAACAACTCTTATAGATGCACGAAAGATTAATTGTAATAATTATGTATTTTGAGTCATTTGCACGTGTATGATTAGCCTTACGGGCAGATGTTAGCGAGTGTTTTAGCATCGAGCTCCTAACTTAACTAAGCTTATTAAATACGTTTTTTTTGTAAAACACAAAACAAAACGTGGTGTGTATAGACATTTTCCAAATGAAAAGTAGTTTGATTTTCGCTCTGAAATCAGTACTTGTGGAGTTTAAACATCCACGCAATAGTAGGCCCTGCCATGAGACGCGCATATATGCCGCAGTCAGCGCGTTTCATACGCTTTATTATTATCGCGATGAATTAAACGTGTTTTCTGAGTGAACTTCTGTATTTGTATGTTTCCACGTTTTCTGACGAAGGCATCTCTGCATGTATTTTTAGTCTCACCGTAAATTTTCGGCCCCACGCCACGGATCTCTGGGCTTCCTGCCCCGCAAGAGGAGCCGGCGCCATCGTGGCAAGGTGAAGAGTTTTCCCAAGGATGACTCCAGCAAACCTGTTCACCTGACTGCCTTCCTTGGCTACAAGGCTGGCATGACCCACATCGTCCGTGAGGTTGACAGACCTGGCTCAAGTGAGTTGCTTCATGCATGCATTTCTTGCAAGAAATCTTTAATTTTTCAGTTGTAGACTTTGTTTATACATAAGTGTCTGCCAGTGATGATTCTCTCGACGGGCGGACATATTTGGGCTTCAAGCCCCTGCTGAATGTCGAGTACTGAGAGCAGTGTTATATACGTTTTAAAGATTTGCTTGATAAATTCAACTTTTGCACCTTGAATATTTTTTTTTAACCAAACATATATTTGTGCTTATCAGAGGTCAACAAAAAGGAGGTGGTTGAGGCAGTAACCGTTGTGGAGACCCCTCCCATGATTGTTGTGGGTATTGTTGGATACGTCATGACTCCTCGTGGTCTGCGCTCCTTCAAGACCGTCTTTGCCGAGCATATGAGCGATGAGTGCAAACGTCGCTTCTACAAAAACTGGTAAGATTAACTGCACGGTCAATAAAACTTTTAGTGCATGTATTGGAGCTAAAAGTAGTTGGTCAGATTAAACCCTGGTTGTTTTTCTGAGCCAATCTAACGTGTCGGTGTGGTGCAGCTCCGCTCAGGTGCCTTGTGCCCTGATGAGCTCCGGGTTCCTCTGGCCGGTGGAAAGGGCTCCTTAGAAACCGTGCCATGAGCTAAAAAACCTAGTGCTGACAATGCCTACCTTTTCTAGAGGAATGGGCGAGCAGCCGTGCCCAGTTTCCTTCCAATGGCCTTCTAGGTTACGAAGGAACTGTGCCAACCTGTTTTTGTGCTCCCTTCCCGTGCCCCCTCCTGCCATCTACAGGTACAAGTCCAAGAAGAAGGCCTTTACTAAGTACTGCAAGAGGTGGCAAGATGAAGAGGGCAAGAAGCAGCTGGAGAAGGACTTTGCCTCCATGAAGAAATACTGCCAGGTCGTTCGCATCATCGCCCACACACAGGTGAGCTTTGGGTCTGTGAAAGGGAGCCGAGTGTCTGATCCATAAATATCTTAAATTCATGTGGGTGTATTGCTAACCTTCTCCGTAGATGCGCCTGCTGCCCCACAGACAAAAGAAGTCTCATCTGATGGAGATTCAGCTCAACGGAGGCTCCATTGCTGACAAGGTTGAATGGGCAAGAGAGAAGCTTGAGCAGGCTGTTCCCATCTCCAGCGTCTTTTCTCAGGATGAGATGATAGACGTTATCGGAGTTACCAAGGGTCATGGATACAAGGGTAGGTGACTCTTTGAATGTCTAGTGATGTCTTTTGTTTGACTTATCTGCTAAACGTGGTGCTTTTAATGATGAAATACATGGATTAACTGCGTCAGGCATGGCGCCCGAAACGCATGAGGAAATATCCCATGCTGCCTTCCTTCTGACAGCACACCTGCCAAAGTTTATAAAACCAAAGAACTTGTACAGGGGTTTTGCTCATTCGTCTCATTTTTGTAGGTGTGACAAGCCGCTGGCACACCAAGAAGCTGCCCCGCAAGACCCATCGTGGTCTGCGTAAGGTGGCCTGTATCGGAGCCTGGCATCCTGCCCGTGTGGCTTTCTCCGTTGCCCGTGCCGGTCAGAAGGGCTACCATCACCGCACTGAACTCAACAAGAAGGTGATGTCTCAAGAATGAGCTACAGTTAATGTGTGACCAATTTAGCTTGTTTCTTGTGACTTATTACAGATTTTGATTTTAGGTCTACAAGATTGGTGTAGGCTTTCATACAAAGGATGGCAAAGTGGTGAAAAGCAATGCCTCTACTGATTACGATCTGTCCAACAAGAGCATCAACCCCCTGGTGAGTATGCAATGTTTGCTTAACCAGAAGCAATAGCTTTTTCTGAAGTGGTAGTTACAAACTGACTTTGTTTTTTGCTTCATTAGGGTGGCTTTGTGCACTATGGTGAGGTGACCAATGATTTCCTCATGCTCAAAGGCTGTGTGGTCGGAACCAAGAAGAGGGTTTTGACTCTGCGCAAATCTCTTTTGGTTCAGACCAGCCGCCGTGCCCTGGAGAAGATCGATCTCAAATTCATCGACACCACCTCCAAATTTGGTCATGGTCGTTTCCAGACCATTGAGGAAAAGAAAGCTTTCATGGTATGTTTAAATTCTTTAGGACAAAATATTAAGTTTTCACCTTTCTCCCAGTATTCTGATTCAAATTGTATTAAGAATTAGAATAGTGTTACTATATATGGTTACTAGGGTCAGTGTTTGCATTTGTCACAGGCCAAGATGCTGGCTGTCATTGTGCTGTTGCAACTCTTGCATTTATTAATTGTTAGTGTTTTGCCTATGGGGTTATAGAGCTGCTTGACACGTAGGATAACAACATGCATAGTTTCCATCATCTGGCCTGAAGCAACAGAACCTGATGTCCGGCAGCTCACTCTTTATTGCATTTCTTTGTGAAGTACATTGCAAATGTAGTTCTGTGCCTCTGCTGCACTGTACGTAACCTGTTTCAGCCCATCAGTCTGAGATTTGGGTTCCATTCCAGTGCAAAAGTAAAACTCAGTGAGGCAGGGGAGTAGTGCACTTTCTGTGCTTTCTCCCTGTTCACTCTCTGATGACATAATACCAGTTACTTCACCTTAAAGCAGGGTGCTCTTCCACCTGCAGTAACAACTGTTAACTGATCCTTTTTTTACCTTTTAACAGGGACCCCTCAAGAAAGATCGCATCGTCAAGGAGGAAGTGGCATAAGTGTGCATTTTGTCTGTGGTGGTGTTATGCTGTACTACAGAGTTGTTTAATAAAAAATATAAAAACATCTGTCTTTTCTGCTGAAATGTTTTGAGAAATCACTTCCTGTGTTTTGTAGGTTCACTCTTAGCATGGTGTTGCTCTTTACTGTGCTTGCTTCTGAAGCACTTTTTTACATTTTAGGTAGTTTCTTGTGATCTGAGCTCCTGGAAGTTGTGACTGCATCTAAAGTTGCAGGTTGTACAAACACTTCATGGCATTCCAAATGTGCTTTAAAGTTGCAATTATGGTGCGTGTGCTCAATTTTTAGTAATTTAAATGGCCTTGTACTTCCAAGAATGTATAACTTCTATGGCTGACCTCTGGGAAAGGTTGAGCCAGGAAAGCAATGCAGCATAGCTGGAAACTAATCAATGGCAGCCTTGTAGATCCTGCTGACTCTGTGAAATTCCTAGCCTTGAGGTGCATGGTCGATAATGAATGCTGTATATACCTTAATTAGTATTGTGTGTTCACAAGGTTTCTCTAGAGGACAAAAGTTTATTCAAAGTGATAAGCCCATGCTAAATCTTGGCCTGTTAAGCCACTAAGCAGACATAAAAGGTTGAGAGTTTGTTGTAAAGCAATAAAATCAGTCAAGTTTTTTGTGCTTGTAAAATAAAGCTCTGACTGCTGTTTGATTCAATGTAAAATGCTAAGGTGGTGGTGGGAGTTCTGCTGTACTGTTTAGCTGATGTCCATTTCATAAATATACACTTGTGTACGCATGTGTGTCAAACCGCTGCCTCTCCCTCTGGCCACCCACCCTACTATTTCATCACTGTTGGATGAGGGCTGCTCTGAACTGCCATGGCCATACATCCCTCTAGTTCTCATATGGATGTAACCATACCTTTGTTTTTAAGGTTCTGTCTTTGAGAAGTGAGCAGAAAACTTGCAGAAGGGTGGCACTGTATCTCTGAGCATTAGGGGGCATTAAGTGTGGATTGAGGCTTTTGTTTACGACCAAAGGGAACTCGCCTAATTAAGCCTCTTCGTCCTTATTGACTCGTTGCAAAACTGCTTCCCCATCATTTCACAGTGTAATAAGAACCCTGGACCCTATTTAGACCATCTCAACAGCGTTAAGCATGCACAGTAAATATTGTGCACTCCTGATGAGAATCTCCTCACCCAACCAACCTTCCAGCAATATTTATAAGGCTTTATCAAAGATGAGCTTAGACCTGGGGGTGTTGTCATCACATTTTGCTGCTTGTTCAAAGGTAGAGGCTTAAACTTCAACACACTGTTGTTACTCCACATCAGAGAGAGAAGAAACACTTAAATTATAAGATTTATAAGATAAATGCCATTAGTGACAATGAGTGAACCAAGATTTTTCTAGGAAAGGCAATATTGATGGATTGTGATAAAAAGAGAAGCTTGGAGATGAAAGCGGTATGTCCAAGTGGCTGAGGGGCAAGTCAGTGAGATCACTGCATTGGTCCCTTCTCTACGCTGTGCACTTACATAAGAAGCTCTGTCAGGACATACAGTTATTCCCCTATCTTTTCTTCAAACCCCTCCTACTTCCCTTCTACTCTCATTTCCTGACTACCCTTTACATCAGCGTGTTTATTCTTTCTAAATGTGCTGCTTAAAGTCAGTCACCACCACACTGATATTCATGCAAATAGATGCACCACATGTTGGTTGACTATGAGGTGATGCTGTATAAATCTTTCTTAATTTTTGGCCCTTTAAATTTTACCCATTGTATTTTAGGATTCATTTTCACCAAAAGTGCACATTTTAACGATTAATGTATTATTTTTGTTTAAATAAGAGACAGAGACAACGGACAGTCCTTGGCTACTGTGCCTGACTGCAGCCCTAATGCACAAGTACTGCACTGTGGAATCTGTATTCTGAGTTGGTTCCTATGGACACAACAACAGCATCACCAGACTCTTGAGTAGAAGAGACGCCCACAGCGCACTTTTACATCTAAACACCAGAGGACGCAAAACATCCCGCTATCATGAGATCATCCCCTGGCCTGAGCAATATCATATATTATGGTTAGACATAAGCTGTGTGTGCGTGCGTGCGATTAACAAATTCGCAGTTAAAATAGGCAACAAGCACACAGACTTCCTCTCCCAGAGTCGTGGAGTAAGACAGGTCTGTAGTCTCCACTACTAAATCCTACACTATTTAACATAAACATTAATGAATTAGCTCAAGCTTTAGAACAGTCACCAGGACCTGGTCCCACCTTACTAGACACTGAAATTATTTCACTTCAGTGTCTAGTAAGGTGGGACCGGGTCCTGGCCTTCTGTTTGCAGATGATCTGGTGCTGTTGTCACCCACAAAATAGGGTCTACAGCAACATCTAGACATCCTGCACACTTTCTGTCAAACATGGGCCCTATCAGTTAACCTTAAAAAGACTAAAATCATGATATTCCAAAAAAGGCCCAGTCGTCAAAACCAACATCACAATTTCAAACTAAACAAAATGCCCTTAGAACACATCCAGAACTACACATATCTCGGTATAAACAAGTAACTCTGGGAACTTAAACAAGGCTGTGAACGACCTGAGAGACAAGGCACGAAGAGCTTTTTACGCCATCAAAAAGAATATAAAAATTGACATCCCAGCAGGAATCTGGCTAAAAATAATCCAATCAATTATAGAACCAATCACACTGTATGGATGTGAGGTTTGGGGTCCACTTACGAACCAAGAGTTCACCAAATGGGACAAACACCCAATAGAGACCCTGCAGACAGAAATTTGCAAAAACATCCTACGGGTTCAGCGAAAAACTCCAAACAATGCCTGCAGAGCAGAATTAGGACTATACCCTCTAATAATTAATAGATAATACAAAAAAGAGCGATTAAATTCTACACTCACCTTAAAAACAGTGATACAGAGACCCTCCATCATAAAGCCTTAAGCCATCAAGAGCTGAACCCAGAGAGAAGCCCACTCATCCAACTCATATCAGAACTAACTCTACAACCCAAAACATGCCAAACTGAACCCCAAACCCCAGCCAGACTAAACCAAATCATAAAAACACAAAAAGAAAAACATCTCAAACACTGGACGGAAGCAACAGCTCAGCAAAGCAACCTTGAATGCTATCTGTCATTAAACAGAGAATATAAACTGGCAGAATACCTCAAAACCGTATCAGACCCTAAACAAAGAAAAGTGTTGACCATGTACAGACTCAGTGATCATAAGCTCACTGTAGAGACGGGCAGACACAGACAGATATGGACACCAAGAGAAGAGCGACTGTGTCCACACTGCACACAGAATCAAGTGGAAACAGAGCTGCACTTTTTAACCTCATGTCCAAACTATACACACATCAGAGAAACATTCTTCCCCCAGTTTACAAATTTCCACAAAGACTTCAACCAGTTTCAACAAAAGGACAAGATTTCATACATACTGGGAGAAAACTCAAACAGCTCAAACCTGGCTGCAAGATATGGCAAGTCCTGTCATGACAAGAGAACAACCAGCACAACACAACAAAACAAAACAAAACAAAACAAAACAACAAAACAAAACAAAACAAAACAAAACACTGTACAACACACACAAACTGACACTATATGACAGGATCCTGTCACTCTTACTGAGAACTTTAATCAATACTTTGCTCTTTTTCTACTTTTATTTTATTTCTATCTTAACCTTGATTTGTACAGAATATTTATATTTAATTTTCCTGTGCTCTGGCAATGTAAGATTTATTTTATCATGCCAATAAAGCTTCTTTGAATCTTGAATCTTGAGAGAGAGAGAGAGAGAGAGAGAACGATAGTTTTGTGGGTGCTATACAGAAGCGTAGCCCACTCGTACAAAATTAAAAACCATGGTTTTACTACATTTTACATACAATTTAAAAAGTGATTAATCCGGCAAAAACGTGTTTGTAATACAATAATTAAACCAAGTTTATAAAAGTTAATTTTAAAGAAAGATATGATTCTCTTTTTCGACACGTTACCGCGCCATGTGTCAGGGTTGCCAGAACTGGAACGCAGCAGTAGATTTGAGTAAAATAAAATTCAGCCAATCACGAGTGTTGTTATAACCGAATCGTCTCTCGTGGACGCGCGTCTGCTTGAGGTTTAAATATTTAACCGGGTTATAATCTGGACTCGTTCCTGTTCAACGCCGTTTTTATGTGGCAGGATGCAAACGTTACTGCATAAAAACAGACAGTGGACAATATCGCCCATCTTTCAAGCACTAAGCGTAAGTATTGTGTTGTCTCAATCCAATTTAAACGTTATGATTATGAATTGAGCTGGGAATTATCACTCCTCATTAAAGCAAACGTGTTTTGCACTCAATTCTTTATTTATACAATACTTCATTACTGCTGTGTTCTCAATCTAGTCTGCCTGGTGTTAAGGAAAGGCAGGCTGTCACATCTCTGACAGAGAGAGAGAGAGAGAGAGAGAGAGAGAGAGAGAGAGAGAGAGAGAGAGAGGATTGCTCGGCATGTTCAGCTGAATGTACACAGCAGGTAAGATTTGTCTGGTCAAAAAGGATGACATTAGTTTACGTGGTAATGGATTTTATTTAAATTGATTAGTTTGTGAAAAAAGTTTAGTATGTTTAGGCCAGTCTACCCTAAGGTGACTGTAGATGTGAAGCATCTTTATTTCATAGTAGGCTATACATGTAAATACAAATTTGACACATTTTGTGATGTATTTCAGAGTGTACTGAAGTTTTGCTGAAAATTGCCACCTTTGTTTCAACTACGCACATGCATTTAAGGGTGCAAAACCATCAAGGCATGTCCAAATCCAATGTTTGCTTTACTTCCTGTCTCCTTTGATACCTTCATCAGATTGATTTGTAAAGGGAATCCTTGTATCCTTCAATGCCTTTGATATCCCACAATCCTTTGTGTGTGTGCCCGCAGGGAAGGTGATTTGTGAGCATTGATTAGATCGAAAAATTTAAATGGTGTCAGAAAAGCAGTTGGACTAAGTTTTCTGTAAAAATTAGGTTTTATAGGTTTTGTTTTTCTATTGAGAAATTCGTATTGTAGCTTTTACATGTGACCCTGGATCACAAAACATTTGTAGTAATAGCCAAAAATACACGGTATGGGTCAAAATTATTGATTTTTCTTTTATGCCAAAAATCATTAGGATATGAAGTAAAGATCATGTTCCATGAAGATATTTTGTACATGTAAAAATATATAAAAACTTTATTTTTGTAAGTGGATGCAGCAAAATCGCTAACAGAAATGGCCGGAAACACACCTACAAACTTCGCTGCTGTCCGCTTTTTGGGAATTACCCACTCAAGTTTGGTATCCATGTAAAGCTTAATTTTGCCCTTTCAGGTTCATCTATTCTCCACAATGCATTACAGCGGTAAGCCCAAAGAGAGCGTTAAAACACACCTGTTTCTTCTTAGCAGAGGCCTGCTACAGCGCCTCTGATCAATAAAAATATAATTTTCTCAATATTTTAAATCAAATCAGATTCAAGAGTTTTAAATAGGACAATATTTGGCAGAGATATAACTTTCCTAACAAACCATATACAAACCAATAGAAAGCTTATTTATGCTATTTATTTAGGTTATGTAAAAATCTCAGTTTCGAAAAATTGACCCTTAAGACCTTGTTGTCCCGGGTCACATAAATTCAGACCTGTCTGAAAGTGTTTCCGAAGGTGCCGCCTTATTGCAAACTGCGGAGTTAAGTTTTTGGGTGCAGCTATTGAATGATATTGGTGCTTATTTTCTACTGTAAAATGATTTAATTTAGAAAAGTAGGACTTTATTCAGATATGGAAATGGCAGGATTTTGCTAATAAAGGCAAAAAGGTGATCAAAGTGGTGAAAAACAGAAATTGTAACCATTTATTGGATGTCAATCATACTTTTTAATACTTTCTTTTACACATTGATTAAAAATATAACCTAAAATATTAATGCTGAGAAACATGATATGCATCAACTTACAAGTCAATTTACATTTCAAGAAAAAAAAACTTTACATATGAAGCTTTTTGAATGGATGTTAGATGGACAGTTGGCTTTTGTAATTTGGGCTTGCATAAGTGTAGTCAGGGCTGGAGACACACATCAAGTAGCTGCAAGAATATGCCTTTAGTATTCCCAGCCAGAAGGGGGCAGCATGTTCCTTGGGTCTCTCATATAACAATCGCACACAGTCTGTGTCCTGCAATGTCTTAGCTCACTCTCCACGCTGATCACACAGCACTGCAGAGAGACATACAAGGCACGTTTTATCACCACAACAGGAGATAATAGAGAGAGGGAGGGAGAATAGAAACAGATGCTGGTGGATAGGCATATGCTATGTTTGGTATTGCATACTACTATTACTATTGCTGCAGTGTGTAGTATGTTTGCCGTGCACAGTATGCTGTTTTTTTGTGCATAGAATAATCAGGTGGAATATATGCGTTTTTATCGTACTGTCAAAAGTGAAACGTTTTATATATCATAATGCCTACATTTTTGGGATTAGGCTACAATAACATGATGTTCATTTTAAACTTTACATTACCAGTTACATCAAGGCGAACACGCTTTACCAACGGTCATCTTCTGTCTATGACTGCGCATAGATTCTGTTGCACTTTAAGTGTCTGTCAAATGCATACATGTATTTATTACTAACATATCCACACAGAGTGACAGGAAATAAGAATGGGGGGTGAGAAGACAGAGTATGAGGTGTCAAATGTAGAGGTAGCAGGAAGGAGAAGGCTGGAGACAGGTAGACAGTCACTGACAGGTACACAGCAAGGGGCTAATACCTAACATCATGTCTCACAGCAAGATGCAGATATTGACACTCTGGATAAGAGCTGGGAATAACGGAGAGAGAGAGAGAGAGAGAGCGGTCGAATGAGAGAACCGATGGAAAGGGAATTGTATAAAGGTTTGGGCTGTAGAGCGAAAAAGACACACACAGACAATACTCGATTTCAGAGTTGACAGTTTGTGCCTCACGGCCACAGAAGAGAAGCGTTGGAGAAGGGAATGTAGGTCTCGCTGTATGCCCTCAGCCACAGCGCCGGCATCCATACCGGCAAAATCCCGACACCACGCACACTCAGATTTCAGAGTGGATCACAATGATGTGAAGTTTGGTGAGACAATTTTAGCATATTTGTATTACGTAAATATCTTTTGGCATCCCAGGGGTGAAAAATAATTGAATAATATAGATAGCCTATATTCAATTTGATATATAGTGTGGAAAGAAATAAGAGATCACTCCAGTATTGTGTTGTGGCAATTTCAGTCTACTGTCTGTTCAATTCAATGAATCAAACTTCAGGATTGACTTAAAGGCACCCAACACCAGTGTACAAGGCTGAGAGAATGCAAAGACGCATGAAGGCTTCAGGCTTATTCATCATATATATATTTTTTAATTATCCTAAAGTGTATGTAAAAACAGTATTGTGTTGTTTTAAGCAGGTTCATCCTAAAATGAAAATTCTGTCATAATTTATTCACCCTCTTGTCATTTCAAACCTGTATGACTTTCTTTCTTCTGCTGAAAACAAAAGAAGATATTTTGAAGAATGTTGGTAACCGAACAACGGCGGGATTCATTGACTTGCATTGGTTTTGTGTCCATACAATAGAAGTGAATGGGTACCAACATTCTTCAAAATATCTTCTTTTGTGTTCAGCAGAAGAAAGAAAGTCATAGGTTTGAAATGACAGGAGGTGGTGTAAATGATGACAGAATAATCATCTTTGGATGAACTATCCCTTTAATAATAAAGAAAAGAAGATCTGCACACTGTACTTTTCCCTTTATTTACAAAACAATTTTTTTGTAAAAATTTACAAAAACTATCCCTTAAAACATGATTATGAACTTGTTTTCTTTGCAGTATTTAAGATCTTCAAACATTGCGTCTTTTTTGTTATTTTGACCAGTTTGTTCTGTTTCAGTTTTCTGCAAATGAATGCAAATAAAACAATATTTTCATTTGGAATTTGGAAGAAATTGTTTCACCAGTTCAAAGGCTAAAACAAAACTCAACATTAAATACACTCAATTTCAACTGAAAACAATTTCGAGTGGTCTCCTAATTTTTCCGGCATAAAATATAAAAACATATGAACAGATACTTTATAAATGCTTGTAGAATATTTCAATCTTTTTAAAAGTATAGGACAAAAAACTGTCTACCCTAAAGAGGCAGGAAATAAACTGGTTCACTATATGCCAGCCCACAGACTAAGAAACAGCGACTCATTTAGAAGAAACTGAAGAGTGAGAGTGTTCATTAATCAGTTGCTAATCTTGATCTTGGGAACGAAGAGGCTATTACCCAATGATTGATTTGTCTGTTTAAATCTGTTGATTTTCTTTCCTTTTTTGCTTTTTTCCACAATATATTGTAATGAGGAGAAAGAGGGAATTTGATTTGCCGGGAAGAGAGATGAGACGAATGGAAAAGTTGATGCGCAAGATGTCAGAATGTGATGGAGGAGGAAAAGGACAGAGCGAGTGATGAATGTGTAAGAGAGAGAGAGAGAGAGAGAGAGAGAGAGAGAGAGAGAGAGAGAGAGAGAAGAAGGGAGCGAGGGCAATAGATGGAGGGATGGGGGAGGGGGTGTAGTATGCAAGTAGATAATTCACAGAGGGAGAAAAAAATGAGAGATCGTGCAGGGGAGGCAAATTAAGGACAAGCATGTTGGCCCAACAAGATGGAGGGAGATGGATGAGTGAATATAGAGAGTGGGAGAACGAGGGAAGCATTTTAATTCGGAGAAATGGAAAAAATGCATAAAACACTGCTTGTTTGTGGTTGTAATTTCTTTTATTCTTGGCTTTCTGTGTCGAGGGAAGACTCACAAAATGGCTGTCGCCTATAGATGGTTCAGATTTCCGCGTATAATAAGGCGGCATGAATTTAATATTTCTCCTGTATTACCACAGAGACTCCAAGATTCATTTCTCACAATAAAGCTTGATTGGCATATTCTCAGATTAAGCATGAATATGTGCTTAGTTAAAAGAACTAATTCTCGAAATAAAACTGGAGTCTTTAGCTGCTCTCTGAAGCAATTCTTTCCCACACACAAATCTTGGTACCTGTTACACCTTCGAGGAAAACCTGCAAGGGCGTTGAATCATGAAAGCGAGGCTTTTAAGATGCCGCTCGTAGGAGAAAGCTGGAAGCTTGGAGTGGTATGGTTTATTACAAACCTGTGTTTTGTTTCTCGGAAATACTGCATGTTTTCCAATGTCCTTGCTTTTTCACACGCATTTGTCCGACTCTTTTGTGGAACTTGCAGGTGCGCTGTGTTGTGGCAAAGCAAAACGTGTTAAATGAACAGCTTACAATGATGTTGTGTTAAACTGGCATGATTTTTCTCATCTGTGGAACACAAAAGGAAAGTGACATTGTATATTCGAAGTCTAAATAAATAGTACAGTAGTTTTATGTGAGGACTAAAATTTAAGGCTCTGTCCCCCAAAATGTTCAAATGAACAAATTGTACTTTACACTGTGAATTTTTTTTAACAGATTTTTCTTGTATAATGTAAAAAAACTGGCATTTTACGGGATTTTACTGTTTTTTTCACATATTTTTTTAAATACGGTCAACCACCATCAAATGACAAAAAAAGACCGCAAATTTACAAAAGCATATAATATTACAATATATTTCTTGCGCCCAGCTGTTGAAAAATATGCAGTTTTACAGATTTTTTATGGTATATTTCTGGCGCCCAAAAATTCCATTTGTATAGAGTTTTTTTTACAGTGTAGAGTAATTTTTTTCCATTAATTGGTTTCCAATTCATAAAAATAAAAATGCTGTTTTTACTAATCTGACTGTTTCAGTTCAGGTCAGGGAACAAAAGCTTAGGGGTCACAAAGCTATTGTATTATTTCAAGAGAAGCTGCGTAAATACCATTTTTGTGTTACCTGGTTGACCTAGCCTTTAAACCTTAAAACCATCAGTCCTCATTCATTATAAAATATTGCAAATTGAAAAAGCACTTTGTATTCCACAGAAGAAATGTCAAATAAATAATGATATTCACACACAAGTCCACACGACTACTGCAGTGGATACATTACAAACTTAAGAGACCGTTTCCCACATATAGATTAGCCTGGAACAGATGAGTAATTACGTGGCCAGTTACTTTGCTTCCCTACTGTTACTTACTCATGTCTGACTCATCTGGAAAGCCTCATGCTCGCTCACAACACTGTCTGTTTTCCCGCTGGTTTAAATGATGCTTGAAACCTCTTCAGGTGCGTGAGGTTTTGAGTGATGTAGCTATAAACACAGAGAAGCAGCGAGTTTGTTCCCCTCGGGTTTGTCTTTTTATTCATCAGGACTTGATGCATCCAAGTTTAGGATCATTCTGTTTTGGCACCTTTAGATTTCATTTCAAATAAAACGACACGTTAAAATGAATCCAACGAAATAACGAAATGACTAAGGCGTGTGATTCTGAGAAAAATAAACGAATGAAAGAAATACATGTAGATACAAAGAAATAACTCAGAATTAAAAAAGCAGTTCTGCTGTCATTTGTTTGTTTGGTTTATCACCAAAGTATATTATTATAATGAGTAATTATAATAATAAAAACCCAAACCAAAAGAGTACACAAAACATTAATATTTAACATTTTTTAACATCGCTTTTCCCTTTATAATTATCATTATCCTTTAAAACTTAAGTTTCAAGAGCAGGATTGCTGTAAATTTATAGCATGCATTTAATCTTTGTATTCGTGAGTCACTTAGCTTCGTCTCTCGTAATATTTCGTACTTTTATTTGTCGCTTGCTTTCTTGCAAGTATTTCATAAGAGTTCTGCATCCTCTTCTTTCCCTCCTCCCCTCCTCCTTCCTTTATTTTCGTCTTGGCAGTCGTTTCTGGAGTCTTTTAGCGAACTCTGACCCCTCTCGTTGCTCGCTGCGGTGAAGGGGTTCGACATACGCGTCGTTTTTTCTCGCTCCTATGACGACCGAACGTGAGAGGAAAACAAAAGGAAGCAAACAGGGACTGAGAAAAAGATGAGAAGGTTCTTTTAAAAGAATAGAATTTTGGCTAAGGTTGAATGTCTTAGTCTGTTGTTACAGCAGCTTTGCAGTGAAGATTCTCTTGTGATGTCGTCCATCGTCCACGGTCGCTCGAGGACACTCGAGGTGTCTCTTCCAACAGATCATCACCCAACAACAGCAGTATTTCCTTTTCTCGTTTTTTTTTGCCTCAGAAAAGTCTTGATTATTATGTTTATTTATTTATTTATAAAATAATACATACATATATATATACTATATGTATATATATATTGTACCTTTTGTAAGAGATTGCAGACTGGGCTATTTCTTACTGAATACCCTACTGCAAAGGTTCACAGTTTTTATGCAAATAACAAATGAACATAAATATGATGAATACATTGGAAAGGGGAAGAACGCTATGAGAGAGCAGTAGCTTGTTGTTCCATGTAGACCGACAAGAGTCGTGAAATGTTTTTTAACAAAAAGATGTCAAATCCACACCACAAGCTACAGCTCCCATGTCACAGGCTGAATGAACCCTCTCTAAAACCTCGCATTACCTTTCTCCATTTAAAACCAGACTTATTTTGTCAATGGCAAATGGCAAAATCATGCATACATGTGTAATCTTTGATCGAAAAGTAAAAATCCTCCCTTTTCCTCTTAGTCATGAAAACTCATGGTACATGAAGTTTGATCTGTAATACTCCAGGCCTCATCTCCGCCTCAGCCCTGCTCCTGTCTCCCCGCTATCTGTATGGGGGGAGGTTGTGCCTCATACAGGGGTGGTACGTCGGTTGGCTGTGTTAGTGTGGGATGAGTCTTTTAGGTCCTTCTGGATGCAGTTGTGGACCTGCAGGAAGTTGTGGTCCCTCTCGGAATTGTAGGTTGCGGTGGGGGTGCCGTGACCGGCCTTTAGGGTGTCTCCCCCGCGGGTGAGCGTGTACATGGAGATCTCGGTGGAAGGCAGAGCTCCGAAACCTTTCAAGCCCACCGGCGAGGCGTCGCGGGAGTGCGACGGGTCCGTGGAACGGGACGAGGAGCGAGAACGGCGTCGATAGCGGTACCGGTAGCTGGGGATGCGCGTGATGGCCGAGCCCTGCAGGTAGTCTGCGGCTCGCACGCCTGCACGCAACTCTCGATGCCGGTCGATGAACATGTGCACGGCCAGCACGCCCACCATCTCAGCCATGATAAAGGACAAAGCACCAAAGTAGAAACTCCAGCCGTACGAGTAGCTGTTTTTCTTGGAGTCGCTCTTTGAGGGATCTCCTGCATTGGCTGATATGTACACGATCATGCCAATGATGTTACTGAGGCCTGTGGAGAAGACAGGAGATATTTTAATGCTTTGCAGAGACCCTAAAATCATATTTTATAAATGTTACATTTATGCATTTGGAACTGCAGCGTGTTTAAACTAAGTGACCCAAAAATGAAATTCTGTCGTCATTTACTCACCCTCTTGTCATTTCAAACCTGTATGACTTTCTTTTTTCTGCAGAACACAAAAGATATTTTGAAGAACGTCGGTAACCGAACAACAGTACCCATTGACTTCTATTGTATAGCCACAAAACCAATGCAAGCCAATGGGTACTGCCATACAGGTTTGAAATGACAAGAGGGTGAGTAAATAATGACAGACTTTTCATTTTTGGGTGAACTATCACTTTAAGGTATACATTTAATTGGTTTGTGGGATCGAACCTATGAGCTTGCCATTACTAGCATGAAAGATACTAAGCGCAGACAGTCGAAGGCCAACATCTATGACTAATTTCACTTAACACACATGTGGAAACGAATGACCAAAATTAAAATTGGACCATCTTGACAGGTGCAGTTTCACTTCGAGACAGACTGGCACATCTCATAAATTATCCTTTGTGTGTGACACAATGACCCAATTTGCCACAAATTTGCATAGAAAAACGTCTTATATAAGTTTTGTCTGTGAAAACCATTTTGTGTAAAAAAATGTATGAAATAAAAAGAAAAAAATATATATAACATTTATAGCCAATAATAAAGCAATAAAAAAGAAAAATATAAATATATTATTTATGGTCAGTAACCAAGATTTTTCAATTCGCATACAAATTTCAAGTTCAGACTATAAATGTAAAGCATTATTTATTAATCTGTCTCACAATATAAAGTTCAAATAGCAATCTCCTTTAAATAGCAAGGTCAACAGCCGACTTCACAATGCCGACCCGCAAATGCTTTTTTAACCCCTGAGTCGTAAACTAAAAAGTGAGTAGTTTAATTTGTCAGGGCGAGGAAGTAAATAAGGAGATTGATCTTAAAATTAGAGATTGGAGTGGGTGACCTCACAAGAACATGATCTGTGGCTCGCTGCTGACTTCAGTCATACCCTGCTCAAGTTGTGTGTGACAGACTGAAACCACCATGATGGATCACTGGGAAAGTGTGTCAGGGACACCATATTTTTAGAGTTTAATCCCACAAGGCTTCTGTAAGCCTAGCAACAGAATCAGGAGCAAAAAGAGACAGGAAAGAAATTGACTTGCTAACTGGCTACTGTATAGAACTTACAAAAGTCTGGTGTAAGTTGCGGCACTTTCATGCGTCTTATTCACATCTACCCACAATTCAGTCTATTTAGCCACTTGATGCAATGAAAAAATCCTATTTAAACTGAGTCATTGTCATTCTTTTCGGTGTTAACACACCTCCATTCTGAGTGGATTACGTAGGCGGTGAATGGAATTTGATTGAGTTGTTTATCTGTTTTCTAGCAATCAACAATAATTCAAATGATGGAGAAGGACACTAACTATAGTGCCTAAGCAAAGTATGCCTGATCGTGATGTCTGTTACATTCGTCACAAGGATTTGAACCCAGCTTTCCATACCATCAACACATTGTGGTGCTTCCCTTCGTGTCACAGCTCTACAAAATCGTTTTATGTGGACTTACCTGCAGACACGAAGAGGATGCCTGCGCTAAGGATGATATTGTGGCGGGACTTGTAGAACTCACTGGCAGCTATACACAGGCCACCCATGAAGAGCAGGATGACGCTGAGGATGGGAAAGATACTAGATGCTCGCACGGCCCCTACAGATGGGGAAAGAAGGGGGAATTCAGAGGAAGGACATGCTTAATCCAGGCTGTCACTTGTTGAATAGGTCTGAGTCTAGAACACAGTGTGAGAATGAAACAAGATGGAGAGAGAAAGCGAGCTGTCATTTCGGCTGATTTTAGCAGCTGTTCTCCTCGGCGTCGAGCAACACAGCCAATCAACATTTTGCCAGTAGAGTAAACAGCTCGCATACCCTCTAAAACGCTTGTGCAGGCGCCATCTGAGGTCAAGAGTCCCACCAAACACTAGTGCTTATAACACAACACTCTTTTACACGTTCATGACTGAACAGGACCAGTGATAAAGACCTTACATAATAAAGCGTTATGTTTTTATTACCTTAGCTATTTCTATCTACATACACCGCGGGTCCCCTTACCTGGAATTCACCATGTTGTTTCTACAGTAGCCCTAAACAGACAAACTGCTCTACAGAACACATTTCATAAATATGTTATCTCCTTTGGCAAAGAAGCAAAATCGTAATGTCATCTTTGTCCCGTGTCAGCCACCGCAGTGCTTCAAAAGGGAGGGGAGAGAAGTGAGCCGTTGGATACCAATAAAATCTCCACATTGCCCCTTTAACATATTACAGATATCTTTATTCTCTCATATTTACATAATATGCTTGTCATGTGAGTTTAGTAAGAGTTGGTTGAAAATGACAACTATCAAGGGAATTGCTGTACATCTCCAACCCCACATTTGTAAGGCTTTAAGGAAAAGTTTTGATCAGTGTAGTTCTCTCACATCTGTTTTTCTCTTCCCCAGTTATGAATTCTCAATGCATACTCTCTTACCTCTCTTCTTTCTTCATCATTCTGTGTCTTTTAAAATACTTGACATGCAAAGTTATGCTTTCATCAGGCTAGTTAAATTTTCACCGCTCCATCTATTCTGCAAACTCAGCAAGTTTTTCTCTCTCTTTCTCTCTCTCTCTCTCTCTCTGTCTGTGTGTGTGGACAGCATGACAACACTGTGAACTTGTGCTGATAAAGTGGAGACTGAACAAGAGAAGAAAACCAGCACAAGTGTATGCTGGGTTTTAGCACCAAGTATTACATAAATACAAGAAGACATATCAAATTGTACTTCACTGCTTTTAATGTTTCACTTGCACCATATATGCACCCGGCTAAATGATCTCATTTGAGGCATGTGTTATATAAGGTGAGATGCTTTTCTTGTGCATTTGCTGCAGTTCTTCCCCCTCTTGAGAAACTTAAACGAGACTTCACTCGAAATGATAAACGCCATTTTAATTTTCTTTCGCCTTGTTCTGTCCTTTCCTATCTGTCTCTTTCTCTCTGTTTTTCTTTGTCCACTCAATCTAAGGGAGACCTTCATATCTCTGTCCCTTCGTAGGCTTTCATTTCCCACTGTGTTGTTCTTTTAGTAAGACCTTATGATGCCAGGAATTGTCTATTAAACACAAAAATGGGTAAAAAGTGCAACTTCTCATAAAATAATAACCATACAATAATTTGTGGATAATGTGTTTGACCAGAACGACACATTCTCATGTCTGAATTTTGTCATTGTCCATCCGGTTCCTTGGAACAAAATGTCAAAGCTTCTCAAACAAAATAAAAAATAAAATGAAATGTAACCTACTATACTATACAGATTTTTTCTGATAACAAGCAAAAGAAATAGGAAGTAAATGACATTAGCTAAGTTAAAAGTAAGTCTAGTCAGTATTATTTTGGGTTACCAGTAGAAGAACCGTTACTTGGCTAAACTTCAATGCGACAAAGTCACACGAACCATTAAACAAATGGTTTGTTTAATAAAATTAATATACAATAAAAATTCAACTGTTTATTTAATACAATTATTATACAATAAAATAATAATAATAATACAAATCAAATCAAATAGTTTTATTATAGCCTGTCATTTTTTTAATTCAGCCACAATTAGTACAATTACATTTATTTATACAAATATAAATAAACGTTTATCTTTGGATGTCCTTGCATGTTCTTTCTCCTCTCTGTGTGTCTGTCTTTCTCTCTCTCTCTCTCTCTCTCTCTCTCTCTCTCTCTCTCTCTTTCTCTCTGTAGGGTGTAGAGTTGCTGGGAATGGTCTGATTAAATATTAAGGTGTGTTGGGTGCTGACCCCTGGTCCTGTTCCTGTTTCTGCCAAATGTCTCTCTCTCTTTCCCTTACACACTTTCCCCAGTCTCACATTAACCAGAGGGGATATTGACATGGCCAGTCAAAGCACAGAGGGGACATAGCACCTCCTTCTCATCCATCAGCCTCATTCAGTACGACACTAGAAGGAAAGAAGGAAGGGGACAGGAACGGATGTGAGGCAGAAGGTGAAATTGAAAAAAGGAACAGATAATAACCTAAATCTATTGATTGTTGACTTGAACGTTTAAAGCGACAGCTGAAGGTGACAGAAGTGTCCTGATAGTCCAGGGTTCTGGGTTGGTTTTCATCCCAGGGGGAGGCTGCAGTGACTATGCATTTCAGTTGATGTTTTTAAACACTTAGTTAATGACGGATAAAACGGATAATATATAATATGATTAATCTTTACTGTATAACATATCAAGCATAAGCATATTCATAAAACACTGGATGCTTGATTTGCTTGTAATTGAAAATTCTTGCAGCATCTCTAGATCTATCTTGTTTATTCTTTCCTGTTGCAAAGGGAAAAAGGGTGAGAATATATACAGAATATGTATATATATATATATATATATCTTACAACAGATGGTATGGCCCACACAGAAATCTCAGTCTGGGATTACATGAAGCGACAGAAAATACTAAAACAGCCTAAATCCACAAGAACTGTGGCAACATCTCCAAAGTGCTTGGAACAACCTTTTCTCTTTGTTTTTCTTTCTTTGAAATGAGGGCTTTAGTGTGGGTGCTTCTGGGGAACCGAACTGATAATGATGCCCCAGGGCAAGCCCATCTCTCTCGGCAATCTGCCCAGACTCCCCGGGCATGACACTGGCACAGAGCGCAGGGAAATTTTCACACAAGCCCCGTGCAGCGTTTGAGGGTCTGTCAGGGGCATAAACAGCGCCTGGGGGTTGTTATTAACATGGTGGAATAGGCAAAGAGGAGTAGGGACAAGTCCAGCCTGAAGCGAGAAGCAGCGGTTTTTGTAATGCCAGCTTCTATTAGAGGACTGTGTACTGGTGAACTGGGGCTTTGAACAGCTCAGTTTTAGAGCTCTACACAGCCTGGGTTGTTCCTGAAGTTATAGCATCAGTGACGGCGCAGCTTAAAATGAAAGAATTGACTATCAGAGGTTATTACTATGTTTTTTATTATTTATACAGTACAAAGTACTGGTGGACTTTACAAATAGCTGTTGATAAAAACAGAATGGCTATCATCGTATACTTACTTTGTAAGTTTTTCTTGTGTCTAGCAGCTCTCGCTAATGGTCAATAATATTTATTCTTAAAAACCACTAATAAAAGTTTATTTTGGGTCCAGATGATTGAGATATATCATCTAACTGGACTCATGCTAACTGACCAAACCTTGACACCTTGAGTTCACCACATCAACTAGAACTCATTGATATGCTGTATGAAAACTGAACACCCGCTTAGCATTCGAAGTAAAACTCTCTCATGCAGATATAGACAAAGCAATAACACAAACAAAAGAAATAACAAGTAAATGACATTAGCTAGTAAGTTAAAAGTATGTCTAGCCAGTATTATTTTGGATTACCAGTAGAAGCATTATTTGGCTAACCTTAAATGCGCCAAAGTTACGACCCATTAAACAAACTGATTATTTAATAAAAGTCATATACAATAAAATTCAACAAATTGATTATTTAATAAAAGTAATATACAATAAAATTCAACAAATTGTTTATGTAATACAATTATTATACAATAAAAGATTAACATAAATTAATATTAATATACATTTATAAATAGTTTTATTATTAGCCACTAGCCAGACCGATCAACAAACACAGACCGGAAGTCAACTTCGGGGCAGGCGCGAACGCCTGATGAATACATGAACATGAATGGACGCACATTTTGCTTTTGCCTCGCTCTATTCGTTCCTTTCCTTTCCTCGCCTTCCTTCCTTCACTCTCTCTCTCTCTCTCTCTCTCTCTCTCTCTCTCTCTCTCTCTCTCTCTCTCTCTCATTGACAGCATTGTGGTAGAAAATTAGCATTCACACTTAATCAGCCTCCCACAGACTAGAATGTGCTGATGTGCAGGAGAGGGTCATGCTAATCAGGTGCTTTAGCTTGCAGGCACATTGATTGAATACTACAAACACTTATTAATGTAGCCCTGCCCCAACACCTTGCCCTTTCACCAAACACACACACACACAGCTTCTCTATCATCAGCCATCTAACTAAACACACCTCTACCTGCGCCATTTCGACCTGTACATGCGCTTTTAAACTCTTTCACATCAGATCTTTTAATACAGTCAAAGAAGCCTCACTTGAAGTTATTAAACTATATTTTATTCAAACCGAGCAACACGAGAATCATTTCTTAAAACAGTCATGTCATGACTATTTCTGTAAGTGCAAACAGCCAAAAACACATCTGATGCACTTGTGCAATTAAGAAGTCGTCGCTGTAATTCATTTCTGACATGTGGTGAGTATTCCTCAAGACAACACATTTATTTTAAAAACTCTTAGAAGGTAAGAACCTCAGTTCTAAACTTGCAAGACAGCTCATGAGGGAAATATCTCCAGAGACTGATGTTGCATCTGTTTCCATAACAAGATGACATATGAATTTTTGTTGCCCGACTCTCGAATGCTGCATGTGCACAATGTATTTTCATTCATTCATTTTAGTCCTTGTAAAGTGCATGTGTTGATTTATAACAAAAAGTATGCAAGGTTTCATACACTGAAACATGACTGAACCCTGGACAGTAGCGATGCCATTCACATGATCGCACAGGACAACTGCGATCTAAACCTATCAATAAAGCAGAGCATGACCTTTGTTATTATGATCATATGATCTGGGCGTATGGCCTGTGCGCAGTCTCTGTGGAGTAAGCAGTGTCGCATCGGGTCATGGATGAGCATGCATGTGTTATCGTGTGTGTGTGTGTGTGTGTGCTTCACATCCAATGCACACAGCTTAAGTGTCATGTGGCCACCAGGTCTGATGGTTTATTGTGTATGAAGTAAAAAAATTAAAGCGAGAGAAAGAAAGAGAATGTTGAAAAAAATAGGAATTCATTAAATTCCTGTTTGCCTCAGTGATCAGCATATTCAGTGTGTGTTGGGCAGTGTTTTCCTCTTGAATTGCCATCTGCTGTAGGACCAGTTCATCATCTGCCTTGAGCTAACCTACCGCGGCCTCCGCACATGCAAACCCGCTGTTCGGCCGGCCCCAGCCTCATTGATTTTATCGGCCAGTGTTTTGGGTATGTGTGCGGCTGCGTGTGTCTGGGTCATCCAGTCACGGCCAGTTTTGGCCAGAGTGCCCGTGAGGGTGAGAGCCACACCATCACTGATACTCCCGAGTGCCTGCTGATGGGTCTGATGTAGATTTTGTCATGTCAACAAACGTACATCACTACTTGATCTGTATGAAATTCCTGTCAATCCCTTCCTTCAAATTTAGAATTGAGCCAAATATAAATGCAATCCAAATACAACGTCAGCAATGTGACATATACAGTGATATTCTTGATAGTGAGGTGAATGGCCCATCTGTGTTTTGTTAGTTTGTGTGATATAAATATAATATTGTATAATATTCGTATGATTTTTACAGAGGAGAGTGGGAGCTGGGTTTTAGGAAGCTTTCAAAAAATAGTTTTGTGCTTTACAACTCAAGTTTTGATGATGCAATACTGGACCTGCCAAAAGGTCTTAAAGGGATAGTTCACCCCCAAATCATTCAAAACTCATATGATTATTACCTGTTACAAAACAAAATTGTAGTGATAAAGAAGCCGTTATTTATATTCCTATTAATAATTTTTCATTATAAACCATTATTTATATTCAAGCATTTCTAACATTCATTTTCATTCCACACATTCCTTGAGAATTGAACCCATGACCTCAGCATTGTACCATTCTCTACCAGTTTAGCTACAGGAACATCTAGCGCTAGTTACCCTGCTCCATCTCATCTCTCTAATAGCCTCTATCCCTTCTACCAGCTGGCTCCTCTCTCTCTCTCTCTCTCTCTCTCTCTCATGGTCCCCTCCCTCCCCCACTGCTGTTCGGTCCTCCATAGCGCTGTAGAAGATTGCAGCTCTGACACGGCATGATCTAAAAACCCACTGGCGCTTCAGAATGCTTCAGCACTCTTATATAACTGTGTGTGGATGTGTGAACTGCCTGATTTCGCTGCCTGGGCTGCGTTTTCGTGATCACTCCAGCAAAGAGAAGCCTGCTACTGATAGGGCCTGTGTTAATGTGTGCGCTCCTGGGTATTTGTGCGTGCGTATTTGTGTGTGTTGTAAATACGTATGCAGATGATATGCTGCTGCTACATTTTGGATTTTTCGTTTATGATAAACGTCAACGAGCTTACGCCTATGGGGACTTAAGAATCAGTGCACAATTCCCCCATTATCAAATGCGCACGAATCCATACAGTAATTTTGTAAGTATGCAAATGGCGGGGTCTAAAAATACAGGCATGAATATACATGCAGCATGTTTTTGAGATGTGCACACTGACCTGTTTTTATTTCCCCTAGTTTTCCCTTGATGTTCACAGTATTTGTTTGAATTCTTGGTCAATTCCTTTGGCATGTCATTGAATTGAATGATGCCACCCATGACATCACTTGTGTGACCTCACTAATGTGACTCTGCAGATTACTTGCGTAACAGCTTTGTGGCTGGTAGACTATAGATCCTACCACATCTCAAACCACACAGAAATGTGCATTCTTAATAAAGTGATTGTTTACCCAAAAATGATCAACGGTCATCATTTACTCACCCTCTTGTCATTTCTAACCTGTATACAAGAGGGTAAGTAAATGATGACCGAATTTTCATTTTTGGGTGAACTATCACTTTAAGGAGGAATTTCTTAGATTTTTTCTAACCTTCCATTCATGTCAAACTTTTTTTGTCAATTCATTGAAATATATTTTAGCAATATACCTAATAATTAAAATCTACATCAAATATAAAAGTGGATACAAATACTGCACGAGATCATGACACGCTCAGTACATGCTCTGACAATACATTTTAAACTATACTTCTCTACTATCTGCTGTAACTGATTTGAATGTAAATACTAATGTCTTTATGGCCAAAAACATTCATATTAGCCACACATTCAATTATACTCACACTGTACAGGTCACTACAGTATCTGCTGAGGCACAAATGCATGCTTAAAAGTGTCATCATTTACTCACCATTGAGTTGCTCCAAATCTGTATTAATTTCTTTGTTTGGTTGAACACAGATAAATATATTTGGATGAATGCTTGTATCCAAACAGTTCTTGGCAATCCCTGACTACCATAGTAGGAAAAATTGCAATGGTAGTCAAAAGTGCCCCAGAACTGTTTGCTTCCCAACATTCAAAATATCTTCTTTTGTGTTCAACAAAGAAATGTATAAAGCAATTTTTCCTACTATGGTAATTAATGGAGTCCGTTTGGTTATAAGCATTCTTCCAAATATCGTTCCCTGTGTTCACCAGAACAAAGAAATGTATACAGATTTGGAACAACTTGAGTTCTAAATAGAGTAGCTAAATAAAGACAGAATTTATATTTTTGAGTGAACTGTTCCTTTAACCTCTTAGGCCTAGAATTGGATAAAAAATATCAATAGGTGTCAGTAATATAGAATTTATAAAGACTATGGGACATTCTTATGCCTCCAAAATTTAAATAAATGTGAGCGTTTTTGTCACATTCTGTTGTAAGCATGGAATAATGTTGCTGATTCAAGGCAAACTTTAGGTCTTTCTGTTTTTGTAACTTTTGTGTTTAACATTTTTAAACATGTAACATTTCTAAACATGTTTATACAATTTGTATATTACAAACCACATCTAAAAATCCTCTAGATTTCCAATATTACCTATTGTGGAAAAGTGTCATGATGACCTATGAAAGTAGTCCATATCTGCTTATTCAACATACTGTATCTTCTATCACTCTGCTTTAACCCAGGACGCAGTCGGTGACCAAAGGTACTACAGAACAGATGTCTGAGAAGATAAAACATAGAGCGGCAGGGAGATGAGAAGTAGAAAGGAGAGGAGAGAGAGAGACAGAAACTGACCTATATAGGAAAGAGGCTGAAATATTTATGGAAGTGAATGTCCTAATTCACAAGCCACTGGGAGCATTGCGGCCTGTTCGTCCAATTGCAGCTAAGGAAAAGGACAAACACACAAATTCACACACGCACATACAGGGTGTGAGGTCTGCGGTTGGTTCTCAGGTACAGCTCAGGGTCATATTTTTGGGCCCTATGGCCACCATACAATCTCTCAGACAGGCATGCGATGTGCCCTGCTCAAAGCGGTTAAGAACTCAGCACCCATCTGAGCATCACAAAGGGACAGATACGCTAGAACGGATCCGAGTCTGATATTCAGTCTGAGACCTGAACGCTTGCAGTGCATCATTATGACAGTGTCAATTAACAATAAACTGCAAAGGGGTCAATACTGCTACAATCACAGGCGCAGTGAAGAGTCAATTACAGCAGGTCAGCTACCTGTTACGGGTGATGCATGAAGCTTAAGCCCTATACTGGGATAATTGTATGGTATTTTATCTAATATTATCATCTAACCAACAGGTGCTCATTTAAGTAGGTTAAACGGCTCTGAGTGGATGGGCAAAGGCTCTGACAGATAAGGTTAGCTTTGATTCCCAAGGCTCTTGGCCATAGATCATTCCTAGTGTGATATCTCCCCGCTGAAGAAACAGCTCTAGCTTTGCTAGGCTAACTGGTCCAAATCTGAGCTTTAATCTTTTATTGAGGATTTGGAGTTACATACACAGATTTGGTTAAATTAGACTCGTTTTTCACCCAAGTGTTCTCCATCCAACGTTGCTTTGCAGTTACAGAACTTTCAATTACTCTCAGTTGTTACCATGTTGTTTCCGGTCAATTCGGGCCCTTGTTTTGATGACAGTAACTGATAGTCCTGCTTGTGAGTTTAGGATTGATGCGTGTGGCTTGTTTGACAAGCGCTTCCTGGGCCTGCTTGCGCAGACGAAAAAAGAGTGGAAATCAATGGCCTGTGTTTACGATGAAGCCAGTGTACCGTAATAGGGCCTAGTTTAGCTGTACTGTACGAGCGAGAAGCTGCCGCTGCTGAATATCTAAGCAGACCGGGCCACATTTACACTCACACGCAGAGAAAACAAAGCATCTTTACATGACTAAATAGCACGAGGCATGAGAAGAATAAGTCGCACAACAACAAAAACCATACACTTGAAATTAGGGCCATAGATGATAGTGAAATGTTCAAATGATCTCAGGTGCACACTGGTCCAGGAGACACCACAGCCTGATCTCACAGGAATTTATAACTATTTTACAACGTGGCTAATCCGTATGAATTCATCAAATGTGAATCTGATAAAAATGTATAATAAGTAGGAAGCAGTAGTGATGCCTCACCATAGAGACTTTTGACGGAGCAGTTGCTCAAGACTTTCGTCCGGTCGCGAACGGATGGAGGGGGACCCCGGAAGGCGTTCGCGACCGGACGGAACGCGAGTTCAAATGGCGAAACGCGATCGTGAGTGCTCAAGAACTCTTGCCCCCCTGCATGTGCCTGTGCACACCTAACCCATTACTGGTGCAAAAGCAAATTGTCCTAAAACGTACAAATGAGATCACACGAATTCATACCAAATAGTCGCCTGGTACAAAGAGTAACAATAATTATGTGAGATTGTGTTGAGTACCCACAACAATTTCTAAAATTTGTCATTGACAAAGTGAGGGGCCTATAGCGATATAATCAAGAGGCCAAGAATCTTAGCTAAGCCCCAGCTTGATCTCAGTCAAATTCATTTCCAGGTTGTTTCATTGCCAGCATTGACTAGGTAGGAAAAAGCATCCCCAAAACGTTTTAGATTGCATTTTCAAGAATGCACAAGTAGGTCAAAAATAGTAAACCTGATGCTGCTTAGAAACCGAATAAGGTAGGAGTTGTTTAGAACGTGAATACTGTCGCAGAAACATTAAAGAGGCACTCACGCAAGAAGTACTCCGAGGCATCTGCTTCGTAATCTGTGTCTTCTGGAAAGTGATCTATCTGCTTACACAGTCCTTTGAAGTTTCCTGTAACAGAGGAAGAGAGAAACAGTTGCTGTTAGGTTTGTGAATTTAAGCACCGCGTATCCACACTCTTCACGCCTTCTTTTATTTTGAGTGTTCTAGGAGACTCATTCATGTTCAAACACAGCGGTTTGGGCCCGGCTACTCGAGCGAGCCTGACGGTGCAGGTGGCGACTTGTAAACAAGAGCAGCATAGCTGGTGAAGTCCTGGATCTTCTCCAGCCACTGTGCTGAGGGAAGATCATCTCGTGATGTTCGTCATTAGGTTAACTGACGTGCTAGTGTCCAGGTTCAGATGCTTCCTGCCCCGCTCAACCACTGCTCTGGCCCGTAGTGTATAACAGGTCAGTCAAGGTGAGCAAGGGATGTGGGCCTGCAAACAGCAGCAATTACTGTTGCCTTTGATGTGTGTGGACATAAACATTGGGCACAGTACCAGGACCACAGTGCCAAGCTTATGAAGTTGTTCAGCCCTCCCCCATTACCTCACTACTCTCTCTCTCTTCCTATCTCCCATGTGCTTCTCTAATGATTTAATCAGATTTTTCTTCTTCATGGTGCCAGGTGTTGCTGGGGATATTTTGGCTGGGAGGCAGAACATTAACGGCATGCTTGTGGAGATGAGAGGAGAGTAGAGGCCTATCAAAGACACTTTCATGTAGGAGACAGATTTACACTATTCTCTCTAGTCCATACAGTCTGTTCCACTAGGTTTTGAGGACAAGAAGAAAGACAAGCAGTGCCTTCTGCTTGTGACAGTATTATTGTATTTTTTGGCTTTCATTATTGGTTTTCATTTTGGACAGCATTTGTTGTGCGATAATATAAAATAACACATTTTAAACACTTAAGCCAGGTGTTTGTTATATTGTATCTGAAGGATGAGATTCAGTTTGATTCTTAAAGAGACAGTTCACACACAAAAAAAATACTTTTGTTATTTGCTATGTCTATATGCACAGGCTAACATGTCTGTAGATTGAACAAAATATGGTTCTTAAAATTTTTACATAGCAATTTTTAGCTACAAAAAAAGCACAATACAATAGCATTGTAAGAGTAGCCTATGCAAATTGTGTTCTGTATTCAATGACTTCTGAAGCCATGCAATAGAGGTTTATGTCGAACGTCACATGACTAAACCGGAAAACTTTTATATATGGATTTGTATATGTGATGGACATCGATTATGTTGGTAGTTCCTTTGAGTAAAACAGCTACATACAAGTAACAAAGCACATGCACTCTTAAAAATAGAGCTGCTTTACAAAGCCACAGAAGAACCCTTTTTGTCGAAATGGTTCCATAAAGAACCTTTAACATCCAAAGAAGCTTTCTCTCACAAAAGGTCTTTGTGGAACAAAAAATGGTTCTTCTATGACATCGCTGTGATGTCATGCCACGTTTATTTTTAAAAGTGTACAAAAGACCTGAACCATGATACAATGATACCTGCTTTCCAGTTTCTGCATGTGATGTTTGGCATAAAGCCTATAGACTTGTATAAAGAAAAACTAAATGTAAGTCATCTTCACCTCATTGTTTGTTACCGATCTTCACACTGTAGGGTTTACAAGAACCACACACCTCTTAATCATCAGCGGATCAAATCTAAAAGTGCTGAGTGTGTATGTTTGTGTATTTGTGTATGTGCATATTGCTCTGCTTCACCTTCCTGTGCTTTGGCTTACAATCAAACATTGCACATTGATTTGTATCAATGAGCTCTGCGGCAATTAGCTGGAGCAGGAGAGAGGGAGAGAGAGAGAGAGAGAGAGAAAGGGAAGGATGAAAAGGAAGAGTAAGAAACAAGGAAGAACTGAAAGATAGCACAGAATTAAGAAAGAAAGATATTACTTCAAGTTATAGCAGCAATAGAGATTATTTAACTGTAATTTATGTAACTCTAAACTGTAACTCTAATGTCACTTGTGTTTTCACTTGATCTTTTACATGATAAATAATGTTGATGTATAATTTTCAATGTTAGTTTAATACACATTATACCACACCAAGGACATCATTTTGTTTATGAAAGGTGGATGTCTGTGGACATTTCTGTGTCCATGTTTGACCCAACAATGGGTTAAAACCAACCCAGCATGCAAATGTATTTATAAATCAACAGTCCCTTTTTGACCCAATGCTGGGTTATACATAACACAGATTATTTAAAAGATTTTCTGTAAATCTTGTTTAATCCAAAGGTACACACATTACAACATTACTTCTCTAGACTTTTTCAGCCCCATCGAACAAAGAGCAACCATATGTGTGTATAGCACAGAGCAGCTCTAAGCATCCATCACTATCAAAGTCAAGTCAGGTGACCCATGTCTCTCCATGGCTGAAGAAGCCCCTGATCTGCATCACTGACACCGGGACAGAGTCAGTCTTATTTAATCACTGTAATGGCCGAGAGAGGTCATCGTACCCATTCCATCTTGGTGACGTGGAGATGAGCTATGCACTGCCTGCTTCAGTTTCTCATAAAGCATGCAATTATCATTATCATGGGGGGTCCAGGAGAAGAAGTGAGGAGAGCAAGGGATTGGTGGAAGGACAGCAAATTTACGAGTGCTTGTGTAGCAGAAACCCCCGGTCAGCCCACTCACCAGGCCTTCCCAGTCACCATCAGTCGATGAACCTGCATCTCTTGTGCTCTCCTCCATACTCTGTTCAATGAATATTCAGTTTCCATAGACACTGACTATAAGAGGCTGCTTAAAGGGATAGTCCACCCCAAAATCATTTACTCACCCTTACTTGTCATTTTAAACCTATATGACTATCTTTCTTCTGCAAAACACAAAAGAAGATATTTTAAAGAATTTTGGTAAACAAAACCCATTGGTCCCCATTCACTTCTATTTGTATGGACACAAAATCAATAAAAGTCAATGGGGACCAATGGTTTTCTGTTACCAACATTCTTCAAATTATCTTCTTTTTTGCTTGATAAAACTACACAAGGAGAACACTGGAGCATTTACACACGTCTCTCTGAGTGTGTGCAGGATTGTGTGGCTGCGCTGAACGGGATTCACTTCTCCTTAAAGTGGGACAATCTTTCTGCTGAAACTCCTCTCTATTCATCTGCTTAATTTTTCCTCCTCTCTGCTGCTCTGTTCTCTCTATTATAATCTATGAGTTCAGTGCAACCGCTGAGTTCAATTCAGTTTAAACATCATTTTGAGATTTGTAGATTTTTATATTTTCAGGTACAATAAAGCTGTACTTGCATAATTGGGAAATGAGTACATTACAAAAATGGCTGCCGCATGAACTCGACAATCATTGCTAGGTAGCTTTGCATATTCATAAAGATTATGCTTCTTATAAAATACACTCGCTTATTACTAGTAACAATATCTGGCTAAAGTAGCGGTTTTCATTTTTTCTTGTTTCATTTTCCATTTAATTCCTTTTAGCCTCTTGGAGATGAATGGCCGCAGAAAACTCATAAAGCTCATTGCCCGACGACGGCAGATTACTACACGAAAAATTGTGATTTTTACTTTAATTGTAATCTTTATCTTCTCATGCTTTCCCTTCCGCACAATTTCAGTGTGAAAGATTACAGAGGGATTATTAAAGATAATTGGGAGCTTTCTTCTCTATTCTTCCTCTCTCTTCATCTCCACCCTTCATTGGGCTCATTAGATATCTGAAGCCAGTGTCCCTGTTAAGACACCATGCCGTCCTTCTCACTCCATGTGTGTGTGTTGATGGTTGAATAACAATAAACATTCCCCTTTTTTCTTTCTTGCTTCCTGTGATGATGTCAAGAAGGACAGAGGATAGTCATGTAATCCCACAGCTACTGCTGTGAAGACGACCCCTCTGAAGCTATTGTCCTATCACAGAGCACTCCACTGACGACTGGCGCGCAGAAGAGCCCGCCCACATGCTGTTCCCATCTAACAGTGATGTCATCCCTTCAGCTCAAGAGAAAATCAATGCCATTGCCCACACAGTTAAAGACGGAGCTGAAGAGGGTTTGTGTGTGAGTGTGTGTAGGGGGTGTCAATCAGCTCAGTGGTGGAGGAGGCCAGGTTTTTTTCGGAGAGATGGAAAGCTCGGGACTCCGCCCCTTCTCGTCTTTTTTCTCTGCCTTGTTGCAGGTGGGTGTAGTAGTTTCAAAAAGTTTAGCAGCAGCCTCCTGAGCCATGCATTATTAGCCTTCGAGTTTCCATGGTTACCGTTTAGACCTATTGGATGGCTATATCAAGCAGATATCTGCGCCCAGTATGAGTCAAGTGATAAAACCCTGGTGAAAACAAAACCGCTTAAACCAGACTAAAACCAGTGGTTTGCTGGTCTTACTGTTGCTAGTTTACGGTGGTCTAAGCCGGTCTTCCAGCTCGTATCCTATCCAGACAAGTGCTCAAAACGGTACACATTTTTTACTTAGTATTTTTGTCTTGTTTTGCAATAAATATCTAATAAAAATTGTTTTTGTTCTTGCATTTTGTTTATTAAGTACTAGGGTTGGGAATCAAAAATCGTAATCTGATCAGAATCAAAAGGAATAGGAATCGATTATCAATTCTTGTATGCACATTTTTAGAAATGTGCATGTGTTAACTTGTGATAAAGTGCAGGAACCACAAATTTACCATAGTTTCATTATATTAACTACAGTTTAACCATGATGTAGTTAAACTATGGTAATACAAATTGTAATAAATCATATTACATACACAAAACTAGTCAATAAGCAGACTACATGACCATACAGGTTGATATCTAAATGTTTTACTTCAACTGTGGAATCGAAACTGTGAGTCGATAAGAATCAGAATCGATGAGCAGAATTAGAATCGGAATCGATAAAATTCAAATGATACCCAACTCTATTAAGTACTTAATTCAAGTTTATACTAGCCCCATTGACAGATATTTGTGCCCCTGATAACACACATACATCTGGAAGATGTTTATTTGATGTCTTCTTTTGATTGTTTGTCATATAGACATTTAGAAGATGTCTGGAAGATGTTTATGATTTAGAATGTATGCAAAACTGCCTTTTCTAAGACGTTTATCAGATGTTTTCACACAGCAGTTTTCCCTGTGCTATCTTGTGTTTTATAAAACATATCTTTGGTGACTTTTCTAGTCAAATAAAATGTCTTGAGTAAAGAAGTATTTGTACGGAAAACAAGAAATATAAACACAAGAAAGACTAGCCTAACCATATTAGCCAGGAAGAAAACAAGACAGAAATACAAAGTAAGAAAGCCATTTTTTGGAGTGTAATGGTGCTGCAACACTCTTTCAGAATGCGATTCTTTACCAGAATGCGATTCTTTATCGCTGTTTTAGATTCTAAAACAGCGATAAAAACATTGGGTCATGGGTCCTGATGTATTTGCACTGTTATTGCTTTTGTTATTTTACAACTGTATTGTACAAAAATGGATTGTTTGATATTATAATTAAATTAGCATTTCCTCCAGCTGAAAATATTGTAGCGTATCGATCGTCTATTGGTCACACAGCGTCATGTGATATGAATTCACTGGTCAGAGTTGACTTTTGGAGCACAGCAAAATGCAGCTTGCGTTTCCAATCTAACACATTTGCATGCATATGAATGGAAGTCAATGGAATGTAAAGTCTGACCGCAGCATTAGAATATGAATGATACTTCACAATAGTTAAAGCGCCTCTAATGTTGGTACTGAATCTTAATAACCGCAGACTTTATACCAAAACCGCACTCCGGTATAGTGAGCACTCCATGGTTACCGTCGCCCATGGTGATGGGGATGGATGGGTATAGGGTTAATAAGTGCTGTTGGTGTGCTAACGATGTGGCCTTAATTAACGACAGTGACAGCACAAGAAACAACAGACATAATCTGTGTATTCATCTTAATAATCGCTAGTTATTAATCTCAATATTCCTGCTGGTAAGGTGTGTACTGAAGCACATCGCCAGGAGAGCTCATTCACGCCCAACTCAGCAGGTGCTCTGTGTGTGTGTGTATGTGTTCTGGCATAAATAATGACGCTGGAATGGTGTATGGGTGGGGTGCGGTTCAGATAGTAACAGGTAACAGCTCCAAAAACGTAATACTTAGCCATTTCCCTGGTGCAAAATCCAGCTACAACCAGCTTTTCAGGATGATACTAGTTGCTAGAAGTCAATTCTTGTTTCAGGCATTTATTTACCCTCACGTTTTCCAAAACGTGTATATGATTCTTTCTTCTGTGTAACACAAAAGATTTTTTGTCTCAATACAATGGAAGTCAATGGGGGTCGAAGTGATTTGGTTAGCAACAGTCTTCAGAATATATAGGTTGAAATGACATTAGGGTAAGTAAATGATAAAAGAAGAGAAGACTCTTAGTTTCTGTTTGGACTGGTGGGATTACACGCGCCTCCTGAACTTGTTAGCAGTTCTATTTAGTTACAGTAGGTTTTGAAATGGGCCATGAGGTAGATTTAGACGGTTTAGGCAGTGATTTGCAGTGCAAACATACACATGCAAACCCACACCACACAACCCTGTCAGTATTTTTGTTGACTTTTTAAAGATCAGAGATCCCTGGGCATCAGCTTTGATGCTGAGCCAAAAGGGCCCTGCACCCCACAGTCATTCTTCCATCACTATCTCTGTGGTGTTCTCTCTCTCTCTCTCTCTCTCTCTCTCTCTCTCTCTCTCTCTCTCTCTCTCTCTCTCTCTCTCTCTCTCTCTCACACACACACACATGTTGAGTTTCCATAATTCCATGTTTTATGTGGACTTTCCATAGACATGGTCATTTTTATACTGACTGTACAAACTGTACCCCTAAATCTAACCTTCACATTTTAAAATAACATAGTTTTATGTATAAGCTGTTCTCCTCATAGCGACCAAAAACGAAGTAAAAAAATGACTGGTATTTCTCTTCTTTTATAGCTTTTCCTTCTCTTCTGTAGTTCTGTCACTTGCATCAGCATCCTCTCATACATTTCTAGCTCACCCTATCCTCAGGTCTCGACCTGTCCCTCATGTCAAGAGACGGCGTGTGAAGTGTGCAAATCGCTGATGTTCTATCTCAACCAAAGCTTATAAATTCCTGATATGTGTCTTTGGTGCTGCTGTGCAGCAAATAGAAAAAAGTGTTACACTGGGGCTGCAGTCAGTGCATCTGACCCAGCTGAAATCCACATCAAAGCTATAGAGATGATCCTACCTTCTTTCCCTTCACTGGAAAACTAATCTGAGACTCCAAACCAGTTACCAAGAATCAGGTCATCAGAACTGACACAATGCTTGCGAGAGGGGAAGAGAGAAAGTCATGGAGATGGAAACAATGTTTCAACTAGAAGTATGTTAGACTGAATAGAGAGCAAAACTAAACTATAAATACTAAAAAAGGAGACCAGCAAGAGGTGAAAGAGGTGAAAGTTTGATTTTTAATCCATTACTGTTAACTTTAAGGCTACCTATACTAGCAAGCTATATTTGTCAAAGAAAAACTTTTAGCAGACCTAAAATTATGTAACTTTTTAATTTGCTTGCATTTGTGATGCATTAGTTATTTTGATTTTTTTATATTTAAAAAAAATATCCTTAAAGAGGAAGACTTCATTGAATTTAAGTTGTAAAGGTACACTGAGTTGAAATAATATGTGTCAATACCTCCTAGGCAAATTCATTCCTATATTTTTCTCTCAAAAGTATCGAAAACGTAGAGAAGGGAAGTGGTTAAAATCTCACACTTCAAATGTCACCCCGTCTATTAACCGCGCATGGTGTCGCTAGTAGGACAACAGTTGTTCCTATCCTAGTTTCCAGGCAAACTTTTTGTAGGTCATCCTCAATTCATTTTTCACCTTCAAGAAAATGGCAAAGAACAGAACAGAGCTCACAATGAAAGACACAGATAGGTTCTTTAAACAACGGTCCACGTGTGAGACTGAATGTAGAGTCAAGCTGTGCAAAAGTTTAGGTGGGAAACCAAGAAAGAAATTAAAGCAGTGGACACAAAGAATTTGTGTCTCCTTGCCAACCAATCGCAACCAAAATACACAATATTGGGTGAAGAGTGATGGGCATCAAACTTCCTTAAGAATGAATGGGGACATGGGGAGGTGGAAAGCAGAGGAACTGGAGGGCATTCTAAAAACAGCCGGCCAAAGATCTGCATGTGCTGTTCTCTTTTTTTTACCTTTCTTCCTTCAGTATCTATATCAGGCCGCAGAACACCGTGTTCAAGTCATCTGAATAGTCTTTAAGAAGGCAATGGACCACATAAGCCAGTGCTTACAGTGATTTTACCACAGGTGAGTGGTGTTGTTTTAACCACCTTAACTGTAGTAAAATCACTATAACATGTAGCATGTTTTTACTGCCTTCATAAAATGGCAGGAACAGCAATATAAATCTCGAGAAGATAAATCTCTCTTATGCTATTTTATATTAATAATAATACATAATAATAATAATATAAAATAATACATTATTAACAGTTTGTTTTCTACATTTTCCTGTCATACCATAGGACACGTCTTGTTTTGTCAACAACCCGGAATATATACATATATATGATATAAATATGATATATGTATCATATATTAGAATCTGATATATTTCATATCAGCAGATTTTATATGTATATCAGATTTCAGGGCACGCTCATAACACAGTTTATTCTCATCATTTTGCTGAAGCATGGGTAACATCAGCTTTCTGTCATGCAGATGTGAGGCATATCCAGTGACAGAGTAAACGCACACGCACGCATGCACACACGCACACACACACACACACACACGCAGGCATAGCTCTGAAAACACATGGTTGGCAGGGGGTGTGTTCACACTTCCCTTGCGCCGCATGTGTACGCGTGTGTGCAGGCTCACTGTGGCGCGTGCTTTGTAAAACACATAGAGTGACTGTGGCTAGGCTGCTCTCATTAACACAACCACCGCTTGGCCAAGAACCCTCACTGACCAGGTGCTAATTTGATTTAGCTCGCAGCAGCCATCCACTACCACTGAGATACAGACCATCAAACGTGTTCCTCAATTCTAATATCACACACATAGATGTGAATATGCATACTATGTGAAAATCCTCACACATGCATGAATAATAACTGTAAATACTGAACCTAAACCTAACCTGTGTCAGTATTTTGTTGGGCACAGTAACCAACCCAATAGTATGTGCTATTAACCCAACCCAATAGTATGTGCAACCACAAAAGTACTAAAAAGTACTAATTTTTTATGTCATTTACTTCAATATATCTGCAGGGTCTCTATTCTTTGTGGATGTGTGCCGGAGGTTAAGTGTGGGCCACAAAAGCGTGCACGCGCAGTAACGTTTGTTTATGTTGTTGTTTTGAAACATCTATATAATTTGCGGGGAAGTGGCGACTCCCTACCATCCAGAGTCTGCAAGAAGACAAAAAACTGTAGCATTAGGTCAATAATGGAATGACTACAATCCAATCTCGCAACATGCTGATAATAATCGTGCAAAGCAGGCAAACAGGCCATTTTTGCTGTGGCATTTGCACAAACCTCAGCTTTACTCCAGAGACTCAAAAATTGCTTTGCTAATCCCATTCATTAAAACAGGTTTGAATTTCTTACAAAACCTATATTTGCGAACAATCTAATCCACCATCTCTGAAAACCCATTCACTCAGCATTACTTTACAAAGGCAATATGATTGAATACTAAATGCCATTTACCTACCATTTAATAACATTGAAACTGGTCCCATTCAGCACTGGAAGCAATGGAACCGTCTGCGGATCTTACAAGTACTGATATACATCATCCTGGTAGGAGTTAGCTCATGCTATCATCGCTAAAATGTGCACGGTTAGCGCAGACACCTACTAAGCCATAAATCGGCATTTAAAGCAACCAGCCATGGATCACATGGACAACTCTACTCTTATGTAAATCAGTTGGTTCACCAGCCAGCTTTAATAGCAGCAGGAATGCATGAGCATGGATCTGGCTGGCTACTTTTATGAGTAACCATAAAAGATCACAAATCAAAGGCAATCGATGTTGCTGCTTGCCTAGATTATAAAAAGTACTGTAAAGGCAGAGAGAGAGAGAGAGAGAGAGAGAGAGAGAGAGAGAGAGAGAGAGAGAGAGAGAGAGAGAGAGATATGTTATATGAGTGTGAATGAAAAGTAAAGACGGGTGAGAGATGTTTATGGGAGTGGAGGTGGGGGATACAGGAGATGTTGATCTGGTTGATAATCACAGAAGGAACATCACGCTCCACAGTGTTTTTCAAATACAAAGGTGCAGCTGCTAAGAAATGAGCAACATCTTTGAATAATGACGTTGACTGCTTGATTGACATGGATACATGAAGTCATTTTGATCATTGATAGTCACTGCTGTATCACAGAGGACCTTTATAGTGGGAATAAGCAGGGACCTGGCGATGATGTCATGTTGGGCCACAGTACAAAAAATAACTTGTGTTTTCTGCAATTTAAAAATGTTACTTACATCCTTTTTTTGACTTGTTTCTCTTTTTTTGGACATGGGTGCTTTGCAGAATTACAATGTGTCTATATTCTGGTTGAATAGATACAACTCTTTGTTGTGCTAATGATACTGTACGTTTTGCCCATATAGATGGTTTCATCGAACAATTTTATTTACATATATATATATATATATATATATACAATAATATTTTATTGTATAATAATTGTATTAAATAAACAATTTGTTGACTATGTCGTGTACTTTGTCACATTGAAGTTTAGCCAAATAACTGTTCTTCTGGTAACCCAAAATAATACTGAAGACATACTTTTAACTTGCTAATGTTATTGACTTGTTTTGCTTGTTATCAGAAATAATCTGCAGAGACTTTTTTCTTTGCGGATGTGTACCGGAAGTTAAGTTTGGGCCACAAAAGCGTGCATGTGCAGTAACGTTTGTTTATGGTGTTGATTTGAAACAGTCTATACACACTTGCTCTGAACAGTCTGAATGATTATTTCCTCTAAAACATAAAGTAAAGTAAATGTTGCAATACTTTAAAATATAGATTTCCCCCCTACACCTCTAAACCTTGACAGACCTCACCAGTCACAAGTCCAGGGATGAGGGCCACCCCCACCAATGACGTCCCTGGTATCACCACATTACAAGCATGAGTCAAATGAGAAAGCAGATCACTAATTTAAACATCATACGTTCTGAAGCCAACACACAAATGCTTCCCACCCACAAACAGACGCTCACCATCAAGATGTTAGCGTGTTAGTGAGGTCAATGAACTATCAGGGGGCACATTATGAAACAGATTAGCGTTTTACTCTATCAGCATCCAAGGGCATGTTCTCCCTCATTCGATCTATCACTGCCACGTCATGCGATGCGCGTTGCTTCACCCCTCGTGGATGTGTGTGTGTGTAAACATTCTGTACGCTGGCTCCAGGTATTGCTTTCAGCGTCCTGTTGTGCATGTGGGCTGCGTAGAGAGTTCGCTGATAACCAGGTGCCGGGTTGAGGGGGTGGATCAATAACATCTGCTTTTATGCCTCCTGTGTAATTTTCTCAGTCTCTCAGGTAGAATAGCTCATTTGTAGTCTCACTTCTACACTGCAGGGTTCTTTACAGTGGAATGTGTTTAACATTGTGCGACACGGATTCAGGTAAACATTATGAATGGCGTAATTGAGTATGTTATTACAGAATGTTTGACCAATCCACCTCCTGTTTGGTATATTCTTAAAAATGAAGGTGCTTAAAGGGATATTTCAGATGCAAACTAAAATTACACCATGTTTTACTAACCCTCAAGGCATCCTAGGCGTATATGACTTTTTTCTTTGAGAGTTGAGACGAATACAGTCAGAGTTATAATACCATTTATACTTTTTCTTCCAAGCAGTAGAATGGGAGTGAATGGTAAACGTTTTTTTGAAGCTCCAAAAAGTGCATTCATCGATCAAAGAACTGCTCGACATGGCTCCGTGGTCTTAACAAAGGTCTTCTGAAGCTAATCGATGCATTTGTTTAAGAGAAATATCCATATTGACAATGTTATTAACGATAATGTCTAACTTCTGTTATCCCTCGGCTGCGCGTGTTGTTCCGGCAAATGACTGGAATCAGTCAAACAAATCGAAAAATGACGATGAAACTTACGACACGCCTGCGTCAGGAAGAAACCGCTTGGAAGAAAAGCAATTCCATAGAAGAACCATTTTTAGTTTCATGAAGAACCTTTCAGTAAATGGTTCTTTAAACAACCATCTCTTTCTAAACTCTTTATCTCTTTCTAAACTTTTTATAATCTGAAGAACCTTTTGTGTGACAGAACGGTTCTTCGGATGTTAAAAGTTCTTTTTGGAACCATTAGAAAAAAAGGGTCTTCTATGGCAGGGCTAGTCAACTGGCGGCCCGGAGGCCAAATGCGGCCCGCCAATCATCTTTACCTGGTCCTCCTTAACATTTAAAATTCAACACTTCAATAATGGTGCGTATGAAAGCATTTGTGTTTAGCTAATTTGATTGTTTCCCTGCCGGAAGACGTTTAAAAAAATATATAAGAACCCAGTTGTCGCATTATAATTTCTTTATTTTGGTTGTTTTGCTGCTTATGTGCAAATGGCAACTTTTACTTGCAAATAAACCCCTAACATATTTTTGCATGACCATGCTGCCCCTGTGTTTTTCCTACTCTCTGCTCTGGTACATGTCCCTCACAGTTGTGAATACCTGTTTGTTTTGTTGAAATGTAACAATATATAAAAGTTAAACAGTTAAACAAAAAGTTTAAGAGCTCTTTATAGCGGTTACATTGCTGTTATTATAAATATACTTGTGTTCATTATTTACAAATGTTCAATTTGATTTTATAATGCTCATATTTAAAAACATATTTGGCTAATATAGCTAGCCATTGCAAGTTTGCAATTATAATATTATTTGTGTGCATTTTTCTTAAATAAATGGCTCATAACTGACAAAAACAAAATGTGGTAAAAATTTGGCCTGCGTTATATTAAATATATATATATTTATATTTATTCTGCCTTCAAAGTAAAGTAGTTTAAGACCCCTGTTCTATGGCATCATGAAGCACCTTTTTTTAAAGTGTATATTCAGGTCTGAGTATGAATAAGTGGTGTTGACTAGTTGTGGATCATGTGACTACATGGCAAAAATGAATCTTTTAACAGTGCAAATGCATGTCATAATTTAATCTATAAAATGAAAATATTTGATATTACTATAAAAATAACTCTGAAATGAATGCTGTTCGTATCCAATATATCAGAAACGTATATGTATACACTTTTCTGGATGATCTATAACATCAAAAATGAGTAATCATACAAGTATACCTGCTACAGATAGCCATGTTAGAAATAATATGCATTGAAGTAACATATAAAGGTGTAAAATCCCAAGTTGAACTGAAGAATGTTGATCACCTTCTCTCAAAGTTTTTGCCTTTGTATACACTGTAACAATAACCTGACTGACATGATCTAAAAAACAACGAAAATAAGCTCAATAACAAAACACCTCAACCATCAAAATAACTGTTAGGATAACAAAATGAGTTCGGCCCCCAATATGAAACAATGTTGCTTTAGCCATAAGGAGAGCTTAAATCAAATGTCAGAACATGTACTACTGCCAATCTTCCTCAGCAACAAACACACACGCACGCACGCACGCACACACACACACACACACACTCACTCACATGCACACCTCTCCAGCCCTCCCCCTTTCTACTGGATTGCCTTAGGCAGAATGATTAATTTGTTGCTATTGATTTCTCTTCCTGAGCCGAGAGAGCGACCAAGGGGGCACGTACCGTCTGTGTGCATGTATGTGAGATGGGCAGAGAGGAACAGAGAGCAACTGGAGGATGACGAAAGAGTTAAAGACATCGTGTTTCTCAGAGAGAAGCGAGTAGTGTGAGAGTGAGCTCAAGCTGCGCGGGATAAAAGTGAGGTTAGTTCATCAAAGAAGAAAACCTTACCTCAATATTTTTCCTAACTTGTATGACTTAATTTCTTGATGTGAAACCAAAACATCCAAGCTCCTATTTATACAATGGTATTGAATGGTGACCACAGTTGTCCCTAGTCCCCATCCACTTACACTGTACAAAAAGCAGCTATACAATTATTTTTACCCCAAAATGGCCCATACAAGTTTAGAATGACATTAATGTCTGTAAAGTTTAGGTTTTTATTTTTGGGTGAACTGTCTCTTTAAGGAGTGTTTATACAGAGAGAGCGAGAAAAACGACAGAGACGTTAGTCATGATGGTAGATATATCTGCATAGATGGATGTGAAGTAGGAACAGGAGGACAGAGAGATGAATGCATCCAGAATTCAATGCACTGCCTCTCTGCAGTTTTTCCCTCTGATCCCTAATGAAGAAAAAAGCCAATGGTTGCAGTCTGGATGCGTCAAACCACCTCCCCTCTCCTTTTCTACTTTCTCTTACTTCCTTTTATCCCCACACACATTCCCTTCTGCATACTTGCTTTTTATTTTCATTCCGTGGCAACTATAAACTCAATAAATGTCAATTTTTTCAATCCTACAGCACTAATTCCTTTCGGATTAAAATATATTCTTAAAAGATCTTTAATTATATAATTTTTTTCTTAATTGATTTAAATATATTTTCCACACATGTGGTTACATTTATTTTTTGGTAATACATCCTGAATTTTTATTTTGCTTATTCCTATGGAATATTGTCATTGTTTTTAATTTGTACAACTTTGGAAACTTAAATCTGGAAAAAGTATTTCTTAGTGCTTCTTATATACATTTTTTATCTTAATTTAAGGAGATTTCAAAACAGAAAACCACATAAAAACACTTAATAAAATAATTTTTGTTTGTACTGTATGTCCAAACAACACCAATTAATCAACTATTTCTCTGTTGTAGCACATTTATAGATTTGCATTGCTAAAAAGCAGCTTGCATCTGCCATACGTATGCTGCATTTCAACACTTTGGATTTTCTTCACTGTGTTTAATATGCATGTTTCTCCTCCATCACTCTGTCTTTCAATCTCTCTCTCTTTCTTCATGCCTCTGGTTTTCTGCAGCCCTAATAAGCTGCTGCCGTTAAAGGTGTTAATTCATTCTCACAATCTTCCTTGCTCCACCCCCCTCTCTTTCTTCTCTTTCTTTCGCTGTTGCTATGAGCCTGTGACTCGTGACGCTGTCCTCTCATCCAAATACTTCCTGATAGTGACACACAGCAGCTTGACGTAGTGTGACTGCCATTGGTCCCCTCCAAACACAGAGACAATGCCCGAGACAGGCACAGACACACGCAACATGAAACACAAGGCCTGAGCGTGCATATGACCAGCATTGAGGGCACATGGGAATGTTTTGTGTTAGTAATGCTGCTGTGAAGCTCAGAGCATGTTCTCTGTGTATGGATATGGATGTGGGTGTGAGAGAGAGGGAGAGAGAGAGAGAGAGACAACATGAAAGTGAAAGACAACAATATGAATCCAAGATGGCTGTCTGTCACATAGACCTAAATGTTGCTGATTCTTTACACTCGACTATGGAGTACCTCAGAGATTACGTATTTTTGTATGCAAACCCCGGAAGCGGGTTAGCATTTTATCACTTCCGGTCCTATCGCCCCAAAGTCAATGGGTTTTTTAATGGGCCTGAAATAAGATCTGTGGTTAACAAAACCTGTTAAATATTTTCACTTATTAATCTATGACATAAAACACACCAGTTATAACCTGCTCGTGATTTTTTTTAAAGCCTTATTGTGTCTTAAAAATGGTGGTTGTTTTACAAGTTGCCAAAAGCAGGTAAGTACGTTAGATGTCATCGTGCATATAAACGGACATAAATCTCTACTCTGTGGATGAATCTCCATCCACGTTTTAATTTACTTACCAGAGAACACGTTTTTATAAAGTTTGACAAAGTTGTCGGAGTCTTGGTGGTGATGTTGGTATAGAGCGACGTAGTGTAGTCTGTTTATAGTCTCATGTCAGCTTTTTACATCTGGTGATTGTATTTAAGCTTCACAAGTGTTTATTTGTAAAGATTATCTTGACAAAACGTGTAAACATAAACCTTTGTTAATCACAGAGCGTATTTTTTTGCGATCTTCCAAAATTCTATGAGAAAAATCAGTTTCAGGGAACCAGTGCGGTGCTAACTTCTGGGTTGGCCTACAAAAATACTTAATCTCTGTGGCACTCTATAACACACTGGGTTTGGACACAACTGCTTTTTCTACTTTTAGAGGAATAGTTCACCAATATTAAAAGTCTGTTATTTACTCGCAGTCATGTTTTAGGAAACATGTTTTCCTTCTGCCGAGCCCCCGTCTTCCATTGTTTAACCTAACAGGTAGTCCTGCCCCAAATCCTTTGGTCTCACTGACTGAGTCAAAACTAAGAGAGCAAAATGAACAAATGTGTGGGGTTCTAGATGTAAAAATACCATAAAACTACTAAATACAATTCTCTCCATAGAGAAATAGATTTTTTATGATACTTAAGCTCTAAGGTTGTTAAGCCATGATATAGAAGTCAGTGTGATTTCATAGAAATAAAATACATTTACATTTTTTAGTGAAATTAAATTAGTGTTTTTGTTGAAATCCTGGTGGGAGCTGAAATAAACTACTCGTAACCCACCAATCAGACACATCATTGATATTATAGAAATTCTCCCTACACTTACTAACAATATATAATTATACTTCATATTATAATCAATATATAAAGTTTATTTATACTTTACTTATATTCAATGACTTGGGCAATATGTTTGTTGCACTATTTATTTTACAATCAGTGCTTAATAGGATGAATGGGTAAGTGCTTCTCAAATTGTTTGTCCAAGTTAATTCAGATTTATCTTATAGCTTAGTGGTTCAGTTTAAGGCACAATACCCTTTATTGAAGTTAAAAAGAATGGTAAAAATCCTGCTGCAAAGAGCCACTAGATTTATGCTTTTCAGGAAATCAGTCTATGAATGGCTTACTTATGTCTCTGCGTATTTAACAGAGATATGAGAAAGAATTTGATAATGACACTCTTCACATTTAAGCACCATAGATAACTGTCTGTCTATATACACATACAGTCTGTACACGCACACACAGCACCAGGCGCTGTGAAGATGACAGACTCCTTGTCTTGGAAAGCGATATGAGAGAGCAAAGAGAAGCCATGCTACTGTTCATTAAAAATTCATATTGTTCCTTATTACTCTAAGAAAAAAGACACACACGCGCGCACACACTTGACGATTTCAAGTTTGGACCCAGCAGAGATCCGAGATGGGCAGAGCAAAGCAGAACTAGAGGGCACAAAAAAACACAGTTGACAGGAAGTTCATCAACATTAACATCCTCCTTGACCTGAATCACACACTTATCCCTGGCCACATCTGCACAGGAGATGATAGCAGCGGTCTCACTCGACACCTCTCGTGCAACCTGTTCCAAAGGTTATCTTCAGAAGAGAAACATGTGGTCAGCTATTCTGTGAAGTGATAATGTTTGTTTCCTAGTTTATATGGAACACTGCACCCTTTTTGCACATGAATTATTCGAGGTCTGCAAAATGAAGACACCAGGTGCACATTATTTCCCACGATAAACCCAACACGTCCTCTGCTTTCAGAGTGATCTCAAACCAGTGTTCTGCAGTGTACTTCAAACCACTGTGATTTGGATATTAGCACGAGAGCTTCCTTAGACTGTGAAGAAATATACAGCAAACTTGAAAACCACAGTGGTACAAAGAAGCATCACGCAGGCTGATTAATACAGAACTTATATCCACTGATATTCAAGTATTTGGTTTCCCTGCGATGGCTCGTCTTGTTGAATTCTCCTCAATGAAGTTGACAGTGGCAGTCTCCTGACAGCAGTATGTTTAGCCAACAGCACCATTTGCTGTGACTGGAGGCTTTGCCAGCACTGGTGCCTGATGTAAACATAGCCATCTGAGCAGCTCTGCTCAACCACAGCACCGCTTGCCCCTTTTGGGCCTAGGCCACCATACAAAGCAGTCCTCCATGATTCACAACAGCTTTGAAGCCCACTACTAAAATCGAGTGTGAATTCTCTGCACTAATTGGGTGTTATTGGAGAAAAAGACAATGAACTGCAGGTCATATGGGAGAAAAGATCACAGATGGAGGGAAAAGATTTCCGTACCATCGGTGTGAGACACAGGGCACCACTTGCTGTCCATCAATAGTGTTCAAAGTCTTTTGCAGACCTGAAATCAATACAGACAAAATGTGCACTGTTATATCTGATCTCCCACTTAGAGGAGGAGAGAAGCAAGTTGGCAATATATTAGTATGAAAGCTGATGCTATAGTGCATGTCTTTAAATTCAATCTGGACTAAGCACATCATTTAACTAACTGCAGTTAACATGTGGTTTTGGATTCAGAAGGGACCATTGTAATGCAATGAGATGTGTAGCTCGATGCACATATTTTGTAAGCAAACTAATAAAGAGTACCTAATGAGCTCTACTGCTCTGTGCCTAATAAAGTAAAATACAGATTGAACTAATGTTATCTTTTGGGATTTTGTGGAAATGCTCTCACTTTGTCATCTCATTGATGCTTAGAACTTACTGCGCAACACAGTGTAACTTAAAAAATTGCTTTCATTGTTGCTTTACGGTCTAACTTTATAAAACTCTCGCTACTCCACAGCATTGATTCCAGAATAGAAGTATGCATACTACAGCGGGTACTGAAGCAGGTTACAGGGGGAAATGTTCATTTCCCAGAGTCAAATGTAGTAAATTAAACTTGAAAATGGAAATAAGTCGAAAGATTTTCTCTCAGCTGCATTTTAACTAAATAAAAGCTTCTATATTTTTTACTGCATCAATTTGAGAAGAATCTTGGTTAATCTGTTCTTACTTTTTTGGTTATTACTGAAACTTTATTATCACGACCATCTTAATAAAATTAATAATTCTGAATGATATGCAGTACAGTAGACAAAAAGAAAGATATTTTTGGTTTCAAGGGATAGTTCACTCAAAAATAAAATTCTGTAATCATTTATCATTCTGCACCCTGTCATACCTGTGTATGACATTTTCTTCTGTGGAACACAAAAGTAGATATTTTGAGAAATGTCTCAGTGCTTTTGTGTCTATGCAATGGAAGCCAATGGGTGCTGTTGTGGTTTTGTTACCAACGTTCTTAAAATTTTTGTGTTCTGCAGAAGAAAGTCATAAGTTAAGTTTGGAATGACACAAGGGTGAGTAATTTTTGGTTGAACTGTTCCTTAAATGATAATACAAAAGAGCTTGAGCCCTATGAATGATTTGAATATTTAGGGACTCTCGGTGTGTAAAACATTACACTAGCGACAATCGGGACTGGAACAAACACTAAGTCGACCATAATAAAAGTGACATGCTTTATTTTTAATCCATTCAAAGATATGATCCCCAAGGTGTGACTCACCCATCAGAAAGAAGTCACAAATGCTATTGTCAATTTATCAGCTGCTAGCAACAATATTAAACAGCACCATGATTTTTTTGAACATCAAAACTGATACTTAAATGAAACAGCTAAGATCTCCACTAAGGCTCCTGAGCTGTAAGCGAATGGCCTCTGAGCAATAACATTTTCCTCCAGGCAATTCCTATTCTGAATATATCACACTTCCTTTAAACAGATCTGGCCTAATTTCAACACACTTTATAAAAGACAAATTGAAACTCAAACGTGCTCTGCAAGTCAATGATATGTGGGTGTATGTTGGGGTATCTGATCTCATCCCCTTATTTTAGTGATGCATGGTGTTTGGGTTCCTCTCTGACACAAAGCTAATGCGCTGTAATGGATTGCAAATGAACTGTGCCAAGGACACCACCAATTCATCACACCTGAGAGGGCTGCAGATTCCACGGCTGCTATCGGGGAAAAGACAGCAAAACGCTTTGACTTCAAATGAATGGAGCAGATATAGAGTTAATCAGCATTTATGCTGGAATCTCCTTTCGCTACTTAAAATCTGTAAAATGGCCGCCAAAGGGGAGCGGGGGGAGATTAAATGAATGATCCCCTTTAAACATTATCGCAAAATTGGCCTCATGTCGACTGCGTGGTCTACTACAGTGGAAATGAGATCAATTCTCTATAATTGGTCCTGCTCAGGGTAATGTTCACTGAGGTTTTGCCATTTCACACAAGAATACATAGAGTGAAGTTCTAAATATATCACAGAGGCAAGTAGAATTCCACATGCCAGAGGTGAGCCATGAATAGTCAAATGCCTTCTTTCTACAGCCACTTCAAAGTTAAACTACACACAAAATAGGTCTAATATTTTTTACAAACATCTTTTAAGACAGAAGAATAACAATAGAGAATATGTAACCCAAAATATCTGTTTAGGCTAGTTTCCTCAAAAGTAAATTTTTTATTCACACTTATGTCATTTCAAACCTGTATGACTTTCTTTTTTCTGCAGAAAACAAAAGAAGATATTTTGAAAACAAATAGTAACCGAACAGTGGCGGTACGTATTGACTTTTTGTGTCCGTACAATAGAAGTGAATGGGTACCGCTGTTGTTTAGTCATCAACATTCTGAATATTCTTCAAAATATCTTTCGTGTTCTGCAGAAGAAAGAAAGATACATGTTTGGAATGACACATTTTCATTTTTGGCTGAACTGTCCCTTCATAGAGAAACATCTGAGACTAAGTTGATGCATAATAACACTATACAAACTATACAAATGAATCAAAGCAATAGAATTTTATTCTGGGGGCCCTCAGATCATTTAACTGTCTCTTGTTCTTGTCAGCAAGAAAGAAACCCAGGCAAAATGAATACATAAACGCAAACATGCATAAATGTGTTGTCTCAAAGGGAAGAAGAAAAGTTCTAGAAGCGGAGGGCTGGTAAGCATTTTTTTATTTACTTATGCAGATGTGCTTCTCCAGTAGAGGGTCAACTGAGTGGGGGAGATGGAAGTTCTAGAATAGCATGAGAACTCCTACACACGCACCTGCCAGCTATCAGGTATAGAGAAAAGCAAAACCAGAGAGAGAAACCGTGCGATAGAGACATTGGGAAAAAAGAGAAGAGAGAAGGTAAGAAATAAGGAATGTGGAACAGACTGTTCTGTTGTACTCTGATCATTGCCACCACATTCAACCTGCTTTCAGAGCTGAATGGGAACGAGGATGATTCAAGCTGTGTTACACCAGGGCCGTCTCCCAATCCAATAATAATAATGCCCCTGAGACCCTCATTATGTTCCCTTGTCTCCGAGCGGGAGAGAAGTTTGTCCTCTGATTCTGACAGAGGTTGTCTGGATGTCACAAAAAGCATCTGCTGTTTCTACTGAGTGTTCTGCATTTGACAAGTTCAAAATAAGACCTAGCTTGCCAAAGCAAGTAACAATAATAAAGCAAATTAATTGTTTAAGATATAATCTGATAAAGATGACATTGAACACTGTTAATTTTGTTGGTTGTAAGCATTAACACTGCTAATGTTTGTAACTTATGGTGTAGGTCACCATAATATCAAAACATTTCTTATTTTTTATGGAATATCGCACAGTTCATTATAGACGGTTTCAAAGCAACAACATAAAAGAACGTCACTGCACATGTACGCTTTCGTGGCCGAACCTTAACTTCCGGTACACATCTGCAAAGTCCCTGCAGATTATTTCTGATAACAAGTAAATGCCATTAGCTAGTAGGGGTGTAAAAATACATGAATATATGGAACGATGCATCGATTATATTTCTAACGATACGATGCATCGATGGCACGCGTAAAATATCAACATGAGGTACCTTTATTTTGAAACTCATCATTCCTCACGTAACATCTGTCTAAGTGTATTTTTTGTTAGTTCAGTGTTTCCGCTATATTCATTTTGCCATTGCGTAAAAGATCCACCCCAGATCCACAACTGCAGCTCATCGGTTTCCCAATAAAGTATTAATATAAATTAAATAAAACAAATAGTTATGATGTTATCCACTAGCCAGACCATTCAACAAACACATACCGGAAGTTAACCTCGAGCCAGGCGCGTGCGTCCGATGAAACCGTCTATAGCGTGCTAGTAGTGATGTGCAATACTGTGTATTTTGATTGCCTGAATGAATCGTTGATGAATCGGTCCGAATGAAATCCCATCTGATCGCTTTCGGGTTGACTTTACCCTGATTATACATGTTTTTACGAGACGTTTATATAAGATGCGTTCTTGCATTTAGAAACAGCTAGACGAGGTGTAATGGAATGGAACAGAATGCTGGGCTCTCGAGGCATGTTTTTAAAACGCCTGACTATTTTTAACTTGACACGTCTTAAAAGTGCAACAACTGTAGCGATGCTCAAAACACAAGCATAAGACACAAAACAATGGACACTGCCTGTATAAATGTGTATGGCTACATATTATATAACATAATGCCTATATACAGCCATGACTTTGTTGAAATTCAACAGACACTGGACTGGAATTGCCACATTGTGGTGAGCATGGTGGAGTCACCAACATGCGAATCATGGTTAGCGAATGAAACGTTTTGGTGAAATGCTCTGTGGGCTTTTACATTAACCCACAGAATGTTTTGGCAGGGTATAGACAGTAATGGGCCAATGGCTCAAGAGTGTTTTTCTCACTCTTCATCACATCAGTGGTGTTTATAGGATAAGTGGATCATGGTATTGAAGTGTTACTAAAGGAGAGAAAAGCCATGTCTGCCTTGCCAATTAAATAAACTATGTAGTTTGTGGCCGAACCATGCCATCATGATGCCATCATAGGGCAGATGGTGGTTGGGGATGACTGGATTTTGTCTTTTTCACTTATTTTAGTTAGGAAACTTGAAGCAGGGTTTAGTGAGCCTATGTTTTGGGACAACTTTGCTGTAGTGCTATAATACAATGTGTAATGCCACTCTCGATGTTGGTCATTAGCTGGGCAGATACATGCCAGGCTGGTAATCCTTATCTGATCAGTTGATGAGAGTAATCCCTCTCTACAGCAGTGCCAAGCAAAGCTTAAAGGGATATTTCAGAGGCAAAGCATGTTTTACTCACCCTCAAGTCATCCTATGTGTATATGACTTTCTTCTTTAGAATGGGAAGTGAATGGTAAACGGGTTTTTTGGGAGCTCCGAAAAGTGCATACATATATTTTAGTTTGCCTCTGAAATATCTCTTTAATTTATCTCACACATGCACAGGAAGACACAGCACGCTTTATCAAATCATACAAAAAAAGCTTACTGTAGGTGGATGTGCATACATCTATCACCATCACACATAACCAAACATTTTGATTACACTGCGTGCTGTGACTCCCATGATGCAATTCACCAATACCAACACACAGCCTGCACTGCAGCCACACTGTACTTCAGTCGAGCTGAATGTACACCAAATTCCAGACTTTTGTGTAAAAAGAGCAGATGAACTAGTGAGAGGTGAGAAAAAAGTATTTTTCGCCCCTCCTGCTGAGACTGTGCGGGTTATCTCTTCAAATGCACAGTTTGGCCGCATGCAAAAGAAAACAAAGCACAGGAAGTCCATTCATAAGTAACGCCCCACGCGGCCCAGAAAATATTCACAGAAACTCAAAGCATTCAGGAGAACAATCCGTCTTGGGTAAAGTTGCTGTCACGAACATTCAAAATGATATTTGCAATGCTATTTGTGCGCTCTTGCTGTGCCCTACCCTTATATTCATTGTTAGTGTAATGAAGATTAATAACACAGATTACCTGTCCAAGTACAGTACACCTAAGTCTGAGTCACTATCGTAATGGTTGCGCCAAGATCGGAGGGCCCACCACATAGCAGCTTTTGTTTTGTCATAGCAACATAATGTGTGTATTTTAATAAGGTTTACTTGAACTTATATAGTGTATAGTATACCATCTCATTCTAATACTCAAGTGGCACTATAATGACGCTGCAGGTGTCCGAAATAAGACCTTACCAAGCTGTCAACTTTCACTGTGAGGTGTGATAACAGCAAGGTTTTTTTTTGTTTTTGTGTAGTACTAGAAACCAAACTTTGCCCTAATTATTTCATTTGACTTAATGAAATGGAAAAAATGACATAATGTGACTCAAGCTGTGAAAACCTAGCTATTCATTTTTTGTGATTTACTGTTTTCTACATAAAAATCATTCTACATGATGTACAGAACATTCTGTGAAAATACATTCTTGATATCTTGATATTTATTTTCCATATATCTGCAGAAAATGAGACCTGGAGAAACAGGTCAAAATAACGAAAATTGTATTTTTGAAGACCTCAAATACTACAAAGAAAACCAGCTCACTGTTAAGCAATACAACAGTAATATGTTTACATGTATTTAGAAAAAGTTAAAAAAATATTTTTGACTTTGTCACACCTGAGGTTTGATTTGACACTGGACTAGAATGACCACAATACATCTAGAAATGCTGGTTTGAAATGAAAAGTTGGAGTGGTCTGTATATGCAGTGCTACTTCAAAAGTATTTGGGCATTGGATATTCATTACATCGGACAACTAGACCTTTTTCAGAACTCAAATTTCTTTGCTATTTATGCATTACTTCAATCAACCCAGGGTAATTTCACTGGATGTATGGAGTCAGTTCCGCTTAAGTTCATTTTAACCAAGTATAGTAACACATTATTATGGACATACAGTCGGTGCTGATAGCCTCATAGGCAAGTGCTTTGATGGGCAACCTGAGTTCGAATACTGACTTGCGGTCCTTTCTGATCCCTCCCCCTGGCCTCTCTCCCAATGTACTTTTAAATAAAGGCAAAAAACACACAAAAAATCTTGGATATACAGTACATTCGACCAGAAACTGTACAAATACGTTAAGTACCTTATATGTATTGTTTCATTATACAACAACACATGTGGTTTTATTGCTCTTGTGAGTGTGAAACAAGATTAGATTTTTTTACATATTTTCCAAGAGATTTTTAGATGTCCACTTGAGGGGACGGTATTCGTTTTGTTAGCTGGCCACTGTGTTCACCTCTATGCGTGAACGGGGTAAAATGCCACTTGGTTTAATGTACAATGCAATGATATGCAAACCAATTTTAACAGCGTCAAAAATATACTTTTGGGGCTACTGTATGTTCATCACAAACAAAATAAATGTACTTATAGTACATATAAATGCATATACGTTGAAAGCAATTCTAAAACAGGAAAGGGTAAAGAGTGAACAAATAGTATATCTGTAAAATGCTTTTTTTGCAATATTTCTTAAAGCAGGCTGCTTAGAGCAAGTGTAAACCTCCAAAATCAATACAGACTATATTTTATACAACACTGAAAGAATGTCATTCTTAATTTATATAAATATAAAGCCCTCCAAATGCTCTTTTCATCCCATGATTTTCTTTCCTTTGCAATATCACCTTCTCAACCCACTGTCAAAAAACACACAAGCTGTTGTTTGTAAATCAGCATCCCCTGACAAATACACACACAACAGTCTATCAAAGCAATTATTCACCTACACAAGGAACACTCTTAAGAAGAATATTTTATACTTGTAAAATAAGCGCCAAAAAGTACATTTCATAAAAGTAATCTAATGTTCATTTCTACTTAAGGCTATTGGGACAACGTAGGTCATTGAGTCTAGCAGTACAAGATGTATAAGCTTTTTGTTGGTGCAATACTCTAGATTGGTCTATAGTGCACTTCATATGTGGGTGGATACAAGAGTTGATGTTAAATATCTGAAGTGCTTGTAATATTGCTGAGGGCAGCCCACTGAGGGTGTTTCCCCTCTCTCATCAGTTTGGAACACTCCAGGGACAAATTACACTAACACTCTTGCCCACCTGCATGCTGTAAATCTATTCCTCCCCAACAAATCATTTTCTGTACTGACCACTGAGATTTACATCCTGGCCATCTTACGCGCTACGTCTACGAGATGCCGGTGCAAAACTGGTTCAGAGAGGCGGTACCTGCTTGATGGATAGAACCGAGGAGGTTGAGGGGTGGCTGTTATTTGCTGTTTCAGCGAATTGCTTGTGTCATAGTTGGGGATCTATGAAAGGCTAAACCGAGAAGAGAAGAAATGCATATGTTTTCCAATTGGGTAGCAAAGTCATCTTTTAATTAAGATGTATCATGGACCTGCCTACTTTATTTTGCAAATGAGCCGAGTGTAATGAGCATTTAAACAGTATGGTGTACCAAAGCTGTTTCATTTACATTATACTCTAGAGTTTATGAGTTTAGCAAGTCTAGATTTGTGTTGGTCTGTTCAATTTTGTGAGACGCATACGACAGACCACTTTATCTTTATCAGTTTTGCTAGTTTTGTAAGAGTTGTAGGTGCTGAAGTTATGTATATGAGATCCAGTTTAGTGGTTCCCCTTGATGCTCGAGCACACCAAGATCACCTTTATCCAAGTATCTTCAAATGTTTTATAGTGACAGAGGTTGTACGCTTTAAGCATTTCGGATCATCTGACAGACAAACCCCTTAAGCATTAATTGACAGACCAACAGATGTTAAGGGCATGCTTACAGATGTGGCCAAAGTCACTCATCTTGCTTTGGTCAACATGTGGTCACGGTCCAAAGGACATGAGAGCTCACGCTCATTAAGATCAAGATGTGCAGTACTTTTCGAATGAATCTGAATGAAAGATAAGTCATTTGTCACGCTTTTGCAAACTCAAAATCCCCAGTGTAATGATGAAAAACACGGCTATAGATTTTCTCTAGGCACTAGAAGATGTGTATCTTAGTGCAGTACACAGATTGCATATGTTCCAGAGACTCGGGTCATCTTCTGTGACTCCTTTGAGCCCTAGTGAGAATGAAGAGCATTTGTTGTACCCGATGACCTCACAAGGTGACATTGCAAGGCCAAAGTCAGCAGTCAGTGCATCTGCTGGAGCATGACAGGAAATATGTGCCTGTGTATATTGACCTGGGTGAGTTTTTCCCCAGGTGTGCCCTGTGGCAGTTCCAGAGGTATTTCTATTTATCTGCTTTCATTGCTGCTACATTCATTCTAATGGACAGGATCGTGCTTTTACTATATTGCCAAGCAAACCCCTGTTTCTTATATTATGCTATACATATATGTCTGTAGGACTGTCGCTCTCCGTGGTGCTGAACAGAGCCGCTAAACAATCGTTACCACATAGCAGCACACTATAGAGTGCAGGCCCGAGAGAAGGGGGTGGGTGGCTCGTTTCCGTAACAACTGACAAAAAACACATGTGCACATGGTAAGATGAAAAACGCCACTAGCCGTAATCAGCCGTCGAACAAAGAGAAGAGACAAAAGCGTGCACTGGTCTTACCTTCCAAGCAACATGTCCTCCACAGTCCCGAATGGGTCATTACCTCTTCGTTCTTCTTGCTGGTCTCGTTCTCGTTGTTGGTCTTGATCTTACAGACGCCGCGCGAGTACAGCCAGTAGTCCGTGCCCACCGCGATGGTCATGAGGCTGAAGGCAGCGAACGCGCCCACCGTGGTCAATAACATCTGAACTCCGCGGTCAAACACACCCATGTTTCCGCATTCCATGAAAGGGGGACCCCCCTTCCTCTTGATGTATAGGAAATAAATATTTGAAAATTTACGGGACCAAACCAAATTTAAAAAATAGGATATATTTGAGCGAAAGGAGGGGGAAGGGGGTGGATGCGGTAGGAACCTTATGGTTGCGTTTGGGTGAGAACCGATTAAGGAAGAAATAGGTGAGCCTTTACGGCTGTTTTTAAATGTGAAGGTAATATTTTGCACGCTTTCCTTGCTTATGTAATGCTTTTCCAACAACGAATAATTTGAACCTCTTTTTTGTCCTTTTCTTTATCGAGCGAGGTAAGATATGCAGCAGCTAGAGCTACAGTTAAACTTACACGAACATACACGCTGCAAAGCCTCTAATCAAAGATAATACAGAAATATACACTTTACTGCTAATAGCCTAGGCCTTTAATAATACCCTAAAAAAAAAAGCAATAGTGCTGTTTATCTATAGGAGCTTAAGCAAATGTTTCCAGCACGCTGGCAGAGATTTTGAGCAATACTCGAATTTAATTGTGACAATTGAGGCGCATAAATAGCCGGTAGTTTATGACGTGTGAGGGTTTGAGGATAAATACAGCTTTAGGAACAATGTGGAATTCAGACGAAAATAACAGACGTTAAAGGGGTGGAGAGTTGATAGAGTAATGGAAGGCTTTGCCTCGAATCTGAATATATCTAAACAATTCAATGTGTAACAACAACTGTTGACCTACGTAGCTGCAAACTGCTCAACAAACACGCCGTCCTCTCTTAATATGGCTATATAAGCAAACCCTAGTCTATTCTAATAAAGAGGGAAAAGAGACAGGGGGACCAGAGAAAAATTAAGGACGGGGAAAGCTCTATTTAGTTACAGGAGCAGAAAAATATAGGAGAGATGGATGGGCAGGATAGTCCAGTTCAAAACCAACGAAAGCAATTTCCAGAATTAACATCAATTCCGCCGTTAACATCAATTTGACAAATCAAGTCAACGATGGAATGAAAAAAAATCACCGAGAGCAAAACAAATTAACCAACATAAAAGAAAATGGAAGAAAACAACTAGATATCCTTTTTCCTAAAATTCTGATCCCCAGTTTCCATATGTGTCTCCTAGCTCTTTGAAGGTTTCTTCCGAAAATGGCAATCTGCGGTTGAATAGGGTACCGTCGACGATCCGGTTAGAGCAGGGAGCATCCAGCAGAACGAGCCGACCATTACTCGTCATAGAGCCGGTTAGTGGACAACGAGAAGGCGGAGGCGCCGGAACTGCTGTATTCTACACCCGCCAGTGATGCTCGGTTATCCAAATCCGTGCTGGCTTTCTCGCACCCAGAACCGCAACCACTATCGTCCCGTTTGCAGAGCCCTTGCGCCATGTAAAAGAAAAAAAGACCTGAGATGAAGGAACTTGATGTGCTGGGAAAGGAGGATAAGGGTCTGGTTCTCTCCCCTTCGCTTGTGTGCTAGTGACAATTTTGGAAAGGGATGTAGGCAGGCGTGCTGTGGCTCAGAAAGAGGGAGAGCGAGAGTGTGAGGCAGAGAGAGAGAGAGAGAGAGAGAGAGAGAGAGAGAGAGAGAGAGAGAGAGATATTATACAATCGGGGAAGGGATGTGCGGCGACGGAAAAAGGCCGCTGTGAGAGGGTTGAAGATTGGGGATTGGATCCTCTACACATCGGAAGCGGGGTTTGCATTTAAAACTCTTGTATTTGGACGGAGCAGAACAGATACAGATTCCCGTTTTAACGACGCCTGAATGCTGATTTCGCCCTTCAAAAACTCGGAATACATTTTTATTTAATGCTGCACACGCCGTTTGTTTCGTAAACCAAAGCCATTGCGCTTTTAACCGTTCTTTTATCGCTTGCATATTCGATATTTCGTTATGCACGATCATAATGTCTTTGCAGACACGTCCTTATGCGTCCTCCCGTTGCCCGCTTTATAAAGCGCATTAAAGCACCTCCTTCAATTAGTTAAATAGTTAGCAATAAATTAACGTTATTTGAGGAAACAGCATAGCGTTTTCAATGTCTTCCTCCGGGATTTGCCGCGCGTCCGTGTTATGTTTGTAAGGCATTACCCGTGCAGACCATTGCAGTTCAGACAAGCAAAAACCATTAATAAAACGATATGAACATTAATAAAAAATATGCACATGCACTGTGTTTGAGACACAGCGCGTCTCTCACAACGATTTTCGTCATTCAAACGCTAAACCAAGACGCGTGCTTTTAGATCGCATGCGTGCCACGCTACAGTCCTCTTTTAGAGCCCTACGTTGCATGCTTACAGCAACCAACTCTACCGCCTCCTTCTCCTGACCAAAGGACATGCTTAAAATTCTAGTCTGGTACAGTGCTGGACCACTCCGGATTCAAAGCGCAGACGACAGAGATGAGGAGAGCGCACTAACAGACAGAGAGAACGGGGACAAAATATATAGGGTAGTAGATCTACTGAAGCAGGGAATTGTGGAGTGTGATTTCAAACCTGCAGAGGAAGAGGGAGATAAAGAAGCGTATACGGCATATGCTCGTGAATGCACATAAATAAAACGCCACATTACAATGCATTGGAAGTTATGATTATCAGAACGGTGAAAGTGGGAAAAGCTATAAAATAGATAATGCAGCAGACACCAACATGGAGACATGGCACGCACAAGCCATCAATCTATTCCAGCGCAACCTTCAAATCTATACCCAGGTTAAATAGAGAAATATGGCATGCAAGGCGTGTGATATTGGGAACAAAGATAATGGGCTTGGCTGCATGAGTGGTGCAGACTGGCTGGTCTCCATCATTAGTCTCTGTGTGTTTGCCCACTCCGTTCCTGCACACTAATCCGGCATCTATTAGCTGTGTCATGATCACTGGAATGAACAATGAGCAAACAGGAGTTCTGGCTTTGGCCATTGAGCCCGAGTGTGTGATCTACTGTGAACCAGTAGGGAATTATTAAATGGACATGAATGAATGAGGAATAAGGTTGTAATCAGTGAACGGGGGCTTGTTTGTCCCATGAGTAATGTATGGGTGGGTAGTGACCATGTAGAGTTGTGCAAGAATTTTCTTGAAGAACACATAACATTGACAACAAAGTGTATTACCTGTGAAATTTTACCCGGGCTACCGCTGTGCTTATTATCAACATTTTAAGGTGCGTGGAGTTTGTTATCATGGGGTTTAAAGTAATACCAAAATTCAGCATGGCTCCATTATCCCTAAGCAGGGGCTCCTGCTGGCTTTGGGCCACACTGACACGTGGAAAACGATGTTGGAAATAGTTTCCTACCATTGAGCCGGGAGTGTGCGTCTGAGGCCCGGTACGCACTTGCGGTACATCCTTCCCACTTGGACCTTTAATGTCTGCTCAACATTAGCTTGCAAAAGACCAGCGCTAATCAACTGCTTGTTAAAACACCCCATGAGCATTGGCTTAAGAAATGCTTAAAGTGAATTGTGCTCTGGAGTTGAGAGAGAGAGAATAGAAGAGAAAGTCATGGATAATGTAGTTCTTTCAACTGCCGTCTTTTTTTGTGGTTTCATTAATTGGATGTGATTATGTGGACTCTCTTGGTAAAACTCGCCTCGGGGAACACTCTGTCTTTGGGGTAGACAGTATTCCCTGGGCTGAAGGTCCCATGGATTATTGATACACTGGTTTGAATACCTTTCCTTTGTTTTGCTAAATAAATGTGGTCTTTTGCAGGAATCTGGATGATTTGATGGAATGTTCTCACTAATGCTGATTTTTTAAATGTTTTTAAGGTCATGAATAGAAACAGGTCAAACCACCATTTCTAGTTTCTTTTATACAGCCACAAAAAAAGTAAGAGACCATTTTTCTGATTTAAAAATAAAATTAATAATTATGTGTATGTGTATGTGTTAAGGTAAAATGATTTCAAATGATTTCAAAATTTCAAATATAAATTTTGTTTTTATTTGCATTTATAATAAAAACTGGAGAAAGAGGTTAAAATAACAGGAAATATGATCTGTATTTTTTCAGACCTCAAATACTGCAAAGAAAACACGTTCATATTCACTTTTAAGAAAAAGTAAAAAACATGTGATAACCCAGTGTCTTGTCATGCTGTCAGTTGTTCTTATCGCTGTTGGATGACTTTGTCACTCCTGAGGTTTGATTTTGTTGAAATTCAACCAACACTGGACTGGAATGACCACAATGAATTTCTAGATTTGAAATGAAAATTAAATATCTTTTCCACAGCTGTAGAAATATAAATATGTTTTAATGTTACTTAAATGCTTTCTGTCATTTCCAGTAGTGGCCAAGAGTTGTCCAACTTTAGACACCTGACATCACTCTTTATTCTAATATTTTATTAAAGATGCATTAAACATTTGTATACATGTTCCATTGGTGTGTTTGGATAAACTGCTCGAGAATAATTTAAGGAGGCTTGGTAAAAAAATTACACACTATTGCCTGGTTTCACAGACGAGGCTTAAGACTAGACTAAAGTGAAAGTTTGAGCTGTCTTAACTGAAAATAAATTGCTCTGACACATCATTTTTTTTGGCATTGCCATTGTTTCATCTCAAGACGCAAATCAGTGATGTTTTTAATACAAGGCATTTAATTGAAGTAATTTAAATATCCTAATCTAACTAAGCATAGTCCTAGCTAAAGCTAAGCCTTGTCTGTGAAACCGGGCCTATATTTATAAAGACACAGTCCAGGAGAATTACCATAAAATATTACCAAAAATATTAGCCCAAAATATTAATAACAGATTAAATTTTCATCAATGTTTGCTTTATGCCTGACTCCAGCTACTGCGGGTATGTATATCTGATAGCAATATCTAGCAGTTCTAACAGTATTTGCATTGCAATCAGTTCTTTTTAAAATAAACACCCATCTATCATATGCTAAAAGGATCAATTTCACAATTCAAAAAACAGCTGAAGACCCACCTCTTCCATAAGCACTTAACTGTCTCATAATAAAAAAATAAAAAATAAAAAAAATTCTACCTCTATTTTTCCTTTCCTAATGTTCTCTATATACTTGCTTATACTATCTTGATGTTGTATTTAAAACTTTGTATTACTAGCACTTCTCGTGAATATTGCTTACTTAGACGAATCGCTTGCTGTTTTTCTCAATTGTAAGTCGCTTTGGATAAAAGCGTCTGCCAAATGAATAAATGTAAATGTAAATGTAAAAGAGACATTGTGTAAAAAAAAGTCCAACTCCACATCCCCAAAGTTTTCTTGTTGTTGGAATGCCGGGTGTTGTAAAGTTCTGATACACACAGCACTGAGTGAGGAATCTATTGTATTGCCTGAGGGAAGACACCGACATACAGCACACAGTATGCATTTGACAGCCTCACACTTCTGACTTACCATCTGCCTTTTCCTATTCAGCTCCTATTTTTATGTTTATACCCAGACACACACAAACACAGCATCTTACCAATCTTCCTTCTAGCAAAGTATTTTGCTTTAACTATTTCTCCCTTTTTTCTGACGTCAGTACAGTGCACCAGAGCGCCCTCTTTTCATTTTATTTGGGACAAAATTAGCTTTGTTAACATGCGAGGCCTGTGTATCGAGCCCAGAATCCGCTAACATTTAGTTCAGCCCCAGCTTCTAGAGTAAACGACAAAATCTTTGCCATTGTTTTCCATCCAGTTCAAAGTATGATGTAATCTCCTTTCTGCTCTCTCTCTCTTTGAATTCCATTTTCTCTCGATCCCCCCATCCCAAACCCCCTTTTCCCGTTTTCTCTCCTGCCTTGTGTGAACCTCTCTCCTGTTTTCAGGCTAGGGAGAACAGAGCTGAGGGAGAATCAATATGTTTTCAATTTGCAGCAGCGGCTTGCTCCCTCGCATTCTAATTACACCTTCTGCTCTTTCTAAGTCTCCTGGCAAGAGAGAGAGAGAGCCACACTGCCACCACCATTCATAGCATCTCTAAAACATCCAACGCTTGTAATGCGTTTCAACTGTCAGAGCCTCATGCTGAATATGATGTCATAACTGCATTATGTAATTATTCCCACTATGAAAGCCAATCGGCAGGACACTGATGCAACATTTTTGTAAAGTTTAACCACAGACCCCTCACCAATGCTCTCTTGTTCACAGTCTTTCTGTGTTTTGATGTAATATTATCTTAAATCATGATGATTGTTGAACAGAGGTGTGCTTTTACTTTACAAAGTTAGCATTATAGTGATCATGACAAAAAATATCAGTATTACAATGAAGGAGGGACCCAAGGGGAACCATATCGATAGGGATGTTTAAAAATTTTTTTTTATTAAACCTTAACCGTCTGCACATGTACAGTAAACACACGCACGCACGCACGCACGCACGCACGCACACACACACACACACACAGTGTCCTAAATAATGCCTCTTATTTTGTTTTATAATAAAACAAGAGAGGCTTTCAAAAAAAATTACAAGATTCTATTTAATCTAAACACTTCCTGTCTTTTGTGTGTTTTGCATGTTTGGGACACAATATGCAGAAACATTCAGTTGGACGCAAGCACGCACGCACACACACTGTATGACCGATATGGTTATTAAATGTAATGATTTAATAAATATATTAAGACCTTTAAAAGACTACACTGATGTTGGAATTCAAATTTAAACAGGAATGGCAATAGAGTTGTTGAACAGCTCCCTCATGTGGTATACATATAGGCAGTTTTATATCCAAATTGTAAGTTTGAGTACATTTTATTAGTAACCTTAAACCATAAACAAACCACAACAAGTGTAAAATATTAGTACAAAGTTTGCCTTAAGATGTTTCCAACTGTGGATGTAATTAAACCACATAGATAGGCTACTACATACTACATGCATTCAGAATGAGCACATTTGTCATATGTTAAGGGTGTCTTGTCTGTCTGCTGATCAATATGATACTGTGATTATGATAAAAGTAAGTTACAATGTTATTAAGCAGGGAAAATTGCAGTTTGAAGTTATTTTTGTTGATTACAAAGGAAGAATATTTGCATTTAATATTTGTCGTAAAAAGTGAAACCGAAAGTGCTTCTGGACTAACATGGTTTTAATCTTGCACTTAGTTCTCTGTGAAAAATTCTCTTGTTCATTTGTTGTGGAAAATAAGACATTCTGAATCCACCTTGCATTTGTTTAAAATATATACATTAAAAGTGTTCACATTATGCATGCTTTCATGATACGTTAAAAATATCTAAATACTGTATTTCTGCTGGACTGTGGTATATGTGCTTGAAGTGGGGGAAAAAGGTTTGGGAACTCTCTAATGCACGTTGATATGCAATTATTACCACTTTTGAAATATCTACGGGAAAACATTTATTTGGAGATATTGCTGGTACAACATGTTTATTTACTAAAGGAAGCATTTGCCAAACAACTGATTTAATAATGTTAAAAATAGTCATGTCATTACCTGTGATAATAATTCTTCGGCTAATTAAATCCAATATATACACATTATATACACAGAGTCACATCTGATGCCTAATGTCTGGAGCAAAGGGCAGTTCAGCTCGACCAGATGAAGTTCAGGGTCAATATCTCCACTGTAGCTGGTAGATCAGTGGGGGTAGCAGGGAGTTTTCAAACAAAGCCAAGGAATTTAGAGAGTATCTGTGGAGTGACTCCATACATCAGAAACTGGATAAAGCTGGAAGATTTATTTGAGGAAGTTTTTCGGGAAGTCTTTAGTAACTGGGGTAATAGGCGGGGCATTCTAACTGAAAACTGAAGTGAAACTTACAGCCAAACCCCTGGAGCAGGAAACAGAAAACTTTGCTCTAACTGTGAATGTTATAATTCGATTTTCTTTGCAGATTTCATTTGTCTTAAATATAATGGAGAGCAGGTAGGTAGATTTATCATTACATACCTAAGAAATTTACCAAGAGGAGAAAACAACAACATCATGTATAGGTGCATTAATAAAAAGTGCTCAACAGCATTTAACTCTAAAAGAATATTTAATACATGCACATGGCCCATGGGAAGGGCTTTTTTTTTAGCATGGCTGCATTTTTATTACCTTTGTTTTACATTAACAATTAAAAACTATGCATCATTTGAAAGCTAAAACACTCGTTCAGATACTGTTCTTGTTTTTGCAATCAACAATGCTCAAAAATAGGACCGCTTGTTTAAATTTCAACATGTAGAAACACGACTAATGCTGCATGTCAAGGCCGTACAATCTGTTATCCTGAAGGAACTAAACCCATGGTACAATAGCTCTTTTGTGTAGCACGCTGTCAATGTTTTGCAGCCTTACATTTTTTAGGTCATTTCAACTTTTAAAATTGGTCATTTTGTACATTACATAAGATAGTTCACCCAAAAATGAAAATTCTGTCATCATTTACTCACCCTCAGGTTGTTCCAAATCTGTATAAATGTCATCTATAAATGTTCTGCTTACCACAAAGTAACCAAACAGATCTCATCTTCCATTTACTGCCATATGGCAGTAAATGGAAGATGAGATCTGTTTGGTTACTGACATTCTTCCAAATATCTTCCTTTGTGTTTAGCAGAACAAAGAAATTTATACAGATTTGGAACAACCTGAGGGTGAGCAACTGATGACAGAATTTGACAATTTGACTGTGCTTAAAAAATAGAACATCTGACATGCTTATGATACATACATTTATATCATTATAAATAAGGTGAAACCATCTTCACAATGTCTACTACTTCCTCTAATCCTGTCATTTAGGGAAAACGTATTGTTGTCAGAGTATGTTGTGGACACCCTCAGCTACATTCGAACAGTCAGAGACTTCTGTGACAAAGCAGAAAAATGGATCCTTCAGAGAGAGACAGAGCTGGAGACAATGAGAGATATCAAGACACAAGCAGACAAAATCAGTCTTAAGTTTGACCATGTTAAGAAGTCAAAAACCAAAGCCAAGGCTTTTGGGCAGTACCTGTGGAGTGGTTTAACTCAGGTCACAGCTGACTCCAGACGTCAGGAACTGCAGAAGAAGCTGAGTGCTGTCCTGAAGGACACACTTGAGGGTCTGGAGAAACTTGACCACTTCCTGGATGCAGTGGAGAAACTAGCAGTCACCTCGCTGTTTGTCTTCACTTCACAAAGTTTCCTACCGAAGGGAGAGAGCGCTGAAAGTGTGCGATCGGTCATCACAGCTGCCAGAATGGCCTCTCCTCTCCTCATCCACTTTAAACGAAATCATGAAACATTCTTCCTTCCCATTCTCAATAATGTGGATGTCCTGGCATTTTTGCTAGACAAATACATACAGATTACACAACAGCTGTGCGAGAGAATGGAGAAAAGGTTACTTTACATTTTTCTGTTAAATCTGTGCATAAATAGAAATAATACTACATTTGAAGAAATACAATTTGACTGAAATAATTTAGAAATAATAAACTGAACGAAACATATAGCCACTGAAAAAATAAGAAACCACACCAATTTATCCATTAATCAAGATTTCTGCATGTATTATGATATTCATATGTATTATGAATTTCAACAAAATCAAACATCAGAAGTGACAAAGACTGAGAAAAAAAAGCAGGGTTATTCAAATATATAATTGTTTTAAGTGATCATAAAATGCATGCAAAAAACATAAAAAACTGTGTTGAATATGAAAAATAGATTTTCATTTGGAAGAAATATTGTCACTACTTTACAGGATAAACAGAAATGATCGTTTTACTTAAACATCTATAAATCTAAATCTATAAAGGAAATTTATAAATCTATCTAAAGTACATTTAGAAAAACTAAAAAGTGGTCTCTTAATTTTTCCGAGGCTGTGAAGTCTATGGTAATTATCTGTCTCTTTACAGATGGATAAAGGATCAGCCTTTACATGAATACAGTCTGAATGTAAAGCGCTCTAAGAAAGAAATGCTTAATCATTTGAACCAGTTGAAAAAAATCAGGTGAGACAATATATGATTTTATTGTTTTTGTTTATAAAGCGAAAATTAACTTTCTTTATCTACCCTTGGCCAGATGGGACCAGCACACCAGGTTGACGTTCCTTTTTCAGGAGAATGCTTTAAACTTCATTGGTTTGTTCGAGCGTCGTCACTCTGAGATGAAGATGTTCCTGTCAGATCTGGAGGAAAGTGCAGTTCAGCTGGACCGAATGAAGTTCGGGGCCAATATCTCCACTGTAGCTGGTAGTTCGGTGGGTGTAGCAGGGGGTGTCTTGTCTATTGTTGGTCTCGCTCTTGCTCCTGTCACTGCAGGTGTGTCTTTGGCTCTCACTCTGACAGGTGTTGGTCTGGGGGTGACCAGTGGTGTCAATAGTTTGGTCACAGGTATCACTGAAACAGTGATCAACATTAAACAAGGCAAAAATGCACAAAGCATTTTCCAGAGTTACATGGACGATGTGGAAAAGATTCAAGGCCGTTTGGAGAAGGCCAGTATTGAGCGTGTAAAGATCCCTGATTTGATTAGAGCTGGGAGGTTAATAGTCCATGCTAGAAGAGTGACAAAAGGTAATGATGCCCTGGTGGAAAATCAAAACGGTTCAAAAAAATCAAAAAAGTTGCAAAAGCGAAAAGGAACACAGAGTGCCAAGTGGCCTAAAGTGGTCAAAATGCTTATAGCTGGGAAGGCGGCAGCACCTCTTGTAGGAGTGGGCAAAGGTATCGATACTCTGGTAGATGCAGGATCAGCTGTTAAAATCCTTCAAAGTGAAGAAGTGATTTTGACTGCAACCAAGATAGGGCTGCAAGAGGCAAAAAATACTCGTAGCATTCCCAAACTCGCTGCAGACTTGCCTGACATTGGGCAACTGGCAAAAGGGACACCCTTAGCACTTTCAAAGTCAGCGAGAGCTGGATTTATCACTGCAAATGCCCTGTTTATTGGCTTGGATGTCTTTTTTATTTGTAAGGACAGTATAAGTCTGGCAAAAGGGAGCAAGAGTGAGGAAGCACAGCTCATCCGCTCCAGAGCAGCTCTGTGGAAGTCTGAGCTGGAGGCCTGGCAGAAGATTTACGATTCCTTGTGCATAGGAAATAGGAGATTTGGGAGAAGCCAGAAATTCTTGGAGCAACCCTTTTTTACTTAGATATAGTAATGAGTCTACAGGAAAAGGATTTGTGTAAATGTTAACTTAGAATATGTTTACCTTACATCATTAATTTGTTTTGGTACCATAACAGAGAACTGTCAGACAAATGTACTTTAAGTCTGAGGAATGTTAAACATGGTGAAGTACAGTATATACTTTTATTTATCTGTTGCCAATTTAGTTGTAAACCTATAAATCATATCTACATTTAAATGCCAAGATACATCTTGCTCTGTTAAATTTCCTACTTTTTTTAATTAATGATATGTAAAGTAACAAATGAACTATTTGTGGTGTATATAGAGGTCACAAAATGTCACATGTCATTACTGAGTTTCTCCATGTCTTGAATTGATGTCAATTCATTTAATAAACTGCTTTCAACTTATTAAAATCATTAATCACTAAACAAGTCATCTAACTTACCTCTCCTCTACTACATTATTTTTTTAAATAAAGACATAATGTCACAAACAGACATACAACCAGAAAATTGGTTTACAAGTACTAAAATGACTCCGATGAGTTTGTTTGTACATGGTGGAACATCAAATTCTTCGGTCAGGCGTGGTGTTTGGCGCTAACTCAAGGATAAACTTGTTCGAACATAGTTCACAAAGTCACTGAGTAAAACAATTTAGCCCTCAAATGTCTCTAAAATGACAATAGCGCAAATTTCTGTGAAATAGATGGCAATTGTTTACGCTATTGTACAGCGTCCTTACAACATTCTGCTGTTTGTCAGACATCAGTACAACCAAACAATGCGTCTTTTGTTTGGTCTCAGACAACAAGCTCTCACACGTACGGTGTTTTCATGACAGCAGATATAAATCGGCACGACTTGACAGCTCAAAACACTTGGAGATATAATCTAAAAATAAAGTTGCATACCGATGCTTTCGAAACAATCTTGCGGTATTTTTATGCCCGTTGCCGTTGACGACCAGTCTGCGCAGCGCTGCGTAAAGTCGAACGCAACATCTGGGGCAATGGGTGGGGCAAAGTCTAAAATCTGCCAAACAAAGCGAAACTTACACACAGCCAGGCTCCCGGAGCACAGAGCAATAAAACTGTGCTCAAGTCCTCTTTCTTCAACTCAGTAAATGTCACTAGAGTCCGTCTGCAGATTTGATTCATCTTAAATATAATGGACACCAGGTGGGTAGATTTATGTATTATCTCGTACGTAAGAATTTTACTTCGAAGAGGAAACAACAAAAAATAGGTGCATTGATAAAGACAACAGTGTTAAACTCTAATGTGATTTAACGAGAATTCTCTTTAAGATTAAAATGTTAATATAGATTGGGGAATTAAACATAGTTTTGTTCAGATAAGTTATCACATGACGAGATAACCCTATGTAGAAAAACAAGTTTAGCATGCGCGTGCTAAGAACTCAAAACAGGAATCTAATCTTGACGTTTAGGAAACTACATCCGTTTAGCAGGATATGTCTTCTCTTTTGTTTAGTTTTAAGCTTTGTTTCATAGCTACAAAGAGGACTTTTACATGATGTAATTTAAAATACAAATAAGGTGAAACCAACTTCACAACCTCTGGTAGGCTACTAACTTTCTCTCATCATGTCATTGACTCCCATTGCCCAGGGAAAAACTACAGGAGATACTGTCAGTGTATGTTGTGAACACCCTTAGCTACATTCGAACAGTCAGAGACTTCTGTGACACAGCAGAAAAATGGACCCTTCAGAGAGAGACAGAGCTGGAGACGATGAGAGATATCAAGACAGAAGCAGACAAAATCAGTCTTAAGTTTGACCATGTTAAGCACTCAGAGGATAAGGCCAAGGCTTTTGGACAGTACCTGTGGAGTGGTTTAACTCAGGTCACAGCTGACTCCAGACGTCAGGAACTGGAGAAGAAGCTGAGTGCTGTCCTGAAGGACACGTTTGAGGGTCTGGAGAAACTTGACCACTTCCTGGATGCAGTGGAGAAACTAGCAGTCACCTCGCTGTTTGTCTTCACTTCACAAAGTTTCCTACCGAAGGGAGAGAGCGCTGCAAGTGTGCGATCGGTCATCACAGCTGCCAGAATGGCCTCTCCTCTCCTCATCCACTTTAAACGAAATCATGAAACATTCTTCCTTCCCATTCTCAATAATGTGGATGTCCTGGCATTTTTGCTAGACAAATACATACAGATTACACAACAGCTGTGCGAGAGAATGGAGAAAAAGTTAGTTTTCGCATTCCTGCGATGTTGTCCATTTTAAAAGATTAAGAAACCTTTTTAAATACACTTTAATTTTGTATAACTTGATAATGTTGTGCTAAAATTAAAATACAAATCGAATTTATAAATATGACATAAAATCATTGTAAACCTATTCTTCATTTTGTTTATTTACCTTATTTTTTTTGTACAGATCTAAGAGTGTATTGTGGTCTGGAGACACTCATAAGTAAGTATTATAATAGTGAAATTATGAAACCATGATGAGCCTGTTAAATGCCAACTTGAAATGTATATCATCTGGTATATATACTGAATCTCTTTACAGATGGATGAAGGGTGAGCCTTTAATAAAATTCAGTTTGGACATTAGTGAGACCTCCATGCAAAAACTGCTTGATCATTTGAAGCAGCTAGTCATTATAAGGTAAAACACTGTTAGACCGTCACTCTGAATTGTGTTACATATGACTGTACGGTAAACTAATCTTGCATTTTTCTCCTTGTCTAGGATTGACCATCACACCAAACTGGCGTTCCTTTTTCAGGAGAATGCTTTAAACTTCATTGGTTTGTTCGAGCGTCGTCACTCTGAGATGAAGATGTTCCTGTCAGATCTGGAGGAAAGTGCAGTTCAGCTGGACCGAATGAAGTTCGGGGCCAATATCTCCACTGTAGCTGGTAGTTCGGTGGGTGTAGCAGGGGGTGTCTTGTCTATTGTTGGTCTCGCTCTTGCTCCTGTCACTGCAGGTGTGTCTTTGGCTCTCACTCTGACAGGTGTTGGTCTGGGGGTGACCAGTGGTGTCAATAGTTTGGTCACAGGTATCACTGAAACAGTGATCAACATTAAACAAGGCAAAAATGCACAAAGCATTTTCCAGAGTTACATGGACGATGTGGAAAAGATTCAAGGATGCTTGGAGAAGGCCAGTATGGGGGAGCGTGTAGAGGGGCTTCATGTGGTCGATATGGTCGGAGCTGGGAAGTTGATAGGGAGTTTGGGAGTAGTGACCAAAGGTATCGATACTCTGGTAGATGCAGCATCAGCTGTTAAAGCCCTTCAAAGTGAAGAAGTGATTGCGACTGCAACCAAGATAGGGCTGCAGGAGGCACAAAGTGCTCGTAGCATTCCCAAACTCGCTGCAGACTTGCCTGACATTGGGCAACTGGCAAAAGGGACACCCTTAGCACTCTCAAAGTCAGCGAGAGCTGGATTTATCACTGTAAATGCCCTGTTTATTGGCTTGGATGTCCTTTTTATTTGTAAGGACAGTATAAGTCTGGCAAAAGGGAGCAAGAGTGAGGAAGCACAGCTCATCCGCTCCAGAACAGCTCTGTGGAAGTCTGAGCTGGAGGCCTGGCAGAAGATTTACGATTCCTTATGCATAGGAATATGGAAATTTAGGAAAAGCCAGAATGTGTTGGAGCAACCCTTTCTTTCTTAGATATAATATTTAATCTGCAGTACGTGGAATTTGTATATGTAACTATGTTTTAAGATAAATGAAATTAAATCTCTTATTAATCTCTTTCATTGCACAATAATTGTATAATTCAAATTTAATCGCATACTGATGGAGATTTAATCTATGTATACTGTACATATCGTCCTTCGGATGAGACGTTAAACCGAGGTCCTGACTCCCTGTGGTCATTAAAAATCCCATGGCACTTCTGTTAAAGAGTCGGGGTGTAACCCCGGTGTCCAGGCCAGATTCCTCCACCGGCCCTTGTCAATCATGGCCTCCTAATAATCCCCACCCCCCTAAATTGGCTCTATCTCTCCTCTCCACCTGTAGCTGGTGTGTGGTGAGCGCACTGGTGCCGTTGCGCTGTGGATGCTGCACACTGGTGGTGGTGGTTGAGGAGAGATCCCTCATATGATTGTAAAGCACTTTGGGTGTACAGCAATACACAATAAAGCGCTATTTAAATGCCTCATTCATTCATATGGTTTGTAAAATATAAAAAAGATTTAAAATATGAAATCCCAATTGTTTTTGTCATGGGCCAAGGTTGATAAGTATTTTTATATTTTGAGAAACAGTCAGAGTGAATGAGCTTGCTGTTTTTTTGTTTGCGTTTTGTTGTTTGCTTTAAGGGTGGTGTGAGACGTTCTAATGTTTCAGTTAAACATTAACAGAAGACATGGCACAGAACACTGTAAATGCTTTATTACTTTAAACCCCCAACAAAACAAAAACGTGCAAAACATGCAGCATATTCTAATAGTTTATTTCGACTGAACTGTAAGCATGTTAACATCCTAAAATATTCAGATATTTTTCTGTAAAATTCAACACATAAATAAAGTGCCTAAACACATATTGGATTGGTTGTTTTTCATGCGTTGTAATCCTGTGTTTCTTACATTTAATTACGTTAAGTACGCCAGCAGATGACGTGTCAATTCATTGCGTAACTTACAGGAGAGTATTGATGCCCTCTTGAGGCATTTTTGGTAGTAGCACGTGTGGACCTGATTTTATTTTGTATTTAATCCTGTTGTCATTGCTTTGCCTTCCTTTTGTTTTTCAAAGCTGTTTCTTTCTTTCTTTCTTCTCTCTCTCTTTCCTGAGCCCGTTCAAGTATCTTGTCACTGGAGAGCACCACATCTCCATTCTTAGCCACCATCTTCTTGATTTTAGTCAGAAGGTTAAAAACCTGGTTTTCACCTCCTTGAGGTGTGCTGTACAAAGCATGGAAACGGCCTCCACATTTCTCAACCAGCCCATAGAGCTCCTCATTCTCCTCCACTTCCTGTTCTAAGCTGGAACCCCGCAACTGCTTCCTGTCTAAGATGGTGAAGAGCACCAAACAATAATTCCAGGCTTCGGGGCCAAATAGCTGTACATGTTCTTCGATGGCACAGCGCTCACTCTTGGAGAATGAGAACGAGAGCGGCACCACCAACAACAGGGCATGGGCACCAGGATGGCACAGACTCATACTCTTAATAATCTCCTCTTTAAGAGTCTGTGTTGATGCCGAGGTGCCACGGATGTTGAACCATTCCCAACCTGGTGTGTCAACCACCAGTAACTGCATCCCTTGCACCAGACCTTGACAAGAGATGCTCACTTTGGTCTTCACACCAACCTCATCAAAAGCTTTCTTGCCTAGAATGGCATTACCAGTGGCACTTTTTCCAGCTTCTCTCACCCCAACCATGACCAGCTTCAGTGTAGGCCAGTCAGAAATATTAAGGCCCTGTTCTGTTGGTATAAAAATTAACACAGCAATATAACAACAACTGTAATATCACACAGTACAGTTGCTGTGAAACTTTTAGGCTGCAGTATGTGTGAATCAATTCTAATCCACCTCTCAACTGAATTTACCATAGACAGCTTCAAAAGTTACATTGCTTTTGTGGTCGGTTTAAACTGGTTGCAATAAATACAGCAATACATTTTTCTGGCTATTAAATTGAAAGCTCGCTTGATAACAATGTTACATAACGTGATGAATATCTTTAAAATGATACGGCGGGAACTCATTTTAATTTAATTAAGTTTTAGTTAGTTGTCTGGCTATAGGTTATATAATGTTACAAATAGGCCCACCACTGTTACAATTGCAAATAAAGATAATCATTGCAATTTTGCAATTTTTATTTCTATAACAACTCACATCTGATTTAGGAAAAAAATCCATAACATAAATTAACAATGGTAATTGTGTGCCATTCATAGTTGTTCCTGTGGTTACAATCATGTTACAAAAGCCACAGTTAAACTATGATTACAATGGAAAGTTTTATAAGGGATATGTACTATGTACTTACCATGAGCGTGTGATTGTTTTGTTGGGTTTTCCATGCTTTGGAAGTCTGAACCCTGTAAGATTTGCTGCTCTACCCACGAATCTATTCACATTATTAGGTTATATGTAATGACTGAGATCTCCTGGTTGGTTCTGGGTCTGTTATATAAGAAGAGCTGTATGTTGTCCTGTTGTCAATAATCAGTGTGATGATTCTTTACAGCCTCATTTATTGCACTATATATCCAAAGTGCAAACTATAAGATTAGGCTTTTCCTCATTATTCTTTCATAAAGCTGTTAATTTGATTAAAGATGAAGAAATTATTTCAAAACTCCTTGTTGCTATAATTATAACTCATTTATTTACAATAAAGACAACATACTTCAAAAATTACAAAATGAAAAACATTTTGTGTAACTACATACCAGTAGTTATTGCTTCCTTATAATAATAGGCTATCATTTAATATGTACATTGTTAAATTGTAAACCTTATGAGATGTTGCTGTAATGATTTTTAAAAAATGCATTAAATTATAAGTGTATTTAAAAAACCCTTTCTTTTAACAGTCGATGGCGCAATTTCCAAATGTACAAAAGTCCAAAGGTGATCTTTACACAGGTGTCTCCACAGTGCACATGGACAAAAGCTCTGTAATGGAAAACCTCGGTGAGTTTCTATGCAAGTATAAAGGTTATATTTTTGCAAGAGGTGAAACCACTGAGGAATATATCGACTCTCTTCAACATTTTGAGATTCGTGACAGTGACATTTTTTTGGTGACGTACCCCAAGTCAGGTAGGACTGATACACAGTAACTAAAATTTCTGAAATGAATATATACATGTAAAAATATATTTAAAAATTGATTGTTACATCAGTCAAACAAATATCAAACTTTTTGGTAATTGAGTAAAATTACAACACGTGAATACTATCTTGAAAATAACCTTTCTATAAAAATCTTCTGGTGTATATGGTGATTTCTGAACACATTTATTTTTGCAGGTACAATATGGGCACAGAATATCATAACATTAATCTGCGAGGATGACTTTACAGATAAAACTGAATATGCCAACAATCTTGAGAAGATGCCCTGGTTGGAATACCGTGAAGGCAGACCCGAATATTCCCTACGCCCGTCTCCAAGGTTTTTCGCCACCCATCTTACACCCACACTAATGCCACCAGGACTCAAAAACAAGCAGGCAAAGTTAAGTATTTATGCACACAAGCTCAAACTCACCGATTCCTTTAGTAATAATGTACTATTTTTATTAAGCCAAATCAGTTAAGCCACTTGTGTATACATTATATTTCTGAGCCTCATGGGCCTTCTTGTCTTTGAAATGACAGATTGTGTATGTGATCAGAAATCCAAAAGACAACATGGCGTCATATTTCCACTTTTGCCATGTCTGGGCCAAGCTTGAGACACCTAAGAGTTTTGAGGATTTTCTGCAGCAATACCTATCAGGAAACGGTAAGGAATAATGTGACACAAATCCTGAATTATATATAATTACAATAAAACAAGCCGTATTGCTTCAACTGAATTTATAGCGTGCCATAATCTGGTGTCTTTGATAAAGTGGTCAACTCACAAAGACTTACTTTGTTTCAGTTGGTGGTGGCTCTTGGTTTGATCATGTCCGAGAGTGGTACAATAACAGAGACCAGTACAACATCCTTTTCTTGACATATGAGGACATGGTCATGGTAAGTGTGCATATATCAAAGTACCTTAATAAGGCCATATGCATATGGAGTTTTGGTAAATCAAGCGGAGGTTCACGTGGGCACATTTCTAGACAAGAACGTTTTATTAGTACGGGTATTTTACAGAAGAACCAGAAAGAGCTTTATTGCCAGGTATGTCTTTACATACGAGGAATTTGTTGTGGTGAAAGAAGCATCCAGTGCAGAAAGACCATGATATAATACAAATAAACAATATAATACACAGATGTTTTTAAATGTACAAGATGTGTTCATTTAGAATATTTTTAACACACCTGCACTGATGAATGCAATATTGTGCTCAGGACCTAAAAACAGCAGTGGAGAAAATCTGCCGATTCTTCGGGAAAGGTCTGGATGATGCTGCTATCTCCCGTGTCATGGAAAAGGCCACTTTTAAAAACATGAAGCAGGACCGCAAAGCAAACTATGAATTTCTCCCTCAAGACCTGCTACTTAAGCCCCAATTCTTGCGCAAAGGTTGTGGTTCAAAAATAACAGCTGGGATTGTTTAGACATTATGTTTCATATTTACTCATTTATTTTACACTAAATCATTATATTCGCAAAATATCACCAGATGTCTTTTATGACAGTGACATTTTGTTCTTATAATCAAAATATTTTTTTTGTTGCAGGCACTATAGGTGATTGGAAGAACATCTTTACTGTGGCACAAAGTGAGATGTTTGATCAGACCTTCAATGAAAAAATGAAAAACATACCACTAGATTTTGTCTGGGACTTTGACACCAAAATAAATTAAATAGATGAATGTCAGTAATATTTAAACTGCATGCATTGGTAACTACATAATAAATAACATGCAAGTTATATGAATAGACTGCCAAATCTGTCTTTGAACTTTTAACACTGTTAGTAACTATAATAATCGGTTATGCTTTCCTTAAATTATACTTTTGTTAGGAGCAAGAAATACTTGACTGACACTAGACTAACCATATGGTTATCAACTGGAATTAATTACATATTTAGTTTCTCATGGGTGGAAACTGAATGAATGTCTTTAGCTGCTTTAAATGAAAATTCAAATATAATTGTTTTTGCCACTCTTCTCAGGTCTCTATATACATTTTGAAACAGCAACATCATTCCTTTAAGGTAATTTCTATTGATACCAAGCCCCAGAACTGAATTTATAACAACTTAGAAGAACAGCAAACCATAAATGCAACAAAGAGACATGAACCCAGTATATGAATACCAATCATCTTTATTTAGCTCTGACAAAGTTACACAATGCCGGTAGCTGTGGTAGTTAATGTTGCCTTAGTTATCGTCATCTATTGGAGAAACAAAACATCAAACAGAATTAACCAGATGGAAGCATCTATAGAGAATTTTAATTCTTAAAAATAAAGTGGTTATCCCCCTTACCCTCTTCATCTTCCTCCTCGTCCTCATCCTCCTCCTCTTCATCCTCATCTGAGCTGAAGGTTCCATCAGGCAGACTGTACACCCGAATCACTTGCTGTTTAGGAACAAAATTTTGACTTAATTGTAGCAATTGGAGAGCTATGCATTTATGTCTGTACATTAAGGCATAGGAGTCTTTGCAAGTTGCCAAGGTGATGGCTGAAGACAAATATTGCATTACTGCAGTGTTTTGCTTAGCTAAAATAAACATCATATGACACGTGTGTTAAACAGTACATTTGTACTGAAAATCACGTTCATAATAGCTATTAACATTTTTTGAGGTCTGTGTCAATAAAACAAGTTATCTATATGCTACACAGTTCAAACTAAATCATGTGGTTTTGCTTATGTTAATTTCTCATAAAACTCATCACACCAGAGTTTCTGTTTACCTTGTTTGGGTCTTTGAGGATGAGGTATTTGCCTTCCTCCAGTTTGCGACAGATGTCGATGACACAGCGCAGGATGCCCCAGGCGTTCTCCATGCTCAGGTTAATCTGGCTGGCAAACTCATTGGGCTTAAACTGCTGTGTGCCAAGGACGACATGCCTTGATGAGTCCTTTACATGATAACGGGACACATACCTAAAAAGAAATTACAATCACATATATCATATAGTTATATCACACATACATACAGAAAGGGTAATGACATACACAAGGTTTACCTACCCCAACTTGAGGTACTCGGATCCTGCAAGAATAGCACAGCAGGTCCAGCGGGCCAATTTGTAGCTGTTGTTCTTCAGCTCTGTGGCTAGAACGGCTCCTCTCTGGGAATCCAGTTTCTGTCGCCAGTCAACTCCATTGCAGTACTGCAGAGAGCACGTATTTTAATCATCAAATGCTGTACTACAACGCAAAATATAAGTGAAATGAATTCAAGTCTCTTACCCGGGAGTCCCACTCGTTCAAGGTCTTTACATTGATAAAAGACACTTCTCCATTTGCTCCGGTCATCACTCCATCATGCTCGCAGCGGACAATGAGATCAATATCCTCCCCCAGCTTCCACCTCCGATACCTGTGAATCATTCGAGTGGGTCACTACTTTCTAATGTGTCCAAACACAAACTTTGTAAGTAACTTACAGTATATGAGGCTCTGCTCAAACAGAACAGAACAGAAATTCAATAAAAAAAATTTGTTACTGTAACTGAATATTTAAAAATTATGAATCTGATTTGTTTGTTCAGATCGTGTATTAAATATTTGGCGGATATACAGCGGTTGCTACAGTAATGGATTAAGAGTCAGCAGATGCCAGAAGACAGCAGCTCAGCAACTGAGGAGACAACTGGAGATATTAGCTCATGTCTATAGACACCTCATGACAGTGCAAATCTCACAAGACAAATTGGAGAATGCAAGTAACGGAGACATAAATTCTTATTTTCAAAATTGTGCACATCATTCCAGACAATACTGCATCGGGTATCTGAACAAAGCCTTTGAGTATTATTTCTGACATTATAACCAAATTATAAATGACTAGGAATGAACAGCAGGGGGCAGCACACACCTGTAGGCTACAGATGCTACCTCACTTTTCTCCATGTCCTCTTCAACAAATGGGTTTGGATTGGGGAACTTGTGCCTCTCCCCTCCCTGAAAACAGTTTTCACACAATAAAGACTTCTGGCTGTGAACAAACAGCTGTATGTCTCATGTTAATAATCACAAACTGACAAAAGCAGAAAGATTTGCATGTTAAAACAAACCATTTTGAGACACTGCTGGCTGAAGTTGTGATTGATGTAAGTGGCCTCCATAGCCAGGTTACGGGGGGAATTGAGGGAGCTGCCCTCATCCTGCGGTGGCTCGTTCGCAGTCTCACTCACAGTGAGCAAGTCTGGAAGACAGAAAGATTGAGGAAAAATACCTTATAGAATTGAAATTAGATACACAACAACCCAAGCACATGCTCACCAAAATCCGAGTTGTCTCTCTTGTCAAAAAACAGCTTGTTGCCTACACGCTGAACGATAATATCCCATGAATTGACAGAGCGTGTACAACACATCAGAGTGGCCAGGATGGCGTCGGTGGCAAAAACATTGCCCTGGGTCTTTGCCAGCTGTGAATTGAGTTCAGAAGAGGTGAATTAGTATTTTCGTTCACAGCCAAGAAGAACAGACACAAACAGCGATGGCAACTTAAGATCGGTGAGCTGAGTGAAGGGTGCTTCAGCGTACCTTGCGGATCACGGGGTCATCGGTGGTGGTGACTGTGTGGAAGATCCTCTTGATGCTCTTGAGTGGTTTTTCATTGCGAGTGGTGATGCGATCAAAAGCCTTGTCGTAGTGCTCAAGAGCTCCACAGCACTCACTAAAAAAAGGAGAAGCGATGAAGGACACTGTTGAGAGCACTGCGCTTACACAATATTATGAAATGGCTGACGCGAGAATGCTCACATGTCATTTGGGTCGGCCACCTCCATGTATCTCATCTTCATGAGCCTGGGGAAGTCCATCTCCTCTTTCACCTCCCAGTCACTGCGCACCTCCACAGATGAGTCTCTGGGTTTAAGCTGGGCCTGTGGTGAAAAAAGAAGAGAATTAGGAGCAGCATACGGTTTAATTTCACTGCTTACTATTTATATTAACTTTTTGACCTATGAACTGTTGAGTATATTGGGAACATGATAACTCAAGAGAGTAGAATGTATGCAGTAATATTGGAAAGGCTAGAAAATCTTGATGGCTGTAACAGCGCAATAACAACACACAAAGAAATGAATAGGCAGCAGGGACTTGAGATCAAAGTAAAAGATGAAAAGAGTAAAAAACAACTCAAATGCATTTCATACCTGCGACTTTTGATCCCACTTTTGCCGTACACCAAATTGCTTCTGGAACTTCTTCTGCAGGCGCATACGATCCCTATTCAGAAAAGAACGACAGGGTGAGAGTGTGTTGACTGGGTTTTCAATCTTCTAACATTAGCTTTCCACTGGTTAAGCAGAACGCACCTTTCCTTTTGCTTGGCACTCTTAGGCAAGGTCTGCATGTTGAACTGAGTAAGAGTCCTGCGATCTTTATCTCTTCTGAGATTCCTCTGTAAAACAAAATCATGGGAGAGTAGGTTTAGAGAAAAGTTTGAGTTAGAGGACAAAAGTCAAAGAATGAGAAAATATACCTGAGCAAATCGCATACGGTTCCTCTGATATGCAGTCTTCTGAGTCTTGGCGGTGTCTACCAGTTGAAAGCTGGTCTCATCCTCCTCGTGGAAGTATGCATACTGACTGCCTCCGCCAAACTGAGAAGAGTATTTATCTGCAAAAAACAGAAGCACGATCATGACAGATAAGTGACTTGGGCAAAGACAGCATTAGCAGCTTGTTTACATACGGAACAGTATAACACAACGGGGAAATAAATATACTTGTGTATCTCTTATCCTGGTATGTTGCTCCAGTCCAGTCAGCCACCTGTGTGTAAAATAATGAATGTTAATATTTACCATGTCACAGTAAAACACAAGAAACTGACCCACAATAAGACTGATCAAAATATGTACCAATAAAAAAACACTATTTCAATAAAAAATAATTGGTTCAGAATACTAGAATTTACCTTTCCCAGTCTGTCTCCCTTACTGAAAGGCTGGTACGGCATGTCTTTAAACTTCTCAGGTACCGCACAAGGACCCCATCCTGATGGATTGTCCTGGATCACAGGGGCATGGAATTTTGCCATTTCCTAACAAAAAATCAGATACATAGTATTTACTCGTTGTTATAAAATACAATAAATAACACTATTAATATGTATATATAAAATAATTGCAATGATGCAACCAGCAGATTTCTAGTACTGCCTTGGCCTAAACATCCACATTCACAGCAGTGAACAAATGGCAGATCAATCAAATATTGAATGCATATTGCTAAAAGCGGCCCGAGTACTATACAAATGTACACAATACAGTTTTGTGACTTTTAGAATAGAATACAGCTCTTTGTACTCGCAAATCAGCACGACGTCTATATGACGCGCCGGTTCCAGACACGTGACATAGCAGCCGCCTTCTCATTGATCAGCAAGATGTCTTATGGGGCGCGAACAAGAAGAAAAGAAATACCCTACAAAACGTGTTTTTTTTTCGTAAATAGGTTTATGAAAAACAAACACTTATACAAAAAAAACACAATTACAGTGAATAGTCCAGAGCCACAACTTTGTTCTCAATGTGGCACTGCGCGCAATCGCATTTCTACCACATCAAGATTTTATGAGCGGCCATGATGAACAGCCGTGTCGCCAACCAGCTCACATTCAATACAACCTTGCATTTTCCCGTTGACAAGTAGTTTATATTTGTAACAGTTATTTTATTCCACAAACGGCACCGACACAGTATAAACTGTGTAATCTAAATAAGATGCATCCAACAAGGATTTAGACGCGTCAAGGCAGCTGACTGATTCAGGACCGCACATGCTTGCTGACGTCAACTTCCTCTCCTTAGAAAATAACTATTCACAATCACTTGTTGTAAGCTTATATTTTTAGTAGTATTTAGTAATATTTCGCACAAAACCTACCTTTAATGATGTACGAATTCGTATTTAATGATGGATGCACGACTATTCCCAGACCGTGCGGTGGAAAGCCCTTGCCGTAAAGCAACCCGTAGCTGTAAATTTACGTCAGTTACGATACAGTTGCTGATCTGTTCTAGATAACATAAAAGTCCGCAGTAACTCTAGGGTTTATTTATTTATTATTTATGTATTGTTTCACGAAGAACACATCCAAAACCGTTTTAGAATAAAAACCTAATAAAACTATTTTATATTGAAGATCGGACACATTACCTAATAGGCTACATAGCCTATGCTTTTCTGAAATTTAAGTGCAACATATTGACACATATTTTACTGCCCTATAATATATATATATATATATATATATATATATATATATAATAAAAATATAAGTTTAGAAATAATAAAACCAATGATGTCCATTCCAAACATTACAAATCTATTACAAAATGTATTGATTTTGCTATTATTACACAGTTTGCTGCTCTTTCGAAACCAATTATGTATTTGCCTATTTCATAATGTTTTAATAATGTTGGTTTTTGTTTTCTTTCAGGTGTTTCGAGATTGAAAGTAAGGAACTATTATAGCACCTGGAATCAGAAATATTACATACAGATAAAAGGCTGAACCCAGGCGTAGTTATGTATCTCTGAAATCCAGTGTCAGACTGTGCTGTGTGCCATAGTGGTGTAAAGAACTTCATGCATTAATTCATGTGAAAGATTCTCAGATCCAGGATGAAGACATGTATGAGGTCAAAGTGCTGCAGAGAGCTCAGCTGAGTACACTAGACGGACATTGACTTCTAAACGCTGTCTTTCAAAAACCCTATACAGTCCCTGTGGGGCTCACTGACATTTCTACATATATTACGCTATGCATTACTATGCAATGTAAAACTGATCAAGGCATTCATATATATACCGTGTCAACGTAACTGATTATGGGTTTTTTTGTAATCTGACTTGCTGAGACCTTCCAGATTAATTCTATTTAGTAAACTTCCATTTATGAGACTAAGAAATATTTGTTCCACTGAAATGTATGAGACTATGAAAACATACTGTATGGCTTAATTCGATTTGGACTTATATGATAATTCTCTTGAGGCTCCTGTAAGCTTTCTGATCATTAGCAGAGAAACTGCCCTCTTTTCTGTAAATGCATCTTCTCTCTTTGGTGCAGGGGGCTTGGGGCGCTCATAAACTCAATTGCTTTCCTCATTAACCCAGATTGACCGTTGACGTGATTCTGAAGCTCCCTGATGCCAAACCCCCCAGTCACACAAGGAAAAATTTTCATTATACCCTGCAGCAAATAACAACACATTTGTGAGTGTTGCTTTCATACTGTGAGTGAGTGGGCAAGAACATTCTTACATGTTAGGTAGTTTTCAAGATTTTGGTCATATATTTGCTTATTAGCTCTGTGAGAATGCATAAACAACCAATTTCTGTGCTATTTGAGCCATGATTTTGTATAGTTCAGAGAACTAATCCTTCTTAATTGGCTCGCTGTGATAAAAATATTACATGACCTTATGTTTTAAATGTAGAACTATATATTACATTTAATTATTTTACATGAATAATTAAATGTTTGACATTTGTTTCAGTCATGCTTATGAAAAATGGAAACCATTGAGAAGTGTTTGTACCTCAGATCTGTTTTCACTTGCTTTTATGGTAATGAGTAATTGTAGTAATGGTCTTTAAATGAGAACGTTGGAGTGACTGTAATGAATACATAAGAATACATCTGACACAATAGTGACATAATATTTATTGGGTAATATTAGGTTCTGCTAACCTAAATGCTTTATGTACAAAATTGGGTCCATATCTCTTCTGGATAACCATGCTACATTCTCTACTTAGATCATATAAGATATGCTAAAGCATGTTGGCATGTGGGATCTTCACCTTTAATAGAGATAAATTAAAGCTGACACTGGTAAAGTGTCAGATCAGGGCTCTGACCAATGAGGTCGGCAATGTGAACAGTTGGTTGTAGGGGGATAATAGGTGTGGATCGAGAGCCAGTCAGCACACAGCCATCAAGTAATTAAGATTAATGGAAGCGCCATTTGAGAAAGGTCAACTGATAACAGCCACACAAACAATTACAAACCCTAAAATAAATGCAGTTGTATCCTGCTCTGTGTGTGAGAGATACACAGAGAATAATAGAAGTTTGCAAGAATGGTGGTTTCATTAGAACATTGCATTTTATGGGCAATCTTTTATTTGTTCTTGTCTTTATAATGTTGCATCTATGGGAGAAATGATATAGCTTATATAAAGCTTATATCTACTTTATTATTTTTCACATTTGATTTCATTTCTATTTTATGTTTCTATATAAAAATCAGCCACAACATGAGGATTTATTCGTTTTCAAGGTGTCAGCTAATGAGTCTCAATTTTGTTAAACAGAAGTCAATTTTTTAATTTATTTACACTAATCCACAGTTTTTGTTTCTCCATCCATCCACTTACCTACCTGCCTTTCTATCTAATATCGCCATGCACATAAAACTTTCTTCCTATCTCCTTGTCTTTGACTGCCAGGGTTTTGGTCTCTTAGCAACATGACTCATTTCCTCTGAGACCAGTACAGAATGAAATTGTCTAGTTGCAAAGTGTATGTGTTTTAGAGTTTGGTTTTCTCCCTTTCAGCTTCTGTCGTTCATGAAATGTGCATATAATATTTTTTTTATAAGTTGTTAACTGAGTGCCTCAGAGATGACGTATTTTTGTATGCAAACCACGGAAGCGAGAAAGCTTTTTAAGACTTCCATCACCCCAAAGTCTATGAATGGGTTTTTGGTAAATCGCCTTAGGTCTGTGGCTAACAAAACCTCTAAATATTTTCACGTTCTAATCTTTGAAATAGAACGTTTTTTTTTAAACCTGTATTGCGTCTTTTAAAACGGTGAATGCTAACAAGTTGCTAAAAGCGACTATATAGGGCCTACTCCTTTGGCGGGGACGTTAGACGTCATCGTGCATATAAATCTCACAAATAATGCAACACGGACATAGATCTCTAAAATCATTGTTGGGGATTCATTCACTTACCAGGGAACACGTTTTTAATAAAGTTTGAGAAAGTTATAATAGAATATGTAGAATGTAGCATAGACCTCCACTTTTGCGATGCACTCAGCTCTCCGTCGCTCTGAGATACAATAGCCGTTTCTTAATAAAAGCCTCTGCAGATCTACAGTAAGACAAAACAATCTCTTCTCGCTACTGCCGTGCTCTGTAAATACTCAAGTCGCTGTGAGACAAGATACCTTGAGTGTTCTCTCAGTATGCGATACCGAGAGGTGGCAAATTAGAGGTGGTGACATTTAATTTGGCTCTTTTGGTGAAGCGTCTCATAGCACTCATGAAGGATTGCAATTACGGTAGATGAGCTATTTTACATCTTGGCCTGTCATTCATTTCCAGGTCATCCACGGGTCGCCCAGCGCCGCTCACGGCGGTATGCTGCACGTTGGTAAAAGTCAAAGTAGCTGCAAAGCCTGTTATTACTATCCTTGACACATTAAGGATAAAAATCACATTAAAAATGCATCACTATTTAATGAGAATGATATTTGAAACATATTTCCTCATTTAGCTACAAGTCTGCTTTTTTACACTGCACCTGTTTCTACAAAACCTGTGAAAGAATCCTTTATAAACAAATTGTTTCAGGCAGAAATGCAACATAATGGCATAATTGCAGTGTAATTTCACTTTCAAACAATAATATCTACACCACAACTGCAAAGGTAGAACGAATGCATATGAATGCAGCAAATACAGGTGTTTTCCACAAATTGCCTTTAGGAAATCCAAACATTTATCTATTTGTGGAAAAAACGAACAAAAGGATTAAGATTGACACTTTGACATCTTCAAAGAATAACATAGACCTGCATCAGCATACATGTTAGAGATTGAAAGACTAACCGAGTTGCTGGCGGCACTCCAATATTTGGAGAATGAAATTACCAACAGCTGCCGTTTATTAAGGGTCTCCATTAAGCAGTAACATTTCTTCTTGTATTATAGCAACTCTTTATTCGGTCCTAGAGTGTTTTGCTCCACTGGCACATGTACAACGGAGCACAACAGCACTATCTGTGCTTTTAAGGGCTGTACATTTTTCTTGTCTAGGGAAGTGAGGAAGTCTGACACACTCCGGCTGAGATAAAGCACCATTAAACTGTAGACATTATCTGGTGGGACATGAACAGAGCCATTGTCATGAACTTCTACCCTGGTTCTGTGATAAACAAGAAACACAACACCAAAGACCCGAGCCACCATTTAACTTCTTTGTGCAGCAATTTGTTTCGACTGGAATTATCGGAAAAGACTAAATTGTTTAGATGGTTTCCACATTTTTCCCACTGAGTGTTTCTAACCACATCTGGGGCCTATACCATGATGGCAGTTAAATAAACTCATCTTCTCAAAAATAATCTTCTAAACAAAATCATCTTTTCCTGTAAAGACTGTAACATGTTCAGTTATTTGCTTCCACAACTCAAGGTAATCTTTACAAAAGATAACAGCATTAAAAAAAATCTTACATGTGACATTTGATTTTAGAAACTGAATGTGAAAGGTAGTAATGTAGAAGGACAAAGTAAGGTGAAGTCACCATGTTAATATATCTTACTAGCTATTAAATAGAAGCCTTGTTTTTTGTATAAGGTACATTAAATAAATTAGTAATGTGTCGTTTGCGAACGATTCTTTGTAGCGAACAAGAGCCGGCTCCCATCGGAGAGAGCCAAATCTTCAGCCGTAGGCAGGGGCGGGACTTTATTTGGATGGGCAGTCACACCATGCGGCCAATCACATGGGAGGACAGACTGGGATCATACCATTATGTAAATGAAGGAAGGGGAACACACGCTCCGAAGATAGCGAGTGTAGTGGTACAGGCCAGGTACACAGAGCGACAGAGAGAGGACAAAAAAATGCATAAAAATAAGGCTTTTATGAAAACACTGAATACAACACACAAACCATTTACAATTGCTAAATTGGGCTATAATAGATGGCTCCGAGTAATACTAAATGAACAGCAGTTTGGGAGCCCTAAGAGATGGCTCTTTCAAGGGAGCCGAGCCAAAAGAGCCAAATCTTTGAAAAGAGCCAGACTTCCCATCACTAACATAAATGTCTGGGGAGCACAATTAAAACTTTATACAGTAAACATACAGTGATTCTTTTTACTGTAAGTTTTCAGCAATTTAATAGTCTATTGCATATGTCCTCTTCAGTCTAAATAGGAGATTTAAACCCCTATTGCAGAGTTTAATCAAAAGAAAACCACATCATACCAAGCCACAATTAAACCCAGTTAAAAACTGGTTTCATAGAACACCACCACACAAAGAGAGGGAGAACGAGAGAGCTATAAATACACTGACACTAATGACAAAACAAGACGCAGGTGGGTGCAATTAGGAAAGAAACAGAAAACGCAACAACAGTAAAAGAAACAGACACCAAAACAAAAAGACACAACGCAGGCATAATGTTTCTCTGACTTACAGTGTGAGCATTTGACCTAAAGCTTTCCTCTGCACTCCTCCGCTTTCTGTGTTTAGATCCAACTTTCATGTCATGATTCAGCTTCAGGAAGTGTGCGCACCCCCAGTCTCCAAAAAGGTCAGGAATCCTGCAGTCCTTCCACTAGAAACCTAGAAACATTTCTATATCTCGTTTCTTTCATCCGCAATGCTCGCGTCCCAAACACACTATTACGTGAGGGTGGAAATTAAAGAGAAGGCATTCAGAGAGTTTGTGCGTTTTTAATTGAAAGAGAAACGACTGGACCTTTTCCGCCGGCTGATGTGGCTGCCCACATTCTCCATCAGCGATGTCCTCACTCTAATTGGTCAATGAGTCACTCGAACGAAAAATGTCTGTATGGATTTAGCAGGAAACACGTTATTAGGTACAATGTGATGTCTCTAAACAACAACCCTAATCTAGTGTTGACCACAGAAATTGATCTGAAATACTGTCAGGACAGAGATAGTTTCATGGTTTGACAGACGAGAAAAATCTGATGTAGGCCTATTTAAAAGCTGTAGTTGATCAAAGCACTGGCCAAAAAAAAACTTGTAAAAAATGTGTGTAAAAGGAACTTTTGGTATGCTTGGTGGACCTTGGTACATTTGTTATTGAGTTTAATAAAAGAACAGAATGGCATTGACTGCTCTTGTAGGCTCAAGCTTAAGACAAGTGGAGGAGTATTGATCTCTTTTTCCTCTTCATCACTACTTCTGCCTTAGAGGACAGAAATTTCTTTAAGTACTTTGCTGTAAGTGCTCACCCTTCAATGCACGCACGCACGCACACACACGTCAACCTGCTAAACAAAAACACATTCAGAAATGCATGGCTACATGATGTTTCTCTGCGATTCACAGAAAAACAGTATTTCAATAAACTCAATCAAGCATTTCAAGCTTAATTGTTTTTTATGTCAATTGTGAAAGTTTAATGTAATTACGCCTGTTATGACATTATTTTTAGTAGTCATGTTACTTGTGTGTAGCAACAATGTCCTGTTTGCTAAGGTCTTTCCTCATTATAGTCATAATTATGGCTTATTTTGACAATACGACCAAATTGAACAAAAACACAAAAATCCAGCAGACTCGAGTCCCAGAGGTTAGCAGCTGTGCACACGTCTGCCTCCAGGCAGAACAAAATTCTACTTTGAAAAATGTTGACGAACACAAAAGAAGCATGAAAAGCACATTCACAGATACAGAATATTTATTTCAGAACTTTGGAAAATATATAAATGTAAAATTTGGTAACTTTCTCACCACACACACACACACACACACACACACACACACACACACACACACACACACACACACACACACACACACACACACACACACACACACACACACACACACACACACACACACACACACACACACACACACACACACACACACACACACACACACACACACACACACACACACACACACAATGATTTAGAGATACGAAAGAACTTATCTAATGCAAGATGCACCCAGCAGAAGATTCACCACTTTTAACACTTTAGCTATTTAATTCCATAGTCATTTTTCCCAAAGCATTTTTCATACATTCTCAGCATAGTGCGGAATTTAAAATGTACATTAAGCAGCTAAAAAGAACATCCGACAAAAATAATCATATATTGACCGAAGACACACAGGCATTGTTGTATTTTTATACTGGAGCAAATGGCTTTGTTTGCACGAGAGGCCTGTGTATAAGTCTGTGCCAAGAAATGAATAACATCATGATGCTCACAAGAAGCCTTCGAAGCCTCTTTGTGCATCCATATCGTGTGTGGGTGGGCCTCAGTGGGTGTCAAGCGTCCAGTGAATCACAGACATTCATTTAGAGAGCTGTCCAATCATAAGGTCACAGGATGGGTTTTGCTCTGCCTACAGACAAAAATGGCAACGTCTCTGAGGGGGCTGATGGTAAAAACAATGTGCAGTAAATTACACGTAAGAGCACAACAATTAAAAATAATCATAATAAACATCTTGTGTTTTGACCAGACGGTAAATGTAGAATGACATTTCGCACAGCTTTTGACACGTTGCTTTAAAATATTCAAACAATCGGTTGTAATGAAAGCTGTGAAATGCACAGGGACAGCACAGTCATTAAAGATGTGGCTGGAGCTTTTTCTCCTATAATGTGCCTGCAATGGCTTCATTTACTCCTCTGAGCCCTAAGTGGTAGCTTGTGCGTGGGTGGAGGTGATGTGGGGTGGTGGGGTGTGTAGGTGATACGCTAGGGCTTGCCACGATCTCAATGGGTAACGTTTAGTTACAACATTTAGAAAAGGGTATATGAATGTCACATACAGTACTGGTGCTGGATGGGAATACTTCAATGTATGCGTATGCATGTGTTTTTTTGTTTGAGGGAGCTTAAATGATATTATAATCGGAGGCACTTAAACCTCTTCGGCTGGTGTTTGATCATCCGAGCGGGTCAAAGGTCCGACGCAACGTCCTGGTGCTTTTTGCTTTACATTAAGATCAAAGTCTGCACGTGTGTGTCTTTTGTTTGGAATGGGTCTCCCTGCACAACATGAGCCATTAAGTAACCCTGGCAGTGTGTGATATTGTGCAGCATTAACAGTATAAGCCATACAGGTTGAGTCCCTCAGAAAATGATTTTTATTGGATTTAAATGCCACGTTGAATGTGTTTGTGATATTTTAAAAAATATCAAAACTACTTAGCTGCACAAAATCTGCACTGATGTTATGTTATATTAATTTCATGGGTTCACCTGCCCAGTTAATGAAAATAATAATGAATAATAAAATAGTAAAAAATAAAAGGTGACCCTGTCTTTAAAAACAAGAAAGTCTCATCTAATTATGAAAACAATTCCTTTCATTATAATTTCAATCTTGAGAGATTAAAGATATCAAGGTTATATTTTCACAGAATGTTCTTTGCATCACTTTGTAGGACGGTACAAATAAAGACTTTAGCCGGATACAGGCAGGGTCACAGATTTGGCTTTTTGTCTTAGAAGGACAAACTCAGCCCAAGAATTTGGATAAGAGGTAGGCGGAAAAAGATTTACAGGACCAGATGAATAGGCTCCCCCCAAACCTAAGTTTAGAACTTCATTAAATTGTACATTCAACTACGTTTCTATTAGAGCACAATACTTTACAAGTAAGGCAAAAAGTACATAAAAAGACATTTACAGAAAACTAGACACCACTATAGGAGTATTATCAACAAATTGCGTGGTAGGCAATGATTGGCCTTTGTTTGCATGTGTACAAAATGATTATCTTCTCAACTAGTTTATCACATATTACAGAAATGTGCTACAGATCTCATTTATCCGGTTCCCAGTCAAAGCCTTAAATTCATTGCATTGATTGAGCTCCCTAAAAAAGAATTTAGAAGGCACATGAACACATGACACTGTGGAATGCTGCTGCTGACAATTTTTTGTTTGACAAATAAAGTAAAAACCATCCCAAAACTATAATAGTTTCCATAGTATTAAATCTGTTTATGGAGTATACATTTCTTGATACATTCAAAAAGTGAAACAGGATTTCAAAGAAGCCAGGAGAGAAAATACCTACAAATTTTGGGGCTCTTTTGAAGAAGCATTTACAATAATACTGTTCTTCCAGCTGAGCTAAATCAAGTCAGTTATTTTACAAGTAGCTGATCTCCAGTGAGGTGTTCTTTTCCACTGGTTCCTCTGGCAGTGTTTTCACATTCCCGTTTTTAGCCCCGTTCAGCAGGGTTGCTGCAGGCCCAAGGCCTGCTCCTTTTCCAACGGTTTCGCCATCTATGTCTCTCCTGCCTGGGGAAGCCTTCTCGGCAAACCCCGGAGCTGAGGGTCTGTCGGTGAAAAGCGCACGGGTGCTTTCGGGTTGTCCGCTTCCGTTTCCGTTCTGAGTAATCTTGCAGATCTCTGTCATCTCTGTCACTTCCTCCCTGTACTCATCTTCTTCCTCATCTTCATTTCTTACTGCTCTCCTCAGGCTTTCCCTGGGCATCAGCACCTTTCTTCTTTCCTCCCGATTCTGCTGATCTGTGGGCTCGTGGCTTTCCACCCTTCGCGAGGAGCGGCACAGGGCTTTGCGGAAACCGCGCTTGAAGTTGTCAGAGAGAAAGCCGTACACAATGGGGTTGGCGCAGCTGTTGGCGTAAGACAGCACCACTACGAAAAGATGCAGGCCTTGCGGCTCGTCGCGCAGCGACTCCACCAGGTTTATGATGTTGAGGGCGTAAAACGGCATCCAGCAAAACACAAACACAGCCACCACTATGACCACCATTCTCGTGACCTTTCGCTCCGACTTGCGCCGTTTGGTTGAGGTGGCATGAACTTTCTTTCCTGAGCTCCGAACTTTGATTACAATGAGAAGGTAGCACATGCAGATGACAAGCAAGGGAAAGAAAAACCCAACGGTGGATGTGTAGATAATAAACGCCGCTCCCCAGATTTTGGTCGGCTCCGGCCATATAATGTTACAGATTCCTCCTTCTCGTTGCACGTTCGCGAAAATCACAACAGGGAGGACTACCAAAAATGAGACCGCCCAAATCGTCCCGTTCACTGCTTTGGCCACTTGTGGTCGCCTCCACTTTGAAGAGCGAATAGGGTGAACCACAGCCAGGTAGCGATCGATGCTCATTACAGTGAGGCAGAAAATGCTGGTGAACTGGTTGATGCCATCGACGGTCATTACCAGCCTGCACGTGAAGGATCCGAAGGGCCACGAGTGCATGGCATTCTGCACAGCAAGGAACGGAAGGCCCAGCATGAAAAGCTCATCAGCTATAGCGAGATTCAAGATGTAGATGTTAGTCACAGATTCCGTCTTGGAGTAATGCAGGACAATGTGGATGACCAGAGAGTTTCCTCCCAAGCCCACGATGCAGACGATTATGTATATAAGAGGGATGAGGATTCCAGCCATGCTTGTTCCCGGTCGGTTGCCTGTGTCGGTAGCATTGGTGTAGTTTGGTGTGTTGAAGAGGCAGGTGTCATTAAGAATAGTCTCGTTGAGGAGGAAACTGGGAATGGAGCTGTTGCCCCATATACCCAGTGCAGCAGAGGCGTCTATTGAGGATAACTCCATCTCAGTCTTTTGACGTCACTGCCTTCAGCTAGGGGCCATTGTTCTGTACAAAGAACAACCACATATTATTATTTCTCTCTCAATGCACTCTCACATACAAGGCTATACTCTGGTATGCAATAAATGAATAGTTTACAGACAAAAGTGCCATTGTGCACTTTCGCACAAATCTGGATCAAACTGAACAGGCTACATATGACAGATTGGTTAAATAACATGTAACAGGATCATCTAGGTGATAAGTTATAGTTCATCCACAAATTAAAAGTTCTATTATCATTTATTCATGTTACTAGTTGAACTTTAATCATTTCCTCTAGATCTTTCTTCGAGGAACTCTAAAGGTGATGTTAAACAAAATGTTAGCCTCACTCCTTATTAGCTTTGCATTAGTGAGTCGTCATTCACATTTGTATATAGAAAAGAGCAGACATAATGGCAAATCTCACATATGAGTCAGTGTGACAAAATGTTTCTGATTCTGTATATATGGCTATATATTTTATCATCGTAAAACATGGTTTTGGATTTTTATTTTGGATGTCTGCCTTAAGAGTACCTTGCTGGATCAACGGCATCAAAACATGAGCATTCTGTGTACACGTTTAAAATGTGGAAAAACAAACACGAACAACTAGAATGAAAACCCTAAAGCAAAGAGTAATGAATAAAGGGGCATGGTTTGTTTTAGCGGTAATAGAGATTTAAAAGCGTAATTAAAGTGGAGAAAACAAATAAATGGTAAGAGCTGTGACAGTGCCCACGTAGTGTCAGATGGAAAACAATTGCCGGTGATGGGAACGCCATTAAGACAACTCCATTGAGATGTTTGGCTAGGCATGTACTACATTCATTCCCCAGACAGAATAAACACAGTACTTTCCCAAACTGTACGTTTTGTAGTCCAGGGCTAATAATTGACATTTTATTAACAAGCAGACATGCCGGGTCTCAGAGCTGACAACACAGATATTTTAAAGCCCATTCATGGTGCAAATGTGTTTATTCTTAGAATATTTAATAGTGCCCTTGGTTATCTTGATATAGCCTATACAATCATATAGTGTATCTTACAGTGTGTAGCATAGGCGTTAGAGTCAAAGAAGAATCAGGTGATGTAGACATATGAAGAATATCTTTTTGTTGAAAAGAAAAGGCTGTGATGTCTCTGTAAAATATTCACACCTGTCTCTCTCTATTTCGATTCCATTTCTCTTTCTCTTGCTCGCAATTATGGCCAGAAGGAGAGAATGAGGAAGATAGATTGACTCAAGATCAATGTGTTGCAGAAACTCAGAGAGGGGGAGAGAGAGAGAGAGAGAGAGAGAGAGAGAGAGAGAGAGAGAGAGAGAGAGAGAGAGAGAGAGAGAGAAACATGCAGATACGCGCTATAGTAGAATTTAATACAATCTGGGTTGAGATATGATGTTAAATGGAGATGGAGTTAAAAAAAAAGGAGACACTGGATCAGTAAGTTAGTAGAAACCCTTATGCAAAGAAAATATATTTTTATATATATTTAATTATGTGTGTGTGTGTATATATATATATATATATATATATATATATATATATATATAATGTATTCTATATATTAACTGTCAATATATTCAATTATTTAATATACTTCTAAATTATTTAATATACTTCTAAAAGTATATTAAATAATACATTATTTATATATTACAATATTACAATATAGTGAATAATACATAAGGAATTGGATTGAATTGGTTCCAATATATGAAAATGTATTATTAGATTTTCTAGTATACATTCCCATATATTTTGGTTTCAGGGAACATTTCATAAGGAAATTATTTTTTCCAATAACCATTTAGAAGTTTCTGTAAGCTTTTATAAGTACATTCTGTACTTCTTAAATTTCATTCATTGAGATCTCTGGTCCCCAAATTTTGAGGATTTTCCCTTAAATTTGAACAGATGAGAGCATGAAACACAGAAGACCTCAAGTTATTTACTCTCGGTGCAACGTAGAAATAAAAAAAATAATGCAGAGAATGAGAGTACAGTCAAACAAAGAGAATAATAAGTAAATGGAGATAAAAGAGAGAGAGAGAGAGAGAGAGAGAGAGAGAGAGAGAGAAACGCATTTGATCATTTAAGTCCCTGACAATAATTGGACCCCACAAACATGTAACCTTCATGATCAAATAGCTATCCAAACCATCAAAAGCATTTCTTTGCTTCAAAACTTCACAGAAGATTAAACACAACGGTTGTCTAAATATGCAAGAAGTGTTTTGTGTGTATTTTAAAGGTAATTGCTTTATAAACTGTAGCACTGGCAGTTATTAATACTAATGGTACATTTAAAAGCCTTGATATCTGCTATCTATTGCTAATTCTATAATATTTTTACATCCCAGCTTGTCTTCTCTAGAAGGTAATGAGGCCTCCAAAAAAAATCTGATAAGAGAATAATCCACAATCCATTATTAAATATGTCATTTTCCTATATACCACTGTCAAACATCAACACTAGAGTATAAATCAAAATCTTTTTTGACTCCCTGCAGCTCACCATGTTTGGGGTCCTGAAGAATATAGAGAAATTAGTATGAAATACAGGGGAAAAGTCACAGTGATTGTCTGTCTATTATGTTCACAAATCAAGCACTAATTGGTCTGAGTGGCTCAAACTGGTTGAAATGGACAGACAACTCACCCACTCATATCCCAATTGAAATGAATTAAAAATAAACTTGAAATTACTTTGCAGTGAGCACTCAGCTCGGTTAAATTAAAGCTGCTCCCAGTGTCTGCGACCTTCATTACACATGCTTTGTTTATCAAGGATTTGATGACTAAAGGTCTAAAAATAGTCACCAAACACAATATCTGTCAAAAAACATAAAAATGCTCGTTTAATACTGCAGTATTTCTTGTTGGAACATGAATGCACATTAAATAAACCTAAATGAAGAGAGATCTTATTTCAGTACACCACACTTCACTACACTATATTGTTGAAAATAGAAATAATGAGCAAGTTAGTGTCACTTAAACATTTTGCACTAATAACATGTAAAATAGTTGTGCATGGACCACTTCGAATACAACTGTGATTTTCATATTAATTTACTTGCTTTAAAGGCAGGGTAAGTGATTTCTGAAAACTGTCTCAAATGTGCTGTGCAACGTATGAAATGCTTAGCTTTATCATAGCTTAGACCATGCAAATAAAAATGCAAATTAATAAAATAAGTGAAGATGACATGAGTATATACAAGCAGCACATTGGTTCCAGATAAACAATGACGCTCAAAACTGCTCTGTTACACAGCTACAACAACAACAATAACATATCTTGGTTCTGACAAACAGCAAAACCAATGTTACTCACATACTGATCCGAATCAAAGCAAACTCCTCGGGGGTGATGTTTAGATCTTTCTCACCAAGGTCCTTACGCATCTCGTCTTTATAATATTACCGCGGGTCCTAGCTCCTGCTTAATTTTTATCCTTCTTAAAATCCACAGAACCTTTACTTTTATGTAATAAATAAGACATTGCTTGCTCTCTTCCCTCTGTCAACAGGAGTGGATACGTCCCTTACTGCTGGTTACAAGTTTGTTTTGGTACTCGGCCCGACTGAAGAATGTAGACTTCTTTGCTCAGAGAACACTGCAAAAAAGGACTTTCTTACTTAGTATTTCTTTGGTCTTGTTTTCAAGTACAAATGTAAAAAAATTCTTGAATCAAGGACCTAAGAAAATACCTTTTTAAAACAAACACAAGCAAACACGTAAAACAAGCCAAAAAAAATCTGCCAATGGGGTAAGAAAAATAATCTTGAATTTAGGACTAAGAAAAAGGTCAAACTTAATTCAAGTATTTTTTTCTTACCCCACTGGCAGATTTTTTCAGTAGCTCCTCGCTGCAGAACGCGAGGACCAAGGGCGGGGTTGGATCCAGATCCTCCCACTGCAATTTGATTGGTCGACGGATTCTGTTTTGTTGCTCTACCATTTCAAAAATTATTTTGAAAGACAAACTTTAGACAAGCTAAAGACAAACTTTATTCATTAACGTATTTTTAATAACATATTTTATTAGATTTAGGTTTAGGGTAAGGGTTTGGGTTAACATATATTTTACTGTGATCATTACTTACAGGCATAAAAAATTATGAATATCTCGACTACATTATTAATCAAATGTATACTTACATTGTAAGAGCAAATGTTAGCGAATTAATTAATCCAAATTGCGATAAATTATATAAAGTGGGAAGAGTTGGATCTGCAGTGAGGACCATCTCGATTTTTTTGCTTGTTTTAAAGGTGCTGTGTGTAGTTTTTGGAGGCTCTATATATGCAATATAATATACATAACTATGTGTTCAGAGGGGTATAAAGACCTTACATAATGAAGCGTTATGTCTTTATCTACATACACCACGGGCTCACCTTACATAGAATTCTCCATGTTGTTCCTACAGTATCCCTAAACGGACAAACCTCTCTACAGAGCGCGTTTCATAAATACGCTATCTCTTTTGGGAAATAAGCGAAAACGTGATGACATCTTAATCCTCTCACAGCCTCCGTAGTGCTTGGGGGAGGGGTGGAGTGAACAGCTTATCAAGAAAATGCCTCTTGATGTGTCCACATGGCCACATGCTCCGACTAATATTTCGTATTTAACACAAAAAATGCTATGCAGACTTTTGTAATGTTATTTACTGCTATTTAAATGAACTGAAATGAAAGAGAATCAGGGTGAATATATATTCATTATTTGCTTTCAATTAAAATAAAGATTATTTTGGGAAGATTGTACTAAATGATCAGCATTGTTGGCACAAACCTGCCACAAAGTCACCAATATGACTTTGTATTTCCCATGAACCATTAACTAATTCAAACAAACCTTTCTGATATGTGCCTAAAAGACTAGTTGAATGTAATGCTAGCATCCTGTAAAAGGGGAAATATTTAATCTATTACCATGTGAAGCTGAAGAAAATAGATATCATAGCAGTCACAGCTGACGTTTTTGTCTCTATTTTTCGATTCAGACACATAATCATCTATTAGATTAAATATGCTCTAGGGACCAACTAAATGCCGGCAGGTCACACAATATAACTTTGTAAAAAAAGGATGCTGTAGAGTTATCCTGAATTGGCAAATATCATTTTTACTCTTCCTTTTGTTAGATTCTGAAAGATCTGTCTTTCCCCTGTAAGGTTGAAGACTAATTTGCCTATAGACAGAGAACAACAGACTCATTTAGCCATACATTACTACACCATACATAAATACTTAAGAAAAACAACCGCTGTTGTCTATAACAACCGCAACAGTGATCTGTTCAATATCAACGGTGTTCAACAACACTGTTATTAACATCAACAAGAAAAACACCATCCTACTAATTTATCCAAAAAGTTTCATATTTTAAATGAAACAGATCAATAGCTGTTTTAACATGTCAATTTAGAGCTGCTTATAAATTTTTTTCAATGGTTTTAATCAGCATAATGTTCTTTATTTTATTAAGTCTGTACCGAATATAAAGTATTGATCAAGAAAAATGCCATTTATTTGTGGAGATGTTTGTCTTCAAAAGCACTTTCTCACAAACACAGACTCACCTAAACAGTATTTCATCTCGCAAATAACTAAACGGCCTTGTCCAAGTGAGTTACTTTGATGTCCAAGGTGACCTATGTCTTTATATGATTCAGACAGGCTCATGACCGCCCCTTATGTGATATGCATGCTTTGTGTGCTGAGTCTCTAGTCTACACTATGCCAGTCTATGTTGCATTACACGTCACAAATGTGTGGACTTTGAGGAGGACTACAGGGACTGAAGGTGGCATTTGGTACAGGGCCAATATGGATTTCTCCTCCTCGTAAAGTGATGACATTTTTATATTAACCTTTTCTATTGACATAAATTTGGTTATTAATGAATAAAAACAGTCAGTAAATAAGAACCGGACAAACAGATTTAGCTGAAAAATAAAACTACTAGTCTTGATGAATAATACGAAAGAAAGCGTATCAACGTTTTTTTAAAAACATCTGCTATATGTGGTGTCATCTTTGCATCCCTATGTAATGTGTTCTGTTTTACATATTCATCTCCATTGCACTCCCATCAGCTAATCAGATTGTTGGCTTTTGCAGTTCAGATCAGCAGTAAATCTGCCCTTTGGTGAAGTTTGCCTTGTCCGAGCAACATGGTGGGACATCCGCAGCATCTCAATGAGACAGCTATATCAGATGACAGGTTCGAGCAAACAAGAGCTAACAGTGTAAACTACACCAATTTCTGTCTCATACGTATTACATGAAATGCATTTCTGATGATTTGGGTGATGACTTTACAGCTTCTCTTGCATTGATGGAGGTGTCAAGGTCAGCGGCACTGGTAGTTCCATTTAGCCGTGTTTGCAGTTCTTATCAATCTTTACTTAAAGAGACTTTTCTCTTGAATGTCATTCAGACTCCAGCCTTTGCTGTAATTCACATCTTAGATTGTGTTCCCGTGAAACATGACTTACTATCTCAACTGCTGAGATTAAAAGTCATGGTTTGCTGAAATACTCATTGTTACCGACTCCCGGCATTGTTATAAAAGACTGCAAGTGTTGTGTTTCTCGCAGGCATGAATGTATTCATATAATAGATCTTATAACAGGTTTACATGTCTGTGTTTATGCAAATGCATAAATTTAACAAGCAGCAGGGGCCTTCCATCTGGGAGCTATCCCATCACCCCCCACAACTCTAGCCAGCCAGAGGGCCTTGAATTGCTTAATAAACTGATGATACAGCATGTTCCTAAATGAAAATCCTTTCACATAGAGGTTCTTTAACATGCCCCCAGGTGGTATTTAACACGACTGGAAATGAACATTACAAATATTTATGAAATAATTTATTTAATTTTCTGTGTTATGTTTTGTATTTTTGAACTGGACTCTAATAAGCACATATCACAGTTATGTAAGCCACTTACAATGGAAGCAAACTGTGATGCTTGCAATTTTTTAAAGCACTAACATGAATTATTCATACAATTTTATACTATTTGAGCTGTAAAGTTGTCTAAATCGACCTTTTAGAGCGAATATATTTCGAGGGGGGTGAACCTGTAATTTCTGTGGGTTTAATTCTGAGTTTAATGTATTCAGTTCTTTGCACATAGTTGCATCACAACTCTGCTGGATCACTGGATATATATCACTGGATGTATCATGTTAACGTTACCAGGTTACATCATCATGCATGGTAATAAAGTTGAAAGACTAGATATAACTTTACGCAGACATGCCCAGTACGCAATTTGATGAACAAGTATCTTGCCAAAACCTACAGTTTGATGTTGAATTCTTGTGGCTAAACCTTTGGTTGGTTGGTGTACTTCCAATAAATTGTATGTGTGTACTGTAACTATAAAGATGTGTGTTTAAAGCTGTAAATATGAAAGGGAATCCTGCTGTGAAATGGTATTTGAATGTTATGATCTGATCAATGAGGTTTTTGGAATAATTGGATTGCTTTATTGATGTTATTATTTTTAGGTTTATAAGAGGGGTTATGTGACTCCTACCTGGCTGGTTCAGAATCAATGCCATAAAGTGGGTAAGGTTTCATGGGCCACACATTCAGTCTTCATGCCTGTCAGATTGTTTCTAAACCGAGAACCTTGTGATCTCTCGAAGGCTCGCAATCTCCACTCAGAAACACCAGATAACAACATGCTTTTATCACCCTTGAAACGCTGCTGAATAAAACACACAGCAGGAGACCATCTAAAACCCAAATCCCTCCATATCTCCAAATCAAATTCACTTGCTGACTTTGCCAACTAGAGCACCAATGTTGATCTGCTCAGTTCCCTGTTGATAGCATCAAATGTCTCAGATCCAGCTAAAACAATTTCAGCTTACATCTAAGCTTTGTCTTGAAGCCATAAAAGACATTCAATCACCTGAGAACCGTTGTTCTCTTTTAGCATCGAGAGCTGATCCTCATCCTTGCAGTACTTCCTTCTTGGAGAAAAAGAGAAGTCTTTAAATAGCAGCACTGCAGTTACTTTGTCCTCTCTCAATGAAATAAGAATCATGAACTTTGCCCTCTGTCAGTGGAGTTTAAGCAGGGCTCAACAATGAGGACGGCCTGGAGCAAGGGTGAGACTGATGGAAATTGTCACCTGCTCTATCGTCACTAAAGCCTAAATTTGAGGATCACACATTTGTTGATGTTTAGATTCAAGGCATATAAATGACTTGAAAATGTATAGCTTATATAAATATGAATATATAAAATAAAATAGCTTATACAAATATATTTATAGCAAATTTTTTGAAGCAATTATTTTTTATATTTAAAACAGGTATTTAATCAAATATAATGTTAATAAATTATATATATATACTGTATATACACACGACTGGAAATGCACAATACTTTTAAGCACTAACATGAATTATTAATTACAATTTTATCTACTATTTGAGCTGTAAAGTTGTCTAAATCGACCTTTTTGAGGAAATATATTTCGAGGGAGGTGAACCTGTAATTTATGTGGGTTTAATTCTGAGTTTGTTTAATGATTTCAGTTCTTTGCACATAGTTGCATCACGATTCTGCTATCACTGGATGGAAATTACGACAACGACTTAAGAATAATATGCATGTTTGAAGTTGTTTTGTTGAAATTATAGCTTTTATAAATATGAATGTAAATAATACATATATTTTATTTAGTGCATGTATGTAAATATGTGTTATGTTATATATTTGTTATGTGTGTGCATTTATATATACATATAAATGTACATGTCACACACATATAAACAAAAACATTCAGTTTGGAAGCACGAATTTTGGTATAATTTAATATAATATTTAGATATATTATTATATTATATATTTGGTAGAGCAGCTAAAAATATACCAAAAGTACCAAAAAGAGCTGTTAACCATATTTGTGAACTGCAGACAGGCAGATAAAAAGATAAAAGTCTGTGACAGCAGGCCACTCGATCTCATCACCACAACATTGACAGAACTATGCTCTTGACATGTTCTATACTGTACATGACATTGGAATCAACATAATAAATACACCACTGCGAGTGGGAAAGCAGGTGGCAGATCTTTATTGTGCTCCACTAACTTTCTATATGATAGATGGAAGAGCGTGTGCTGGAGATATAACTGCATGTGGGTGGAACAGTTGGAGCAGTGCTGGGATGGAGAGAGGCATGTGATGAGATAATGCGGCTACACTGTTGATCTCACTGTCACACTTTCACCGAGAAAAGTGGAAAGGTTGCTGACAGAGGCACTGAAATGTTCAGCGGACAAAAATAAAACCTAATAAAGCTAACAAACACAGACACACAAACACACATGCAAACAGACATGTTGGTAAACACAAGCGAACACAGACAGATGCAAAATCTCACAGTATAATCTATATTACTAAATAAATACCAATAATTTCCAGGTTTTAAGAAATACGTAGACTTGGAATGAAGTGGTATATGAGCACCATCTGGTTTAATTTAAAGAGACAGTCAGCTGTCAGCTCAGGGGGAACGCGACTAGTGAGGAACTGTTAATTAGACAATGGAGCGCAGCATATTTATCACTTTTGCCCACCCGCTCTCATTCCATCTTTCGCTCCCCTCCTCTCAGTTTGTAAAGCATGCTACATCGGTTAAATTATTCACAGCAGACAGATTACAAATATACCTGCTTGGAGGTTGGATATCAACACCATTCATTTGCAGTGAAAGCCACCTATCAATTTAAGGAGCAAATATGCCATACAGAGGGTTGAAATGATCAGACAGAGAGAGACTGTGGAAAAAAATGATTTTTTCAAATGCCTCCATAAGCAGAGTGAGTTCATCAGATACACCGTGTAGGCTGTCGAAACTGACACATCTCGCTGGAGAGTTGAACAGGCCTGGTGTCTTGGCTTACTGGCTAACATGCCTGCCTTCTTGGCAGGATTCTTCTCAGTGCCTGTTCTGATAATCATGAATTCAATTTTCTCCAAGAGCAAGGTGCAATTTACTATGCTCACACACTGTTTTTTTACTTAGGGCTTCTGTTTCTGTTCACTAATAGTGTGACTGCTGAATGCAGGTTCTCCAAGGTCATAAACTGCAATCCTCAACTAATATTTTATTGTAACATTTAAAAATAGGAATGTAACACTAATATTCTTTGATATTACAAAATCGAATTGTATATAATAGGTCTTTTTAAGAAAATGGTTATTGAAAAACATGTAAACAAGATTTTTTCCCCCAAATGTGTGCAACACAACCTACCAATCAGCTCTGACTGCAACAATAAACTTACTTGAATAACCTATACACTAAAATGATGAAACATAATTTTTGAAGTCATTCCTTATGATAAGTCCATTCATATTATCATGTCTACTCTATGCAAGCATTTGAACACAAATAAGCACATTTACAATTAAAACCAACATTACTAGACGGTCACGGTGGCAAAAAATAGAGACATTATAATTGCCAAGGTGTTACCAAGTAACATTTACGCTCTAATAGCACGAAGTAATGAGAGTGTGAAACCACCTGCGCTTCAAGAAATAAATACTGCTGCCACTTAAACAGTGTTACGAATGATGCACATTTCTTTTTAATATAAACTAGCATCACATGTGATAGTTTTAAAGTATTACAATGAAAATGTTGCGTTTATATCCACAACTCAAACTGCTGCATTCTATAATTCAAACTTTCCTACCTCAAAACAGCATTTGTCAGCCAATCTTGTCCTTAAAAGAGAAGAATACCAACAGAATAAAGACTCTTCGTTTGTTAATTCAAGGTTCAAAGCTTCTATCCCGGACGAGTGTTTGGTCTCGCGCTGTGAAGCTGCAGCAAACGTAGCGCGTGGCTGTATACTCTGTGAGCGCGCGCGGGGAGAAACTCATATCTCAGTGAGCCGCGGCGACCCGACTGGAGTCCTTTACATTACTCGATGCTCCATCACTCCCCCTGTAACCAGGTAACCGCTCTTCCGCAAGCACACGCCGAGGGAAGGTAGGCGTTGATATAAATCACTCCGGTGCCCGTCAGCTTATATGTGTGCGCATGGCTGTAAGGTACTGAAGTGCACGGCGTATTTGCACTACCACAAAAATCATTATAAGACCGCCAGAATGACTGGTGTATGTTCACGTGTCGTGGGGGATGCTTTGTCCCTCAGATAGAGGGGAGCTTTTAAAATCCATCTAAGGTGAGCAATTCAGAATAGACAGTGTCTGGATATAGTTTGTTCCAGAGGGTTCTCTCTCGAGAAAAGCTTCAGGGAACGGCTTAACAACATTGGTTTACACTAGAATGGATACATTTTAAAGGGATAGTTCACCCAAAAATGAAAATTCTGTACTCACCCTCTTGTTGTTTCAAACCTGTATGTATTTCTTCTGCAGAACAAAAAATATATTTTGAAGAATTTTGGTAAACGAACCACGGCGGTACTCATTGACTTGCATTGGTTTTGTGTCCATACAATAGAAGCGACCGCTGTTGTTTAGTGGGTACTAACATTTTTCATATCTTTTCTGTGTTTTGCAGAAGGATGAGTAAATGATGACTGAATTTTCATTTTTGGGTGAACTATTACCTTAAAACATGCCTCATTTTAAGTAACCGTAGTAAATCCATAGTAACCACAAATTTACAATGATCTCACTACCATATAGGTTACCCATGATATTTTTTAGAATATGACTATGGTCATATAATTGGTAGTCCACAAATCAGCAAAAAAAAATTCATAAGGGATTATTTCATGTCCCCCCATTAGTTTTGTCTCTGCATTGCTTACCGATACACAGAGACTAGGTGCATTTGAGGAAAAAGCCTAACTGCTAGTAATAATTATCTGAGAGGCCAAGATTTGTTAGAGCCTGGTTATGTTTTATATAGATGAACAATTACAGTGTGCTTACGTAATACAGCAACATTTAAAGAACTGATTAAAATGTAACCTTGAATTCTTTGAGAGTATTGAGTCAGATAATTCAGCAGTGATGTCTGCTAGAAGCTACATAATAAGATATTTGGGCTCAGACTGAAAAGAGCCAAGCTGTGATAGCTGGCAGAGACGTTTTGTGTCAGCAGCATCACTTGAAGATGGGCATAAGACAGTAAATGGAAGGTCTTATTTATCTAAAAGGCAAATATAAAGGATCATACCATTTAATGCATATAAGAAATGGCTGGTCAGAAACCTTTAAATGCGTTTTGTGGGTTTTCGCAACCAATTCTTCATTTGACAACAAAATACTCAACTCACATTTGCGCTAGTTTTCTGGATTTTTATGGAGTATGATTATTTTTTATATCTTTAATCAGGGTTGCATGATATTGAAGAAAAATGCCATATGCAATAATTACTACAATATGCCATTTCAGTTTGTAAAATCTATTTATATTATATTAAATATAGTACATATAACATGGTTTCTAATAGCAAAGGCACACCATAGTGCAGCCTTAAATGTTTTCTCTTGAAACATGCAGACGTATTGTGTAGTTGCTCTTCCCACGTGGGTGCATGAGAAGATTGCTGCTGTTTCTTCATAACTGAGCTATAAACCCAGCCCCAATCTAATGTTCTGCCATCAAGATTATGTCATTGGTTGCAGGAAATCAATAGCTCATTACTTGCACTTGACTCAAAGATCAGAGCCTTGTTTATTTGCAGCATCTATGGCATTTCAAAACTGTTAAAGCTGTAGCAGCAAATCCCACCGGTGCTATCTGAGATCCATCAAAACCCGAAGCCACTATAAACATTCGTTCAGTTCTTAAACCAGCCATACCAATTACACCATGCTTTCTTTCTCATAGAAAAATGAGCTTCATTAGTGGCTAGACATGATCATTTTTCATATCCGAGTGATAGTTCAGACATAGTCCGGCTGACCAGCTGGGTTTGTAGGCCCGCTCCCATGATGTGCTAAAGGTCATTGCTGAGGTGCACTGGCTGGTTTTGTTCCTGCATCATTAAGCCAGCATGTGGCTCGAAAATGTCAACAGGTAAAACCCCCCAAGCTTTTCACTATATGCTTCAGAGCATCATTTGTGTTAAATCATCTCTTACTTTCCCATTCTCTGGCCGGCAAGCATCAGATATGCCAATTATCAGACTGGAAGTTAGACAATATCAAAATTGGTTAAGTGTTAGATTGATTGACAGGTTCATGTGATCTAAAAACAGAGTCACACTTGGTTGTCATATCTTCATTATATAAGTGTCATGCTGCATTTGCCTCCAGGCTATATGATGACATGCCAGTTCAATGCCGATGACAGTTCAGTCACTAAATATACAGGCAAATTAGTGTTAATTGGGGTTTTAAGCCAAGTTTTAATAACTAATAACATATTTTAATGCATTTTTAGCGAAAATCATCCAATATTGTTATCTACAGCAAGAGGAGGCAATCAATAAGATGCAACAATAAGGCAACTAGATGTTTTAAATGTGGGACGGCACTTCCTACATTTCCATATTGAGTGCTTTAAAGTGGTTTGTTGTTTCCTACTTATACTGTCTCTGATATTATTAGGGTCATGACCTCAATGTGCTGGCATATATTTGTTTTCCACCAGATGTCAGCAATAATAATTAGTCAATTCACAGTATTTAAATTTACATATTGATTAACGTTATGTCTAAATATACCTAAAATATAAGTTAATATGCAATTTCTATTTGCTGGTACATACACTGAGAAAAGCTTATAAAATTGTGCAACAGAAGAGGGAATTTTGTGTTATAGCTTGTGGAGTCTTAAATTGGCAGCAGTTTTTGTGATTGTCCACCTAATTCAATGTGTAGTTAAAACCTTTGAATCAAATCTAACCAGATTTTACATGTTAAATGTACATGTGTATAGACGGTTTCATCGGACGCACGCACCTGGCCTGGAGTTAACTTCCGGTCTGTTTTTGTTGTCTGGCTAGTGGCTAATAATATAACTATTTATATTGTATTTGATTCATATTAATATTAATTTAAATTAAGTTTATTTATTAAGGCTATTTAAGTTTGGACCAGAAAAAGTATGCATGTGCAGTAACGTTTATGTTGTTGCTTTGAACCCGTCCACTTCGGAAGGCATAAACAAAGCTGGTCCGACACTAGTCCAGAAGAACTTTCCGTTTCATATTTTTAAAAACAATAATACAAATGTAAAAATGTATAAAAAAGTAAAGTGTAGTTCGACTACATGGCAAAGTCTGTTTTTAATGGGCAATGAAATTGTAAAAATACAACAGAACAACACTTCATTCAAGCTCTGACGTATGAAATTTGATGTTGATAGATTGCCTTTTTTATCAAAATCGATTCTTTCATTCTCTGCAGTTGCAGTGCAAGTGGAAAGCTGGAAATAAGAGTGGGAGCTAACAATGAGAGATCAGTCGCATGCCATCAGACTCTGTCAATTTACGTAGCGTATCCATCGAGCTTACTCCCCAGAAGCCTTCTCATTTGTTCCTTTCTGCTCAAAACAATCACACAGATTTATATTCGGCTGGTGTTTTTGCTGAGATTACTCTCTAGCCTCATCACATTCTGAGTGACCTGAAGGATTCTGAAGATCACACAATACCTCACGAGATATCTAAACACAGCTCGGCCTCTAAAAGTCTGTTTGCGTCCACACACGCCAGCACATAATTTATAGCCTCTTGGATGGCTGCGTGGAAGCTGAACTCTCTTGACTCCACTTGATTGTGTTTGTGTTCATTTCTTTCCCTCCCTCATCCTCTTTTTATATATCAGATTTCATTCTTTGGTCATTGCACTGACCCCCATCGCTGACTCTTAAAGTCTGCATGATGTGTGAGTCATAGCAATTTCACTGTGATTTACTGAAATAAATACTTTGATGCACACAGAAAGCAGAAAAATATTTTCTACCTTAAGGTGTTTATTTAAGTATCCAGCAATCCTGCAATGTTCTCCTGTTATGGTAAGCGATATCGGTTATTATCTTGATCTAGTGTTACCCAAAAATAAAAATTCTGTCATCATTTATTCACACTCAAAATGGGTATTTGACTCTTTTTCAAAGGAACATGCATTTTTTAACAAAAAACAAGAGTTTACAACAGATACAAATTCTGTCCATTTACTCACCATCACCCCTGATTTTTTTCATCCGAAAAATAATAGTACATTAACTACTTTAAAGTTGAAGAAAGTGTGTGTGACTCACTGCTCATTTTTAAAGTACCACAATCTTAAGCAGCCTGATGCTTTAGCAATTTCAAAGTAGAATCAAGCCATTGGCAATGTCACCCCACATATTTTCCACTGGCAAGTAAACTTTAATGGTCACTGTATTTAGTGCCTAATTAAAAAAGTAAAAGTCTATTTAATCTTATTGCTGCCTAGGCAAAACAATTACGCCATAAACATATTTTAATTGAATAAGCATTGACTTGATTGTCTTAGCTATGCAGGCAATAAATAAATATATAAAAGACACATTTAAATTTTACAATCTACTGTATAGCTTTACCTATACACTATTATACAAAACATGTAACGTGGCATCATGAGGTCGAGGTGTCATGGCTACTGGCATGATTTTATTGTGAAAGTATCAGGATGTTTTTCTCTTGAGCAAACCATTCAGCAAACACTTTTATGTAAACTAATTCTTTGAATAATTTGACTTTAATTAAACTAGTTCATCTAGATGATACCACGTAAAGCAAACTGAAGTTAACTGACTTTGATTTCTACAATGTATACTCTGCAAAAAACAAGATCACCCATAATGCTGAGGCAGAGATGAAGGATGGTGCACATCAAGACTTGCAGTAAATGGCAGCGCTTTGATGTTTGCTCATCACAGTTCTATTGAAGTCAACGTTTGGCATGTTGTCATGTCACTAAGTCCACACGGCTAATAGAAGAGGCAAGGGTATAGATAATATGAATGAGTATCATCCTAACAAGAGATTATTTAACGCTTGTTACACTGTCAGCAATGTAATAAGTAATGTGAAGAGGCAAACAAACAGCGGTTATCACATTTTTTGTCAGGCACTTTATCAAAGGGTTAATTGAAACATTGATTGAAAACTCCGATGTACAGTATACAGCACGAATGTACAGTATAGATGGTTTCATCTGACACACACACCCGGCCTGAAATGAACTTACGGACTGTGTTTGTTGATCGGTCTGGCTATTGTCTAATAAATCATATTTTATTTTATTTATCTTAATATTTATATTTTATTGTATAAGAATTGTATTAAATAAACATTTTGTAGGATTGTATTGTATATTAATTTGATTAAATAAACAGTTTGTTCTACTGGTAACCCAAAATAATACTGGCTAGACTTTTAATCTGATAGCTAATGTCATTTGTTATTTCTTTTGCTTGTTATCAGAAACAATCTGCAGGGACTCTATTCTTTGTGGATGTGTACCGCAAGTTAAGTTTGGGCCAGAAAAGTGCACAAGCGCAGTAACGTTTGTTTATGTTGTAGCTTTGAAACCTATAGTCAATGTAAATACAGCAGCTGCAATTTTTTTAAAAGAATCAAAAGAGAGAAAGAAATCAAGAGTTGTACAGTTTATTTTTGCCATTTCTTAAAAATAACTATGCATGTATTAAATGTGAATGTGTTTCACAGATGTAAATATACTTGTAAAGTACTTGTGCCGCTTTGGTCTAGAAACTTGTACACATGTAATTCTAGCAAAAATGTGATCCTTTCACACAATACATGTCTCCATCAAGAACTACAATAATACACAATAAATCAGTTATTATATATTTGATTAAATATTTTGTATTTTTTACACTTTAAAATATTATTTCATTGGTATCAATGTGGTGGATTCAGCTACAAAGAGAAGAAAGGCTTTTGTAATTTATTTAAGTTCCACCAACATCTCTTTTTGACTCCTTGTTTGGTTGTCGGAGAAAACCAGGATTTCTTTGGTACCTCTGTTAAACTGAAGAATCTGAAGGCAGAGAGAATAAAAGGTCAGTGTCTGTTCTACTTTTTGCATCTCTGCACATCCTCTTTTTTTTCTCAAAAAAAGAGGACATGAATCGAAATTACTGTCTTTAACTTCCACTGCAAAGTAGCATCAGAACAAAAGCCTTTCCCTGTAATTGAGGGGCCATCTGAAATTTTATGCATGCACTTCTCGCCTGAGTCGCTTCTCTCTGACTCTGTCTGTCTCGAGAGAGAAGAACTTCGAAATAACACACACTCACAAATGTACCATGTAGACTTAGAGCAGCAGACATCCCTTCTTCTTGACTTTGGTGGGTTGTGGGCAGAGTACAGCACGTATGGCTTCATCAAACACTGTCTTCAGACCTCGCTGAGTAAGAGCAGAACACTCCAGGTATTTTACGGCATCTGTTCCCACACAAACAAAAACATTTTTTTAGAAGGAACAAACAAGCTGAAAATAATTTCTTAACACTAATGTAGTGTTTTCATTATATATCAATATTGCTTATTTTTATATATGCCGAGTTGTTGTCAAGCATACTGAGGCATCTCTGCCTACATGAAGACCTTTTGAGTGGGATACTTGGTACCAGATGTCTGGGTGTATTAGGTGTGCACCAATCTGTCATATCTGTGTGTGTGTGTGTGTGTGTGTGTGTGTGTGTGTAGGAGGACTAGTCCATGTGTTCTCCCAAATGCTAGTACGAATCACACTGAGAACCTATTGCATTTGCATCTAAATCTGTAATTTTGTGTATTCAGAGACAATGTTGTAATTATATGCTACAATGATCTGCATTTGGATGTGCATTTGTTTCCTAAAAAATGATAATTCTATTCTTCTGCAGTAAGATTTTAAGAGTAAGGCAATTGTTTCGTTAATGCCTTACAGATAGAAGTTTGTTACACATGTTTACATCCAACAATATAAAAGTTCACCATCTTACCTATTTCTTTGGCCAATGCAAGACCCTGTGGGTAAGTGATTGGTGCCAGTTTTTTCTCCTTTAGCTTTTCAATGGTCTCCTTCTCGTCTCTCAGATCGAGCTTGGTGCCAACCAGAATAATTGGAGTGGAAGGGCAGTGGTGCCTCACCTCCGGGTACCACTAGATGGAGCAAAATATCAAACCAGTAAAGGTTATTTTGGTTCCTATAAAACTGTATTAAAGTGATAGTTCACCCTCTTGTTGTTTCAAACCTGTATAACTTTCTTTCTTCTGCGGAACACAAAAAAATATTTTGAAAAATGTTGTTTACTGACACCCATTCACTTGCATTGGTTTTGTGTCCATACAATAGAAGTGGAGGGATGCCAACGCTGTTCGGTTACCAAGTTTCTTCAAAATATCTCCCTTTTGTGTCTGCAGAAGAGATCATACATGTTTGAAATGACAAGAGAGTGAATAAATTATGACAGAATTTTCATTTTTGGGTGAAGTATCCCTTTAAAGGTTTTCTTTTACATTGCAAGTCTACATGCAAAAGTCTGGTATACATTTTTACATACTAACACAGGCTATTCAATTCTCGCTTTTCTCTTTTCAAAATAATGGTGATGTTCACTTAACACTTATAAATTGCATTTTGGTAATTCTGCTCAGTTTACATTGTTCAAATACATGCATAAAACCAGGTTTAAGTACAAAACACACTGTGTAAATGCAGTGCAACATTGCAGCATTGGAACTTTATGTCTATAACAGTTCTGAATGTGCCAATGCCTTTATATGTATTGATTTTTGTCTCATAAAAGCAGTAACTGAAAATTTGTTGAAGCACATACAAAGCATCTCAGAATGTGTGTAGACCATATAGGTGTTCTTTGCATAGCAGATAAAAGAGAGATGCTTTATGAAAACGCATGGTGCACAAGGACTTGGTGCTTTACAAAGACTGGCCTCTAAATGTGCCTTTTAATCTGACACTCACAAACATCATTGTTTCCAAACACACACACAAAGCAGTCTTTGGAGTCACATTAGAGCAAACCTTGAGCGGTCAATGTGCACAGAACTTGAACCTCAAGAGAATATCTAAGCCCACGAGAGTCCTTGCCATCCAAAGACACAGAATTTTAACATGGTTTAAAACACCGCAGTAGCCTTTCTTAAATAGATAATAAGAAGGTCAGTTACACACAACGAAGTGCAAGAAATTAAACACTATACTTATAGTTTAAAGAATGCTGATGAACTGAACACCAACGCGGTCCTGAGCTAACAGATCATTTAAAGATCACTTACAAAAGAGAAATAAACATCTTCTCTGGACAAAAGCAGCTCATGACTCAGGTGCTGAGTGCTTGTTATTCATCTGTTCCTTGATGATCCCACGTCTGATCTACTAAGGTTAATAGCTTACCTTCTCTTTTGTATGAAACTAAACATGTTTTTTTTTTTTTTTCGTTTCAAGTCTATTAATAAGACCCTTCAAAAGGGCTGACAGACACAAAATGGTGGCCTTTATCAGAGATCAGCATGTCTCCAGTGGCATTTACGAGCATTTTTGATAGGCGTGTAGGTGGGGCCCGATGCAGATTTCTGTGCCTCGCTTTCTAACGCAGTCAAAGCAAACCATTATCGCAGCGGCCCATTTTCGCGCGCCGGTAATGAGGAGTGATCTCTAAGCACTTAACTTCTTCATGACAGGTGATTGCTTCTGGAGCGTGGATGTTGTTAGCACGGGCCATGTTACTTCCCACTGCCCTCCTGCACCACCCCATCGACGTGCTTTCCTCCCCTCTTTAAATAGATTTTAATTTGTCTCCTCAACCTCGCACAATATATCAAGACTGCATTTGCATATGGCCAGTGTTACCATGGTTACTTCTTGAGAATATACTGTACAAATAATAAAGGAAAGGACCAGGAGGCGAGAGAAAGCTTTTCGAAGGTCTTTGATTGAGAGTAAAATTTGTAAATTGACATGGATTAAGCCTCAAAGGTTTCTGGAATTGTTGATATCAAAAACAATTTGCTTTTCATTCCATCTCTGTCTTAAATGTGCTGCATGAGCCCCCCCTGATAAGGTCTAGCATAATAGAACAACTCAAAGGAAACTTCATTCTTGCTCATTTATTTCAAGCCTTTGTTTTTTATCTTTAAAAATAAAATTCATGCCAGTAAAATATTACAAAGTCTGAACGTTTCTTTTATCAGTCCGAACCTTTTTTCCAATTATCTTTGCAATGTCTATGGCATTAGCTCTCACTGATGCAACTTTATATTACCAAGCTTGTTTCCGATTTTTTCCATACATTCATATTTTATTCACCATACATTTGCTATTACTCTACATAGCTAGACTTACGGTCTGATTGTGAACTTAGAAAGCAATAAAACTAATTTGGTTCCCTGACAACTGAACACGATCATCTGCTGAAAGCAAGCGTGTGAGCCAATCACATCATGCCTACCTATGCATTGTCATCTGTACTTTGATGTAAAGTCAGACCTTGTCCTCGAGAGTCCTTTCAAAGACTGAATTATGTCTGCTTGCATAAACAACACTCTTTTGATAAGATCGGGGACAAGTCATGTTTACGAGTTCATGCCGTGAACCTTGCATACGCATAAGAATTTAGCGTTTTGGTCCATCCTGATGAATTCTAATTGCAATCGATAACATGACAGTTTACTCAGATTAGACGACTTTGTATCGTTTCCAGGCGACATGCACATCTCCTGGAAATCCTGTGGAATTCAACCAATCAGATGATGGCAAGAAAGTGTGCTTTATGCATCAGACGTTCAGCCAAGGGTTTGTGGGCGTCACGTCTGAGGCTGAGTTCACCCAACTATCTGGATCTTTCTACATCACGAACAGTATCCCACTCAACCAATTTCTATCCCTCCTGCTCCTGATTTTTTTCAAGCACTACACTTTTTGACTTCTGACAGACCGGATCACTCTTCAAAAAGCTCTCTGTCAGGGTGAAACAGTAACAGTTTAAACGTGGTAACTTTAGCAGGACACTAAGTGGTGATCTCTCTTGTATCTACTGTACAGTCGCTCAAGGTTTTTGTGGGTGTGAGGCACATAAATAACTTTATAAATAGACTTGAGATTTTATTTCGAATGAATGTTTTAAATAGGGCTTTTGACTTGGAAAAGATGCTGCGTGTGGTAAATGCTTCCTGGGCCTCTATTACATTCTCTTTCAAAAGGGCTGAATGCCAGCGATAAAACTCAGCCTTCAGTTTGTGAATGTCTGAATGCTAACAAGGCCAAAGCATTTGTATAGTGACTGATGTTGACATCAAGTAGCCTTTATGACCTGTTCTCTTTTATAAATCTCAACGTACTGTATGCGTCAGTCAAGGATTAATGGACAGTGGCATCTAGTGTTTAGTGCAGAGCAACAGAGTATGTTCACTGCAGAGCAACAGAGTATGTTTAAGAACAACACAGGGACCTTCGCATAGCTCGAAAAGTATGCGTGACTGTGTTTGTATTCCGTAAATATCTACACAGAACTATGCATGAAGACTCACCTTGGCTCTGACGTTTTCAAAAGATGCTGGGCTCACCAGGGAGAAACAAATGAGAAACACATCCTGCAAAACACATCAAAGACCTTCATTTATCCATAAATAAATAAAAAAGGAAAACATGCACGTTGCTTAGAAACTTGTGCGCATGTGAGCTGTTTATGTAGCTTTGTTGGTAGAGCATTGCGATAGCAGTGCCAAGGATGTTGGTTTGTTCCCAGGGAATAAATAAAAAAATAAAGTGTGTACGTTGCTTTGGATGAAGCCCCTATATGTCACCTTGGACAACAAAAACCTTAAAGTCTTAAGGGTCAATTTTTTGAAATTTAGATTTTAACATCACCTGAAAAAATAAGCTTTCCATTGATGTATGGTTTATTAGGATAGGATATTTGGCCGAGATACAACTATTTGAAAATCTAGAATCTGAGGGTGCAAAAAAATCGAAATATTGAGAAAATCACCTTTAAATTTGTCTTTAAAAAAGTCCTTAGCATAGCATATTACTCACAAATATATATCATTTTGATATATTTATGGCAGGACATTTACAAAATATCTTCATAGAACATGATCTTTACTTAATATCCTAATAAAAAATCTATGATAAAATATAATTTTGACCCACACTATGTATTTTTGCCTATTACCACAAATGTGCCCGTGCTACTTAAGACCGGTTTTGTGATCCAGGTTCACATATGTGAGCGCATACCGTCTGCGGGTAGGACAGTGGTCGCAGTCTGTCGTAGTCTTCCTGTCCAGCTGTATCCCAGAGACCCAGGTTGACTGGTTTGCTATCCACCATTACATTTGCTGAGTAGTTATCAAACCTGAGAGAGGATTGTGTTTGTGAGTCATGTGCATAAACAACATAAAAATAAACCTCTAAACACTGTAGTACTCACACTGTGGGAATGTACTCCCCAGGGAATGCGTTAGTAGTGTAGCTGATGAGAAGACAGGTTTTTCCCACAGCTCTGAAACATATAAACAACAAACAGAAATGTAGTCATCTCTTAGTACAGCGTGCTGAAAACAAACAACACAAATGTCCCTTTTGTCAAATACATGCTGCTAAATGACATCAAAGGGTACTAGGTGGTGTACTGTAACCGTCGTCATATGACAGGTACAACGGGTGTATTGTACATCCATTGTAAATCCACTCTTTTATTTTTTTACAGTAAATACACAGAACATTCTTGTGGTGTTTTAATGTTCAAAAACAAGGATTATACTTTGAATGTTTAAAACCTGACCACATAAAGTATTTTCATACATAAAAGGAAAGAAATTCTATATCCTCACAATTGTCTTAGAGCTGAAAATCGTTTTGAGCTAAACAAACTCGGCGATGTATTCCACTTGAAAATCCTATACATCAGTGCCGAGCGGTTTTTAATTCATGCACATTTGAATTTCTTGTATTAAAGGTGCTGTGCGTATAATATCCATAACTATGTCTTCAGAGGTGTATAAAGACCTAACATAATGAAGCGTTATGCTTGAGTTATTTCTATCTACATAAACCGCGGGTCCCCTTACATGGAATTTGTCATGTTAATTCTACAGTAGCCCTAAATGGACAAACTGCTCTACACAGCGTGTTTTGTAAATATGTTATCTCCTTCGGCAAAGAACACGATGACATCTTTGCCCTGTGTCAGCCACCGTAGTGCTTTAAAAGGGAGCGGTGGAGTGAGCCGTTGGTTGCAATTCACAACCTTACCACAAGATGCTGCTAAAATCTCCACACTGCTCCTTTAAAGCAACAGAAAAAGACTACTGGAAAACCCTCAAGGCAAAATAATTTGTATGTCTTTAAAAAGGCAGTCAGACAACTAGAAGCAAAATCTACTGTCACCCTGACATCACCGGGATGTCACATACAGTTCAGAGCTATGACAGCAAACAAAACAATTACACACAACACCAATGCGCATGTGTTTGTAGTATAAAAATAGAAGGATGACATTCAGTATGAAATGAGGACACTTGATAAGCATCAAAAAATACATAAACACGCTGAAAGTAGAGAGTAGGAAGGAAAGATTCCAGTACATGTTGCTGCATGCAGGCTGAGCGAATGTGGAATGCTGGGATTCAGGAGCCTGTGGCTACAATTCTCTTGCATCACACCGCAGCTCCAGCTCCCAAGAGCAAGACCAAAAACACAAACCTCAGGCTACACACGTTCAGTCACATCATAACCATCAGCTATCCTTACCACTATCATCCCTTTTGTTTCTATTATTTTCTAAAGTGCACTTACGTCCATGTAGAAACTATCAAATACACAACCACATGCCTCTCAACAAGAGTTCTCCAGACTTGTGTGCACTTGTGGGCTCTGGAGCACTGAGCAGTAAAAGCTCAAAGTTGCATTATCAGCCACGATTATATTCATAAAAAAACGAACGAATTTGCGATCTACACGAATTTCAGTACACACTCGAGGCAGTGCGCTAAAATCTTAATCAGAAAACTGCGGGAGATGACCGTTAAGAGGTGCTTTCTGAAGCTCTTTGAAGTTGTGTTGTGATTCGGATACAGAGAGAAAAATAGATGCGGGGAGAAAAGAGCGAAAGAGAGCTCAGTATGGGGCCTGGCATTGTCGTGACAGGATGACAGGAAGTAGGGCGGTGTCTGCCAGGAAGAGAGACAGCGAGCCTCTTTTTGAAGTGTGTCTTTGAAAGTGCTCCCCGGGTAGCTGAAACTTTCTTTCTCTTTTCTCCGTTTCATTACACTGGCATGTTCCCTGCAATTCTGTCAATTTTAAAGACAAATGGAAGGCTTTACGATAATGCATGTACGTCCGCTTGTACTGTATGTTACGGATCTGTGAAAGTCACATCAGTGAAACTGCAAGCCATCACTTCCACTTTAGTGAGGCTGACAGCTGCAGAATGCAAGAGACAGTCAATGTGGAAGGATGTTACATAAATGACAGTAAGGTAGAACATGTCTACCCGGAAGTCAAGGCAATGCGGAGAACAAGAGATACCATGTTGAATGCATGCTTCACCATAGCACACCTAGTGTATTCTAAAATACCCAAGTGTCAATGCATCTTTACCAACCAAGATGTCTTAAAGTAATAGAGGTCAGGCTTAAACACACAACCCTGCTGAACTGACGAAGAACGTTAAATGAAGAAATGTTATTCTTAAATCCAACAGGCTCAAATACCTCTACAGGTACATCACATTTTTGATGTTGAACCCAGGACTATGAGGAACTTATGCCGCTGAGTTACACTAGAGGAAGTTAACAGCATCGAAATGGAGAACTGTGCAGAAGGTTAAAACAGGATATCCTCTAAGAGAAAGCAACCATTCTCCCCGGGTATAAGTTAGAAGAGGCCAATGAATAATGTAATAAAAGTCTTATATCAGTAATACTCATCACTTTGAACCTACAGCCTACATGATTATACCTGTGCCAACTGTAGCATCATACTGCTTTCCTTCCGGTCCTGTAATTCATATGCATCGGCATTGATTTTATTTAGTTTCTGTCTCACAACATTATATAAAGCACTTGAGATGAAGTGACGTCGCCAAATGAAAACATCACATATACACTCATTTGAAAACCCCCCTCCCACTTTCTAAAAACAGCCTTTGACATTGAAGTGTGTTTCAGACTCACATGTTTCAACATCAAAGTCATCTCATCCTCCATCTTGAATCATCCCTGCCTGAGGATCAACATATGGTCTTGAAACACCTAAATTGTTTATCATGTTAAAGGGTTCAAATGACCAAACAGAAAGCACACAGACTTGATTTATTTTATCTTGATTTATTAGGTTGTAACTTTTTACTGGTTCTATATCGTAACTGTAAAACACACCGCAAGGGTGTCAATCCTGCTTTGACTGCGGATCAAGAAAGACGTGACAGTTGGATTATAACAGTTGAAAGAACGGGTTGGATTCCTAGCACTGATATGGTGAACGCTTTATGGAAATCCCATTTGGGTAACTAGAAACAACCCAGGTGTTTACTATGTCTTCTGAAAGATGTGATATGATGACATTGTCAGCATTCTTTTGTCTCTAACAGAATAAAGAAACTATGCAGTATAAAAACGTCCTCCACAGAAACATGACCCGTGCGCTCTTTTCTTTTTCGATGAAAATCAGTTGCCATGCACTGAACTTCCTGCAATCTCAAAAACTCACTACAATAAAGACAGAATGTGTTCAGTGTTTTTGTATGAACTTGCTCGTAAAGATAAGCTGAATGACAAGACCGTGAATATCTGAGCAACCCATAATCTGTCTGTCAGCCAAACGGTGCACATCTCTGTCATTTTTGCCAAACATAAATGGAAATTCACAAAACCTGTTTAAAGCGACTATGGAGAAGCTCAGCATTTTGTTTATATGATAGCCTACTAGAAATAAAGAAATAAGGAAATTAGCTGGTTTCGAGATCGCTGAGTTTAATACTAGGCTATAGGCTATATAAAGTGTACAACATTAACAAATAAGGAAACTAAAAACTAACTAAGCAGCCTTAGTAAATACAACAGTTAGCCTTTAAATGGACACATGATTAAGTACTCTAAACAACCAAGACAAAACAGTAAACAAACAATACCTTTGAAGTTAAATGATGATAAACAGATCAAAATGTATCAAAAAGAAATGTATTCAAGAATCTCCTCACTCACCCATCTCCGACCACAACACACTTGATCGCTTGCATTTTACGCTACTTTTTAGAGAAACTTTTGTCGGCTGTCGCTGTAAAACAACTGTTAAGGAACTAAGTTGTAATACAGGAAACAGATTTGCTTCTTCAGTATGTCAGTATCTCTCTATCACTCCCTCACTCACTTTGCGCTCTTTCCTTCTTTGCGCACACGCTAGTGTGGTTGTGACAATTTTAAACGCGTCTGTGTCGATCTCTATGAGGAAGTGTTTAACTTTCCTCTGAGGCATCCACGAGCTCTTTATCAAAACTGCAATGCACTATAAATGCCACGCGAGGGCGTGATTGTGTAACAATTATTGAACATATTAAAGCTAACAAACTATTTTGTTCAAAGCGTGGAAAAACTGTTGCTGTATAACGTTAGCAGCTCAAAGATCACACACACTGATTAAATGTATAAACTGAATTAGTTTCACTTTTTCTTTTTTTTTTTTACAAAACAGTGAGTTTGAATTCTTTAAATGGTCATACTAGTAATAAAAGTTATAGCGAAGTCTCGTTAATCGGTGTGATGCTGGGAGCAGAAGTTAGACTGAGGAGACAGGAAGAGCTCGGCTGTCATTCATGGTTGTGACGTCAGTCCTCTCGTCAAGGACTCTGATCTTCTCTCCGTCAGTCCCATTGAGATTTTTACTGCCTGACAGCGACTGCTTGTTTACTGATTTACAGTTACACATATGAAGGTAAGGTTTTTTTTTAACCATTTTCTTAGTTTTGACAAGACATGATGCATTTGTAGTTTTTTTCTACGTGTAAGCTACACTTTTACAGGCTTTTCTATAGGCTACCTTTGCAACTTCTTACCTGTCTTATCAGTCTTACTTTTTATTAATTTAGCTGATTTTTTTGCGCAGTATGATTTTTCTGATGGACTCTTTTTATTTGATTTATTATTGTTTTGCTGTGTTGCATATGTAAGCAGACAAAGTGCACAACATCAAAAATCATAATATGTGTCGACTTTATTAGGCTACTAATAATGTAATATAACAATAGCAACACATGCTGCGCGTTTTTCCGGGGACCTTTAATTCCACATTTAACATTTGATATTTGTAATATCTGACCCTGATCTTTCTGTTTTACCTCAGCATCCCTCTAACGCAGTCAGCATGGGATCCCAAAGAAAGGACAGTTTTCTCTGGGGAAAAGGTAGGCTGTGTTTTTTGCTTTATCATTTGCGGTTCTGATGCTGCAAGTTCGGTTTGAGCTCAGTATTGTTGGACCCGTGTAATAGGCTAATATAATCTAAACTTCTGTACTAAATGAATATGTATTAATCTATTAAGCTTTGAAACATCAGCAGTCAAAATGATGGACTGCAGTAATCGTAGCCCATATTGCCGTGGGCTTTGTTTGATGTCAGACAGGATTCGAGTCGATTCCTGGTCTTTCTCTCCTCCAGTCTAATAAATTACAAATAATCATGTAGCTGTAAGTAAAGACATCAAATTCAACTAATGTCCAATTTCCACTGGTTATTAAACAACTCATTGGACTTTAATGCAAATATTTTGAGATTTTAAGAAATGCTATGTTTTGTGATGTCATAGGCTACTGAACCAAGAACAGACAAAAATACATTATACTGGACCAGTTCTCCAAAACACAAATTGCAGGGATAAATTTGGATAGTGTTTACACTTTGGCTATTACTCGCCTGTTTAGTTCTTCTTAATGGTAATCTGGGATGTGATTTGAGATTATTGCTTAATGGTGATGTATTTCTGTTCTTATGTCATATCTTTAGCACCTTCGACCTTCACTCCAATAGAAAAGAAGCAGATTGAAGTCAATGATCACAAGCATGTGATTCTTGATGATATTCAGGTATAAGCTGTTACAGTCAAATTCAACATAAAATGCTTCCTTATGCTGATTTTAATAAGTTAAACCAAAATTTGTGACTAATAAGTCATGCAAAACTAATGTCTAGGGAGAATTTTACAGTGTCTGCATGCTGTAAGTAATTTTTTCTAAACTTGACAGAAACTCAGGCTGGAGATCGAAAACATGATGACAGAACTTCAAACAATGGAAGCTGATGAAGAGAAGTGAGTATTCACCGCTGTCATTTGGTCCCGAGTTACCATGGTAACAAGAGAAAGTATCGATATATTTCGCAGCTGGGTTTTCAATTCCCTGCAGAACATTTAGTTGTTTCCTCATTGTTTTTATTTGTATAATCATTGGCTACTTTCATAATGATCACATCAGAAATATGGCACCAAGGTTGTTTGGCATAGCTGTCTAGATTAATGTTAAAATACAAAAAGTGATGACTGGACCGACTATAAAGAACGCACAGTGAAGTATCTGTGATCAAACGACACACTTACACGTACTAATGGCACCTAGCCTATTATAACATATTAACACTAATATGTCTAAAATAAATATATAGTGTGATTCACACCTGAGGGCCCTTACTGTCAACTGCATCTTATAATGTGTATTTCATAGAAGAAAACAAATTGATGTGGCTCATAAACACTTGATCAGAGTCAAAATTGCCGTGTGTGCATGCAGGACATTTTGCATGCACGGTTGCATCTGCAGCATGTTCATAGGATGTAATTCTAGCATGAATGCAGTTAAAGGTTGGAGTCTCAGAGTAGCACACCGGCAAAGTGCGTGGGCTCTGTTTCCTGCTTCTTGGTTTGAATTTTACGAGAAGAGGTGTAGCCCTAGATGTCACATTGCTAGCTCTACACTACAGAAAATGATGAGACGGGTTATATATGTCAACCATAACCCCACTCATCTGTTTGTGTATCAACACCAGGAATCAAGATTCAAACACACTGGATACGTTTTGATGATTGTATGTCACCAATTATTAATACCAATTACTTTCCCCTAGTAAAAATGTGATGAAGAACAAGAGGATCCAATGTGGAAAGAAGAAGTTTAATATGGACCCAAAGAAGGTACCACATGCTGCTTTATTTGTCTGTAAGATTAAGCGAAAAAAGCAAACAATGTAACACTGTAATGCATGTAAAGACACGGCTTGGGGATTGAGCTAAAGTAGGCCAGAGGAAGAGTGGGTGGAGAAAGACACAGAATGAAGATAGAACCACATCCTGTGTTTTCAGCAGAACATGCAGCCACATATATCATTTTCTCAGTAGTCACAGGTCACTGTATTTATAAAGAACTATTGCTTCACCAGTCCAGTGTAAACAATTTATCATAATGAAATTTTAACATTTTTCAATAAAAGTAGAAAACTCAAAGGTTCAATGAACAATCTATACTATTACACAAAGAGATATTCATCTCCTTCTTGGCCTTGCATTATCAACGTCTCATTTGCTTTTCTTCAATGAATGTTTGGTTTGCAGTGGTCTGTGGTATAATACAATTGGGTTTCTACATTAAGGTTGATTCTGTGTTTGTTTCCAGGGTATTCAGTATCTAGTAGATAATGACCTATTGGAATGGAAACCAGATGCTGTGTCAGAATTCCTCTACAAAGAGGAAGGCCTCAATAAAACAGCTATCGGCAACCTTTTAGGGGAAAGGTATGAGGATGATACAGCATTATGGAGAATACACATTGGCTTTTTACTCTGATCTTCAAAATACCAAAAGAAATGTTTGCTTCTGTCCACAGGGAGGAGATCCATCTTCAGATCCTGCAAGCTTTCGTTGACCTTCATGAGTTCTCTAACCTTAATCTGGTTCAGGCTTTGAGGTAAGTGAAGGTCATCTTCGTTTAATTTCCAAATCATTTCTAACATCATATCACACATTCAAATGTCTGGCCAAATTCATTTGACTAATTGTCACCGCTGTGACTGGTTTTTATGTGGACACAGGCAGTTCCTGTGGAGTTTCCGTCTGCCTGGCGAGGCTCAGAAGATTGACCGTATGATGGAGGCTTTTGCTCTGCGCTACTGCACCTGTAACCCTGGGGTTTTTCAGTCCACAGGTACTACCCCGTTTAAAGGATAAATTTGGTGTTTTAACCTATATCTTATTACATTGTTTTTAAACGCGTCACTGTAGCAAAACTAGTGGTTGATCGATATGGGTCTTTAAATGGTGAAGCTAACTAAAGTAATGCATCATTTTTTTACATGGCTACTGTATCCGTCACTACACAGCCCTCCAGCTGACTTTTCACTTTGTTAGATGGCAACCCTCATACCATGTTTCACAATTTATTGCCTAATAATATAAATATTTCATATATTACTAAGCAGAATATCGCTCGTTGCTGCAGTTTGGTTTTAGGGACAGTAGTCAATAGTTGATAGTCTTGCTGTATCCAAAATGAAATTACAGTATTACTCTTTTGTGATCAACTATTTAGAAACTTTTACCGGTTGAAAAAAAACAGCAATAAAACTACAATAACCAATTAGTTGCAGTGCTATTTGCAGTTGATCAGACTGGATTGTTTTCATACTGCCTCGGTTGAAAAATGCCATCATTTGTCCTCTTAGACCACAAACATGTTTCAGCTCATAAGGAGAATATTAAAACACCTAGTGCTATGCAATGGTCGGACACACACACTATTGGTCAAACGTTTTAGAACACTGACTTGACCACATTTTAAGAATTATGTTGCGACAAAAAATCAAAACAAAAAAATAAAACCTGTTATATTTGAGCATCTATTTCAGTCAGTGTAGTCATCATGCACGCTTTTGTGGCCCAAACTTCTCCGCAAAGAACAGAGTCCCTGCAGATTATTTCTGATAACAAGCAAAATATATAACAAGTAAATGACATTAGCTAGCAAGTTAAAAGTATGTCTAGCCAGTATTATTTTGGATTACCAGTAGAAGAACCATTACTTGGCTAAACTTAAATACGACAGAAGTTACGTGACCCAGTAATTTGTTTGATAAAATTAGTATACAATAAAATTCAACAAATTAAATAGAATATAAATTGTTATATTACTAGCCACTAACCAGGCCGAGCAACAAACACAGACCGAAAGATTACTTTAAAGATATTATAAAGATATTATAAAGATATTTATTGTATAGTAATAGTTTTGCTGACAATACAGGCTGCTGTGTATAACATCCAGCATGTTTTTGTGTGGTTGTGTGTGTGCTTGGGTGGGTGTTACAGACACCTGTTACATCCTTTCTTTTGCAATCATCATGCTCAACACAAGCTTGCACAACCCCAATGTAAAAGACAAGACCACAATACAGCGTTTCATCAGCATGAACAGAGGAATCAACAACGGAGAAGATCTCCCCGATGACCTGCTGCAGGTGAGCTATACCTCACCTCACACCGAACACAAATAACCCAATGCCAAACAATCACATCTGATTATCCATTGATGCGCTTGTCAAATAAAATAAGCGCTCATCATTTCCTCTTTTCTGAAACTTTTAGAAACTTTATGAGAGCATTAAGAATGAACCCTTCAAAATCCCAGAGGATGATGGCAATGACCTCACTCACACGTTCTTCAATCCTGATCGAGAGGGCTGGCTTCTAAAAGAAGGTGTGTTACTCTTTTCAACTGGTTGTGTTCATGTTGTATAATAAAACTATTGCTGATCCAAAAGCTTGATCCATTTTATAATAGACTCCTTAGAATGCATTTCACGTTCCTTATGTGTTTATGCTTTATGAAATTCAGAATGTTCATAACAAGTCTGCTTAATCTATAGGTGGTAGAATCAAAACCTGGAAAAGGAGGTGGTTCATTTTGACAGATGGCTGTCTCTACTATTTCCAATATACAACCGTAAGTACTCTTTTTACAAAAACCAATGCACCTTAAATCAGACAAGATTTCATTTTAGATCTTTTTCCTCTTCAGGACAAAGAACCAAAAGGAATCATTCCACTGGAGAACCTAAGTGTCAGGGAGATGGAAGATACAAACAAACAGGTACCCATCCACGTTCTTTTCATTCCACCCGAGAAATTGATCAAAAATGATCTAATAGATACGTAGACCTAGATCTAATAGACCTGTTGCTGTACTTTGTGGTTAAGTTAGTCATCTATGACGTATAACTATATCTCTGTGTGCTCAATGTAGATTTAAGCTCTCTGTCCAGATCCTGGTTTCGGTTTTGAGTCAGCTTCTCATAGTACAGTGTGACATTTAAATGTGTTAAATAAGCATGGTTAGCTGTTTGATTTGCTGGAATGTAACCTTTTAAAAACTGATGTATGCATTTTTTGAAATGTGTGTGTAGTACTGCTTGGAGTTGTTCAGCCCTCATCGCAAAGGAGAGACGATTAAGGCTTGTAAAACCGAAACAGACGGGAGGGTCGTGATGGGCAAACACCAGTCCTACAGGCTAAGTGCTGCTTCTGCTGAGGAATGTGCAGAGTGGATTCAGGCCATCAGGTAACTGACAGCATTTCATTCAACAGCACCGTACAAAAAGCATAACAGTGTGAATTGAAAGTCTTGAAATAAATAAGTTGGTTAGAATTTGTGGGAAAGAGGAACTTTTTTTTCAAGGTAGCCATTTATGTTTGTTGTCATTCACAGAGGAACTGAGAAAACCAGCATCTCTCAATCTGTTTCCTCTCTTTTTCTCAGAGCCTGCATCACTAAAGACCCATTTTATGACCTGGTATCTGCACGCAAGAAGAAGATTATCAACCAGAATGACCACCATGACTGAATAAAATGGTTAAACTGAAGATTTTTGCACACACTTGTGAGTGTCACCACGCATATGCACTGTTGCAGTCATAGGTCTTGCTTAGACATTGGTGGTGTTGTGGTTGGGAGTACTGTGAGAAACTATTTCTGTATTTATTTGAAACCCTACAAGAAATGTTACAGTAAAAATCAGCTGTACATGACCCATGACCCTTGACCCTGAAACCTCCCTTTTATTTGTAAAATAATGTAATATAATTGTAACTTAGCACTATGAAAGAAAAAAATGTAAATAGTTTGTATAGTGTTTTTAATTTTTTTTTAAATAGATATTTATGTTCAAATAACCACTTGGCATGTTTTTCCATTTGACCAGTGTACATTTTTGGAATTTGCAATTCTAGGTTTAATAAAAATTAAATAGTAATAATAAAATGTCATCAGTGTTGTGTTTCTTCACAAAATCAGGTTGCAAATGTCTTTATTTTTGTAAAAAATGCTTTATTTAATGCTTTATTTATTAAATGCACCATTATATGATTTTACGCTTCTGTAATGTCAATGGTCTTAAAAAAACTTTATTAATACAACTTCTCCATGTTATTCTGAGGTAAGGCAATTTGTTAATGATCTGTACCAAACAACCCAGGTACAAACGTGCACTTTAACACTCTGAAATGTACTTAAAGTACTCTATTTACACATACTAACTTTATACTTGATATACAAAAAGTTAGTTTTTAGTACTTCTTAACATAAACTTGTCATCTAACTTTAACAACTATGCTATTTTGAGAGACAATGAAAAAAACTATATTTTTAGTATATTAAGTACAAGAATGAATGTATGAATATACCGCACTTTAAGTACATTATGGAGGTGTAAATAAGTCTATAGTAAACTTTTAATCTGGGAAGGCTCGTTTGCCACAAACAATACACACATTTCTCCAGCAGATGATGCTGTCGATCAACCATTCAAGTGCTACAAACGTTTCTTCTTTTAAGGAGTGCAGCTGTTTTCTTTGCAAAACCTCTATACTGTGTTTGTGGTCTAAGAACTCAACTCCCCTCTTCCTGCGCATTCGCCGTCTTTTCATCTCCTTTCATTTCTTTATGAAATATTAACCCATACTGTATGTATCCACTTACCCTAGACAATCGCAATTTGATGACTGACTCAGTCTGGCTCATGCTTGAAACGCTATGCTCTTCTTTCTTCGTGCGTAATACATTAATATTTACATGCGTTAGCTTAGCTACAGGAATAATAATACTCTTAACAAACAAGGGAGAGTGTCGCACCTTCGTTAGCTAAACACTACAGAGCTGTTGACCTATCTCTGATGATGTCATCGGGATTATGGGTACCAGCCGCGGCCTCGTTTTGCTTTTTTGGTGTATTTATGATAATAAATACTTTTTATAATAATAAAACATACATTTTTTTTATGTAATAGTAGCTGTTAGCCACTTCACAACAGATGAGGCTCATTGTCATTTCTCACAGGCAGTTGCAATATCACAGCTCTGCAGAAGGTATACAGAAAAAGGAAGTATCAGTTTAAGGCCACAGCCCTTCACTTATTGGCACCCGCAATGAAAAAGGATCGCATGCTTCACATCTATTACTTTAGTGCCACGAGGAAATTTCATTCTTGAAAGAGCAGTACAGCGTGTGTATGGGTGTTTGCTCAAATGCACTGTTTGAAGTGCAACAAACTTGTATTAATCATCCCGTGCTGACGTATAGCCAAAATAAAAAAACTCTGGGTTGCATTTTTCTGAAATCCGACAAGCTTCGGTGTAACCGAGCAGGCGCTTTTCATGTTTCACTTTGTTGCTTATTTGTCAACTTCGCTGTGGGCCTTTCTCTGATGGAGCCACAGGCAGAGCATTGAGGAGGTGGAGCTGATTTTGACAGAGTATGTGGAGCAGAGATCATAAGCATCTACTGAACAGGAAATTCAAAAAGAAAAAGCTACATGCTCACGCATACTAAACTTAATCGACCTGTGTTCTTTAAGTCAGACAGGAAGTTACGTGAACTCTAAGTGAGGATTATGTTTTAGTCATTCTTTGTCAATTTTTTGTAATGTCAGCATTCTGAAGGCTATCATACCAACAACAACCTCACAATCCTGTAAAACGTTGCAACGTAAAATGTTATTTTATGGGTAGTCACAATCCACACCTTGTCCAATCTTGTTTGCATAATTATTGGAAGTGGGAGATTCCCTTTAATGTTTCAGTATATACTGTCAAGTTTCTTGTCCGACCTGTCCTAGTGTCTAAAGTCTTGATTTGCCATCACATGCTCATGAATGAGATAAGAATTATATCTCAGGACTGAATACAGGTCTTCTTCTGGTTACGTCTCCGCCCTCTCAGGCCTAAAAACAAACAAAAGAAGTCAAACAAACGCGGTTTACACAAACACTGCACCACAAAACATATATGGATGTAGTTTGGAATACGTACCATCCTCGCCGTATGTAGGAATAGCCTGAAGTGAGGAACTCCTCGGACCCATTTTGCTCTTTTTACTTTTAAACTTCACCTCTGGTGGGTTTGCTATGATCTCAAACGTGTCCTCAAGTTCACCTGTGCTGTCAGTCTCTGAGTTCTTTTGAATAATGTCTTTGGATGCATCTTCTTTGGTCTGAGCGACCAACCGAGATGCTTCTTCTGAGTAATTGGTAACAGTGGCTTTATGACTTATCTGTTTGGGATCTGTGCTTTGATTGGTTGTTTTAGAGATTGTGTCTGGACTCTGATTGTTTGCTCTTCCCTTCAAGAAATGGCGGAAGGAACTGCGCTGCTTTTTGGAACCGAGTTTTTTCCCATCATCCGTACCGTCCTCGGTCTCATCCGGGGACTGCGTATTCACGGTGCCCCCGTTGGTGTAGATTAATTTTTCTATATTATTCACAGAGTCATGATCATCAGAGTCCCTAAGAGTTGAAAGATCCTGCAAGGAGCCTGTTATGCCTAAACTGTTGCCAACAACTAAAGAGTACTTAGGATTGTGGTATTTATGTGCAGGAACCTTTAGGTCAGTCTTTTTGGTGTCCTCCAGCAAGACCTGGAAGCGAGACGTGGACACTGGAACTGGAGGTCTGTTGGGTTCTGTTGCCGTTTTCAGCACGGAAACGGGCAGAGATGGCTTGCTGATGTGAAACTCCCGGTATAGATCCACTTTATCAGACACGGCGTACAGCTCTCTGAAGTCATTGTCGAAGAAGTCGACGATTTGTCCTGACATCACAGTGATCGTGTTGCGGTTCATTCTGGAGGAGCTCCACGTAAAGCTATGATGATGGAAAAGGTAAAGAAAACGTAATGAGGAAAGAGTCTTCGAGCTAACACAAGTACGGCTGTAGGGGTGTGTGAAGAATAATCTTTGAAGAGACTAACCTGTATGATCCAAACATCACTTTCTCTCCATCTACCAACATATACTTGGAGCAGAGCGATCCTGGGAGACGGCCGAATGACAGAGCCAACCCCGAGCCTCTCACGGTTCGCACCCGCAGGTTCTAAAACAAAGGAGCACAATTTAAATGCGATATATAAATGCACGCAAAATGGTTGACGGGGCGATTCAAAGAAAGACTGAGGTGCAACAACGCCTGACTCGGGCAAACATCCAAAGTGAAATCGGCAGTGGGAGGTTAAAGGCATAGAAATCCTTACACACAAAGGTGTGGCGATTTCATTTGCACAGCGAAGACTCTAAAGAGAAGAAAACTGTGGTTACAAAAGCACCCTGAATAAACCTCAAGCTGGCATGGATGAGGGAATAGCAGAAGCGTGAGAGATGAGAGCTCTTCACGGCTCTCCTAAATAAGATCATGTTGCCTAGTTTTTCAAAGTTCTGTTGAAATCTGGCTATCCTCTTTCAACACAACAATACTGAATTATCCAAGTCTGTTGCTCAGTGTACAGTCTCGGGAGAAAAGCCTCAGTGTCCCATATTAAAAGCAATCACATAGATAATAGATAAGACTTGCTGGAAATGTATCGGTGCCATTTGAGGTAGTTTGGTGGAAAGCCCTGGGTTTCATTCTACAGGAGCTGTGGAAGACTCATGTGCGTAAACATCAGACCAGGAAGTCAGTTGAGCCCTTTGGCAACAGACAATCTTCCAGAGATTCAAGTTCAAACACCTCCCCTTTAGGTCAGCTGACTCTGTGGTAACGTGTGCACTCATGCGTGATGTGGTAAGTCACGTGTTTGTGTTTCACCTTTTCAAGAAGCAGTAGTGCCTAAGCAACATTTTGAGTACTCTTAACAAATACATGTTGGTTTGGGATGGTTCATCATTCTGTCATCATTCACCCACAACATCTGTACACTGACTGTATATTTTTTTAATCTGTGCAACACAAAAGATATTTTGAGAAATGTCTCAAATGTGTCTATGGGGGCCAATGTAGTTTGGCTACCAACATTCTTCAAAATATATTTTTGTGTTTGTGCATAAGAGTCACACAGGTTTGAAATGACACGGAGGTGAGAAAATGCGAAAAGAAGTTTTATTTTTGGGTGCAGGAACTTTATCCCAAAAGCATGTAGCTTCAACTTGATCTCAGACTGCTGCTTTATCAAACTCCATGCTTTCAACCGTCATATTTTAACCAGCATCGTTCTGAAACAGGATTGCGGTGTGCTTGTAAATTGCTCACCCGCAGGTGCTGTGCAGAAATCTGCAGTCTGCTGCTCATATCCAGGAAGTGAGGCAAGCCGCTCTCCTCCAGCAGCAAGTACACAGCAACACCCCTCTTATTCGCCGCATCAAAGAGATCCTGCAGGATCAACAGGTCCGTCAACAGATCCATGACCACGGCCACCAACTGAAAACCAAGCAAAGCCTATCAATGGTTAGCGCTTAACACAACCAATCAGCTTTTTAAGGAGTTTATTGGGCTATTATCTATTTTTGATGACTTTAGGCTTTTTGCACTGCTGGTCTCAGCTTGAATGAACAAGTGCAATCTTATACAAGTGGACAGGTGAAAAAAGCAGATATAATTCAGCACAGTCACATTAAAAACAAGCTGATTTACAGGCTCAGACAAATCAATGAAAACAAACCCGACATGAATATGAAAGTTGTTCAGCTATGAAAAACTAAAGAACATTCTAAAATAAAAACTCAATTTTTTTTTACTTTGTTTTTGTTTAGTTGCTACTCTGAAGTTCGAACGATTTACAGCTTTTAGTAACACATGCGATTCATGCAAATTTCTATGACAAAATTTGTTTAGGGTGAACCAGCAAGAATAGCAGGTGATGTGAATGTATGTTTTTAGTTGCAATAGGCCTACAACGAAAAAATGGTTTTGCGGTTCCTTCACCTTTTCCCAGCATGCACTGAGACATAAATAATGAATACAGTTGCATTGTTTGCTAGTATTATTTACATTGCCGCTGTGGTTTTGCTTTCACAATTAGTAAGTTGTTGTCTTGTAATATCAGAATGAGTTTGTTGTCTAGTTAAAATGACTGTTTCATGTTAAGGTTGTGTGTTTTACAGGATTTTTGTGAATGTTCACACAATACTCGTGTGTCATTGTCAAAAGTATAAGAAACTCTCTTCATGTGCATGAGAAAACTATAGCATATATTCAATATTCAAAACCATGTAAATGAAGGAAAGAATTTGCATAGATTTTTTTGTAGATTTAACGTTATGAATCAAGGATAGATTTTAAGTCATGGCAACATGTACTTTTAAAATCAGTGAACAACGCAAGTAAACTTGGGTTTCATTTTTGTTTTGTTTTATAAAACACATTTTGAACAAAGCAAGCTAAGCTAACACTTGCAACCAGCCTGAATCAAAAGGCAGATGCATTAAATATGTCAAACCACATGAAGCGTAAATGAAAACTAGATCAGCACAAGCCTAGTTATTTCTCTGTAACCGTCGCCTTCTTCCTTACAGTCTCACATGATACTCAAGATGCCCATGTTTAATTCTAGTTCAAAACAGAAGGAAGCGATAGGCACTGAAGATAAATTTAAATAATACATTAAAGGAAAAATCATTCCCAGGAAATGTTGAACTCAGTAACACTTAATCAAACATTAAATACACACAATATCCAAAATCTCTTTTAACGTAGAGACGAGTAATTTGACTATTTCCCAACCTGAACTGTTTGACTGATGGTAAACTGTCCATTTTCAAACAACAAGGAACTTTAAGCACATAAGTGGCAGTACAAGTAAATGAGAATTTATATTCAGTTGGTCATGACATAATATGTAAATACAATGTTCTGTGGACATAATCTAATGCTAACATTGACTGGATGATTGCTGACTGTGTTGTCAGGATATGTGTGTCAGTGTCACATAAACTATTACTGAGAATGTGAAGTTTATTTCAAAATATCAAGAAAGAACACAAACTACGTTTAGATAAGTAAAATGATGAAATAGTCAGAAATATAAACATTGATGGAAGATTTACATGCCATGTGTGACAGGACATTAGCAGCTATTGTAACCGGTGGAATGGAATGAAGTAGGACTCCAGTTCTTCAGCTTTCATAAATCATTAACCTTTATGAATCATGTGTGTGTCATTATAACTAATTTCACACTATTAAGGAAGAGACGTCATTTATTTTGTGTGTAGAACTTGGTATCGGAACCCAAGGCTTCTGGTGGTGTGATTGACAAGGCAACAGGATGGAGGTGGGGATGGGCACTTTCAGTAAAACTCCATGGATTTTACCTCCTTACGTCACCTTTCTCACACAGTATAACTGTAAAATGATCTATTTGTCTTTGAGAGTGACTGGTTTGTATTATCTTTACGATCACTGAATTCTATGCAACACGGTAAAGTCACATTCCTTGTATGTAGTAGTTTAAAGAGTTTTTACAGAAAAAAACATGTCACTGCTTTCCTTCTGAAACCTTGTTATTTTTATTATTCAATTTCAATTATTTATTACTAATAACCCTTTTTGTTTGTCACTGGGATTGCGAAATAACCAACAAATAAAACCTATTAAAAGTGCTTGTCAACTTTGACAACACAGTATTTAATAATTTAACGTTTACATTTATTCATTTGGCAGATGCTTTTATCCAAAGTGACTTACAAGTAGGAGAGAAAAAAACATTTTATACACACGCTTAACAGTACTGATAGTATTAGTTTACTAGGACATGTTACTAGGAGGATTAAGCTGAAGTAAGCAAGGGAGGGAATGGACAACATGACGGACATGACAAAAACATAGACAGTTATTGGTTAGTCAGATAAATGCAGAACAGGTGTATTAGAAAAATACAATGTCTTTCAATATTCTGAATAACAGTGAATTTGGATATCAGAGGTTTCAGAAGGACAGTGAAGATAGAGAACATATTCTTTGCTAATTCTCAGAAAACAATTAGAAACAATATGCCAGACTAACACTAGTTATACTTTCATGTACAATGCTGAATGTTCATTTTTAAATGTTTAAAGTCTATACTTTTTTTCTAATTTGCAGTGTCTGTTTATTATGAATAAAGATCAATAGATAAACACTCAGACATTGCCACAGAAATGCTCTTTCATAATTTATTCCCAACACAGCTGTTTTAAACACAGTGGGCGAGAGCTTCATTTAAAAGATGACGTCAAACTCAGTACAGAAAAAAAACTTCCTGGCAGGAAAAAAAGTCACATGACTGACAATTCACCAAACACAATTACAGCCTCTCATAAACGTTTATGAAGCTGGTCAATATCATGTGCTTTCAAACACAAGGAACAAACAACAATTCCACTTTATTTTTTTCATGTTGTGTGTGTGACATTGGTCTGGGAACTTGCTGAAAATGACAACAAATCTATAATGTATTAAAACACCTCTTCTGAAACTTCAAAATGAAATAAAACTCACGTTTTTGTATTAGCATCCGTCAGGACACTTAACAGACGCTTACCTTTGTAGATTCTTGAATAAGTCTGCGCACCACTTCTTTAATATGCGGACTGTTGGTTTTGGGTGGGTGGGTGTAAACCGACACTCGTGTCACCCCTTTGTAATAGCCGTTGCTGGGCCAACCGATGTCCAGCGGAGGGATCTCCGTATCAGACATGGTCGGCCAGTAGGTAGAATGCACACCGGAGTCTTCGCTCGTATCATGAGGCGACTGGGAGCAACAGGTGTCCGAGTCGCTGTCATATTCCTGGAAGGTGTCCCGCATGAGTTTAATTTCCCTGGCGGAGAGAAAGTCTTTAATGTTATCCTCTTTCAGCCGCATCTTAAAACAGCCGTCCCCGTTTTTCAAGAGTTGCTCGAGCGCGGCCCGCTGCTCCTCGCTGTAATAATACTCCGGTCTAGTTTCCGGTATCTTCACGTTAACGTGTTCATCGTCCATGCATATCAACTGCGATTCAGCCATAGCAGCGGTGCTCCAACGGATCACCTGTGAAACACTCTGCCCACCTGTTTGAATGGTTGACTCAGGTGAGTCAGAAAGCGACAAAAGAGGCTTGTGGGTGGAGTTCCGCTGGAGTGGTGGGCGGAGCTTTAACTCTCAGTAGCTGTGTAGTAGGAGGGTTTCGACCTGACCGCACATGTTTGACTTCAAGTAAAATACGAAACTGTTTCATTGAGTGGCGTCATGATTTCGTTTAATCACAAGGCATCTGATAAAAAGGTAACACCCAGCACCCACAAATATGCCCAAAATAATATTTACGTTTTACAGCAAAATGTTATGTTTATTTAAAGATCATTTACACTACCAATCATATTTTCCATCCTGCATATCAAAACAATAACTATACAATATCTCTTCTGCCTGGTTTCTTATGTTTAGAAACTTTGTTTGTACTGCAACATTATTAAAATGTTTAGTGTCCTACTGAAGAGGAAATGTGAACTTTTTGATAAATGAGTTAATTGCGTTACTGTATCATCGGGGTAATGTACAAGTCAATATTTCATGAAATTATCACGTCCTTTGTAGAATCTGACATATAAGGGTAATGGTCTAGTCATTTCTTCGTACCTTATTTTTTGAAATAAAACACTTGGTATCTCGGGTCTCTTGAACGGTGTTGCAGCCATCCTTCTAAAATTGAAAGTCTTGAAATTGTGGACCTGTCCATACATTAGTCAGTATGTTACAGACTGGCTCACTGTGACAGAATGATATGAATGATGTTTTGACTGTTGAATGGTGGTTCCACACCTCGGGGAAGGTATCAGATCTGATCGGTGTAATTGGCAGGGAAAAGGCCGGTCATGCTATGCAATCGTCCTTTCCACCATGATGCATCAGAACGGTCCAGAACTTCAATGATCTCTCCTGCACTGAAGCCCAACTCGTCGTCTTCCTCTGCTTTGAAGTCATATATGGCTTTGACCTGCATGGTCGACCTCTGACAGACACAGACACGCATATCAAAGTGTTAGTACTGTATAAAGTGTCACTTCACACATGACAAAAACACTGTCACGTCCATAAAAGCACTGTGTATGTTTATTAAAATTTTCAGTGTTGTACCGGAGCAGGTAGAGTTTCAGAGCTTCGTCGAGGAGCCGGGCTGTTCCTCCCTGCGTGAGGCACAGTGTTAGCTTTGTCCTCAACACTTCCCCTCTTACTCTGAAAAAGGAGCAGATTTATATTTCGTAAAGAGAGAGTTCCATTTTAGGGTAAACAATTACTGACTTTTAGACTGAACTTTTAATTATTTTTTACTAATAACTTTTCTCATGACTGTGGTTCTGTGCTTAAACTAGAATGAAAGGGTTAAGAGTAAAGTCATGTCTGCTATATTTTTTGGTTTTGTAACTAAATATATTTATGAAACCAACTTGGAATTGAGATTAAATTTGTTGGTCTGTGTTGGTCACCTTCTGGTTGTGATCTGCTATGTTGCGATGTTGTGTTGAAGATGGTGGACCACCATAACGAACATCTGGTTGACTTCTCTAAACATGAAGAATTACACATCATTATTTATCTGCTGAACACAGTTTTTCAAGTTTATTAAGGATATATCACAAAATCTCAATTTCTTGAGAAATAAAGAGTAGCTCTTTTCGAAGTTGGGGCTATGCAACACTATACAAAATACCAACAGTAAATCTAGTTTAATTCACTTTAAAGTTAAATCTAGAGTATATTTACAGGCTGAGGTGCTCTTGGCTCCGCATCGCTTTCGTCCCTAAGGAAGATCTCCCTCTGCTTGGATATAGAGGAGGTCTTGTAGAAATCCACCAGTTTGTTGAGGGAGGTAAACCTCTCTGTCCACAGGTAATAATGACCCTTATTATCCTTCATAACTTTAAAATGTTGTACGTCACACTCGTGTCTGTGATGGGAAAAAGAAATGAAAATAAATAATTGTACAGTACGCTATATAGTAGTGCAGTTTAGTTTTGACACCTTTTCGAGTTTTTCGTTCTGTCATATTCACCTTCATCTTGCTTATTTAGTGCTAAGGACAAATTTATTAAGGCATAATTTTCATACTTGTTTTAAATGAAACCGCACCTGTGGAACTTTGCCTTTAAGAATGTTTTGATTAACTTTGAAAATCAGCCACAAGCGTTGGTCAAAGTGAAAGAAGTCAAATGGTCAAATAAATGTGGTGAAAGCTGCTGTAATAGAATAACATAGTCATATTGTTTCCATACATAATTAATATATATATGGCAACTTCACAATGTTTTTAAGCAGCTAATCCAGCTAAGCAGGCTATTCAGGGTCACTGTACAGTATAATTACAAAAAGGTGTGTTAGAGGATGGAACTAAACTCTTAACTAAACTAAACTAAACTAGGAAGCAAGATTATCTACTCCTGTTTTAAAGTATTACAGTGTTTAAATCCTTCTTTTGCTATAAAAAGTAATCATTATATAAAACAGGGTGCAAAAAAGGTGCAAACCCCATTATATGCACTAGAGGGAGCTCTTAGTTATTCTCTCTACATGTGGATTTCTCTCTACCAGCCTCACACAATGCAGTAAAGCTATAGGTGATTTATGAGTATGGCTGAAACAAATGGACTGTCTGACTGCTGTAAAAAGATGGATGTTATTGATGCATTATTGATGGAGTGTTTCCATAAGCTCAGTGTGTGGGCAGAGATGGCTCAGGTGCAGGGCTCTCAGGGATATATAAGGATCTTTTAGCCTTGTGGCAGTTTTGGGTATAATCTTTTCACAACACTGCAAGGTGAGTAGACAGTGTCACGAACAGATGAAATATTTGCATTTTAACCAAAGCAACATAATAGTAATTTTAAGTAATGTAACAGGAAAATGAACAGGAAATGAGCTACTATTAAATTATAATTGAAGTTAAAGAACTGAATATTCCAATACAAATCTAAATATTTCTACATTTGACCTCATTTTAACACATAAACCATCAGCACAATGTCATGTTTGTAGGTTGAGATGTAGGTGAGGTATTCAGTGGTTAAATACGTGTCTTTAGTGTTAACAGAAACATGCACAAAAGTAAATCAAGTCAATAAGTGTTTTACTAATCGACTAATTAGATCCAGAACAAGTAATTGACTAGATGATTATCTGTACACATCCCAACAAATCCACTTATTGATTCTCTCAGACACCCCAGTTCCATTCTTCTTGTTTTACTTGACCGAGATGGAAAAGTCTCCAGGAGAACTCTGACTGCCGCGGATCACAAAAGCTCCAACCTCCCGGGACATGAGGAATTCTTCAGCTGAACCACGACTGGCAGTCTCTTTGAACCAACTGCAGAGGACATACAAATAAACTTATATTTTCATGCAGATATTTCATTTAAGTACTTTAAATAGTCCACTATGTTATCTATTATAGTACATGCTTGTAGGCTATTTGCATGTGGCAGAAAGCAAGCAAACATTAAAATCACAATCTTGTTCCCCCACCTTGGTGTTTGTCTCTCAACGTAGTTTTTGGGTATGAAGCCCTCATGACCATGGAGCTCTGCCTTAAACCAGTCATCCTGGGATCCAAGGATCTGTGCACAAAACATAAAAATCTTATGTATGTAGAATTAAATGATAATGTAAACGCAGTAGTTCACTTTGAACTCTGCTTGCTTTCTGTTTGCTAATGATTACCAGAAATAACATGAACCCAGATTCAAAGAGCATTTTTCTTTTTCTGCAATGCAGAAAAACAGCAGGACCCTGGCAGCTCTGTTAAATGAATTTTTTTACAGTTCACCTTTCTCTGACACAATATGCATTTTCTTGTGGAACGCTCTCAAAAAAAGGTCATTTATTTAGATGCAATGTGGGACACCTGTATGTAACTTTGCGTTTGGACGTTTAATCACTCACCTTCAGAATGTCTCCTTTTCGAAAGCTAAGCTCATCCTCTGCCGTGCCATTGAAGTCATATTTCCCCCTGGCCTCCATGATAAAATACTGAGAGGTCAACCGGAGGAGAGGAATTACGGGCTAATATAGACAAGAGATACACGGGAGAAATATGTTGATGGTTAGAAAAAACGAAGGAGAAAATGAATAAAAATGGTTAACCCCAGGCCCGTGAAAGGTCAAACACCTGCTAATGTGTTTGCTAAGCACAGATCAGCTATGCAGCTGTGGTTAACTGGCTATCAGCATGTCTATGAGATGCAAATGTGTGACTAAATAAATTGGTGATCTTACTATAATACACGCTGTCTGTGATCTGAGGATGCTGAAAAATGTGTTTGGTTTCAAGGGGCCATCATAGTTTCACCTAAAGATGAGACAAAATAGATGTAAGTAAACTAATAAATTCAATGGAAATAAGTGTAAAAACTGATGCCAACCCAGGTGCGTCACAACACTTTAGCGATGTTCTGTTGTGTATCATTACACTTGTGTTTTAGTACTTGCACAAGTGACACGCACTGTTTTAGTGAATATGGGACTAACAGTATATTGGGTGTGGCTGTGTTGACAACTTTACTCAAGTCACAAATATAGATGCAAAATAAGAAACAAAACTCCCTCTTCATCTCTGAAATGCAGGCACGTGCACACATAGACATAAAAGGGGCTTGAGCCCCTGCCATTTTCTTCCCGAAGTGTCCTTTTCAAAAAAAGTCGTTCAGCACCCCCCCCAAAACGATTTCGCGATTGTTGAAACTCGCTCCGTCAAAAATTAAGCACCTGCCCCTCCACATGTCTCTGCACGGCACTGCTGAAATGTGTGCATGGGAGTTTATCCTCAAGAGGATGTTTTAACCAGACTGATCAGATTGAATTACACACTATATTAGGCTTAAAAGTATAGCCTTTGTTTCCCTTTGAATTGGGCTTTTTAGAGTAACGAAAAGATACAGCCCTGACGAAAATCACGATCATTTCCATCCATCTGATCAAGAGAAAGAGAAACAGCAGAAAAGGAAATGCAGATTAAATTATATTTAATTATTATGATGTATGTTCTTGCCCATAAAGGTATTAAAGAGAGACAGAGAAAGAGAGAGAGAGAGTAAACAAATGTTAACAAAATACTATCTAAAAAAGTGTGAGTCTGTAACAGGATATTTGCATAGTTTAACAATTACAGATCACATAGATAAAAAGTTAATAAAAAGCCACAAGCGATCATAAAATAGTTCCCTGGGCCATAATGTAATTTGCACTTTAAATGCTACAAGATGATTTAAACTATTAAAAAATTCATTTGCAAAAACAGATTTTTTTTCATTTTTTTATTGTGCATTTCAATTAATATCAATACAACTGCAGTTGGGTTGTTTAGATTAAGCAATCATAAAATAATACAGCTAACTCTAAAACAATAAAAACATGATAACACAATAAAAAACATTTGTTTTTGCAATTGAACTCTTTAAATATTTTTTTAATTGATAAAATAATTGCTTCTTATTTAATAAAGAGGTCATTGTTATACTATAAATGTAACGTAAATGAAATTTAAGTTTTAATTTTGCATGGCTATTTTCACTCTCTCTGGCCGGTATAAACACATATTAGCCAATTTTAACCTAAATTCTTCAATAACATAATTATTGGAATCAGGGACTTTTACAAGTCAGAGATTGCATATTTCTAACACTAAGATCCTTTCAAAGGATATGATGCCACACACATATCCAGGGTAGGTTAAAGGCTTTGCAGGCTTTACCATATTAGTTGTATTGTTAGTTATTATGTTATTTAGGTATTAATGCCTCTTTCCTGCTTTCTCATTACTTTAGCAGGATTTTGTGTATCAAGTTAGTTATCACCCAATAGTGAGTGTTGACATACATACAGACAGACATGGGTGACATTTATCCCTGTTGTGTAAGATCATTTCTGGAGTTTCAAGTTTTGAGTTTTTAAGTTTAATGTATGTTTTGATAATACATATGTGGTACACTGATGTCATGTACTGTAAATATAGGAAGTATTGAAGTAGTCTATAAATACGTAACTCATTTAAATTATTAAAGGGAAGTGCTGTATCACTGCATGTGATTTTGTATCACAGTTCCAAAAGATTAAGTATTTTTAACCATACGACAGTACAAACCATGATGGGAAACATGTACAGTATGGGGTGTCTCATCATGCCAGATCAATGATCATTTTTTGTTTCACTGGATGGTGCCTTTGGTCCAGCCATCCACCTGATGGTTTGGAATTTACTTTTATATAAAATGTCACAATGTAAAATACTCAGGACAACTAAGACATCACCTCCAATGTCATCCATTTCAATTTGCCACCTCTAGATTACACTGAAGCACACTCTGAGACATGGATTTGTAGGCTCCCTCTTCCCTCCGTCCCATCAATTTGTTATATTTATGTTAACTTCAAATGTAACATATTTTTTGCATTTTTGTCAAGTTCCATAATTTGTGGATTAATCTGATTATGGGACAGAACGTTCAGAGACAGAATACGATGACTATTGTGTGGATTACAAAGAAATGACCTCATAATGGAAATGCAGAATGGGGAGCAAAACATGGATGAGATATAAATAAAGAGAGAGAGAGAGAGAGAGAGAGAGAGAAAATCTGATTATTGTAATATTTTAAAGCAACTAGACCAATGTTTATATGAACAATAATGAATATCTCCACGTGTAAGAGAGCTTTTGTTTTTCTGTGTCTTTTTTGTGTGTGAATATAATTCAAGTAATTTTTTAAAACTTTATCAAACCTTCTATATTACTGTAATATTTCTGTTCCTATGCAAAGTCATACGGTCACACTTCATGTGTATGTGCGGATCTGTGCTCGCTGTCACAGTGAATAGCAGTTAATGCAAATAAAAACATACCCTTTGAGATTATTTGGAAATGCATCTGTTGCTTAAAATACAGGCCTCTAAAAACATGTTGAGAAAAATACACAAGCACTATAGGAAGAAATATTCTAGCATCTATTCTGTGCTTCATTCTGATATATAAGATGAATATATAATATAAACAACTCAACATTGAGTAGCCTATGTACAAGTAAATCTAAATAAAACAAGTTTTAATTGATCATTTATCCTTTATTTACTACACTGTTCATATAAAACAAATATATTGCTACCAATAATAGCCTATAGCTACCAACATGTAGGCTATGTAAATAAATCAAAAATATGTTAGCCTACATGATACACAAATACACATTTAGTTTTTTAGTCCTGAAACAGACACCCAGATTACAGTTTTGCATGCTGTGGGCATCTTAAGTCGATGAGTTATTAACAGTATGAGCTGCAAACATTTGCAGAAACTATTGCAGCAGTTCACATAGCTTTTTCTTTACTTTTTGGGTTTAACGCTAACATTAATTTCTTTTCTTTAAGAATATAAGCATAAACCATGAGAACAAAATGGTTTTAAGATAACTAGAAATATAAATGAACTCTAGAAGCAAATATTTCAAACGAGCAGCTCACTGGCGCGCACCCAGTCGCCACTGTCAACGATGCGTTAAAATGCATGGGAAACAACTTCACACATTTATTTTTGATGCTGGCAACATTCAGCCTGTTTTAAATCTATAAGCTAGAAGTAAAGCAAGTACTTTACCGTTTTCTCGCTGCTTTACTGCGCGGCAACCAAAAATTGGTGAAGCTCCTGGCTGTTATCCTTTATTGCGCTCCACGAATCATCCACTACTCTGCCTCTACCTGCAAGCGCGCCTCCGCGTCCTGAAACGAGAACGAGCGGAACCTTGACTCCGCCCATTAGCAATCGCTACGCATGGATTGCAGACTGTCTTACAAGTGTAACAGTGCTTTAATGTGCTTTATTGCGACAGATGTATCTATAAAAACATATCTGAAAATATTTTATATTCGCTGTATGTGTTTTTTCTGTTAAAATGCTAAAATAACTGTCTTTATCGCTCATGTCTGCCAAAGTTGTGAGTAACGTTTGCACGTTTATAGACGGAACACGCAACTTCTGCTGTTCTGCTAAAGTGGCAAGGCATGCGACAGGAAACTCAGCAGAGACGAACTTGCTGGAACTGTGTGGTTTCTCTCTCTCTCTCTCTCTCTCTCTCTCTCTCTCTCTCTCTCTCTCTCTCTACCCTTTCTCATCAAATGAGAATACTTGTATGTAGGCTACACATTGCAACATCCAAAATGATAGGCCTTTAAAGGCTATATTTAAGAACTGATGAAGCTGGTTCCTGCTCATGGAAAGTTAAAGTCTGTTGATATAAAGTCAGGTCAGGATGTAAGGAACTTCTGTATGGTGGGGTGTATAAACATTTTATGCACCTGCAGGAATCAGGCCAAGACCTCAAGCCACACAACAACAGCTCTGACATGACTAAAAGTGTTTGTTGTGCTTTAAATGAGTTAATAAACCTTTTAAGAAATTGTACAAAGTACAGGAAAATAAAAAATAAAGGTTGAGAGAAAGAAAGAAAAAATGTTTTGCACACGTTGACTATACGTTAATGTTGGACACTCCTGTGGTAACTCTAAACCCCATGTCCTTACCCATCTTTCAATAATATTCATTTGCTTCCTCAGACAGGTCAGCTTGCAGATCTGAAGGATTCCGCTGCTGTATCCTGACATGTTATATAATTCCTATTCAGTACAGGATATAAAAAAATGCCATTGTGTGCCAGTCGCCCAAGCATCTGGTCAAGCTTGGAACTGTTTGATTTTCTTTCTCCTGTGAAACACACAAAAAGATATTTTAAAGAACACTGGTAACCAACTAACACTGGTACCATGGACACAAAAACATTAACACATTTCTTAAAATATCTTCTGTTATGTTCTACAGAAGAAAGAGTCACATAGGCCTACAGGTTTTGAATGACAAAAAGGCGAACTATCCTTTTAATAGGCTATGCATCTGGTGTATTTACAAACTTATTGTCGAAGATAGGGACCTTAAATAAGGAAGAGTTTGCAGACTAAATGCAGGAAACTGAACTCATGTCACAACACATGTTAAGCAGCTTCACACTTCTGGAAAACATGAGATACATGAAAGTAATCTTTGAGTACTAATATTGTGTTGAAATAAGGAATATAAAAGTATATACGCAAGGTTTGTGCGTAAGGTTTTTTGGCACATGAAGTGTTTGTTGATCTAAAGTATTTGATAAAACTAGTCAGATCAATTTTTTCTGTGTGGAAACAAGATAGTTAAAGATGTAATGTTTTGGGTCTCACACATTACTTTCAGCAATAAATTAAGTCTGTAGAAATGTCATTAAGTGCTATAGGATGAGTGTGATTTTATAATTATGTACCCCTATCTTGCATTTAATTTTGTGTAACAAAATAAGTGCTCATGGAATTCATATTTAAAATGTTCCCATAGCAACCTTTGTCTGCAAATGTGATTGTCTCATACAGTATCATGTATTTGTTAACATGAAATAGGTTACGTTGTGTTTTGAAGTTAAAGGCGAAAAAAATCACCAGTGTATCGAAAACTGGAGACGTTTTGACACCTTGAAATACTCAAGGTGTTTCATTAACCCCTCAGTATACTTACACCTAATTTATCTGCCAGCATTAGCAATGACAGACAGCTTCTTTTCTTCACCACAGATACCATCTTACACCCTACAGAGAATTAACTTGAAAAAACATCAACACTGTATCAACAAAATTTGGTTTATCCAAAGGACATACCGATTGTATGATGCCAGTACCTCATGTGCATACACAAACACCTTTACGCTAATTGTCTATTGTTTTTACATATATCTAATACTTTAATTACTTAATTATTAACATAACAAACACAAAAAATGTTTGCTGTGTTGTTTCAAATTAAGTATATATGTATAAACATCTAAACATTTACTTGACAAGGAAAGTGACCTAAGATATTTTGTATTGTTTTATAAAAGAAACTATAAGAGTTAAGTATGTTAACAAACAAAAAAATCTACCAAATGTGTAAGAAAAATAGTCTTTAAATTTTTTAGTACCTAATTCATGATTATTTTATTATACCCATCGGCAGATTTTTTAAACTTGTTTTAAACATAACGTTACTTAATTCTTATATTTTCTTTCATAAAACAAGACAATATATTAAGGTCACTTTCCTTGTCAAGTAAATGTATCTTGATTTAAGAATTTCTTGATATTTTTACTAGAAAACCAGACAAAATGTGACCAGTCTTAAGGGTCAAATTTCTGAAATCGAGATTTTTACTTCATCTGAAAGCTGAATATAAGCTTTTGAAATATGTTTTTAGGATAGGATGAGATTTGGCTGAGATATAACTATTTAAAACTGGAATCTGAGGGTGCAAAAATCAAAACATTGAGAAAATCACCTTTAAAGTTGTTATGCAGAGTTATACAACACGTAGCAGGCCGCTGCTAAAAAGAAACAGGCTCTCTGTTGGCTTACGGCTGTATTGACGTTGTGGAGTATAGATGAACCTGAAAGCTGATATTCTAAGCTTTACATATAGATACCAAACTTGAGTGGGTAATTCCCAAAGAGCAGCAGCAACTAGTGAAGTTTGTAGACGTGTTTACGGCCATTTTTCACTTACAAAAATCAAGTTTTTATATATTTATTGTAGGAAATGTACAAAATATTTTCATGGAACACGATCATTACTTAATATCTTTACAATTATTTTTGACATAAAATAAAAATCCATAATTTTGCCCATACCCGTGTATTTTTGGCTATTATCATGCTGCTTAAGACCCAGGGTCACAAATCCTTAGTAAAAAATTCATTTTTTGCAAGATACAGTATATAAGAAGTCATCGGACATGTAATGTGCATTTAATTCATTTCACAAAAACTCAAACCTGGTTTTCTTTTCTTCTGTATAGTTTCCTTTCTGTATAACCCACCATCAATTTCAACACAATTTCGACTTAAGTAATTTCCTCTCTGTGAAGAATGCGGCATTTGCAGCAAACTGAGAACACAGAAAGAGAAAGAGAAAGAAGAGCACACGTCTTTTTCTCCCTTCTAACCACTGTCTTCATTCATCCTTTATATCTGTTTATTGACACTTCTTCCTTTTTTTTCTCAGCAGGGGGGAGCATGTTCTCCGGAGTCACACTCCATGTGTTAAATCCAGCTGAGGCTTTCCCAACTTACTCTGAATCAATCAGTCATATTGCTTGCATGCGCTAGAATAACTTTATTGCTGACAATGGAGATTTGTTTCCATGGCAACTGCTCGGACCTCGTTCACGGTGCCAGTGAGGAGAGGAGGTGAGTACCCATGCAGCAGATGGTCAGGAAGAGGAAACTGCTAAAGAATATTGGCCAGAGAGAGAGAGAAAGAGAGAGAGAGATAGAAAGAGAGAGAGAGAGAGAGAGAGAACAATTATCATTGGCTGAAAGGGATTTGCTGATGGAGTGAACAAATGAGTGACATTCTAGGCCATCATCATGCCAGCTCTCGGTAGGATAACTGTATAAAAACTGTACCAACAGGCAGACCTGTGCATAGATACATTAACCCCATTGATCTTAAGATGGGACAATAGATTTTGTAATTGACCCACTCCGCATTGAAAAGAGAATGAGAGAAAGCCTATGAAGAAATGTTAATGGTTATAGGTACATTGGCAGATTGCCACCTTATATTGCTTGCAATCAATTCTGTGTCTTTGTGGTGACCTCGCCAGCCCACACTCACACTGGCACAGAGCATCACACTCAGGGTCTGTCACTCGAGGTGTAATTAATAGCCACCAGCCATCAGGTCAATGTACAGACCGTGTTTAAGGAAGATCCCTGGGGCTTTCCCGCTCTATACGACTGGCTCTGGTCCAGCTAGGCCACACAAACACACAGTGTTAATAAATAACAAGACTGGGTGCTTCCTGCTTTTAACATTACTTAATGATACAATAAAGGAATGCATTAACTGTACAATAAAGAGCAATATTGAATAGAAATATTGAAATAGAAAGTAAAGTAAAGAATATATAAAGAATATAAGTGTTCATGTAGTTCAATTGGGAGATCATTGTGATGGCAACACAAAGGTCATGGGTTCAATTCCCAGAGAACTAACATATGATACTGAATAATGATCAATTGTATTCCTAAAATTATATTCATTTAATGCATTTTTAAAGCTTAATTTTCTATTTCTGAATTGTCTATTAATATTTTCTTACTTTATTGATTTTAGTTTCTTTATCCCTTCCATATGTGACCCTGGATCACAAAACCAGTCTTATGGATGAATGCTTGTAACCAAACAGTTCTTGGACCCCATTGACTACCATAGTAGGAAGATTTACAACTATAAAGAGTGAGTAATTAATGACAAAATGTTGGGGTGAACTATCCCTTTAAATAAAGCTCTGTTTTGAATTGCAGCAAATTCAATTTCAACAGTTCATATAAGGTTGTGAGGGGAACCAGGCCTGGAGATCCAGCGTAGGACCGAGCACAGCAGTCATGTGACATTATTAAGACTTGGCTCATCTCCGTCCACCTCTCTGCCCCAAAGCTCAAGTCTGTCTCCATGGAGAGGTGAGAGCTCCCACTGGAATTTTCTCTCTGCCCAGGAGAATTGATTACCAGATCGACACTCTGCCAAAATAGAAACTGTCTTTGTGTGGCTTGTTTAGATCTGAGCATGCTTCACACCTGCATTTATACCGAGCTTTGTGTCATTTGAGAGATGACATGTAAAATTAGGATATAATGGATATATTTTTTTAAATCTGATAAATGTGGTTTCCTGCCCTCACTTCTCATTTTAAGAGCTTAATGGTTATGTGCGGTATTGCCAAACATTAAGACGTTAGCACAAAGGAAACTGCACTGCACAATGTCGTTTTTTTATTTAAAGAAAAATCCGTTCATCAGAAGACTCCTTAAAATTCAGTTTCTATTAAAAGCCTGTTAGCAGCAGGTGAGGAATGTAAATGCCTTTCTCTTTATCAGCAACAGGGGGCAGTGTTTAGCTTTTATCAGAACTACCACATCCAGAATGTGAAAAAACTGACTTCTATGCTCTCTCTCTCACACTCTGGGTGTCTTGTGTTTGTGTGTTTATACATTCACACATGTGAAAAAACCGTTAAAGAGATTGGAGCAGTAATTGTCTGCTACATATGTTTTGTAGACCATTCAAAACAGCAAATGTGGTGGATGAAATTTAAGACCCAGTTAGTGTAACTAAACATGTGAAGAAATCCTTTGTTTTCTTTTTTTTAAATGCTCACATCCAATTATTTATCCACAAATATATCTTTCTTTAACTTCCTCTCTCTCTCTCATCGAGCAGATGGGCCCTCCATGGGTTGTGGCCCTCATGCCGACACCACAATGTCCCTTTACTGACTCCCAGCAGTCACTTTTCTCCCCTCGTCCTTCATTTATTCGTATTTATTGTTACTCTGTCCAGCATCCGCTTCCATTTTCATTCCCTTCAAGCATCCTGAATTGTTTCAAGCAGTGCTTGCATTCCTGGTCTTTGCCTTTCTATGGAAAGAGATATGGATGGAGTCCAGAGATTGAGTTCTCACCGCTCTGCATTTCTGGTTAAATCACTGGTAATGTGATTCACAATCTATTTGACTTCAGCAGAGCGGAGGCAAGCAGGTGAGCTAAACCAGAGGAGACATGAAATTACTCACTCCCCTCTCCATGGCAACGCTTCAAACCTGACCTCCCATAATCTGCATTGTAAAAGCCATACAAAAAGAAAAAAGAAGCACTAGTGCACACGTACACACACAATAAGCGAGCTATAATATGCTTGTAATCTTAAGGCTTGCTATCCGTTATTGACCTTTAAATGAGAGACCATGACACAGAAGGCAGATTCATTATGGCGTACGCGTCGATGCAAGGACAATCGGAATCAGTTTGTTTTTATTTGAAATACCCCGTGAAATCAGTCAAGGCTTTTTGCGTCTTTTATATCATTTATGCTAGCTTTTAGTCCATTATACGCTAGCATCTATATGCAAAATTCACAAGCAGTTATTTGAAATTCAGACGGTCTCTTCGTGAAAAACAAATAAACTCACGGTTCATTGGTGTGACACCATTAAAGCTTTAAACAAAAGGACAAGCCCTTCCTGTTTCACTATGTGCTCTTCACTAACATGACCACAGACTTATATGCCTGATATGCCCCTCATTTCATTTTAAATCTCATTATTATGACGAATATAAACATTGATTTGGCTGGATGTCCGTTGAATGTTAATATATTATAATTAGAAATCTTGCATGTCTCATTTACACAATTTATGCAGACAACTGAACTAATAGGCAAACACATTATTGTCCAGTCAAATGAGATATTGTAGTTATTTGTGCAGTCTAAGATATTAAACCTAATTGATTTACAAAGGTTCTGGTGCTATTGTTAATCCTTATGTTGACTGATAATGACATACTGTAAAGGTGTCAATCCCCACCCAAACACCAGCTATTATTGCAAAAATGGATTCTAAGATTTTGAGGTCCTTGAAGGAGCAATGGGGAGATTTTAGTGGCGTCTAGCGGTGAGGTTGCGAATTGCAACCAACCAATTGCTCACTCCACCACTCGCTCCTCCATTTTGAAGCACTATGGTGGCTCACACAGGACAAAGATGTCGTCACGTTTTCGCTTCTTTCGCGAAAGAGATAACATATTTACAAAACACGCTCTTCAGAGAAGTTTAGGGATCTGTAGAAACAACATGGAGAATTACAAGGGGACCTGCGGTGTATGTAGATGTTTATTATAATGCATTTATATTACATGCATTGCTCCTTTCAGAGTGTAAAAATCATAGGCAGTAATATAATTCTCGTTTTTTTCTCAGATATTTGTCCTGTAACGTATGCTATATGTAAACGTGTCTCTCCTCTCTCTCCGAATGTAATGTATGTGATTGCGATCAAATTCTCTGGCTGGTCAAAAGTGCAAAGCCGAGCAATTTCGAGTTGTAGCAGAGTTAGTCAGAAATGTGTAATGTTTAAATTGCCTTCAGCTCTGACCAAACAGAAGGTTTATCATCTGACTCACTGCACCCGCTCAACACATGCATTACTGAACATGCTAATTATTTTGATCATCATAATGATGATTGCAGACTGCTTAACATACTCACACATACACGCTCGCACACTTACAAATAAAATGGAAATGCGAGGGAATAGCAACGGGAAAGAGGAGGAGAGGCATAAATGATCATTTGGAATATGACTGGGGGAAATGGCTTGTGCATGCAGCGACAGATTTTCTCCTGCACCCACACAGCGCCGTGACTGATGACTTTTACAGTTACGCGGTCTGCTGTGTCACCATGGCTAGCCTCTAACAAGACCCCCTGGGTGGACAAGATAAGATCTTTCAGTCTGTTTCGACGTGTCTGGGTTGGACCGCACGTGTGTCTGCATCATGGTCACACACACCTGCTTTACCAGCAGTGGTATTTTTATCTCCGAGGAACCTGGAGTAAAAACCTCAGTAGCATGAGAAAATGGAGAAAATTTCAACCTTTTTAGAAGCCTCTCTGTGCATCACTTTATGGCATTTCATTTTTATACAGCTTCTTTAGAGGAAAAATACACCACAGGCTCCGGTTTTACAATAAAGCCTGCAGACCAGCATGTGATGTATAACACATTCTGGCATGTTATTGTTTCGTCTAACAATATCCGCAGTGGGGCTGGAAATGACTGCACTGTGAAAAACAGTGTGGCACTTTAGTGCACATAAGCTTAGTGTAGACCTAATGCTTATGGTAATGCAGCGTTCTTTCCTGAACTGAAGGATATTAAAGGCAATATATTTTCTTTCTCTATCCACACACCTGCTGAAGCTCTTACAGTTGCCAAAGGAGTCCTTGTGACACTTTGAAAGTTACAAGCTGGGAACAACCAACCTTATTTTCATCTTGACGATTTTCCGCAATGTCATTTTGTTTCAAATCAATCGACAGTATGTGCTATACGATCATTTTGACCCATACCATGTATTGGTGGATATACAGTGCTACTTGGGATTGGTTTTGTGATCCGGAGTCAAATATTGCACAATTTGTCAACTGCCCATATACATAAATATATTACACAGTTCAAAATCCTAACTTTTCAAGAAAAATTGGTCAACACAAGAAGGAAAATTGTCACAATACATTTTTCATGATAATAATGACACAGAAATAAAGGAGTCATACAGGAGTGTATTCAAAGAGCAATGGATGATGGGAAGTGAGGAACGTGTGTGTGTGTGTAAGAGAGAAAAGCCATAATAGAAAGCAGGTGGGGTGTGAGGTGATGTTGTAGCCCTCTGTCTTCTGGTGGTGCGTGTATGTGCTGATTGAGCTTCAGGCCACTGTCTCATGACTGCAAGGTCACACACACAATAGGTTACTGTCAGACATGTGGAAGTAATGTGTGAGGTGTGTGTGTGTGTGTGTGTGTGTGTGTGAGAGAGACTCAAAGTCTGCACGGCTATAATAATGTAAATAAGATGCTCATCAGATCAGTGGATTAGTAGCAGGAGCTGACAGGAAGGAGGTGAGAGATGCTCGGAGTCTAATATTCTGAGACTGAATCAGTATCTTAAACTCACCCATTAATTCTAATACCGACAGACACCACGGAGAGCGACAGAGTGAGAGAGGGATGCTGAAAATATACAAACTGATTATTCTAAAAATGCCACACTCAGCAGATGATAAAGGAGACTGAGGAGTGTTGTAATACATTTAGTTTCAACGCCTGTTACTCTGGGTTTTCTTGATATGCGACTTGATATGATATTCTCAAATGTATAGAAGCTGTTTCAAAGTAGTTACCCGAACATTGCTTCGGTGTCCATGCAATAGAAGTCAATGGGTACCGCTGTTGTTCGGTTACCAACATTCTTCAGAATATCTTCTTTCGTATTTTGCAGAAGAAAACAGGGTCATACAGGTTTGAAATGACAGAAGAGTGAGTTAATGTGGATGAACTATCCCTCTAACATTCTTTGGTTTTCCCTTTATCTCCTGTTATTAAATGTATTCAGTAAGGTTAGTCTACAGTTTGAATGAATCACTGTCCCTCAGCATGACTGTCAAGCACTGATCAATGATGCTGCCCGTGAAAGGGTCAAAGTTCAGGCTGCCCAGGTAGACAGCTAAATACATCACCGCATGCGGTCACAGAGCCTCCACGACGTACAGAGCGAAACAAAGGGATGGAAAAGACAGACCAGACAGAGGGAATAAGGTGATGATTGAGAGAGGCCTGTGGGTGTGAAGCCCATCACAAATCTTTGAGACCTGACCTGGGGTCAGTGCATTAACTGTCAGCGAGGGCACGGGTCGTCGCCATGACCTTTGATAATTGAGATGCCAGGAAGACTAATGGAGCCGGCCTCTTGCATGAGATACTTCTCCATTCTCTGTTAGCATCTCATCTCATGCAGTCTATAGAATCTTTATTAATGGACTGGTGGAGTCTGGGACATGAAGTTACTGCAGTTTGGCGTTCGAAAGTTCGACACTGTGGTGTGGTGTTTTTTGTGAATCACCTATGGGACCTATGAGATAATATGTGAAACAGGTCGTCCATATGTGGAAACATGTTGAATTCATTGAATTTAAAGAAAAAAATCTGAAATGTATGCACAGCATATGCTGGTTAGGTATGTTTTAAATCATGTTAGCTGTTTTTTTATTTGACCTGCTCAAACCAGCTACCACGTTTCAAAATATACCAAACCAGCATGTGTCGTTTTTTCAACAGGGTAATGAAATGTAACCACAATTGCGACATTAACAGCAGTTTCACATTTAAGCGTAAGATTTCCTCGCTTCCTTTAACTCACACAAGATGCTCCTTTTAACATTCAGATATCATGCAGTCCATGCTGTTGTTCAAACAAAAGTGGGACATAATGCATAATGCAGAACTAATGCAAGTTCTAGTAATGTCTAGAAATACATATATATATAGTGTGTAACTCCCCAGTTCCGATTATCTAAATAATCGAGCAACGTCTCAGGATCTCAGCCTCTCTCTTAAGATCCAGCATGGAGGAGAGCAGCATGCAGTCTGTCAGAGAACTTCTGCCTCTCTCAGAGGCTTTCACTTATTTCTCTGATAGTCCAGGATTTTCCCTGGTTTCTCAACGGGCTCCGGCTGAACATGGTGCTGGTGAGGAGATGAGCTGATATACAGGAGGATTATGTCCTGTGGAGTAAAGCCAAAATATGAAAGAACATGGAAGCATCTCTAAACGCGTATGGTACAGAAAATGGGGTCGTGTGTGTGTGCAGTGCAAAAGTACTTATTTTCCATTGCTCAGATAGTATTTTCTTGTCTTATAAATATAACCAAAATGTTATAATGATACATCCCTTAAACAAAGCAATTTGCTAATGAGATGCAACTATTTTACACAATTTAGCTTCCAAAAGTATATTTTATATAATTTATGTTTATAAAGAATGATAAAAAAACGAAGGTTTTTGGCAGCATGTTTTGGCTCCAAGCACACAGCTGTAATGACACTCATCTGCACTTGGCTGCAGGTCTGCCTCGTCTCGCTATGCCACACCAATCACATTTCAACATACTGGAAATCCTCCAATCAACACACATCATCTTAGGGGGCAGAGTCGTGGAAGCCAGAGTAAAGCAGATGATGAGGGCTCGGGGAGAAAAGCACAAGTCAGAAAACTAATGATGCACGTAAAGCGAAGAGCGCAAGTCAAGATCTGAAATTAAAAACATAAAAAAAAACAAGTTCCAGCTGGCAAATATCTGATGCACTCAATGTGACTGATGATCTGGCTGCAGATGTGTTTTACTCCACAGAGAGATGAGTTGTGGCTGGTTGGGGCAAAATGGAGAGATGGTGCACTGAGCCAACACTTTCACACTGATCAATGCTTTAGTGATCATGGATTTAACACTGTGACATGACCCAAGAGTTACACACCTGCAGCCCACACAACTCTGAGCTGTTATAGATATTAAAATATAAAATCTTTAAAGGAATGATTCTTTTAAAACAAACAAACAAACAAACGCTATGACATCAAATGAATAATACATATTTGAAAGTCCAGTTTGTGAAATTTAGCAGCATCTAGCGGTGAGGTTATGAATTGCAACCAACGGCTCACTTCATCGCTCACTCCCACATTCGGAACACTATGGTGGCTGACACAGGACAAAGATGTCGTCACATTTTCGCTTCTTTGCCGAAGTAGATAACATATTTATGAAATGCGCTCTGTAGAGCAGTTGTCTGTTTAGAGATACTGTAGATCAGGGGTTCTCAACCTTTTTGACTGTATTCCCCCCACTGCATTCAACAATATTCAAAGGCCCCCTTCCAACTCACAAAAACTCATAATTTTAGAGCACATCATTAACTAGAAAAATAAGAAAAATATTGTTTTTTATTTTGTCTAATTTAAGAGGCTGTTTACACAAGAGCATTTTAAAATGAATACGCAAAACTTTTTATACGTTTTGGACGTTGATTTACATGGAAACTGCATTTTGGGGGACCGAAAACGCAAACTTTTGAAAATTGGTCTCCATGTAAACATTTTGAAAATTATGACGTCACGCACATATGGTGTATGTAGCCACAAATAGCTAATTCTAAGGTAATAAAAACATAACGCTTTATTACGTAAGGTCTCCCAAAATGCACCTCTGAAGACACAGTTAGTATATTATATTGCATTTCTGTCAATAGATCCTCCTTAATATCACACACAGCAACTTTAAGGTTGCGCTGTTGAATTTCTATGTCAAATGTAATCTTATTTATCATTTCCTTTGTACAAGGTCAGATTTCCTTGCTTCCATTGACGTGAAAAGCTGCTCTTTGGAACACTCTCAAATGATGCTGGGATGGCATGAATCATCAGGTTTACACAACTGTTTAAGTATGTGCCATCATTAAAGCAAGGACTTGTGATCATGTTTATTCTAGTCTATGACACTGTAAATAATGAACCTTTTATCCCAGCCACCTGAATGCTACATCTTGCCTCAAGTGGCTTTTCAAAGTCATTCAATCACACCAATACAGCTGAAAGGAACTTGCAGTACAGAATAACAAAGGCATTTTCCTAAATATATGAGAGGAACGTGCTCCGGGCAGATGAGTTTGTTCATTATCTACATCACACACCAGCAGATCTCTTCATTTTAGACACTGCAAAGCCACCCTTACATAAAGAAAACGTACATTCAATATATGAAAGTGTTTTCGAAAAAAACGTTGTCCATCACTACTGCCACTGTTACAGTACAAAGAATTATGCAACCTCACACGGTGTATAATATATATCTGTTATACATTTACATTTTGCATCCATTCGGCTTCCATATGTAAAGCTTCTTTTTACCTTTAATGCTTTTTTCTTCTAATAATTATAGGTACCAAAGCATAGATACAAACACGTCGTGAGCAGATTACAGGATGCGAGTTCATATTTGTGTTTATTTGCTTCTCTGCTATATACCGGATGCTAATTCAGTATATTTAGCTATTACACGACAGAGATGGCATTTAAACACTTCACATCATTTCAGCTCTTGTAGAAATCTAACAAATTTAATTTAAGCTATATTTATTCAGTCGACAGAAGTCTTTATCCATATTGAGTGCAAATGTTTCAAAGGATTGATTTAAAGGGTTACCAGTGTCAAAGTCATGAAGTGTCCTCATTGTGGTGCATTAAAGTGTGTGTGTGTGTGTGTCTGTCTCTTCACACCTGTGTGGAATCTGATTTTATCAACTTAAAACCACACGCTGAAAATCACAATCTTCAGATTATTAACCATTCCTTTTGCTTTTCAAAGCCATCACGACTTCAAAACACAATCAGAGAGCAATTTTATTCCTGTCAACAATTGTTTGTTTCAAGTTTTGCAATCCTAGTAAGGAAGACATGTCGTCATGACATTTGACCACCAAAAGTTAACGTCAGATTGTCAAAAACACGGCTTTCATTTTTGTTATTGAAAGAAACGGTGTATGTGTTTGAGGCTTAAGATGTTATTTTACTGCTAAGACTAACACAATTCAACAGCGTGATGGGTAAGATTGATGTTCAGCAGTGTTGCTTTGGGCAAATAACAAAGTGGAAGATCTGGCATGCATGCAAGCAAACATCTGTGGCAGGAAATGGATTAAAGCGGTGCCATTTTATCCCAAACACCCACAAACCCCAAACATACAAACTGCTGGCTCGGTTTTCCCTGTAAGCGCCAAACAGTGTCATCGTGCATTGACAATGGCATCAGATTATATGAGAAAGATGAACTGAACTAATATCTGTGTCAATAAGAAGCAAATAAACCTTAATCAGGCTGAATTCACTAGAGATCGACCGATATATCATTTTCCCGATATTGAAGCATTTTCCCATCATCGGGAATCGGGTTGGTAATATCGGATTTACCAATAAACGCTGCCAACTTGTGGCTGTTTAGAGAATTGTGTGCAGGAGCATCATTTCAGCGGAGCGTCATTTCAGTGGAGCGTCATTTCAGCGGAGCGTCATTTCAGTGGAGCGTCATTTCAGCGGAGCGTCATTTCAGTGGAGCGTCTCAGGGGAGACGAGACTGAAACAATAGCGTGCACAGCACAGGTAACGCTTACTTGCTCTTTAATTAATAAACTTTAACATAACAGCTATTTATGCAAGAATGAGATTACATTTAATCCATGATATGTAATATCAATGTTAAGTTATATTATTATTGTCTATATAACCATTATTTCGCAGATAAACATTTGAATAAATACAGCATGTGGACATTAATTATTTATCGCAGATTGAATATGATGTTAGTTCTGAGTAAATGCATACATAAATAGACAATACATTTCCAGACAATATTCTAGCTACAGTAATTTAATATTATTCAACGAAACATATTTCACATTTTGTTAGTGTATTATATTAAATAAGAGTTGATCTGTTTTGTATGCAAGGAGGGAGTTTTTTAGTTTTAATTTGTTTTATTTTTTAATTGGATAGAATTATTTTCGAACAAAGACACTTTTTTAACAGTGCACTTTATTTTTCAGACACCTCTATTTATTGGTGTATAATACAAGTTGTTTTGCTTTGTATTCAAGGAGGGAGTGATTGTTATAAATATAAAATGGTTTGTTCAGTTCAGTGATGTGTCAAAAACAGAAGTATAACAGTAAAAACATCGGTTCTGCATATCGGGAATCGGGCACATCGGGCACATAAATCTAAATCTAAATCTGTATTGGTATCTGTATCGGTTATAAAAAATCAATATCGGTCGATCTCTAAAATTCACACACGCACACAGTTATCGATGTGGTTAACACTTGCATAACATTGCATCAACGATTTTTGTCGACAAATCGGTAAATAAATAAACTAACAACACACAGCACAAAGTTTTTCGTAAAGTCTCAATATCTTAAATTTTATTTCATACAATACATTTTACAATGAAATCTTAAGCAGGACCGGTGGTACATGTACAAAGGTGAAAGAGGGCAAGACTCCACAGTCTCAAATCGTTCAATCTGTTCGGAAGTCACCTCTTTATTGCCACCAGGCTGAGAATATGTACATTAAATTACAACTTGTATTTTTTCCCTCACTGTTCATTATTGCACAACTTTTTGTTTGGTTTTTCTATGAACAGAATCAACAAAATAAAGCAATCAATTCATTTGGACAATATAGTACAAAGAAAGCAAAAATAAAGTGTCATGTTTACATGAATCAATATATATACTGTATATTCATATAAACAGCCTCTCAAACGTGATAAAATCAGTGAAACTGCAGCAGAAACTCAGAGAAGCGGTGGTGAGAAATGCCACGCCCCCTGTGATTTTGAGTGACAGCTCTTCTGATCGGGCCTGCTCATAAGAAGTACCTCTTATCTGTGTATGTTCGTGAAATGTAAGCACCCTTAAATATCATTACACTCCCGTCAACACACCGTATGGTCATGCACTACATTTAAAAATTCTGTGTGTGTGCTCTCAATTGTGGAAAATGTAAAAAAAGATCTATTCCACATGGGACATGTCGCACAATAACACTCTCAAAATATCAAAACCTTCAAGGGCTCATGTCAAATCTGTGCAGCTAAATCTCAAACTCAAATCCGTCCAATCATGCTTCTGCACTTCTCAGTGGTAAAACAGTCACATTCTATCACAGTCACACAACACAGTCTAAAGATCCACTTGATTTCTCACTCCATTGGCGGCTGTGTAAAGACTTCATGAGGGAGCTAATGGTCTGTATGCCACCCAGGCTCAAGAAAGCGAGTATGACATTTGTGACCTTGCTTTCCCTGAGGACCCGTGATCTCTAATGATTCAATCGCTGCATTGGACTGCTGGGATAAAGGACACCGTACGTGGACTTTGCTTTAACAAATGTTAATGAATGTGAAATAGAAAGGCTGTGCTTCTTACTGTAAAAAAACTGACAATGACCTTTATCTTTCTCTGCTGCAATTCAAATACACCACACACATTAGAAAGCTAGTCTTTCTTTTGCTTCTGTAACAGCTTCCAATCTTGTGGAAAGGCTTTCTGCTTGATGTTGGTGGGAGTTTTCTCCCATTCAGACTTAAGGGCATCAGTCATGTTGGGCGATGCAACTTGGCGTGCAGTTTGCGTTCCAATCAATCCTAAAGGTTTTCAATAAGGTTTAGGTCTGAGCTTCATCACACAGGCAAAATTCTGTATTTTGTAGATTGAATGGTTGATTTCATACGCCTGATTGTAGCTGAAATAGCCAAACCCTTTAATGAGAAGTCCATATACTTTAATCATGACTTAGACTCCAAAAGAGCAGTTTCACACTTCGTATTTCCATTCTATCAATCGGGATTTGCTTTATAGATTATGCGACACAAAACGCATTCAAACATCAGAATGCTCCCTCTCTATTCGCTTTCATCTTGCTTCTCTCATCTTTTGCCATCTCTTTCTCCATCCTCTACCTCCCTCCCTCACCATCCATCCCTCCTTTCTGTCCATCTTCCCAAACATCAAAGCAAGCAAACATCAGAAGGCCGATGCGAGGAGATGCTAATGCAACTATCCATTCATTCATGCACAACTGGAACCGTTGCAGCATAACCTTGTGCATTCAGCTGTGAATGCAGAGGACTAGGGCCCTCCCATCCGCACGCATCCGGCAGGGCCCGAAAAGCTTCGAGGGACTGCTGGAATGTGCATCTTTATGTTTATATATACAGTACTGACTAAGTGAGTTTGACGACAACTCTCTGATATTTAGTGTATGTATCTTTAGATTTCATATTGCAACTCTCTCTAATGTCGTACCGTCCTTATGAATGGCAAAGCACAGGAGGGTTGAATCGTAGTAATGTGCACTACAGTAACATCCTGTGCTGGAGGTTTTGGCTTTACACTCCCTTCCTGTTGCCCGGGGCTATACAACATATGTCACCCAGACAAACAAGTGCTATTTTCATCCTCGGTTTGTAGATGTCTGCGTATGTTTGTGTGCTTGTGTATGGCATGTGTGAGAACCCTTATCACAGCTTTTCAGACCACACACCCCCCCTCTCGTGCGAGCTCGGCGAGCAGCTATTTTCTCTAAAAGCAGAGTTGTACAGTGAAAAGGAGTGGCTGAGTTCTTGTTGGGGATGTGCAGAACACTGAGCTTGTAGCTGTAATGGAGAGTTTGAGTATCTCTCATGCATTCATGGAGTACACAGCGAAGCACAAAAGCCACACGGTAAAGCCATACAAGCCATTGAGATAAGCAGCTTTGAAAATCTGTGGCTGCATCAGTGCACGGGCCATTTTAAATTGAAGGGCCCTCGGCTCGTAGACTTCCTAATTGTCATGATAAATATGTAATATAGTCCCGAGGGCCGCCGCCGATGGTGAACCCGCAGTCGCAGCCATCTCGTAACGGCTCGGCGCACGCTGGCTTCCAGCGGCATGTCAGGGCCACGTGCAGCTGAACATTTATGAGAGAGAGAGAAAGCGTTTTGTTGTGACAGATCAGTAGCTGTGCATCGGTTCACAAAAAATGGCAAATGCTATCTTTGCGTCTCTTTTCTCCCCAACACAATAGGCCAGAATCATAATTGCTACAGAGAACATGACACATCGGGAATAAATTGCTAGTGATTTTTTGTCTCTCAGCCTGCAACGCTGCATTACTGTCAACCCGGGAAAAACAGTGGTTGAGGAATCTTTTTCCGATATTAACGCTTCACATTCTAATAGCAAAACAGATTTTTATCGAGTTAACCTGCTACACTGCATAAACGCCAACCAACCGGCACTTATTTGAAGCAGAAAAAAGACAAAGAATCAGTCGAAGATTTACTTGCTGCACACGATCCACGGGCAGCATAAAAGCCTCACGTAGTATTTAAGTAGATGCATGAATGGCCATCTAGCATTAACTAGCATCATATTGAATCCAGTTGAGCCAATTAACAAACTGTAGGGAAAGACGTCTATTCCAGGGGCCTCATTTATAAAGCGTGCGTACACACGGATTTGGTCGTTTTGAAAAGGATTTGGATGGTGATCTTTTATATGTCAATGATATGAATTAGACAACGTTAAAAGGCGGAGATTTGAAACTTCAAAAATTTCAAATTCAAAACTTTTGAAATTTAAAGCTCATTTGCGATGTATAGATTTAAAATCTGAAAGAGAGGCATACAGACGTTTTCTGTGTGTGATTCTATGAATCACACGTGCACACTTTAAGAAATGGTCGTAACATCAAATTTAGGACGGTTTCTACGCAACATTTTATAAATAAGGCCCCAGGACTGTATATCCACAAGCCAACTGAAGCGGGTGTGAGACGCGAAAAGAATAAACAAAAAACCTTTGAAAATTGAAAACCGTGCCTCTAGTGAAAGGCTGGTTAGAAATTCATAGCTCAGCAAGTTCACTGAAAGCCCTGTACTATATACATCATGTTTTACTCTGTGGTGCTCCATACAGCTCAGTCAGATCATAAATAAACTAATAAGCCAATAAGCTTAAGCAGTTGTAACCAACTTATAATAAAACGGAATTAAACACATTTTATTTGATAAAAACAAGATGAAGCTTGTTAACACAAACAGTGACAGTGAATAATGACTTTGGTCTTTGAAATGTATGAATTCCATTATACCTGTAAATAATCAAGTGCGCGAACAGATGAAAACAAAATGCCTTCGGGGTACAGACACTACCCGCTTAATTAATGTCAATGTAGCATAAATAAACAAACAGACTTGACATGCTTGAAATAAACATTATTATTTGTTGCACCGAGCCTGTGCAGTAACACAGCAGACATCTGTGAACTATTGAAAACCTTATAGCCCAGAAATAAATACTGATGCACTGATTTTCAGAAATATGATTTTGTCAAAGTTTCGCGTTTTCTACTAAGAAATACATTAACAAAATGTTGCAGCAAGCAATTTTGTGCAAGAACTAGATTTCAAATCATTTTCCTTAGGTTTGCAAAGCAGGCTTGGGGAAGAGTTTAATAGAATTAGAGGTTAGAAGATGTGCTTGTTTCCTTTTGAGCGAAACAGTAAGATTATTATTATATATTATTATAACAGTAAGGTATTATTTACCATGAATATACATTAAAACAAAACCAGTCTGAAATTCTCAGTGCTTTAGGCATGTGGAAGATTTTTCATTTCAATTGTTCAATTCATCTGCCCAAACAATAAACAGCGCATTTAGTAGTGGTTCTCTAATTTAGATGCTTACTATCCATCCATAATTCAATCCCAGGCAAGGTGAGTCTGGCAAACCTAATAACTAAAATTTGACACTTCATAAGGCTGTCGCAATGATCACAGACAAGCCCAGACAGCCGCAGCTTTGCTTTACACAAACAAGAAATTATGATGTCGTCATTACAAATAAGAATAATCATCAGTCTCATGACCAAAAAAAACCTCCTTTGTTTCTAAGACGGGTTTTGGGACATGGTGTTCAACCCAAAACACCTGCTGTCTCGATTGAGAATATGAATTTCGTTTTACAGTTCTTGAGGTTTCAAGAAGCCAGATGAGGTTTTTAGGTTAGCAGAAGGAACGGGGATCCATATTCATCCAAAAGTAGTCTATTAAACATCCATGAACTTACACATAACTCGGAAACAGGTGCGAGTTAAACAGTGAATCCGATTAACTAAAAGTCAACTCGCATTAACAAGCTCTCTGAAACATGAATATTGATGGACGTTGCCACACAAACAACATTCTTAACAGAAAATTATAATTCAAGCCTGGGAAGAGTCATGCAACACAAGCATAATCATGTTATATTCAAAAAACCTGCACGTCCTGTGCCTCGTGTGCCTGATGGGAATAAAAAAAAAACAAGCTCCACATTCAAGCCTCATGTCTTAATAACATCTGACTCGAAGCACTTGTGAAGCCACACGCACAGAATCAAACCATCAGACTGTTTTCTCTCCATTAGCTTCCTAATACACAGCTGTCTATGGAATAAGCATCAATGCCGAAGAGTTGGGTGATCTTCAGACACAGCTGCAGTCTGATGCTGAATAGAAAATAAAGGTATAGTGTTGGACAGAAGTTCATAACTGGCTTTGTTTCAGGGATTTTGCATCAAATGGCAACACAGCACCAGATTGTTTAGTTTACTAAGGTTCACGAAAATGTTTCATTTCTTGATATTTTAATAATTGGATGTTCTATTCAGTGATTTTACTTTCTATTCAATTTCAATGTTTTTCTTTTTTTGGCAGCCAATAATGACATTGATAACAGTATGACCAGGACTGCCAAGTTTGCGTTTTTCCAGCGGAATTGTGCTACTTTAAACTGCTGCCACATGTTGTGGATCAATTTTGCTCGCCATTGGTCATTCTTAAGGTAAGATGAAGTTATTTATGTATAAGGACTGTGTTTATGATCACTTCTATATAGCGATATTAAAGAAAAAAGTGTGTGTAATGCATAACATGGTCTGAAAATATGTATTTTAGGTAGTTGGGCCATTTTGTTAGCAGATCTGGCAACCCTGAATATAATCAATATTGATATTTGTGAAATTTGTGTCAAAAACATGTTAAATGTAATATTTGCAGATTTTTTTGCTACCATCTCTGATCTTGACTATAAGGTCAGACGTGTTGCCCGCCAGTAAAGAATCACAATGTACATCACATTAGTGAAGCTTTATATCAACACTGTGTCTAATGTGGAAGATCGACAGCCATCAAGATTACATTCTGTCCTCTGTTCCTGTTGTTTATGGAGTATGCTTTTGTTTTGCATATTTTATCTCCGCATCTCTTTCTTATCTGCAATAAATGCGGCGGAGCTGCAGTAACAGAGCCCGAGCAGTGTGTCAGGAGTGATTTGCTTCGTGTCACCTTGATAAAACTGATGTGCGTGTGTGTGTGAGCAGGACACAATATTTCAGGTATGTGTTCAGCGATGACGGAGTGCTTGTTCCTTGATTTAGTAACTGCCAAACAAACCAAATGAGAGAGGCGTACGGGGAAAAGGGAGAGCGAGAGATTGAGCGTCTCAAACACACCTACTCAGTGCTGCACTCGAGTACACCAAGCTGCAATTTAGTCCAAAAATACAAGACCTACAAATAAATTCAAGCACTTCTTTCTTTTCTTTTTATAACAGAAAGAGTGCAGACAATAAGGACACGGTAAAAGCTTTAGAGTACATCACAAGGGTATCTTTCCCATTGTCCTCTCGGAGTTGCCCTGGTCATTACTGAAGATCATTTTTTTGTCATTAAGTGGGATGATCGTCTTTATTTGAACCGTGTGACTTTCCTTAGCGCTTGCTTTATTCCAGGCAGACGGGTGTAATTACTCAAGCTCCAGATAAAAAAAAAACTGACATCAGAGATTCTCCATACATCTCACAGACGTCCTCTAGTTCTGTAATAATTAGATAAGGCAGATTGAGAGCTTATGAGTCAAACATTAAAGAATATGACCTCCTTAACTTTATAAACTGCAGCTACAGCAATGCCAACCATCATTATGCTATTACGAAGTGGTTACCAGATTCAACAATATAATCAAAAATCCAATTTGTATACCGGCGCAACAGCCTGTTTCACCACCACCACCACCACCACCGTCATGACTCGAAGCAGAGCAGATTACATTTAAAGGACAGATAGCTGGAGGGCAGAGATGTTTAGGTGGAGACACAACACTTGGCCACATGGCCGTTCCCAACCCATCTTTTCAAAGCTGTGCTACATGGGGCTTATTGCTTTTTTACAGGGGGAATTTCAGAATTTAATTGTGTAACAAGGTATCATAGCTACTATAGTGGTTTGACTTGTGCCAATGGAGGAAATCAGCGGACAGTTCTAGCTCAAACTGTCACCACAGCTCTCAATAAAACATGGTTGCAAGGAAATGTGGGGTTACATCAATACAGATTGAACTCTTAAACAAGGAAGACTTGAGGGGTGGAGAAAAAAATGATGAAAGCCTCAAACACTCTTAAATGCATGTATCATTGTCATTGGTCATAGCACACATGCAATTCAATATATAAAAGGATATGTACATTTGTTCAACCCATTGACAAGACACATCGAGCTTTGTATAAAATCTCACCCTATATTCAACATCAAATGCGCATAAACATTTAAAAAATAGACGTAAAATATGCATCCATCCTTAAATGCATCTATCATATCAGATTATTCTTTAAGCTACATTATTACACTTTCAGCCATTTATGACAAACTACACAGCAACAGCTGTGAAGCACTTGTTACCTGTTACTAATGTAAAACTGGCCACCGCCTCTGTTTTGCCGTATTTGTGATGCAAACTTATCAGAGCATTAAATGCTAAGTCAAAATAAATCAACGTTACATTTAACACACAGTCTTTCTCGACTCAGCCATCTGTTTCCCTGAGGAAACAAAGCATTAAGCAGTGGTATTTCCAAGGCCCTGAGTTCTAAATGACTTCATTTGCTCATCTGAACCGTCGGCAGCCCATTTATTCATAGTTATTCTTAACATTTATGCGTAATGTGATCAGCCCATCGTGCACGAATTGTTACTTCGTGACGCGGCAAAGTGGCAAACAATAAGATCATGTCCTAAACAGCTGCAAATGAGTGACAGGTTATTATTATGATTAATCATTTGGTTTCAATTGCTGCAGTGTTGCGCTGGATGGCCGCACCCCCCACTGAAGCAAACTGGTCCAGCATTTCCCTAAAAACGTTGTTAAATATCAAATATCTTCATACCATGTTGTGAGTGTAGTTAACAAGGGTAAATATTCTATTTTAAAAAATCATTGTGACATCATTATGTGTATTTGGGGCACACATAGCTACTGTTTATTGCTGTAGTGTCAGACTAACCTTTGAAGTCTTGCACACTAATAGCAAAATTGTCTTGTAAGATTCGAGAACACCTTGAAAACTAAGTAAGCCCTTTGTTGTGGTGTTCTGCTGAAATCAATTTAATCCGTGAATGGAATAGGTAGGATTATAACGACAATCCTGCGCTTGGTCCTGACATAACCAAAACACAACTGATGTATGTACAGAAATCCAACATCATGTAGACGATCACAACCAATCAAATGACAATGAAGTTCATCAACAGGTCAAGCCTAATTTTGAGATTCGCCTGGATTGTATGAAAAGAAAAAAACAACCCACAAGGGATAATAAATACTACAGCAGGCTAAACTAAGAATTCATCATATTTCGAATATTTGCCATACCTACAACAAAAAGTGCATTTGCACATGAATACAGTGACCAATTGAGTCTAAGCTACATGGAATAAAGATCAAATGAGTGCATTTTTCAAGAGGAGGAATAATAATAAGAGGTGCCCTACTGAAGTCCCATGCTAAACAAAATTGATGTATAAATAATCCATTCTGCTGCAAATCCAATTAACCTAGTTACTGTATGTCGAAATGAAAGCTAAATGTCACCGTTTGTACTCATCTGACGTGCCATCCAAGGAACACAATACAGTAGAAGCTCCAAGGGTTCTTGAAGAAACGTTTCGATCCCATGGCCTGTTCACCATCCTTTGTTTCACAACATCCAAGAGTTTAATGTAATCCACAGTCTAAAATCCATGTTTTTTCATCTTCTTTTTTTAATCCTTTGGTCCTTTTAATCCAAGCATACAAAAAGTCCCCTCCACGTAACCAAAATTATAAAAATGGAAGCCACTTGCAGGGAATAAAGTTTGGGGTTGTAGAGAGGACAAAGTGACAACAGTACGTGTGTCACTTGTTTTTTTAATCCAGAGCATATCCATAAAAAAATATCTGAGTAAAAACCTTTCTGCTCTCATCCAGCATTGACATCTTCATGGTATTTGTTAAATTGGTTGTCTTTGTAAAGAGACTCCATCATGCAGTGGACTGTTCATTGTTCGTGTGTCCATATTTTTTTCTCCTAATGCAAAAGGTTTTGCATTTCTACATTTGCCCTTTAATTAAATATATAAATAATAAAAACTATAAATAATAAATAAATAACCCAAACAATAAATAAATAATCTGACACGCAGACAGACAGCATGCAACACACACTACCATAAACTGAAATGCCTTTCTCTCACCTCAACTACACAGACAAACAGACAAAAACTGCCCAAAAATAAAGTTTTACATTAATTGAACTTAATTTAATCATAAAACCGGTCATGCCCTGTATTACTACTGTTTGTTTATCGTTGGTTGCTCTCTCCCACTTATGTTTACTGTATATAGTTCATATTTACCTATTTTTACCACTAACCACACAATTCCTCACAGGCTTCAGCATATGGAAAGCTTTGCGTGCACTGTTTGTTGTCTCCCTGACATGATCACTCGGGTCGCACAGACAGCTGTGTGAACAATCCCCTCTGATTCTAGTCATGCACTGAGGGACTGAACCCTTTTCTCTCAAATCCCTCCACCTAGTGACTCTGTCCGACACTTACTGAAACCAGTCCAAGCAAATACAAAATGGTAACAGGTCACGAATGAAAACAGGGAGCTAGAGAGATTTTTTTGATGGAATGCCAGGAGTCAATCCGCTCTCTGAAAAAACCAGAGAGATCGGGCAGTTGGCCTTAGAAATAACTAACGCTAGGTAGAGTTTCATCTATTTTTGCTAGAGCCTACGATTGTTATTTGGCTTGTACTTTCCCCGTCTTTGCCCTGTGTTGCTTCCGACTGCCTCTCTCTTCCCCCTTCCTTCCGCTCTTTCCAGGGTCCGCTGAGACTACCCTGTGGCTCTTTCACAAAAACGTGTCTGCCCTCCATTTCTTGGGATGTGACAGTCCCCTGGTCTAAGCTGCCGGTGCTGTTGCACTTTTTTACAGACGCAGGCGCTAGAGAGCTAGGCAGAAGCAGCGACGTGAGCGACAAGCTGCTCAGGGTCTCCGAGAGCTGCTGGCTTTCGCAAGTCTGGTTGGAGCTGCACCGTATCATCCCTGTATCGTCGTCGGAGGGATCAACGGAGGCTTGCCTAGTGTTGGTTCCGCAGCTGCTCTTGCTACGCTGGTGCCCCCCCGTAGCCAGAGAGGAGTCGCTGTGAGATGGATACTGAGGGCAAAGAGAGGAAGAGTGTTTAGGAATTAATAATGAAATGCAAAAGAGTGCCCCAAAATAGATGTGCCTAAGTCGAGGATTTTTCATCTAGGCAACAGCATGGTAAGGGGTCAGGGAAAAAGGGGTCAGAGGAAAGAAAAATAGATTTTAAAATGTTATTTAAAAAGTAAGAAATAACTGGGGTGGGGGTGTAACAATATATCAGTGTATCGCATTTCATGATATAAACAATGTCTTTGGAGACTACATTGTTTGGAGGAGCAATAATATTTATTATTAGTATCCTTACATTTTATTTGCTGGGTTTTATTTCATGAAACCTTGCATCGTATGTACTAGAATAACCATTTTATAAAAGCAATAAACCCTGTGAAGCCTTGGTTTGCAGTGATTTTATAACAATGCCCCTTAGCTGTTATAAAACCACTGTAAACCAAGGGCTTATTGCTTCAATACACCTCTACATAAAATCTGCATACATGAAAATAAAGAGTTTAAATAATTCAAATATTTTGCGAGCATTTAGAAAGGGCCTAAACCAATGCATACGCTGTGCATGTGTGTAAGCTCATACTTGTGTGGTGAGCAGTCTGGTATTGGCTCCAGGAGAGCGCAGAGAAGCCCATGAGGCTGGTGAAGTTAGCCGAAGCCCTCTTGGTTTGTGTCCCAGTCGGCCCCTGGGAGGAGCAGGGAGGGCGGCGGCTGCCGGGTGGAAGAATTCAGCAGGGAGACGAATGGGAGTGTTAGAGCCGCTCGAACCTCCTGAGACTCCTGCACACTCTCGATTACTGCTACAGGGAACTCCACCTTCACAGAATGACAGCAGAACATTACAGTCGATGAATAAGTATGTTTACTTCACAGAATAAGTCATACATTTTTCTCCAGCGTTGTAAACCTGCCACATTACCAATGCTGTGACGAGCAGGTGTGTTGTGACATTGATGTGGACTTTGAAAACCAGCCTCCGTCGCCTCTCCCTCTGCCCCGGAGCTGTAAACTCGACAGGGTCTTTGCAACCTGCTGTGACCTTTCCCTCCTGGTTCCTCTGAGGTCAGCCACTCTTCACAGCCCTTTTCCTGGGAAGACACATTTACATGTTAGCACTTTCAGGACAGGGGAAACTCATTTAGAGCGCTGCTAAAACAGTAAAAGAGATCAAGGGATAACTTGGCTCGGGTGGATCAACCTGCAGCACGTGTTTTAAATAGCTGGAGATGTTGGAAGTCTTCAGAAGAATTAGGATGGTCGAGAAGCAAAGCTGCTTCCCTTCCCTATGAAGAAGTACAAGCCCCATGAGACTGCGGGATGTAGAATAAGTGCTTATTTAATTTCTGTTAATGGGGGTGAGTTTGTGGTCACATTTTCAGAGGCAGATTTTTTTTATCAGTGATTAAGTATATGTGAACATATATGTTTCATCAGACGCACGCGCCTGGCCCGAAGCTAACTTCTAGTCTGTTTGTGTTGATTGGTCTGGCTAGTAACTAATAATATGACTATATGTGTGTATGTGCAATAATGTTTTTGTATGTTGCTGATTTGAAACCGTCTACAACAAGATAATAAATAAAAATATTCTCACAAAGTCGGGCAAATATTTTTTTTCTGTATTTCTTTTCTTATGTAAACACACATAGATGTATTAAATAAGACACCAGATTAATTAATGTTCACATGCTGAGCAAAATCAGGGAAAAATGTATGTGTGCTGAGTCTGACCATTCATAACAATACCCAAATACCAAAGTTTCAATCACTTACATGACCTTCATTGTCAGGTTATACCTAACAGTGCATGGTGTTAAGAGATCACACACGACTATGTAGTAAAAGGTACGGTACAGGGCTTTAAGTAACCAATTTATGACCTTTATTGTCAGGTTATTGAAACGTGAATTGGCTGTGATCGACTGACTGCAATCGCTGAATTTAAGCAGTTTAAACAATACAAACCCATAACTTCTTTGTTCAATTTTTTGCTTGCAGTCATGCATCATTTGCACCTAAAGCTGCATTTTAACATTTTCTTGTCTATCTTGACATTTCACATAAAATCATTTTCCGTTAGCACAAATTATAAATCAGGATTATAAGATTACCATTGCAAATCATGGTAACAAGGACCCTGAACACTATGTACTTGCTCAATAACTGATTTAATTTTACGGGTTGTAGCTTTAAGAGGATAAAACATAATAACATCTCAAATGATGAGTGTGAACAGTGAGATAACTGCATCAGATCTGTAGGGGTGCAATACTCAGACACTGACACAATCATATTTACTACACAAAGTTCACCTTGCTCTCCTTGACAGCCATCTGGTACACGCTCTGCTCATCCAGACTAAGGTCATCAGGCAGCGCTGGAGACGATGACTTATCTGAAAGCTGCTCTGACCTTAAAGACGCCTGCTCCAGTTCAGCCATGTGGATCTGCTGTGGGTCACAATAAAACACAATGAAAATCAGACAAGATCCTTCTTCAGCATTTGCATTCCTGTCTTTACTGCGTGTCAGTTCAGAGCGTGTTGAAATGTCGCTTTGAATTGTGGTTTGTTGTTGACAAGGTGATGATGTCTTTCCAAATAGACCAGGAAGAAATTTGGGTAATTCAAGCCGAGAGATGTTAAAAGTCAAATAAATGGATTGGGACGGACTCCTGGGAATCAGAGATGGATGATGAGCAGAGACAGGGGAGAGGAAAACAGACTGATAGGCTGACAGTCAGGCACAATGGAGGTATGACAGGTGTGGAGGTTACAGTTTGAATTACTCCTTTACTGAAGTGCCCTTGTCCCGTCTGTCACTGTGATGAATACAACAGGAGATTGTGTGTGTACATCAATGTTTATTCACAGTAACAGATTAGCAGATATAGCAGAATTGTTTTGTGATATCTTTAAAATCTTAATCTAGCAAATGGAGACCTAAGCTTAATATAACAAACTGTGCTCAGATTTGCCAAGATATCATATTAATTCAAAAGTGATCCGATTTAAATCAGCTCTAATGTAAGGAGGTACCTCCTGCGGATGAGTCCTGCAGTCTTTGCAGATGGGTGGGGAGGAGTAATGATGGAATACTGAGCCAGAGAGGTTGTCAATCATCAGCATCTCTCCTTCAAACGAGTCTTTGATAAGCAGAGAGACACTGTCCAGCCACAGGTTCTCCTGGGACACAAACACACATCATCAAACTTCATATCACTGAGTTACTACCAATAACTCTCCAGGACCATTGATTGGGAGGACAGCTGAGACCTTGATTTCAGGACATGAGACCATTTCTTTTTTTTAAATTAGTCCAAAAATTAGATATATTAAACACATATTTCCATTTTCACAGAAATGATAAGGATTTAGGGTCTCATTCACTATCACAGATCTTAAGTTTCACAGGCTACTTTGCTACAAAACCATATGCACTACACACAAATCACATAAACTCCTATACATACTACTTACACACCCATGTGCGCACACACACGCACACGCACACGCACACACACACACACGTTGGTTTTTCTATCCCCGTGGGGGTTTTCATTGGCGTAATGATGTTTATACCATACAAACTGTATATTCTATTCCCTACCCCTAACCCTACACCTAAACCTAAAGATCATAGAAAACATTTTGCATTTTGAAAAAAATTATCTTTATGTACAATTTATAAGCTTTTGTACCCGTGGGGACCTCAATTTTGGTCCCCACGGTGACACGAGTCCCCACGGGTGGGTGTGTATTCAGGTTTACGTCCCCACCGGCATATAAAAACCAAAAGCACACACACACACACACTACATACATTCCTATTCATACCACACACTCCACATAAGCAGTACACCAAACACACTCAATAAATGCGAAATAGTGACAGCAAATTCTGCGTGGACATACATTTCAACACTAAGGGGTGGTTTTCCAGACAGGGATTAGTTTAAGCCTAGACTTTTAAGTAAGAAATTTAAGTCGTTTTAACAAACATACCTTACTAAAACATTACTTGTGTGCATTTTGAGACAACACAAAGGCACTGATGTATTTTGAAATATGTCAGTGCAAGTTGTTTCAGTTTGGACAGCTCTTACATTTCTCTTAGTCTAGGACTAGTCTAATCCCTGTCCGGGAAAGCACCGCTATGAGTTGATATAAACGAACCGAGAAAGCACCTCAAAAGTTTTCAAACAGATTTAGGCTTTGAGCTCTATTAACACAATAACAAAACTTCTGCCCGCATCCATCAACGTCTAGCCTACCATACCTCACAAATGGCACGTCGCTCAATGGTAATATCAAGCTATCATAATAATGTTGTGTATTAATGATTCCAGACCAAATCTGATTTCAGCGGAGGACTAAAGATCTGACTGTGGCCTTTCCGGGAGAGCTCAACATTCGATTTACTCCACAGGGCTGCAGTCAACTAAAGGATCAATGTAACCCAATCAGAAGTACTGTTATCTAATGACAAACATTGCTTTCTTCAGGTAATTGTACGTTTGTACGTCAACGCCAGCTCATTACGAGAGTCAAAAGCTTTTGATTTACTTCAAATAAACAATTAAATGGCAACGGCTAATTAAAGCTAGATGAAAATTGATCAGACCGGGCATTATGTAGGATATAATTCTGAGTGCACTCGGTTATTAGCACACAAACTCTTACAAAAAAACAGAAGTCTTCACAGTGTGGGCTCTGTGTTCGTCCAAACACTGTGGCAAAGTCCCAATGTTCACCTCAGCAACACTAATGAGAGTAGGACTGTAATGCCAGAGATTTGTAGCCCGATTCCAACTCACAAGCTGCTATTATCCCCTGAAGATTAGCACCTAACAGTGCACAGTGCTAAGAGATCACACACACCTCTGTAGTTAAAGGTAAGGTACAGGGCTTTACGTAACCAATTTATGGTTCCAGCCGTGACCCACAGAGATAATGGGCCGCTCGGGTCTGGCTGCGGTCACCGCTAAAGGCGACGTGGTCACAGGCTGCAGTGGAAGAACAATCATTTTCAATATGTTTCTGAAAGCCACCTCTGTGGATGTTATGGTTTTACCGGCACACGCACGGCTCATAAACCGAAGCAGGCACACGGAGCAGGAAAGTGTTGTATAATTGGCAGGGATGGATTTTTAATGACGGTTTGGCACACATGAGGCCCGGCTCATCAGCTTCGCGGCACACGGGCACTTTAGAGCTCTTAAAAATCACAGGTTGAATTTTACCTGGCTCTTCACAATCCTGAAGCGTACACACAAGGTAGGGTACACACGCAGGGCTTGTCTTTTAATGAGCGTTCTGTCAGCCTCCCAGCAGCGGATCACTCGGCACATGGTGTGAACAAGTGTGAACTCGCGGAAGAGCGACGTTTCTCTGCCGGTCTTGCACTTTTGAGAAGGTTGTGCTGTATGAATGGATGAAAGAAGCTGAGAGCGTCTCTCTGCGGTCCTGTCTTTCTCATTCTCTCTGTCTGTCTCTTTCTACCCTGCTGACTCTTGCTGCGGTTTTGCACAATGCTGATCATGAGCAGTAATGATGTGTCGTTGGGGAGCGTGCTGCACCTAATCAGTTTCCTCCAAGAACCACACACCGGGGCTCATTCAGTAACCAAATGTATACACATTTAGAGTTATACATTGAAATCATATTCACTTTTCACTGACCCTGAGTCAGACCTATTTTTAAAATAAAAAAATAACGTTACAGTTAGGGTTGGGTATCGTTTGAATTTGATCGATTCCGATTCTTATCGACTCCCAGTTTCGATTCCACAGTTGAAGTAAAATATTTAGATATAAAAACTGTATTGTCATTAGCTTGCTCCATGTTTTGTCTGATTTATTAGGTAGTTTAACTACATCATGGTTAAACTGTAGTTAATATAATGAAACTATGGTCAATTTGTGGTTCATGTGCTTTATCACAAGTTAACACATGTATATTTCTGAAATATGCACACAGGAATTGATAAGAGGAACTGAAATTTAGATTTCAAGTATCCAATTCCTATTCCTTTCAATTCTGATCTGATTGCTAGCATTTCAATTACGATTCCTAATCGCTTCAGATTTTCAATTCCCAACCCTAGTTACAGTACAGATCAGAGTTATAGTGTAGGTCAATCTAGAAAAGATTAGGCTTTAAATGCCACCAATTTTGTTTGCAATAAAAAAATTAAAGCACATATTTACAAGTGAAAAATCGTTTCACAAAAACACAAGCTCTGTTCACCCGGTCTTTACAGATACTGTAAATACTCAGATGCATGTACAGTACTTGACAGCGCCATGTGACTCAGACAATAACCTTACTTTTTCTGGCTATGGCACACAGCGTGAGCAGAAGCTCAAGTGCTTTGAGGATAAGAAGAGCTGTTCAGCAGAAATGCTGCAGTCAGTGTGTCAGTGCGCAAGGCACAATCCAGAAGACACATTTGGAGTGGGAGGTGACTTCCCACCGCATTTAAAATATGTTCTTTAATAAATACACCCTGAACTGTGGTTGAACCCACGATCCAAACCCCTCTCACAATTTGCCTGACTTTAATCTAGCTTTACCGGCATAGCAAGTAACTGTATGCCTGTATTGCCAAAGCAGATGGAGGCAGTTGATCATTTGCCAAAGAGGAAAAACCACCACAATAAATCCTAATCAAATCTTCTTTAAATTTAACACAATTATTTAGCGGCATCAGAGAAGGGGTTATATATACCCAGACCATACAGACCATACCTGCGAATGTTTCTATGATATTATGGTCATGCTAATTTACAGCCTGGTTGAAGCTCAAAATATGAAATGGTAACAAGGTCCATTATTGGTTTCTTGGGATTTGATTCATATAAATAAATAAATGACGCAAACCAAAACAAAATAAATCAACAGCAGGGTGAGCTTCTGCAGCACAACCAAGCAAGCGAGTGAAGCCGGGAAAGATGGAGCTATCCTGAATAATTGACAATAGACATATCTCAACTACATACTACCTGCTACTGTATTTGTTTTTGTTTTTTTGCACTGTAGGCACAACTTTGATTTGTGTTCACTGAATCTATACAGTATACTGTCAACAGCAGACAGGTAGTGTGAAACAATCATTTAAGGGCCAACAGGGTTTTTACTAGGTGATGACATCATGTTTTCTATGTGATGAAATGTGGTTCAGTTTTCAGGATTGGAACTGCACACCAATTTCTGTGACAGTACTACTGACCATACAATATATGACTGCAAAAAATGATCTCCAATAATGACAGATCTGCATTACTTTTACTTAACATACAGTACTTCTGTTCTGTCTGTCTCTCGGAGGAGATAAAATGCTTTAGTCTGCTGACTTGGCTTCTGCTTGAAGTGAAACTTGTTCTTTCCATTCCTGTTCTGCTGACAGTCATACGCATCTCTTTCCTGTTTCTCTCCGTCTCTTATGGTCTCTTTCCCCTCTCTGATTCTTAGTCCCCAAGCCTGCAGTTAGTGATAAGGAGTAAGCTCACTGCATGGAAAATCGCGGTATACTCTATGATGTTGTTGTGCTTTTGTGTGGGTCTTTGTCGCATTCTATCTACTGTAGTACCTTCAACAGGTAAGGGACATCACTTCTTGTAGGCACTGATCTGTAGTGTTGGATCACGATATTCAAATAAACTAGCATCATCACTTGGGTTACTGTAGTCCCAGGTCATGCACACACACTGCCACAGCTCAAATGTTAACAGGAAAACAGGACACACGAGGGTTCCAAAACAGATTTTGAGTGTTTTATGCCTTATTTATACTACATACAACTACACTATAAAAAAATATCCCAACAGCTGGGGCACTAGAAAAAAATTGAAAATGACATTTTTTAAAAATTTAAATTCTGTAAAACAAAATGAGGTCAAGTAAATTATTGCTCAATGATATACTGTACTAGGATTGTCAGAATAGCAGATTTTCATTACATAGTTTCACAATGGTTTCACCAAAAGAATTCCATTTGAAGCTCACTCCTCCATTTCAAAATACTACGGTGGCTGACACAGGACAAAGACGTTGTCACGTTTCCACTAGATGTTGTCAAGTTTTCACTTCTTTGCCAATGGATATAGCGTATTTACAAAACACACTCTGTAGAGCAGTTTGTCTGTTCAGGGCTACTGTAGAAACAACATGACGAATTCCATGTAAGGGGACCCGCGGTGTATGTAGATAGAAAAAGCTCATAACATAACGACCTCTGAAGATATAGTTATGTATATTATATTGCATTTCTGTCAATAGATCCTCCTTAATATCACTCATTGCATCTTTTAATCTTTTAAAAGGTAATGGTAAAAAATCTCATGCTGGATAATGCAACATTAAGGTACACCTGAACACACAGGAATGTACATATTGCAAACACTCACAATCAGATGCATAAACACATGCAGCTTCACTATTGAGTTTATGTGCTTAACACTGCGATAAATTCAAACCTTCAATTACAGTAGCATTCCATTGCTCTGTCTCTCCCTGTCCTCCTACTCGCTTCCCTCTTCTCTCAGCAGTTACATAATCTGCTGCAGAAGCTAAAAATGGACAGGTAAAGACAATTATAGCTCCACAATAGCTGCCTGGCGGTGAGTCATCGTTGCGTGTGTGAGAGTGCACGTCTATACCAGTGCACCACAATATTTGTCACTCTTCTGTTTTTAGCAGATAGGTGTGCACGCGAGGGACTGACTCCTGATTCGCATTGATGGATCTAATTCACTAGTTAATTATTTGATCCTGAACTTAATTACAAAAAACTGTGATTAATTGTAGTTCAGTGTTTACATGTCTCGGAGCATCGGAGACTGACACAAACGTGTTGCCATGGCGACAGGACCCAAGCTGGGGCGAGTCCCGAGGCTCTCTAATGAAAATGTCTCATTCTTCGCCTTTCCTTCCCCCTCATTATGCCTCTTCTGCCCTTTTTAGCAGACCCAAATCATACTCTGACTTCACAAGCAAAGGGCGCTAACATTTTTCTATGCATGAAGACAAATGATTGTTAAAAAAACGCTGCACTTGTTCACACTGTCCAGCAGTTATCTACTCATTTATTCATCCATTTGACTAATGAGAATTAATTCATTCCTCCATCCATCCATTCATCATTCAATCATCAATCCATATATCCATTATTAATGTGACCAATCTTTCAAACAAATCAAATCTAAAACAATCCATCTCCATTCATCCATCCATCCATCATTCAATCAATCAATCAATAATCTCTTCTCTCTTTTGAACTGCAATGTGAACATCCATCCTTTGTCCACCAGATCATAAATTCAATGCTGTCAAGTTAAGCAGTGTTAAAGGAATATCATTTTTTCTCTCTTATGTCATTTCAAGCTTGTAGGATCTTCTGCAGAACACAAAAGAAGATATTTTGAAGAATGCTGGAATCCAAGCATCATTGGAACCTATTAACTTCTATTGTATGGACACAAAACCATTCCTCAAAATATCTTCTTTTGAGTTTCACAGAAGAAAGTCTTAAAAAGACATAAGGAGAATGAATACTTTTTTGGGGAAGGCACTCCTCTATTAACAATCTGTCATTCAATCTATCCCATTCCCTGCCAGTGCTGAATGTGTCCTACCTGTGCCGGGGAGTAGAGTTTTCTGGCACTGTTGGGTTCACAGGCCCCCGTGTGTGTGTTTGGGGAGTGAGGTGGAATAGCAGAGCTCGGGCCAGCTGCTTGGAGCCCCCCTCCACTCCTCTCTCCCCCTCCTCCTCCCAGCCCTCCGATGCAGCAGAGCGTTCCCTGGGCCAGCTCCAGTTCAATCTCAGCATCCATCTCAGCCTCTTCCTGGGCTTCTTTGTTCGAGTCGTCCAGGTGTTTCATCAGCACTGCCACGACCACATTGATGAGAACAAACTGAGCCGTCAGTACAAAGCTCACAAAGTACAGTGGAGAGATGAACTGCAGGCTGGGATTGCAGGTGTATTCGCCGGGCGGGCATTCACGGAGAGTGTCCTACAAGAGTCGGGAGAGAAAAAGAGAGAGAGTTAGGATAAAGATATTTAAACTGTGCTATATTGTAAAATGTTTAAATGTGTTTTCCAATGACAGGCTTTGCTTGAATTAGGAACCAATCAGCATGCAGGACTTGAGGACTGAGGAATTAAAGGGATAGTTCACCCAAAAATAAAAATGCTGTCATTATTTCCTCATCCTCGTGTCTTTTTAAACCTGTATGACCTTCTTTCTTCCACAGAATACAAGAGCAGATATTTTAAAGAATGTTGGTAACCACTGCATTGGTTTTGTGTCTATACATTAGAAGTGAATGGGTACCGCCGTTGTTTGGTTACAACCATTCTTCAAAATATCTTCTTTTGTGTTCTGCAGAAGAAAAAAAAGTCATAAACTAATCATTTAAATCATTAAATCAAAGCATAAACCACAAAAACATTTACTATAGCCTCTACTTCCTAGAGGCGGCTGGTAACCTGTATAGTTCTTAGCATGACAGCTGACTTCCCCCGCCTTCTCATATCATGTGCAGTTTGATCAGCATACACACTGCTGTTTTAAACAATAGGAACACATCCTGAATGCCACTTTCATTCAAAATTATTCTGATGTAATATCAACACCCTCTCTCTCTATTCTCTCCAAAGCTGCCACGGCTGAGTGGCAGATGGGTACGAGCTCATGCGGTAATTTTGCTTGGCCACTCATGCGTACGGCCCGGGCTAAAAACCTTGTTGGCTCTCTGCAGGTACGCAGGAGCTCAGGTTGTAATTTACAGCTTTGATTACAATACTTCAGCTGCCAACAACGGACGGCAAGTTTCCATCACCAATAAACCTCATTGTGTGTGTGTGTGTATCTAATGGGGGAGCTTGTCACCCTTCATCAAAAACACCCTTTAGTGTGTGTGGGGTGGGGGTTGTTCTGCATCGATACCGCACCAATATGTTCTCATTTATTCAGGTGCGCATTACTACCGAATGCGCTGAGATTGTAGTTTTTCCATCATATAGCTATCATATAAAAGCCCGGCTGGAGAGAAAATGTGAAACTAGGCAGATTCTCTTCATATAGGCTGATAAAAACGCAGTGTTTATAGACTTATTCTTATAGATTTGCATTAATGATGAGAAAGAGATCGAGAAATGACAAATGATGAAAGAGGCAGTGGTGAAATACTGTGTAGAGAAAAATGAGGAATAAAGAAACACGTAAGGAATAATGGGCTAAATAATCCAAATGTGATATATCCAGAGCTAGACACATTGTGATATTTTTCATTTTGGTGGCTTAATGCAACAAATTTTCCACATATTTATTGTCACTTGTAGTTTTGGAAGAGAAAAGAACTTAAGAAACTTTAAATAAGATATTTTCTTGTATGTCTTTTGAATCTTTTTACCTTCATTATACCGTTCCAGTTATCACCGGTGGAAACCTGGAAGAGCGTGAGGAACGCCATGCCGAAGTTCTCAAAGGTGGCGTGGCGGCTCATGCCTTCACATGGGTAGTCTTCATTACACACTGCAGGATCGAGAAAGAGCCATTAGAGAGGAAGGTTTGTATTGTCACATACACATACATTTTGTCAATGCTTTAAAACGTTATTGTGTTAAGTTTATCATCACATAAAAGCTTTGGCTTAATGATATAGTTGTGCCAAATTCCGCCAATATAGCAGCATTGAATTCAAAAGACAGGATCAGGCAGGTAGAACAAACCATAGTGAAAGAAAAGGAGAGAAAATGGAGTGCAACAAATGAGAAAAGATGTGTTTACCCAGCTCTCCAAACAGCTCCACCCCCAGAGCAGCATAAATGAAGAACAGAAGCATGAAGAGCAGGCCAAGATTTCCCACCTGAAATACATCAAATTAAAATGTCATTACTAAAACCAACACACATGAAGCAGTAATGAAGTATTACATTCAATCATTTAGCAGATGCTTTTAAGCCACTAACCTAAGTGAGGAACAAGAGAAGCAAACAAGCTTTTGTGTATAGGGATTTTAAGAGTTGTATGAGTATTATAGAGTCTTATAGCTAACTATCTCAACTCCCAAAGCAAGTGGAAATTCCCTGTATTGCAAAGAGGGAACATCACCCTGGGGTTCGGCACAGATGGAACAAGCGTCCGGAACAGACATAACAATAACAAAACAAAATGTACAATTTGTTGTCTTTGCTCCTTCAGTTTGTGTCCCTCTGCAGTTGTACAGTGACTGGGCTAAGTCACGGTTGTACCTGTTTCCCAGCAGCTAAATGAAGCAGAACAAATGTGTGATTTAACAGAAAGCGCATAAATGATTGATGAGACTAGCGGTCATGTCACAGGCGCTGCTATGGGAACAGAATTAACCCTCTTAAGGGAGGAAATGACCTGTGGTCTTAAAGACACAGCTAATCCTCAAGGAGGCTCGAAACGCTAAAGCTGGCCGTGAAGGATACGTGCATGTGAATTTAGGCTGCATTTACAAGCACACAGTTGTTGCAAATCGCAAAAAGAGCTAAGACAAAACTGAGGAAGAAAACGCCCAGGCGCTAACAGCTAGCCTAAAGTGGCAGTAATTATAAAAACAGTGTGAGGGAGCACTGAATGAATAAAATAGTGAATAAAACAATCAGCTTAGATCACATTACCGTAATTTGTGCAGTTGCGTGATGTTTTTGGTCATGTTGTTTTATTGGGCATGCAAGCGGGTGTTATAAAACAACAGCTGAGCTTTAATACCATTTAATACTAAGTAATGGCCCATCTTTCCGTAGCAGGACAAAATCTCTGTAGCGTTAGTGACAGACTGGAGAAAAACTGACTAGCGAAGCACTTTGAGAAAAACATTACAAACCGAAAAAGCTGAATGTGTGTACGACAGCTGTAAAACTGCTTCATTTTACTAAAGAGGACTTTCTGGTTGTGTTGTTAACATTTGTTAGATTCTTGGCCGCATTCTGTCTAGCTCTGTAGACTTTCCTGCACGTGCCATCTCACTTTGTTGGCTCGAGCAAATAAAGTTGGATCTTTTAACACCTGCAACCTTTGTCAGCATTGAAAATACGCTTTTTCCACAACACCGTGTGCCTATATTGCCCAAAAATCTAGAAACACTACAAACTGTGGTACCAGATTACATTGAAAGCTTTTAAGGTGATAACATGGTATTCAAAATATACCATAATATATACCATTATACCATGATCATGTACAATAGCAGTTACATTGTTCTCTAAGATGAAGTTTTGTCCCTGATAGCGCGCACACACACGCACACACACACACACACACACACACACACACACACACACACACACACACACACACACACACACATCTGGGAGATGTCTATATGATATCTGCATTTACATCTCCAAGACGTATGTTTTTGTTTGCACATCTGCAATACTAAACAGTATTATAAAAGGGGGAGGAGCCAATCAATATGTCCCTATTGAACTTCCTGTTTAATTTTCCAAGCACTTCAGTGGGTCTTTATAGAATTCCATGGTTACACAATTGTACTTTTATTGGTGTAAGCTATTTTGTTAGTGTCTGTGTAATATATAAGACATAAGAAAGATAATGAAGAGGCGTTTCTGGATGAATGTACTGAATGTGTTGCCGGTCTGTGAGTGGTTAGCTTGTGTGCCTGAGTGACTCTTTAATCGGCTGCAGTGTTAATTACCTCACAGATGCCATTGGGGATAAGACGATGGGCCCAGAAGTAATGAACAAGGGATCAATATCCACAGAGGAGCAACGGTTAACTCCACCCTAGAGATGTCTAGCCAGCAGAGCTTTCTCCTGAGGCACGTACTCTACAATTCTGTTCCCAACACAACTCTACTGTATGTGTGGTATAATAACTGTATGTGGTTATGAGAGGAATTTCAAGTGCTATCTACTATTTCTCCTCAAATGCATCACTTGCCAGAAAATGGTACCACTTCTAAACTTGTTAAAAATGTTTTATTTAAGAAGTGCTTTTATTTGACTCATTACCCTTTTATCCACCTCTATATAATACATTTTATAGTCAATGTGTCCTTTTTATATGGTTTAACACATGATATTTTGCTTATATATATATTGCTGTGAAGCACCATCAGAAACTTTAAAATATTTAAAGTCATATATTAAAAAACACCATATCGGATTATATGTATTCAAACAGTGTGTATGCAAAAGCAGGCATTGGATTCTTATTCTGTTCTTATCTGCCCTTCAAGGGCGAGTTTGTGACCAATTTTCATGGGCAGATGAGCAGCCTGTTCCTGTTGCCAGGATGAATTCCTCTTCCTCATCTCTTTAAGCCAAACCGAAACGTGACCAAAAGGATGTGGGGGTGATAGTGCCACGGTTTAACAGATGTTGAAGTTTGTTGATGCATTATTACCTGTGGCAGGGCTTGAACTACCGTATCCAGCAGGGCTCTCATTCCTGTGGCCATCTTCAATAGCTTTAACACTGTCAGAGAGAGAGAGAGAGAGAGAGAGAGAGAGAGAGAGAGAGAGAGAGAGAGAGAGAGAGAGAGAGAGAGAGAAGAGAGAGAGAGATCGAGAGAGAGAGAGAGCTAGAGAGGAGAGAGATGAGAGAGAGAGAGAGAGAGAGAGAGAGAGAGAGAGAGAGAGAGAGAGAGAGAGAGATGAGAATAAGTTACCCTGTGTTAAACAAGACCAGTCAGTGTGTGTTTGTCTGTGAACCGCTGAGCATTTCAGAAGGAGAAAAACAAAGTCTATTAACAGAGAGTGGCATGTACGACCCCCTAAACCCCCGCCCACCTTGGTTTAATTCCAGCGTAAACGGCTAATGAGGAGAGAAAGAAAAGGTCAGGACTAAAATTAAACCTTCACACTGTTGCCCTCTGTCCATACGAGGCAGGCCACAGATAAAGAGTGATGCCGCTCTGACTCAAGCGATGGCCAAGATTAAATACCAGATTAAACTCTAGACAAACAGATCAATCCTTAATAATACAGCATCTCCGACCTGGGAAGATTATCATTTCGGTGTGGTGTCATTTCTAAAGCTCATACTGGGTAATGAGGCACGCGTACCGTAAGTCAATCAGCTATTGGGAGCCTGACACAGGCCACTGATCGGCTATTAGTGTGAAATGGTGAGAAGAAAATGAGAGGAATTTGTGGCGATAAACAGAATTTGGCGGTGGAGATGAGCAATAAAACAACATTTGTAACAATATTCTGTACATGAAGAAAGCTGGTTTGTATCCACCGAGTGATTTCCGGCTGGCTGATTGAAAGATGTAGTTGTTAAACAGCACTTTGAGAGGAAATAGGGCTTGTACTGATGCGGTTGAGGTGACTGAAGATGAGAACACAATGCACACATCATTTGCAGTATTGAAATATGTTGGAGGCTTGTCCTAGCAGTTGTGATGCTCATGTGGGCAACACAAGTTTGAATCTGGTCTGCAATCTGATTCTTCCTCTCCCTTCCATTATTTCCTCTCCACTAAATAAGTCATAAAAGGCTAAAAACCGATTAAAGGGCCAGCTCACCCAAAAATGAAAATTCTGCCATGAATTATTCACTCTCCAAATCTGTATACATTTATTTGTTTGGTTGAACACAGAGAAAGATATTTGGAAAAATTCTTATAACCAAACAGTTCTTGGACCCCATTGACTACCATAGTAGAAACAACTACTTTTGAAGAATGTATGGCAACAAAAAGTTCTGGGGTACTTTTGACTACCATTGCAATTTTTCCTACTATAGTCAATGGGGTCCAAGAAATGTTAGGTTACAAGCATTCGTCCAAATATCTTTCTCTGTGTTCAACCAAACAAATATATGTATACAGGTTTGGAACAACTAGTGAGTGAGTAATTCATGACAGAATTTTCATTTTTGGGTAAACTATCCCTTTAAGAAAGATAAAAGGCATGAAACACTGGCTGTGGTGTTGAGAACCGCTGGCTATATTTCAGAGATTACGCTAGAATAAATGTATATCGGGGCGATTGTAGGATTTCAGTCTTATGTGGACTGAGCCCCATATCTGAACATGAGCTGGGTTTACAAACAAGTGTTTGTGAGATGAAATCAAGATCAAAATTGCATCGGTTTGTATGTAGATATATATCAGCATATCAGTATCACAAGCAAATTAACAGCATAATTTACTTAACCTTCATTTTAAACCTGTATGACTTTATTTCCTTTGCAGAACAAGGATTGTTAGTATGTATCTATGGCACCCATTGACTTGCATTAGTTTTGTGTAATTACAATAGAAGTGAATGGACACCATTGTTTTCAAAATATCTTCTTTTTTGTTCTAAAAAAAGAAAGTCATACAGGTTTCAAATGACAAGAGGGTGTAAATGATGACATAATTATTATTTTTCTGGTGAACTAATTTGCAAATATAACCTTCTGAAAAGGTTTAAACTCAACCAGTACCACTCAAAACTATATAATACACAAAAAAAGTAAAATCCTAAGTGAACTAGTCAAGCTTATTAACCTCCACAGCTGTTGGACGACCATGACGCATCCATACTGGATTTAGTGCCAAGTAACCTTATATAGTTTACTGTACCCTCTGTTTTCAGCAAACGAACGTTCCCATAATCACAGATTTTAAAGGGGACTGACAGCTTAATCGCTGATCTTAAGGGGAGCTGAGATGAAAAAAGCTTCTTAAATAGTGTCGTGCAATGCCTATGATGTGTTGTGTTGTGCGTGCGACTAACCACGGGCGATGCGCAGGACCCTCATGATGCGTATAATAGTGGGGTTGATGGGAAGAGCTGCACTGATCTCAATCTCCTCCAGCGTGATGCCCATGACTGACAGCAGAACTATAGCCAAATCCAGCTGGTTCCACCTGCGCACACACACAAGGGACAGATTTGCGTAAGTATGCAAAAATTTGACATTCATGCACTAAACCAATGTTCCCTTTAGTTTTGTTCTGCTCATGTATTTCCCCAGAGCAGTGGCTCAAGAGATATTAACATTTGAAGATCGGTCTGGTCAAACAAGTGGCTTGGGACCTGGACTGTTGCTAGGGCCCACTTAATAACACCCAATTAAGAAGAATTAAGGACCCACTCTAGCACAGGTGACCTCATTTCCTAATGCAGGATGGGGAACGGCTCGTTTTTTATACCGTGGCACAAATCACAGCCGCCCACATCTGCAGCACTGGAACTCGCCGACGCCACACCTGTCGGCACACACACCTCATAGGCTACGGCGCTCGTAATTGTGACCTAGTTAGGAGGCACATGGAGCTACAACAATAAATAATGGCTGTTGAAGCCTTCTGGTGTCAGGCCTGAATATTCGTGAATAAAAAAGACAAAGTGAGGAGCGGCGCGAGCCTGCTTATTTTTCTTTTTTTTTTTAAATGGGTCAATGCTGTAAGTGCCAGGACATCTGCAGCCAGGCGTGAACCCGCACTCGCTCAATGTGCATTGATACGAATCAGTATTCGCTTTTGACAGGGTGGAGAATCGTTCCTGTAGTCTGTCTAATGATAAGTAGGAGTTCTATTAGGGAGACACAGGAGAGAGATTTCATTAAAGGTCCAGTGTGTAGTTTTTTGGAGGCTCTATTAACAGAAATGCAATATAATATACATAACTATGTGTTCAGATGTGTATAAAGACCTTACATAATGAAGCATTATGTTTTTATTACCTTAGAATGAGTTATTTTCTATCTACATACACTGTGGGTCACCTTACATAAAATTCACCATGTTGTTTCTACAGTAGCCCTAAATGGACAAACTGCTCTACAGAGCACGTTTATCTCTTTTGGAAAAGAAGCAAAAACGTGACGACATCTTTATCCTCTCGGGAGGGGTACAAGAACAACAGGGAAAACATAATTTTACAGGGGAAAAAAAGTTTTAAAAAAAGAAAAAAGGGCTAATATTAAAGTATACTACAGTATCTGCTACTATGTATACAATTACTATAGTTAAAACTTATTATAGCGTAGATTAAATAAATGTGGTAATGCTGTAATATATTAAAGTAATAAAAATACAATTCACTATAGTAAATACTAAATGTATTAATCTAAATCTATTGTGACAACCTTAGTACAGTATAATACTTTATATTGTAAGTACACACAATCATGCCAATAGAGTACCTTGAATTTAAAAAAAGAGGGGAGGGAGACATGAAGAGGGAGGAGAGAGGAAAAAAGGTGAGGAAAGATAGGAAACTACAGAAAACCTAAGGAGAGGAGCGGAGACAAGAAGAGGAAACAAAGAAAAGTGAAAACGGAAAAAAAGGCAAAGTGAGAGAGCAGATAAGAGGAGACGGGAGGAGACATGAGGAGAGGAACGGAGAGGAGGGGAACAAAGTAAATACCTGTCTTTGAAGAAACGTCGGAAGCCGAACGCGGTGAGCTTTAGGACAGCCTCCAGCACAAAGGTGCTGGTGAAGAAATAATTACAGTATTTGAGCGCGATCTCCAGAGACTGGGGGGAGGAAAGATACAGAGAAAGAGGAAGCCGGAGAAACAGAGGAAGAGATCAAGAGACATGTGAATGATTAAAAGACTTTCGCCTCAGGTGCATAAAATAAGTCAAAGCGGCCACTCAGACATCCGTAATACAAGAATATATTTTATTCTATTAATGTTAAGGTAAAGCCCATTTAATGGCGAATATACATGTTGTCCTGAGGTGAGACGACTTACATGAGGCTGGCTGTAGTGCTCAAGTGACATAGTCACGACGTTCACGCAGATGATGAATGTGATGAAGATGTCCAGGTAGTGACTGGTGCAGAGGGTGTGGATCATCAACCGCACGTGACTGTAACTGGCGTAGTAGGGCAACTTCTGGGCCTCTGAGAGAAACAAGTACCTGAATGATTAGAGACCTTTGAAGCATGTGGTTACAATCACAGTCATATGTGTATATCTGAGGATTGCCCACCCACCCTCTCATCATATGTAGGCTGGCGTAGGCAATGTCACACTTGGTGACTTCCGAACAAATTGCCATACATTTTTTGTTTGTTTATAGGGCACATAACCCACTGTTTACATGAGCCACTGATCACAAAACACCTGTGCGGTCCCTCCATCTGGCTAACACTATTACCACATGCCTGGAGAATCAAACTGGTTGTTCAGCAAATCATGTGCAAGTCAAATCATCTCTTTTAACTCAGTCACTTCGTTCCCCCTCTCTACCCCTGTCCTCCTTACTCCTTCTTTTCTTCTCCATGCGCCTCAGTCTCTTCTCTTCCCTCCTCTTGGCCTCCTCCACCTCCTGGTGCTGTCGGCACTTGTGGAAGTTCTCCACTACCACGCCCACGAACATATTCAGCACGAAGAAGCTGACGATGAGGAGGAAGGAGATGAAGTACAGCAGCATCCACGGGTTGTTATTGATTATGGGCTGATAAATGAAACGAGGGAAAACAATTGTCAGAACGGAGACAAGTTCAAATGTAATTTAACAAGATGCAAAGCAGAATCAACACAGCCCTGTCTAAAATTCAACACGCGGTCACTCATAAGCTTGTGGGAAATTGGTCAAATCATGGTAAAGTGAACTCCGCCGCTGCTTTTGCGTGGTTGCTTAGCAGCGGAGTGATGTGAAACAAAGACGGCAAGTCTAAATTAGCTCATTGTAAAACAAAGGACGACAAAGCAAATGGTATGCGGGACATTTCCATCCGTTTTCACGCATAGATGAGATCCAGCAGTGGACTCTGGTGTGACAGGGATGCTGCTATTTAATCCACGATGTTTCGCTCTACGTTTGACTCTCTGGAGATGTTGGGCTTCTCCTCTGGGATGGGGTCTGGCTGGAGGCCTACACTTAATCAGTATATGCCCGTTGCTTAAGGATGCAAGCTTGCAGCTTTTTCGAACCAAGACTCTTGAAAGTTATTGCTTTTCATCGGTGAAGCCAAAAGCCTATTAGTATTCATGAAGCTGATTCTTTGTGTTCAGGATTAAATGTTCACTGTTGAGTGTTTATTCCTTAAAGCTCTTTATTTTAGTTTAAAGACAAAGGGAAACAAAAACAAAGTGACGTTTCTTTTGTTTAAATATCTTTAACACTTTAAGAAAAAGTAATGCAGGAAATAAATGAAACACTTTTTTAAGATTAGTTGTAGTAATCTTGTTCTTCTGAACTCCAGCATGTGAAACATTATTTGTGCCATTATTTGTGCATTAAAGGTCTGTGTAAACAAGCTTTTTCAATATAATTGCTTTGTGATGGTTCACTGATGTGGCATAAAAGCGTAAATTCATGTATTTTTGGATACCAGCTAATTTCATATTAAAAGGGACAGTTCACCCAAAAATGAAATTCTGTCATTATTTACTCACCCTCATCATTTCAAACCTTTATAAACACAAAAGAAGATATTTTGAAGAATGTTGGTAACCGAACAATGGCGTTACCCATTCACTTCTATTGAATAGACACAAAACCAATGCAAGTCAACAGGTACCGCCATTGTTCGGTTTCCAACATTCTTCAAAATATCTTCTTTTGTGTTCTGCAGAAGAAAGAAAGTCATACATTTGAAATGACAAGGATGAGTAAATCATGACAGAATTTTCATTTTTTTGGTGAACTATCCCTTTAAGACTTCATCAATGCCAGCTTAATTTTACTTAGTTGAGGTCTGCGAACAGAAACATATAGCCATGGTTTACACTTTATTATCAGAGGACGGCTTTCAGGACGAGACATCCATCAACTTGATGGTACGTTACGTGAAGGAGATGGTACCTGCTGGTCAACTCCTACTGCATCCAGACCATGATACATGATATTGACCCAACCGTCCTTTGAAGCCAGAACAAACAGGGACATCAAAGCCTGTAGAAACACACAGATGTGCAAAGATGCATATGGGCACATACAAGAACACTACATGTGATGCAGGTATTTATGCGGTACTTATTGAGATTTACATTTATGCATTTGGCAGACTCTTATCCAGTGCATTTAAGCTATACATGGTATTTCTTTCCTAACAATCAAATCCATAATCTTAACATTGATAAACACATTAGGCGTGTAACAGTATATCAAACGTATTCGAACAAATTGAGTCACTCAGGATTTGATATTATGTGAATCTCACATACAGTAATATGATGGACCTTTAAGATGTGATAAGCCTAGTCTGAAAACAAACTAACCTGCCCCAGGTTGTCAAAGTTGTACTTGTGATGGACCCACTTGTAATTGGCCGAGAGACAGTCAGACTTGTTGGTGATGTTTTTGACATCCAGGCCTAAGCAGTAGTAGAACTTGCCTTTGAAAAGCTGCTCAGGCAAAAGAACACAACACACACTTCCTGTCACTCAGCGCCACATGTCTCAAGCATCACTTTAATAAAACTGTCAAAGCACTGTGGGATATTCGGAAGAATAACAGTGTTATGAAACAAGGCCAGGAGAGAATAAAAGCATTTCTCTATAAAGAGCGAGATGTGGCACAAAAAATAAAACAGTAGGAGAACTAATAAGGAACACAAATTAAAAAAGAACAGGAGCAAAAAGAAAAACACACAAGAAAGACGGACGTATAGGCGTGTGACAGTGAGTTTGACCTGAAAATAACCTAAGAAAATAAAAACCGATGTACGGGGGGCATCCGTGCTTTACCTGGACTCCCAGGATGCCAAAGATGATGAAAAAGGCACAGCAGATGAGAACTATGTTTCCTATAGGCTTTAGAGAGGTGATCAAAGTCTCCACAACCAGCTTGAGGCCAGGAGCTCGACTGATAACCCTGTCAGGAGGAAAGACGTGTTTAGCACTCCTGACTGCACATACACAAAAAAGAGCTCCATACGGGAAAAACAGACACGTGCTGGGTGATGCCACAATGTTGATCCGTACCTGAGGGGGCGCAGCGTGCGCAGAAGCCTCAGAACCCTGAGCACGCCCAGAATCTTGGCCCCGCCCGCCATTGACACCACGATGTCAATCAATGAAACGAAAACCAGAAAACCATCCAAAATGTTCCAGCTGCTGCGCAGGTACGCCTGCTCGCCAAGATACAGACCCATCGACACCACCTAGAGTTATACGGGAAAGCAGCAGAGGTAAGCTCAACGTCAATAAGGTTAGTCATTGAAAGCTATTATTTAATGTCTTTTCAATCACACCTTATAGAGTGTCAACACTTTCACGGTATGAAATTTGAATTGTTTATTTGTACAGCCATTATTCAGCATATCTATGTTGGTTGCCATAGTAATGACTTAAAATGTCAGCACAACGCCCACAACGTGCGTAGCTGTCATTGTAAGGTAAGGATGGAAAACTCAACTGGCTCCTGCTTACGTCCATCATGACATCCTGCCACGGTGCTCAACTCGAATCATTCACTACGCAGCACGTGGGCGTACGTGAATAAATTCAGACACTATTGTGCATCGTGTATGATGCTAGAGCGACGTCATGCCTGGAATGATGAATACATGACCTGAAATACCACTAGATCCACGGCTGCAAGGATTTGCTCCCATTCTGACAGGAGAGCATCAGTGAGGTCATGCACTGATGTTTGGTGATGGGTCCAGGCAAGCTATCAACATTCCAATTCATCCCAAAGGCATTCGGTCTTGGATGTGTGCAGGAAAGGCTCCACAGGGAAATAATTTTTATGGACCTCAGTTAGTGCACATGAACCTACAGTAAATGAGATATCTCTGGTCTGACCTTAAAATACCAAGTTTGTAACCCAGTGGATGATTCAGTCATATTAAATTACATTTTTAACCCAATAACACTTTTATTTAGATGTTAACACACATTAGAATTTTTTTTTACAGTGCACTTAAGATGACCAATGGCTGTTAGGAGACTTTTAAAACAAGGGATTTATGAGAAACAACAAATAAGGTTAAAAGCGGAAAGCGAGGAATATAAAACACATTGAAGCTTCAAGGTGACTCAACTCTCAGACCTCTGAGGCAGACTCTTGCAAAACTAACAAGACAAGCGACAGGAAAGAAACACGCACACACCTAATTTTGTATCTTGATGGGACTTTCCATTGAGTTTTAGCTTTATAATAAACTAATGATGATGATTCCAGTCACCTACCCCTAAACCCTTACAGCACTTTTTGATAATAAAACATTATTTACTGTGTTTGATAACTAGGTTTACTTCCTTGGATGGTCCACACAACATATGTGAAACCTAAACAACTTACACATAAAACACATACACGCACACACATGATGATGTCAGCATTGGCCGAGCAGAGCACACAAAAGAAAAAATGAGAGATAGAAACAGTGATGTACGTTTAAGAAATGAGATCTCCTATCTGTGCTCTTTCTTGGGATCAATTTGGGATGTATCAGCCTGACAGTTTCTTTACAATATCGCCAAAAAAGCCAATAATAAACCAGTGATGCACACCAAGGCGGCGCAGTAATGTGACACTAACACGCTAGCAATTTAAAGAGATGATTTTTGAGTGAGAGCAGATCTGCTTGCGGAGCTCCTATTAGTGGAGTGTAGGTGGGTCGGGGACAGTAGAATCTGTCTTTGTCCCTCAGGCGATGTCACACCGGCAGGCATATTTCTGCGGCGGCTGCAGAATCTCCCTCCCCAAGGATAAAGTGTAATTGTTGACTTTCTGGTCAGCGAGAGAAAGGTGGAATCAGAGTTTGACTTGTGTCTCCCACTGCAGCGGTGCTTTTAAAAAGGTCCAGAGTCCAGAAAAAGCTCTGTGAAATATCTGAATAACCTCTTATCTACACATCTCTGGCTTTAATTAGGATTCACCTCTCTCCTCTGTGTAGGAGATTCAGGTCAGAAATTATTTGAAAGGATGTCAACCAGTCTGCTGAATCGACAAATTCAGGACACAAGCCTTTAAAACAGCTTTGCAGGTTGCAAAAAAAAGATGATAACATGGATTGTTCCTACTGCAGCAAACTTCATCTTTTATGTTTTTGTTATCTAACCGAGATGTACCAAATAAAACATATTTTCTTTGGAATTTTGCTTAATTAATAATTATTGTTTTACACTTTTTTCTTTTTTTAACCAGTGTTTTACAATATCCTCCACAACATTCACCTTTGTCGTAATGATATCATCCCCCTGCACGCAAATCATTTTTTAATAAACAAAAGGTCCAAGCACCAGTAGTTTTTTTGTGGTATTAGCTTCTCTCTTATATATTTTGGATAAATTTACAATAATCCTGAAATTCAAAATTCAAGAATTTAAATTACTAAATTACATATGTTACTGTATGCCATTGTTTCAATATTGATATGGTAAGTCCTAAATGCCCGAATTTGACCAAAACATAATCTGGTATACCTGTTCATAGAAAGATTTCTGTATAGATTCTGAAGATTTTACATGAGGACACATACATCACAAAAGATCCACATGGACACGCTAATACACAGCAGTCTAGGTCTATGGACACATAGTGGAGCTTGTGACGGGTCCATCCTGTGTATGTTCATTGGTTAATGATTTATTAGGTTACATAATTGATGACCTACAAGTGCCAAGTGCTCACAGCTGAATAGATGGGCCTGGCTGTAAGACTGACTGTGTCTGAAAGGGGAAACTGGCTCTAATTAATATCATTGCTTAATTGCTCATCATGAGAGAGCCAGCAAACACGATCCCCCCTCAAGAGATTCGGACAAGAAAGTGAAATAAGAGCGCAAGAGTGAAAAGAGAATGATGAAATGAAAGATGGATCACAGTTAGACCCACAAAAACACAAGCGTGAGCACACACACACACGCGCACACACACACACACACACACACACACACTTTTACTTTACCTATATTACAATATTACTTATTCCAAAAAGCACAATCTTTAAAAATAGCTTAAACAAAGAACTAATCTGTGTGTTTGTGTGTGATTGTTTTCTCAGAATCTGAAAAAGTGATGTAATGTTACATGCTATAACATTCCTTAATATAAACAGTGGGGTCCAATTGAGAAATCTTTCTTCAGAACTTACAGAACACAGAATGTTTTAGAATAAAAAGAGTTACAAAATAATACATATTGTTTAGCGTCATTTTACTGTATTTAGTAATAGTACAACTATCTGCATCCTCCCTAACACATTTTTTTTTCTCCAGATCTCTACTGTTCAAGTCCTGAAATCGGCACAACATGACACACAGTGTATGTAAATATTTACCTTGAGTGTCATTTCTCCCACAAATATGGCTGTGAAAATGTAATTCGACACGGTGAGAAAAAGCCTCTCCTGCAAAAGATCGAGAGAGAGAGAGAGAGAGAGAGAGAGAGAGAGAGAGAGAGAGAGAGAGAGAGAGAGAGAGAGAGAGAGAGAGAGAGAGAGAGAGAGAGAGAGAGAGAGAGAGAGAGAGAGAGAGAGAGAGACAAAGTTGGCAGATTAAAGAAAAAAAATGTGTAATGTTGTCAGTGAATATCCCCTAAATCAAAAACATCATCAACTAAATTGTTCTACTAAAATATATACATATATTAACAAAAAATATAATAACATGATAAAAAGGTTCTACATTCTGACATTTTTTTCAAAATGTATCAATAATCAAAGGTTATTTTGGTCTCAGTCTTACCAGGCTACCCTGAAGAATCTTGGGTCTCTCCAAAGCCACAGTGATGCAGTTTGAGAAGATGAAGGCCAGAACCACATAGTCAAACAGTTTATGAGCTATGATGGACTGACACAACAACCTGAACCTGAGGGAGAGATTAGAAATGTAAGAAAAAAAATCTCAATTTTGTATTTGCAGCTTAAATTTTAGCTGAACATGAAAAACCCAGACCACCACACCGAGGGTGAGAATAATCGTCTCCTATCTCACTGACACTGATCAATATCCTAATCAAGGCACTCTCTAAAGAGCTGGCAGCCCATCAGTGCTATTGATCAGGCAGGGACAGCAGAATAACAGCTGGCAGAGTTACCATCAGGAGAAGAGACGGGTGTGGTGGTATCTTTCCTTCACTGTTACTCAGAGATGCCATCAGTGACACTATGGTAAGCAAACTGTGACATAAGGTTCCCTTTAGTTTCCTTAATTTCAGTCCTTTCTTGGGTGTGAAGCGACTACTGATCTGTTTTGTGTCATAATGAGGTCAGGCTCTGTGAAAGATATTTTGCAGCTGCAATCTCAAGTTTTGCTCAAGTCTGACATTTGACGCATTTCACCAAATGGTTTTCTAAGTACAGTGAACAGATCTGTCCATTAAATATGTAGATTTAATGCAATTAATTGTTGAAAAGTAATGTTTTCTTGAACAAAATGTCATAATAAGGAATGTTTATACAGTAATGGAATTATAACTTTGGGACTTTGCGAATCAGCACCGCCCTAGCTGTTGCTAATGGTAATGTATCTTTAATAAAGTCTGTTCTCACATTCAAAGACCGCTAGGCAGAATGTGAGAAGATGGAAGAGAATTAATCTCAAGAAGAGTATCAGGGCAAGTTTTTCAAGTTTGAACTACATTTAACTTGACACGCTGTCTTAAAAATGCACCGCTTATTGCTTGACAAGCTAAAAAACAGTGCCAAAAACGTCAATCTGCATATGATTAAAAAAAGGCTGGAACACAGGAATGTGTCTTGTGTGAATGACCTCTGAGTCTGCCTCAGACAAGAAATTGCTTACAAAATACCTCAGTGTGTAAATTTACATGGATATAAAACAATATATTGACCTCTGTTGCCATTTCTTGTAACGTCTATTCCAAGTTTTCAAGACTGAAATTGTGTGTGAATAGGGTGAGCATGTGAAAAGCTTGTAATGTGTTAGAAACAATTAAAAGACTGACTTGTTTTGCGGAGAGAAGAGGAAGACGGACCAGTCTTCCCTGGTCTCACACCAGTCTGGTCTGTACACCTCTATCATCTTCTGGAGTCGAAAACATAAACTCTGCAGACAAAATAAAAAAGAGTTTGGGTTTATGATCTGCTCACGAAATTATGTCTGGAAAAAATTCTGCAGTAATAAGGGTGGGAGAATTTTCATGGAAATGTTTTTTAGGGGTAAAGCAGTTATGAAACAGATCTTTCTAATAACTTAAGTCCCATTGGAGCTGCCATTATGTTACTCTTAATTGCTTACAGAACAAGAGTCTGGCGGTAAATTAAAAACTGAAAGGCTGCCGCCATCTGTTGTGTCCCCAATAGCAGATATTAATTGGGCCATTTTCATAGTTTGGTCGATTGGCTCATTGTATGGAAAATCGTCTTGGCTTTAAAAAGACCTATAAGAGCAGAATACTTTTTACACACCTCCCCATTCTCATAACCGTCTAAAAATGAACATATACTATACTTAAAAAAATATTCAATACTTACATAGTCCAGCTCGTCGTCCAGATCCTCCCTGTCCTTGCGTGTGTTGACCTGAGGGTAGACTTCATTGATGATCTGAGGTTGGACTGAGGGCGTCTTCCCATTACAGTCCTGGTGATCTCCAACACTTCCCAGCCCACCAGAGATGCTCTTCTTGCGTTGACGGGGGTGCAGAGGAGGCAAGGCCGGCCCGGGCACCTGCAGCAGCTCCGGGAGCTCCAGAGAGAGTGCCCGCCGTTCTCTGCGCGGCACGAAGCGTCTGGAGAGGAGATGCGGATGCAGGGGGGGTGGTGGCGGCGAGAGCAGGGACTCCTGCTCGGCGGGGTGGGAGTGAGGGCTGCGGACCCTTAAACTTCCTCCTCCGCCCATCCCCAGGCATCTTGAGGATCGCCCCAAACTGTTCCAACTTGACCTGCGACTCCATACGCCTTGCCGGGCGGGCCGCCCCCAGTTGTGGTACAGTGAGGCTCGTCCGGGGCACTGATACAAACACAAAATGTTAATGTTACAAAAAAGAAAGAAGGGTGGCGGTTGAGTCTACAAACCAGCCTACTGCCTACCACCAGGATAAAGAACGGCAGCATGCACACCCCATTCAGCACTTAAAATTTAGGGCACGTTTGCGCCGTTGTCTATTTTGCATAATTCCTTCAGTGAATCTGTAAAAAACAACCGGTGTGTGCAAATGAACCACACTATCAACAGTCAATTCCCCTCGCCGTCTAGAACCCTCGTAAAAACCAACCTCCTCACGATGGCTGTTATTATTTCAACCATTGTAAAAAATAATTATCTGGCTTATAAGTTGCTCTCAGCTTTTCGAGTGCCCGCTCAATGACCCTCTGCGTGTATGCTAATACAGCACCGGCTAGACGAGTAGTTGCGACTCTCCAAGTGCTGAGTAAGGGTCTTATTAATGCCTCACTAAATGCTAATACATGCAAAGCTGACGAATAATTACTGTTCTTTGTGTTTTTAACAGTTTTTTTTTTGAATTGCTAGGATAGTATGATGCAGCCCCGGTGCCCTCTTGAAAAATCAAGTGTCTAAGATTGACCGTGAAAGTGCTTACCAGAGTCGTCTGTTCCGGACTAGCCCTGCCCAGAGAGCTCACGCTGCTCTTGCGGGATCCCAAGGCAAAGCTCAGCCTTTCTGATGGGTACAGACCCCTGGCGTTGGGTGCAGGGGCCAAGTCCAGATGCCCATTAGGGGTCAAAGTTGAAATCTTGGGATCTATCCAGAGGACAGCACAACACACATTAAAACTCGCAGTCACTCTTCTCATAAAACATTTAAGCCCTCAGAAACACTAGTTGGCTTATCGCAAGGCACATTGAGGGAAAACCACTTGTTTTGTGTTTGCGGTGGTGAATTAAAACAAGTATTTGTCGTCAAGTCTATTAAAGTTTCAAGCTCCTGTGATTTCTGGTGTTTCTAAAGCTTCCTCTCACACCAGGAGACACTGATGGGAGCATGTAAGTCTTCTGTCTGTGGAGAGGCACTGAAGGCTTCAACGTTTACATGAATTATTCATCACATTATGTCCTTAGATCTCCTGGTGCAGGCTTTTTTTATTTTCTTTGTGACCATAGTAAAGTGACATTTCAATGCATAGTTCAAAATGACTCAATGCAATGCAAGTTGAAGTTGGAAGAGATTTTTTAAGTTACATACAAGGGACTGCATGTGTTTGTGTTCACCCAAAACAGGAAGCTCTCATAATTTCACATTTCTCCAAACCGAGATGCTTTTTTTTTTAAACATAAAGAGAATGCATGTTACATTTTCAGTTTCCAAAAAGGCCAAATTTAAAAGCATCATCAAAAATTTAAACTATGAAGTCGACTATGAAGTCTTCTTCTAAAGCACAGCAGCACTCTTGCTTATGTAAGAGACTCAAACAGTACACAGGTCACCCATGACTCTTCAAAATTCCCTGAATGTGTTCAACAGGAAAAACATATCATATGACTTTGAGGTGAGACTCAAAAATGACAACATTTCCATTTTCAGTTGAACTGCCCCTTTAACAACACTTCCTTTGTGTGCACCTCCGTACCTGACAGCTGAAGAGAGTCTTTCTTTTCTGTTTCTTCTAAGTTACAGGAGGATCTGTCATCATCGGAGTAGGATCGGTTAGCGTCGCCCTGGCCCGAACCAAAAAGAAAATAAAGACCCAAGGTCAACAAGACAAACAGAACAAGATTGAGTTACAGAAACAGAGAGGGAGAAACAAAAAAAAAACAATAGAGCCAGTAACACAAATGCTCTTGTGAAATGACTAAACAGCCATGAGCATTCTTTAATAGACATGTCAATCTCTTTGCCCTCCCTTTGAAAGTCAACCGTGCCTGTTCTAGTTCCCTACTCACCCTCTCCTAACACTCTGTGTCTCAGATATAGACTATAACCTGGAGGCCCACTTCTACACGTCCCCGGAGAGATAACCTACTCCTGTAGTCTACCTACCTGCCTGCAAAGCCCTATTTAGATGCCAGCGCACTGCAAATATATTCAACCCCAAAGAACAGCAAACCCTCAATAAAAGTCTCTCGAGAGCCTGTGATAAAAGGCCACAGTACGCAAGGTAAGTTATCAAAGCCTCTACGTGCTCTTGCTGTCATTTCATTGCTAAACACTGGCAAAAATTTGACCCCGTTATGAAAAGCGTTACAGTCTACATCGTATTTAAATGAACATCTCTAAGCGTGACATATTAATATTCAGCATTTAAACCCAAAATTATTGCTCCTGTTATGTCGGAAATTGTTTTGTGCATCAAGCAAAACACTCAATTATCCTAAGCCCTAAGGTGAGCATTTTTACCTCCGCCTGAAATCCTTCCACTAAGATAGCCACAAGCAGATTGAAGAGAACGTAGTTCCCGAAGGTCATGAGAGCCACGAAATACAGGGCTGCCAGCGGGGATGTAGAGGCCATGCCATTATACAGAACCATGTTCCAGTCCTCCTGAGTTAAAATCTGCACACATACACATATAAGATCATTTAAGGTAAGATTATTTCTTGTAATATGTATGTTTATACAGTACTATGCAAAGGTCTTAGGCTACCATCAGCTTTGTTGTTTTAGGGTGATGTTTTAATGACCATCCATTTTCATTTTTTGGGGGGGTTGTTAGATACAAACTAAAAAATATAGGAAATTTCAGGCAAAAGTTAATATTCGGTGTGAGCTCCGTTGACACGAAGCACAACTTGAAGACTTTTGTGGAGCCTGTGCTGAAGTCCTTAACTATAAAAAAGTATTTTCTTTTTTGTATTATCTGTTTTTATTATAATAAATGGGTCATTATATCATTGCTAAAAAAACACAGCTAAAATCAGTGGCCCAAGACTTTTGCACAGTACTGTATATAGTTTGTCATTGTGCTCAAACCTGATTTGATGAATAATGTTTCAAAATGTGTTTTTCCACTTTATTCATTTTATTATCAGTTTTATGACTTCCAAAAACCTTGATGGTAACTGATTTATGAAAATATCGATAATAGAATAGTATAAACATATAAAAACATAAAGAGACTGCATATTGAATCGCTACAAGGTAGACATGGGCCAGCTACTGTTTCAAAACCACAAAAATTTTGCAGTATGGGCTGTTTTTCACATCTCAGAACATGACGGAAAGTGCAGGAAACCATCAGGCTGTGTGCAGCACAAGAGTCACAAGCATTTATTTTAATTAATAAAAATGTAATTACTTTTTATCTAAGCTGACATGTTTATTATTGTTCTAAATATTCTATAGGTTCCTTAAAAATAAAACACACTGTTTTTTTACCAGGACATTTAAAAATGACATATTTCAGAGCTGTAATCTCAATACCGTGATACCGCAAAACACCGTTTTACACCGTCTCATACATATAGTGCTGCTTGAAAGTTTGTGAACTTTTTGAGCTGTTCAGAGTTTTCTGTTGTTTTACCACGATTTTCTTATTTTATCATCACCTGCTTTTTAGAAATTAAATGTCAGATGTATGTTGATCAATTGCATATTGTTTGTTTAGCCAAAAAAACTACATGAAAGATTGAATTATTGTATGTGCAAAATTAAGTGAAACTCCAGCTGCATTGGTAAATTCAAGTGGGTAACAGATTCAGGTCAAACACATTTGGGTGCTTAACTTATCAGTCAAGCAGACCAATTAAATTGCATTCAAGCAAATCCACCAAGGAATGGCTTAAAAGAAAGAAGGTTCACTCTTGACTGGCCTAGTCAAAGTCCAGATCTCAATCCAATTGGCATGTTGTGGCTAGACCTGAAGCGGGCGGTACATGGCAGATGTCCTTCCAACCTCTCTCAACTGGTTAAGTTCTGCGAGGAGGAATGGGCAAAAATCCCCAAAGACAGATGTGAGAGACTGATCAGTGGTTACAGAGAGGTTTGGTTGAAGTAGTGGCCGCAAAAAGAGGTGCCACATGCTACTAAATAAAAGGCTTCACATACTTCTGCACAAGTCAAATTTCCACCCCTTTTGTTTAATAAATAATGACAATATATCCTTTATTTGTTTGCGTCTGCTTTACAAATTGCATTTTGCATGTACATTTGATTAGGTTATTCTATATTTTTTTTACACAAAACCTGGAGGGTTCACAAATTTTCAAGCAGCACTGCAGTCTGTCATCTGCCACAGTAACTGTTGAGATGATACTTTAATAAAGTTATAGATTTTCTCGGCGTACATGTTGCGGCAGATGCAGGTAATCTCATACGTTCAGTCATTCAGTAGCAACAGAGGCTCAGATGCATCTTTCACATTGGCACCGGTAGATCCTGAATCCGCGATAGATCCACACAGAGGAGAGTTTTTGAAAATCTCCTTTTTTCCACATCCATTATTGTCTAATAGTCTTAAAAGTGTAATTTAGCCATAAACTGCCAGTTGTGCATGATTAAATGTTTTTACCTGACTCCCAGTCACCCTATTTTTCCTGTCACCCGAAGCAACACTTTCAAAAATGAGATGGGTTTTGAGATCGCTACGCACCTGAAACACTGTGACAATGGCCCAAAGCAGAGAGTCAAAATTTTTTCTGTCAGGTACCGTGTCCCCAGCTTCTGTCTTTAGGCTAAACTTACAGCCAAAGATGTGCATTCCAAGAATACTGCAGAGAGGGGGAAAACAGACAAAGAACATTAGTCACGTTGAGCTATTCTGATACCCTATGTATGCAATCATCCTCAACACAATGTAAGACGTAAAGACGAATGAGTCTGCTGGAGATAAGCCTATAAAAATGTTATCAGTCTTATGTAAGGACAGCTGCCAAGGATGTGACCAATCACAAATCACAGAATTCAGAATGTAATACTCAACGAGAGACAGACAGATGAGACAGCGGCGATATTACATACAAACCGTACAATGAAAGATTTTCTACAAACAAATTTGTGTATATAAATCTATGCTAGTGATCTCAATGGGAGGTGGTAAACCCCTGTGGATATTTGCACAGGTTCGCTTGGAAAAAAATGGTTCTTTGCTAAACCAAAACCTAAAACGGTAATTATATACTTGAAATACAAATATTTATGCTATAGGAGTAGGAGTAATATAATTTAGCTTGGAATTTATTTTGTAAGCAATGGCCTAACACACTATTCTTATTCAATCCACTTTGAAACACACAGCATTAATTGTTTAAGTGTACAAGGCAATCAGTTAAATAATGCTCATTTAATAGAATTATGATTAATGATATTATAATATATTATAATAACCAGTTAAAAAACACATGTCTGTTGCTGTTGAGCTTGAGCTCCACTCAAAGTGTACAAAAAGAAAATGTTAGAAACACTTTTATGCAACAGAGAGTCCAAGAAGCCGATCGAAGGATTAATAATCGCCACAGCCGAAGCGTTCAGCTGATTAATTCTCTCAATTTCATTCAACTATACCTTGCGAAAGCCCGCAGACCGGCAGGTCGGGGACGACTCCATCCATTTGAGAGACATAAATCAGGGCATTGTTTTTAGATGAGGGGTTATAAATTGAGATGCTCGAGGAGGGGGGAGATGCTGAAAGCCGAATGTGAATGGGAAAGACGGATCGTCGGGATTGGTAAATGCACTCAATCGTGCTGTAGCCTCCATCTGTCTCAGAGCACTCTGCTGGAATTGCGGAGCTGCAGGGGGAAGCGGGCGAGTCAGTGGGCACCAGGGGCCCGAGTGTTATTGTACTGCTCTCCATCAATCTCGCACTGATCCTTATGGGCCTGTCACTCGCAGCCGAAGCTAAGATGTGCTCTCAGCCCCCTGTGCTCAACCATGCAGAACCCAGCGTGATCCAGCTGTTGGGGTTGGGGGGTGTCAGGTGTGTGATTTTATAAATCCTAGGTGCTTCAATGGAGAGCGATATAAAATTAAGCAACTGTGCATTTTTAAAAGCGCTTTACAGTAGATTTGGTCATTAAAGGGATAGTTCACCCAAAAAAATATAAAGTTATTTTTCCTACTATATGGTAGTCAATGGGAACCAAGAACTGTTTGGTTATAAGCCTTTTTCAAATATCTTTCTCTCTGCTCATCAGAACAAAGAAATGTATACAGATTTGGAACAATTCAAAGGTGAGTAAATGATGACAGAATTTTTATTTTTGGGTGCCAAACTTAATTAGACTTTTTGTCTAACAAGAATCTATCTGGCACCAATGGCTATTTCTTTGAAATTAGGTTTCTATTGAACAAAAAACATATATCATTTAAGCTCAGTAACCTAAAAAATATGACCCACCTGAATATAAAGATAAAGAGCATTAGTAACATGCAAAAGGTTGCCACATTGTCCATGGTCTTCATGAGGACCACCAGCTGTCTGCGCAGAGCCGGCATGAACCTCACCAGCTTTATGACCCTCAGCAGTCTGAACGTCCTCAGGACGGACAGACCTCCATCAGACTGCCCGATGATCTCACAAACACTATGCATAAACACAAAGAGGAGTGTATCTTAACATTAGCACTTCAATTAAATTATTTATTAAGTGTTGGTGGTTTAATATTCTCATGCTGATTCAATAATGTCCAAAACATTCAGATAATAAGATCTATTATCCAATTAAAAAATACACCTACAGTATGATGAGACATTAAACATTTTAGTGTGAATGCACTGACCTGATGATTACAATAATGCCATCAAAGATATTGTAGGGGTTTCTCAGATACTCAAAGAAGCCAAAGGCGGTGAGTTTGAGGATCATCTCCAGGGTAAACAGGCTGGTAAACACTATATTACAAATCTCCAAGACATTAGTCAGCTCATCGGGCTGTAAAGAGAGAAAAAGACAGAAAGTAAGGGCATGCAGTGGGTTGGGAAAGATAAAAACGAAATGTTAAAAGTTCAATTACAATGCAGTATAGGACAGTAGGAGAAAATTTCCTTTAATTCCTGATCTTACTGGATAATTCAGAGATCAAGGTTCTGAAGGATGTATCAGACTACCGCAAACACTTTACTGGGACTGCATAACATCACTCCATCACTTTCGATCCAGGCACCCGAATCCTCTCTGTATAAAGGCATGATCCACTGAGCTCAGGAGGAAGTCAACAGACCACCCTGATCAAAATGTGAAGCTGCTCGTGTCCGAGCTTTGATGTGATCTGACATTACCTAAATCCGCCACCGCCACCTTATCTCAACCGATAACACTGTGTGTTTGTGCCAGAAGAGAGAGATCTGAATTGAGAACACTTCCTTCATCGTGCCCCTTTGTTCCCTCGCAGACCATCCAACCCCCCCCACCTGTGCCGTTCTTCCTACGCTCGATATCTTTCCATTGACGAGTTAAAACCGAGAAAACACAACTGAAGGGCGAATGAAAACCAAACTGCTGGCAGCTCCAGGGAGATGCCATTTAGAGAAATTGAATATTGACACAGCAATCGGGAGTGATCCGGTAAGAAAACACCCATAGCTTCATCTCCTCCGTTCCATTTTTAGAACTCTAAAAAGGTCTTAACTGACTGCTGTGTTTCATCTGATCGGATAAGCACTTTCAACAAGTTGGCATGATTTATTAGTGTCTTCATGAAATGTCTGTAAAATATTTTGCTTAAAAACACTCAATGGCTGTGTAAACAACCCCTTTTGCCTTGTCAAAAACAGCTATGCTCGTGGCTCTTTAAATGATAATGAGCTGTTGCGCACCCCAACCAACGGCTCTTTCGTCCGGCATGTCAACACAAGTGTAGTGCTCAAATGGCAATCCTTTACCTAAATGATATGTGTGTACACTTGGCTAAAATCCACGCAATCCGCACCTGCAGATCTCAGCGCAATTCCGTGGATTTTAGCGCTTGTCATTGACAAGTAAGTTATAAACACACACAAAGTGAGCGCAATACTAGGGCTGTTTGATGTGACAGATTTTTTTTAGTCTGAGGACGAATATGAGACTTTTAAAACGAAACTAACGCGATTAGTTTAAAAGCACTTTATACATTTACATCAATTCAGACTGTTGATAAATATTACTTACGTCACAGTTTCCCTCGTCCTAGTTGGTTTCGCTCCCCCGTTGATAAACAACTTTGAAGCTAATCCTGCTTGTACTGTCCCAGGTTGATAAAGCACTCCGGCTTGAAGTGATTCACGCAAACAAGCAGGTTTTAACTTATGGTTTCTGCGGGATTTCCACTACAAATAAAATAAATCCACTCCTCTCTTGTCTCCTCCGAGGCTTACATTACATTTTACATGTTTTCCACAAACCTTAGCCATGTACACCGCTGTCACGTGTGAAAACAACAATGGAGGCAGCGCCATGGGTGTAAAGGCGTAGATTAAGGGGCGGTAACATTATAATAAGAGCCTATTTCTACATCACAAAGGGAGCAAAATCTGAACGGCTTGATTTCTCCCATGCTTGCAGGGAAAGGCTCACCAAAACAAACTTACTGGGATCTTATTTTTTACGTTTTCTGAGTTGGTAGATACACTGGGGACCCGATTATAGCACTTAAATACAGAAAAAGTCTGATTTTTATACGATGACCCCTTTAAGGTCATGGGTTTGATCCCAGGAAACAACATGATAAATTCCACGTAAGGGGACCCGCGGTGTATGTAGATAAAAACAGCTCATTCTAAGGTAATAAAAACATAACGGTTCATTATCTAAGGTCTTTATACCCCTCTGAAGACATAATTATTTATTTTATTTCAATAGAGCCCCAATCTTACACACTGGTCCTTTTAAATGTAATGTAATTCTGATCTGCTTATTTGTTTATGTACTATTTATCTGTTTATACTCTTGTTCAGAAAGCCATTAAGAACTTTTTGCTTCAGGGGAACAACCTGGTCACAAACCATAAAACCAATAATATGTAACAATGTGATTTAAACACTGAAACTGCCAAAACTCACTATCCAGTCCTCTTTTTCATCTCACATTTTTTCGTTACTTCCATAAAGTTCAGGCTTTTTCAACTTTTTGTTTTCTATACCACTAGCTCTGCTGTCAATCCCACAGTTCTCTGCATGTACCTGCCACTCATCTCCCTATAGAGAATGATTTGAAAAGCAGGCTGGTCCATACCTGCAGACCCAGACTGCAAACTTGCAGTTTTTAAACACAATTGCATGTGCGGATCGAGCACATTGACACTCATCTGATCTGCATTTGCACTTGCGTGTGAGCACCCACAAATGTGTAAATATTAAAGGAATAGTTCACCTAAAAATGAAAATTCTGTCAACTTTTACTTACCCTCTTGTCATTTTAAACCTGTGTGACTTTCTTTCTTTTGCTAAACACAAAAGAAGATATTTTGAGGAATTTTTGGTAACTAAAAACGTTTTCTCTTATCAATTTTTTTTTTAAATATCTTCTTTCAAGTTCTGCAGAGGAGAGAAATTCAAAAAGGTTTAAAATGAAAAGAGGTCGTGTAAATGATGAAAAAATCGTCATTTTTGGGTGAACTATGCCTTTAAGATCTTTACCAGCCTGTTTGATAGTCAGGCTATAACATACCGATTTATAACAGAGTCATGACAAAAGATTGCAACCACATCAGAACGATCAGAACACAAACTCTTCCCTCCGTCCCGTGAGGAAAGACGAAAGGACTAGTTGCACAGATGCTGTTTATATGTGTGCGTGTACAGGGACTTCTTTGCGTGCTTGTGTGGGCCGCATTTACAAGATGTCTCGCAGTCTGAATGTTGAGCGAGTTAAAAATGCTGTGTAATGAAAGCCGGTGGTGACTCTTTGTGCTTGTTGTTATTTTTAGTGCCGACAGAGAAGAGAAAACAGGCCCCACTGCAGGCGAGGCAGCGAAGACGTGAGGGGGCGGATGAGATAGGTAGAGAAAGAGAGAGAGAGAAAGAGAGAGAGCGAGAGAGAGAGAGAGAGAGAGAGGGAGAGAGAGAGGAAGAGAGGGAAGCGGTGTGCAGTGTAGTAGTAGCTACATGAGATATCTACATCTTCAAAAGATAATTAAGTGCACTTTCATGGCAAAAAAAAAATGAACAAGACTCCAAAGGCCTTTCCACATGCTCTCATTAGTTTGAATGGCAGGCCCTATGAAGACTATCAGCGCCCCTGAAAGAGTCGGCTATTACAGTAATATCTGACATGATGAGGTTGAACAAGTCTTCAGAGCAGATTCATTATATGAACCAACTATACCGTGGGTGCAATTACCTGGTTGTGGTGCTCGATGCCCATGCTGATGGTATTGATAAGGATGGCGATCATAATCCCTCTGTTGAAATACTTGCTCTCCACGATACCCCATAGCTTCACTCTTATTTCATCCCAAACGTCTTTACATTTCACGAAACAGGTGCGTTTGCTCTTTTGCATTTCCTCAGTATCTTCCTCATCCGCCCTCTCATCCAAGTGGTTCTCATCCCTGTCGCTCCCCCCTTCCTCCCCATTGACCGAGTGGTCCAGCGACCCCGATCCCTCTTTGATTGACAGGGCTGCGGCACACTGCGGGCATTCCTCCGGGTTTGGAGTGATGGAAAGGGAAATGGCATTCTCGAGGGTTTGGCAGCTGTGGTCCAACTTGCTTTCGTGAATACAGTGAGCCGCTACAAGAGAGATTGGACAAAAGAGGAGATCAAAAACTCAACAAATGTGTTTCACATTTTCAAACAATACAATAAAACGTTCGCCAGTCAGTTTTTTTGGGCGACTGCCATGCTAGTGCTTGGGATCGAAATGTCATTGGGGAGTAAAAGCAAACACCTGGATTTTATTTCAGCCTGCTTTTTGTTTTTATAACTCGCTATTTGGTCACGGGATTTTCATGGTTATTTTGCTGACTCGTGTCCCTTTCTCTCTTCCCCCACTCACTTTGAGTTGAGTGGCAATGGTGTCTTTCTCCTCCATTCACATTAGCTCCTCCCCCAACTGACTCTGCTCCACCCCTACAGCGCCCCCTCCCTCCGCCAGGAGGCGGGGCTTTGCCACGGAGAATGTAGTAAAAAGCGGCTACGCGGCGTCGGGCCTTGCGCAAGATATGGCAGACCAGCTGGAAGAGCTCCTCGTAGCAGTCTCCAGGCTCGGCGAGCGACGCCAGCGTGCTGGAGGACAGATAGCGAGCGCGCTGCTCCTGCATTAGCTGGTGTTCCCGCTGTTTGGTCTCGGAAAACTGCGTAGCAATGACGACCAGGCACAGATTGATCATGAAGAAGGAACCAATCTGGAAAAGGAGAAAATAACAGTGAATCGTGCACATTGATAGTGTCATTTGTCTGCACATGTTGAGTGTGTTGATTTAGCACCTGATTTACAAATTCAATTACACAAACGTAACAGCACAAATGCTCAAAAATGCTCGGTTATTATGCACATCTCAATCCTCTGATCATCATTTGATAAATGACAACAGCCTTGATCGCTAGAAATGTACGGAACCATTATTTTTTTAAACAAAACTCCACAGGCAGTAATAGTGCAGTGTTAATTGTGCCAGGCTAAATTTTGTGTGTGAGTGTCATTTGCATAGAAAGGTGGTGTGTTTGCGCTGAACAGAATGATAATGACTTCAATCATGGCGCAGTGCTATTTCAGCACATTTAGCGCTTGGCTAAACTGGACTGCAGGTGTTTGGTGAATAAAAAGCAGGTTTTTACTCGGAGATATTCATGCGTAAGTGTTGCAACCTTCCTCTGTGAATATGCCTTAGAGAGAGGGTGAGAGATCTTTAAACACTTCACATATATTTTGCTGTCATTATATTAGAGAAGCTTTATTGTCATTTTATCCAATTTTTGCTTGTATGAAAAGTTCCTTTAGATTGAAGGTGACAACACAGGACACAATGATGAACAGACAACACAAGGCACACTCTTAACATAATTAAATGTTAAATATACAAAAAAATTAAATGTTAAATAAGACCTTAAAATAAGAACTGAAAATAGCATTCCCAGCTCACAGATTATTACCAATTTTACAAAATTCTGTGACTGCGAGTGTAAAATTTTATCCGCTTTAAATATCCAGCATGATACCAGAATCCTCTAATGCAGTCTCTGCCGCAGTGTTTGGCATAAGCGCCGACCATAGCTGTTTAAATTAGCTGCTATAAACGGACCCTATGTTTGAAGAAGTCAGCAGACGCCCAAACAAGAGCCTGTTCTGTTGTGTATGCGCCCGTACCTCTCTGGCTTTGATATGCTATAATTACCAGGCTCTTTCATAGGAGCAAAACCTCCAAATATCTCCTAGTCCTCAACGAGAAAGACTAGATCCCTCTGCCAATGTGAAATGGATTAGAACCGGGAGCCAATCATTTTAACCATTGAGGGTGAGCCGGTTCCAGACTCATCAGAACCGAGAGGCTGCTCTTGTGAAATTCGCACTTCACACTTCACACACGTGTCATCCGTCTACACGAGAAAGCACATGTGTGGACCTCAGGTGAAGCCACATGTGAAGTGGGGATCAGAGGGGATAGATGCACTGGACAGGTGTGTGTGTGTGTGTGTGGGGGGGGGGGCGGTGCAGGGCATATGTGCAGGTGTGTCCCTGCCTTCACATCTGCTTTACTGATTTGGACTCTGATGTGTGACTGGACTTCAAATCAACAGCTGGACCTGCTCTGCTCACCTGGACGTATCACAGATTTATGCAGAGAGACACTTTCTCTCCCTGCAGTCCTGTGTTATCTCAGCAGCTCCTCGAGATTCTGTCTTCTGTTTGTGGTTTTGATCAATCAAACCCAAAAGGAAAGAACAAGAAGAAGGACAGAAGGAAAGAAAGAAAGAAAATAGGAAAGAGGGATATAAGGAAGGAAAAAAAGAAAGAAGGAAAGTGTAGAAGGAAGGATAAAGGAAGGAAATAGAAAGAAAGAAAGAGGGATATAAGGAAGGAAGGAAGGAAGAAGGATATGAGAAAGAAAGGAAAAAAGAAGGACAAAAGGGTAGAAGGAAGGATTAAAGGAAAGAAAGAAAAATAGAAGGATATAAGGAAGGAAGAATAGACGGAAAGAAAGAAAAAAAGAAAGAAGGAAGGACAGATAAAAGAAAGAAAAAAGAAAAGAAAGAAAAAGGGTAGAAGGAAGGATAAAAGGAAGGAAGAACAGATGGAAAGAAAGAAAGAAAAGAAAGAAAGAGGGATTTAAGGAAGAAAGGAAAGAAAGGGTAGAAGAATAGAAGGAAACACGGACAGATAGAACAAAGGAAGGAAGGAGAGAAAGGAAGGAAGGATAGAAGTAAGAAAGTATATACGGACAGACAGCAAGAAAGAAAGAAAGAAACGAAAGAAAGAAAGAAAGAGGGATTTAAGGAAGGAAGGAAGGAAAGAAGAAAGGGTAGAAGGATAGAAGGAAACACAAACAGAAAGAACAAAGGAAGGAAGGAGAGAAAGGAAAGAAGGATAGAAGTAAGAAAGTATGGAAATATATACAGACAGAATGAAAGAAAGAGAGAAAGAAAGAAAGAGAGAGAGATGTCAGAGAGATGCTGGTTAGTGAGTATTCCTAAGCTCTGCTACAGTTTGATAAAATATGGATAAATATGACAGGTGATGATTTATACTCTCATTTAATGCTGTTCTGTCAATGAAGGGTCCTGACTGCAGGCAAGGTGACCTTCCAACTGCCTGTCTGAAGTAAGAACAGTTTGTAGAGCCTGACATATCATTATTCTGCCATCACTTTGAGAGAACAAATCTTTCTTTGCCTATACTATAGTATGTACCTACTATGACAAAATACCACATCTAAATATGTAAATCACACAAGATGACTGTGGAAAACAACACAGCCGCCCTCGTCCCTTGACACCGGTGCAGCAAGCCAAATACGTAACAGAATTTGTTAATATTTTGTTGCTTGTGTTGCCAGAGACAATGTATTTAATCTAATTATTTCTGTTCACTCGGCTCATTCACAGCGATCCATCAGTGAACAGCTGAAGAGGAAAAACCGGGCATGGAGAAGCCGAGCTGCATTAATTGCTCCGATGTTCAATAGAAGTGAATGCAAGTGAATAGAGGCGCATCGATGGGGTGTAGGCTCTGTCGGCACGCTATGGCCCACTCTCTACAGGTAGCGCTGGCTGGCTGTGTTGTTGCCTGGTTACAGACAGAGCAGAGCGTCAAGGAAGTAAATAAAAGTGCCTAGGGACACAGATACAGTGAAAAGGTACATCTTATTCCCTTAAAGAGTGTGGATTTGAAGGTGGCTTTGGGCATTATGCTTTGAAACCACAAATGGCAACTACAACTTAAGCTTTGCAAAACTTCAGATGGAAATACCTTGCTTGCTTTTTTGAATAAAAATGGTTAGTGATTTTTTCAAAGAAGAGGGACACGAGGGGGAACATAAGGCAGGTGGATTCAAGACCTAATACTGACTTCCTTTCAAACTGTTAAACAAACAGAAAGTGTCAAATATTAAAGGGATAGTTCACCCAAACATTTCCTCACACTTTCCTCTGCAGAACACAGAAGATATTTTGAAGAATGTTGGTAACTGAATAATGGTGGTCAATAAAGTCAAAGGGTACTGCCGTTGTTCGGTTACCAACATTCTTCAAAATATCTTTTTTTGTGTTGTGCAGAACGAAGAAAGTCATACAGGTTAGAAAATGTTCATGTTGAATGAACTATTCTATTCCTTTAAGTTCAATATAAGTTCAAGTCAAAATATTCTTTCTTAAGTAATAATTCTATGTAATTATTCTAATTTCTTAAATGCTTTTTAATGGGACTTTACTGCAAAATGTTACATTTTCATAAGGGCAGACAAGACAGGACAAGAATCTATAATGAAGTTGTTGTAAGTCTTTCATGCCTGACATCACTGTCGCATTCCACCATTCAGCGCATTAGCAGTCACTGTACAAGTTGTGTGCTGGTGCATGCTGGGAAGGATCACATGACAGCTTAGCGGGGTGTATGTGTTTGGGTTGCAAGGTCTCAGTCAGGAAGTGTGCGAGACTGCCGAGACGACGGCAGGGGTCTGCGAGTGTGATGGGCTCTAATTAAATGCTAATGCTTTCACTCCAATGACCTACACAGGATTAGCAACACACACCCACACAAACACACGTTTTCCTCCACTTGCTATTTGGTAGTCTAAGATAACTTTCGGTGTCTCGAAGTACAACCGTCAGATGTCTGTGTGATGTCTAACAGGCGCTCGATTGCAGGAAAGGTGAAGAAAACCAAAAACGACTACAACAAATATCAGCAGGCGTCTCCACTGTTGGACCTCAGCATCTCCATTCCTAAATCTGTTCTATTCCTCTTTCATTCCCTCAGTCTCCTGCTGTCGTTCAGCCTCAGATCCTTTTCCGACTTATCCTCGGGGCATTTCCCTCCGTTCTCTCTCTTCTTTAATCTCGGGACGCGATGTTATCCAAAGCACATCTCACTGCAGGCCTGTCTCGTTCGCTGTTTCTACCACTCTGAAAACGCGGCGGTTGATCAGCTCCTCCACGCCACCGTGAAGATAAATTCACTTAAGAATGTCCAGATATTGATTCTCCACTATGTTGTTCATTGCCTAATTGATCTCCATGGCTCTGCCTACTCTTAAATGTGCTGTTTAGCTAATATCTGCATCTCGGAAAGCTTCAGGTTATCAACAGAACTACCACAGATTCACTCTGGTCTGTCAATAAAAGCTTTAAAGAACAGATGCGTCTGTAGGAAACGCTTGGTACGCTTATCTAGATTTACCCTCAGCTGCAGTAATGCAACCCATTTTTAACATGTTAGTGGTCCTTATTTCAAAATCACGACAGTGATGCTTTTGGTTGCAACATACCATATGGTGAAGCGAATCAAAATGAGAATGCACTTAAAAATCTATTTCCTGTTTCGTGGCTTTACATTAAATCAACTGTATTAAGCTTCCAGATGGCAGTCTTAACACTACATATGCGTCTGGATTTCCACTTCACAGTGTTTATTTCAGAGGAGACAAAGTTAATCGTTCTTAGGCGGTGTGCAGAAAGTTTCAGTGTTGTGATCTAAGATACATTGTTGTGTCCTGGAGATTGAGGTGATCTTTGTGTTCTTACAAGAGAGACCAAACATTCAGTTCACCCTCTGGCCCTGTTAAAGGTCACTAAACTTCAGGTTCTCACAGACAACAAACACCATATAAAACACAGACTACAAACAATTAAAATACAACTACAGAAAAGGAAGTTTGTTCAAACAAATTGTGAATGACAAAGATATGTTTGCAAAAAGAGGTTCAGGAGTTACATTACGTTTTGAGATCTGTAAACACAAGACTTACGATGATGAGGAATATAAAATAGATGAAGTTGTAGAATGAATGAGCGTCCATGACGTAGTACATGATCTCCACCCAGCCCTCCAGAGTGATCACCTGCAGAAAACACCCATTCAGATCATCAAAATGTATTTCTATAGTGGTTTGTTGCAAAAGCTGTTTCACTAAAAACACATTACTGAACAAACAATAGAGACAGAAAAGTTGTATAGACAAAGCTACAACATAAACAAACGTTACTGCGCGTGCGTGCCTTTGTGGCCCAAACTTAACTTCCGGCACACATTCACAAACAATCGAGTCCCTGCAGATTATTTCTGATAACAAGTAAAAAAAAAAACAAGTAAATGACATTAGCTAGCAAGTTAAAAGTAAGTCTAGCCAGTGTTATTTTTGGTTACCAGTAGAACCACCATTGTTTGGCTAAACTTAAATGCGACAAAGAAACTAGTTATATTATTAGCCACTAGCCAGACCGATCAACAAACACAGACCATGAACTTCGATCCAGAAGGGTGTGTCCAATGAAACGTCTATAGAATCTGTACACCTGACTCCAGCGCATACCTGAAATATGACGATCCAGGCATAACCAATGTTGTCGAAGTTGATGGCACCTTTATGAGGGTTTGTGTGTCCAGTGTGACAGCGAGTGTAGTACTGGTGCCAGTTGATACAGAGCCCCATGGCGGAGGCACTGCCATTAACCAGAGGTTCTGCACTGAGGCCCAGGGCCTGGCGGTGCAGAGCATCTTCTTTATCCAGACAGCATTCTCGTCCTCCCTCTCTACGAGCGGGCACGTCGCTGCAGGACATGATGCCATTATCCTGAGGCAGCGAGCAGATGAAGGGCCGCTCGTCATCCTCCTCAGGCTTATAATATGGGGAGGGAAGGGTAATGCCAGGTGTTCTGGGAAGAAGACAAGAGGAGAACAGAAGTCATGCGTTTTGAGGGTAAAATAAGTGTTTGAGGTCGGATTAAATAAAAGCATTAGATAGTGCATCCTGCACAAAAATTTTCGGAAACAGAATTTAGTCTCGTTTACCAGTTAAAATATTGTATGAAACTATTAGGTTAATTTAGAATAAGAAGCAATACTATGGTTTAAGATATTAACACTTTTGTCATTGGACATTTTTGTCCCAAAGTCAATTTCATTGCATGTACAGTAGATGCATGTCCATTGTAATAATTTGACTGTATGAATAGGCTCCATAAACTATGAACACATTCCACTAACATCTTTCTAATGTTTAATTAATAATTACATTTTTAATACAATTTTGTTATACTGTATAACTCTAACCTGCAAAAACAAATCCTCTTTGAGGAAAAGGTATCCTAAATTATATTTATTTTCTTATCCTACTGGGGATTGTTGTTTTTTTTTTAAATGTACTGTGGTTTATGCTTTAAACAATGAAAAGAAAAGTATCCTAAATAATAAATATACATTTTCTTAGCCTACCAGAAAATTATGTATTAATTATTTATTATGCTTTAGACGTACATATAGATAATCATCTCTGAAAATTGTATTTTCAAGTAAATCTTTTTAGGAATATTTAGCTATTTTTGCTAGTAAACAAGACCCAAAAATTATTTTTACAAAATATAAATGTTTTGCTATGTTTGCAAACAGCTAAACACTACATAATTGACATGCAGGGTAGTGATATGTAATAAATGAAAGCAATGACTGGATTGACTTCAAATCACAATACATATTGTAGAAACAGACATGGCAGAAATGATCAGTAGTATTAACACATACTCACAACCTCAGCAGCACACTGCTAAATTCTCAGTCTCAGAATTTCATTTTAACGTAACATAACATGCTTAAACCCCTATTTTGATTGGCATATGAGATTTAATTCACATCAATTAGTAAAATAGTGTGAGATTTGTTGCCAATATAGTTTAACTTTTGCACTGTATACAGTAGACTTCCTTTCTTATTCTACATTGGAGCCACATAGATGAACCTGCAGCTGAGTCACCATTGAAGAAAACAGCTGATTACATTCTCGACCAATACGCTATTTCTGTTTTCCATATATTTCTGATTCTATCTGCAACCATGGCAACATGTGGATTTAGTTTTGGATGGGAAATCTAAAACAACTGTGTATACAAACAATGATAAAGTTGTTATCATGCAGTCAGTCATACAACAGAAATCTTTAAGTGTATGACTTGTCTACACTATGTATTTTTACTATGTACGATTGCTGAACATTTCTAAGTAGACAGGAGTCTAAAATTATTTTACAACAGACAAATTGAGTAATGCGTGTGCGTGTGAATACGTGACATAAGAAGCCCATTTCTCTGGGAGTGACCCATTGAGGGCTGCTTGAACCTTAATCACAGTGTTTTTCTGCCCAGAAATAACCGTTTCCATTAGCTACTCTTCCTCTCATACATATAACAGGGTCTCAATAACTATTTACCCTCTATTTTCTTCTCTCTTACCCTCTTTTCCCGCCTCTGACACAAAACCACACACATCCACAAATATGAAGTAATTTACACACACACGACCCCATTTGTCACACCACCTACACTTACGATTTATGCGCGGCCATATTTTTCACCCACCATGCAAGCCATAGTCACACTGACCAATCAATGTCCCCGTTGCTTTGCGGTCTAGACAGTTAATCTAAATGCGTGCACACACAAAGCTCCCAAGACGGCCATGTCGGAGGCATTGGAAGCCAAGAAAGGATTGGTTCATCATCCCCAGGGAGTGATTCTCGCCATTTGGATGGAGGACTTCTCCACAGACACACAGCTCAATAAAGCCCAAGAATATGTCTGCTGTCTTGGAGGACGTTTCTTTGCCCTTCAACACACAGCAGCCTAAGATCTCAACCAACTGCTACCTGTAATGAGCTTGGAAATATCGGATCGTGTCAGAAAAACAATTTGTCTAGGTAGTCCATTGTGGTGAAATAAGCTCACTCGTGGACGGCTATACGCAAGGACACTCGAGTGCACATTTTAAAGCGTCCACACACGTGCGTGCAAAACTAATCAAAGCCAACGTGATATGGTAAATTGAACCAATGCATCAAACTATCATAGAGATGTATGAATCCCCCCACGGGGACTGTACCGCACACGCTGAGATCTCTGCTATAAACGTCAGCTCATATTTTCAACATGACTGTCAGACTGGACCGCACGGCACTGTTTTCCTTAAAGAGCTCAGCAGTACTGCAACCACTGGGGGGGGGTTGGGAGAAAGAGGGGAAGAGAGAGAGAGAATCAGTAGGTCTGTCAGGGCGTACTGGAGTGTGAATGATGTTTGTGCCCTGCCAAGGCTTGGGCACAGCATGGCAACGGACCGAGATGCACAGCCCAGCGTGGCACACTGCTAACACCCGCTGCGGCACAAAATGCCATTCCACTGCCAATAAGAGCGCTCTCGCACATAGAGATAATTGACCAATGACTGACAAATGCTGTCTGTGGGGTCGTCGTGGGTGGGAAGGTGTTAAGGAATGCCACATAAAAAGAGCACCAAAGTGCAGGGTGGGATTTGTACTGTACTGTGACTTTTGGAGGGCTCAGTCTGTTCAAACGGTTTATCTTGTGTGACCCAGCAGAGCTAGTTAGCACGGGCAGTGTCTAACCCGTTCACAGCATCAAATGAGACTGCATTTAAAAATCTTAAATATATTTATTGAGTTTATTGAGTGAACTTCTGAAGAGGTGACAGTATAAAGGATATGCCGTTGAAACCCACCCGTATGCATGAATTGGCTTTTTGAATTTAAATTGTATTGAGCTTTATGTGTTAATAAAACTACAATCATATAAATAAATAAAAATAACTGGAGTAAAAACTAGTTGGTTTATTTACCAAAAATGGGTTTTGACTGACACAGGTTACATGAGAATGAAACAGACCATAAGTTTGGGCTTGTGCAATAGCTGAAGTGACTGGGAAATTTTAAAGTGACCTATTTTTTGTCAGGTATGGTGACCCATACCCGAAATGTGACCTCTGCATTTAACCCAACCAGTGAATAGTGAACACACACACTTCAAGTCGTGAACACACATACACCGGGGCAGTGGGCAGCTAACACTGCAGCGCCCGGGAAGCAAACGGGGGTAAGGTGCCTTGCTCAAGGGCACGTCAGTTGTTACCTGCCGGTACTGAGAATCGAACCGGCAACCTTCTGGTTACGAGTCCGACTCTCTAACCATTAGGCCACAACTGCCCCCCTTAAAGAGCGTTTACATGTTTCAAAACGTTCTGTCAAGGCCCGAGTTAACCTCTCTTTGACCTGAACCTCTCCCAAACTGGTTCTTCTTGCCATAAATGGTCAGTAGCTCATGATAAATACACACCTTTTTTATATTATTTATATAAAATGAATACATTTAATTTATATTAATTATTTATCACAAGGGGTCAAACCCCTCATCAATGCAGAACAACATCAGATGCTTTCACAAGAGACAAACTATAAAAGACTCTTCATTCAAAACACACTTTATTATTCTCTGACTGTAGTGTTAACACACCGCTACAAGACAATATATGACAATCAAACCTCAGCACTTAGTCATAACTCAGACATACGCTTCTTTATCACACACACAAAGAAACAAACACACTGCTTCGCTGCTTCACACACCGTGAGTGCTTTCAAATCCAATCACACAGCACTGAGAGGCAGGCTGACCACGGTTGGCACGGTAACCTCAGGCAGACACCCACTCATGAATATGGACGCCAATCTGAGTTTTAATCAACTGGAGCCAACGACTGGATAGAACCACATTTGCATTTTTAGTGGCAGGTAGACGGTAAAAACAAGAAGAGAAAAGATCACGCAGAAAGGATGCAGGGTAATGAAAGTGTGAAGATGGGCGAAGGAACGGCTAGTTCACATTTAATCTGAAACACTCCTGGAGTGAAACAGTGGGAGGTATTTAGGAATGCGGTGAGGATTACATGGAGTTGAATGGGTAATTTGTTTATTGATCACATGTGGCCTTGAAATGACACCATCGCCATGATTTTCTGAGGAGAGGACGATTGAAATACAGTACGAGTCTGATCGGTGATGGAATGATGATCCGTTCTTCTAAATTCAATCTCTTTACCCTTGTAAACCTAACCTGGCATCTTAATCCAAAGTCTGAATTCAACACACTGAAGCCCTCATTCTACTATTCTGTTACCTTGTCACTGTAAAAAAATTATAATATTAAGTATACCAAAAATATACCGTAAAATAAAAAAATAGCTTGTTTCCGTGTTTTTCTTGTTAAGTCTTTTCTTTAATTTGATAGGTTTTTTTAACCGTATTTCAAAAATAGACTGTAAAAAAATTCTGTAATTTTTTTCCATCAGCTGGGGCACCAGAAATATAACAAAAGAAGTTTTGTTTTTCCACATAAAATGTTTTCGTGTTTTTTCTGCAAATGTGCAGTTTTTTCTGTTATTTGACGCTTTTTGACCATATTTAAAAAATAGTGAAATTCTATTAAAAAAAAATATTTTTGTAAAAATCTGTAATAATAACAGTAAAATTCTGTAAAATAACAGTTTTTTTGAAGACTTTTCAGATGGACCTCCAGGAATACAAAAACCAGCCAATTGTCAGAAAACAGTTTTCAAAGATTAGAAAAGCTTGACATTTACTTTGACAACTGACAGTAAATGACATTTACCCCCCCAGTACTTACAGGGTGAAGTTCTCCTCCGGGTAACAGCGATTTCTCAACAGTCCTGCCCACAACTGCACTCCAATGATGCCAAAAATGAAAAAGACAAAGAAACAGAGCAGGAGCACGTTTCCCAGCATGGGCAGAGTGTCCAGCAGCAGGTTGACCAGGATACGCATACCTGCACACGGGAAAAACAAAATGACTTGAAATCAAAACAATACATGAAATCTAAACTGGCACTATTTTCTTTTTTGATAAATGTTCCTGTTCCTATTGAGTGATTCATTAGACATGATACTTCTTCAAATGAAAAGGTGATAGATAACCTTCTCTTCTTCCATTTGGTGCTTTCTCATGCCTATTTTTATTTTCCATTGAATATTCTGATTCTCTTCTAAACTGTGACATTACATTACCTGCACGCATTGCCAGTCTCTGGTATATTTTTAGACCATCCAAGTCATTTTTCTCACTGATCTTTTATTTGAATATACCCTACAACCATTTGTGCTGGTACTGTCAGTATGACGGACCACCCAGCGCCAGCTTGTCAAAAACTTAATTTGCGTATTTACTTCTGCATCAGTGGGAATGCAAATGTGTGTGTGTTTGTGTGAGTGAGCGAGTCAGTGTGCGCGTGTGTTTGTGAAGCACTGCTGCGACTGAATGAAGGGTGTGTGTCCCTTCTGATTGGAGAACAGCGGCGTATGATTACAGCAGTGTGTGTGCGGTTAGAGGAAACACAACAGGGAGCTAACACAACACAAATGGAAGACATTACCACAGAACCAGGTGCTTATGCATTTGTTTTTAACACACAAACAATGACCATGGAGATGTAGTTGAAGATGTATTGTTGACTAATAAAAACCTGAACCACTTAAAAAAGGAGAATTATGTGTTGGCCTGCTTATTAAAGGGATAGTTCACCCCAACATTTAAATTCTGTCATGATTTCCTCACCCTCTTGTCAATTCAAACCTGTATGACTTTCTTTCTTCCACTAAACACAAAATAAGATATTTTGAAGAATGTTGGTTGTTTTGTTGTGGAGGAAAGAAAGTCATACAAGTTTAAAATGACAAGAGGGTAAATCATTAAAGAGTAAATGATGATGACAGAATTTTCATTTTTGGGTGAACTATCACTTTAAGAGAGAATTGCATTGTGTGTAATTGAGTAGGAGATGGAGGGAACAGAGGATGTGTCACAGGGTAACGGGTGCTAATAGTAAAATGTAAAGATGTATTAACATTTGAGGAACTTCCATGTGTCACTAATTCTCTTCCAAGACAACCTCAGCACCTCAACCTCAACAACTCTTTCACTCACACTGTCTTGCTTTATTTTAAGGGAATAAGTCACAACAAAATGAAGATCCTGCACTAGTTTATTCACGACCATCATTCAGAACCTGGGTTTTTCCATTAATGGAACAGACAAGGAATTACAGTACTTTCATGCTTTAAAAAGGACAAAAAAAGCATCACATGCCGTTTTTACAGCCTGTTAGTTTACTGTAATGGTACTATATAGTATATATAGTACTATTTTTCCCCCTGATTTTTGCAAAAATGTGCAATGTTTTTATAACTGTAAATACTTCAAACTATTTATATATATATACATATATATATATATAATAGTGAAGTAAACCACCAGTAGGGCCCTGTCACTTTAAGATCTGCAGCTATGCGCTGATCCAGTGAGTTACTTCCCTAACAGTTTTCCCCTCATAATGTTTGTTAACTTTATATAGACATGTGCTTGAGCACCTACCTCTTTGCCCAAAGTGTCTTTTTTGATGCCCAGATGCCCCAAGTGCTCTTTTTGTGAACGGATGTCGGAGGAACCCCCAGGAAGGCGTTCGAGACCGGTCAGAATGCGAGCACGGCCGGACCAATGAGAGCATGATCAAAAATAAGTTTTGAGCACCCACCTGCTCATCTAAAGGGCTCTGCACGGCTCTGCATTTAGTACATAACAGATTTTTTTTACGGATATTTCGACTTAATCATGTGTGTGTTTGACCATTCAAGCAATAAGCCAGAAAAGACTACTTGCGCACTGACAGACTGCATGCGCAAATGTTTTCTCCCGCTGATGGTAGTTAAAAGTAGACGCTTTCATGATTTTGAGAATACAAGGACTACATCCACTACCCAATAACACTAGGTTATTGTTTCACCCGGTCCTTTGCCCGTATGTGAGATTGAAAGTAAGAAAGGTTCACACACATCACTCATGTATGCGACAGGCAACATCAGTATACTGGTGAAAATAATGCAGTAATTACTCAAATTAGAGATCATTCGATCATTTTACTTTATTTTATGTGAGATATTTTAATTTTTTGCGATAATTGTCACAAAAAATGTGACAATGTTTTGCAATTTCTGCCATGATCGCGGAATCGCGAAAAACTGGAGGGAATTTTTGGGTGAACTATCCCTTTAAACATCTTACTGGTTTGGAAATGATAACAGCATGTCTACATTTGATTATAAACCTTGTTTGTCAGTATGTTGTAACTCGCTATGTTGTAAGTCCCTTTGGATAAAAGCGTCTGCTAAATGACTAAATGTAAATATAAATGTTGTAAGTAGCACATGCACAAAATGAATGCTGTACTTGTCTCTGTAGGTCTATAGGGATGATCCTGTAAGCACTTTCATTTTTTGCAAAAACATATACTGTACATACAAAAGTTATCACACAAAGACTTACAAACACTTCCTGAAACTTTCCTTTGAAAAAGTCCCCTATAATACATTCCAGCTCTTCAACAAGCGACTGATTCAAACGCAAGCTAATTCAGTTGACATTCATTTTTAATGCTTTACACCACGGCCACGGGCACTAAAATATTGATAAACCCTGGTCGTCTTATGGAAGCTGAAAGAACGGCCACAATGTTTGGAGGGGTATGAACACGAGACAAAGGAATATGAATTATAGCATTTGCTCAAGGACAACTGTTTTTCTACCCAATTACAGGAGGAATTAATCTGGCTCTGTTATTGGCGGTGGCAGAAGTAATGGCTCTCAAATCCTGTTTGATTCATTCCAGCTCTTCTGTTCTGGACGATCTGCATGCCAAAGCTGCACAGCGCACACTACTGTGGGTTTGATAGGCCAGGGTTTGAAGCTGACAGATGAGCATGTTTTTGGTGCTTGGCATCAACACAGAAAAATCCCACACGCCATGAATTTCAGCACGTTTTCCCCCTCAGGTTTGCAGATCTGTGATCACAGGTTTTGGTGAGGAGTGTGTACTCACTAGGTACTCTGTTGATGGCTTTCAGGGGTCTGAGTACACGCACTGTTCTGATGGCGGAGAAGTTGATGTTCTGGAGATCAAGGGAGTATTCCACCATCCTGAGAAGAAATAAACACACATTAATAAACAAACAAACCTTTTTTTTTAAACAAACTCTTTATACATCTGGAGCACTATATTGGCCAACCAATGTCTTTCCCAGAGTTTTATATATTTTTTCAATTCAACTTTATTCATATAGTGCTTTTCACAATTTTGCATTGTTGCAAAGCAGCTTTACATACAATTATGCAGTGGTTACTGTAGTAAAGAAAAATAAATAAATAAACAATATATGGTATTATATGGTAATACTAGCTGTTTCCATTCACAAATTTTAATGCATTGTAGAAAATTGCATTAAAAATATATATATATTAGATGCTGGATGAAAACACAAAGATGCGCATAACTGAGTAGGATCATTTTTTTTATTCAATAGGAAGAAATGTGCATGCTGTAAACCACAATGAAAACATTTATTGAATAAAATCCACAACCTGTTATTTGGGGCCAAATTATCCGGTAGTTACTACTGACTGGCTGAATGGAAACAGTGTCTTAACCGCAAATGTTTTATGTTATATTCCAGTTTTGCCTCAATACTACGTACATTGATGAAACTGAAATAAATATCTTGTTGGATTGCCAACAAAAAGCTGTTTATTTTTTATTTCAAAGCAGTATTACAGTATTCATAGTTTAACAAAACAGTGATAGAAGTGTATATAAATATCCAACTAAACTTTATTATGTAAACATGGGTAGTCAATATCTTCATATCTTACATTACCATCATGACCATAAGGATTTCTGACAGCTTACCCTGCTGAAGAAAAAAACAAGAAAAACCCAATAGAAACCATCACAGAAATTCTAATGGCTTCCTTTAAAATACCATTATGAACCTTTAGCTTTTTCCACTAAAACCATGTGTTTTGGGCATTATTCCAATAGGATTAATCCCACCTCACCAATAGAATCCATCACATACCAGTAGACACCATTATAGTTTCTCTTAAAACCAATATAATTCCCATTATAACCATTAAACCCATAACATTCTTTTGAGTTTTGGGCAGCGTTCTATTTTTATTTTCAGCAGCAGAGGATTTGCAGGTCTGCTTATCCCATCTGTTTTGTTTTTATGTCCTGTGGTTCATTAGTAATTCATAGGAATTTGGCCTGAGTTTCCACCTCCAGCATTAGGTTCAGTCTAAAGCACATGCTTGTAGGCGTGAAGCAGTTTCACACAAACCAGCCCTACATACAGACAGACACCTCCATTTAACACTCTGCCCCCAGAAAACAGCCATTCTAATGCAGGCCAAAGCACAATACTGTTCATCACGGTCTGGTCATGTGTACTACATCAAGAACTGAAGTGATGGAGATTTGCCTCTCTTGTTTCTGTGAGAGCCGCACGCTTTGCGACGCTTACCAATTTCTCTCCGCATCAAAACGCCCTGAGGTACCGTGTGTTTGAACGCTTTTGAAAATAGAGGCCAGAGGGTTTCATTCCCCCAGACGGAAACAGACATTATCTACTGCTGATCGCTGCTTTAATCTGCATGGTTCATCACCGAGAACACATCTAGACACCGTTGCACTGCCAACACCAGATAAACACACAAAAACACACACAGCCAATTTATTCCCACCCAAGAGGGGGGCGTTTTCAAGCAGACACATTTCCCGTGATGTCACCAATCTGGACAGCCTGTTTTTGACCCCCATCTCCATGAGGTGTTTTTCAACGGTGATGCATCCGAGAGCCGAGTCACAGAACGAGATGAATGAGTCAACGGTCACTGAGAATATAATGACAGCATCTCAAAGCTGCAGCACGGGGAGTCACACCGTTTCAACACGTCTGCACAACCACACAGCAAGAAATACTCCACGACTCTCCAGAGCCGCTATACTGCCAAAACCTATCCCACATACGCACAATTAAACAGTTTAGAGCATTTTAACGTGATTGCACTGTTAAAAGAAACAACTTAGACCGGCATTATTTTCAATGACAGTTGATGTGCTGGTGCTGATGTGACAATTAAAAATCTGTCAAACCAACAATAAGACTGGTTACTAGTTATACCAGCATCATGATGGGTACCACATACTGTAGTTTCTGATTATCTTTCTAGAAAATTATGCAATAAGTATCAAAGATGGGAAATACTTAACGTGGCAGTTCACCCAAAAATGATTTATATTTTGATGAAGGTTGGTAACCGAACAGAGGCGGCATCCTCTCGGCATATAGGTTTGAAATGACAAGAGGATGAGGAAATTATGACAGAATTCATTTTTGGTTGAACTATCCCTTTAAGTACTATCTGTATGTTATCAGTGTTTTTACTTTGAAAAAGCTTTACTTCACTACATATTAAAGCATATATCTTCTACTCCACTACATTTGATAAATACTTGTAAACTTTTTACATGTAATACTTAAGTACATTTTACTCAAAAGAGTAAAAAGAGTAGATTGTAAATGTACTTAAAAATTGATGGTAAAAAACAAAAACAAGGGAAACAAATATTTTTCAAGCTTTATAATTTAGTAAAGTATTTTTTTACAGATACCAAAATGCTCTGCGTAGAGTAAAATTACTCAAGTACTTCCCTTCTCTAAAAAGTATTTTTTTATTTAAAAAAATATTATCATATGATTTAATAATTCAAAACATCCAATAATATTACTAGTCTCTGAAAGAATTAAACAAATGAATATTTGTAGCTGAATTGGCAGAAAATTGTGCTACTGATGCAAACATTGTGGGTTAGATTCCCAGTGAAGACACATACCTGAGAAAACACACAAGATATGGGTGACTTGTTTGTGAATGATGAACTTTTCAATCCTTCAGAATTCTTGCAGGCCAACTTGTTAGTTGAAAAAAGAGAAACAAAGTCTTCATCCCTCTCCTCGCCAATGAGTCTTATGAAGTACACTGCAGGGAGACTGAATTAAACTGAAGACACATTTATGTGATTGGACAGAGTAAGAGGTGCTTGCATCTAATCTACGCTTGCGTTTGATTGGACGATTAAAATCCAGACGGGTGTTTTTTCCCCTTTTGCTTGCATCACACAGAACACCAGCAAGTAGAAACAATGAGCTAATTAAACTATATCAAAGGAGACAAAACATCTGGTTTCAAGCACTTCAACAGGCAGGTGTGGACATGCTGTGCCTTGATTGGAAAAGTAACCAATCATTATGACTGGACCAATGAGACTGGATGTTAATAAAAGTTGTACAAAGGGTTTATGGGATATTCATCACCCTTAGGGGAAAGACTTGATAATATAAAGCTGGAAGCGGGCCTGAAAGAGAACGTGCAAGAGAGAAAACCGGGACATCAACTGTGTTCCTTCATAGCGTACTACCGCATAAGAACGTCTGACTCTAGTGCTGTTGTCACGCTTGACAATCCCATTATGTCAATTACTGTCTGAATGGCACGAGTGTCAGCGCTCGCAGAGCTGTGAGAAGCTACCACACACACGCACGCACGCGCACACAATGGCATATAAGGCTCACACACGTGTGGATCGGGCTTGCATTAACAGATAACAGGGCAGAAAGTGGGCAACAATAATCATCCTCACAAAATCTGGCAGACATTTTCTCATAAACCAAAAATCTGAATACAACGGTGGTGCGAGTCTATGTTAAGATATCAAGTATGAACACACTGTTCACGTTAATGCAAAAATATATTTCCCTTCCTCTCTTTCTTTTACTACATTTCTCTGCTTTCCTTGTCCATCATAAATTATTGAAAAACCGCAGGCCAGCAGGGCTTCAGGAATACTCCAAAGTTTGAGATGAACTTGTCACTGACTTGCCCTACCTCTTCTCTCTATTCTCTTCTGTCTTCAGTTCTCTCCAACCTTAAAAACTCTCCACTTCCACATCTCTTCAATCTCTTTCCATTCCCCCAGTGTCTGAAACCTAAATGCTGTAGGCAGTGTGCAGAAATAGGAAAGCATTGATGCATTTTTACATAACATCCAGTATACTAAGTTGCCTCCTCCACCTCATTTGTTGCCTATAGTATCCCACAATCATACATGTTCAGTTCTATGATTGCACTCTTAAAAACCTGCTGGGTTATTTTCAACCCAGCGTTAGGTCAAAAATGGACTAAACTGTTGGCTTAAAATAACATAGAAAATGTTTATATTTCACCAAGCAATGGGTTAAAACAACCCAGCATAGGTTAATTCAAAACCCAATGGTTGGGTTTGTCACTGTTCAAATAACCCAGCATTGGGTCAGAAAGGGACACACCCAGCCATTGGGTTAAAGTAAACCAGCAAATGGTTTATATTTGACCAAACGGTGGGTTGAAAATAACCCAACATTAAAGTGTTAAAATATTAAAAGCATAGCTTTTATGAAGTTAAAAGTCAACTAGATATCATAATAACTAATAATAGTATATCAAAGCTACAATTAATTTGTGCAAGATTAAGCAAGATTTTATGATGCTTTGGAACCTGTTTCCTGTATACTTGGTACCTCCCATTACACAAAATCACTGTCTGTAAATTCATTGGCTGACTGCGCAGCTGCTGTCACACGCAGTCCGTGATTGCATCAAGCCATTCCTAACTTCCTCTCCCATCCCCGCTCCTTCAATCTCAATATGCCGTGTAGAAAAATATTTCCTCTCCTGTTTCATTTCGAATTTCCACAACATCTTTATACGACATACCTTATTCACGCCCGGGCCTGCCGAGGAAGGCAGAGCCTGCAGCGCGCTGTCCATCATTCAATAAACACCTGCTAATCATATACAGCAGCTGGCCCGCTCATTAGCATACATACATTATTCATTCATGCAAAAAGAGCTGATTAGAATAGAGGATCAGAGAGGGGATTGGAGAGCTAAGTGAAGACGCTACATCATGAGTTTTGTTTCAGGGTGAAGCCAATGATACCGCCGTATAATCGGACAACATTGAAGCACTCCGAGTTCTTCACTGTTCCTGATTATGAATAAAAAACAGCGCCACTTAAACTTAAAAATAGGTCCAAATACGCACACGCATGCATTCACACACAAGGCAAATTTACGTTCAGAACTCAGACTGACCAGGTTGGATGATCCAAAAATATCAGCAGCGCTTTTTTCCTGTTTGCGCTGTAGAATCAGTGGAAATGTCAAAGCAGCGATTGAAATGTCATATAAAGTGAGAATACCGGAGAGTGCAGAATCTCCCATTAACGCAATTTACACAAACACGCTTTAATGGACAGACCCCATTTAGGGGGTCTCTCAACGTAATACCCTAAAAATCTGTTGTCAGTCAAGCAAGATTTCAACCTCCTGTGAGTAATATTCCTCTGAGCCATGAGCTCATGCTCAAGTAGGGGTTTGAAATCCCATGGGCCGACCCTTAAAGACATCATGATTTCTGCAATATGTTCTCTGCAGAGCAGATGAGAGGACATTCACAAGCAAACCAGCTATATATAAACAAACACAGCACCATAAACACGCAGACACACGTAAACGCAAACACACGCAAACTGTACAGAGATTACAGCAGGAGGGCTTTCTAGAACACACATTAGAACAGCAACATCTGTTATACAGAAAACCATCCAACAAGACAAATTTGTTATCATTCTATATATAAATGAAAGCATTTGCTACATTTGAAACCACACAGACAGAGATAGACAGACAGACAGACATTCAATGGCACACCTAACATAATATCATGAAGTTCTTTCACGTCTTTTATACGTTCTTATACTGTCAAATACACACGCTGTTATGTCAAAAACACAAAAGGTTCACAAAAGCACAGTCTGTTGTGTCTTAAACAAATGTATATCCGCATTAAAGGAATTTGCCTTAAAGTGACAGTAACCCAATAAATCTGTGTCATATATTAAAGAGAAAATGAAACTTTTGTAGCTTTACTTAGAGTCATTGCATATTTATTTTATACAGTGAAGATACAGTTTAAACAGTGTTTTATTTTTATAGATCATTCAGTTTTCATCTTGAATGCTACTGTTAAATAGACCTACTTAATTTTTTTTATTGTTGTTCAAAATGTAATTGCTCATATTTGTGGGATTATGATGATAAGTCTATATAACCAAAGCATTTTTCGGTAATACAGTTAAAAGTGTAAAAAAATAGTTGTGCAACATAAAATATAAAAATAATATATAAAATATGCATTAAAGCAACACAGTTTCATGCAGTTTTCTTAATATTTTAGCATTTAATTTATTTTGGGGCTGGTTATTGATCACCTATGGTATTGATGTGGTACCGATAGTATTAGATTCTGGTACTGTACCGAAGCAAAAATGTTGGTATCGAGCCAACCCTGATAGATAGATAGATAGATAGATAGATAGATCTCAGACCCCTCAGGTGAGTGTACCATATCTTCAACAATATAATTGAATTACCAGTCAACCAGGCTGTGCCAGGCAGCGAAGGAGCGTGCCAGTGAAAAGAGGAAAAACTAAAAGAAAACCAAGAATACATGAGAAATATAAAAAGTCACAGCATATGTGAGGTATTGTGCAGAGAGACATAAATAAACAGATTCGAATCCAGAACAGAGCCTGAAAATGAAGAGAGAGAGAGAAAGAGTGAGAGGGAAAGAGAGGGAGCGTTCTCAGCCGTTTCAGCACACATCAATCAGAGTTTGTGTGTCTCAGAGTAATTAGCTACCTGCCGACGGGCAGCATCTCTCTAATTGTTCTCTGCATCCTCTCTTTACCGCTTTGCCTTCATCTGCCTCACTTTCATGCAGCGGCAGCCTTCTACAGTGTTAATGTGTGGGGTACTGTGTGTACTGTTGTGTGCATCTTGTGAAATGAGACTGCAAAAATGATGACTCGTGTGTGGGTGTGGGGACGGAAGAGAGAAAGGGAGATAGCGACTAAAAAAGGCAGGAAGGCAATCTGAGCTTGCGAGACTAAAAACATTGAGGTTGTGTGAGAGAGAGAGAGAGAGAGAGAGAGAGGAAAAGCATGTAATCTGGGTGTGTAGTTGAAGATAGCCTCAAAGACCTCAACACAACAGGATTAGCCAAGAGTTGACAAGAAAGGATCTCCCACACAGGAACACACATACTGCAATATTCGCTCAGGAGAATAGAGGAGAATTACATGTTAATAATTTAACAAAATAAACCCTAAACACTGCTGTTAATCACTTTGTTTCCATATAATATAAATGATGTTGTATAGTGTAACTTGATTTGCTCAAATGCAGTTCTCTTAATGAGATCCTTATTGTTTCCATGTCAGATAAATGCTGTTGTGAATGAATATTGCAAGGCTCTCTGGAATACTTGATTCGGATTTATCTTGCAATATTGTGTTCAGGTTGTCACCAGGTCAATTGTTTTCTAATTTGCATTTGCCTATTTTTTCTAAGCGAAAGCTTAGAGCTAATCTACGAGTAAGGTAATACAGTCATTTCAACTCGAATCAATATTTAATGTCCGTGAATTTGTTTACTTTGTAAGCAGTCCTCTAATAAGCGGAATAATATACAGCCAGACAGTTAATATAGCAAAATATACCCCTTCAGGGTAATACAAGACCATCTGCATCTGTACATTATTCCTAGAGTAAACATAACACATGAAAGCATAACACCAAAAACTTGACACACAATATGATAACAGTATGCTCCACATTCGCCGGCTGTGTTTACATAAACACCCCGTCAGACAGTGCAGCCTCACTAGATAAATTGATCTTCACTGCGTGGTCAAAAAGCGGCTCAGTTGGGTAGCACAAATTCATCCCTCTTTGGCTTTCCATTCAGCTAATAGCTGAATAAAATAAATACATAAAGCAAGTCCCCTGCATTTGCATAGTAAAGTAGGCCTACCTCTTGCATTAATCATACCTTGTAGTCACAGTAAGTTACACAAAAAGCCTAACACTTAGAAAGAGCAACAAAACAATGCAATCGAACCAGACTACACAGCAACTCACTGGAAAGTGCAGTGCGAATGTGTTTTCTTAGACTATTTTGACCACAGACCAAATCAGTATAATCTTTGTATAATATGTGCACATGTCCATGTGTCAAATGTCCAAATTCGCTGTTGTTCAGAGAATGGAATTGTCAAAATTAAGAAGCATTTTTTAATACTTTTTATTGCTTAGATATTAGCAAAACCCAGTCACAAACATAAAGGTTGAATAATAATAATGATTTATGGCAAAAATAAAATATCACAAAATATAGAGATACAATGTTTAGAAGGACAGATGCTAGATGCTATAATGTCCATAAAACCCTTTTTAGAAATTTTTCAATAAAACTTCAATGCAAGTATAATGATTGTTTTAAGTTAAAGTCTTTAAAAGAGTCTGGCATAATAAACCAAGCAATACATTCACAGCATATCTCTCCAACAATCCATTCCCTCAAGCTCTACATGTACAACCAATCTACTTTGAGGCAATCGTGTTATTAGTTGTCTGTACTTTTACTGTGGCTCAGTGGTTAGAGCATGACGCTAGCAATGCCAAGGTCATGGGTTCAATCCCAGGGATTACACATACTCAAAACAAATGTGTAGTATAATGCAGTGTAAGTTGCTTTGGATAAAAGTGTCTGCTAAATGTGTAAATGTAAAGTTCAGGTGAAGTATAAAGCAGGAGTATGTGCTTCCATCAGACATACAAAATGATTTGCTTGATCGAGTTCCAAACCTGTATACATTTCTCAGTTCTGTTGAACACAAAAAGATATTTTGAAGAATGTGGAAAACCAAATAGTTCATAGTAGTTTGTAAACATACTATGGTAGTGAATAGTGGCCCTAAAGTGTTTGGTTATATACACTCTTCCACATATCCTTATTTAGAAATCTAGGTGAGTAAATGATGACAGAATTTTCATTTTTGGATGAAATCTCTCAACAATCAATACATTTGGAATCCATCACAGCTACACAAAACAATGTGTGTGTAAATGTAACACATCTGTCATCATATCAGAAGGGCTGCTGTGGATCAGGCGTACAGTATGTCTGTCATCACACATGGCCACAAGCTTTAATGACTCTAATCGTACCCTCAGCAGATCCTGCTGTGATGAATCTGGAATGAAGCTGTTCACCTTGTGCTACCACATACCACCTAAATGTGTAACTAAATTGGCATGCAAAGGTAGACAGGAACGTATACGCAGGTTAATAAGAGGAAAGAAAGATTGCGACAAGAACGCAAAGCCAATTAATGTAGCATATAATAAAGTATTAACAGCCCGTATCGCAAACTTCTGTTTCAATTTGTTCAGCTCCTTTACTTACGACGAGCGTTTTTTTCTTGCGAGTTCGTGCGGGAGAGAGACTGTGTGTGTCTGTGCAACCAATAATACAACATTTATGTTTCTTTAGCAGGTCTGTCCTGTTGATCTATTGCTTGTCTGAGCTCAGTGACAAAAGGAACTTCCAGAAAAACTGAGAGATGCTCTTAAAAGTGTAGACTCCTTAGAAGTTCTCAGTTTGACAAATTATCATCACACCTTTGTTTGTGGAGCTATAAGAACTGAAGAATGCTAAAAATGATATTAAATCAACAGGTGGGACACGTCTAGTCAGCAAGCTTAAGATGCTATGAACACATAAACTGAGAGCATTCTAGAGGCAAACATGAAGCGTAAATGCTTTAAAGGTTGACTTCACCAATGTAAACATTCAGTCCTCTTTCAAACCAGGCACTCAGCTTTTCAGAACAGCTGAAATGGAACGTCCATTACTACAGGTCACATAGTGCAGATGTTTCTATTGGGGAAAAGCACACTCTGTATCTCCATGGCCCCTGTTTAACCTGCAGCCTGAATGGCTGGTGTATCTGGAAAGGTGGAAAGAAAACAGCCCTTACCCTGCCATGACGATAAAAAAGTCCAGTCTGTTCCAAGTATCGCCAAGGTAACAGCGACGGCCAAAGATCCCCAGAGCCACCATCTTCACCACCATCTCCAGTGCAAAAAATATATAGATAAATGCATCGAATGCCTGAGAGAGAAAAAAAGGCACTTTAGAAAAATATTTAAAGACCAAAATCCAGCTTTTATGTATTGATGCATTTAGTGTTGAAACAGGAAGTTGGGCGAGACATATTTTTTTATAGCCCTTTAATACCTGTTATCCTGTAAGACGTGAAATATTCAATGCAAATATATTCATATGTGCTAATATTTAAATTGGGTAACGTTAATAAAAAACAAATAAACAATAAAAAATACATACATACATTTGTCCTCAAATCTGGACTAAAAGCCATGAAACAATAATTTCATGGAGCCTTTCATGGGACTCTCTTGGAAACAAAGAGGTCAAAATGGGATAATTTATAAAAGATAGTCTAAATAAAACATAATGATAGTATTTTGTTTACTTTTTAAAAATAGACCACTGTAAAAAAAACAGGTATTTTTCACATATTTTTGAAATATGATAAAAACCTTGAAATTATAACAAAATACTAAGAAAAACACAAAAACATGTAATTTTACAGGGTATATTTCTGGTACCCCGGCTGTCAGAAAATGTCATTGCTTTATTGGATTTTTAAAGTCTATTTTTGAAATACAGTAAAAAAACGGGTAAAGACTTTACAAGAACAAAAAACCTGTGCGTTTACAGGAGAAAATAGTTTTCTGCTGCCCCAGCTGCTGGAAAATGTCCATTACTTATAAAATAAGAAGCAGATGTGATATATTTTGTCTCAAATAATTTTATTATGTTCGAAAAAAGATTTAAGAGCAATCCAAGAAACTGTAGGAAATCAGTTCTTTAAGGCAATGGTCAGTTAAATAATTTAGTTCTCTGGGCTATGACATCCACTACATTTCTGTAGCAGCTCAATAGCAGTTTTGAATTCAAGTTCCTAGAATTACACTTTATAAATTTAGAAATAGTTCGGAACAATATTATAATCTGTTGCAATGTGTGTTTTAGGAATATCAATTGTAAAACGTTTAAATAATTAATTTATTGTAAAACCATTTGGCAAACACAAACAAATCCACATTTTTATGTACATATGAATTTCTGAGAAATGAGTAGCAGTTCAGGTGCAGTGTAGTGGTCGTGGGAGCAGATCTGCTGTGTGCTCCGCTAAATTGAGGACCTCTGCTCTCTTAATACTCCAGGAGAGGAATCTCTCACGATAACATTTGCTCAGTGAAAAACACAGTGACAGAAATACTTAGCAATGTGTGGCACAGCCTCATATTTCAAATGCACAATATCTGACTGCCAATAAGAGTTAATGAGTTCCTGAGAGAAGTCCAGAACTCAAGTGAAGGAGTCTAATGGCTAAGATATTAAAGCTCTCACAAGAACCCTCATGTAAGTGAATAATTCATTTTTAAGTCCAATGAACACGCAGCCCAATGGGACATGCCGTCTTGTGTCTCATCTGACCCTGGGCGGCCCATCTTGGATTAGTGAGACAGACTACATCGGAATTGTCTCTACATCAGAAGAGACGAAGCGTTTAATGGAAAGTGTTCCTTTCATAAACAATTGAGAATATGGCACAAGTAGATTTTAAGAGGGTTGTTAATTAGCTCCTTACAAACACTCAGATGTGCGATCGCTGCTGTCAAAGCCCCCCGTTGCGTTCTCATTACGACAGCACTGATAGCTGGGGTTTGTGTGACTGATTACATGGACCACTAAGACACGGCCTGCGATCGCCCTCATCACTTATTTTGTTTCTCTTCTTATGTCGGTCGTGGTTTCTTTTCCACTTCTGTGCTGTGTTATACTCCTGGGGGGATAATTATAAAGATGTGAGAAGTGTAATTTTCTTGCATGTAAGTCGACGCACAAACACATGCAGAAAACGGAACGTCTGTTATAATGTGCCACGAACTGCCCTTGAATCTTACTCACTTTGCATGCCCGCAGTTGCCAAATAGATCCGATGCAGGTTCCGTTTCACACTACAGCGAGGCGGGCCGTGTATGTGCCGGCCACTCCACTGTTACGCCAGTTGGACGGCTGCCCGCCACAAAACAGAGTTTGAATCTGGGCAGCGCAGGCAAGTGGAACAGAGGACGCAAACATCCCGGATCTAACAAAACGATTTCTCTAAAGCTACCTTCTTCCACAATTTTGGACATATGGCTCTCTATACGAGACTGTACACACACAGCAAGCTCGAAAAAGACAGACTCTCATTCCTGCCCACACATTTTTCGTTTTTGGTGTTGCAGTCAAAACAAATGGGGAACGTACAATTATTGCACTGTTAAAGTTCTTCATTTGCATTTCTCTCTTCAAAGCTATCTTAACAGAGAGCATAACTCCAAACGTTCTCAACACAGGAAGCCACTGGCTCTCAGCGAGAGCTGTATGTCATACTGTCAGCCATTTTGGCTTTGCTCTACTGGCTGACAAAATGTTGAGTCATGGCACTATTTCAGCAACACCTATGCTTTTGACCTGCTTTAAATGTGCTGTATGCCATATTCACAGGTAAGCTTGCAATAAGCATTATCTCTTAATTGGGATATGTATTGTAGAAACAGATTGGAAGTTGCAATAAAACTCTTTTTACTTGGCGGAGATCCCAGTCATTAGGAGAAAATGTTGATAACTTATCATCTCTTGGACTAAATCCTATAAGATAGTTTGCCTTGCCTATATTATTTCTGAGTTGTAAAAACTAAGCTATAAGCTTTTTAATCACACTAAATCAGTCTCTCTTTGCACATTTATTACACAAAGCTTTAAGTCAAAGCCACCAAACTGCTGTCATGATGATAATGTTCAACAACAGCAGCATACACAACCACTCAAAACTTTAGGGTCACTTGGTCATATTTTTTCCATAGTAGTAGTGAACACAAAAAATGTAACTGGAAATTGTGTTGTAACCAATTACCAAATAAATCAAAACTTGCAGCTTTAAAATATTTAAACCGAGTGACCCAAATCACTCACAGAAATTAAATTAAAACATCCGACAACTCGTTCAAGTGAATCAGAGTCGACCCCTTTCTTCCCAAGCCAATAACTTTGTTATTCGTGCACTTCCGGCTTAACAACTTGGAAGACTGCCTACATACAGTACACACACAGCAACATTGTTTTAACACTTAAAAAAATGTCTTCAGTATTTTAAGTGTTTAGGAACCAAGTATTTGCATTTCTTAAAATTTTTGTAAGTAAAATTTTTGTTTGTTCTAGGATTTTGTTTTCTTAAATCAACAGAATTAACAAACTTATTTAACTTAACTGACCAAAATGTTTAGAAAAACCATTCACTTAAGCAAACTGTATCAGAGATTCAGACATATTTCAACCCAACAGTATCTTCTTTCCATGTCAGTTATTATCATGGCACAAAACTGGCACAATTAACTCCACTATTATCACCTGTAGAAAGCGGGTGGTAAATGAACTTTAATTCAGGATTTGTGTACGGTTTCACGAATTTGCAGCTTTGTTTCTGTTACCCGATTTGAACATTGAACATCAGATTCTTGATCAAAGCACTGCAAGACAAACATTATGCAAATAAACAGTTCTATCAGATGACGGCACGCAATTCAATCTTTCTGAATTCCCCCCACTATCATTCGCATCAAAATCACCAAACTGCAATCATCCCTGATGACAATGTTCAACAACAGCAGCATACAGCTGTTCAAAATCATCTCATATTGATGGGTTGTGTCACCGGGCAGCCCACAAGAGTCGTGTTTTATTCATGAGACACAGAGACCGTTTATCTTGAATACATTGATAGATAAAAATAAATCTGTGTATGAAAGAAAAATATTGCTATTGATATTACAGCATCATTTTCGCAAAAGTGTTTTAATGGAGTGCATTCATGTTCAAGTTATGTCAACTGGAAAAGTGTCTACTGTAATAATTCTTAACACGACCACAATGTATTTTACGTGAGTTCTCTACTGGATGTATTGCAGCCAGCCGTCACATACAGGCGAGCTAATGAACGCAGCGGAGCCTGTGGGACAGACAGTTTAGAGGACACATGAACGAGTCCCGAAAGCTCCCAAAAGAAGACATGAACATTTAAAGGCCATTCCTCTGTCAACACAATCCCCTCGAGTTCTGTCCGCTTCGTCAACCTCTCCGAGAGTTAGAGGCTCATTACCCACAGAGAGACCAGAGGGGGGAAATTAAGAAAAGAGAACGCCTGTGTGCCGAGACACGACTGGCCAGGAATCTGTGGCTGAAACTTCAATTCTCATCAAATGACAGATTAGCATTTTAGGAAACATCAGATTCCGGGACATTTTTATTTTGCATCATATCTGAGAGAAAAGTAATGGGTGGAGCTGTTTCAAAACTGTTTCAGTTCTATTGGACTGCCTACAGAGGCAGCGTTTTATGGCATCACAGCCACATTCTCGACACACAAGAAGGTTTTGAATGAATTATGCTGAATCAAAAATATTTTGGCAAATAGAAAAGCAGCATTACACAGACAACTGCCTGTGAAGAAAACTTAGTAACTTACTACTACATGATGTAAAGAACATTTTCAATGCATTGTGTAAAATATAACATTGATATCATTAATATTGAGTAAGATTATTGACTCAATATTTAGATTAAAGAAATTTTTTGTGCAAAATTATAAATCATTTCAGCATTATAAATAAAGAATGTGAGTACTTTATACCAAAATCTATCAAAAATGCTATTATTTACAGTAATAAACACACATGACCTATTCTGGTCATCTGTTGGCTATAGACACTGATGCAGGAGCATTTCTGGTTTCACTTTTATATTAGTTTTAAAATATATATCATTAAATCTTAAAGATATTCGTTTAACAATTTGAGGCAGTCATTAATATTTGCTTGTATTTGGTTGAAACAGTTATTTAGTGTTATAAAACTGACACCTGAAATTCTTCTAAGCCAACGCTTTCTGATGTGATGTATAGATGTCCTTAATTAAATATTATTAGAAATTAGCTAAATTAAATATATAATCAATTGTTATATTATAACTGAACACAGGCCAGGTGCGTGCAATGAAACTTTCTAGATCTAAATGACTTTCTAGATTTGATGATGCTCCTAATCTCACACAAAGATTCTTCAGTCTGAATTTCATAGACAGTGTCACATGTACATTTTTATATAATTGATATATACTGTATATATAGAGCCAGTAATGTCCACACTGACCTGTAGAACCTGACAGCGTTCTGAGGTGCAGTCGATGTTCTCACAGGGCTGGTACATCCCCAGAGTGACGCAGTTCAGCAGGATCACCATGATACTGATGCGCTCGAACCACGTGAGGACGAAAAGGTTAAGGTAAACATTTAACAGCAGACATAAGAATACAATAATACACAACTAAACTTTGACATTTTGTTATGCCAATGTTAAAAGTTCTTGCCCTTCATGGCACGTTTTAGGGTGTTTTTGGTATTTGTCTTTACGTACTAGCTGAAATCAAAAAAGCCCTACTGTATAATGATATACTGACGCTTGGGTCTCTCGCTCAATGCAAGTCTATAGGACTTTTTCACAACCGTTTTAAAACCTTGTAATCACAATGAATCTTGTAATCTTGTTTTACCACCTGCAATGTGAAAATGGCCAGTCTAATTGTTGAAAAAAGTATAAGCACTCCTCAACAATCAGCGTGATTTGAAGTGTTTTTATGCCTGTACATATCAAGGTTTAATATGTTGGGTTTGAGATTGATTCATATGTATAATAGTAATAATGATGCCTGCAAGCACCAATAATAACAAATCATGCAGAAAAATTGCAACCATAGTTGTTCACACCAAACATTAAAAAACAAATGTTGGTTCAACTTGAAAAAGTAAGTAACCTGGCTGCCTTAAAATGTTGAATAAATTCAACTTAAAAATATTAGTTAACATAAAAAGTTTGCATGAAATTCATTAGTTAACTAATTTTTTTTTTTTTTTAAGTTCAATGAACTTAAAATGTTAAGGCAGCCAGGTCACTTATTTTTTTTAAGTTAACCCCCCATTTTGTTTTTTTACAGTGAATGTATTGGTTGTTAGTACAGTAAACACAAGAAAATAGTGAAACACAGTGAGTTTTACTGCAACCTCCTCAGGTCTGTTGGAATGAATTCTTCAAGCCTCTCTACTAAATCTCCACAAGACTCATCTCTTCACCTTTATGGACCATTTCTTTTTCAATTTACTCTCAACGCCCTCTTTTCCTCCGGCTTGGTCAACCTTTTAGCGGGCTATTTTTCTGTGTGCACATACCGTCTGCTCTTACTTTCTTAACTTCCTCCTTCACTCCATCACGTTTTTCTCTCTTTCTCCATCTTGCCTCTAATCTTTCGACACTTATCTTTTATTTCCCGTCTTTATGGCACATTTTGTTTTGAACTGCGTTGGCCACAGGGCTACTTATTTTACACTGTTCTTGATCTAACAGGGATCTCCTTAACTTGCATCTCTGTGCACTTCTAAAAATGCACTTCACCGGAAAGAGGCTTCTGGCACTCCGTGAAATGCAACATGTGGCCAATTTTTTTTCATTCAATTTTCATCCAAACTTTCAATGGGAGCAAAACACACATTTCAATATGAATGTGCTATTACACTTAAGCATTTGCCAGTGCGTTGGCCACACTTTGAACTTGCGTGTGTAATATTGTAAAAAGCTCTGCTTTAATCATTAGAGTGGAAACTCCATCCCCCAAAGGGCCAAAGTGAGCACCCGCATCATGTAGCAAAGCGCTCACTATGGTTACTGGTAGAAATTGCTCCTTTCTTTTTTATTGTTGTTGATTCCTCATCAGCTTCTGAAGCAGCTTTTGGCAGAGGGAAAAAAAGCGCCCACAGAAACACTTAAATGACATTAAAGAGACAGAAGCAAAGAATCAATCTCAGGGGAACACATCACAGAGAGAGAGCAAAAAAGAGAGAGAGAGTGCCAAGGCCGAATGGCTGACAGAAACTGCCTGTTTATTTAAGAAAATATGCAAGGGTGAGAGGGAGTGTGAAATGAGACTCATACACACACATATACATACACAAACAGAGAGACACGATTCACTCAAAAATGAAAATACTATCGATAAATTGATATTGTGTATTTATTGTAAATTGCATATCGAGCTCTTAAACTGCACCGCTATAGGATTCTGTTCACTCCCTGTATACGGCCGTACGGTGTCAAAGATATGAAAATACTAGTGAATTTGATTGAAATCGAATTGAAACTCGCCATGAAATAGGAAATTTAAGACGTGCCAGTAATAGTAAAGAGCATGATATGTCTTGTAATACTGGAGTGTCATGCTTATCAGTAATGTACGTAGAGTACAACCCACCCTCAATTTTTATGTTTTAAAAACTTGCAAGCAAATGTAATAAATCTGAGTGAAATCAGTTATATTAAATCCAGACATTTTTCATGGTGTAGTTTACTGCATGTCACATGATTTAGTTCCTCAACGATAAAATCATGCATTATGTTGCATGAACAAATTCTAAAATTTTTTAGAGAGAGAAAATATGGATGAACCTTACAGGCGACCCAGACATTACCATGCGATTGCATGTACTCGCATACAGAGTCCAACACTGCATCAGGCAAACAGCAGAGCACCTAAACCACAGGACCCACTGGGACTGCCAACACCCATGCCATCAGTTTTAAAAACACATCAGTAGATTAAAAATATATAAATGGGATTTCCTGTAATTGCCATTCTTAGATAAAGCAAACCAGAGGCCCTGTGACACTGTGGAAGTTGCCAGTAGGACAGACAGAAGTCTGGACGGAGAGATGAGACGAGCTGGAGCAGAATTACCAGGGATGAACAGGTACAGAGGTGAACCTTTGTTCTGAAAAGCAAGAGAAGCCCTGTAGCTCTCATACAAAAACAGAAAGTCACCAAAGATGGAAGGAGAGGATGAGGGTTTTCAGACAAAGACAGCCGGTAATGATGTGATGGTAATGATGTGTAGTGATGTAATGATGTGTGTGAACATGGGAGAAAGGGTAGGGGGCTGCTGACAGTCCGAGGGTTGGAAACGATGGAGGAGGATGAGAGAAGGTTGATGAAGAAGAAGCGAGCTATTTTAGGATATTCCGCTCCCCTGGAGACTTTAATAATGGGGCCAGAACTTCAGGTCCCACGGGGGACATCGAGTCCCCAGGACATATACAATATTTGTTTCGCCTTGCAAGAACAAACTCAGATTTAAATGCACCAGTAGTGCTACACAGAAATATGATGGAATGGGTATCATGGTGTGAATTAAGAGAATGAAAGCATGTGTCATAAATATTTTCTTATGCACAAAGCTACATTTTGTCATGAGCTAATGTTTCCAAAAAATGAAAAAGCCTAGCACTCTTTTTCCAACTCTGTCTTTCTCAAAGACGTCTATATATAAAAATGGGGTTGTACATTCAATTCATTTCATCTAATGAAGAACTGACCGCTGAAGCGTGTCTCTTGGATATGCAAATATTTGATAACAAGTACGTATCTTCATCAGTCTTAATCAGCGTCATAATTCTTCACAATAAATCACTGAGTCTCGAAAGAAAAAACCGAGGACAGGATATTGCAGACTGCCTTGATGTATCTTCTCTCTGTCATTTACTCTCTGATAGAGTTGTGAGGCGGGCTTGGCCGTCACCCAATGTATGCTCACGTCCCAGAGTGATCTGCAAGACCTCCCCTCTCAACTAAAGCCCAGACCGACCTACAGCGCACAGCCATGCAAATAACCGCAGCCATTCTTCAGCTGACTGCCTCTGTGCCCGCTTAGCCGTTCCGCTTTAACCAGGAAAATTCTCAGAGGAGAAGCAAATGAATTCCAAGCGCGCACCCCTCTCCCAGCGTTCGCATTAAATGTGCATACGTAGGCAGCGTGTGTGTTTTGATAGCATGTGACACATGCTCTGGGTATTTGTGTTAAGAGGTGTTAAGAGGAAGATTAATATTGGCAGTTAACTAAAACCTTTCACTGCTGTCTCACCATAAAACGAGTGTGCATATCCCTCGAGTACACTAGAGCTCTGATGTGAAACGCTGCGGCTCTCCCTTGTGTGCAGTAGACGGAGGCCCTATGCCTGCATTACTGGCTTTAATTGTGTGGGTTTGTACATGCAGATTGAACTTTGCCTGCTGTTCACAGTGTGTGTGTGTGTGTGTTGCACTCTTGTACGCCTTGCTACATGAACGCGTCCGTGTGAAGCGCTGACGCCGAAAGCCACAGTGACTCATAGATCCCGGACAAATCGCAGCCTATATATGGGAGCAGCCTCAACATCCACTATTAAAAAAGCCCCCAGATCAGCTCTTCCAATCCATCTACCAATTATGAAACATTCAATAACTGATCTCTGACCTGTGATATATTCAATCTTTTAAAGACCAGATCCATGTCAACCAGATGAGCAGCGACATGTTCGGATGCAAAACATTTCATCTCGCTGCTGCAGGACTGCAGACACACCAGAATGGACCGGGTCCAACCCACTGCAGCATACCGAGGGTGTGGAGCGGAAACTGGTATCTGTTGAAACTTGTTGCATCACGGCTGAATGTAACGTGGGTAAAAAAACACACACACTCAAAGGCGATAAACATTCCATTACTGCACCGTGAGTAAGCGCCAAAGCCTCCAACAGTGTCGGTCTACTCTGCATTTTCACAATCTGCTCGAGATCACTCAATCGTGACAAGCAGGATATTAGAAAGCCTAAATTCTTTGCTTCTCTCTGCAGTATATCACTTTTAATTCCTATCATATCTGTCTCTGTATTTTCCCATCTCTTTAACTGATAGATTTGTTGGCTGACTGCAGCGCTGACTGTACGCACGGGTCTAGAACAAGCTCAGCCTGAGGAGCGAGTACAAAGCTTCCAGCTGCTCCATAAGTAGGCACACATCGGCTGGATATCACCACTCAAAGTGAGATATACACACTTCACTAACACCCCTGACAACTATTGACCTCCTCAACAGCTTTGTCATGTTTGAAGGACAGAAACTCCTGCCATCATCCACTAAACCTCAGCCTGGCACGCTCACGATCCAATATTCATGCACACATACTTTATGGAGCTGAAGATGAAAGCAGAATGGCAGAATAAAAATCTCTGAAACCTTTAAATGAAAGGAAATGACTTATTTTACTAATGTGTATTATGCAAATTCAATTCAATTAAAGAATATTAAATAATTTATTATTACGTAAAAAAAATGTACATTCAGGAAGAATACAGTAAGATTATACAAATAATATAACATGCACTGACTTACAATCACATGCACACATATTTTAATTGTACTTTATATATAATTTAAGTAGGCAGGAATGATTCTTGACCTCCTCCCACTAAGAAACATGTAAACATGTGACCTCAAGTTGTACATTACAGCACCGTGGGAGGCTTTACTTTATCATCTCAAACATACACACAGTATTTAAAACCTATAGTGAGTTGTATACGTTCAAAAGCATTACACTCCAGACCATATGCGATTGCCTGAAACTCTGGGAGAGATTTCATACCATCTTTATTTTAAATAGTACAAATAGGCATTGTAATTTTATAAGGAGCCTGAAGCATCAATAAATAGCTTCCTGTCAAATGAACAAATGAGCTAAATAAGCAAAGTGTGTTTAAGTTGTTGTGCTGGTCTCAGCTGGTTAAAAGTTGTTTGTATAGTCAAGATGTGTTTCCATTTAACAGGACAGAGGAGGGGGAGAGAGGTGAAGAGGAGCGGACAGGGAGAGGTTAAGACGAGTGTCATAGTAAGACAGAAACGTTCATAATCCGGTGATAAAAATCATATTCAGATGCACAGGAAGAGCACACTGCAAAAACAATATTCTCCTTGTTTGCAGATTTAAGCGTTTTTGGAACATGTTACTTAAGCTACAGAGTTGTGTAAAATAATATGATTTGTTTTTCTGCTTTTAGGAATAAACCTCACTGCACAGATTTATTGATTTTTGCTTATAAAAAACTGACAACAAAATGCCAGCAGGTGTAAATAACAGTTTTCTCTGAAAACAAGTCTATGGCAGTGGCACAGTTACACATAAAGAGACACAAGAACGGCAATACACACACATGAACACATTCTGCCGGTAAGGGTGGGCGAGAATAGACTGAAGGAGAGGGAGTGTGTCTGTCTCCCAGACATTTAACTGCGCTGGACCCTGACAGTAGCCCAAGACAAACCAGGCCCTGTTGCCACAGCAACAGGATCATATGAGGTTCCTCCTCAGATACGGAGCTAAACACAGTGTCTCTCCTGTGTGGGGGAAACAAAATGGGAGATGCAAAAAAGCGCACGAGCGGATTGCGCACGTGAGGCGGTGGGGAAAAACCGAAAGACTGATCTCTTTAATATTTCCACAGTTGCATCATTTTCATAACAATGACAATGACATTAATGAGGATGCTAATGAGGTGATGATGTCATAAATACCAGGATGTGATGCATGGTAGAAAAAAGGCACTCGGGATGCCCCTCTCTCCTTTTATCACACGTTCACGCACACTCTCACCAGCTGGATGCTAATTGATCCTCCAGTATCCCAGAAGGCTTTGATCTATTGATCGGAGCAGTGTTTTATCTGTGGGTATGAGAATGCTTAGCAGGGTTTGATCTGGGGCCGTTTCATGTTGCAAAAGTGCGCGCGTATGTGTGTGTAACCTCTCTGTGCACGCTATCCTTTGACCTTAAACGACTGTCCTTATGTACTTAAGTAAGCTCAGACAATCAACCAAGTCATGTTAATACAAAAGTACATTTAAATAGTACAGAAGTAGACGTAAAGTACACAGATTCTACTCTATCAATATAAGGAATAGAAATAGACCTTTAATCTGGATATAAAAGTGTATTTGATAGAACCTGATGTGAAAATAAAGACGATTATGGATGATTATGGTCAAATAAATCAAAAGACACATCTGTTTTCTGATGAGGCCTCAAACACTACAACAAACATGATAGGTAAATATGTGCTGTTTGCCGGTGTATCGTTCGATAGCCAGTAAGTGTCAGCAAAGATGAAAAGTATAAAGCAGTGACTGATAAGGATGGAGTGATTGAGAGCGAATGACAGGTGGAGAGAGATTAGAAATGACAGAGTGAGAGAGAAAAGAGATCAAAGGAGGGATGTAAAGTGACAAAGAAAATCGAACTCCAGAATGACGACAGACGTCCCATGCAGCCACACCAGCCTCCTTCAGCCATCTGTCGCTCTCTCCCTCCTTCTCTGTTTCTCCCTGTCTTTCCATATTTCCCTCAGTTTCTCTCTCTCTGTCCAATGCATAACGCTTCACTTCTGACCTTTACTTTCATGATGTTTGCCCCTGGCCCTGAGAGCGAAGAACGCAGGAATGAAGGGAACCCATGCGAACGTGAGATCTAACTCAAACCCCCTCAACAGGGTTCCTGCTCTTTAAAAAGCCCATGAATTTATAATCGGTGTCTTTAAGCTTTAAAGCCATTTATATGCTAATATACGCCTTAAAGTTGGCAAAATGAACCTTTTAGCAGATATAAACATTTTAAGTGATTACGAAAATGGAAATTCTAACCGAACAATTGCGGTACCCATTGACTTGCATTAGTTTTGTGTCCACACAATAGAAGTCAATGGGTACTGCTGCTGTTCGTTTACCAACATTCTTCAAAATATCTTCTTTTGTGTTCAGCAGAAGAAAGTCATACAGGTTTGGAAAGACATGAGCGGGAGTAAATGATGACAGAAGTTTCATTTTGGGTGAACTATCACTTTAAGACACTCTCTCTCCTCTAGGAAAATGGGCCAAACATTTGAATGACACATCCTGCACTACAGATTTTGTCCAATCAAATGCTTTTTAGAATGAGAATGTCCCTCCCATCTGGGTATTTCGACTAAATTTATAGGGTGATCTTGTTATTTTGTGCAATATACAACAATAATACAGGTATACCCGCACAATCTTTAGCTTTGGATACTTTTAGTTTTGTACACATAATGGTATACCATTTTTCCCAATGTTCCACTTTTTACTGCATAATCTGAGAACATTACATATCTTGGGGCAATTACATCTCACTTCCTGTTTGGCAATATAAGCAGGAGTGAAAAAAACAGGAACTGATGGAAACAGTGTGGATGACAGTGTTTCCATGAGATGGTGGTGGAAGACATGGCAAGTTAAGTGATTCTGAGAGCCCTGGAGCTGAAGATCTTCATTCATATTTTACATAGATCTGATGCAAAGACATGATCCATTTTACATAGACGAGCCGGATCAGATGACCTGTGTGCAGCAAGGCATGTGACTAAAGCTTGCCTGCTATACTCTCACCTTCTCCTGAGGACATGGGAGAGAATAGAGAGTGTGATCAGATATCAGATAAAGAAGATAAAAGAGGGAAAATTGGAGGAACGGGGTGAAGGCAGAGCCTGGAACAGAGCGAAAGAACAAAGACAGAATTACAGAAAATAAGACAATCTCTGCAAAAAAATCCAGCTTAGGATGGTTTAGAAACGGTACCTGGTTTCTACAAAGGTAGATTTAAGAAACATTGGATGGTCCCTTTAAAGGGATAGTTCACCCCAAAATGAAAATTCTGTCATCATCTACTCACACTCACTTGATGAGCTGTGGTTCTCATCTTGACGCGGCTTGGCTCATTTGCTCATCATTATGTTTAATGAATGCCGCTACAAGTGGCGTATAAATAACGCCTCTAACATGCCTCTCTGTCACTGATAATCAGACCCCGTGCCACTGCATTCATCAGACGAAACTCAATCAAAACCCAATTCACTCTTCAAATTTACACTATTGACTATTCATTTCACAAAAACAGGGCTGTTTACGCAGAGAGAGAGGAACGCTGGTATGTTCGGAGCATTACGAATCGGGCATGACGAAGAGCGAGCGGCCAGACCAGGTGTCACAGAAAAGGAAAACAAACGCACCGATGGCCTCGAAGGCCATACAATAGAAGCCGGTGGGCAAGAGAAAGGAAGCTAATTGCATTATTAATAGGTAGAGTCTGGGGCATTTTGTGATGGTAATTTGCAGAGTGGAAAGCGAGGGCCTGTCACTCTTTCGGAGAGCTGAATAGCTGCTGCTAATGAGCCGGCCACGCTGAGGAAAGGAAGATGCATCTCTGGAGTGACAGCCCATCAGCAGATCTGTGATGCAAGGGTGAAAGATTACCAGGCTATCATTTCAATGCCAGGTGCTCTTATGTACATATACAAAAATGGCTACGGTACACTGCCAAAGCTGTCAGGAAGATCTGACATATGTGTTGAGAATAAATGACCCTATATAGGAAGAACTTTAATTAAACATGATTTAGCAGATTGGAAAGGGAAACCTTTTTCAAACAATAGCAACGATTTGGCACAAACAAAGGATTTAGAACATCAGGCAAACTTGCAAAGTAAACAGCTGATTTGCAAACAGCCTGTCCATCATCTGACAATCTTCAGACAAACAAGAAGCCCCAGCCCATAATCGAGTCATTGGTTGAACCACAAACTGCTCAATAAAAAAAAACAATGTTCGCAACACTCTTTGTGAAAAATAAAGTACTTTAAAAAGAAAAAACTTTAAATTGGTTGCAAGTGCAGAATGATGTGATACAAATTGTTCATCTGTATTGTTGGAAGTGAAAGACTGTAATTTTTAAAAGCTTTTATTTTCTAAATGTGAATTTTGTCCATGTTTAAGAGCACACTGGTAAATTGATATCCTTAAAGCTAAAATAATTCATACTTATACTTTTGCACTTACACTTTTATACTGAAATAAGACAACCTCGATGACGTGTACAGCCTGCGGAAGACGCAGCCTTCATAATGAGACACAGCTTAAAAGACAAAAATCTTTCACTGATTTTGAGGTACTTTGAAGGGCTTGACTTGATATTTTAAAGAATTCTGGTAAACAAACAATGGCGGTACCCATTCATGTCTATTGTATAGACACAAAAAAACAATTGGGTATCACTGTTGTTCAGTCAAACAAACGTAAAATTACAAGAGAGTGAGTAAATGATGACAGAATTTTCATTTTTGGGTGGACTATCCTGTTAAAGACCTTTTTCTGAAAGGTGCTTTTGGGCACTTTAATTATTTATGAATTTAAGAGTAGCTTACTTTTAATAGTCTCGGCACACCATAGACTGGGAAAGGAGAACATATTTTAATATAAAAAACACAGTTCGCCCTTAAATTTCCCTTGAGATTAATTACATTCTCATTTGACATGTTCTACAAAACATGTCATACCCATGAGAGACTAAACCACAGTATCCAGGTCTCAAATAGATTGATGTGAGAGTACGTTATTTTAGAGCAGCATCTGTTAAAAGAGATGAAAGGAATGTAAATGAGAATGTTGGTTGAGATACAACATTTGACCTGACAATAAGTGTTTACTGATGTAGCTATAATATTCTAGAAAAAGGGGTCAAAAAGGCACAGCACTGAAAGCTGAAGGTAAACATTGCTGTGAAAGGATGCTGATCACTAAGGTTAGCGTTTAGCTGCTTCCCTCTGCACTACTCTACAGAAATAAAGCCCACTGGTGGCCGGCCAACTGCTTAAATATTAATACACTCACAGGCATAAAAATGATAGAAGAGAGTAAAAGAGAGAAAGCAGAAAGCTCAATAAAACATTAGTTGTAACTGTTTCTTGTTTTCTCTGTTTTGGAGTTTGCTTAGGCTGTGCTTACAAAAATCAATTTCAAGTTTAGCATTTTCATCTTGATTTCCAGTAAGAACATCCAACATAAAGGAAATCAAACAAACTGTAGTATTTATGAATATTATGATTAAAAAAAGAAACTGTAGGGCAGAATGTTGATGGCTTGAAAGAATGTTTTATTCTTACCCGTGGCTAATAGTTGTATAAACATACTTTTAATTCTAAACTATTAAAAATGTAATAATAAATATAAAATGATATTATCTTAAATATATATTTTTAAAAAATGATATTAATATGTAATTTTGCTACTTATATAGGCCACTTCGCAACTGGTCCAGATGCATTTCAAGTTGCATTTTTATTTGTTTTAATTTTATTGTACATAAATAATTAAATCTTAAAGATGTTTGTATTACATTTTAAATCAGTTATGTGTTCTGTTGAGTATATTTTGTTTGCTTACCGAAGGGGTCTATGGATGTTTAAAAAATATTTATAAAAAGCAAGACCAAAATATTGACAAAGACAAAAAATGTTGGACATTGACACCCAACATCACTGCAAAAATACTTTATCTTTCCTTCCCTGATCTATTGTCTTCCCATTTGACAATTAATCCATTCTTTCCATCCACTTTCTTCTCACGTTTCCACTGCATTACCCTCCTTAAACTAAATATTTATGTTCATGTTTCTCTCTGGATGTGTTACTTAACTACCCACTGTCTCTCTGTGTTGTATCTGTGATGCATGGCTGCAAGGAGAGCAAAAAGCAGAGAATGTACTTTACTAATGGCAGCTTTCTACCAGTTACGTCAAGCCCAGCTAGAGATCCAATGTTCCTGCCTTTTTTAATTACCATCTAACTGACTTTCAACAGTGTGATGCCTCAGTCTCTTTCTCTCCCTCCCTTTTTTATTTTCTCTCTCACACACAACAGGGCTCATCCCTCAGCAACCTCTTGTGATCCCTGCTCAGGATGATCAACATTTGGGTACACTTGTGGGAATGAGCTGGGACCTGGCGATATATTAATATTAGGGTTAGAACACAATATTATATTTCAAATTAATTCCTGACATAAGAATATTGCCACAATATTATGTCCTAATTTATATTACATCTCCATAACTGACAAAAGACAGACGTCTACTATTCTAATGGATAAAATATTACTACACTGGGAGCAGTAAATAACCATGTGTAATAAAACACTCTGTAATGAGTGATGAATATTGTTGATTCTTAACTGGATTTGTATTCTCTGAATGTCAGTTTAACTCCTTTTAAAATGACATGTCCATTCAGCTCTTAGAAATCACACTTCTCATTAGGACCATTACAGAATCCTAGCCACTATAGTCTTCATTTAATGTTCTCATTAATATCACTAATGCATTTAATTCCTACACCACTGGAGCTACAGTAGCCCAGTAGGAAGGAGAAAAGAAGGCTGACTTGGTTTTACAGTTTTACCCGAGGAGGTGGATCATGCATAAACACCAAAAACTTGGCTACACTAGGATTCGAAAATTGCAACAGCAACAGGAAATGATGTCATGGGTTCAGTTATTAGGAAATAATACAGCACATACAGTACAGTAGAGCAGCAGATACAATATCACAATATACTGTTAATATACTTTAAAAACAAATCAATAAACCAAATGAATATATAATGTACCCAAATGTATGATTTATTAAATCTACTATTAATACAACTTTGTGTGTATCATGAAGCCAACACTACACATTCCTCTCAATGCTCTCAGTCTCTGGAGACACATTTTCAATCACTTTCTTGGACAAAGAAAAAGATAAGCCAGCGGTGGCAAACAAGACAGTTGAAACATCTTGAAAACATCTTAAAATCTCCTGCACATCGGCACAGCACAAACACACTCTTGGTGCAGTGGTCTGTCATTGGTACTCAGACTCAACACTCATCCTGAGAGCTTTCGGTAAATGCTGACATCATTACACAAAAGCCACAAAATCCTCGACAAAGACATTGACAATACACACTTCACCCTCATAGCATCTGGTCCAGTGTACAATCAAAAAGTCTCTCCGCTTCCTGCGATTTTGGCCTCGTCTCTCTACCGGTTAAATGCGGTGCCGTGTTGTTGAGAGCAAATCCAGGTCCCATGTCAGAACGGATGACAGCGGACGAGCTAAAGCCTCAGCCTGGGGGACGGCAACAGTCTGGAGGCAAAGGTGTGACATTTTGACAAGACGCTTTTGTCACACTAACTTAGCGGATGGCTCAAGGCCACAAGCCAACTCTCGAACAGAGCGCCGAGTCCAATCGTCCCATCAGAGCACCTGCTGTCTGATTCACTATGCATCTAAAAGCAGTTACTTTTGCATTCATTTTTTCCTGAGCGCATCACAAGGCAACATGCTTTTCTTTCATGTGATTTTTCTGTTTTTGGTTTAAAACATCAGTGTCACATGTGGTTGCCCAATCTGACAGCTCATCAGATTGTGGAGCTTCCAAACAAGAAACCCTAAGCGAGTGAGCACACAACGTTTGTTTTTCTATCCCCACGGCTTCTCACTGATGTCTGCTATTGTATACAGAGCTAACACTACCTGGCTCATACAGCAATACCCTAAGCATCATAGAAACCATTTTTACATTTCTATACGCATTATTTGGGATGTTTGAAAAGCTGTTACGACGTGACTCCCACCTTATAGGTACAATACTGTAAAGATGTATAAAACACCTGAGAGCATACAAGCACTCATCAGAAATACTGTATGGGCACTCATAATACTTTAAGAAGTTGGTTGACCCACGTGCAACTGGCCTCTAAGTGCCTCCCTCCCAGGTGCTCACCTCTGTTTCCCCTTCATCCTGGTTTGAGCATGTTGGTTCAGCACTGCTGAAGCTCTCTGGCGGCGCATTACTTCGGCTCCGAGCACACAGCAGGCTGCCCACACTGATGCTTATGGATATTGGCAGCCCCTGGCCATTGCGAGGGCCGTCGCGGCCCATTGGCCAGCAGGGGGTGGTGTAGAGCGCAGATTGCACAGACACACGCAAGCAGATGAACAAACACACCTGGGTCTGCCAGATGCCTGGCTTAACCCTCTGGCATTATTCAATTTGCTATAGACCTCTATTGGCTGAGCTATGAGGGCAGTAACACCAGAGGGAAGAGAGACATGCTGAAATTAGCCTCGGTGGAAACGTATAATCTGTTCCCACTGACAAAAAGTAACACTTGGTCAAGCAACGATAACAACACTTGTGATAGACAATACACATCAGCAATGGTCATTATCTAGCTGGCCCTTGATTCTCTATGTGGCAGGTTTGTCAGATCAATATAAGACTGTTAAAACAATCTATCCATCCATCTATTTTCCAAAACAGCTTTTCCTCTGTAGGGTCCCTCTGGTGGCCAGTTGTTAGAAAAAAATTGCATATTGTTCATACTTAATAAAGTATACTATTCCATTATTATTCATTACATGCCAATTTGTGCAAAAATGAACAGTATATAACAGAGCACATTGTGTGGAAATATGTATCGCATAAAGAAGCTTGTGCGCCATTCCAAAACAAGTGTGTCTAAATGTGTCCTAAATCATTGTTGGAAATAGCATGTCAAAGTTGCCCAGATCAAATACGGTTTTCAAGTGGATTTTGAAGCGTATATTCATGCTAATCCCTGCATGACTAATACTGCCCACAACTACTTGCACAATAGAAGAGGAATTTGTGACGGTTTTCCTTAAGGAAATAGGGAAGAGTTGAAAAAGACTGCAACAGCAGTCTGTTAAATGTATTAACATTAAAGTTAAGTAATTATTCATTTTCAGGTAATTGGCTCATAGTACTAGCAATAACAAACACATGGGGTCAAGTCCCAGAAAACGCACCACTCCATACACTTTAAACCCACCGTTCACTTTAGTGCTTCTGCAAATACATGCAAATGTAATATAGACTGAAATAGTCGCCATTTCTTAACAGAGATCCAACAGCAAGGACCTGCCATTGTGTCACTACAGCAGAGCACACCGTAGATGTGCCGCTGAGCCAATGAAGTATAGGAGCTACACAACTGCTGTCTATCACTTACTGTAGATATGACAGACTTAAATAAGCCAGTCATGAGCGCACCACCCCCACATCTGTCCTTCACAACTACACAGATGGCTGCAATACAGCTCACAAAACAAACCTGGCTCCAAAAAAATCTGAAAAGTCAATTACTTCATATTAAAGTATCCAGAAAACCCACAGGGAACCTGTCTTTTTATAACAGTGTTTTAATGTCACATTAAAACAAGATTTTGAGATAAACTGTCATAATGTTGGGAATTACTAAATTAAGGGAATTAATATCATAGTCATAGTATTATGAAATGGTTTCAAAAATGATATCACATTAAATGTACTGTGATCTTATAACTCTTTAACTTTATTCTTGTAAAAGGCGTATTATACAGTTTGTTTTCCTACATTCTTCAAAATATCTTCTTTTGTGTTCAACAGAACAAAAAATTAATAAAGCAACTATTTCTACATTCTTAAAAAGGATGTGTTAATGCTATTGTAACACATTTTGTGTTATTCTTAACACATTTATTATGTTGATTTTGTGTGAAATAAAAGAAAGGGACAACACAAGTTGTGTTAAAAGTAACACTAAATGTGTTGTCCTGATAACACAGAGATGTTCTTAACTGAACACGAAATGTGTTGTTTTTAACGTGTACTATGGTAGTCAATGGTGGCCAAGTTTGGTTTGGTTACAAGCATTCATACAAATATCTTTCTCTGTGATCATCGGAACAAAGAAATGTATACAGATTTGTAACAACTCGAGGGAGAGTAAATGATGACAGAATTTTCATTTAGGGTGAACTGTTCCTTTCCTGTTCCTGTACTTTCTATCTCTCAAACACTGTTGTATCTTTAAGAACACTAAGAATTATCAGACAACTTCTGACTAACAGCATTCAATTTTTTCCATTAGGTTACCTAATAATAAGATGAGTGTCAACAGAATTCTCCTTAGTCCTTAGGGCCAGAGTTAATGTCATTTCTTTAAAAGTGCCTTATTGAAATTGGTTGAAATTGACCTGTTCCACATAAGCCATTAAAGACAGACACAGCCGTAGCCCACAGCAGTCCTGTCAAGAGTTAGACAGACTTAGACACATTAACAAAAGGACAATCATTTAGTCTGACCACTAGCCCAGCACAAGATAATTGTACCTCTTGAAAGAGAGGACCAGAAAGATCTGTTCACAGAGGCCAGTGATACATGTGCCATACAAAAAACCAATATGGTGTTAAATTAGCCCAATCTTGCTGCTTCTTCACTTCTAATATCACCCCGAGGACTCCTCTGCCACCCTCAATGCTGATTCTGCTGAACTCTGGCAGAAAGAGTAGAAAGAAACCAATAACAGTCACACACCTGATGACTTATGTGTTAATAAGTAAATGCACAATAAAACACAGATCATCTACTGCCAGTTCGCCCATCTGCCAGCCCAATAAAATGCTGCTTTAAATGTTCTTCATTACAAAAAAAAACAGCTATACAATATAAATGAAGAAGCCAATAGAATATAATATAGTTGAGCTGTGGTGGTGAAGCAGCAGAAATGCTCTAACACAACAATTTGTACCATTTGTCCCCTTTTCTGTCAAAAATGCAATAAAACATCAGGAATTTATCACACAAACACAGCCATCAATGTGTGTACCGCAGGGATGTCATATTTTCGTATGCAAAAAGAGTGTAAACATTTTAGCACTTCCAGTTGCTAAAAAGTAGGAGAGCATAAATTTTATAGCATTATAGTTTTCGGAGGCTTGGTGGTGGTGATGTTGCTAGCAAGCGACTGTCTGTTTTATAGCATTGTATTGTATTTAGGCTTTCAAAATAACAAATAATGTGTTCATTTGTAAAGATTATTTGAACTTCCGGTTCAGCCTACAAAAATACGTCATCCCTGTGACACTCTATTACACTTTGTTTGAATTGTTTGTCTATACAAGCGATTTCAGTGATAAAAGAGCAGGTGCAATTGTGTGTGTGTGTGTATTTATGGGCATGGGGTTCTGATGTCAGGTGAGCGGAGCAGGAGGACAGCCAGCAATGAGTCACACTCACAGCGGGGTCAAAAACAGACAAGTACATCCATGTGTGTATGTGAGAGCGAGAGAGGAGGAGAGAATTTGTAATGCACATGACTTAGAAATTGCAACAAAAATCCTATCGCAGGTTTGTTTCTCCCAGGTTTGCTCCTTTCTAAGAATCCTGCCATCAAGCAGCACGCTAAATATGAACCACTAGAGAGCAAAACAAACTCTCTCAGCTGTAGGTCTGAGAGTATACACCATATAATTTATTCTGCACAGCAACACACACACATTTATGAGCTACCTGCAGAGCCAGAAGAATCTGCTGACGTTTTCACGTTTTCCGCGAAATACTGCCAAAAACCCACCACATGGCCAAAAGTGTGCAGCCACCTCATACTAAATAACAGGTTTAGCTACTCACTTACATCCATTACTAAAAGGTACATAAAATCGAGCAGACAGCCACAAAATGTCCTTACAAACATTTATAGCGGAATCGCATTAAAGAGCTCAGTACCTTTCCATGTGATACTGTGAAACTTTTACAAGCCTGTACTAAGCTCCCAGCTGAATGCTGTGACTATTGGGAACGGAGACCAAGTTTGACAACACGCATTAATAAAACCATTACAGCTGTCAGTGCACCTCGATCTATACCAAGGCGGAGCTAATGAACATTTGCGTCTTTGTTTAAAAAGGTGAGATGGATTTAGGTCTGTGAGAGGCTGTTGTTGTGGGCCGTGATAACATCATCTACACTGTGCTTGCATCTCCTGGGACTTCTCTGTCTGCTCCCCTAATTTGTCTGGGAAATTGGCCAAAAGGAATCATTCTGATGAACTGGCACTTCATGCTTTAAAAGTAAATTGAACCGAATTGCGCCGTCAATTCACATTTGCAGAAAAGGCAAGAATGGTATCTAGTCAAAATATAGGTTTATATGCAGCGTTTAGAGGGATTTTATAATGCCGTTATCAATATACCTGTTATCAATGTTGCTTACTCTTTTCAGCCAAAGTAACAGCAATGAAAAGCAACAGATGCCTGAGTGTATCTCAATGACAACTCAGCCATGTGCTTGAGCGCGCAAGTGTGAAAGAGTCGGGATGTGTGTGTGTGTATGTAAGCACTGACGCATTTCCAATTCAGAGAATTCCATCACATTAACCCATTAACCTTCCACAAGACAAACATAAACGTGAAGATGAAACCGTCCCCAGTTATCCCAAAATCTGAATCTAAGATCGCCTAAAAGTCACTTCACCTCAGGGCTGGGGCACTGGAATTCAAATCATTAAAAAGAAATTATTATATTACAGTGACCTGACATAATCGATATAAAAAATGATTCATTACAAATCTTAACCGACTTTGCGGATGTTTGTTATTTTATAGCATCTCATGGGACAGCAATTGCAGGTATGCTCCCCATAGAGCAACCTGGGGTTAAATGTCTCTCTCAAGGGCACAATAATGAGAAAATCTTTGTGTGGTAGAAGGAAAAACGTTGAACATTGTACAATGACAGCAATGATAGAACACAGACAGAAACAATGGGAATTACATTAAAACAAGAACAAAGGTCACAACCTGGATCACTGTCTCTTCTCCATAGTACATTTCTCTCTCTCTCTCTCTCTCTCTCTGCTTCAGGCTCACAGTTTTTGACATTAATCTGAATACTGTATGAATGCCCGAGGATTTTCTCTTTCCGGTTAATCCACTGACACCAAGAGAGCTGGGTGTCATTGGGAGCAGTAGGTCTACTGATCCAGGGTCAGTAAGAGTGAACATCTTGATTATAGCTCTCCACAGGGCTAGGAAAACAGAAGCGAGTAAAAGCTGTGGATTACGAGCCTCTTACAATCTTCTCTGCTCACAGCGTTCCAAGAAAGAGACGGCAATGCGAGTTACGCTTGACATCCACCGATTATTTACCCCAAAAATCAAGAAAATTTTTGAAATTAAGCAACATATTAGCACATTAGTATACAGCTGTACTATATTTTGGGTAACAGCACCCAAAAACAACATATGTTGACAGCATTTATTAATCTAGATAACTATGCAGTATTGTTCTTTGTTAGTTTTTCTGCTTACTATTACTTTGACAATATATACATTTTAAATGCTGCAAAATGCTGCTGTTGATTTTTACACTACATCCTTTTTTTTTTACACAGAATATTCACCTAAAATTAAACTTATTTTATCGTTTACTCACCCGCTAATCAATTTAAACCTGTATGACTTTCTTTCTTTTGCAGAACACACAAAAATATATTTTGAAGAATGTTGTTAACTAGCACACATTCACTTGCATTGGTTTTGTGCCCATACAATAGAAGTGAATGGGTGCCGCTGCTGTTTGGTTACCAACTTTTTTCAAAATATCTTCTTTTGTGTTCTGCAGAAGAAAGAAAGTCATACAGGTTTGAAATGACAAGGATGAGTAAATGATGACAGAATTTTCATTGTTGGGTGAACTATAACTTTCATTGCACTAACTAATATTAACAAATTGAATTGAACTGAACAGAATTGTACAGTGTTACCTGTTTGTCGGGGTACAATGTGACCTTGGCATATTTTCATGAATATCTCACTTCACGAGTACCTGAATATTTGCCAGAATACATAAATGCGTAAGTGAGGATATACAGCACAAACATGCAGCATATACACATTTGAATAAATGCATGTATTTTTCTGTACATCTGTCATATATCTGCTGTCAGCACCATTACTGTATCACAGGTGGAGATCTGGTCCAATAGCATTGACAGAGACAAAGCACTGCCATTTTACTCATCTCCCAAGGCTCTCTCTCCTCCTCTTCATCTATCTCTCTCTATCTTTGCGAGATGAGTGCATCGGTGGCTTGGCTCTGTCAGGGGTGAAAGGTCACCAAGTAAAGCAAACACACAGACATTGTTCATCTCTCTTCATGCAGCACCTGTGGGAATAAAAACAGACTTCTAACCACTTTCTCTTCGCACAGCCTCCTTCCATTCGCCTTTGTCTGCTGTTCATTCTTCTGCTCTCTCTATCTGTCATTGCTTCATGCTGTTCTGGGCACAGCCTATAACAGCCCCTGCCAACAGCACAGTTAGAGACTCAGTGGTCCACCTACCTGTTTATTGACAGAGACTCAACAGACAGCTCACACACACACACACACACACGCATACTGCAAAGCTGAGAGCATTCATGTGTGTGTGTGTGTGTGCGCGCGTGCGTCTCTCCCTCACACACCTTATCTGATTCAGAGGATGGTGACATTAAGTTTAATTGAAATGTTATTTGTTCTTAGGATTAAAACATCCTAGCAGCTGACCTGACACCTGAAACTAGAAATGACTACAAACTGCATGAAAACCAGGGAACAGTAATGTAAGCCTTCTAAAAAAAATGTATGATAGAGAATAGGGGATGCTGAAAAGCAAAAAAATGATGTAGTGAAGGAAGGAGTGCGCAATGATACAAGACATAAGAGCATCATTTTGAAGCACTAACCTAACAGTGAGCAGTCAAAAAACTGTGGGCTGTTTAAACCCATGGTTGGGTAACAATAACTAGGCATAGGTGAATTGATAACAGATGTTTGATTTTGTCCATATTTCACCTAACCATGGATTAAAAACAACCCTTTTAAAAGTGAAGGTAAACATTATAGGATATTATTCGGAATAAACAACAATTAAGTGTCACAAATCATTCTGAGGCATATCCATCCTTAAACAGGATAAGCTTTGTGGGGATGCCAGCTACCCATGTCCAATATCCAAAACACACAACAATGCAATATAATATAATATACACAACCTCACTGTTGAATAAAACATAACCTAATGCATTACCAGTAGAAACCAACCATAATAGTTTCCATTAAAACCAATACAATTCCCATTATAGCAATTAGAATTTCTCTGATGGTTTCTATTGCTTTTTTCAGCATGCAGGTCTCTCTATTCTAAATAGAAATAAAACATCCTTTTAAAGCAAACAGTGTGACGAAACGGCTTGTGTGCCTTTTACCCTTAAAGGAAGCGTGTTATAAATACATTGAGCTGAACTGAGCTTTGTTATGATCGGAGACAAGGACACTAAACTCAAGCAAAAAGATGCATAAGAAAACTGTGAAACGTCCAATAATATGCTCGTAATTCAGATGAGCCATGTAGATATACATAAATAAGAGGAAATTGTGTGTGTGAGAGAATGAGACAGAGTGAGAGAGAGATAGTTGGCTTTCATCAGAAGTGTGCAGGCATTTATAGGTGCTGCTTGTGAGAAAAACAATCTGTTCTAACCTGCTGTTCAACACAGCGCCTAGAGACCACAGCATGAAAAGCTTTTAAAACAGATGGACCAGAAGACTAATCTCAACAACTATTGTGCTCGCGTGTGCACGTCTATTTGTTTTGAAGGCAAATCCACTTTCAGAGGGTCAACGTCGAGCAAACCGTACACCATTCGCAAGTCCAATTTAAGCTCAAGAGGGCAGAGGGCAAATTACAGCTTCCATTATTTATCAAAAAGAAGTAACAGAGTTTCCCAGGTCCAACAAGGCCAATGACAAACAAGAACACCTGAAAAACACTTGAGTTCACATCAGACAGACAGATCTTTGTCTGTGAAATGAAACACACGCTGAAGTCCAAGTAATTGTTGTCGTGTCTGTGTACTTCCCCCACACTGGTGTTAGTCTAACACAGCTTCAGTGTCTGACACCTACTGCATGAAATGAAACTTTTGAGCACCATCTGTTTCTCAGACATGAGACGTCTATGAGCAATAGTATTCCATTCACGTAAAATTAAGCACTTTTTGGACATTAGCATTATTATGTCACAGTAAGGTCTATGATAAATATTAAAAATGGGTATCATGGACAAATGATGAATATAATATACAATATGTTAGAATATATGGAAAGTTGACAAATATACCATACATATGTCCTATGGTGTGACCAAGCGGCAACCTTCCGGTCCCTCTCATGAAACCCTCACGGAAGTGACTTGAACTGCAATTCATCGACTAGCAGCTAGAGATCAGCTCCAAAAGGAGAGCAGAATCTCATTGAGCCCCATGTTAAAACGCCCAACTTTGCAGAAAAAAACCCCAAAATTGGTTGGGTCTATATAGCTATTTTTGCCCTTCATGACAACTGTGAGGGGGTGATTTGTTTTATAACTCATCTGTTGAAATTATTAAACAAAGGTTAAGCCTTAAAATTCTGCATAATTAAAGGCGTGGGCACACGAGTGACAGGTGGTTTCAGCAACCAGGCACCTCAGCTGCAACCACGTCCCGCCTCTTTGCCCATTTTTGTTTATCCAGGAGTGACGACTGGTGACGCGCTGCCAGAGCCGTTGAGAGAGAGAGTTGCTACAACGGAAGTTCGACATTTTAGCGTGTCACGTGATTCATGGAGCCTTCAGATAGCTCCAGGATGTTATGTTTTCTCTTTAAATGCTTTATTTCTTTAATTAATTTATTCATGAATTTGTCACAATCAATCTGTTTTGCTGCGGAGAAATTTAGTATAGGTGCATCTCTAATGTATAACATAAAACAGCATAACAGAGATTTATCTTCATTGTTCGTTTTTTTCAAAATATTTGCTGTCACACCATAGGACACATATACAATATATTTGTCAACTACGCATATATATTATAATAATATAATCTTACTGTAAAACACTGCCTTGTAAACTATTGGTACTGTTTAGCATGTTGACAAAATGTTTTATGCTCTCTTACTTGTAAGTCGCTTTGGATACAAGCATCTGCCAAATGAATAAATGTAACTGAGCCTTTTGATTGGACAAAAATCTGTGTAGTGCAGGATTAGTCATCAAAATTTTTTGTTCAATTTTCCCCAAAGTTTGTCTACTGTATATTAGCTAAAGTTTGACTCTGGCCACCGTTATAAATTCACCAGCATATAACATCAAAGCTAATAGACATGAACTCCACAGGTCGCTGGTTAACCGTTCTGTCAAATTTCTCCAAAGGAGCTCAGGTCAGATTTACGAACACAACCGCACCCAAAGTCCATCTCATCTGGAATTAGAGCGCTGTACAATCACTCACCATATAGTGACTCTAACATTCCATTACCACAGCAGACTGATACACGCTCGGCCTAAATTTACTGCATACTAGTGCGTAGTGTCAGATTCAGACACACGGATGGCGCTGATCTGGTGTGTGCGTGTGCACGAGCATATGAAGAGGAGATAGGGGACGCGGGCGATAGACAGAGAGAGATGGTAGTCCTCAGTAATTACTTTAACATGCTGTGACATAAATCACACACCAGAGAATTCTTATTGAGTGCCTGGTGAGAAAAGAGACAAGAGGTGAAGGAAGGAAGAAGGGATGATGTGAGAGAGATACGACAGGACAGTGAGAGAAAGAGATTGAAGAAAGTGTTTTTATTTACAAAATCTGACCCAATACAATGACTTTTTGTCTTAGTGTAATTATTATGACAGTGTTTAAGTGATACAAGAGAATAAAAAAAAAAGTCAGATTAAAGTAGTAATATTTTAAGAATAAGGTATGTTTATTCAAACTGTTGCATGAAAATGTGTGACAGCAAGAGTTTGTAAAACAAAGATGTAGTTTAAACTATAAACTTAAAAAAAAAAAACTGAAAAAGTTCAAGCACATTTTTTCAGTGCAGTTTGATTTTTGAGAAGCATGTGGAGGTAGAATTGAAGAACAGGAGACACACAGGAAGAGATTGAGAAGGTTGCGGAGGTGAGTGAGCATCTGTCTTGCGCCGTGTGATGAGCTGTCATAGCAACACAGCATCAGAGAACATCCACAGGTCAGTCAGACCTGAAGATCAGCATTATAACTCCTGTCTCTCATCCGGCACAGACACCGTGATGTACGCTAGAGATCGGGCTCTATTACCTACACAGTTTTTTACACACACAGGGAAAAATCAAGATTCTTGGCATCTCTGATAGCAATATCCTGACACCACTCTTCAAATGATACAGTATTGCTCAATTTTAGAATGGTAACAAATTCCTTTTGACAGTTTGTCACCATTGTGCTATCTACTCCAACATCTATTAAAAGGAAAGTGAAAAAAAGGAAGTGAAATACAAACAGTAAAGACATCTGAGCCTATGGGTTCTATTGACTAAATGTTCACAATATAGAAAAGTAAAATGAGAAATAGGGATACAGATTAAAATATGATACTAAATGCATTCAGAAGTGTTGACAGATTCTAATCTTCTCCCTCGTATTGGAAGTCAAAGGTCTGGAATATCATTATTCTATTGGAACACTAGAAATGAGATTATGGGCATTGTTGGTTCAGTGGGGGGAACTGATGTCTAAAGGCTGGAACACACTACAAGACTTTTGCTCTGATTTTCAGTCTGGACTTGTTGTAGAAAGTCTGCGCCAGTCTGAAGATTTTATCGGGTAGTGTGTGATGCCCTGTTTTTCTCTGCAAACTTTCAAAAAGTCTGTAAGTGTGTGACGTCTAGTCTTTTAAACGTCGGTTTAGATTTTAAGTCTTGTAGTGTATTGTTAAATGGTGGTTAAATGTTTTGTTCTAGATTCAGTCTGCAATAAAGCTCAGCATTCATATGTTGCTTCAGGAATAAAGGCAGAATGCTAAATCTAAAGCTGTCAAACATTATTTTAAAATGCACTCCGGTAACCATTTGCACAGTGGACACTTTTGAAGCCATCTGATGACTTATCATTTTAATACAAGCTGAATTGCAGAAGACAAGTTCACCCAAAATATATAATTCTATGAATATTCATACATCCTCATGTCATTGGATTGCTTTTGTGTAGCAAGAAATGCTGAGGAATCCTGACTGAGCTTTTTTTATACAACAATTCACACTGACCAAAGCTGTCAAGTTTTAAAAGAATAAAGATCAACCATAAAAGCCTCATAAATGTTTTCCTTTCAGGATACTCTCAAACTCCACTTCCAACAGAAAAAAAATTGCTAGAGCTTCGGTCTGCTTCTCACCTAAAGCTACTGAATGACAAGATTATGGACTGCTTGGTGCTTTATGGTTTCTTTCAGACATTATGAACTATTAATTTATGAAATAAAGCTGCTTAAAAGATTTTTCAAAAATACATATTTGAGTAAAATATTCTTTTCAAGTTGAAATTGCTAGTTCATAGTCAAAGTATAAATAAGCAAATGTAATGGATCAGAAGTTAAATGACATGCTGCTTAAAATTTTCACTGCAAACTGAATGTAAATCAGCAAGTAATTGGCTGTGAGACGCCCTGTTGTTATGCTGTACCTCATATGCAAACAAACACTAAGTAACAGCAAACACTCTGGGGTCACAAATCTAAAACAATAAATCACCAAATAAACCGTTCTGACAATGGCAACTATGTGCAAAATACTATTAAAAAGATAATAATTCAATTTTTCATTCTGTAAATGTGCAGGGGGAATTCCCTCCCTTATCTATTATCTTGTATTACTAAATAATTAGCAAATTGCCCCTTGGGCTTGAAAAAAAGCACTCTGCTTTAATATCAACATTTATGAAATGTAAAGCATCTGATATCAATAAGCCTCCAGTTGCCTGTTTCCCCTGAAGTGTGAAATGCATTTCTGCCTCGATCCTTTAAAGCATGATCTCAGCATACTTCTGACCACTAATAAAAAGTCATCAGAGGTTCTCTTTATCAGCCTTCTTTCTCCCTCTCTCTCCACACACAAACAACTCCTAACAAGTTACTCAGACATCCTATTAAGGCATCCAAATAAATTTGGCATGCTGTGCGGATGCGAGCGCTAACGTCTCCTTCAAAACTGCCTCAGTGTGCAGAAATCCGGCTCGCTCTCTCGGCCAGCGACTGCAGACAGGTACAGCGATCGGCGCGGTCTGAGCATGTTCTGCTCTGCGGTAACAGTGAACGATGCTTATAAGAGCCCCGCGGCTGTTAAAGCTACAGTACGGGAGATTTGGACCTCTGTGGGAAAAGAAGACCTGTGCCCATTGTGTATAAAAGGCTTTCGCTGATCCCAGCCAAATGAGTGTCAGCCAAACCGACGCAGAGACGTGAAATTCGATTTAAGACACTTTCCAAAGGAGTCTAAGGCCCAAAGGTGGTCGCGGCTGGCTGGTAGAAACGCAGGAAAGAGAAAAATCAACTTTCAAACTTCAAACGGCGAAGAAAACTCTCGGCTCGCCAAGCCGCGCTAAGAATACATTATCGATGCGCTTTAAACCCTTACCTATGTAATTTAAGCTTTTCATTAATAATACAGTTCTGTAATACATTATTTAACCACAAGATTTTTGTATTGTATATTCATGCGTCTTGACACACAACACTATTTCAACAAAGTCTTTCGGCTGTATTTTCACATGTTGACATTTTAACTCAATATCATTGTCACCGTTGTGGTTCGGGACAAGAGAGACGCCGAGCTGCTTTAGTCAAGTTGTCAGCATCCACGTTTAGATCAGCTTGACACTGCGATCCCACAGCACTTAATCACTGACTTGCTGACTAAACAGCAGCTGGAAGCTGGATTAAGTAAACTGGCTATTGTGTCTACTTTTCTTTAAGGGATAGTTCACCCCAAAATTTAAATACTGTCATGATTTACTCACCCTCGTGTAATTTCAACCCTGTGTGACTTTGTTTCTTCTGCAGAACACAAAAAATATATATTTTGAAGAATGTTGGTAACAGAAACCCGTTGATCCCCATTGAATTGCATTGGTTTTGTGACCATACAATAGAAGTTTTTTTTAGTTTTTTTGTTTACCGACATCCTTCATAATGTCTTCTTTTGTGTTTTGCAGAAGGCAGAAAGTCATACAGGTTTGACATGAGGATGAATAAACGATGACAGAATTGTACTTTTGGGGGGAACTGTCCCCTTTAGGAATCTCCACGGCAGCCACGACTCAGGTACTAAAAGGATATGGGCTCAACACCATGCGAATGCACCAGTTACGCGGGCAGGTGGTCTGCTTGAGACAGAAGAAAACCACTGGCGCCAACTCTGGAAACGGCACGACCAACGTGCTGAAGTCGCTGCCGGCATCATCGCAAGGCCCCACCTCTTCGATGATGTCATCCCCCTGAGAGGACCCGAAGTCCTCGCACCGCCCCGTCCCCACCTGGCTCATGCCAAGCGGCACGGGACACTCCTCGGTCGTCATGGCGACGGAGCAGCAGCCTACGGAAGGAGAAGAAAGAAAGAGACATCAGTACCCGAAGGGGCAGTTCAGGTCAATATAAGCTCCACATAAGTCTAAACAAAGAATCGCTCATAAATTAGAAAAACTAAAAGATTGTCCCGGTGCCATGTTCTGGCCGCTGGCGTGTGCCAACGCTAAGCCTCTCCGTCATCTGCTCGGCTTTCGAGAAGACAAAAATAAAAACAACTCCTAATCCGTAATGAATGCACGACAGCATATTGTGTCACATCCCAGCTCATTCCCTGACTGCATGCAGCGCTGTGAGTGAGACACCCCCCTCACCTGACTCTCTCCGTCCTGCAGTACTCCATGAGGTTCCATTATCCCCGCTCACTTCAATTAAATCTAACAAGCCGCTTTCCTTTTGTCCCAGAACACGAAATCTACCTACTGTCAGTGTTGCTGTGGTGATGAGCTGAATCTAATTTGCCATTTTCCCCTTTTCCTTTCCCTGAGTAGCTGCTGAGGTGCCAGAGCTCCTCAACATCTAAAAAGCCTCTATTTGCAGCCATTATGACTGTAAACACAGCTAAACAGGAGAAATGCAGCCACAGACAATCGAGAGGGAGAAAGAACGATTAGAAAGAGAGAAAAAAGACTTCAGTCTTCGCTGTTTCAATCTCACATTAATTTAGACATGTCACGCTCACTCCATAAATGCTCTTCATTTGGAGTTGATTTCCTGAAAGTTTCACGGTTTCTTAATCTCTTTCCCTCTCCCTCTCGTCTCACTCTTACAGCGAGAGCGCTGTGGTAAGTCTCTCTTGTGTTTTAACGCTAAAACACATTAGCACTCCTAATGGGAGAACAGACATGCTCTCACACTCCACGCTAAAAGCCGCAGGAAGCCCTTGAGAGCTCGTGCTGACGCTTCTGTTGTCAAACAGCAGAACACCTTAGACCTAAGAGCATATTTACCATAGATTAAAACCTACAAACTCACTATTCTTGTGGGAACACTGCATGTGCATTTTAGCAAAAAAAAAAAATATTTGAATAGGAAGGACGCTTGCTCCTAGCTCAAGTACGTTTGGCCATGTGGTAAGTATATAGGGTTTAATTCTCTGTGAAAACAAACTGAACAAATGTGCGCCCTTGAATCCAGGATAAATGACTTTAAATTAAAGTGTCAATGGGATGCTTAAATGCAATGTAATGTAGCAATTTGTTAATTCACATACCAATTCATGAGATAATTATTTATGAAAAGCCAGTATTATAAAAAAATGTTTTGGCTGTTAAAAACTTGTTAAAACATGCTAAAAATAGTTGTAAAAGATGCATAGTCTAGTCTGGTATAACTTACGGTCTGTGTTTGTTGATTGGTCTGGCTATTGACTAATAATCTAACTATTTATATTGATTTATAGTCCCATTTCATTGTATAATAAGTGTATTAAATGTTGAATGGAATGTAACTTTGTTGCATTTAAGTTTAGAAAAGTAATGATTCTTCTACTGGTAACCCAAAATAATACTAGCTAGACTTTTAACTTGCTAGCTAATGTCATTTACTTGTTATTCATTTTCTTGTTATCAGAAATAATCTGCAGCGACTTTTGGGCCACAAAAGTGTGCATGCGCAGTAACGTTTGTTTATGTTGTTGCTTTAAAATCATCTATAAAATTAATCAATATTATAGTTGCTGTGATTTGGCTCCAAGTAATGTCTAAAACTCCACAAACAAAGATAAACAGTACTTGTAACAACTTGTAAAACGCTGCTTATCCAATAAGACTAAAGGATCAGAAGAATATTTATATATATTATTGACTGATACGGATATGGTTGTCTGAGAGAGAGAGAGAGAGAGAGAGAGAGAGAGAGAGAGAGAGAGAGAGAGAGAGAGAGAGAGAGAGAGAGAGAGAGAGAGAGAGAGAGAGAGAGAGAGAGAGAGAGAGAGAGAGAGAGAGAGAGAGAGAGAGAGAGAGAGAGAGAGAGAGAGAGAGAGAGAGAGAGAGAGAGAGAGAGAGAGACGAAACAAGTCTGAATTTCTATCAATAACCGTCTGCACCTCATAATAATTGGTATTCTTTTGTAAATTCTTGTTCAATTACTTCTTCTAATCCATTGCTTTTAATTGAGTTTAAATTTAATTGCTACAGTCTGCTTTTGGTTTACTCTGAAGTGTTATTACCTTTATTTTGCAATGCAGACATTTCATTTTCTTTGTTAATATTACTTGCTTATTTGCACTATTGATATTTTACATTTCATACTTTCTCGTTCCGCACAGCTATGCCTTGGCAATACAAATGTACATTTTCTGTCATGTCAATAAAGTAAAGCAATTAAAATTCAAATTGAGAGAGAGAGAGAGAGATTAAGACGAATAGTGAAAGAAGGGAGAACGGAGAAGAGCTCGAGCGAAATGGTCAAACACATTAAAGCCTTTTGATATTTTCACAAGAGACACATGCTCACATACTAAAAGCTCTTTAAATCCATTTGACCACGGTGCAGGTGTCTTTTTATCACTCTTTTTCCTGGATAGCACTAGCAAATGCTACTACAAGGCCACAATGTCTGGCTTTCTTCATCTCATTTAGTTTATCACGTATGAATTTAACCAATTCAATGACATATTCTATGAACAAATGAACTGTCCTTGAGCTTCAAGGGTTTAACTTGTAAAGCTATGTTATAATGCTTTTATACAAACGTTTCCATTTGCTTTTCAGTTATACTGGAGTGCCAACTAAAATATTAAAAAGATCTTATCTGTGATTCTTTTTTTAATGTGGTCATGACACTATCAATGCCAAGGTCATGGGATTAAGTCTCAGGGAAAGCACAAGCTAATAAAACGTAAAGCCTGAATGCACTGTATAAGTTAACCTAAAACAGATATTGTTGTTGTCTTACGAAACCTCGGATGTCCAAATTCACTGTTTTTCAGGAAATGGAAAAAACGCTGTAATATATTGTCAAAATGTACAAGCTTTTTAATGATTAGATATTTCCTAAAAATTTGGAGATACAAGGTTTCAGAAAGACAGAAGCGATATACAGTACAATACCATTGCTAAGGTTTCAGTTTTTCCACATTTTATAATAGTAGCAATCGCATCAACACTATGAAATAACACAATTGTGACTATGGATATTTGGTGACTGTTTGAACAAAAAGCAATCAAAACTTTTAATCATATTCAAAGTAGCTACCCCTTTGACTAGAACTTGCATAAAACTTGCAAATGCTTTCCAAACAGTTTAAATAAAAACTAAATAAAGCTTTTGTTTCATAATCAAAAAAATTTATATTTGTTTAATTTCAGACATTCAGACATTCAGACATACACCATCAAAATCAAAGGCTAAAATATTTTCCACATTTTTAGACAACTAAGCCTAAACCTTTAAATGGTAGTATATACTGTATACAGTACAGAGACAAGTTTACATTGTGTAAAATATGTTTAATGTGTACAATATATCTGTTATTACTAGTTTTCCATCCAAACTTACAAATGTAAAATATGCACAAAATTGGTATATCGCATTCAGTTTCCATCCAGTGGATCAAAGAACAAAATCATAACTTTCCTGATAAACCAGCGGCACTAAAGAAAATGAAAGTTTCTGACATAGTAGAACTGTGAGTTGCCTTTATATAACATATAACAAATTACCTGCACCTCTGACGAAACACAACAAACGTGGTTTTCAGAGGCGGATGCCTGCTCTTTTGGAATGCAGCCGTGTAAGACAGTTACGGGAAGTAATACGAACCACTTTCAGACTTTCAAGTTGAAACTTTTTAAACATCGGGGCAGTCGTGGCCCAGTGGTTAGAGAGTTGGACTTATGACCAGAAGGTTGCTGGTTCGATTCTCAGGTCTGGCGGGTAACGGTTGAGGTGCCCTTGAGCAAGGCACCTAACCCCCACTTGCTTACTATACAAAATGTACAAATGTATAGTACAATGTAATGTAAGTCACTTTGGATAAGCGTCTGCCAAATGCGTAAATGTAACATTTCAGAACAATATTCCAGATGATCTGACCACTGGTTAGTATACTTACTATATACAATATCGTCCCCTGACTTTTTTGATGCGCATCAAAGAATTTATTCGGTAAATGTGTTTTTCCATTGCATTTCTTCTTATAGGGTGAAAAGTTTATCCGAATGTATGCGCTTCTTAGCATTTCCATCCAGTGTTTTGTTTATCTCAAAATGGCATAAACATGGGTGGATGGAAACATAGCTACTGTACTAACAGCAAGCAGAGCTCTCTGATTTAATGACCATCCAGTCTGGGACCATTTTGTGCAATACAATAAAGCAATAAAAGCAGTTAACCAAAATGCATATTCACACCTCTACTGACCGTACACAACCACCTTAAAATGAATTACTAAACCAAATGTGCGTACGATGGTGGAATAATGTGTACTCACTAAAACTAAATGGCTGCTTTTATTATGAATAAGACATTAGTCAGTATCTAATTTTGCTGACAATTATGTTTTGCCACTCTCTGGATTTCACATGCTCGCCGTGGTGAGGTTTTTGGCAGCTGTACAATTCAATTTGGAGCTTAAAAAGTTGCATCACTATAAGGCTCTGTCACTATGTCTCTGGCCATGTGGTAAGCAGATTAAATTGGCCGCCATCATATGCTAACTCCATTTGCTACATTTTTTTAGGAATCACAGTTACCCTGCAAAGTGTCACACATTTCCAACCCTTAAGAATAGCCTTGAGAGATAAAGAAGAACGAAACAGGAACAAATCCAATTTAATAACTCTGATAATGAATGTTACATGAAGGGTTGGGCCTGAAAAATTAATAATACAGGCAAAATGGGAATGCATTGATAGCTGCCGGAGCGTGACTGTCACACCGTCTGGATGAACCGTCGCTCTGCTCTGTGACTAACATCATGGCCTCTGCTCGCTCTGTGGATTTGCTGGAGTAACAAGGCATCATATATAATTGAGCTTTGAAGACTACGTGGTCTCGTTTATCAACGCTTGAATGCATCAGCGGCGCAACTGCGGAGTCTTAACGGGTTGCGAACGAATTCTGTAAGACATTTTTGGTAAAATTACAGTGTGACATCAATTTATGTTTATATTCTTTGACTACAGTCAGAGCCCAGCAGGGAGCCGGGCCTTCAGCACAAACACAGCCACGACAGGGCTTTCTTCAAGCCTCATAATTATAACGTCAGTAATATTTCAACAAACACAACTTTATGCAGCAGCAGTCATAAACCACTATCAACAATATACAAAACATTAATGTTATCAGAGGAAAATTGCTCAGATTGATTTTTTTAGCTAAAAAAACGAAAAATGAACTTTGCTGCTCCTAAAATTCCTTACAAGGAAGTAAAACAAAACACACACTGATTATACAAAGTAACAGTTATTGTGGAAAGCATAGTCTAGACCAGTGGTTCTTAAACTTATTGTTGTTCGGCCCCCCTTGTGTAGGGTGCACTGTGGCCCCCCCAAATAAGGACTTATAATCTTAAAATTTAAATTAAACCAAAAACATATTCATTTTATACAATGCTGGAACATCAATTCTCTTGGTTACTGTCTTATTTTGCAGATTTTTGGTGGCAGAACATTTATGATAAATATCTATCATTCATAAAATGGCACAAAAACCAATGCCCCCTGGATCCATCTTGGAGACCCCCCCCCACATCTTATGTCTTATGTCTCCCACATCTTAAGGAGACATAAGACTACTATGGTTTCTTAGGAAGAAAATGATCACCATTTAATCTCATTGTTGTCTAGACAAAACATTTAAAACTTCATACTGTGGGTCAGCTTATTTCACGAGACAAATATATGATTGTAAAGATACCCAACGTACTCAAGCATTCCAAGCAAGTCATTTCAAACAGCCGCCTTTCACCCTGATCACGAATCTGACTGTTCTACCCTTTAATCCTTTTCTTTCTCACAATGTGCCTGAATCTTACCAGACCAAACAATTTCTCACAGTTCCTTCTCTAACCCTCTCTATTTTCTTGGAGATGGCCCCTGTAATGAGCTAAGTCACACTAAGACCCCAGAGAATGAATACCAGTGGATTAGCGATTTGTTAGCACCATCGCTGCAATCTGTTTCTGCAGCATTTGCTAGGCCATGTTTGGCTAAGCAGAACCAAACAATGTTGTTTAAGGGTATTAGCATCAGAGAGCTTGCCATTTAGAGCTTTAGAGTTGAAGCTAAGTCCAGGAATGTTAATGTGAATGTATTAGATAATACAAAAAGAGACACGCTCATTCCAAGGGGACCTAGCGGAGGCAATTCAGTGGGCTGTCATGAAATGACTGCGGCTTAAATAACAGGCCTCCTGTAAACACAAAAATAAAAATGAAACAAACATCTCAGTAACATTTCCAGGCCGATTTAAAGTAAGGCAAAAAGAAACGACTGACAGCCAATTCAAGAAAAGAGACACTGAAAAGAGATGCGAGTAAAGAAAGCTCACTTCTGATCCTCTATGATATTCTGGTGCTGAGACATGACCGATGCTGAGGGACCTCAGGGGTCTTTACACTAAATTACTGATTTAATAAAAAATTAGGACCATATTAATCTTTTTCTGAAAGTTCTGAATATATGAAATCTACTTGTTTGTAACATTGAGACCCTGCAGCGATGAGAGACAGACGTATTTCGAGTACATTCAAAGCCTATAATGCTGATTGTGGTACTATGAAGGTTACAAACAATCTGGCACACCTGGCTGCCAGGATAACAGCTTTTTTATACCTGTCAGTATGTGTACGAGTACACTAATCCTGCCCCCAAGAGGCCGGTCGGCATGGCACTCTGTGTGATTGACAGGTGGCTGGTATTGCCAAGCCTGATTTAGCCAACAGAGCTGTTTTAACAGAAAAATCTTCCTGCCCTTATCTTGTTATTGTTTGGCGATGTAAATGTACAGAAGAGGGGCTATTTGTCTCCCCCATAAACATACAAGTAAAAATGACAAAAAATAAAAATACAGATATTTATATTTTTCTAAACAATAATCCACTTTCCCTTGTTATGCTTATATGTTGCATAGTAAACAACAAATAATTTTTTTAACATAAAATCTTTTAGAGGCACCTTGTTATGTCATTGTACATTAATGCATTCATATCCACCCACCGGATATTTGTGCCCACCGGAATTTGAACCCACAACCTTTGCGCTGCTAACACAATAATCTACCCATTGAGCTAGAGCAAGACATTTACAAGATAAAACTGTCAACCAGCAGATGTATTTATATCTCAACATATATTAGGGGGTAATGTACAGGCAGCCAGTTATTATCGCAGAAATAAGCGGGATATGAAATGTGAATTTGAAATATTTTATTAGCTTATTTTACCAAATTCAGACCTTTTACTTTCCGTTTTAAAAAGCCGTTTACTTTCGGTTTTAAAGTAAGAAACAACGTTCAAATGTCACGAACAGGCAATTTGATTGAATCATTTCGTAAATATCATCAAATATCGTAATGTCATATATGTTATTAAAATACATATTTATATTTATTTTGTGTGTAATATTAAACACACAAAAATACATGTCAAAATTATTTGCAGCATCCGGGTTACCGTGTGTTATTAGTTTTGAGCTGTTGTTATCTGGGAATAATGAACCTGCAAATATCATGACTGGCCAATCAGAATCAAGCATTCCAACGAGCCAACGTGTAATAAAATGTATTATTTAGCTTAAAATGCTCAAATGCAATCTACTAACACTTAAACGCATGATTTGTCGGGAACAATACTTTTTTAGAAAAGATAATCTCGTCAAACTGAAGAGGAACTGTTTTTAAAACAATCCATCTATGCTGATCCATCTACACCGCACTAAAACATGCAGTCTTGACAAGTGTGCATTGCTGTGAATCAGAAGCGGGTATAGAAACGACATTACAGCAGCTCTTATGCCAAACCCATTTAAAACCCAAAGAACAACGTGACATTAAAGACGCTTTTTCTGAAGAACTTAACCGCGAGTACTCAGCCTGGCATCTGCCATAACATGACAGAGCGTGCCATATGCAATCTGCTATGAAGACGCTGCAATATGCATAGACAGCTGCGCTACATGTATGCGATACATGTGTAACGCATGAGGCTTAGCAAAGTGCCAATGAGTGTTTATATGCCTCTGCGTTGGTGCGTGTCGATCCCGACGTGTGAAAAAAAAGCAGGGGAAAGGCGACTGCAAATAAGAAGGAAAGAATCACAGAATAGAAAATGAGCTTTCAACTGACTGGCATTTCAATAGGCTTTTGAGAGAGCGAGAGTAGAGAATATAGAGGGCGAACAGAGATATAAAGGAGTTTCAAAGCTCTTTTAGCTCCGGAGAACTCGGTGTGCCAGAGTTCTTCTCGCGGCGCAAAAAGCGGGTCCAGATCACAAAGCAGTTTAATGTCAGAGGCAGGAAGTGCTAGAGCACAGCAACCAGATATACGCTGAAAAGAAGGGTTAGGTGAAGGTGGAGAACGTGATGTGGCAGGATAGCACAGCGGTGTTCTAACCTAAAGATCACACTACTTCCTAGGAACAACACTGGAAAGGAAGGATATTATTTCCCTTCCTCATTTTCCATCTGTCCCTACCCCAGAAGAACACAATGCATCTTCCTAATGACCTGATTTACATAAACACACATATAATCGGGCACTGAGAGAAGAGAATGCATGTGTATTTAGCAGAAAGGGAGGTGACTGCGGCAGACACATACTCTCACTTGCTGTAGGTTGCAGGAGGGAAGCTTCTGCCTTTAATTTCCCTTCCTTCTTTTCACATCAACACTCTTTTCCTTACCCCTCCTTCCACTCATTCTCAATTAACTGTCCTGCCACATTTACAGCAAAATCAATCTATTCCAACTACAGTTTTTTTTCTTTTCAACCTGTTCTTTCTATCTTCACGCCAGATTATGCAAGCGTTGCCGAGCGGAACCAAGCTGATTTTGCTTGAAACAAAGAACAATTTTTTAAAAGTCAAAGCTTCTGAACCGCTCCATTATAGAACATGTTAATGGCCCATAACGCAATTGAAAAACACAGTGTGACTATTAGCAGGTAAAATAAAAAAAAAGCAGAAACCGGTTAACAATTCTTGATAAGACAAAAAAAAAAGAAAATATTTAAAGACTATGTTGACATGTGAATCAGTTCTATTCAAAATTGGGAATCATATCATCCTACTAATGCAAATTATATTTCACATCATATAAAACAAACTGACTTCACTGTGTAGATAACAACGGTGCAAATCCTGCTATGGGGTGAATTCAAAAATGGATATCTTTCACCTGTAAACATGTAGCATGCAAGTAGTGAGGAATGAAAAACTCCTGCTTTTAATATTTACATACAATTTTATTCTCTCTTTTTCTCCCACGTGTCTTCCCATGCACACACAATCCAAACCCTCCTCTTTCTATCGCTCCATCCACACTGCTCCTCTCATCCTCTCCTCCTCTATTCACTTCCTGTCATCCTGCTATCGCCATGCTGTGTCAGCATTTTTTGTCTTCTCCTCCAGTGCTGTGAAATTGGCTTTGAGTAAGGATTTGGGAATTGAAGCATTCTCTCGTGAAAGGGACAGGAATGAAAGATAAAGGATGGTGGCATCCAGAGAAGACAAGCGCGCAAGCAAAGGCGCAGATGAAAGGATGGTTTTGAGAAGGAAAACAAGATCTCCTGAAAGTTAAATGCTGACTGGCTATGTTTATAGATGTAACTACAGACAGTTTTATGTGTTTTGTTTTGTTTTGTTTTGTTTTGTAATATAAAGATCACATTAAACTGTCTGTAAAAGCATGTAAAACTGTAAAAAAAAAGCATGTTTTGAATTATTATATTAAATATATTATATTATCTTATTTAACATATAATCATCGGTCAAAACATGCTTTTTGAAGTATATATATATATATATATATATATATATATATATATATATATATATAAACACACACACACACACAGAAATGAAGAGACCACTACATTTTTGCCTTTACTTAGAATTTCTGCATGTATTTTGGCAATTCCAGCAGAAACAAACCTCCGGAATGACAAAGTCACCCAACAGCAATGTCAAAGACTGAGAGAATGCAATGATGCATTCTCTGGTTTATTCAATCATATATTGGTTTTTGAACTCATCCTAAAATACACAAAAAACATTAGTATTGTGTTATTTAAACATGACTATGAACTGATTTCTTTTAACGTATTCAAGATCTGCAAACATTGCATCTTTTTTGTCGTTTCGACCCATTTGTCCTGTTTAAATTTTCTGTAAATAAATGCAAATAAAAGCAAGACTTTTATTTGCAATTTGGTAGAAATGCTGTCATGAGTTCACAGAACGAAACAAAAATGATCATTTTACTTATACACGTACAAATAGTAATTTCGGAAAAACAGAAAAAAACTTTGGAGTGGTCTATTAATTTTAAACAGAATATTTTTGTTTTGCATCAAGTTGCGATATTATATTATACAGGTATGAAGGATATTTATTAGATGGAAATTTGTCCAGTGATGCATATACTGTATATACAATAATGAATGCAGCAAATAAACACAAATAAACCAGTGAGTTTAAAAATTCACAAGGTCAAAAATGCCCGCACCTGAAGAACCTCCCCAACACAAAAAAAAAGTTTTGGCCAGACCCAAAATAAATATCTTAAGTGGATATGTACACTTAGTGCCGCTTAAACACACGCAACCGTCCGTCTATCAGGTGAAATAAAATAATAATAAAGGGAACAAGCTCGGCGTTCCTGACTCCTGACACTGCTCCTCAGAAACACAATGGCCTCGGCAGAGGAAAGAGAAAGGGTGCTGAGGACAGAAAGGAAAGCAAGGAGAGAGAGAAGGCAAGAGGGTGGGAAAGGGACACAAAGACCTTCTTTGTTCCCTGCTCTTGCTTTCTTTTGTGGAGGCAAAGAATGGCTGCGTTCCACTGGGTACTGTCAGTGCCATAAGCTCTGTGGATAAAGAGAGAGCTATTCTCACACACATCACCCACAAACACAGAGAACAATGCGTGTATCAAGCGGTGCTTAAATCTGAACACACGCATGCCGACAGGTGCTTTTTGCTCTTTTGATTCCTAACTTTTGGGCAAGATATGAATCCTCCCAATTATAATTCGGGAGTAATAGAAAGACACAGAAGCATCGCACCATCAATCACAAGCTGTGTCTCGTTTCAGAAGGCTGCATCCTCCGGAGGTCTCATTCGAAGGCTGCTACGTCATCGAGGCCGTCTCGTTTCATAAAAGCAGGTATAGGACATTCCGGACGCACCCTTCAAATGTAACCTTTTTTAAAGGAATTCGGAGGACACATGAGGTGTATCCTTCATTGCTAGAGATAACCCACAATTCCTTGCGTCGCCCAACATCTTTATTTGAATAAACGCCAGCAGTGTGTGTGGCGTTTAAATGTTAACAGTTTTCAATTTGTGTTTTTTTTTTTTACCTCAGCAGGCATATGTAGTAAATAGTGATTTAAAACATTTAAAACAGTAAGACAAGAACTTGTAAATGTGTTTGTAAAACCAACTTTTCACCTCTTAAAGTCATGTTGAAATGATTAATTCATTTGACAGGTGTGAGAGCGCAATGTCTTGTCATAGCAACGTGGTACTTCCTGTTTCCTTTTCTGCCAGTATGTCCTACGAAGGACGTCACATTTAATTCTAAGTGAACCCTCCGTGTACCGCATCCTTTAGAGGATGAGACCTCAGGAGCACACGAGGACGCAGCCTTACAAAATGAGACGCAGCTACAGTGTGCACAGGCAGCCGCAGTCAATTAGGAGGTTGTCGCCGTGGCAACCAGGTGTTGGCGCGCCCGTGGGAGGAAACCTACACCTGGACTGGATTCCAGGACTGGAGCATAAGATCAAAAAACTCACAGCAGGAAATGTCTTACATGATGCTGAGGCAGCATTGAGATGACCTGGGACTATTATAGTGGCTCATGGTATAATGAAATCAACTCGTAGTACGGTATGTCTGGGATCTGTGGTTCACAAGAGGGAACAATCCTAGGTAAAAAAAAAAATAAAACATTGTGTGGTCTGAAACTTTGATTGGATGTATTTTGGTTCAGTAGTCCAGTGGGTAAATATATATTGGAACTATTTCAAATGGGCTATTACTTGAAAGATTTGAGCTCAGATTCGGCTAGGACAATCATCCGAGCAGTCGAGAGGAACAAATTGCATTTTGTTTTGACGAATGTACCAAATGTTTTTGTGCTAGAGCCATGCAGACAAGAAGATGCATTGCATCAGTCAGCTTGTACACTGTAGTTTTAAGCAGCTCAGGTGTAGGGATGAAGAAACAGGAATAATAAACAGATAAGCTGATATGTGCATTTCTGTATGCACAAGGTGAGCGAATAAACCATGTAGGCAGCAAGCTCCAATCATTCATTATGCAAGTTTATTTTTATAAATATATGTTCTTTGTATCCATGTCACTGCATTTTTTATATTTTCCTGGCTTGTTCAGGCTAGCTCTTATCTCGTCTGCATGTTTATTATGGCAACCGAAGAGGTGCACGACACAGACACAGTGTAAAGCACAAACATAATGCGTTCAGGGCCCAGGTTCCCACAACCTTGATTTTATTCTGCCACATGCACAGTATGGCTGAGAGATCGGCAGGTCCGTCAGATCAAATTCATAAGCTCCTTTTATTACAGATTCATCCTCACACCACTTCAAAATAATTACCTTGGAATCTGAATGACAGAGCTACGCATTTTTACGCCTTTCCCATTCCTTAAAGGTCAAGTGTGTCATTTCTGTGCAATTAGTGACAGCAAATAAAATTGTTTCCAAACAGGTTTCCTGCCCTTAGCGCTTTCTTTTGATTGAACTTATCTCGGCACATTAAGCTAAGATAAGAGGAAATATTTGGACACATAAAATTATACACAGAGGAGTGTTGGTTCAGCCATAGGCCAATCTGAAAGGCTAATTCACCATGAGTTTCAAATGGGTTTTTAGAAAAGCTTGATTTAAGTAAACAAAACGTTTGTGGTTACATGAAAAGACTAAGAAATAAAGTCATACCTTTGTCAAAACTGTTGTTAAGGGATAGTTCACCCAAAACTGTCAATTCTGTAATCATTTATTCACCCTCTCGTCATTCCATACCTGTATAACTTTCTTCTTCAGGACACAAAAGAAAATATTTTGAAGAATGTTGGTACAACGGCGGAACTCATTAACTTGCATTGGTTTTGTGTCCATACAACAGAAGTGAATGGGTACTGCCATTATTCGATTACCAACATTCTTCAAAATATCTTCTTTCGTGTTCTGCAGAAGTTATACAGGTTTGGAATGACAAGAGGGTGAATAAATGACAGCTATCCTTTAAAGGATCACAACTACCACAAAGACTTTTTGGTTTTGCTCGAATAGTCATTGTAATGCTTTATTTTGAATTGTATGGCTATTTAAGCAAAACCTACACATCTCTAAATAATGTTAACCACAAACCTAATTCCACTTAAATGGAAAACCGCTAGTCTAAAAACCCATTAGAAATTCCCAAAGGAACTCATAGAATGAGACTGTTAATTCTCTTCCAGCTTTCTGTACAACAAACTTAGCAGGTCTGTTACCAAGCTTTTCCTCAGCAGTAAGCGAGAACGTCAGCATTGCAGGACCGAGGAGTCAGTCGTGTTTGGCTCCGCAGAAAAGCCTCTCAGTTGTCCGGACAATTAGGCTACAACAGTAAGCAGATTAGTAAAGAAGCATTACGGGATGGCTTTGGCTGATGGCCGCCTCTCTCTGAAACTTGTCTGAGTCAGGGCCCTGAAGCTGGGGATGCCAGGCTCGAGCTGTATCTGTCAGCAGTTGCATCCCTGCCTGAGGAACTGACTAATCTTCCAATTTCAATTTCAAAGTACTTGACTCTCTTTCTTCTATTCAGTTACTTCCTCTTTCTTACAGACGCCAACAAATAAACTGCTTCCCAAAAGAGCATTAATCAGCAGTCCATGTTGATCTATAGACCACACAAAAGTCCTTTGTTGGATTTCATCTCTCTCTCTCTCTCTCTCTCTCTCGCTATTTTCAGTTAGTGTCTCACCTGTGTCTCTGGGCCTTTTCAAGGCACAGTTCACCTAAAAATGAAAAAATGTCATCATTTACTCACCCTCAAGTGGTTCCAAACCTGTATAAGTTCATCGTTTAAGGCAAACGCAAAGAAAGATATTTGGTAGAATGTTTGTAACCAAACATAGTACGATCATGGTAGTCAGTGGTTCCCCTTCACAACTCTTTGGTTTCCCACATTCTTCCAAATATCTTTTACGTTCCACAAAATGAATTTATGCAGGTTTGGACTCACTTGATGAGTAAATGATGACAGAATTTTCATTTTTCATCTCTTTAACACCTGGTATTCAATTCATCTAGATCTAGATTCATATAGATCATGTTTACATGTGGTTGTAGCTTGCATCTCTAAAATGGAGGGGCATGACAACATGCATCCCTCAACGCCGTGGTTCTCCATGTTCATAAAAACCTGAAAAAAATGTCATACCACTACTTTCAGATATACTCTTCTCTCAAATCAAATTAAAAAACTTATCTTTAAACCATCTGTAAAAGGCCAAAGTTTAAATCAATACTGTGGCTTCTGTTTTCTTGCTCTGATGCTGTGGCACTCTACTCTCCTCACCCCTCCACCCTTTCTTTCTCTTTCGGTGGCCCACAGAACCTCCAACATTCCCTTTGGATTCAGAACCCTGCATCTGCATGAGGAGAGATACAGCAGAGCTAGAATTTGAAGGTCTCTGTCAAATGTCCTTCTAGTCTCCTCATCCGCTCTTGATGACGAATGCCCACACGTACTTGACATGTATACACACACACGCACATCCGTTGGATTACACACTGATTCATGTAAGCACCCCCACATTAGAAATAGTAGGAACGAGAGAGAAAGAGAGATGATGCTGGATCAAAAAAAATGCCTGTGGCAGGTGTGCATTGACTCGCATTTAAGTACTTTACGATGTAGTAAAACCCCAAAGTCCTTTGGGACCCGGCAAAGTGTCGAAGCTGTTCAGATCCTTAATGGCAGTATCCAACATGTTTATCTGCCTTAGAGGCATTGTAACACACAGAGAGAGAACAACAGGTGACCACAGAAAGCAGCTGGTGGTGGACAGGATCTGAACTAGCACGCCACATAAAGTGAATTGCTGTAGTTTAGCAGCATGCGTATGAAAGGTGGCTGTTTATACAGTGATGCATCAATATCTCACACTGCTCTTGGCAGGACTGCGCTTTGGCCTTTCGCCTACTTTGCAAATCTCAGATTGTGATTTGTGTCAACCCGAAAGTAAAGTGATACAGGATGTCTTCTTAGAGCTGTGCATGTTTAAGCACTGAAGTTTGCCAACACCCAATGTAAGTTACATCCTATCACCAAAAACAAAACAACAGCATAAGTGCATTAATATAAAATTCTGTTATCATTTACTCACTGTCAGATCATCCCTAAACACATTATAGAGAGCATCAAACACGGTTTGACATCAGTGATTCAACCCTTTCCCTTTTCGGTTATTCAGACAAAAGAAAATATACTGTAGATGATGAATGAATTTTCAAGGTTAACTGTGTCTTTAAATGTCTTTTATATGAGAACGCACATGCACACCAAGCATGCACGTATTCACGCCGACAGACATACACCCCAGTCAAGTCATCTATGGGTGCTCATAGGAGCACATGAGAAATGCCAGAGCCTGAGGGGGTTAGCAACACGTAATGACTTACTTGAAACAAATGACTATGTCTGGGCATAAATCACAGGCCAAACAATAATGTGCATATTAAACTGAACAACTGTCAAGGAAATGGCATCATTTAAATATAGCAGCATGCACAGAATATGTCTGGCAAAATACCAGAAAAAATTATACCAGACGTACAATGTTGCTGACATTTACCTACAACCCCAAAAAATTCTCAGGACCAGATTTTCTCCACTATCTTCTTCCCACATCCTCGCTTTACACTCCTCTTCTCCACTTCTTGTCTAAGACTCCATTTTCTCTTATTTGTACTATGATAAACCCTGCTGTTCACTCAAGAGACTTCTGGCCTTACAGTGACACAAAAAATATAACAAATCTCTCTCTCTCTCTCATGCACGCGCGCTCCCATGAGAGACGTACCCAGAACACATCCGGATGGGGTATGACCTGAGGATTCAGCAATAGATCATCATTACAGGGCCTTTAGCTAATGCCTGGAGTCACAGAGAGATCTCCATCTATAGACAGGGAGATAAGAGAGGCGTGAGGCGAATTAAAAGGAGCAGCTACATGTATCAAAGGCGGAAGCCCACCTGCTCATCTTCAAAGGCTCAGTCTTTCCCCGTCTCTCTCGCCCTCTGTTATCCTAAACAGTTTCCATAGTTTCCTTTCACGCCTCATGTCTCTCTCATGTTCTCTCAACCTGCAAAACCTTTTTATTTTTATCTTTCATGCTTCGCATTCGAGCCGTCTGTTTTACCTGATCTAAACGTAGGGTTGTCAACATGGGCGTAGCACGCATTGTAACTGAGATGCGCAATGTTTTTGGTGGTGTTCCTAATATGGCTAATGCCAAGCCTACTTCCTTTTCAGTAAATATGTTATGAAGACCAGCCAACATCAGCAAATTAATAGTCATGAGGCCGACTGAGAATGTTTATAATGTGATTTCGTGTGATGTGGAGCTTGATTAAAATGAATGACAAAAGCAGAGGCACATAAGTAAACACGGCAAGGCCTAATGCACAGATTTTAAATATTTTATTCTTGTCCCACATGTTAACTATGGAAATTTTTACCGAGCGCATTTGATGTTCACCCACATTCTTTGCACACCCGTTAAAGAGGATTTTAACCCAAAATAAACATTCTGCCATCATTTATTCAACTTCATGTTTTTTTATTCAAACTTGCATGACTCTTTCTTCTGTGGAACACAAAATACCGTACAATGGAAGTTATTAGGGGCCCATGTCATTTAGTTACCAACATTCATTAAAATATATTCTTTTCAATATCTGCAGAAGAAATAAAGACATAGAGGTTTGGAATGACATGAGGGAGTGTAGAAATTATGAAAGAACTTTCATTTTGGGGTGTTACTGAGTGTCATTTTTTTTTAGATTGTAAACTTGGTACCAACCTTCCGTACTTGACATCTAGACGTATTAAACAAATGCAGGTTTATGCTTTCCAATGAAGTCGAGCATACAGGCACAATGCGCTCAGAGCAGAGACACCGCCTTCAGTCTCCTGGCTATGGCATGACTCACGCTCTTCTCTCTCTCTCCATCACAATCTCTTATTTCTCATTTCTAGTAAGCAAAAGACTCACAAAACAACAATCAGATAAGAAATGGCGTAAAAATAGAATTGCTCGTTCGAGTCTGTTCATTATTCCTCAGTGCATATACCCTTTCATTTTCTCATTCAGCGCTGACAAGCGACACCATCAGCCCCACAAGTCATTGAATGTCTAATCTAAGAGCTCAGAGGTTCTGCCAGCCTATTCTGGTAAATAAAAACACTTGGAGAAAGAATCAAGAGGGTTTCAAACTCACACCCTGTGGACGCTGTTGACAAACCTTTGTTTCAGCCATAGTTTGTCGGAACATTTTGTCAAATTCATCCCTACAGAAAAGCTTGCTCAAAGCTGACAAAAGCAGTAAGGCTGTATGTCTGGTTCTGTATGGTCTCAGGAAACATTGGGCTGTGATTTGTTCAAGATTCATCTAAATTTGAACTAGCAAGCAAATTCTCTAAAGCTCTCTGTTTATCAGCTTGCAAGGCAGCAAAGTGCTTGAAAAGTGAGTGACAGCGAAAAGTATTTCTCACAGCGAGTGTGAACAACACAATGTGACTTCAAATATTTAGCAAATACTGTAAAGTGAAATGAAACTTCAAGGAAACACATGCAGGTTGGAGTCTGTTAGTTTAGTGACATTGTCGAATGATCATTTTTATCCTATTATTTTGCTTTATCAAGCTAATAAAAGTTTTATAGTGTAAATTAGGCTTACAGACTAAATAAAAGCTAGGCTTAGTTTATTAAATATCAGATGTTTAAATGGGATTGATATGCGTCACGCTCATTGAAGTGAGGCGGTCCATTCATCTTCATGCAACGCTTCCCTCACGATGCGGTTCAGATGAACAGGTGCTGTGTTGTCTCTGATGAATCGATTTAGATTGAGCTTTGAAGATGGATTGATCTCCCCCTCTGATCTCCTGCATCAGGCCTCTTGTGTACAAACAGCCTTAAACACTAAAGAAACGCACGTTATATCTGTCAGCACAAAATCCAAAAGGCCTTTTGGGAAAAAGGAGAAAATAGATGGGTGGGTGCCTCCATCACAGCTCAAAACCAACTTTAGGATGAAGTGGGAGTAGCACGTTAACAAAGCAGAGGTATGTCCGCCCCTTCAAGGTGATCTCATTGTTGCACGCTGGCCTCTCAGCAAGCTCTCATGCTTTAACATCCCACCGAGTTTGGCACACACCCTTCTCCCGGTGCAGTTGGTACGATCCACACACCCACACAGCGCCGAGGCTCTCCAGTGGGACCGGGCTGTTGTTGAGCGGTGCGGGGGGGTCTAGTCTGCTGCTGGATAAATATTGATGCTGAAGCCTGATGTGGGAGCAGAGCCGTGTGAAAGAGGAGCGTGACAGCAGAACAGCACACACAGGAACCGTGACGTCACGTTACCTCATAATACAACAGTAAAGGTGGACACGATACGACTTCAAGACCAAGAAGAGGCTTCTGTCAACCAGATGCTTCTGAAAAGACATAAGCTTCTATGTCAAGCACCCAGTTATCTGCCTTTCGGCAAGGACTAGAAGGCGATCGTTGCGTCACCCAATTTGTATTTATGAGTCAAGCTGATATGGTTTATAATGCCCCCCCCACACACACACGTTTCAGATCATTTCTCATGTGGCCCTGTCTTAACATTTAAAAAGAAAATACATTTAATTCAGAAGCAAAATTAAATGTTGGATGTTAAAAATTCTTTATGGAACCATTCTTTTGTGGCTTAACTTCCGGTACTCTCCCACAAAGAATAGACTCCCTGCATTATTTCTGATATCAAGCAAAATAAATAACAAGTAAATGACATTAGCTAGCAAGTTAAATGTCTAGTTAGTATTATTTTGGGTTACCAGTAGAAGAACCGTTACTTTGCTAAACTTAAATGCGACAAAGTTACACGACCCATTCAACAAGTTCAAATTGTTCATGTATTACAATTATTATACATAATATAAATGTAATAAAATATAGAAAGTTTAGCCACTAGTCAGACTGCTCAACAAACACAGACCGGAAGTTAAGTTCAAGGCGCGTGTATCCGATGAAACCGTCTGTAAGCCACTGCAAGGTTAGCGTGCCTATGCACATCTATAAAATCACTGAAACGTCACAGCCAAACACAGAAAGCTTGGCTCAACCAATAACGTGAGTTTAAGGTGGACCTATCTGTTTGTCTGATCAATGTGTCTGAAAAACCCATTTGAAAACAATGAATGAAATTCCATTGGTGACACTAGTGTTTTGGAAATTAAACATTTTAGTTACCTTACAATCCAAAACTGCATGTTCAAGGCAATGCTACAGAAGAGCGAATGCAGAGACAGCAAACAAAAAAATGAGGTGGAAACGGGCGGTGAATGTATCTCTTGTATTCATGGGTGCCTCATCCCTAAGGGCACTGTAAAAATAGCGATACTTAACACGGTCTATTTAACCATGAACGCCCTGAGATGAAGGCATATTAGACAGTTTCCCTAATCACTTGTGGCGATTCACACGACTAACTACGCGCTGTGGGTGTCTAGTACCCTCACAAAGACGGGATGTCTTGAACTGCATGTTGTTTCTTCTTAGACTTTTCTGAGTGCCGCTGGGCTGCTGGAAGATGCTGACGATGGTCCAAGAGAAAAATCTGCTTCCGTGTCAACACTCGGACTGGCATCTCATTAGACTAGCATTTCTGAAGAATGAGAAAAGATAAAGTTGCTTTCGCAGGCTTGCCCGAAAGTTTCCCCCAAAAGAGTAAAGCGTATTATTTTTATCAAGATACTCGAATATTACTGTGTAACTTTATGCTAATCCTAACTTGGTGGAGAGGACAAATAAGAGACTGGCCTCTGCATAATGACATTAAATCTTATGGCAACTGACAGAGACTGACAAATATTAAAGTGTAAAAAGAGTGAGGATGGAAAAAAGTGTGGCTTCAAGGACAGAGAAAGTTTGAAGAGATAAAAGATCTCTCTTCCCTTTTCTCTCTTTAAAACACACACTTTCCCTCTCTCTCTCCTATGACAGCAGAGCTGTATGCTCCCCAGCTGAGTGAGGACAGATGGTATGTGTTGGCTGTGAGAGTTGGAGAGCGACAAACTAAAGCAGTCAAGGCAGAATGGGGCAACCATTATCCCTCAATGATAAGTGTGTTACAAGCATGCATTTCATACAGTAGTCTGCTCTGGGAGCCCAGGAGATGAACTAATCATAAACCAGTGGCTTCATAATGCAGATCATGTTGGCTAATAGTTTGAACAGTGTTTTTTACCAACAAGCCATGTATTACACTGCTGGAATATCTAAATGACACAGTTGTATATGTTGAAGAGTGCACTGCCAACACAGTCTCACAGCAGTTTGCAACATAAAGTAGTATATGTGTATATACAATGTGACAATGTATATACATTTATAGATTTATACCTAGATTTCATTAAAGACGTACATATTTTACAAGATAAACTTTGATTCTGAGCCACCCCTTACCCCACCCCAAACCCTAACCCAGTTTCTGTCTGTTTTTTTTACCTACTTATATTCCATTAACGGCAATTATTCAGTTTGGAAACAACTTCTTGTAAAACTATTAAAAAAAAATGCATGATTGTCCAAATGTCCAAAAGTTCACAGAGCCGGGGACACATTTCTGATCCACTCCTTTTCCGGGACAGTTGAGAAGCCTTTGTTATAAAGAAGCTATTTAGCTAAAAAAGTTTAAAAGTATCTAGAATTTGTATTTAGAAATATACCACATGATTACATTTATTGTTTGGATCTATAAACGGCTTCAATTTAAAGCTTTCTTGTATTATTTTTTCAAAGAAAGTAAAAAAAAACAAAAAAAAAACATTTTCGATTTTAGATCATTTTGTAAGTGATCCAATATGACCCTATCTTCCGCTTGACTGAGCTAATGTGCATGCATTAAAAGGTTATGCCTTATCGACCAGCGCACATGGGACACGAGAAGGGATGAAAGAGGTTGTGGGCCTCTCTAGAGTCAACCCAGCAGATACTGTATTAAGCTTTTGGCTTCTCCTCATAAAGTTCGAGTGTATTGCAACAATACAACCCTATTGGAATGATGTTGTAGTGAATGCCTGTGAGCCTGTCAGCACAGAGGGAACAAAATGCTCTAAATGTAGATTTATTTACACATTTTTTACATTTATCACACCCACTAAAATCTGTAAAAGCCGTGGGGAAATGGAGAACCCGGATATCAGACAAAACCACCAAAACAAACAACCACAAAATAAACAAAAGCCCTCCCACACACACACATACATGTAGACATACTGTACAGCGCACACACACGCTCAAAACCGTTTATGTCGCAGTCTCCGCACGTCTCTTAATTGAATCTGGATTGCAAGCTGAGATTGATCTGGAAAATATAGCATGAAGATGCCCGCCACAATCAAATTACCCATGCGTAGAGTGAGGTCGCCGCACCGACTACGATCAACCCGAACAGACCTGTTAGGCTCATAAAACAGGTGAACGGGAGACTGGAAGGCCGGGCGTCTTCTCCCCCTCTTAGGGCCAATAAACAGGATGAAATTAAAGAGGGGATCTAATTAACCCCGGCCGGGAGGGATTACAGCAGCCGGTCAGTAAGTTCAGCAGAGTGGATCATGCAGAGCACTTCACATTTCTGTCCCGTTTCTTAGCCAACTGTTAGGCTTCCTATAAAAAACGTCTTCCTCTACACGGACACAGCAATAACGCTTTATGGGCCAGATGAGGAGAGAAAAGATTAGAGGAATATGACCACAGCGCACTTATCTTAAATACAGTTCGGAGTGGCTGCGGTCCAACTCTTTAATCACATACATTTGGCCGGAGCTGGTAGCTAGATAAAGTAAAAAGAGAGAGTTTTTCAAGGGTCCAATGCTCTTTAAAACGCCTTTTTCACAAATGTACTTTTTTTTAAGACGCAGGGCCCACAGCTGTATACAATAAAAATCCACAGGATTCCTATCCACAACCCTGCACAGTCATATACACACAGCCATCTGCCATTACAAATTATGTTTCTGCATCCACAAGGTGTTGAGTGTCAAGGTTAAGCATGCCGATTTCCGCAGCAACTTCTCCCTTGCTGTTCTCGCTCGTGCCCTTACAAACACCTGCAGATAACTGCAATTTCCACTGTTTTCATTTACCAAAACGACCATTATTCAGCAATTACAACTGACCACCGTGAGCCCTGTTTTATCAAGCGTGACTCTCTAAAACACCTGTTACGTGGCCAATTGAAGCTTGCTCAATGAGTTTGCATTTCAGCTCCAGGGCAACTACAGCAACCATCCAGATGAGCAATCTTAAACCCTCAACGACTGAATGGTGGCATATGATGTCCCTGTTCTCAGCGAGGTCCTCTAGAAGCACCTGCAGCTGCTTTGTATGCAGACAGTGCTGCCCCCTTTCCAGAGCGAACAGCTGGTGGCCATGAGGAATATTTCACATTTACTACCTCGTAATCTGATCAATTAGAAGTAGTTAAGGAAGGGAAGGCTGTGATTTGGTTTACAAATTTTGCAGCCAAGAAACAAATCCTAACATCACACAGAGAGAGAGAGAGAGAGAGAGAAAGAGAGAGAGGTGTTTAGGCAGTATATTTTTTATATGCTTGTCAATTGTAATATTTTACTATTTTCTAAATGCACATTGAGATATAAAGGTGAAGGTAGGGGCGATTACAGATTTTTAAAAGGAAGGATGATATAACATAAAAAACAGATACCTTACCGAACTTCAAATGAAAACATTTTGAAATACTTACATTAGTGCTACACAGTAATGGGAGTTATACAGACAAAATGTTAACTACTCTCTCATTTGCAAGTCACTTTGGATAAAAGCATCTGCTAAATGAATAAATGTAAATATGCTTCTTCCTTGTAAATTAAAAAAGGGCACGGGAGCTTTTAGATGGTCATCTACCATAAATCTCAATACATACTCATACATGTTAAAGACTGCTACAGTAATATAGATTGCGAGAGTATGCTTTTCCCACCTCGCTATAGAGTTACTATTCTTCTTAATAGTTTGTTAACATCACACATTCCATTATCTGCAATAAATAGCAAAACTTAACATACCTGTACATTTAATACTGCAACAGTATTCTCTTTACTGCATAAAAGAAAATACAAAATCATAACAAATCTGTCTAGACTTCACTACACAAATGCACTATTTAAATACGAGGTTCACTTAGCCAAACACACAGCCCTGAATTTTCTGCAGATGTGAGTTTTAACAATCAGCAGGACTGAAAGCATTCCCCCACCTCTTCCATGAGCACTTAACTGTCTCATAATATAAAAAATATAAATATAATTTTCTACCCCTATTTTTCCTTTCCTAATGTTATCTATATACTTGCTTATACTATCTTGACGTTGTATTTGAAACTTTGTATTACTAGCACTTCTAGTGAATATTGCTCACTTAGACGAATCGCTTGCCGTTTTCCTCAATTGTAAGTCGCTTTGGATAAAAGCGTCTGCCAAATGAATAAATGTAAATGTAAATGTACTTCACATCCAAGCACAAATTCAGTGTTCGCAGACTGAACCTGGATGTTAGCCATAGCGTTACAAGACCTAATGAGTTTTAATGATCCTTGGGAATTTCACAATTATTAAGATCCTTAACAACAGCAACACAAACAGGAGCAGCAGCGCTTTAATGAATTTATGGCACATGGACTTATTACAGTACATTCGTGAGTGTAGGTAAACAGTGCATGAAACAGGGCTCGAGTGTATTCAAGAGGAACATTGTACAAAATCCTTAGTGTGTGCATCGCTCACCAGGGGAATTCAGACCGTAATGCGCCTGGCGTGACAGTCTGATGATCAGAGATGTGGTACGATTTGCAACCCATTACCATAAGCTTCAAAGACATACAGTATGTAAACAAATCTTACAAACGCATACACAAGTTCACATTTTAAAAAAGATTCCATAATGAATGGTTCCATAAAGAACCTTTAACATCCAAAGAATCTTTCCGTTTTACAAAAGGGTCTCTGTAGTGGAAAGGAAGGAATGGTTCTTTGGGGAACCACAAATGTTTTCTTTAGGCCTATGGCAAACTTCATTGAAATTCATTAGTTCACAAGTTCATAATATTTTTAAGTTGAATGAACTCAAAATTTTAAGGCAGCCAGGTTACTTTTTTTTTTAAACTTACTTTTTACAAGGTCTCAAGCAGGTCCTCCTCATTCCCTCCCTCTTGTCTTGCCTCTGCTAGTCCTTATATTGGCTGTTAGATAAACACATGCTGTTTTGCTCTCTTATATACTACAACTCGCGCTACAAACTTTCAGCCACTTCACATCAACAACAACCATTTCCTTCCTCACGCATACAGCTCTCTCTACATATTGCTTCCAGTGTACCCAAAGCCATTTAAAGGGCATTTACAGTACCAAAGTACATATTTTAACAGTGTGCTTGTTCTCAAAAAACTGAAAACTGAACCCATGACTTGCTAATGCCAGTTGTGCTTGCTCAGTCTCACATGATGCATGCATAAATCTCATATCCTACCAAATGGCATACGTTAAACATATTTGTAGCTCTAAGTAAATGTAGCAGCTGTGATTGTGATTCTGACGTCACAGTAGTTAAGATGGCAACGTCACATTATGTTGCGGAAAACAGTCAACGTGCTTTTCATTATAGTTGCTTGGTAAATTCTATAAGTCTATAAGGAGATAAGATCTGCTTTCGCTCAACAAGAAAAAATATGTTCCATAGCAAAGGGAAACGTCTATGCTTTCATCTTTCGTCTAAGAAAGTGGCCTATACAGGTCAGTGTAGGGCATCGATCTGTCAGTAGTGTTGCAGGAATTTACTTCTGTTAAATCTGAATACATATTTAGATCACTGGTGTTCTGCTACACAGCTGTCGACATGATGTAAAACTGACATATTCAGAAGCACTTCAAAAGCTCAACTCGTGCAATTATGTTGATTGCAACATTTTTTTGTTTCATTCAAACTGTTGCATCGAAAATGTCACTCCGCCTTTAATCTGCCTTTGAGTTAGAAACGCATAACGTGGACAAACAAACGGCGACGGTTTGTTCTTGCGTTCAGATGATTGCTTTTAAGTACGCATTTTTTATCTTTTAAGTTTTGTGAGACAACTGAAATGCAAACCAACGTGCATGCGTGTCTCCTCGCGTCTTGTTCATGCATTCAATGTATAAAATTCTATTGCGGTTTATTTTAAACGCCTAATAATTTTAGTCAACAGAATTCAGATAACGTGGCACATTATGACGGATTCACAAAACTCAGCAGAGTAGCCTAAAACTTAAAATACATTTATAAATATAATAATGCCGGGAAGGGATTCAGCAATACAGGTATCATAAAACATTAAAAGATATTGTGTAGCCTATAGTCATTAATGGAAAGAAATACACAATAAAGCGCAAGCTGCAATTAGAAGGTGTTGCCGTTTGTTCTTACCTCGTCTGACATCAAAATCGCGTGCCGCAGGGCACACACAAAAAAGCGACGTTGATTCCAGCAAAGATCCTAGAAGGGAAAAAAGCCGTCTAATCAAACTGATGCAAAATTCCGGCTTACAGCTCTGTGACAGGAAAATGTCATTCTCAGTGCTTGCATTACATAACCTCTGGTTAACCGTCCACAAAATGACTTGTCTTCAGCCAATTACATTACGAGCCAAAACTCAGAGAAGCACTGTGACAGTGAGAACTCATCACTATTGAGTTTTTTTCGTATTTTGGCAATCGATTCGTTCATTTGATCTACACTCCTATATCCAGGAAATCCAAGTCATCGCTGTTATCCGTTGATGTTCTTTCCATTTTTACACCGATGGTAACTACTCCTTAAGTTTGACACTATAATGCAAACGATCTGTCTGGAAGGAAAATAGCGCTTTGTCTGAGGGTCTGCTATTGAAACTGTAAAATCCTCACTTATTTGCGTTTTTAGTGCGTCCAATTTCTTATCAAATTTGCAGAATTTGTTTTAAACAAAGGTAAAGCAATCTTCGTGATCCTTTTCCCCAATCGCGAATATATCCCAATCGGAAAAAATCAATCTTGTCTGTTTCTTCGCGAGGTCTGCAAGGGAGCGAGTTGCATCGCATTCGCTTAATGTTCTTGGTTCACTTGCTCAGAGATGTATAATTAAAGCTCTTATTTATCTGCGCGGTTCATAATCCACACAAAACGTCAAGTGTCCTTCATTTTAATCCAAACATTGTGCGGTTTATTCTTCAAACAGCAACTTCTCGCAGCGCGTCAGTTTCCCCGCAGCGTGATCACAGTGCTCCAGCAGGTGAATTCGCATTGACTCACGCTCGCTGAACTGCGGAGCAGAACTCCATCTGAGCGACGCGGATGTGAGCGCGCACTGACGCGCCTGACGCTGCCCCATTCACCTGCGTCTCACGAGATGGGCTTTCAGATAGAATGCTCAGTGCACACACGAGTGATTTATCTCGAGCTGTGTGTACAGGCACTCCCTTTTTCCAATGTGGCACTGCCATGTCTTAAAAGATGAAAATTAAGGGGGGTTGCATGAGAAAATGAGCTGAAAAAATACTATTACCACACCGTTCCGCCTCAACGCGGGCTGCCGCGAGTTTATACAACAGTGTGACGGCGCGTTTGACGAATCTTAAAAACGCGCACGCACTGACAGAGCGCTCGTAAAACACGCAGCAAAGGTGTATTGAATCAAGTACAGTGGGGACTCGTCATCGTGGCATATTTTCATATGAGAAGACAACGAAGGGTATTGAGCGCCGGTGTCTCAAAACAGGTTTGCATTCAGCATTATTGTGCTATTTGTCACGCGTTTCAGACGTCTACTAGGAAAAACTATGCGCCATTCGTTAAACACAATGCCCTTTGGTTTTTTCTTTTGTGAAAATATGATTCTGAAGTCGACAGGTTAATAATAATACTTATTTGGAGGCAGTGACGTGCAGTGTAAAAGCACTGGTGAAGAGCCATTTTATAATCTTGTATTCATAAGTTTGATATATTCTATATAATATTTTGCCTGTGACAGAATTCAATGAGACAGAGAAAATAAACCATGTAAGCAACGTTTGTAGGTGTGGACTGTTTCAGCACCATGGAAAGAGCGCGAGTGACGCTGTCCAAGGTGCCTCACGCACGCAACACATTTATGGAGCGAAAGATGCCTGAGCACGTGTGATAAACCGCGTGCAGCTGATACGTGGCTGGAAATTCTCGACTGTACTTAAACTGCATTGAAATCATGTTTAATCTTCAAAGCATTTTCAGATTGCGCATCCTCATTTCAGTATATATTTTTCTTATTGATATGAAAATATGTAGTCTGCTCTTCACAATTTTTTTTTAGGATATTAACCATGGCTTTTATGCTTTTGGTGGATTCATAACCATTTGTTTTACCATATTTTTAGTACAAATATAATAAATGATTAAACTGCAGTTAGAGTACTACAAACATCAACGTTAAACTATAAATAGTTAAACTGTGTTAAAACCATGGTTAATTTTTGTTAGAAATAAAAAAGGTGTAGCCACACAATGAGTATGCACAAGTCTAGTGGCAAGTATTGAAGACTAATTCAAGCGACAAGGCGAGTTATCATGCTTTGTGCACTATGTGTAATTTCTAATAAATATTAATATACAAAAAGCATGGCCTAAAGTCCATGGAGCCACATTCTTTGCAAAAACAATGACCTGCTAAGAATGCCATTGTTGCCAAGTGAGGAGGATCACTCAAAGAAACAGATCAGTGGTTTAAATGTGTTGGGAAGAATCTAACTACTGTATGGCTTACAGTACAGATTTCTCTTCATATTAAGATATTAAGGAATGAAAACATTTCAACATCCATAACATGACAGATTTCACCTTAAAGCTCAGCTAAAAAAACAGAGGTTTTTATATATATTTTGTTAAATATTAAAAGTTAATAGTTAAAATATTTTGGTAGATTTGAAGAATAAGGATAGAGTTTAATGAGATCTCTTGGGAGAAACTGAGATTAAAATTAAGATGGATTTGACTGTTTGACATATTGTCCACTAGATCAAGGTTATTTCAGGAATGAGAATTTGTTACTCTCTTAACTTTGTTCTGCAGCCGTCCAAAGGTGAATGTTTGGAGTACACTGGACCAAAATAGGTGAAAGCAGGTAAAAGGGTTCTGCTGGGATGTCATTGGCTAGGCAACCCCCTCGACTGAACAGGGTACCAACACTAGTGCCAAGCCGTAAGCCTTCATGAAATGTTCAAAGCAAAGGGGTGTCTACAGCTGTTCTCTTTTTGTTCAGAGAACCTACCAAACAATGAAGCTATTTTTGGGTTCTATTTCCTCTCTTTTAATCATCTTCAAGCGTCTATCATCAGTAACGGTAAGCCAGAACTCACACCTCTAACCAACATGCTATGAAATTAACCTACCTACCGTGGCATCACTGCCAAAAGCACTTTCACAAATCACAGATTACTGATCCCCAAAATGGAAGCAACCAAGAAGCAACCATAGTGACGTAAATACAATGGAGCTCTCCTGCATCTCAGCAAAAAATGGGGAATAATTCTTGCAAAAGGTAAAAAGTCATCAACAGACAATTTTTTTTACCTAAAGCTTTGGTTAAGTGTTGAGTAAATTAAAGTATATACATTTGTCTCACTCTATAAAATAAGTTGTGCATGTGCTTCTTTGAATCATGACTGCCTTTTAGAATTTGGCTAAAATCCAAACCCATAATAAAATGGACCTCAAAGATGCTGCAGCAAGTAGTGTCGTTATATACATTTGTAAGGGTGAGGTTTATCGGTCTAAAATTCAACCACTTTTAAGCTTAAAAGTAATCATTTAATTATAAGATCAATCTGGCATAAATTCTCCTGACATGCTCTCCCGACGCATCGCATTAATCCTCCAATCACAGCCCGCCTCAATAACATTCGATCCGCTCACAAGTCCATTCAGATGACGAATTAGCTTCTCCGGCTCTTGACAGACACGCACACTTAAAAACAGCGTGGGGGAATGTGAAATCTGGCAGGTTCCCAACAACGCCGGTAGATTTTCTAAACTTTCCCTATTGGCAGAACTGCACACAAGCTAAGCGAGCCCAGCTTGCGTTCCCCCCTTACAGAGATTTTAAGAGCAAAGCTCTGATTGGTGTTCATTTCTCTAAACAGCCCTGCATCTACCCACACGCTGTCTAACGCTCCCTGCCCCGCTCCTGCTCTGAGCCCATCGGAGATCGGAGGGAAGGTAAACAGAGAGTAGTTTGTTCTTCCATTACCGCCGTAATTCTATTATGGCTATTTGCGGTATTGATTCTCCGGTAGAGTAGAAAGAACAAGTCGCCCAGGCCGTACAGGAGCGCCACTGAGGATAGGCGAATAAAAAGTCAGCCGTCGCTAACCCCAAGTGACACAAATTAGTGTGAGTGACACGAGTATTCTCTAAACTCGGTGGGGAACGATGATGTGGCATTGATTTGAATTATTCAAATGTCACTCCTGTCTTCTGAAGGGTAGATTGTTGGATGGCAATGCAATTTGTCACAGTGCTCCATCTTTTTGAAGATGAGACAACAAAATTAGCAGCACTCTGCACTTCTAGTCCAAATTCGCCCTGCGGTTGTGGAGTGCTTTAGGGAAATGTAGTCATATGCAGCAGGTTGCCCGCTCTTTTGCTTTTATCCCGGTTGTTACTCAAACTCATCGTGGCAAAGTGGCAGCCACAGAGCCATTGCTTTCGGCGCTATAGCTCTGCAGACAGGGAAAATAGAAAATACTGTATTAGACCCTCAGGAAAGGACGGTAAGGTTGTGAGAAAACACTTTGGATGGAGCTGTAGGCAACCCAAGTGATAAAATCCTCAGGATAAAAAAATATCTGCTTTCCTCAACCATTAACACAAATACACATTTGTTCAATTCTATTGCTTTTGCTTTAATTATATTTATTACGTCAAACTAAGCCTCACACTTTTGTAAACTCCAGACATTTTTAGATTTAAACACAGTTAGTTGTTTATTAAACTAACGTACTTGTATTTAACTACTGGCTGGTCTCTGCAATATAGGCCAACCTGATCCACACACACGTCTCTCACATAGACGTAAACACATTTACACCCAAAGAAAACTTTACAGCACCTGGGTGGTCTGACAGGGATGACAAGGCGCTTATCAGCTCGAACCGGGTGAGTCAAAAGGGACCTGTGTGAGAAAGCGAAGACGGGGAAGAAAAAAAAGGGAGAGAGATGTTTGCGTAGAACAGTGAGAAATAGAAAGTCTATGTGTGAAAGAGAGTCGAATCGGGTTACCCACCACTGCTCTCAAGGGCAAAAGATCCCTCATGCACACTCCTGATAAAATGAGACCTTGACAACAGAGAGTGCAAATATACATCTGTAAAATACACTGCCATGTGCGGGTTTCAAACATGGAAAGATACCCAAGATTGAAGATTGTATAAAAACACAAAACGACAAAAACGCAAGATACAGAAATAGATAAATGACCTTTTATGAGCTACAATATACTGAAAATATTTAAATGTGCAATTAGACATCAAATTATTTAATAACATTAACCCCAATATGATCATAGGATAAACTAAATTTAACTAACAATTTATATATTAACGCTTCGTATCATAATGCAAAAATCCCCCCCCAAATAAATGTGTTTAAAGTCTTTGTAATACTTCACAATAAATTACAGCTAGCACTTCTGTATTTGTTAACATTAGTGAATGCATTAACTAACATAAACTAACAATTATTCATGTTAGTTCACCATGCATTAAATAATGTTTTAGTAAATGCTCAAATTTACATGAACATTAGGATTAATGAATGCTGTAGAATTATTGTGTTCATTGTTAGTTCTTGTTAGCTATGCATTAACAAATGTTAACAAATACAACCTAATGTAAAGTATTACCAATTCTTGTTCTATCTTTTAAGATCTTTAGTTATTGTTGGATGGTTATGCATTTGACCCCAAATCATTTTTCTCTGCATCTTTCGTTAAAACTCACATTGCACACAATAAAAAATAGTGTGTTCCACCCAAGTGTAGTCATTCAGTCTGGATGTAAACGCAGACTCACCCACATGCAGGTATTCACATGAATCACAGCATCTTCAGGCAACAAGGCAGTGCTCTTTCTCTCTCTAAAGCACAAAGCTGTATAAACAGACTTTCATTCCCTTTCATTATCTGTCTGGGTCAATGAGCAGCTGCGGTCTGATGCACTGGAACCCAATAAAGCTGGTTCTGAATGAGACCACCAGGACTCCTCCAACTGACTCATGCTGACATATTGTTACATATAGTCTTAATACTAGCCTCCCAAACAATTCGCTATAAATCTTTAAAACTTTAACCTTACGATTTAGTGCCAGACTGAGAGAATTTAACTGATGTACATAGATTTACAAGCTAAGCTGAGCAAAGAGAGATGGAGTGTTGTAATAAGAAAACTCATACATTTACACAACATTTATTTATTCAGAGGTCATGCCTGAACTGACGTAATGCTAGCAAGTCATTTATCCCGGCATCAGTTGTACATTGACGGATTCATTCTGTATCAATTGTGGGAATAAAGCTGTAAGATGTTCAGGATGTGTGAGGTCAGGTTACTCTGAAGTAAGTTACCAAGTGGTCCTCCTAGTGGCTGAAACAGGTCTGTGACCCATGCTTGAGTTTCAAAATTAAAAACATCCATATGCTTTGTCACACTAAAGTAAGCAATTTACCTCTCCGGAGCTCAATTTTAACCGTAATGGATTAGATAGAATGCCAGCAGGAGACATTAAATGAGCTTTAGTTGTTGTAGGTCTGATCTCATTGCATATTAATATTAAAGGCTGCTGGGATCCTCGGCCAAGCATCCTATAGAGAAGAAATGATTTAATCACAGTCTGCTGTTGAACACTGAGCCCCACACTGTGCGCATACGAGTGTGTGACATTGAGAGCGAGTGCAGAGAGGGAATAGTAAAGGCAGGTTGGAGAGTGCTGAAGGTCAGATCAGAAGAGGAGCTCTGTGGACAGCCGCAGGGGTTATCTCACTGAGAGAGAGGGTGGCGGCGGGGAGCACGTCTTTACGCATTTAACACCACCTCAATGGCACCAGTGGGGATGAAGGTCAACGTGGTCAAAAATGCTTAAACGTACACGCAAACCAACACATGTACACAGATTATTTAAAAAGATGATGACAATCTTATGTTATACTGGTCCTCAAACATCCTGCATCCGTCACACACACAACCCTGCCTGATACACAATCCCGCATGAGTTTGATACAATTCCTTCATACATACAACCTGCACTTTTCATTAAAGTTCATTAATGCATTAGCTAATATGAACTAACAAAAATATTTTTTCAAAAAACGTTGGTTCGTAGTGACTTGCATTGGTTTTGTTTGCATACAGTAGAAGTCAATGGGGACCAATGTTTTTTTGCTTCCAATGTTCTGCAGAAGAAATTGACTAACTAAAACTAACTAACTTGCATTTTTACACCGTAAACAATTTTGTTTCATTTGCTAATATTTAGTTAAAGATGCAGTCCATAAACTCAAGCTGCCATCAATAATCTCTATATAACTTCTGTATAACCATCTCTAAAACATACACTGTTAAAAAGTCTGTAGAAATGACAGTATTACTGGCAGCAGTTTGCCAGTAACTTACTGTAGATTTATATTTATCTAATTTATTGGCAACAGTTTGTTCAAAGATAAATGAACATTAAACATTAACAAGTCTTCATCTTTACAGAAACAAACTATAAAATACCAGCCTCATGCCAAGCATTCTGGGAACCAAAAATCCTCATCAACCTTTTCAAGTTTTTTTCTGATTTTTGGTTCCCGGAAATGCTTGCATGAGGATGTTATTTTATAGTTTTTTTCTGTAAAGATGAAGACTTGTTCATGTTTAATGTTCATTTATCTTTGAACAAACTGTTGCCAATAAATTAGATAAATATAAATCTACAGTAAGTTACTGGCAAACTGCTGCCAGTAATACTGTCATTTCTACAGACTTTTTAACAGTGTATGTTTTAGAGATGGTTATACAGAAGTTATATAGAGATTATTGATGGCAGCTTGAGCTTATGGACTGCATCTTTTACTAAATGTTAGCAAATGAAACCCTAATATTAAGTGTTACTGAATTAGCATACAGCAGAGCGGCAACAAAATGATAAACAAGAATCTGTCTGATGAGACGTGTAACAGAACAGCAGTGGCCTGATACATTCCCCATACAGCAAAACAGCATTAGTTTAACAGCAAAGCAGAAGCATTCTGACTGTGGTTTGTTCACAAGGAACACAGAGGCCCACACGCATATCAATGTGGTCGATCGCTCTGGTGCAGAAATCTGAAGTCACGCTGTCTAAATTTAGAGCTCGGGTTTATATAAGTCTAGGTGAATGATTCCCTTCCGCAGATCGCACGCCCGCTCGCTTACATTCTCCCTGTACCTTTAACCACGATCACAGACGTTTCAATAACCTACAGATGTTAAAAATACAAACATCAAACAGCCAAGCACTGTATTATATTCAGACCTTTCTGAATAACAAGATAAATGCACGTTCATGCAAACGCGAATGGTGTTGTAAAGACACAGTCGATCTCTGTTTCTATCCCTCACACATACGCAAACATTTACTGGTACACACGCGGTGGTGCTATGTAATCTCCTCTACATTCAGCGATGTGGGAAATTGCTCTTAGTGAGGGTGGGTGATAGGGTGTAATATCTATAATGACACGCTGTGGCTGCAATGCTGTCAAACATATTAACCTGATTACACTCACACTGGCCCCATCAAACAGAAATGGCAAAATCATTGCCATCTGTTGAATGATAAGGCAGAAGAAAGTACTGTTGGGAGAATATAAGTGCTGCTTGAATGTGTGAAATATTCAGACTTCATTACCCACTTAAAAATATTCATTCATGTGAGATAATAACTGAAGCTCTGGTAATGTCAGACAAAGTTACTTTTTTACCCTTTGCTACTTTGACTGCGTGTGTGCGTGTGAGAAAGAGTGTGATTGTGTTTCAACCTGATGTGTGTGTAAAGGTAGGCAAGACTTTAAAAGGTCCGTTTGACAGTAATTCAATTATGTCTTAATGAAAGAGATTTGACAGGGGAGATTTCATGCTTTCAAGTCAAGCTATGCTACACTTTTAAGATCAACATGTGACAGCAAACAATCGCTATACTGTTCCAACTTATGTTTATTAACCTCCGGTGTCTTTCGCTCATACTGTACACACACTGGTTATTTATACTGTGAGGACATCTCATAGACCTCTAGTATATTTTCTAATCCTATTACTACCCCTGTTGACAACATTATATTTAAAGCAAAAGTGAGAATTCTGTCATCATTTACTCACTCAAACCTGTATGACATTTTGTCTTCCGCAGAACTCAAAAGAAGATATGTTTAAAAACCTGGTAACGGCGGTACCCATTGACTTGCATTGCTTTTGTGTCCATAAAATAGAAGTGAATGGGTACCAGCGTTATTTGGTCAGTTTACTACAGTATATTTGATCTTTTCAAAAATCTACATAATGTAGCCGATTAAAAACCAAGCCTACACACACACACACACACGTTTCAGCAGATAAACACATGAAGGAAGTGAAGAAAGGACCAAGGATGAGTGGAGAAAAGTGGAGGGGAGAGAGAGGTCTTGAGACAGGGCTAAAAATATCTCAACGCTGAACTCAATGCTGTCACGCGTTCATGGAGCTCACACACACGCAACACACAAACAGAGAGACCCGATCTGGCAAACAGTTGTCTGGTTTGAAAATTTCTGAGACAAGCAAGGTGGGTTTGAGACATCTCTATGCAACAGCAACGCACACACACAATCTCTATACCAGAACCCACGCTTGAAAAAGACTGAACAAAGACATTTAGTGTGATAGTAATTTGGAGCTAAATGTTTTAGCGTGCGGAAGAAAATGAGGGAGAATAAAGGAAAGAAGAAGTACAAATGAAAAACACGTCAGCTGCGACACAAAGATGCGAAGAAACGAGAAAGCAAACTGACAGGAGAGACGCATGATAAGATTCATGGTGAAAGAGTGAGGTCAGGTCTTTTTCATTTGTGTCATTCTTTTAACAATCCATGCTTCAAAGCTGCTTTTGAGAAAATCGTGCCGCACATGTTAAAAAAGCTCAAGGAAACATTCCACAAGACATGACGTGGTGAAGGAAAAAAACTCCAGACATACCTGGAGCAGAGCAAGCGAGAAAAGCAGTGACAACAGCTGACATAGGAGGTAGTAACCTGGTCGTCATGGTATCCAAATCTCTGCACTTCTCCTCTCCAGGGAGATGACCTCTGACCCCAGAGAACCGATTACCATACACACACTTGAGACTCACAAACACAAACACTCAAACAAAAAGGAAGGCAGTGTCCTGCGCTCACACGCACCATCTGTCTGTCTCCATCACTCTGTTTCCCATGAGTAACCATACATATACATGACATAACAGCAGTCTGTGGGGGGGCTTCTCTTGAGTTATGAGAGGAGACTGCTGGGACAGAATTTTAAGATAGAAAACCAAAATCATATTCATAGGCACAGCCTCTTCTAGTTCAAGTCTCTCCTGCAGAACAGACCTGCTTGGACCACCATGGATTTTGATGATGGTGCAGGTTTGGTTTATGGCGGTTAGTGCTGGTGTAGTAGTGATCTAAAGAAAACATTATTATTTTTTAAACAGGTATCCTTTACATGTGGACGGTCTAATGTTAACACTTAGGTTTGTTATGTCAACTGCCCACAGATTTCACAACAAGCTGAGAAATCCTCTTTTGACTGTTAAAGGGATAGTTTACCCAAAATGTCGACATTATTTACTCCGCCTCAAGTTGTTCCAAACCTGTGGACCGTTCGTTATTCTGCTAAACACTAGGAAAGATATTTAGAAGACGTTCTGTAACCAAACAGTTCTACTGTGTGGTAGTCAATGGTGTCAATTTCCCACATTCTTCAAAATATCTTCTTTTGTGTTCAACAGAAGCAAGAATTTTATACAGACTTGGAACAACTTGAGGGTAAGTAAATGACAGAATTTTCATTTTTTGGGTGAACTGTCCCATTCAGAAAGTTACACTGTTTTCGTATTACAATAAACTCTTTTATCTCAAAAGATCAAGGCAAATTTGATTCCTTGCGATATGACCGCTTTAAGCCCTGTTGTTCCCCGTGGTCTGGTTATTGGCTAGACTGTGTATCTGCGGCTCCCTCAAGAGACCTGCAACCCCTCAGGGTGAGGAGAATAATAATGAGGTGAAAGTTTTGCAACTTTGCCCTGCGGTTCCTGAAGTGTGAACTGTGAGTATAATTTGCTCTGTGTTGTAAAATAAAAATTTCATGTGTTTAACTGCTTTGTACTTTCTAGCCTTTCAGTATCAACCTTCATGCTCCAGGAGGCCAACCTCAGCTCCAGCATCCCAAGTTGGGGACCATTCACAACACAAAATGTCTTCAGTAATGTTAAGCTAGCTAGACAGATGCAGTTTGTTCCTCAAACAAGATGTTGATCTGCTGTCAGCATGCATACGATGAGGCAGCAATGTCAGCCTGTGACACATCATAGTCAAACTGCAGGATTTCATATAAAACCAAACCAGGCAACCCAGAAACGCATCTGTTACATCTGCTTCCAGTTGCAAATGAGACCTGTTTGTCTACCCACCTGTCTGCACACTAGCTCATTTGTTCGCTGTAATCCAAGGACTTTCACAGGGTTGCATTATCTTACATCAGATTACACGAGGACACAGAGATGCAGGCATATATTGGTTGGTGCTGCAGTAAATTACAGTCAGGAGGTCTGGTGACACGAGATTAAGAGGATCTGATGAGTCCGAGTGCAGCAGGACGTGAAAGATGGACTGCAACAGGAACACACAGAGAGGAGGGGGGAGAAAACAAAGGGATGAGCAAGAAGGGCAAAAGAAAGCCTGGAAAGTAAAGGGATTTCTTAGCATGAGCATACTAAAAGATTGATGATCTTCATCACCCTGGACACATCCTCTGATATCACTGCAATAAGTGATAATGTTAGGAGTCTGGGGAAGCACCACCCAGGAAAAATCTCTGTTCATCCCACCACTGTGGCCTCAGTGTCCAGAGATTCCAGCTACAACAGTCGGGTCATGGATTGGCTTCTCAGCTAAATAAATGAGCCAATTAAAAGCTTTTGATCAGAGCCAAGGGCGACAAGGTACTTCCACACGTTCCGTAATACAAGACAGGCGTCAGGATGTCCTCCAAGCTTGTGCTTCAATCTAAATCAATGATCAGACAGAACGGATATCTCCACTGAGTGAAAAAATGTACTGCTCAGAGGTCTTGTTTAAGTCCTCACTTATCTTTTTAAAGTCTCAAAACTGTCTCAGGTGTATTTCAATTATTTTAAATAGACACAATTAAACATTTTTAGATACAGCTATATAGAGCTATAAAATTACTGTGGATAAGAGAATTTGGTAAGTAATGTTCATTTTATAAGACAAGTGTTTCTCAGTAGAAAGAGAAATCACATAGGTGGTATATTTTGCTCAAAAATTAAAATCGTACAATCACGTTTCACTCACTCTCATGCTGTTGAAAACCTGTATGTGGAACACAAAAGAAGATATTTTGAGAAATGTTTCAGTGGTTTTTTGTCCTTACAGTGGATGTCAATGGGGGCAATGTTGTTTAGTGTTCTTATTTTGTGTTCTGCAGAAGAAGAAAAAAGTCACACAGGTTTGGAATGACATGAGGGTGAGTGAATAATGACAGAATTTTCATTTTTGGGTGAACTATCACTTTAAGAAAATACCTACATTTGTTCCGCAAAGTGACTGTAAAAAAAAGTACGATATTAAAGATATTTCTCTTCCCCTCCACGACACTTAAAAATAAAGGTGCTTCACGATGCCATATATATTCTATAGAATGGTTCTGTAAAGAACCTTTAACATTTGAAACCCCTTTCTGATGGAGATGGTTCTTTAAAGATCTTTAACAGTGATTTTATCACGAGTTAGGAACATTCTCTGCATAAAGCCTCTCAATTTTTTTACCTGTTGTGCTGTTCATTGTTTAATGAGCAATTTAAAATTAAAACAAAAATAAAATCGAGATACTGTAATAACTCATCTTGTAGCGGCAAGCTGTTTGAGGTTGCTAAGCAACAGAACGTGCTACTATACGAGAGTGCATTTACAGTCATTTTACCAGGCAGATCATCCAATCAGAACTCAGGGTGTTTTTGGAAGCGCGCGCAAAATAATTTAGTAGGTCTGAGTGACTCCAGTGGGATTTGTACACACGAGTCATCTATCTCACTTAAGACTCATCCCTGCACCCCAGCACAGACGTAACGGATGGGTCCCATTATCACCTTACTCTCTCACTGCCACTAAACACATTTCTCCACCCAGGTTACTTATTCCATTTGTTTCGCCTGTCAGGAGTGTCACCCCATCCGTTTAAATGGATAATGCATAGGCAGACTTCGATGTCCTGTGTGACAGCGAGAAAAACCCCAGAGAAAAGCAAGATTGCAATTGTGAAAAACAAAACTCAAGCGTTCAGATCTTCAGGAATATTCAGATAATTTAAAACAAAGAGCGTTTTGATTTTGTCAGAAAGAGAGGTTGAGGAGAATGTGATGTATTAGTGGAGCTTTACCAAAGCTACAGCTTTTGTTTCGGTACATGATGATGGTGTTTGAATGAGAAGCAAACGTGGCATCCTCGATAAATAATTAAATAGTACGATACATAATTAAAAAATGAACTCTAGCAGTACTGCCCATACTTCACACACAGTTGCCATTTTGTTCATCATGCTGCCCAAAAGAGCGTAAAATGAAGGAATCATGGTTCTGATTGCCCCATTAACTCGATTATCCACTCTTTAATTATAGCAATTAGTATAATCTTATATATGCTTTGATTAACTGGTCAGAATAATATAGCTTCATTTCAGAACTGTATTTTATGCTTTGTTTATGAAGCTAAATTACAGGCCAAGACCTCTATAGCTCCACAGCCGAGATGAGTGGCACATCAATCCATTACTGACAAGAATCTGTATTATTACATTGATGTGTGATAAGAGTCAAGTCAGCTAATCACTTATTCCTGCCCGTACTGCCGCGGCGGGCACTGCGGATGATGATTTAGGGTAAATGCCACCGTGTGACCTCTGTGAATGTTAAAACATGCTAATATCCGCTCCATATCTCTGTGCAAATGCCCAGTACAGACCGTCCTTCCCGATTATGTGTGTCCACTCTCGACACTCAGAATGTCAGCTCTCCATGGAAACCAGACCACCGAAAAGCATCCAGTCAATGACAGAAGACATTCCATGGCAATGAATTAACATCCGGTAGAATAACAAAGCAATCAAATGAAACACAGACAGAGAGAGAAGACAGTCCAGGTCTCTGAAGTGACCATAGGGGAATTTGCTATTGTTATGATGCTGTAGTGACAGTGATTACTTTTGTTTTATCGGGGATAAAGAAAAGTTTCTGACTAATGTGCACTGACAGCTATTAGTAAAACAGTTATGAGCTTACCTTTTCCAATGTGGCTTTGTAACATTATTTGGAATAACATTCTCAACCAGTGACATGGCTTTGAGGGTGTGGTTACCTATACTGTATATCAGTATATCCAAGCAATGGAAGACATATAAGCTTTGTCGCCATTAAATAATTTGGGACAAAACAAAAAAGACACAGACAGAGAACTCCATAAAACTACATTTGGGATACGATGGAGACTTCAGAGTTCCTACTTGACAGGCATGCTGAGCCATTGCTACTGTACATAACTTAGTGCTTACAGTTCTTCTCCAAATAAATTCATCTGACACATGTGAAGAATCATCCGACCTCAAATCCTGGATGCAGCTTCACAGCCATCCCGTAACCGGCTAAAGTTGTTCAAACACATTCCATTTGGTGTAGCTGGAGTGATGCACACTTCCCCTTTAAATGTAAGATGTGTAAAAGGAGAAAGGAAACATTAACATAAAACCAATAAAAATGCTGCTTATAATTAATGTTTGTGACATTATAATAATTATATTTGGTTATGTCAAATAAAAGAGTGAGGTCGTAAAAACCCATTCCATGCAAATGTCAACCTTACAATGAAACCTAAAGGCTCCATACTTAAGGCTCGGATGTCAATATTTCCTTGTTCAAAAACCCTTGCAAAGCCTTTAAGACATTTTTGTAACGCAAGGTTTTCCATTAAGGATGTAACGATTCGAGTCGGTTGAAAATCGATTATTATTATATGTGACGATTCAAGTTGGTTGAGATGTTAAATGAATCGCGGTATTGTGAACCGTATTGCACCGTGAGGTCAGTGAATTGTTACATCCCTTGTTACATTGTTTTACTCTGTACCAGCCAGGTATAAATGGGCCTTTAAAACACATGTCCTTTTTGTCAAAAAACACATGTATTCTTCCCTGATCTTAAATAGAAAATGTCTATAGACTGTTATTTTCTGCTGTCTAAATTCTACCAACAAGGGGTTTACAAAGATATAAACAGATGGTTCAATATATTGGTAATAAATACATAACAAATACCACTCTGGAAATACCTGTCAGTTAATTTCTACTATTTTCACTTTCATTAACACTCTGGAATTGGTGATTTTATCATAACTTTAGCAGCAGCAGCAGCATATGTGACACACAGAACAACAAACATTAACCATCACAGGAGATTTCCATTCAACATTATAAAAGTCCTAACCACATAACAAAAGTGTGACTGTTATTCTATAGAGAAAACAAATGACTTATTAATGAGTTTGTATAGGTCATACACTACCTCATACTGTATCACAAGCACAGTTCCTGATAAATGAGAAAAGGAAGCAGAAGGTTTACAATACAAAAAAATACGGAACTAATGATTATTTGAGATGGTTTTGTGTTTTTTAATAATTTAATTTTAGTAAGCGTGAGCAGCAGCAGCGTATATTACAGTAGATTCACGCAGAAACCATCGCGCAGTGTGAATGCGCTCGAAGCACAAGAGCAAACATATGTTTGCGATGCAGTTTGCCTATGTTTGTTGGCATTACAAATTTGTTAAACACCGAATCGTTAAACTATTCTGGTAAGAACAGAACGTGCTAACGTAGTTGGCTAATAATGATGCTTTTGGGAAACACACACCTTAAGATGGCGACGAAAAATACGCCCATTGTAAAACAAACCCTAACCGTCAAGCACATAAAAGTATTCCATAGGACTGATGCACTATAAACATGTCTTATGAGTCCTATCTCTGTAAGACACCAGTAAATCAACAAATTAACAACAAAGTTCATACCTGTAACGTTGTGCAACATCCAAATGTAACTTCTAATAAAAGATCTTCACAAAACAACGTCCATTGTGTATGTTAGTCCGAAGTGTAAACATGTAAAGACTGATGGACTCTCATAAGTAAATTACGGTTTCATCGGACGCACGCGCCTGGCCCGCAGTGAACTTCCGGTGTGTGTGTGCGTGCGTGCATGCGTGCGTGTGTGTGTGTTTGTCGGTCTTGGTAGTGGCTAATAAAACAATTTGTTGAATGGGTCGTGTAACTTTGTCGCATTTACAGAGCTCGGTTTCTCATTCAAAATATTGGAGAGACGTTTATCCGTAGCGGTTCTTCTCGGTTTCTTTTGCTCGTTATCAGAAATAATCTACAGGTAGGCTACACTATTGTTTGCGTATGTGTACCGGAAATTAATTGCAGTTGTCCAGAAATGCGCACATGCGCAGTAGCGTTTGTTTATGTTCAGATTAACCCAGCTATACATTTATATTTATTTTATATATTATATTTATATTATATTTTAAACATTTTCAACAACAATTTTTAGCTTTTTTTAATCGTAGTAGCTACATCTGAAATGTAAATAGAAATGCTTTTATTTCTATTAGCTCTTAATGCAAACAAAATGGCATTAATTTAAGACTGTTTCAAGATTGCATAATCCAAGAAGATGTGTCATTTATTCTGTTACATCATACAGTACACTTGTTTCCAGCCACTGAAAAAAGTGCCTCCTTCAAAAAACTCATTCTTATATTTGGATTCTCAAGCACTAAATCTTTTATTCATGTTCTGAATGAGCTGTTTAAAGTGGAATGAATATTTCTGCCTTGTTTGTTAAGAACCTGGTGGGAAATAAGGTTTTGTTTCATTATAAATGTTCTCCTTTTGTTTCTATAACCCTTCAAATGGAGCACCACTAAAGGACAAATAGATGTTTCTGCATAAAAACATAGAAAAGATAAATGGTGAGAACGTGGTTTAATTGTCATTGCTGACACCCATGTGCTTATAAATTTGCTTTAGTAACAAATCAGAATACATGTAGGCACATTATGTTACATTATAGGAAAACTAGAGAAAAAATATCAATAGAGGAATATATCAAGCACCTCTGGTACTGTATTGGTTTACGTTTACTCCAAAGCCCATAATTTACTGTAGTTGGGCTCTATCTAGTGGTTGACAATGGGATTACTACAATATTTTATGCTAATTCTACATACAACTGAAAGATTATGACTGATAGATTTACGAGATTACAGCCTGCACAGTGAGTAAAAATGGAAAAAATAACAGAGCTGGATAGATGACAATTTAAGACAGAAAATAAAGGACACAACAGTGATCTTTATTAACCTAGCTCTGATTTTGAACAAGTCTACTTGTTTTCAATCCCATGGATCCTGACATCACCATCAAACTGCATGTACTTGTACTTCGTAGCGCCTGGACGGTTAGGGAAGTGAATCTCAGAGCCATCTGAAAGGGTCACATGGAATTCTTCATTGGTGAACGTGATTTTGATCTAAAAGAAGGAACAGAGAGTGGTGAGCATGAACAAAGCTTAAAAATAATTCTATTTAAATATTACTTGTGTAGAATCAAATGTTACTGCAATGCTTATTTGAAATGTTTCTTTTTTTACTTCTAAATATAGATTAGTCAAGAAAATTCAATTTGCCTGGAACTGTTCATTCAGATTAAAGGGAAAGGAACCCGATCTGTGCTCCTCACACCAGTTGCCACCCTGGTATGAATTGCACACTATGGTGTGGTGGTCACCATGGGCGTCAAAACGAGGGTTAAAGTGTAGAGCGATTTCCTCAGGACTGTGACCAATGTTAATGAGAAAACTGCAAAAAACAAACAAGATTTCCATTAGTTCTTTAAATGTTACTCCTTTGGCTTATTGAAAGCAAAAGGAAGCAAATACTCATCTTACTTTGTAGATTCAGCAGTGGGGACTCCTGTAACAGTAAGAGTCTGTCCCACTTTAAAGGACAGGTTCTGCACGGACACACCCTGTTAAAGATATAGGAACATGTGAATCCACTTAAATTGAAATTTTACGTCCGGGCAGAGTGCCTGCATGAAGACCTGAGAGAGAAGGCTGTAATAATGTAGCTGTAATGATGGAGGGAACAAAACAGGTCTGACATCGCAGTCAAATTTTCCTAAGTGCTTGAAAGGGAAAACCCTGCAAAGGCCAAAGGCAGAGAGCCAAACCTGAACTTTCGAAAAGCTGCAGATGTGGCAAGATTCCCTTAATGGAAAATCTCAGCAAGATGATGTGCTACGAAATAGACTGTTTCTCAAACTGCTTTCCAGCATCTGAAGAGATTTGATATGTTGAGAAGTCGGGTCGGCAGCTGCGACATAAACTAGATTATCCAAGCCATATGACTCATAGCTGACCAAGGAAAGCAGATTTTTTTAGCTTTTTTAATGATGCCGGAGGTGACAGGCTACAGTTGGTGAGAAGGTGGAATGAAAGGGTAGTCAAACAAGAGAGAAAGAGAATCAAAAAGATAAACAGGAGGAGAGAACGTAAGACACTTTTGCACCCAGATGTGTAACAGAGGCGAATTCTTTCCACATGAGTCGCTCTAACTGAGAATAACTGTAAAGTTGTGCTCTTAGATAGAATGTGTTGCAGAAATATCCTCTCTGAACTATGTCACATGCCTCGCTCTCTATTTCTATATTACTTTCTTTGTTTAGACTGCAGAAGGCAGCTGACAATAACTGAATAAATCACGTTGCCGTTTCTGTGCTTAAAAGGAAAGTGTGTCAAAGGTATCCATTAACAAGTGACATTTTCTATGCCCCTGGGTACTGTACGGGTTCAGATCATTGCGCTGAACTGCTTTGTATTCTGGTAATCTGTAAAATAGCAAATGGTTAAACATTCAAGTAATATGAATTTGTCTAAAATGAGCTTTTCTGTGAAAAATTCAAAACAGAGGGTTGTTACAGTAGCCTATTGTGAAATAGATTATGATTCACTTTCCTGTGATGTGATCATGACTGCATTGTCTCATGATAAGGCTCACATAAAGAAGAAAAAGATTATGCCTCACCATTTCAAAATACAAAGACGTTTAATTTAGGTGTAAAAAAAATCATCTTTAAAATGGCTCTTACTCAGACTAAACTGAATTATTGGGAAATAAGCATTCATTACTTTTTTCCAACCCACACCTCACTTCCAATATTGATTATATGAACAACTACGTTTCTTATTTTATAAGCACAACAATGCAGTAACTCGGGGGACACACCCATGAATTCATGCACTCGGGTTTGCTATAATAAATATCAATGGACTAAACAGGCAACATAGGCTACATCAAGCGACACATAAATGATACATTCAACTGTATTCATAACCTGAAACTGCTAAATAACAATGTATTACAAATAGCCTACTCACGCTCATTGTAACGTCACTCCGTTGATTCCAACTACGAAGAAAGCGTCCAGAGAAAAGTTCTGTTCTGTGGAGCTGTTCTTATGTCCACTGTGAGGCTGGATCATTAGATAACTGATATTTCCCCCATCCAATCGGATTTGTTTGCGTATCTCTACTTTGACCAATTGCAATGGAGGTATGTGGAGTTCAGAAATCTATTTCTAGGATCATACCCCAGTAATATGCTATAAATACTAGTAACAACTTATTTACAGATGCGACTATAATCATAACGAACATTGTTGAGAGCAGCAAATAAGGTAAAATAAGTGTTTAGTTACAAAAATGAAGAAAAACAGGTAGCCTATAGGCTAATACATTGATTGAATACATTGTGAAATAGAAACTGGTCTGTGCTGATATGACGAATGGTACTAAAAGAAGACACATTCGACTGGAATAAGGGCCAAAACACACTACATATAGACTGGGACTACACTTGCTTTCTTTTTTCTTATCTGTTCATGATTGTATTTGTAATAGACACCATTACAATTCATTTCGCTTTTTAGACAATATAAAGGAAAAGAAAACGTAATACAGTAGTAATGATCAGTTGATATAGGTGATGTATTTCTGGTCAGGGTGCTACAATACTCGGTATTTCTAAGATTGGTGACATAGGCGTGGCACCGCCAATTACGCAGCATTGCGAAACTGACGGGCATTTTACCATGACAGTGAAGTTTGTTTATTGAGCTGCTGATTGTTGTCCGAAGTTTTAAATCTCTCTTATCCTTTTTTTTACTGACAGACTAATTTTTCATTGTGTTCCATTATCAGCTTAGGACGCACAAATGCAGTAAGCAGTAATACACAACCTACCGCCGGGTGGCGCTAAAACGAAAGGCGTGTGGACTGACACGCGAAGAAATTCGCGGCGAATTCGCACATGCGTTTTACGCGTATAACAATATCAATAAGCTGAAGTGAATTATGAACAGTACACGTCATGTTACAGTTACAGAACGACAAAACATTAGCGACAACACTGCAAAAGAGGTCACACACATGTTTCAAGTGAACTTCTTCGCCATGTGTCTTTTAAATACTTTTCCATGGGATGTAAGTAACGTAACGTTACCTGACTCCAGTACATGAACAACAAAGAAATGAAGTTTCAGGTGAGTATTTGTATTGTAAATAACGCGATGTGCTTTATAGTTATTAGAGAGAGTACTTAAAGGCTCAAAGACTTCGGACATCATCGTGGAGATTCTTGAGAAGGTAAGTTAAATAGCCATGGAAGTATCGTTAAATGAATGAATGAATAGTTTTAGTACTCGTTATTTCATTTGTTTATTTTGCAGACATGTTTAAATCCAATTTGTCGCGAGAATCCTCCCCCTGTGACATACAGGAGACGCTTCTTAACAGAATTGATCAAAAGGGTGGCTCTGTTTTTTCATTTGCAAAAATATTTTAGTCTTTTGGTATGTGCGTGTTATATTTTGCACGTAGATGTTAAGACACAACTCGTTTTCATAATCATTACATTTTATAGCATGAGATGTTGGAAGCAGAGCCTCTGGATGTTCTGTACGAAGCGCTGGGAGAGGTCATGTGCGCACAGGAGAGGGACACGTGCTACAAAACCTACCTATTGGTAAGTAAATAAATAACATTAGCATTGCGACTAAACATGACATTGATATCTTAAAACAAAGAAATTCCATACTTAAAAATGCTCAATCTTGACAGCCAACAGGAGATGCTGTCAGTCTAGCTGAGAATGTGGCTCTTATCTCTGAGGGCACAACAGGTCTGGTTACCTGGGAAGCTGCCTTATACCTGGCTGAATGGGCTCTGGAGAACAGCCACGTCTTTAATAACAAGTAGGACTTTCTTTTTGCCATTTGGAATCGTTGCCGTTTCAACCTGCAGATTTTATGCAAACTCTCTGTTTTGCATGACATTGTGTTGATCTGATCTGTGCATGGCGTGCAGGACAGTGCTTGAACTGGGCAGTGGGGTCGGATTCACTGGCATTGTGGTGTGTCGATCGTCCAGTCCAACCAAATACATCTTTAGTGACTGTCATCAGACTGTGCTTCAACGGCTGCAGGACAATGTCACTAACTGTCACTGCAACAGCATGCCAGTGTGTGTGGAACAACTGGACTGGCAAAACGTGTCTGATGAGCAGTTGCAAAGAATTCACGCAGACACCATCATTGCTGCAGGTGATGGGATGTATAGTAAATAAATGCACACAATATGGCTTCAAGTGTTTTAATGGTTAAGTTTGGGATCGTCTCTATTCAAGTGTAGGCTGAATAGGTTGCCTCAATAGGCTATATTGGTTTCACAAACTGTGTGTGTGTTTTATCAGATGTGGTGTATGATCCTGATATTATTAGCTGTTTGGTAAAACTGCTGGCGAGGCTTATCAACTGGAAAGTTCAAGAAAGTCATCCTGATGTTTACATTGCATCCACTGTACGCAATCCTCGAACATATGACTGCTTTAAGACAGAATTAGGTAGGCTTCAAATCAGTATTCTATACTTTATCAATACTAATGTTCTTAATGTCTTTGTAACACATTTGTTCTTTTTATTTACAGAAAAGGCTGGACTAAAACATTACATCATTAAAGATGTCGTCACTCAAGTATTCCCATACAACCGAGTCTCCACTATAGAAATGATCAAAATACATGCATGACAAAACCTTTCATATCTTTTTGTATTAAAGTATTTATTTACATATTTACAAGGACAGTGTTTATTGTCATGTTCAAGTCTTTTCCAATGGCATTGCTGAAATGCTGATTGTCCCACTATGAGGACAGCTTGGAATTGTTTACCCTGTGCAAATACCTGACAGTAACTTTCCATTAAAAGAGAGTCAATTCTGCATAAAATCAGTCACAATGCTCTTTAATAAGAGGAAGGACGTTACGGTCCCAGTTCTCATCCCAGCGCTGCTGCCCGCTTTCCCTTAGATTCTTTCTGAAGAGGAAAAGTTTACCCTGTTCACCGGGGAAGTTGAAAAACAGAAGCTACAAAGAGACAGCATAACAGAATTAGATATGCAGAAAGATCACATTTATTATAAAAGGCATCTTATAAAAAGTCAAAGATGTCACCTTTAGCTTTTCAGACAGCTCACTTGAGTCTTTGAAAATAAGTCCATTTTCTTCGTGTTTCACTAGCTCATGCAAACTACAAAGAATAGATCACCAGTTGCTGCATCTGTTCACTAAATGAGACAATGCACGCATAGAAGCGCCAATCTTATCACCTTACCACTGAAAATGTATGGCACAGACAGGCAAACAACATCCAAACATATCAACCACTTTCATTGGAAGGTCCAAACCGCTGGAGGATTTGTGCAAGCAGACCCCAAGATCAGCCGAGCCTGACACCAAAAAACAGCATGCTCAGATAAATGTGTTTAGGCCCGTACACCCAGCAAAATGAAAATCTGGTCCGAAAAATATCTTGTTCGTTTGGTTCTCACCGAGTAAAACAGGATAGTCCTCTGCTTCCAGCCATGGAGTGCAAATCTTTACATGTTTAAATACTTTGGAGTCAATAAGCTTCTTGTAATACTCCTTCTGAGGACCTTTACCTGTATTGACACATCAAAGTGTTTAAAATACACTAAATGTAGCTTTGATGCACTGTTTATTTTTTACATGTGTCAGGCGGTAGCATGTACCTGTAATCACACAGACCAATGATGGAAGTTTGTCCCCGGTCTCAACAAACTTTTCATAGTCTATTGGAGAAAGAAGAAAAAAAATCAAATGTTTGAGATTTATTTATATCAAGTCTAATAAGTTATGAAACAGAAACGATTATTGTGTACAGAGAGGAGATCAAATATAACCTTCAAGTGCTTGTAAAAGAATTGAGAAATCTTCATCCTCTGTTGAAAGAACATAATGAAGAATTATGATGTTCTAATTAAAAAATACAAGGACAGTTTTCTACAGCTTAGTTTGGAACCTGTACAATACTGACCAGTCCAGCTGGTGCTGCTGATAAGTAAAGCAGGACGGCCGGCAGAGGGCGTCACAGCTCCTGTTTGAGTATTACGCTCTGTGAACGCTGTTATTTCCATGTGCTCCTTAGTGACCTCAGAGCTGCCAAATCACACTGTCATGTTATAATCTCATCAAAATATATGTGTAATAATTATGCAATGACAAAGACCTTTTTCATGCCTGTAAATGAAGCAAATAAATGGACTCACCTTGGCCTAAATGGTGAATAAACACTCGCCAATCTGACAAACAGCTCATGTTGGAGTTTCCTAGGTGTTTCTCTAAATATTGAGGGTGGCTTATCATATAACGTGGTTGCCCTGCAATCGAAAGAAACAATTAACCGACTTAAAATATTGACCGAGTTGAAATATTATTTGGTTCCAAAAAATGCTTATTAAGAACATACTGGATGTTCCAGTTCTTCTGAAGATCTTCCTTCATTGCATTAGTAACACATAGGTTGTGATCCGAGAAACAACCAAAAAGCTTTTCATACCTACCAATAACAAAGTAATAAAATGATGGTTCCAAAACACCACCACATATCACATATTACAAGCACACCTTTTATTTACATAGTTTAAAAACTTTACTTACCATTTTGCAACCTTGACAACTGGATGATTCCCTCCATGAGTGAGGGCCATTATGGTGTATCCATAGTTGTGCCAGTCTATGATAAACTGGTTTCCCTTTAAACGACTCGCCAGCCATGTCACTGCTATAGCTGGCAGTCCGGGGGGGTTCTACAGGATGCAAAAAAATAAGAATCTATATCAATTATATAAATAAAATAATTATAATATATAGAAATGACTAAACATCAAGCGTGACCTGCATAAGAATATAGCCTTGGTCCTCAATCTTCATCAACACATAAAATATCTGAATAGACTGCAGTATCACCTTGAAGACATATCTGAAGATTTTAGGTCCAACTGAAACGCAACAGGCAGATCACATTGTTTAAAAAAGAGTTATTGTGTTGTGCATATCTTTTCACAAACTTTATGCGACTTTCAACTTTGTATTACTGTACCTCTAAACCCCTTTAGTTCTGAAATGGCGAGTATGTCTATTCTCTCATCCTCAAGAATGTCTTGGTGAGGTTTAGTACCTGTGTGGACACAACACCAGCATTAGAGATGCTAACACAAACAGTCACCTGTATGCTGAATGCATCCACAGAACTACAGTGTACTGCATAGTCCAGAAGTCTGTGGTTACAGTTTCATGTATTGTTTATGATATGGGGGACTGCAAAATAAAGGAAATTTGAATATGACAAATTGAACATGTAATGACGCAGTTAGACTCAATGACTGCAATGATATAAACATACCAGAAAAGCCAATAAGGGTGACATTGTATCCGTGTCGGCTGAGAGAGAGCGCATGATACTGCATGCGAGGACTGCGCCCTATATCTCCCAGCACCAACACGCAAACGTTCAAATGCGCAAGTTCATCTCGTCCCTTTAATCCACTGGCTAGTATAAAAATAAGCACCACTACAGCGACTGGGAGAAGAGCCCACGATATGCTCAACCCCGATAAAAGTCCCAAAAGAACCAACGAAACAGTTACTACGGCCACTGCCGCATTGGCATCCGCCATTGTGTTTTCCTGCTTATGACGTAAACAAATGTAGGGCAAGAAATTTAAAGAGACATGCACCCTTTCTGACGACACGATGAATAAATACAACATATATAAGTATAATTACATTATTCAACTTAATACATTGAATGGTTGCACTTTATTTTACAGTACGTGCACTTTCAGTGTACTTATAGTTTACAAAATACTTGTAGCTATTAATAGGGGTTAGTGTAAGGTTTAGTGGTAGGTTTTAATGCCTAGTAATTACACAGTTACACAGTAAGTAAATGGTATGGACATGTAAAATAAAGTGCTACCCATTTAATCAACTATTACAACTATTAATCAACTTTTACAAATGTACATGATAAATTTGTTGAATAACATATGAAAAGAAAACCTGCAAATGATGAGAAACAGGCCCATCAATCGTATTCAAACGTGATACCCCAGGGATAAAGAGCCTCTCAGCGGACCTGAGCCACGTGATGGCTTTGCTATGTCAACATTCCCCTTGGAAAATAAGGGGAAAGGCTACTGGAGACGCAACGATTGCCTATTTACGATTCCTCCCGTATTTTTCAAGCTTTAAAAATGTTGTATCCATTCTTTCTTCTTCTTCTTCTCACGTCCACAGTTGATCTATCAAGGCAAGATGTGATCGATAATATCCTTATGAGTTTATCAAAGGGAATTACATACTTTGAGAAACAAGGAAAAAATATCAACCTGGACGGTGTTGTCGGATACATAATACTTCAAGGTAATTACCATTACAAGGTTTACATTTGATGTTTACAATTTGTGTTCATATTTTTTTCACATTTTAGAATAACAATAAACTCATCAAAATTATGAAATAAAGGAAACTATGGGAATTATGTTGTAGGCCTAATTAATAAAAAGAAATTAAAGCATGTTAGGCTATATTTTGGTCTTCAGTGTAGTCACCTTTAGACTATAGAATTTGCAGAAATGTTAAATAATATTAAAGGAGTTTTTATCTATTCTGTGCTCTTATTGGCTGTTCTTACATTTACATTAACATTTATTCATTTGGCAGTTCTTTCTAAATTATTCAGTCAAAGTTTATTAAATAAAGTGTTAGTTTTGTCATGAAAAAACATGTAGGCTTTGTTTGGAAAATTATATTTTTGTGTAGCCTACTCAAGTGTCCCAAAACTTTTGACCGCTAGTGTACAATCTTGTTTGTTTGATGTAACGTTGGTTATGTTTGTATACTTTTGCAAAACGGTGCGCTTTTTCTCTCCTGTAACTTCTCTAAAGATACCTACTTTTTTACGTGATTATGGATGGATTGTAAAATCAACTTAATAATATGCGTAAGTAAACGGTTTATCAATGGTTGTCTGTTGACTTTATCCAGCGCAGCTGCGGGAGGCGACGCGCACTTGGCCGCATTCAGATTTCCTGAGTCTCTCTCAGCGCTCAGCTGCAGTTTCTATGGTGAAGACACTGAACAAAAGCCTTTCTGCTGCAGTCAGCGCTCTCCAGGACACAGATCCGAAATACTTTAAAGGTAACAGTCGACAGGAAAGAAAATCCGCGCTAAAATCTCTAAATTATGACTGCTGTTTCTCTCATAGAGTTTGAGCCTATCTTGGACAGCTCCTTTTGGTCCTTGCCTGCAGAATGGACTCCAACAGACCCCTCGTTGGCTTACACTTCTGTCAGGTCTATGGAGTGCTATGATGAGCACCTGAGTGACAAGTGCATGACCCTCCTGCTAGGAACATGGTACGAAGATATAATAAGAAAATGAATAACTCAAGTCAATACTGCAACTATTTGTGTTGTTTTATCTTCAGGAAGGACAATGGAACGCCATGTATCGTGACGAAGTCCTGTCGAGATATAATGACGCAATTTGGTTGTCCACACTATTCGCTTTCCCACCAGCTTCTCTACTTCATGATAGGAACAATGGTAAAGAATCATTATTCCCCATACTGTAGCACTAGCTAAAGAATAATAAGACATTAAATGCACAATTTGTTGAAACTGTCTATACAAATGTGAGATTTATGTGAAATGTCTGTCTTGAGCTTGACACTTGTGTCCTCTCAGAACGGGTGCTCGAGAATGCTGAAGGGAGACATGAGATTGTCTCGCGTCAACATAACCGTGAAACATTACAAGAGAATCTTCTGCTCCAACATGATAAAAAGCAACCAGGACAGTTTCAAGAATGGTCTTACTGGCCAAATGCAAGACATCTTTTTAGAAAACAGTCAGTATGCTGGAGGTGTATGTGACAATTGAAGATTTGTTTATGGGTTTAAAATGACATAGTGTGTTTTTATTGTTACAGTTCTTTTATGTGGTTTGGTGGGATTCTCAGATTTCTATAAACTGGAATGGTTACAGTCTATTCTTACATGGCAAGACCAAGAAGTGGGTTGTTTTGGCAAAGAAGGTGAGTTAAATGTATAGCCCTTTACACAGAGAAAAAGGTCAAAGAGAAAGATATTAAACCGAACAATAGAGATGACTGGTTTGTAAATTTGTATATTTTTCCCCAGATGACATCTCCCAAATATTTGAAGAATTTTTGGATGCACCTCACAAACGGGTGAAAAGAAGAGACAAAACACTGAACGGTGCTTGTTAGCTCTGAAAAAGTGAAAAATAAATTAATTGCATACTTCTACTAGTCTGTCTAAAATGAACTTCTCTTTTCATAGATGGCTGCTCAAGTCACATGACAGGAGTCGCAGTCAGTGCATTAGGAGGTTTTCTCAACTATTACCTATCAGAGCAGGACATAACCAAGAGACCCTTAATCTAAATGCCATTCCTAATGGGATATTATGTCTCACTACCTGCTTTCCCACTTCACCAGGAGCTTTAGAATTCACTCTCTATTCACTGTGAATGTGCACTCATACTGTGTAGCTGAAAATCCATGCCGGACTTAAAAAGCATTGGAGATGATGAAGAGATTTACAAATGAAAGCAGAAACGTCAAATTGCTGTAGAATACCACTGAAAACAGTCGAGTGAAATAAAGAAAACCTATTCTGTTGTGTAACACACCTGTTTAATTCTTACATCCAAACTGTACAATTTTAATGCTTTTGATACATTAAGATAAATACAGGCATGTTTCATTTACTGCAAACACAGCTTAGTATGAATGATCAAAATGCCCTTCTTCAGTGAATATTTCTCAGTTGTAACTAAACTTCCATGTTTGGAAAGTAGGAACCCCTGGTGGTTTATTATTACATAAACATGCTTAAAAATGCATGTTTGACCACAGTCCAAAAACAGCGTTTATCTTTAAAAAGCTGCTTAAAAAGTACAGATCATTTTACTGTACATCAAACAACCATTAAATTATTTTGGCTTGAGTTGTAGTAATAAATTGCCAGTGCTAAAGCTGTGGCTGTGCCGATATAAGACCAATATTTTGTTCTAACAGATACATTTGACAAACATATCCACCAGGATCACTCATTCCACCCTGTGACTTCATAGAAGAGAGCTTTGATCAGGCGTGATTCATACGTGACAGTGTTCTTGCCGATGTGCATGCGATCTTCCTCCAGAGGCTGCTCAATGATGGCAAGCACATCCTTCCCGTACACTTGAGGAAAGGGGAAAAATAGTAATTAGTCCCATGGAGAATCTCCAGGTTTATTTAATTAGCATCTTGGCTTTCAAAAACAGCATTTCATCCCCATCTGAATGAAACAACTGTTTCTGTTGCTTGGCATATTCTAGAAGCATCAAAATCTGCTTTTAATGAAACAGAATACAGCACCTGTTGTGGATAGCACTTACATTCACAGTGCTCCAGAAACTGAATGCACTCCTGCACCACTGAATCCCTCAACATGATCATGTGTTTGGCCATGTTTTCCAGCAAGGAGAGAAAACATCTCTTAGCGTAGAACCAAGTGTCTGTTCCGAGCTGAAAACGTAATGAAACGTAATGTCACTGTCATGCCAAGCACTGTAAATATCACACAAGATCAAAGTTTTGTTTAGAAGACATGATTGTGCTTGTAAATAATGACCATGTTATAATACAAATCTTTAGTTCTGAAGCATCTAAAAGGGTTAAAGAGGACCAAAGCCAGAGATGGGCTGAAAAAGGAAGGGCAACAGCAAACAACTTATGCACATTGTCAGTAAGAATCCCGAGGTCTTTACGTGACCCTGTTTTTACAGCTGGTTACAACGAAGACAACAGATATTTTTGGACTGACTAAAATAATCTGGTGTTGACCAAGATAAATACTATGATATATGAACAGAAAGTTTATGAAATCTTGATTACCTTCTTGTTGTATGGCTCTAAGCTCTTTATGACACGTGAAATGCCGAAGTCATAGTTTCCTTTAGCACAATATAAAGTCCTGTAAAAATATATAGCTCATAGTCATGTACAGTAACAAAGATGTCAGTGAAATAAAAAGATACAGAATATTATTTCAGTTTTTTCCTTTGGCAGTATGATAAAACTCTTTGTGTTCACTTGGTAACTTTGTGTTCGAACAACCAAAAATGTCCATACATACAGTTCACTTTTTATTTTTGTGGATTTTTCGTGTGGGGACAAATGTACACATTTCACAGTGTAATGTTGTGCATACCCTATCACAAGGTTAACAATACACAGATGAAATATTTTTTTGTCTGGGTCATCATAAGAGATCTGCTCCTCTTCTTTTTCGATCTTCCTCATCAGTTCTTCTGCCTTTACACGCACACAAACAGATAGAGAATAACAATTAATAGAAAGAAACGCTATTCCATTGCAAGTGATTTATAGATATTAGTTAATAATGAAATCATATATTACATTATTATATTTGATATTACATTTATATTCAAATAAAATATTAATACTTCATTTAAAACAAAAAGTTGTACCTCTTCATTTTGACTGGTCATGATGTATGACACGCACAGGTTTGCCAGAACAATTGCACTGACATTAAGGATCTGCATGACAAAATGTGACAGTTCATTCTGTGCAAAAATGTTATACAAATAGGAATACAACACAAAATGAAACACCATGCAGAAAACCCCATGCACACACGCAGCAAGACTCGGAGGGTCAGAGGTCATTTTACCGAGGGCTTTGTTTTGCAGGGACATTCCTGAATGTTACACTGTTCCAGCTAGCAAGCAGGAGAGCAAAGAACATTTTTCATTTTAAATGTATTTGTGATAGATAGAATTTTCAGAAAATTCTTTAACTGTGAGAGTTTCCCCACCGCTGTCAAAAGAACACCAAAAAGTAAATACAATACAAAAATAAAATACATGTACAAAAAATGTTTCCAGAGATTCCTGGAAGTGAGATGATCAGCTTTTAAAATCTGTTCATTGCAATTTGTTAGGGCCCTAAAATGCTTCACAAAAACACAATCTACACACACAATACAAGCTTTTAGATCCCTGTACCTTAATTCTATTGTGTTATTTTACATTTATAAACATTATCAAACATCTTAAAATGACTGCTAACCTTCAGATGATTAAATGAAGACTAGCGTTTCACTAAACCTAAATTTTTGTTTTTCTATAGTAATGTGGCAAGGAGAACACTGTTCTTTATACTTTATTTTAACTTTTCTTATTTCCCTATAAACATTTATTTAAAGTAAAAACGACCAAAGAAATTGTTATACTTACATTTTCATAATGCTTTTTAACAATGGGCTCATAAAACCCAATGGCTTCTTTATATTTGTTATCTTGCATGAAGAGCACATGAGCAACGTTGAGTTTCCAAGTGTCGTGCTCATTGCAGAACTCCAGAGATTTGTGGAAGATCTTCTCCACCATGCTGTAGTTCTCACGGTTCCAGTAGATTTTGGCCTGAGCCATTAAGACAGGAATGTATCTTTATAAGAGTTCAAGAAAACACAAAGCTGTTCAAATGTTTCGATTGTCTACTTATACGTGCATGTATGTTCCACATAAGAACTTGAATCGCAAACAAAACCCTTAAGGTTACCTCTCAAGAACCTCATCATAGTCTTGAACATATTTTTTTAAGGAGTCATCATCTCGGTTGTGTCTTGCTTCCTGCACCTTAGAAGAAACATGGGGGTTTAATGTAATTCTAGCTTGTAAATTAAAATAATAATGTACAATCAGATATATATATATTTGACGCATGCATGCTGTACAGTTTTTGAAAGTAAAATGCAGAGACGCAACCTGCTTTGTAACCTTGCGTAGTTGCTCAGTCAGTTTCCCAGCGATTTCGTCAAATTTTCGAAAAGCCTACGACAAAAAAGAAATGTCATTATTCGAAAACAAATGCTCTATACATCACTAGATATTTGCCAACACAGCAAACTCTACAAAAGATTGCTTGCCTCCTCAGGTGCTGTCTGGCATGTGATCATGGCATCCAGGAACTCATACAGGTACTAGAAACATGAGAACAAAACATGAGTCCTGGTGTGTTTCTACTTGAAATGCCTCACAGCAATTAGTATTTTAACACTATTTTGCTGATGAGGGAAACAAGCTAAAAACACAAATCATTTTTCTTACCGGTGTGAGAAATTTGTAAGTGAGGTGAGCATTTTCAGCCAGAACATCAGCTGCGAGGTCAAAGTACTGTTAATAAAGCAAAAATAACAATTTATATAATAACTACAGCAAGAAACTGGCATTGTGCTTTCAGACATGCTTCTATTCAGTAATAACTTTTCTTCGGTCTTGGGACTTATAACAAGTTTGCACTAAAGTACACTTACCTCATATTTGCAGTAGAGCAACAGTAAATTGCCAAATGTGACTGAAGGGAAAGGATTCTGCTGAAGTAGGAAAGCGAGTTTCTCAAAACCCTCTGTGGGCTTGGTGTCCATGTTCATTAGAGCCTGGTTGTGAAGAGTGACTGGATCCAGTTCCTGAAAAGAATTTTTAAAAACTTTGTCATACGAAAACCACACTTACGATTCGATTACAGTGGGGATCAGAGATTTTACCTGTCCATGGCTTGATATAAATGCGATTTACATGAATGAAGTATAAATTATGAAGTAAAATTTCTGGGTTAAATCACCACTATTTGATTTCACTAGAGGGCAGCAGATGGCTACATTCATGTGTGTATTCCTCAAAATCACATGTTTTCGATGAATTTCTTCTTTGGATAAACTAAAGATTTTAGTGTTAAGGATTATCTATCTGCATACTACTAGTAAATAGCTTTGTATACTGTTACTGTTAGTTCAATTGTTGGTTTTAAAAGAAAGAAAGAAATGCCCCAGTAAACATGACTTTGTATCACCCTGAATTCTTAGAATCTGGTACATTCCTTATCCTGGTCCAAACTACAGATGCAGTGTGTAAAAATACCTTTCCTACAGGGAGAAACTGTGTATTTAATGAGTGCTTATGTAAGATGGATCACTGTTTGGACTCATTAACGTCTTCTAGATGCCAGCACAAACTAGCACTGAAACATGTCCCTGCAGTCCATCATCATTCCAGCCAGCAGGTACGGGCTTACCAACTTGCACAACACAATCCCCAGCGGAGAGAGAGTAAACCTCCACCAAAATCACTAAAACAGCAAATTCCAACTTCAAAATTTGAGTGAGCAAACTTTATAAGAATCCAAAAAATGATACCTAGTGATAGATCTATATAAACAAAACTTCTTCCTCATTTCCTTTTATGTCTAAGTAACAACACACAGCCTGTCAATGTAAAAGTTACAGTAAGCAAGATAAAAGTTGAGCAAGTGTGTGTGTGTGTGTGTGTGTGTGTGTGTCATCTGGCATGCCTATGACATTGATTCGCAAAAAGCAATCCTGCAAGAGTGAGCACGCTCAGATCACACAGCATAACTAATCACGAAAATATTCTCATGACAGGCATCTCATCCAGCAGCCTTTGTTTTCTACATTGCTCTTCAAAAAACAGAGCTCAGCTGATTTAAGTCACATTAGCAGGAAAGATACTGTTGGAAATGGTATTTGTATGTAATACCATAGAGGTGATTTAAATGGAAGTACCTCTTCTGATCGAGGGGGCATGTCAGTCAGAGCCTCCTGTGCCGCAGCATCTGCGGAAAGATACAGACGTATGAAGCCAAAACTGAATTTTAAAAGTAAGCGCAACACTAAATAGACAGAACGGAGTGGTTTATCACCCCGGGCTGAGTAACACAGAAAGTCAGCCTCTTTCCTAATGCAAATGATATTCTGAGTCCTAAGAGGCCAGAGATTCTTTAGGCAGATTTGCAGTTTATTATATAATACGAATACAATATGTCAAGACAATAAGAAATCCAATGTAAGTCACATTTTTGGTCTGTACTTACAGTTTTTCAGCTGATATTCAATAGCTGCTTTTAGATTAAATGCTTCAATCAAAGCGGTTTCGTGTAGGACAAGAGTGTTGCCAACACTCCTCACATCAATGCCTTCCGTTGTCATGCCGATGCTAAGTTCTGTAGCAATAAGAATTGCATTGCATTGATATTCAACTAACAATAAAATTCTATACAACCACAACAACCCCAAAGACTTTTAGATACACATACCCGGATGCTCTCGAATCCCACGCTCAATAATTTCAGCAATATACTTGAGTGCAGAGGCATACTGCTTTAAACTGTAGTAACAGAGCGCTATATTGTATGCCAAATCTGTGAAAAAAAACCAGACAAATTTAGAACACAAACCACTATGTCAAAAGATCTCCATACCACATCCATTTCCACAAAAATCTAAATGACTACCCTCAGGTAGTGTGGTTGAGTCAAATGTGAAGTTTGTTACTACTGGCGAAATGATTACTAGGGAAACACCAGTGTGTGTGTTTGTCTGTTTTGTTCTGTTCAGCTCCTGCGTGTAAACCACAAACACGCAACCAGTTTTAAATCGCTCACCCGGCTGGTAGCCCAGTACATTCATAGACGACGTAAACTTCTTGCAAGCCTCTTCATGCTCTCCTTCCTTATAAAGCAAACACCCAAGATCCACATCGTAGTCCGGGTCATCCTGTTGCAACTGCTCAACCAATGTCTGGAGAGGCAAACCCAAATGTTTCAATGTAATAAATTTTAAGTCTTGTTACACTCTGTGGTCATATGGTGATTCATTTTCCACACAAGCCACGACTTAAGAGCTCTTACGGGATATTTTATGTATATACAATGGTCCCAAAAAGCATTTAAACCTTTTAGTCGTACTTTCAAATGTACGAATATGATTCTGTAAGAAAACAAAATGTTAAATTAAATGACAATTATAAGGAAGCACATCCACAGTTTTTAAGCATAGCATTTTACAAAAGTTTGTTAGGTTTAAAGGAACAATGTGGAGATTTTAGTAGCATCTAGTGGTGAGGTTGCGAATTGCAACCAAGGGCTCACTTTACCCCTCCCTTTTGAAGCACTACGTCGGCTGACACAGGAAAGATGTTGTCACGTTTTCACTTCTTTGCAGAAGGAGATACACATTTACAAAACGGACTCTGTAGAACAGTTTGTCCGTTTAGGGCTACTGTAGAAACAACATGGTGTGTATGTAGATAGATATAGCTCGTTCTACGGTAATAAAAACATAACGCTTTTTTATGTAAGGTATTTATACACATCTGAAGCAGTGGCGGTCCGTGACTTCTCTTCCGGGGAGGCAAAAATTCAAAATATGTGTTTGGCGCGTCATGTGTGCGGCTTGTCATGTGAACATATGTGTTCGGCACCTCACGTGAACGTATGTGCATCGCGCATCATGTCAAAATACGTGCCTGCTGTAGACGCGTCGAGATGGTTTATGACAAAAGACGCTCGCATTTGCTAGATATTGGCTTAATCTCATGTGTAATTAGGCTTAAATGTTAAGCGAGTGTCTTGCGAATATCTTGTGAACGCGAGCATCTCTTTTATGATAAACCCTCTCAACACGTCTACAGGAGGCACGTATTTTGACATGATGCGCGATGCACATACGTTCACGTGAGGCACCAAACACATATTTTGACATGACAGGCCTCACACATGACGGGCTAAATACCGAACTTCACATTCGTGCCTCCCTGGAAAAAAAGTCACGGACCGCCACTGATCTGAAGCCATAGCTATGTATATTATATTGCATTTCTTCTGTCAGTAGATCCTCTTAAATATTACACACAGCACCTTTAAAATAAAAAAAACGAGACATGTGAAATGTGTCTGGACCATGTTAGTTCTGAAAAAAAAGGTTGTGCATATTTTACAGTGCAGATTTCAGATATGGAGAAATGAAATGTAATGTTACCTTTGCACCTGCAAAGTCTTCCTCTCCATATTTAATAGCAGCTTGAAGTTTGATCATCTATTTAAAAATTGGACAATGCAAATAATTTAATACATAACATTCCTAATCTAAATAACGCTCATACGCTGTGTATGATATTAAATAATAAACAGATTTTATTGCATCTGCACCTTAGTGTGACTATTTGTGCTGTCCAATAGGAATGTGGCCTTCATGGCCTCTGGGAAGGCACATGCTCCATAGAGAGACTGAGCATAGTAAAGCTTATAGTCCTCCACCTCCGGGTGAAGCTGTGCGAGCTGTTCATAGCATTCTGCTGCATTAGTAAAGTCTTGCATGTGATAGTAACAATAGCCGAGGAGTGACAGGGCAGCCCTGGACTAAACATAAAGAACAATATGTATACGATGCATTTAAGCATAGACTCTTCATAGACACTTTTCACAACAACTCCAGACAAGTTCAAAGTTTTATTTGTACTTCTTTTTAGCTAACGTTATTTGTACAGCTAAGTGCTTTTCTTAATAACAAAACACAAGTTTAAACATAACACGTTCATTTGACTTAAAGTGTAACTTACTTTACTGTGTTTCTGATGTTCTTTGCTCAAAATATGAATCGCGTCACCATATCGCCCATCTCTGATCTTAAATCAATGTCATAAACATTAGTCAACAGTCTTAAAACATCTATTTCTATAGTACTGCTGAATGAACTGTTTTGCTCGAAACGCACAGACCGTTGGTAACTTAAATGAACTAGCATGTTAGCTTGTGCAGCAAATAACTCACCATTTTGTACACGGTGGCCGTATACTCGCCATCTTTAATCGCTGTCAGCGGCATGATCGCATCCAAACGACAAATATAATTTTATTCCATGTTACAAATAATCTAAGGTAAAAAGTTAAAGATGCATCCCGCTATGCAGAGACAGGGCGCAAACCTCGGGTCGCTTAGCAACCACCCCAGAAACGGATGTGACGTATCGATGATGCGTCACTGGTTTTTAAAGCGCATGATGAGAGGCATCTATTTATACACAAATGTAAGACAATGACAGTTACCCCACACTTTACCCATTTTCAAGAAGAAATAAAGATATATATCAAATCTTTATTTACCTCTTGTAACAAAAAGGCTACAAAAACTTTAGATATATGCTCACTTTTTGGTGTTTCTCTGTCATTTTTATTTGTATTATTATTAGCCTATTATTAAAATATATTTTTTTAATTTTATTATTTATGTTTTTATGTAATATATGCTATATAAGCTCACTTTTTGGATTCTCTGATATTTTTTTATTTTCTTTTTCTAGCTTTCTTTCTTTTGTAAATTTGTATTTACATTTACATTTGATTGTCTGCATTGTTTGGTCATTCTACAACCCCCTGGCTGTTGTATGATCCTTTTCTTTATACTATGTGCTTTCTAAGCAAATATTCAATAATAAAAAAATCAAAGAGGCATCTATTTTATTAAGACTAGTTAGGCTGCCTCTATCTGTTTTTCTTTTGTTCTTTCCTTTTTATACTTGTGTTGTAAAAGCCACTACGATTGTGTAGCCTATATCTTGACAGAAGAAATAAAATGTGTTTAATGCTTTTTGTTCGTTTTTTAATTAAATGTGTAAAAATACATTTATTTATTTTTTATATTGATTTACAGTGTCCTAAAACAGCTTTCGGTTAAGCATAACTGCAGTACAAAGTGAACACACAAAACCTCCAGAAACCCGTTGGACCTCAAGGAAAATTTTATTTTCATTCAAACCATAGTGGCTTGCTCATACAAGCCAAGTGTTTGAAAATGATGTGTGTTATGATGGAGAGTTTTTGTAAGTGGGTGTGTTTTTCAGTCCTGGGACAGGCACTTTTTGCAGAAGGGTGGTGCAGCTGTGTTTGGTGGAAACCGATTCACAGAACTCCGGAGACACTGTAAAGAACTCACATCTGTCCAAACTCTCTGACCGGTATGTAAGTATGGATACTTAAATACTACATACTTTTGTGTATTCCAGCAAACTAGATTTTCTATTTTTTCATATTTTAATAGATCTTAAATGTATTAACTACATTTATCTTTATTTGTATATACTTTCACTAGTCTAGTGTACACCAAAATATTTCTTGTTTTTTTATTTAAGATTTTGTTTTACATGCAAATGCATGCACAGCTTTTAGGCAAATCAGCACTGATTGCACCCCGAAACTGCAAGGACTGTATTTCTATGCCAATATTATTTTTGGGGATTAGGATTAACAGTGGGTTTAGTATCATAGGAATTCATTTATCTCTTTGTAAACATGCACATCTTCTGCATAGCAGGCTAGGAGGAGAGACTGTTTGGACAGCAACCATTTACATCATTATTATTCATCTAGTGGAGGAAATAGACTATTAAAAATGTGCAAGTTCAATAGTGTAAATAATAATGTAAGTAAAAATGTTTTCTGGCTTGTGTAGGAACCCAAAAGAAGCAGAATGATCAAGGTGAGCCTGTTGTTCCTGACTGTTGCTGTGGTCTTAGTCTGCGGTCAGAGAAGACGCCCTGCAAAAGAAGAGTGGAACTATCGTGATGGCTGTAAGATGATTTATTTTAGTTAAACTAAACACACTGGTTAATGATAACAGTGTGATATCAGATGCTAGTATATTTCGATGTTGATTTGTGATGATGCATGCTTTCACATTTTTTGCATATTAACCTTAACACAGACAATATAATAATAATGCTTGGGTCCTCAGCGGAGAAAGTCAGCATGCGAGGAGTTGCAAACCTCACTCAAGTCCTTGATGATTGGAGGTTTGGCATCATAAACCAAATAAAAGAGCTCCTTCAGAATGACCATCAGTCTTTGCTGCCCGACTACTCCAGGTACAGTTATGTGGGCTTCAGTGTTACATCAGACTTCCAGATTCAAGCATTTTTTTTGGTGTACAGACAGGAATCAACAGGGACATAAAGTTATTTTGGTATCAGCAGCTATGTCAAAATCCCAAGCATGTAGACTGCATTTTTTTCAAAGCATAACATTTCATTACACTGGCAAGCTGGAAAGTTCTCAAAATTTCCATGGTTTGGAATTCAGCCGTGATTGTATTTATAGTTTTATGCCAACAGTAACACCATCACCAGAATGTGCTTCTCATGCTTCTTTCCCTCCTTAAACTTTCTCAGGATCCAACCTCTCTCTGAGGCATTGGATGACCTGTACAAGGAGTTCAATGCCCTGAAAGCTCATCTTGGTGACCTGACTGAGAAGTTTGGACCTCTGGAGACCTTCATTGATGAACTGAAGACAGAGAGGGCCAATGCGAATGCAGCACCTATCAACCCGGTGCGCAGAAGGGTCATTAAAAAGACGACTCCTGTCTCCTAAATGCCCTGAACTTCAGTGGAGCTGGATCTCTCCGAACGGCGAACGACAACGATATAGATTCGTTTAGCAGTTTTTCTTGAGCTTTTCAGTCTTTTGGCATTTTGTTACTGCATGTTGCTGGGAAACAGGTAATAAACAATATGCTAGACATAGTAAATGCCCTCCATCCCAGGCCCCTGTGGTTTGACAATCTAACAGCAGCGATTTTAAATGTGAGGCTCATAACTCCCGAACACAGCTGTAACCACAGGACATTGTTTTTAGCATATCTTGCATAACTACAAAACAAGAGAAATCATAAGTACGCCTTAGTTACTTGACTTAAGAGTTGTTCCATTTACAGACAATATCATTAATCCTGTACTTTAAAATTGGTGTATTCAGTAGTGATATTTTGTATTTGCAGCTCTCACAATGATCAATGACTCATGCAGGTATAAACCGATTATGTACAAGAACATTCAGGAACACAATAAATTGTTTTTATTTTGTGATTTTATGCTTGTAATATGATAGAGCATGGCAAGTAGATGCTTCATTTTGTCTCGACTCATATTTGGAGTCTCATGTAAGCTATAATAAATTCCGTCTGTTGCATTCACTCCTAAGTTTCGGTAGCTAACTTTTGACATAATTAGCTTTGTGCATAACAACATGATGTTTGTTTCATATAATAATCAACAAGCTTTCATTACCGTATATCTGGGGCTTTGTGTTATCTTTTCTATTAATATTTTATACACTTTTCTAAGAAGCGCTTGTTTTCAATTAGGTTAGGATTCAGAAACTTTATTACAAATGTGTTATTGGTCACCAAAAGCACACATTTTCAATTGTTTTACCTTTCTGTAATTATATACAGTAAATGTTCAGAAGACGATTATCAAGAGGACCAAACTACTAAACTTCGAAAAGTTTACTCACCCTTGTGTTGTTCCAAACCAGTAAGAGTTTCTTGTAACCACAGCAGAATTTGCAGATTATCTAGGACACAAAGTTTTACAAACACTTCTCTTACTTTAAACAATATAGCTATAGGTTTATATTGGAAAGGTCTTAAAAAGAGTTTAAATGAATTCTTTATGTTGTACAAAATGCAATTATATGTAAATATTTTTAGGGCTGGCCAAAGTTACATTTTGGAGCCACTATACACAAACAGGACCTCATTCATGAAACATAGCAGAAGGAATTTCAGTTTAAATTCTTCACAAACCCATCCTTACATAAAGTGTCACATTCAATTCAATGGAACGATTTTATAAACAACACATTTCATGAATGGGGCCCACAGACAGCAGCAACCTGTGTCCAGACTGTAATGCTAGCATGTGGCCAGCAGGAAGAAATACAGGGTCTCTCTTCGGATCCTGTGGCCATAATTTGGTTAGGAGGCTGTGGCCATGAAGTCATACACAACTCAAACGTTTCAAGTAATTGCAGAGTTACAGTACAACATCAGTCCTGTCCATTACATCATCTGAGTTCTGCAGAAACAACAACAACAACAACACTGTTGTGACAGTTTTAGCGAAAGATATAAAAACAACATACACTTGATAATGGCATCATATAAATCATGAATATAAGCAGGAAGTCTTGCACATCCTTTAAGATTTATGAAGCATACTCAAAGTAGGCAGAAGAAAATGTGTTAAGTAGCTCTGCGGTAAGCTGTAAGTATTTTGAGCTTGAGTTTTTATGACTATAATATCGGGGGTGGTATTTAATGTGAAAGTTATTGAAAAGTAACAGTATACAAGTGCATTTATGTTCTTTATGTATGTCAAAGCATTATCTTTGCACTATACTATGCAGCATCAATAACACATGACCAAACATACCTGAAAAACATCAATGCATCACATACAAATCAATAGGCATAAATAGGAAGTTGGTCCTTCCTTCGCCGCTATAGCAGCTTACCATTTTCCGGGATAAATTTCAACAAGATGTTGGAATACGGACACTTGCAGAGATTAGCATCCACACAAGATCTTCACAGAGGTCAGGTACTGATGTTGATGGATGTGTGCAGAGTTTTCCCACATCAGACCTGGGCATGAACCTCATTTTGTGAACAGGGCATTGTCAAATTATTTAGTTTTCTTTATTATGTTAGACATGAAATGTTTGTATAAAGACTGCTATGTAAACAAAGTCAGTTTTAGACATTTTAAATTAAGACCTAATTGCATACACATGTGGTTTGTAATTGTATTGTAAGATGCTCAAATACGCATTGAGTTGAACGCTAGACATTGTCTTAGATATCAAACCTTTAATAATATTAGAAATACTAAACTGTGTTCGCTTGCTTTAAGACAGGTTTAACAAGGACTTTCAACCCAAGGTCAGACATTTCGCCCATATCTGAAACCATCTATTAGTACCTCGAGCACTTGGTATGGATTTAACCTTGAGTCACAGGGGACTTATGTCATGCAACTCTCATAGTTCTGGGAAAATGGCCATAAGAGGCATCTTTTATCGATTTCTCAGTCATTTACGGAGTGTAATCAAAACCTCAATTGTAAAATTGAGATGAAGATCTTAAAAAGTTGGGAAGGACAGAGATTACACAGAATGTTTGGAACACAGATGAGAGACCACATTTATTAGTTTCTGTTGAGCTTTATGGTTTGATTCAAGGCCAGCGTCCAGCCAATGGCATGGCACTCAAAGAGCACCATCTACTGCAAGTTAAGTGAACTGCAACATATTGATCTCATTGGATTTCAATGGCATTTGGGCATAAATCTATAATACTGGATACATGTCAAAAGTGCAATTATGACTTTAACAATCATCAGGAATATGTGTGTAATTGTTTATGATAAAAATATATTAAACCTTAAAATACATGTCTTACATGAGAAATCAGTTTGTGCTGTTTATAAACCATAAGGCAGGGTCTTCAAAAATGTTAAGAAACTTGAATAAAAAATTAATAATAAAATATATAAATTAAATTAAAAAGTAAGTAAATTATAACATGTTGTTGAAACCTGTTCATACTGTAAAACTGGCATAGTCTGAATATTCAGAGCACGTTTTTATAGATGCTAATCAATTCTTGGCTGCATACAGACCATAAATGTCTGTCTTGGATATTTTTACGTAACATGGTCTTTATTGGGGTCACCATGACGATAGAAGGCACATCAATAAAAAGCAGTGACAGACACGCATTAATTCAATCTTGACCCAATCAACATGCACATTTCTACTGAAGATTTAGCAAGCTATTGGAGTCTGAGAAGTTAATCCAAAGATATTGGAGGTCTAACAACTGTAAAGGCTGCCAGAAAGATACAACTCATTTCAACACCACATCGCCACATAAAAATCAAATCATATCTTTAAAAAAAAAAGATTTTATGTGTTCACTTTAAAAAACACAATTTCAAGCTCAACCTTTAAATACTGAATGTGACCCAGTCTATGAAAATCCAGCTAAGCATGTTTTAAATATAAAATCTTCCTACATAATGTAAAAAAACATTTTGTTAATATATAACTTTGATATCTTTAAGAGTAAGGACATGTCAAAGATTGAAATCATAGTGAAATAAATGGTTAAAATCAAACTTTGATGTTCATTATCTCAGAATCAGATTTTGAGACTTTCGCCTGGAGTTCACAGACAGGGTCACAAACTACAAAGAGCAAACAAAAGGTCAAACAGTACGTTATAAAACAAAGATGGACAATATTTTTTTTAAATGCCACCATGCACCAGCCAGCCAACATCCAAAGTTAAAAACGGCATACAAAGTGTACCCACATAGTCCTGCATATAGTCAGACCTTCAGGTCCAGACTTCATAGCAATTTTTATTGGCCAAAAACTGAATCTGCTCTATTCACTGTTCTATCACCAGCCACAGAGAGAAGAAATCTGCAGTGAAGCAGGAGAAACACTTTCCACTTGAGGATTCCTTATATAACATGTGACTGCACAGATGTTTAAGAGCGAAAATCAATCAGATGAAGGACAAGCAAGGCAGGGACTAATGTAAATAATTCAGTTTGATGTTTATAACTTTTAGAGGATAACTTCAGAATAGAATTACACCTAAATACAACTTAAGATAAGGAATATCTACTCTGAAGAGCATTTTTGCTTTTATGAAACCATTTGGATCTCAATTTGATTGTGATGCAAACTCAGATATCATAATGTCATAAGCCAGCAAGAACAACAATGTTAGATGTTGTGTTCATTTTTCAGTTTGACAACTGCTCTGGACACAAAATATTTATAAAACATATATTTTTTGACATACTTCTGTGTGTATTACATACAAACTATAATGCTTGACATTAACCCAGGCCTAAAAGGGTTAAAGATGTGTTCTTGTTGCACTTGACGGAGAGATCATTTTTCGATTACAGCATAGGGGGTGAAGGGACACACATTACACAATCTTACAGTGTCTCAAACAGCTGTGCAGGGGATTAATGGAATAAAAGGGAGATGGAAAAGAGATTAAGTGGTCCCCTTCGTTCACAGCTTTCAACTTCAACAGCGTCTTTGCAGTGTTGTCAAAAGATTACAACCATTTGACATGATGGTGATGGAGGCACAGTCTGCTGTCATGTGCCTTGATAAAAACAACCGAGACGGAGATAGAAAAGGAATTAGGTCTTGAGATACAGGCCTTTCTACATTGTCTCAGATTTTTATTGGCTTTTATTTATATCGATTTTATTAGACGCAACAGTGGAGAACTGACAGAAAAATGGCCGAGACAGACAAAAGAGGATGAGAATACAAACTGGATTCAAGTTCCTTGCCGGCAAAAGCACTTTGTAATCAGGTAGAAAAATATGATAGATCAAAAAACATTCTTTTTATGTATCATTTTTTTTATGATACTGTTGTTGCATGCGGCTTAAATCTGACACTATATGAAAAAGTAAACAAGCAAACTTTCTTTTGAAAGGCAAATGGGTTTGATATTTTGAAGAATGTTGGTAATCGTTCCCATTGACTTGCACTGGTTTTGTGTCTCAATAGAAGTAAATGGGTACCGCCGTTGTTCAGTTACCAACATTTTTCTTTTGTGTTCTGCAGAAGAAAGTCATACAGGTTTAAAATGACAAGAGGTACATTTTCTACATTTTTATTTTTAGGTGAGCTTATCTTTTTTTGACTCATTTCCACAAGTCTGGCATATACCTTTGCAAATCTTTGAAGAAATGCCAGATGACAAAGAAAGGTTGTGAGGGCAACACAGGGCTGTTAAACTCTCTCTATTAAGGTACGGCTCTTGTAAGTGCTCTACAGATCTTAAAGACTGATGTTTATAGATGGTCTGGTAATGAAATCAGTGAAGCAGCCTCAATGAGGAGTCCCGAGACTTTGAGGATTCACTCAACAAAATGCAGCAATTATAAAAATGTAGTACTAGACAGTTAGTCGCTATCGCTGAAGTCTTTATCATATGAGAGCGTGGAGCATTAAACCACTACCATTGATTTATAAACATCCGTCTGATGTAGTTTTACTTCTGTCAAAAGTTATATGACATTTTTTCTGTAGGAGCCCTGGATTTGGATTGCCTCTGTTTTACCCATCATGCTTTGCTGCTCCCTGCGGCTTCCTTCAGGGCTGTCAACTCCCATGGCTACTTGCCAGGCCTATTTGGGGGATCTGGCCTCCCCAGGCTGAGGAATGCAACTCTCTGGCTGTCGTATTATTGTGCTGATGCAAACATGACTGCCATAAACAATCCCAAAAACTGCCGTCCAACAATTTGTGCATCCCAGGAATTTAACATTTTCTAGGAAATTTATGATGATGCAAGCGAAAAAAGCCATCAATGGTGCACTGCACTTATTTCTTGAAAAAAGTAGATTTCTGGCCTTGACTGACAGGGGTGCAAGGCCAATGTGACAGGGGTTGATTGGGAGGCTAAAATAGCATCAGGTTACTGAATGGCACTATTAAATGAAATGAGGTGGCACATTTTATAGGGTGGACAAATTCCATTTGCTGTTTTAGCCACACGTGAAATGAGTTTTGAGGAAACAGTCCCTATACCCGAGCAAGATGCTCCGCCATGCTCTCTTCATATAAGAAGGATTTAAGGAGGCTGACGATTGGATTACAAACTGCAGCCAAGTCACTCCTCTTGAGCTGAGGAACAAATGACGTATTACTGGTTTTTGGTGTCTGGGATGTTGAAGACCTTAAATGACACTTACAGTTTGCTAATGGCCACACGTTAAACTCATCATCTCTTGTCTGGATGCTCAATAAAACACAGCAATGCTTCTTTTCATATTCAGCTGAGATGTGAGAAAAACAAATAAAAACTTCATGACAACAATATTTGAGAGAGAAAAAGTACAGATGAACTGACCACAGTCCATTAAATGTACAATACTGATCAGACATTGCTGTCTGAACTTTAGTAAAGTGTAGTTGAGACACATAGAAAAGCAACTCTCATTAACCTTTGCAAGTGAAACAGCAAATTAGAAACGACGTGGTGTATTCAATTATTCATGAGAAGTCCCAATTTTTCAGTACAACCCAGTTTTCTGGCAACCCCTTTGTTTAAAGATTTCCATTTTAAACAGTGCTTTAAAGCTCCTGTGCCTGCGGTGCTGTAATTAATGACTGAGAAGAGAGGTGCAAATTGACTTTCTTTGCAAATTGACAGGTATTTTATTAAAATGCAGGTTGGCCTCAGGAGTGTCCACTCACAGCCATATTTTCAGTTAGTTGTAATAGATTCATCGGGGTGGGACTCACAGGGACTGAAGCACAAGTCTCTACTTGAGATGTTTTCAGTTGGACTGAAGCTTTTGTCTCTTGTTCCCATCTTAAGAGTACAGAAGAAAAATCACGCATGGCATCTCTTCAATGTCTCAATAGTATCTCCTAGACAGTAGAAAGAAATGAGATTAAATATGAATTAAAGTTAAAGTTAACCTAAAAATAAAGACACTTCTTTTATCATTTGTGTTTTGACCTTGTGTCATTACAAACACACAAAAGAAGATATTTTAAAGAACATCGGTTATCAAACAACATTGGCCCCCATTGACACAAAACCACAGAGACATTTGTGACCCTGGACAAAAAAGGGTCAATGTTTTTCGAAATTGAGAATTGTTACATCATCTGAAAGCTGAATGAATAAGCTTTCTATTGGTATATGGTTTTTAGGATAGGACTATATTTGGCCGAGATATAACTATTTACAACTCTGGAATCTGAGTCGAAATCTAAACATCTTCTTTAAAGTTGTTAATCAGAGGTGCTGTCACGTAGAAGAAACAGGTTTGTTTTAACGCTCTCTGTTGGCTTACCGCTGTAATGACGTTGTGGAGAATACATGAACCTGAAAGCTGAAATTCTAAGCTTTACATTGATACCAAACTTGAGTGGGTAATACCCAAAGAGCGACAGCATCGAGTGAAGTTTATACGTTTCTCCGGACATTTTTGTTTGCAATTTTGCTGCATCCACTCACAAAAAAAAAAATGTATGGTAGGAAATTTACAAAATATCTTCATGGAACATGATCTTTACTTAACATCCTAATGATTTTTGGCATAAAAGAAAAATCTATCATTTTGACCCATACAATGTATTTTTGGCTATTACTACAAATGTTCACGTGCTTCTTAAGGTTTCGTAATCCAGGGTCACATTACTCAAAATAGTTCCACAGAGGAAAGATTCATATACAGCTAGTTATCTCCAGTAATCGTATGTGACTTAAACTGCCTCAGACTTAAATTGACCAAAATGTGCACAATTTAATTATTAACCCATACATTGTAAAGAAATATATATGAATGGTGACTGTAACTTTACTCTGTAGCTCTATATTTTTATTGTGTGCCAGCTGACATTTGAACTAAACACAGCTGAGATCTCCATGATAACTCTTTAACTTTAAAAGAACAACTTCTGATCTAAAAAAAAAAAGTGTCTTCACAGTTCAGAAAGGAATAGCTCTGCAAGCATGCTGCTATAAAAACACATGTCACTGTCTGTTACGGTTACATCACCGCAGTTGTCGTAATCAAGCTTGTTGGTGCCAGAGCTGTTTATCACTTTCTGAATCTGTAAGCCTGACACAGCTGAGCTGTAAAGCACACACAAAACTCTTGAACTCATTCTGGAGCAGAGATCAGGGAAGATTGGTTTTCACACAAGAAATGAGTCACATGAGAAGTGAAATCTATTTTTGACGGAACTAATTATATATCAAATGTGCATTGTTGAAATCCAGAGTACACAGAAGACTTAAACTGTTGTTGTATTTTTAATCAGTATGCATAAAGCAGCTCTACACAAAGCCGGGGGATTGCATCTGACCTCTGACGCAAGCTGTGCCAGGTTCAGCAATTCGTATGCAAACCTGGACTATTTTTAGAATATCCGGCTATGATTGACGTTGACAGTTTATCACCACTGAACCAAATGAATCCACTGACGTATAGCACGTCCAGCCAATTGAGCTTTAGTTGCACACAGAATACTTCATTTATTTTGCTCCTACCGAGATGGGAACATGGCCTGCTCTGTCCCAATGAAGGACACTGATCCATCAGAGCACCTGCCTGCCCTGTCAACACCTTAACATTCCAACAGACGTCCAGCACGATGAGGCCGGGACCTCCCCCTGACTCAAATTTATAACCTCCTCGGGGTGCAGGCGGCACCACGCTTACCAGCGAGTGGGTCTGAGAATGCGATATGTCGCAGACTGGTACACCCCAGGGACGTTTTCACACCTTGGTCATTAGCATGCAGCCTTTTCATCCCAGAATGCATCACTGTTCTTGCCTTTATACTCCTCCTCGCTTCTGTCTGGTCTCTTTAATTACGGCTCACACCGAACGGGTCGTGCAGGGAGAGATTAGACGCTTGTTACTAAAGGGGCAACGAGGAGGATTTGGCCGAAGGTGCGTGTCATAGGCATGCATCCATCACTCACAGATTTTTAAGTTCACTTGGGAGGACGAGAGGAATTAATCGAAGACAAGCCTTTTCTCCGAACGGCGAACAGACGGCTGCTAAGAAACTTTATAGGATGAGACAAAAACAATGAAGGGAGAGCTTTTTCAGGGAGCTTCAGTCACCCTTCAGTGGAGCTGGCAAACACATTCGAGGGCTTGTTTTTGTCAGTCCGGTTTCAGTGATCGTTCATTACATAGGCACACTGCCAAAACACTGAGGGTAATTTGTTTAGCTTTTGGCTCCTTCAACACCGACCAAACTAAAAATCGCTGCACGTTCTTTTGGGTGCCCTTAAGGTATTACATGTCCATTTTGGAAATAAATGAAAAATCAAATGAAAAAATTAAGAATCTATCTTTATCATGTATCAAAGCAAAACAAAAGCATGTTTTTCTAAACTAAAACAAGTTCTACATCGAAAAACGTAAACAATTCTGGTTCAGTGATGGTCAAGAAAAACTTCCTGTTTTAGTCTTTTGAACAGTTTACTAACGTTTGAACATAACACAACCAACAGACCATTTATAACCATATAACCATATAATTTTTATCTTCAATATTTAATTATATTATGTTAGATTTAAAAAATAAAAAATTAAACCAGAAGTACTTCTGGACCAGTGTTTGCGAAGTAGACATTCCAAGTTATCACTGGTCACAATCAACTATTTTTAAATGTAAAAATATACATTTCAATCATTTATATGCAAGCAACACGAAGCAGAGTGCCTGTTATATACAACAGCATATGTATTGAGGAACATAAAGATAAATCAACAAGCTATTTTTAAAGATTTGTTGTCGGTCTTAGTAAATACAGCCTCTCTGGATGAATTCTCTGAAAGATTACATCATCTTGAATCATGTCCCTGTGGTGACTGCATGTGATACTATATTTAAAAAATCCTCTGTCAGCCCAAACACAGCAGAATTCCCCATGCTCGCATCTCCTTCCTTCCACCTGATGCCCATATTTTGTATTTACATGCAAAGCCTTGGCAGAAGCCAGGGGCATGTGGCACACAGGGGGTGGGACCTCACAGCCACACACACAGGATGCAGGCATGATTTCCCTCATCTATCCCCTGTGGTCAATGAGCAAAAATCTTAATCTGGTTTTACTGTTGTTGGTAAACTGTGAGACCATTTGCTGAACCCAGAGAAGGTTCTTCCACCTCATCTTACAAAACACTCTAAAACACTCTATCGGGGGCCATGATTAAAAATGTGTAACTGCTTCGAACATCCTTAACATAGAAAAGTGCTCTCAAGACATCATGATGCCAATGACAGAACAATACTTGTGATGGTTATAATAGGGATGGAGACTGTCCTATACGTGAGCCAATCTAGCAGGTGGTCGATACTGAGAGGCAGCGTGAGGGCCAGTATGTAAGGGCCACTTTTGAGGAGGGCCAGGTGGCAAGTGTCACACTCCACCACCTGCAACACTATGCCAGCCAGATGCTTCGTGCCAAGGGGGGCTTAGGATGACTTTGCCTATAGCATATTTATTTGTGTTTGCGTCCAATTACATTTACAGTACATTTATGCAAACAATTTTATCCGAAGCGCTAACGTATTTAATGCATTTTATTAGCTGTGTTTCACAAGAATCAAATCCATGACCTTGGCATTGCTAGCGCAATGCTCTACCAACTTAAGCTTTAAAAACAGAATACACCCTGCGTGAAACAGTCACCTCGAATGGCTCGCTTGTGTTAACGTCGGCCTTGCCAGCACCAAGGTAAGTGTCTCATTAAATCTCAGTGTCAGTGGGTGTTGAATGACAGTCTCATTTTCATTCTGTAGAGGTTACCTGGAGGTGGTCTGTCCCACACCAGGGCAACCATCCCGGCCAAATATATTGCTAAACAGTATGCTCGTACCTTCAAAAGAAAAACTCAGCAATACGTGAAGGTCTTTCTCACATATGGAGGGCTGCAGATGCCACCGCACGAGTTCCATCCCACTTCATTCTGGGGCAGAAAGAGGGGACCTGAGGTCTCTCTGACTACGTCCCCAAACCATTTAGTCAATCAGAATTGCAAATGATGATCTGCTAGAAGTCCACATGAGCGGCTGCCGCTGTGAAACTCTGGAAACGCCTTGAGGCGAGCATCTCTACACAGCGTGTGTCCGGCATCTTCTCTACTTTTTACAGCCAGTTACAATTATGTCCTCTTTACTTTCTCTGTCACGCAGGAGGTGGTCTGTCTAGTCCTAGAGGAGAAACCAACAAATTTTAGAATTTACATAAACATCTTTCTCCTAAAGCCCTCGTCAGGAGATCAAGGGATCAATTTAATTTATTTTATATTAAGTACCATTTATTTTATTTTATAGTAAATATGTGTAAATAAGTGGTTAGTATAATATAATCTTAAAACTGAAAAAGTACAGTGGTATAAAAAAGTGGTTTGAAAAGTCAAAAATATAATATTATAATAATAAAATTAGTAAAATATGAATCCTTAAAACTTCATAATGTAACAGGTCTTTTAAATGAACTTTCATAGACGGTTTCAAAGCAGCAACATAAACAAATGTTACTGCGCATGTGCGCTTTTGTGGCCCAAAATTTACTTCTGGTACACATCCGCAAAGAATAGAGTCCCTGCAGATTATTTCTGATAACAAGCAAAAGAAATAACAAGTAAATGACATTAGATAGCAAGTTAAAAGTAAGTCTAGCCAGTATTATTTTGGGTTACCAATAGAAGAACCGTTACTTGGCTAAACTTAAATGCGACAAAGTTTACACGACCCATTAAACTAATTGTTTATTTAATAAAAATAATATACAATAAAATTCAACAAATTGATTAGTACAATTATTATAAAATGTTAATTAATATTATTATAAATGAAATCAAATATAAACAGTCATATATTAGCCACTAGCCAGACTGATCAACAAACACAGACCAGAAGTTAACTTTGGGCCAGGCACGTGCGTTCGATAAAGACGTCTATAACAGCATACTAGGTTTTGGTTCATTTATTATATACCAACAATATTCTAAAACCTGCATTTCATCTTCTTTGTCCGCTTTGTTATTTGACCAAAGCCCAGAGTCAGTGGGCCGTGCTTCATACTGGATGATCTACACATACTCAATCCATTGAGGAGACCCAGGCTTTAGAGGGTAAGTACTGGTCTTTGAACTGGCTCATCACGTTGACAGCTCTTGCCCACATTAACATCTGTTCCTCAGGCAGATGAGATCTAAGCCAAGAGGCAATGTGCTTGACTCTAGATAAGATGCAGGCCTTGTCTTTGTATTAAACATGCACAAATCTTTTTACCAAAAAACTCGAAAATAGGAGCTTAGTTCCACATCAGTTACGAGATACGCAACACAAAAGTCAAGAACACTACATACTTTGTATATAAACCATCAGTTCAACAAAAGCTTGTTGTATTCAATATAGAAATAGTTTAAATAGTGTTATATACAGTATGTCTAAGGTCTTGTGACCAACCGTTATCATATTTATATTTAAGGAAATTAAATGGCATTACTGTTCATATTAAATAACAAAGATCCATGTACATCAGAAGCACAGTGTTGAGCAGAGGATTAGAGAGGACAAGCAAAGCAGCACACTACGCTGATAAACCCTTGGGAATCAAATCTCATAAGTGTTTGACCAGTGCACAACATACTGCTGCCGAGGGATACCGACACACACACTTGGACTAAACACAAGCAAACTGTGCTGCAAGGAAGAAAAGAGATGATAAATCACAATCCACACATTACACCAAATATTATACCGCATAATTAACAATAACAAAACAACAAGAGACTGTTTTAAACACTGCTGTAAGGCACCAGTCTGATGGGATCCCAGATGAATTCATTTGCACTGAAGGAATAAAAAGAATAATGATGATGAATATGGTATGATATTTGCATTACCATTAAATACTGCAGGAATGTTTGAAATATAGGGAAAATAACAGTCAAAACAAACTGAACAATCTACACAATTTATATAACACCAGCGAGTAAAACGGTGATGAATAATGCAATATATTTCCATTATTTTGACCTGCAAGATGGATGTCTGTAATGTTTAATAACACGTCTTGTTTAGAAACAGGGCACAGCTACACCATAGATGTAAATCTATAAATGAAAGGTGAAGGGTGTAACAAGCCGAGGTGACTAGTTGTCCATCCTGCAGTAATATGATTAATTTATCTCAGTGGACTTCTAAGGTCATCTAAACAAATGAAGAGGTCCGACTCTGGTCTTCCCTGAGCTAAATAGCTTAAAATGTTGACTATAGAGATTATAACAGTGGGCAACACTTACAGAGCATTGAACTGAAGAGAGACTGATTTTTCTGCATTACCAAACCCCTCCAAAGGGAGTTGGATATAGTGGCCAGAATTCACTTTAACTCTCTTTTGTGCTTCAGCGACAGCAAGGACAGAAAAAAACAAAAGCACAGATTGAATTGAAACCTACAGTAACACAGAGTTAGATGGCGTATACTTTCAATTCACTTGTGAGTCAGAAGTGCATAAAAACAAATGAAGCAGCTGTTGCATTTCAGATGCTTTATTAAAGGAAAATTCTGTCATCATTGACTCATCCTTGTGTCATTTAGAATCTATATGACTTTCTTTCTTCCGCAGAACACAAAAGAAGATATTTTGAAGAATGCTGTTCTGCAGAAGAAAGTCATACAGGTTTAAAATGACAAGATAATGAGTAATGATGACAGAATTTTCATTTTTGGGTGAACTATCCCTTTAATGTTCCGGTCCTCTAATCTTATTGGTGTTCCAACAGTGCTAATATTTAGTATTACAGCATTGTGACACACTGTTTAAAATAGCATAAAAATAGTCACTTCACTGTGGGAATTGTTGAATTATTTTTGGTAAAAAAATCTAAAATATTTAGAGGATTATCTTTATAGTATTCCATCCTTCATAGAGCCACACAAGAGAAAGCATGAAGATGATATGTGAGCATGACATGTTTGATGACACTTCAAGCACTTTATGTTTTTACGAATGCTTGTCTTAATTCTTTTTAATATATTTAATTCTTATCTATTCATACTACTGGTTTCAAATCCCAAACACAAAAAAAACAAATACATTTATTTATATACACAACGATTAAAAAGAGTATGGTCACCTAAATGACTGAAATGTTCGATCTGAAAGTGTATCCTTACATGTTTAAAATTGTTTTGTAGATGAAACATAATTGTGATTTTAAGAAAAATGCATTTGAAATAGATTATTTAATCTGAATCATAAAGAAAAGGCAAAGAACCCAACATATTTGTTTACAAAAGCATGTGAGGGTGATACTTCAAGCAGCTGGCTGATAAAATGCCCCCCACAAAATGGTCATTTCTGCAAATTTTGGGCAAAGGATGACTGAACTAAGTTACTATAAATATTCTATCAAATTAAATAAATTCAGTTATGTTTTCTATTTTAACACACTCTATGCATGTATTGACACAGCTCAAAAGAAAATGCCTGAGTTAATTTAAGTGTTTTGGGAAGCATATTAACATTCAAGTGGCAGTTCATTAATGTATCTTCCATGAGTCATTAATCATGATCTTGTCATTACCAACGCCCTTCCTCACCTGTTTGTCTCTCTTTCTCACACTCTGCCTCAGCTCTCCTCTCCTCGATTTGTAGCATGCTTATTCCCTTAGCAATAAAAGCTCAATATGATTTGTGTACCTGATGTTGTCTATACCCAGGTGAAACAAGAACCCTTTAAGTTGGATAATATATTGTAAACAAAATCTTGAGTCGTGGGTTTCGGGAGAAGCACATTAAAGATTAAATATTGATCCTTCACAGTTCCTTGGTGTGTCATATTTCCCGAATGCTTTAGCACGGCGGTGGACGCGCAGAAGACAAAGACACAAATCCGCACTCGGCCCGGGTGTCTGGGTGCGCACGAGGCCCATCTATCAGTCTTTTACAATCCCTTTCCCTATTTCACAGTCTGGCAAGAGGGGTCTGCTCAAAAGTTAGCGGAGGCATCTGATGGCTCGTAAAGATTTCTTTTCCAAAAAGCCTCAGCTGGGGAGAGGAAACTATAATTGGAATTGACAAGCTGGCAAGATATCACAGAGAGAAAGGCAGCCGTTCTTTTTGTGAGAGAACAGAGGAAGGTCTCTGTAAAAGAAGAATTAGAGCTTTTCTAAGGTTGGCCACATGTCACATAACTTCTAAAGAGCAAAGCTTGACCTATGGAAGCATAATATATCCGTGGTTTTATATCTTGGAAATATATAGCACCAAACTCACAAGTTCAGAGAAAGTGGAGAAGGCGAGTTTCACACAACCTTGAAAAAATGAATAAAACATGGGGAAGCAAAGCCGACGCAAGAGAGATTCAAAGTGAGTGAGATATTCAATACATTATTCCAGGCCGGATTTGAGTCGAAATCCCAGACACATTTATTACAAAGTAAAACTTATAAGTAATTGGAGACTGTCACTGTCTGAAGTTTTATAATAGTCACAATGGGCAACTAGTTTAACAACCAACTGGTCAAAAAGTGAGGTCTGCTATTTTACTAGTTTATTTTCTGTTCAGCTGTTTTTGAACACAGAATGCTCCTTTACTACAACCTGCAACTGACTAACAAATAGAAAATCACGGTTCATGTCACAGACTCGAAGAAAGTTAAACTCAATAACCAAGTTCCAAGGATTATTAAAGAGATTGTTCACCCAAAAATGATAATTCTGTCCTTTCAAACCTGTGTGACTTTCTTTTCCTGCAGAACACAAAAGAAGATATTTTGAAGAATGTTGGTAACCAAACAACAGCCGTGCCCATTCACTTCTATTGTATGGGCACGAAACAAATGCAAGTCAATTGGGACCAGCATTGTTCATTCTTTAAAATCTTCTCTTGTGTTCTGCAGAAACAAAAAGTCATACAGGTTTGAAATGACGGGTGAGTAAATGATGACTTGGTTTGATGATTTTTTTTTGGTGAACTATCCCTTAAGACAGGGTTATTACTACTCACCTAGTTGAGTTCAACTAGAAAAGCTAAAAACCTATATGGCATACATACACAGCTTTTGTTTTATTAATGAAAACAACAACATGTTCTTATATTAAATCCCAATAGATGTCAGAAAAGAGGAAATGAACACGCAGAGTGCTCATACCCTCCATAAGTCTCTTCCTGTGATTTTGTAAAGGAGAAAAAGCGATGTGCCTGCATCCATCAGAGAGGTATATTGTAATTGTTTCTCTGGCTATAGCAAGGGATCAGATTTACACCCCATTTCTACTCACTGGCCACCGTGCTGATGGATGCCACTGAGCTTGTTTGGTTTGCTCCCTCTCTCCCTAAATCACAAATGAACACGGCCCTATGGAAGATCATTCTTGTGCCGTACCATCTGTGAAATGGAGGTTTAGAGAATGGCCAGGCAAGGGCATCTGACAAGAGTTGAATAACTTTTTAAATGGCGAAACCGTGAAAGGTTTTAATGAAGGAGCACTGTCAAAGATATTAATAGAACAAGATGCGCCACTGCCGTTACAATAAATGGGAAGGAATGCAACGCTCAAAATGGCCGCCCTAGCGAAGCTTTGCGCAAAACAATATGAAACATTTTATCATAGGAAACAAACGTTATGGTACGGTTTACATCATTTTTAAATGTTGTGCCGTTTAATTGTAGAAATATCAATATTCACTTCTTACAATAGGAGCTTAGGTGGTGTGTAGCAAAGATGGCCGGCGATTGGCAGGACTTTCCTAAACGGACTTTGGCACTGTGCACCTAACACATCAAATGACATTTGTCTGTGAATCCAATAGGGTTTTTATATGACGGGATGTTTATAAACCTGACACATCCAATTCATACCAGCTGACATTAATAGATGCATGAAAATAAAAATACTGTTGTATCTCAAAGTCGGGCATCATCTTCAAAAATAAGATGCTTTGTCCATCTGTGGCTCCTAGAGGTTCTTAAATAACATTATGGTCTGATCCCTCTCACCATATGGCTGCTATTTGAGACAGCTTTTGAGACAGTTTACCAAAATCAAGACATATTCAATTGTTCTAATCACCGGCTAAACAAAATCAACACCAGCCACAATCACATAGAGGAGTGTCTTGCATCAGGGATGGCATTATTTTGAGCCTTTGACTTGGGCATCTGCAGAGGTGTGAGACTGGCACACAAACAGCTGTCGGCACCTCTTTCTCTGTTTCCACAGAGGTTAGGAGAAAAGACAAGCCAACAGCTGTTCTCAAAGCAGATTAAAAGCACCTACCATTTAGACGCTAACCAATTCTGCCTCGTAAAGCGCACAGATCAGCACTGCTATAAACCTGGTCGAGTGACGTTCAAACAAGTCCCTCATGGGTCCATAAGCATCACAGACTCATTGCAAGCCACATCTGAGGTATAAGAAGTAACAGACAACTCACCGGTTTGTGTCTAATCGGTTGAAGACTGGGTAATGCATTAATGGTCAGGGATGAGGAGATGAGAGGAGGAAACCAGCCGTCTGATCATGCTGTTAGGTTAATCACTGTAATTCTGGGAAGTACCTGGGGAGAGAATCTTCATTTGTATGAATGGAATATAAATGAGTCTGCTTTACTTATTACAAAAATGAGTGCATAGTTGAGGAGTTCATAATCTGACACATTTAAGATCCAACCTGTGAAACTCGCACTGCTAAACTTCTCAACTGGAAACTGCAAATGCATTTTGTAAAAATTACTTTCAGAGAAAACAGCGCTGCACTGGCCACTGCACGCAAATCAAAGCTTCATTTGTTGGAAGAGACTGCTGGTTACAATATCAGAGTTCAGACAGTATGGTTTGCGGTATTTGCTATATTACAAAACTATTAACCCTATAAACCTCAGATACAAATGCAAAGATAGGGCACATGCTTCCTTCATTACGCAAAAGTTGGTTTAGAAGAAAGATGTTCAGAATGACAAGAGTCAATGTCACATTGTATAAGGGTTTAATTGAACTTAAGGAGTACATCCCTCATAACTCCTGCAGATCGGTTGTGTATAGGGAATCCAATTAAGACATGACTGATGGAAATTTAATTCAACATGACAGCCGGAGAAGCAACACTACACCTGCCTGTTTGTCAGTGTGTTAGGCTCAATTTGTTATGCTTATCAAAAAGCAGAGTCTTTGTTTCTCGCTTTCCATAAGCTGATTCATCTTCCTATCTCAAGAATAAAAATGCTAAAATCAGCAACCGCAAAAGTCTTTGTAGTTCTGAAATGTAAAAACACAAGCAGGCATACTTTTGCTCAAGTAAGATGGCAGAAATACATGCCAAACTAGTTTCAAGATTCTGTCACGAATGTCAAGCTGACCGGAGAACAGTGTGGCTTTCCAACCTCCCGCACGCAGAAAACATTAGCTGACAGCAGGACCTCACCCTTCATCTTAATATCAGAAGGTCTGACCCTTGCAAACACTGCACACAAATCACACCCACATGCTTTTAAAATTGATCCTGATCCTTGATCCGATACAAAGTTTACAAATGTTTGCAATTATAAAATAGTCTTTTTCATACAGCCATTGTATCTCTGTCTATAAATATTGTATTTTTAGATGCCAATTAAGTCATTAAATCTAATTCCTGCTCTAAAAGTAATAAAAGAATACTGTTTAGAAACTGACAATGATGAGTCCTGTGAGATATTTCCTTTAGCAGAGAGCAACTCCTACACTGAGCATTTTATTGATTAAGAAGGAACCATCAAATTTTATGTGATGAATTCTTGTTGCAAGTGCTGTCTGTAACAGAGGTCTGTGTTTAAATCAATAAAAGCTGCTTTTGCTCCAAACAGACTATTCCTGCAAAGACTTCACATATATTAAAACCTTACAGCAATATATAATATAGCCTATAAAAAACAGGTAATAATAACGCAGTGTATACATAATAATAATATATGAATTAAGGCGCATGGTAGGCTTTAGGGTAGGACGAAAAAATTATAGGAGTGAGAGAGAGAGGGGAGAGAGAGATATTGCGTGAGTGCCTCAAAGATGCCTCAGAGATCTTCCTCACAGTCACGTCTGTCTGCTTGTCACGCGCCCTTAAAACCCTGGATCCACCCGCGAGCATCAGAGGTGTGACGCTCATTTCTATGTGCGAGGATCTAACCTGTCATTGTGATCTCGGGCCGGTGCGCAGAGGTGAGGTGAGCGCGCCCGCTGCGCTTGTCCCTTACAACTCCCGCGTTCTCGCGCCCATCAAGATCCTCCACGGCGGTTTGAATGAACTCATTCAACACTTCTATGAAGGACTATGAAGACCACTCGAAAATGTCGCGCTTTGCTCTCCGTGGGTTTAAATCTGCTGGCTCTTTTATTCTCGACCACGGCGTTCATCACGACCTATTGGTGCGAAGGGACACAGAGGGTCCCCAAACCCAACTGCAGCAAGGAGAGACGGCATAATTGTATTGACTATGGGGTGAACGAGACGGACCCGAGCAAAGTTCACTATAGCTGGGAAACAGGTGACGATCGCTTTCTCTTTAGGCATTTTCACACGGGCATCTGGTACTCGTGTGAGGAGAATATCCACGGAGGAGGTGAGAGGTTCAGGTTTTAATACGTTTCCACATTACAAAACATTTAGCGGATATTAACAACATTTATTAAGACTGCACTGTTTATTTTATTAGAATGCGTAACGAACGCAGCCTGCGTCCAATGTCATTTTGTACAGGTTAAAATGAACGAAAACACGTCATAATTGCTTAACAGGTTGCTAAAACAAATATATTTTACATAGCCTCTTATGATAAAATGTGTAGAAACTTCAACAGGTCGTGCGTGAAACAGCGATAACGTGTTGCGCAAAGGATTTTCACTACTGATCGAACGCGCGCCAGCAGCTTTGGAAACATCTGTTAGGATTTACTTCACTTTCAATGAAGTTTGGGGAACTTGTAAAGGCTCTGTTAGGTAACAACAACATTCCCTATGGAAGAGAGTGAAATGTGCAGCTCATGGACACCTGCTTAACCTCACGTTATGAGAAAATGTATCTCTGCACGGTATACTTTGTTTTTTAGTTTCAACCAGGTAAAAGACAAAGAAAATGAAATTCTCTTTTCATAAAATTAGTACTTACATCCCCACATGAAACTCCAGTGAGATAAAAATACAACATGCAATGTATTGGCTTGGCACAAAAACAATTTATTTATGAACCACAGTGTCAGTCACAGACTGACAAACATAAGCATTGCTCAGTTTTAATCTTCGGGTTTAGTACAGTATGAAGCCAAACTGTATGCCAGAGGCCAATTCGAGAGATTAATCCAGCATGTCAATGCACTACATTTAAAACGTTTAAAATGACTTATGACAAAGAGTTAAGTCACAGGTGGGTGAGACAAACACAAAGTTGGAAGCTACAAGGTTCAAAGTCATATGGTGAATACTTATTGTATTAAATTAAATCCAGCAGACCTAGTCTGAAGTCTGAGGACGATTAATTTATTTGACTCCATGAGTTTTTTGTCAGCATTATTGTTGTTGAAACCTTTATCTTGTCAAGACTAATCTGACAGTGTGTGCTGTAAGAGCATCACACATCCTAAACTCATCTCTGAATGTTCTGATTCTTTATATTCCTAGCATGACGTGAAAAAAGCAGTTTAAACATATCAGGTTCATTTCACAATTTAAGTGGTATTATAAAATCGGCAAATATAATACGCTATTACAATACATTTATATTTTTGGGGCTAACATGCCAATTCCTTTTTTGCCCGCTGTATGCGTGTAGGGCTTGATCCATATAGCAGTAATGACCAAAAGCCCCATTTAACATAAAGCATAAATCAAACCTTCATTCAAAAAGGAAAATGAAAAAGTGGAGCAGCAATTAATAAGTTCTTAAAGGTCTTTTTCTTTATCCACTGCTATATCATACAATCCCACATAATAATGCTAATAGGTACCAAATCATTCATGCTCATTACTGATGCAATTACCCTGTACCAACCTCAGATAGCAGATTAAACACATTAGGAGCCAATCAAAAGCCAGGGGCCATTATTAATATGGGTATTGGAAGAACAGAATTGAATGAATATGATTAGAGCTTTGAATGCAATAATAAGTGAAGCAATTTATGTTTCCACGTATGATTCAGCTTCCCCTGGAGAGACATTGGCATGTTTTGTTTATCTTGATGTGTTTCAGCAATGAGTCTCATTTTACCCCAGATAATACTTAGCTGGTAAAAATGATGTACCTGTAAACTTAAATTAGTTTGAATTATGAACCTCTGAAAAGATTTCAAATAGTATCAATGATATTTCCAATGGCTTTTTATTCATTAAAATACTGTGTACAATAAATCTGTGTTTAAAAAGTTGAACTAAAATGAATCATTGTAGACATTTTGTATTATTGATATAAATGAAATGATAACATCATGTGACTGGTGAAATAAAGCCTACTAGAAATTCAATTACTCACGTTCTTGCATCATCGGTCGTTTTGGAATTGGTTAATGTATTTCCCCTGCTGCAGTGAGTTTGTTATTCAAATTGAAGAGAGGTTACCATGGGCCACATATATGCCTGGCACAAGGATTAAACTCCCTCCAGAGGCCTTATTTACTGGAAAAAGACACAGTGGATCTGTAATGAGAAATGAAGTGCACTTAGAAGGTCCAGAATATAAAATCCACAAAAATGAATCCCTGTCATGTTCAATGGCAAACTAATGTGTGATCAGTCAAACTCTAACCACCCAGGTTGCAGAGTTTCTGTTTGATATTTTTGATTTCTGCTGTCACTCGAGCGAGTCTCTGAGAGCAACCCACTATAGTGGCATTTCTGCTGTTTTTGAAGTTTATACTTAAAACCTTTCAAAGATCCCATACTTCTTAAATGATGACTGCTGTTTATCAAAACAGTATATAGTGCAATTTATCTGCATTCATTTAAACTGCTTTTGATCTCTTGCCAAGTTTTAAATGCGATCTTAAATCTTGATTTTTGAAGGTAATAAAACTTTAAAAGGCATGTGTAGCTTGTAATGTAGACGATGCAGTACATAAAGTTTTGTGGAGCAGCTCTGTGAGCCCTGTCTGTGTCTGACAAGCTTGAAATTATTTAGTTTTGTCTGCAGACTATATTAATGGAGATGCGTATTGGGCATGTTGCAAGAGATATATGGAATATTTTTTTTGCACCTTCTATATTGTTAAGACCAAAATAATAATAAATAAACAATAACAAAAGACAAATAAGGTAACTCTTATCCATGTGTCTGACCTCTTTTTTATCTAAGCACAACATAGCATCTACATTCACGGATTCACCCCTACATGAACTACATCATTGTTCAAAGTTGCAAAGTTAAGTTTTAAAAAGGAATAGCCCTGGGCCTTAAATTACGCTTACCAGTTTAATTAAAGTTCAATCTGAAGGGACAGGGAGGATGCGCCACCAAAGTTCTCCATAGTTCTAGTGCAAAGATGCATAGGACAGGCTTAATTAAAAAGTTATTTTGATCAGACCACAAACAAAAACGCTTTACTCCTTTTTGCATGTACAGCCTATCTTTGATCTTTGTTGATGAGTTATACATAAAAACAATTGTATGCTTTTACAAATTTAAAGGCAGGGTAAGCGATTTATTTTTGTTATTTGAAATCAACAACAAAACATGCCCCTTCCTGCATTGCTCCGCCCTCAAACGTACTGTGCAGGTATGAAATGCTTAGCTTTATCAAAGCTTAGACCACGCAAAAAATAATGCAAATAAATAAAATAATAACAGGCAGCACATTGGTTCCAGATAAACAATGACGCTCCGTTTCACAGCTTATATTATAAAGAGTCCATCCATGCAGAGACGCGTTAAACTGTATATGTACGATGAAATGATGATGTCATCACCCCACGTTTGTATACGTGCAAGGTTTATGTGCATGTTCCAAGCCTTCTTCTCTGTTTTTAGTGTATCTCTGTGGTGGAATTACAGCGCCACATACTGGTCTAGCATGTATACTACATCATTTTGGTCGGTTTCGTGTGTACGCAGAAAGTTCTTGAGACGACGCCGTGTTCGCAGGGAACGAGGGAAAAAAACGGATAGGGAAAGCTCTGGCTTCATGTGGATGTGGCCAAAGTGACAAGCGTAAATGGTATCTACCTAACCAAGCGAGTCAAGCGATGAGCGGCATTACATTTCATCAGGAATTTCTGTATCTGGTGGGGACTAAACTAAGAAACCAAATGGCGAGCATAACGCAGTCTTGCTCTTTGTGACTCTGGTAGGGTAGAAACATGAATAAACATAAATATATGATATTTATAGTGCGTTGCCCAGGACAAGGTGTAGGAAACACCCCAAGGTCTTATGACAAACACAGTGATTTATGTAGTGGGATGAAAACTGTAAAAGCCATCTTATCACTGTACAACAGCACCGTAAAGATGAAGTTAAGCTCTGTGACTCTTGACTAAAAGCTAAAGCTCACAGATGTTAACTCTTTGGTCACCTTGTGTCTTCCCAGGTGAGAAATGCAGGAGTTTTATTGATCTGGCCCCTGCATCTGAGAGAGGTGAGTAATGGTTGTCATTAGAGCAGCGTTCAGGCTTGTCCGACAGCACACGCTAAAACCTGCACATGACAGATCTCTTATCTCCACCGGCTTAATTATTTGACGCATATGTGTGTGCATGTACACGTCTATATACAAGTGAATGAAGATGTGTTAGTTTACATTCTCAGGGTGTGAGAGGGTCCATTAAACATTTTGCTGAACTGGGTGAAAATATAACATTGTTCACAAAAACACAATACTTTATTAAAGTGCTTCGTACAAACAAATGTGTCATCTAATACACGCTTCACATTGACTTTTTTTAAGAAACACTCGTAATATTGTCATGCATTACTTTACAAAAATCTTTTTCAAAGGCCGGATTTAATTGTTGATGTTTGTTTGAGATGGCAAACTCTTCACTGGGGAAATATCATATTTTGAATATGGAATTTCATTTTAGTTCAGGGGACTACTGCATAATACATCTCTTGCCATGAACAAATCTAGAGATAATACTCCACAATCAAAAAGGAAAATGAATTCCGCTTGCAAATTACATCTGCGACAGTTTCAGGGGAGAATATTTGCAAGGCAAACTACACCATTCCCTGTTCATTTTAGATCCCATTTCTATCTTATAAGTTATGACTGAGTCTCAAGGTCTTCATTATTATTTATATTTGATGCAAACCCACCAATATTCATGGAATCAACCAAAGTATGTGGGTAGTGCATTTTAATTTTGTTTTCAAATTCATACCTCTAAGTGTTGTCACGAAAGCCTTGTCAAGAATTGTTTGTGCACGAATAAATGAGAGAAATGTTATATATCACCTATGAATATTGTTTACACTCAGCTCAGGTTAACAGAAGACAGGCTAACAGTTTTAGCTTGCAACTAACTATTTTTGTTCCCCTCTCACAATGAGGCCACAACTCTGACAATATCAAGCCCTCAAATAGTGCTTTTCCTTGGGGCTGCCTTGAGGAGCCCCCTAGATAATCTTCACATTGTTTAGAGTTGTCTCTGAAGAATGCTTTGGGCAGACTTTCAAAAGTGCCCCACTGTGTTTGAACTCTTCAAGACAGACGCTCAAGACATTAATATTGCATTATGCCGTCATACTTCAGATTAAGAGGCTTTAATCACTCACCCCTGCTGAAAAAAACAACAGAAACCATCATGGACATTAATGGCTTTAATGGTTCTAATAGGAATCTTACTGGTTTAATTTAAGCTCTTTGGGTCTCATCATGGGCTTACATTCTACATAGATTACATGCTGAAACATAAAATCCTGATAGAATATCACACAAAACGCAGTTAAGGACATTTTGTAATGGTTTAAGTTGTAAGAAGCTGGTGGTTTGTAGTGATATGTGGAGTGTAAACAAATAGAGTTTTCAGAGGGTTAGGATTATCATGCATTCTCTTACCAAACAAAATCATCCCGTCAAAATTCAGAGTTAGTTACTCATCTCGTGTATCCTCTGTTCGTTCCGTTTTAAATATAAAAATAATAAACTATTTAAATAGGTAAAATATCTCACTACATTCAGCATTTAAGATTTACCTACAAATGTGACTTCTAATCAGACAACGGTGTTGAGTGTAGCTTGCAAACGTTGTACTCTCGCGATAGTCGTGAATCTGGATACTAAATATCAAAGGTGGCGTCTTCTTTACGTTGTATCAGAATATTTTATAAACGGCTCCTTTCGTCAAAACGTAATTAAATAGGCGGTTTCAATGCTATCGATGCGAGACGCTCCGGTGGACCGGATCAATATCTAATCTTATTTTCAGATGACACTCTCATATCGTTACGTATTTTCGGCTTCATGACGCGCTGCGCAGACAGCTTGACGTATGACATCACACAAAGTACTGCGCGAGATGTTCGCACCGTAGGCTTTCTGTCAAAGTCCGTTTATCATATTAATATATTTGTTTCTGTGCAGCACCTTGACCGTATTAAGTCGAACACATCTGTTATCTACACTACAGTATGTTAGTAAGCGGAACCCACAACACAAAACTCACAAAAGACATGCGTGTAGTGATCCAGCCCACCAGTCTCAGGCCGGTGTGGTGCCGAAAAATGACTCCTGCCAAATTCCCCACTAACATTAGGTGTTAGGATTAGGTGTGGGGTTAGATATTATGATCATTAAGTAAATAATATATCTGGTAAAATAGAAAGCACTTTGCAAATAATAACTAGGCTACATAAAAATGTAGGTTATGTACTTTATAGCCACCAAAGTCACCAAAATCTATGCGAAGATAAGAACATAAGATACAAAAGCTGTTGGTAGCGCAATCCGTGCCTTTCCGGCCTGAGACTGGTGGACTGGATCGTGTGTCCAGAAACGTGTGGTGCTGCAGGGCTGCAGCTGGATATATCTCGTCGGGTCTTCCTCTGAGGAAGCTGCAGGGCGATGGGGAATTCGGCCAATTAGAAGAAACTGATTGCTGTTATGAAAACACCCTTGAGTCAGATGAATGGTTTAAAGTTTACCTAACCTCTCAAAATAATAATAAGAACAAATAAAATAAATATTGATTTAATATTCTTTTGAGACACGAGCAGAGTTTTGTTTTTCACATCGCAGATGTTGCTGTCATGTGAAGTCTGCCTCTGATGAAACACTAAGCATCTGTAGAGAACACAAGAGTGTTTTTTACACTTTTCTTTGGAGTATTCATTTTATGGAGCAGTTATTATTATTTAAAAATCATCTAAACTTAAGCAGTCTGCTTTTTGCAAACTCAAAGACAATGTAATGAAATATGGGTCAGTTTTGGACACTGGAGAAGAGTTGTTAAATTCTCACTTGAAACTGACTGTGTAGTAAATAAAACTGACAGACAGAATTAACACTCGACCACATTGCTCACCAGCGTGTGTGTATGTGTGTTTATTGCAGGTGTCCTTTGGCTGTCAGTTGTGTCTGAGGTGCTATACATTATGTTGCTGGTCGTTGGCTTCAGTCTGATGTGCTTGGAGCTTTTTCACTCCAGTAATGTAATCGATGGACTCAAACTGAACGCCTTCGCCGCAGTCTTCACTGTGCTGTCAGGTACTGTTGGCCTCTACCCTACATATTGCAAATTGACAAAACAGCATGTTGTTTTGCATGTGTTTTGACATCTTTGCAAATAATGGTGATACAAAATGTTCAGGGCTTGTATAATATAAAGATAAAAAGGTGAAAGTCCCTGTAAAACAGGTGGTCTTCATCCTTTTTCATATGAGGACCTGAAAAAATGGATGGAGAGTTGTTACATACTGTGCAAAAAAACCAAGCATATATTGTACATACTTTATGTAATTCAATACATAGGTAGTTAAACCGTAAATAAAATAAATCCGTAAATGTATCCTTTAGTGTCATAAATTGAAAAAAATACATATCTGGTGGAGACTTTTAGCTGAATTTGAGCTTTTTAATGCATATTAACTCAAATAAATGTTGACTTCAAACAATAATCAACAAGACCCCTGTTCCACGTCTATAGATTTTCAGCACCTATTCAGAAATCAGTACTCTGCAAGTCAGTGATTCGGTAACAGAATTAAAGAAAAACGTTAACCAATAATAATTTCACACCCAGAGAACACTGATGTGAAATGATGTCTCCCCAGATTACAGTTCTCCCTGCATCCCAGTGCAGTGTGGGTAAACATCAACAGTTAGAATGCCAGAACAGCTGTTGAATTTATGATTATTTATATCACTGGATACCAAACAGCTCTGTTCATTTCAATGCTCTGACTGCAGCATCAGTTTCAGGCCTCGGAGAGAGAGAGAGAGAGAGAGAGAGAGAGAGAGAGAGAGAGAGAGAGAGAGAGAGAGAGAGAGAGAGAGAGAGAGAGAGATCATCTCTCGTCAGAGTATTCAGCTGACAAGGATAAACATGTACACTCAAGTCTTGCATAGGCCAATCTATCAACATAGATCAAACAGATGTGTTTATATAAGACTGAAAAGAGTGTCAATGTGTTATTATAGCTGATGTCACATTCTAGCAATGCCAAGTATCAACTTTCTTCAGAAGACGACAAGTTAAATTCCCAAACCAGAAATCAAGAATAGGATGGATTACAGTATATTAAAATTCAATAATTAAACAGTCAACCATAATATTTCTTGCTTGCGTCTCTTGGTTTAGACTAGGGGTGTCACAAAATAAAGGTATAGGCAATAACCATATATTGTGGCAGCCCTACTCTAGACACTAGATACACTACATGTTCTTTACTGATTCTACTGTATGTGATTGGAAACAGATGGTATTTCTCCACGTAATCCAGAGGATCATAGGCTAAATCATTGTGTTTTTCTGAGTGAATTTAAAATGTCTTATGTAAATATCCATACATCATATATCCGTATGATATATGTCCTGTCCTGTACACAGTAATATGTACGCATCAATATGCATATGTATCATTGAACAATCCCAGTATGAAAAGTCACCAGCTGTTGATGTTCATATGCACATGTTTTGATTCCTCAACAGGTCTCCTGGGGATGGTGGCTCACATGATGTACACACAGGTCTTCCAGATCACAGTAAGTTTGGGCCCTGAAGACTGGAGACCTCACACGTGGGACTATGGATGGTCTTTCTGGTAAGAGTCCCATCATCAGCAAGTTGGTTGGTCCTATAGGGATTCAATTTGAAGAAGATCATTTTAAAATGTTAAAAGCCACCAAGGCTGTATTGGTAGTTTCAGATCAATATCTAAAGGGAATTCGCCAAAGCGGTAGCTTTATTTGAAGTTCTGTCTCAATACTCTCTGCTTTTCCTTGTGTGCCGTGTCATAAAATTTACTGAAGCAAAAAGACACACTCCGAAGTCACAGATGTGTGGGTGTCTGATTCTCATTCTGCCACAAATGAATCAGGCCCTTCTGAACTGTTCTCATTTCAGGTTCAGAAAGACTGGAATGGTTTTCTGAGTGTTTTTCTGTGTTTTGTGGACGCATAGACTCACATCTTATGTGAACAGAAGGTAGCAACTAAGATTATGGCTTCAACCCTTAAAAGTGCTTTTAGGAGCTTGTAAAATTTGTCATGTTTATGCACTTTTGGGTTTTGGGAAACTGTGTGAATCTGTTTAATAAGCACACATGCTGAATTTGAATGTGAATCCCTGAGCAGTTCCCTAGGACTCTTTAAAGCTTCATCATATCACGTTAACCTTATATTATATATTATAGTAAATGTAGTATTTAACCATACCATAAATATAGTTGCCTTAAAAGATTGAATTCAACATTTAGTAATAGTGTCAGTAAGAAGAGATTTTTTTCTACAGTTGGTGAAACTCCAGTTAATTAAAGGAGGGAATTCAGAACTGCTTTACCTGTCTTTCTGTCTTGAACTCAACCGTTTTCATTGTTGCTCCACATTACATCAGCACTACAGTGAATCATTTGCAGTGAATCTTTTTGATTCCATCTTTCAGTTTATTTTTTGGAACCATGCCTGTCTGTTAGACCATAGACGAAAGGGCTGTATTGGATCTCCCAGCAAATGATTTGTGTTATTTTGGCACTTGGATATAAGAGACATGCATTGGGGTTCTGACAGGCATGAAAGTGGGATTTACATTGGCTGAATTACCACAGATGCTTGCCTGGCATCCATTAGTCTAGGCTGAAATTGCTTCATTTGTCCTCCGCCATCTGGCCGATTTCTTGTTTTTTTCCTTTCTTCTCTCTTTCTTGACTACCTTTACTAACTTTTTGGAACCTGCAAATCAAAAGGTAAGTGAAGCTTGAGCTAGTTTAAACCCTTCAGCTTCAAGGTTTAATTTCCTCAGCTCACAAGCTCAAATGCTGCGTTGTCACACGTCAGATGGCAAAACCATTGAAATGTATAAAATAACATTTGAATGAAAGTATAATGTATTTTTGTATAAAGTCTTTATCTATATCTGATTGTGTTTCTATGTCCGTGTGTGTATCAGTATGGCGTGGGGCTCCTTCACCTGCTGCATGGCTGCGTCAGTCACCACCCTTAACTCCTACACAAAGACGGTGATCGAGTTCAGACACAAACGGAAGCTTTTCGAGCAGGGCCTGCGTGAGGAGCAGACCTTCTTGGACCCAGAGACCTTCCATTATTTCCGTGACAGGTCGGTCCAGTCCATCTCCAGCTCCATAGACGTTTACCCAAGCCACCCGAGCAGTCACGGGAGCAGTCGTGGGAAAATGAGGTCCCCGCCTGCCCCGATGGACCAGGGGGACAACACTGAGTCTTTGGGAGAGGAACAGTGCTGAGTTGAGATACATCCGGTGCTGCACTGGTGGCCTTGACCGGAGAGCTCCTCCTTGGTGGAACGGCTCGGATGGACTGAGGTGCGAGGGGTGGGGGGGGTTTGGGGTCGAAGTATTGGATTCCTTTTTTAATATGCAGTTCAGTTTATGTGGATGCACATAAATAACTGTGTGAGGTGTGAGATTAGCAAGCTGGGCCTTAGCAAAATCTTTGATTGTAAATATAATCGTAGATGGGGATAGCTGAGGTAGGCACAGGCAAATGGGTAGCAGACTTACACTGCCGTAGGGACAGAGCAGTCATGTAAAGTTTTGTTAGGTGCTAGAATTGAATCTATAAGCAGGGCTCTGTTAATATTCATCTGTTGGTCCTGTGCCCTGAAGGTTAGACATGCTCCTAAGTATTTACCAGTCTTATACAGTCCTTCTGAAATGTCCTTCTCCCTTGGTGAGATCTGCTTGAATATGCCTTGATGTTAAAAACAGCAGAGTAGTGTACCGTTTAAATCCTGCCTTCAATACTGCTGCAGCTGAACACAGAAGCACAGCCCATATCTACCGGGCACTTGAATTATGCCTGTCTCTGTCTTTGTGGTACATTACAGGGTTGGTTAGCAGCTGTCAATGATAAGATCGTAACTCTTCCCTCAATTTTTGTAATATTTTGAGCATCTTACTATTGTTAAAGGAATAGTTCCCCATAAAATGAACTGTATGTCATTCATTGTTTACTTAGCTTCATGCTGTTTTAAATCCATATACTCTTATTTTATGAACAGAACAAAACTCCGCCTTAAAGGCGCAATTTGGAGATTTTAGTTTGTGAATTGCAACCACAGACTGTATAGAACATGGACGTAGTGTCCGTGATGTCACCCGTAGATTTGCGAACAGCAATTTTGAAGCCAAAAGTAGGCGCAGCCAGTCGTCACCATTTTATTTACAAAAAAGCCATAGACTTAAACAAAACTGCAGAGATGCCAAGTTCAGCAGCTGAGGTGTTGTCGTGACAGCTAACAGACAGCAGATTATTGCAACCAATGGCTCACTCCACCGCTCCTCCTCCCTTTCGGAGAAATACGGTGGCTGACGCAAGACAAAGATGTTGTCACGCTTTCGCTTCTTTGCCGAAGGAGATGATGTATTTCCAAAACGCACCCTGTAGAGCAGTTTGTCCGTTTAGGGCTTCTGTAGAAACAACATGATGAATTCAATGTAAGGTGACCCGCACTGTATATAGATTGAAAAAGCTAATTTTAAGGTAATAAAAACATAACGCTTCATTATGTAAGGTCTTTATACACATCTGAAGACATAGTTATGTATATTATATTGCTTTTCTGTCAATAGATCCTCCCTAATATTACACATTGCACCTTTAAACGACACTGTAGAGTTGCATCTGTTCTTTGGTTGAAAAGATGAACACAATGGGGCGGTTTCCTGGACAGGGATAATCTTAAACCAGGACTAGGTCTTATTTAAATTAGTTTTTTTACAAACATGCCTTACAAACAAACATTATTGGTGTGCATTGTGAGACAAAACAATGGCAGTAATATATTTTAGGATGTGTCAATCCTAGCTGTTTCTACGGAGCCCTGGATATGCTATGCGAAAAAAACAAATTATATCGTGGCCACGAATTAAGAACTCGTTCCCTCGTTTAAGCAATGTGAAGCTCAGGCGCATTGACTTGTGTGCGTTGTTTTTGCATGTGCATGTTTTTATTGTTTTAACTAAGTGATGATAGATATGCGCATTGTCCGAATACAATTAACTAATAAATGTAAATGAATGACAAACAAACTACAGACATAGGCCTGTGGAGAAAATGTGTTGTTTAAAAAAAAAAGAGGATAAAATAACGTTATAAAAAATGTGTTATGTTTGCAGCAGACGTATTGTTCCGTTGCGTGTGAGAAATGCATCCATAAACGGGCTTTATCCGCATGTGTAAACACATTAAAACAACTTAATATATACAATAAAGAGTGTTCCCGCAGGATCTTGTTCTGTTCTTATGGCAGAGGCTTTAATTCCGCGAGCAAAACTACGGTACAGTGAATGAGGTAGTAAGTGACCAATTAACGTAAAACGAGGGAACGAAATAATAAAACGTGGCCACGATTTACGTAAAACGAGGGAACGAAATAATAAAACGTGGCCACGATTTACTAAAACGAGGGAACGAAATAATAAAACGTGGCCACGATTTGCTAAAACGAGGGAACGAAATAATAAAACGTGGCCACGATTTACGTAAAACGAGGGAACGAAATAATAAAACATGGCCACGATTTACTAAAACGAGGGAACGAGTTCTTAATTCGTGGCCACGATATAATTTTTTTTTTCGCATAGCATATCCAGGGCTCCGTAGATTCAGTTAAGACAGCTCTAAAATTAATTTTAGTCTGGGACTAGTCTAAACCCTGTCCGGGAAACCATCCCCATGTCTTTCGTATCCAGTCCATAAGACACGTGATATGTTTGTAACAGGAACAGATGGAAATTGAGGGAATCCATCCAATGACCTGTTGTCCAGTCTAAATTGTGAATGAATCCTTCTTCTGAGCATTTTTATCTGGTTCATGAATTGGACTGATCAAAAAGTTAAAAAGTGTTCGATTCGTACTGCACTGTAAAAAATCTGCAATTTTTAAACTCATCTTTTTAAGTTTCTTTTTTGCATTGTTTTTTTTTTAGTTGTACTGACTTCCAAAAGTTGAGATAACTTACATAATTGAGTCAACTCAACAAGATTGGACAAAACCATTGGATTAATTTACTAAATTAAGTTCAGCTGACTACAATCCAAAAACACTTTTTACAGTGTGGTTCTCATATCTTACTAGAGAATATTTGTATTTTATGGAAAAATAAAAACAGCAAATGATTATAAAACAATATGAAGGGAGTAAATAACAACAGCGCTTTTTGGGTAACTTATTCCTTTAATGTACAAACAATGATTGGCATTCTGTCTATTATTGAATGTGAGATTATATATTTATCTATGTACACTATAATCCTGTCTTTTTCATTTGATAAAAACCAAAGTTTCAAAACTGTCAGCTTTTGTCAGAGTTTTATTTGATTTTCAGAGGTTTTCATAAGCTTTTCAAGCAGTATTGTAGTGTAAACAATACACAAGATGTTAATGTCAGATAACTTGGCTCAGTTATTTTATCTATTTTTACTCCACTAATGATATAGTTCTAAATGATGCCAATGCAGGATTAAACTGTAACGTGTTGCCTAGCAACACACAGATTAACAGCCTGTCTGAAATGCTGTGAACACAAACAAGCAGAGTTTTACAAACAAAGTGCTTATATACCAAATATTAGCTGGAATCCCACGTGTCTACGTGAGAACTAACTTGTGTTCAGTTCAATGTGGAAATTGTTGTAAATTGCAAGGGAGAAAAATACAGCTTCCTGGCTGAAAGAACACTTCCTGTCCTAAATCCTAAAGAAATGTCATCACTCCTCCCTAACATCTGTAGCTGAACAGCATGCTTGTGTGCACTCTGGGAGATCAAGATTTATACAGAATACAGAATTACACACTGTTTACTAGAAGTCATAAACCTGCTTGCGGTTTAGAACCTGCATGCGTACAAGCTCAGATCAACCAGCCAGTCCAATTAAAGAGGATTGATCCTGTGGTGTGACACCAGCAGATGAAGCTTGCGCTAATGCAACGCTCATAAAACCTACGCAGTTGTGAGAAATCGGACAGAGATGGATCACACTTCAATTCAGGAGAGATCTTTTTTTCCTTTTCAATAATTTGTTTTTGTGATTTATATTTTTAACCTCCAACTCTTTATAAATATAGATCTTCCCGGAAAGTTTGTAATACAGGAAGATTTTAAGTGCTATGTATGTAATTCCCATTTAGTGCCTTTTTGAATCATTGCATGTTTCATGAAATCTCTTTGTGCATGCGTAACATATATATAGCAGTGAAGTGTTTCCTCTACATGGTGAGTGGTTGAAATCTACAGGGAAGAATTTATAGCACAGAGGAGTGCTGCTCTCATTGAAGATCACAGTGACACACATCTGGTGATCTTGCCGCTCATGCAGCTGACGTCCACCCATCCATCTTCTCGTCTGTCATTTTTCATTTCCACTTTTTTATGGAGAGAGAACACCTGTCATCTGCCCAAAATACTGTGTGATACTTCAGATCATCTACTGGGTATTTTACATAATATGTCTCCTTTACTAGACCGCTGACCTGTGTATGACCCTTGAACTATTGAACACAGATTATAAGCACCTCAAAGTGAAAAGCAATTACATCTATCTCCATATGGCACAAGGGATTCATTCTCTTCACTATAAAAACAGACCAGAGAGTCTTTTAAATTAACAAAGCAATGAAAGGGGAGGGTACAGTGATGGAAAAGCAGGATGTTTTTCACATCGAGTTTTACAAAACACATAATACAAAGCTTTTTTAATTGCATCTTACAGGGAGGGCAGGGAGGTACAAGCTCAATTTCAGGCCTGGAGATGAAACACAATGAGCTGGCATTTGGGGCAAGAGATTGCACAGGAGGAGTGGAAGAATTCAGCATGGTTTGGTGATAAATCAAGGAGAAACAGTCACGTGCATCAGAAATCTTCAGAACTGCTTACAGTATTAAAACCTTCAGTTTTGTAAACTGTATACAAAATAAAAAATGACAAAAGTCATATAGTTTTTTGTGCATATAGTTCATAAAAAATATTTTATTATTTACTCTTCTTTGCTCTCCCAGATGTGCCAGGATGAGGTTTTCATTTTGGGGTCAAGTATTAATTTAATAATTCAGTACATACAACACAACAGCAATATCTTCAGCATTTACATGTCGATTAGTCACGGCAGAGTTTATGAATTGCACCTGCGGGTCGTTTTGAGACGACGGTGGACGAGCCATTTGTTTAATTTTCATTAGGTGCTCAATGGCAATTGGTGTCCTCGTCGCTATGATACACGCGCGTCTGAAGGTATGCGTGCGTTACGAGCTTCATTCCGGTTTCCAGAGGAGTGGAATCTTTCTAGCTTCCTGCCCCCGATGTTGCTCAAATAACAGTAATTAAGACATGTAAATTATAATAAATGATGTTCCTCACAGTGGGCGAAACGGAAGGTTGAAAATAAGCACAAAAGATGCAAGCTGCACGTGAAACCACAGAAACTAGCTGCCGGGTAACAACATTCATTTTCCATAGCATGACGTGAATCATTACCGGATTGAATAAATCACACATTGTAAGCGTATAGGATGCGATGGAAGTGTGTGTATATTCCTTTAAAAATGGTTATTAAACAAATCAAATTAGTTGCCCTGAGTCTACATTTTATAATTTTGTTTAAATAATTAATGACATTTATAATTAAAGAGTCTTTTGTTTTAGAGAAGAGTTGTGTTCCCTTTCGGGTTTCACAAAAAACAGCATTCAGATTTAGAAAAGCTTTAGCATAAGCAAATAATTTGTCAGACGTTCCATAGATTTCACAGCGTGACGTGTACAAACCGGAAGTAGGGTCGGTCAATGCTCTAGCTTCATTCAATTCACAGAGACTAGAAGCAGTTAGGCAGCGCTCCCTTTATGGTGATTGGTCTAACATAAACAAAACAATGTTTTTTCCGTATTTTTACATCTCCCAGTAAACCATAAACAAATCAGACAACATCTGCTACTGTCGCTTTTGGTAAATTAAATGAATGCCTGTGAGAAAGCTGAATGAATGAATGGCTATGGCAGCAGTGCGACAGAAAAAGTTGTTTCATATACTTCCGGTCTCTGTCACCATATTGTGAAATTGCTCCTTTAAGCAAGCGTGTTGGTCTAACTCAGTTCTTAGGATTCAACTATGTGGTTTTATCTACACAAGACACTTTGTAATTTGATATAAGATAAACTGTTCCTTCAGTCATCACAGGGTTTCAATTGGTCGAGACATATGCTCCAGACAGAGAATAATCAAAGGTCTTATCAGTGCTTGATGGATGGTTTGGTCAAATAAAACAAATCCATCTGCAGGACTGGATAAGGCTTAAAACTGGAAACCTGATGTTAAAACCTACTCATCTTCATTTCTCTTTTACTCTCTTGCTCCCCTTTCTGTTTTCTTGTTTCAACAATAATTGACTTACAAAAATCTAACTGCAGCAAAAAATATGGCAAGGCCACCGACCCTGTATGTTCGTATTCATTAAAATGATTGACTTGAAATGATTAAGCGTCCTGAAGCAACATCCTGTTCACCTTGTAGTGACCCACGTGTAGGGTTTAATGTCCTTTACGTGACTGTGGGATTTGTTCCACAGCATCCCTTACACGTGTGATATATATATTTGGTTTGGTCGAGTGAAGTACAGGGTGTGGGTGATAGGAGAGACGTGTGCTTTGCCCTGCATCGCTGACCACTTTTTAATAGGTATAGAAGATTTATGCAAGCAGTCACAAAGAATAGGGCTGTATCCCACTCACATAGCTCAGCTTCAGAGTGCCTCTGCATACATTTGAGCTGTGCCACATTTATAGCTGTGCAAGTCTGAAGGATATTAACTGAACCGCAGACATTCTGTAATACAAGAGCAACCTTAAGCCATTTTACAAAACATTCATTCATTTATTGTACTCCTCTTCAGTGCTGAATTATTTATATAGGCATTATGACATCATCATGCATCATCTCCATTTACTGCATGTAATTATTTCTTTTCATTGGGAATAAATGGGGTCCAAATGTCTCACTGCCAATAATAGTTCATTTACTTGCATTCGCCAAATGTTATCACCATAACAATTTGAGGGATTTTTTTAATTAACATGAACTTTAAGAATGTCTTTTCATCATTTTTTCGTTATAGACAGTAAAGCAATAACATAAACAAACGTGCATGCAAACCTTTTAGGCCCAAACGTAACTTCTGGTACACATTGGCAAAGAATCGAGTCCCTGCAGATTATTTCTGATAACAAGCAAAAGAAATAACAAGTAAATGACATTAGCTAGCAAATTAAAAGTATGTCTAGTCAGTATTATTTTGGGTTACCGGTATAAGAACCGTTACTTGGCTAAACTTAAATGCGACAAACAACCCATTCAACCAATTGTTTATTTAATACATGTGTGTGTCCGATGAAACCCTCTATAAACAACATACACATACTGATATAAATGTACTGTAAGTGCATTGAACACATGTTGCTAGCGCAATGTAATCCATTTAATTTTAAGTTAAGTTAAAGTTACAATCCTATTTCTTACAATGTCTATTTTTATAAACCTCTTACAAGGTCAAAAGCCTGATAACTTCAGATCTATAGTGTCACTGCTGAATAAAACCTCGATGAGATCTTTCTTCATTCTACAGTCTCTTTAGTCTATTGATTTCAAAGAGAATGAAAGGACACCTGTGACCTGACGAAAGGTGTTAGAAGCAATTGTGCAATAAGTTCTCTTTGAGACCCATAGTGAATACTACAAGCTTGATTTATCTGAATCATTCAAATACATTCACTATAAAATCCTCCATTTAGCAAAGGAAATAGGCGCTTTGTAAAAACAAAAGCACATGAGCATTTGTAACTATACACTCTAATTTCCAACTTAGAAGCTTGCGATCGATCGCTTTATTCGCATGAATTAAACCCGCCTCATCATTTGGATGTGTTGTGCAGTCACATTGGGAGATCAGTTAGGCTCTGTCTTCTAAATTGGGACTGATTACACCTCACCCATTTGTCATTTGTCATCTCCCCTCTCTTTGACACACTCGGTGGGATTCTCCATCAATTAGATCAATGTATTGATTCATTCTGAAGAGCCACAGATGGTTCAGGTGGTTTTGTCCAAAATTAGATCTAACTAGACTGGACAAGCCCTTATGTCGTCTCCCACCATTCCATTCCACTGGTTTCCATTTTACTGGGTCCCTTAAAGGAATAGTTCAGTCAAAAATAAACATTCTCTCTTAATCTTCTCATTGCTAGATGTGACATAATTTCTTCAGCAGAACACACTCGTGACCAAATGCACATATGGTGACAGGTCACAAGACACATGAGTATTGATGTATACATTTAGTCAATAGTTATAAAGAGATATCATTAAGACAAATAAAGAAGGCACAAAATACATGATATTGTATAATACATGGTTGCATTTTTTCTCAATATGATGTACATTGATGAAGCTTAACTGAAGTATCACAAGTCTGTAAATGACATTTCTATTAAGTAAGTGCTGTGCCTACAAGACATTTATTAACCCCTTGGAGTCGTTTTATGACGGGTCGATGTGCTTTTTGTAGCTTCAAAAATTTGGACTGCATTTAAAGGGGAAGAGCCAGGATATAATATTTGATATAACTGAAGAAAGTAATTCACATCTGGGATGGCATCCGGGTGATTATTGAGAGATTTTTCATATTTGGGTGAACTATTTCCATTAAAAAGCTAATGCAGTGTGAGAGCTATCCTGTGGTTGTGTGTTTTCAGGTCAGTTCTATGCAGTATTGAACAGAGGATCAATGAGGAAGAAAAATAAAATTGTATTTTATTATTGTTAAAAAAAGTTATAGGCCCGGTTTCATACACAAGGCTTAAGACTATAGTCCCAGACTAAAATGCTAGTCTGAGTTGTCTTTACTTATAAAACTTGCAGTGACATATCTTAAAACATGTCAATGCCATTTATTTGTTTTAAGATCCTCACCAGTAATGTTATTTAAAAATTTAAATATTCTAATTTAACTAAGGCCTAGTCCTGGCTTTAGCTAAGCCCTGTCTGTGAAACCAAGCCTTAGTGTTCATCAAATAAGAAATAAAAGTAAGCTGTACTATTTTTGGTCAACTTCAAATAATTAAAAGGGTTAACCAGGCCAACTTCTCAGTGCATACTTGGTTTACATGGACCATCAGGTTTAAAACAAACTTGTAGGGGTGGTTCATAGGGATTAGTTTAAGCCTGGACTAGACCTTAGTTTAATTGGGAAATTTAAGTGGTTTTAACAAACATACCTTACTATAAACATTACTTGTGTGCATTTTGAGACAACACAAAGGCACTTGTGTATTTTTAGATATGTCAGTGCAAGTTGTTTTCAGTTTATACAGCTTTTACATTTCTTTTAGTCTAGGATTAGTCTAATCCCTGTCCGGTAAACCGCCCCGTAAACCGTCCCGTAAAGTCCATACCAGCTCAAACACATTCTGTTATTAATGCAAAACAGAAACTAAGGCTGACTTTGTATCATAATTTATTAAATAAATTGTTGTTAATATATAATGTTAATATAATTTCTACGGATTATTTCATAACTTTTGTATCCCAATGAAAATGCCTATAGTCCTACAGGCACGACTTTATTTGATAACAAATAAAGAAAGGTTTCATTTAGGGCGTGATTTGCATGGCTGTTTACATTCTGTAACCACTGAATTCTGACACATTCTCATTTAAATAATTGATGCACAGAACATACATTTTACAACTCTGCCTTCAATGCTGTAATGTACTTGGCTAATGTAGTGCATTCAACACAAAGACATTCACAAAACAGACAGTTCATTTGCACAGTTCCCTTTTAATGTGCCTCACGGAGGGTAATGGTGGCACTCATTTGTCATGACTGAACATTTGTAGAATGTTTTAATAATCTGTGCGATCGTTTCATTTTCACGTTCTGAGTGCAAATCATATGATGTATATAGTAGGCTACACAGCCTGCATGGCATGCATTGCAAACAAAATTTTAAAAATATTTATTTCACCCCCTCCTGTTCTTGTTTGTCTTTTTATACATCAATACTTTTGTTTTTGCAAGCAGGCCGTATAATCAAGTATAATTTTGGTCATACTCTGTAAATGTCAGATGCGGTTCTCTGGTCCTCATACACAAAGGAAACACTCACTTTCATGATTACTGCTAATCAAATTCTGCAATAGAGAGGTTGATTACTGCTTAATAAGTAATGTGGGGTCTCCACTATGCTATCAATCAATTCACAGCGGTCAATTCTCATTAGGATCTATTGCTTGCAGCTACTCGACGGCAGACAAACACAGTGGATTTTTACTTGCTGCCAGTCTGAGGTTTTCTCACACTTTTTACACAGCTGTTTGCGAGTCTGGCACGCACTGAAACCCCAGTGACAGGTGAAACAGATGCTGTGCCATAATGACCCAGTTTGCCAGGTGAAGCCGAGCCCACTGCAAACACACGTCCAGCTTAATTACCCTTCAATTAGCTTGGCTGAGACACCAGCTCCATCAGAAGAGCTTTTAACTGAAACATTGCTCTCATCCATATACACCGAAACACTCGAGTCTTAAGAAGATATGCCATCGTGTGAGATTTGAATGTACGATGACCGCTAGGATGGTTATGATCCAGATATTCCTCAGGCAAAAGAGATGAAAAGAGATGTTTGATCACAGTATTACGTGCTGTGACATCATCCATCAGCATTTGTGTTGAATAAATATTCATGTATTTTCAAAAGAGTAGTGAAAAGTTGTTTCAAATCTGTATAAATGTCTTTGTTCACCATTGACTACAATAGTAGGACAAATTGCTTTATAAATGTCTTTGTTCTGATGCTGAACACCAAAAGAAGATATTTTGAAGAATGTTGGAAAGCAAACAGTTCTGGGGCACTTTTGTTTATATACCATTGTCATTTTTCCTACTATGGTGGTCAAGAACTTTTTGGTTACAAGCATTCTTCCAAATATCTTTCTGTGTTCATCAGAACAAAGACATTTAACGTTATACAGATTTGGAACAACTGAGGAAGTAAGTGATTACATTTTTGGGTGACCTGTTCCTTTTAAGCATGTCTCTTATTGGTAAACTGAAGCATTTTAACAGTTTTTCAACCGTTATTGATTTAATAAATATTACTGCCTTATATTTTTAAAGGCTGTACAAGTCATTTGAACTTTAATTTGATTGTTAGTGTGTGTTTATATTACTAAGAAGGTAAATAGGTTTAACTTGGCAAATGAATGTTTATCAGTTGGTTGCGTTCAAAACAACTTTGCACTAATGACACTTTAATCACCTTAAATCACATTAATGCTTTTAACAAGAGAAGCTCAAGCCTGAAATCCCTAGTGAGCGAGCAAAGGTGGTAGTAGTTTAGAAAACTGGGTTTGACATTATGACATCAAATAAATGCTTAGTGGCTCAGTGTCCCATATAAATTCATATATTTTGACATGATTATCATTTTAATTTTTCCATGTGTTTATGTTCCCCCTGTGCATGCAGCTAGAGAAACACAAATATTTAACATTTTAGAAAAGAGCTTTAAAGCTCTCAGTCCTGTCAGTTTTATTCCCTCAGATGTCATCGTGATGAGGATATAGGCAGTTCAGCAACAGCTGGCCAGTGTAATGAATATGCTCAATATCCGGCACCGAGAGCACTCTTGTTGGTTAATCCTGTTTTATTTCACTATTATTAACCATATGGCACTTGTGTCATGTTGTATTTCTTTCCATTTATTAAGTTTAATAGTTATAATTTCAAAAACTAGTTTTGTTTTATAGACCACACAGTAAGAGATCTGTAAAACAAAGGCTTTGTTTGGCAATAATATGACTTCCCATAGCTTTGGGTGGCCATTCATGATCACTTTCTTAGAAATGCTATCTGTCGACCACATACATACCAATTGTTGTCTCATTCATTTTTCCTGTTTGTTTAGAAATGGTTCTTGTGATGGTTTGCTGCGCAGTGTAATGGGAGATGGCACTACAAACAACTCTTTGAAGTGTGTCTTGTTTGATACTGAACACAAGGGACTTGCAAGGGATTCTGTCACAACCTGACACCAAAAAAATCTATTTCTTCCAGACAAGTCAAGCACATTCCCCTGCTCACTCTTAAAAGTCTACAAGGCTCAGAGCTGTATTATTTTAGCCTCCTTGTTATAAACAACAAAGGATGATTTTTTTTTGCATGCACCATTCTGACCTGCATGATGGACTCCACAAAACTCCTTTTCAGCCTCAAAAAACGACAAATGTTAAATTATGAAAGCTGCACTACAACAGATGAATACACTGAATAAACAAATGAACGGCAAGGCGTCCAGAACACTGTGCCTCTGCTGCCATCTACTGTTAAGAGTAAAAAATACGAGCCCATGAACCATCATGCAAATGTCAACGTTATATCAATATAGCATCATGTAAACCCATATATCATCATGTAGATAATCATTATTGTATTCATATAACGTCATGCTATGTTACATCCATAGAATATCATGCTGATGAGGTCATCATTTTCCATATCAGGCTGAATGGAAAGAGTGTTTAAAATTAACATTCTCATTCTGAAGTGAGCCTGATGTGTAAATATCATCGTATATAAATATAATAATACTTGTTTACCATGGTATGTATTAAACTGATATGCTATTGCCGGTAAACATAATAATATGATATGATCTAATAAACATGATAAACATAAAGCATAAATGGTTGTGCTGTTTGTGTATATCAGTGCTGGAGCTATAAAGCAGAAAAGAGATGAATGTATAGGACACATGAGAATCATTGCATGTATGGATGGAGTCATTGGTGTAGTACCACTTGGACAACCACAAGGAGAACTCCGATATCATAAACATGTGCCTTTGTCCTCGATATGAGCTAGGTTTTTAAAAGTAAATGGAGTCTGAAGGTGTGAGGAATAATATTAATGTAGCTCCTCAGTCTCATATTTTTAAAGTCATTATTTGAGACAATTGCTTTTACATTCAGATTTGGTTTCTTAATCAAGTGAAAAGGTTGATATCATGTGCATTGACCTTTTAAAATCAACATCAGTTGATCTGATCTGAATTTCTGTGAACGCAGAATTAAGTGTATATCTTGGGTTCACTATTTAAGTCCATTGAAAGGTTCCTCAGTGTAAACAAACAGATTTTTTAAATGTATGTTCCACGTTGTCTCTTATTAATGAGGTCAATATAAGCCACGTGCATAATAATGAAAAAAGAATGAGCAAATGCTGTTAAAAAAATAATGTTATTGTCAAGTGGCCATAGCAAGCTTGTGTTCTTTAAAGTTGTGAAAATACACAGAAAAGCAATAAACATGGATATTAGATCAACATATTTTATACTCCTTATGTATAGATATAATGCTGTCGTAGGGTCATCGCTTGGTTCCCTTCCCACTGTAGACACACGTGCTTGTGCAAATGCTGACGGGGCAGCTGTACAGAACACACTAGTCATTTAGTAGACAAATACTAATTCAGACAACCCAATGCAATCTCTCAGCAAGTCCCCATTCTGTTCGGTTCAGTGATGATAAACAACACCCGTGTGTATCAGCCATGCAGCCCAACACGCACTACAGGCTTTTGATGAACCATCAGGACACCAAACTGCGTCGTATCTTTGGACACTGGATTGAAAACATGTTAAATCTCTCCAACAGTTCCAGAGGGAATAAATTATCAATATTTTTCCTCATGTAAGAAAACCGTGGTCCGTATGCATGCAGCAGGTAGTGGAGAGGATTCACAAACATAGAGAGACAGAATGAGACATGAAGGAGAAAACAGGAGCACTTCCCTACACCACACATGCTGTTTGAGGGGGTTAGACAAAGACAAGCCCCCTCCACCCCCCTCTCCCAGCGCCTGCTAAAAATACTTCCTTTCAGCCGCATGCGTGCCTGCCTTTGATCTGCGGGCCACTCCGGGCCTCGCGCGTCATCGCTGACGTCAATCGAGCCGGAGAGGGGCTCCTGTTGTAGGTGGAGCGGTTTGTGGGTGGACTGCAGCCGGTATGAATGAACAACCGAGTGCTGCTAGATCTGCATTGTCCACAGGGACCCCGGCTCCTGGATCTTCCATTGATTATAATTATGCCACCCTCTCAATCTCACGAACAGAACACATGTATGCATGTTGGTAACATCACATAGAGGTGGTGCTTGACAATGAGGGGGTGTGTGGACACTGTTGAGTGTTATACGCCAAAGACGTGTAAACGTTTAGTTGTCATGACTCTGTTGAATTCAACCGTCTGGGTGTGCAGACGACCAGCACAACAAAAACAAAACAACATCTGGCTTTGTTTAAAGCTTTCAAATGTTTATATAGAACGGTTTATATTACAGCCAACCATGAACTGTTTCTTTTCTAGGAGAATTAATGAATCTTTTCTTTATCCACTCACTCTGTTTAGAAAATAAGTTTGATGTTTATGCGACGGGTCTTTGTTTACGTGTTCATTGCGCCGGCCAGGGGTCTTTCGGGCGATGATGGCAAAGCTATGAATCACATATAAATCTGAATGTAACTCAATAAACACACACACTCACACATACGGTTACTTGGCAACAACACTGTTACTAAGAGACTGATTGCAAAGGAGGCTGGGTTTCTATGGCAACAGCTGTGGCTGAGTCATCCGCAGTGCAGCATGTTGCCCGACTGGCAGGCTGATCGCTCTCTAAGTCATGGTGAAAGTACAAGGGCCTGCGAATCGAAACGCTGTTATGTCACGCCGAACGATGTGACTCAATGTAACACGCTTTTTGTTCCCAAATCTGCCTCCTCTGGGATTACCGTACACACGGTACACATTGAACAGGGATGTGCTCTGATGACAATCTAAGTTATAAACTCAGTGCCCTTGTTTGAATTGTTGTATTATTCAACTCATAGTTGCAACTAGTTACTCATCCTTGGGTGGGTTTAAGGTGTAAATGAACCCAGAGGATTGCAGAAGAGAACAACTCGAACAGGTAGTCATCGTTCCAGCTGTTTCATTCTCTCAACAGATATTGTTCTGGCTTTTGTGGAAACTAGTAACTTGGTATAAGCACTTATTGTATTATTGCCTCCCATGACATATCGCGTTATTGTGTCCTAATTTCTCTGTAAGTTGGTTTGGATAAAAGCATCTGCTAAATGCCTAAATGTAAATGTAATTAAACAAAGGTAATAAAAGTAAATGGGGACTGACGCCAGGGTTGCCAACTCTAAGGTTTTACCACATATATTTAGGCGACATACATGCATGTATTGAACTAATTTACCCTACCAAATGTGTATTCTAACAATAATAAAACTAAATCAGACAATAGGTCTGTAAATATTTCATTCAAATAGTGGATAACCACCATTCCTAAAGGATTTTAGTGGCAGTTGTGGCCCAGTGGTTAGAATCGGACTCTTGACCAGAAGGTTGCCGGTTCGATTTTCAGGGAAGACAGGTAATGGATGAGATGCCCTTGAGCAAGGCACCTTATGCTCACTTAGAAACAAAATGTATAAAACATGTATTTTATGTATGAGAGTGGCAATTTTTTTGTATTTTTTGGGCTAGTTTGACCGGCCATTGGGTGGGTTTTGTTACGAAAACCTAGCAACCCTGACTGAAGCCATATAATATCATCTTCATACAAATGCTTTGGGGTTGCTTTTGTTGTTTGCTTTGCTGCCAATGGGGTTGAAATTGGTAGAAGTTATATGGACACTTTTATACTTAAATAAATGTATATATTTAATAATAACAACAATAATAATAATACTAATAATGGCAATATATGTTGTTGATTATGTTATTGTTATTATTATTATAAATTAAATATTACATTTACATTACATTTATACATTTCGCAGGCGCTTTTATCCAAAGCGATTATACAATTGTTTCTAAACATGGCCCATCCCTTGAATCGAACCCATGACATTGGCGTTGTCAGCGCCATGCTTTAACCACTGAGCTACAGGAAAGCTAAATATTTAAATATATCATAAAAAGATTTATTTATTTATTATTATTATTGCATTGGGATGTTGTTGTTTGCTGTTGTTTTGATGCCAATGGAATCATATGGACACTTTTAAACAATTATTATTTATATTATTATTATCAATAAGAAAAATAGTTGTTTGATTTTTGTGCTTCCTATTCACTTTCATGAAATGGGACTGAGAGGCTTTTGTGTTCCATATGAAGGATAAAAAATGTCATGTGGGCTTGAAATAAGATACTTTTTGATATAATTTTGACAAAACCAAGAAAACAAACCCTTAGACAAAGTGATTCATCAATCACTGATGTGATTCTCTAGTCCTCAGAATGAAACACACTTACCTTCAAAACCTCCCTCCTCCCACCCCTTAAAGAGATTTAATGGATAGTTGTTCAGTCCCACTGAGGATCATTTAAAAACAAGCAAACAATACAGCTGGGCTGTTCAGTCTCTGCACAGATGTACACGTTCAAGTATCTGTGATTAGTATTCTGTGAATAGGATATTGAATTAAATGTTTTGGGATGTGGAGTCCTTGTGAATTGCACTGGGAATGACTTTGTTGTCTAAGTGCTGACTACTTGCAGTAGTTTTCATGTTGATCTGTGAATGCATGATCTGGTTAGGGAAATTTACCACACGCAGATTGACAAACTCGTTCTCAAATTTACTCTGTTATCACAACTCTCCTGACCACACTTTACCGTTGGTGCATTGATTTGACTGCCAAAGTGAGAAAAGCATTGCCACAATTTGCCAGGTGTCACAAGTGCTTGCTTTAATGTAAACAATCCAGCCACAGTTTGTCACTTCACAACACAATGAGACCTTTTGGGGAGGATTTGCATTTAGATTTGCATTTTTCTTTTTGGATTTGATGCTTTTAATCCAAAGTGATTTACATTTTCTTAAATTATACACACAGAAGCCACACCCAGTGTTTGGGAAGCACAATTTACAGTGTGATCCGAATTGTCCAACTGACAAAACAAGCAACTGAAGTCAAACACTGTTACATTTTTGCAATATCTGTGAATAAAACCAGTAGCCAAAGCCACAAGAAGAAAGATCAAACATGGCAATGATAAAAGGAATTCTGTTATACTGTTACTATTTCACGTATCACATTTCCTGACATGTGTGTTAGTTTAGTCATAAAACAATAAAACAGAAGGTGGAAAATAACTTTGCTTTTGGCAGTTATATTCTGAACTCTCACATACCACATTTTTATTGGCATCCTATAAATCATACTTGTCGTCCCATAATCCAGAGTAAGCACAGTTTTATAATCCTGCAGTTAAAGCTCTATAGGCTGATGGTGAGCCGCGTCTGCGAGGAGGGGGCCGGATTGTGAGGGAATCCTTTGTATGGCATGAAGTCATGACTGATGAGGTTGGTGCCAGCCACGGCGAGAGCAAGAGAGGCCCTGCCATTCAGAGAACCAGAAAAACATGAGAAGGGAACTAGATTTAGGACAACAGTGCTCCCTTCTGAATGTAAAACAACCAACGTAATCCCAGGGGCACCCTCCCCTAAAGAAACAAACAATTGCACATTCACTATGCCAGATGGCTGGTGGGACCAAAACTCAATAGCCCCAAATATATGATTAAACACAATCCAGTCAGATGCCCAACCACCCCACCTTCATCTATAGAAAGAACAAGAGCCAGTCGCCCCTACGCTCATGCATTATTAAGAGGGTGCGCTTCTTCTCCCCACACCAAAATCCCTCCATTATTTATACTGAAGAACTGAGTAGGATCCTAGTAGGCATATAGGATTTCTGAGTTTGTTGTGCAGGCCCCGTCCAGTAAGGGAGGCTTGAAGTGGGTGGGAGCAAGTGAGCGGGCTATAAATAGATAGCTCTCTAGCTCTCTGACGCTGTGTGGAGGCTGACAGAGGATGCGCTCAGCATGCATAACTAGTAAAGGTAGCACGGAAGAATTCTTGTGCCCATGCACTGCCACACGCTGAAACTCACTGGCAGCCATTTGACAGACCTGGTCATAAAAAGGTGTAAAGAGGAAGCTTTGTCTGTCCGTGGAGTGGAAATTTCATCCGAGCATATGTTGCAGATGCAGGCTTCTTGTTTGAGAACTGAAGCCAGTATGAAAGTGTTATGTAATGCCAGCTAAAATGGGCGTCGGTTACATCCCATAGCTCAGGGAATTACTTGATTGCTGAATTACTGACTGGAGTGTAGATGAGTCAAACAAAGTGCTAGTGCACATCACCATGTGTTTGTGGTATTAAAAACGACTCCGAAATATAACAATATTTTTATTTTAGTGAAGTCCAAAATTTTATCCCCCAAAATATAAGTTGTTTTTTGTTTTGTTGTTTAGAAAAGTAAAAACAGTATCAAACATCACTCATTATTCATTAACGTCTTCTACATTGCGTTCTTCAAAATCCATGCAAATATGTGGTTACATAATAAAACAATGCCTTCAGCTTCCTTTCAACGAATAGTTACATCCAACGCTCGCGAAAAGATTGCTTTTTCAATGCTCACCAGCCCAAAGCGATGCATTATTGATATTTTCGCTCCTATCTCTTTAAATGGGATTGGTCTGTTTTGTGTGCGTGTGCATGTGAGAGAGAAAGAGACAGCTAGTGGGAGGCAAGCTTTGTGTGGAGAAACAGAATGAACGGGCATTAGATGCTGTTATTTTAAGCCAGGGCATTTATTCGCTTGTTTATCATCGCTTTCTGTGAACACGTGAAGTGATATTGTCCGGCTGTGGCATCGGGAGAGGTTTGCACCTCTTATGGCAACATCGGTGTATCATATTATCATCACCTCCGCAAGGAAATAACGGGCAGGGCTGCTGGTATATTTATTTATTTTTACCTCATGCGTCCTGCAACGTTGTGGGAAACGCGATCGAACCAGGCAGAGATGTTTTACTGATCATGGATTCATGGTGAGCTGCATATGAAAGAAAGGTAAGACAATCGATCGTTATTTAATAATGCGATTGCATGTTTTTGTGAAGCATAGATGGCGTTTGACGCAAAGAAAGCTGGCTCGAGGATACAGCTACTGGTAATAACAAACGTCCCGGGGGAACAAACCTTGATAGAATTAAGATCAATAGTGCTGATCTGAAACAAAAACGAAAAACGGAGAATGCTTGAAACATTATCATCGTTCGGGAGCTTTGGCCGTGTCTCAACACCGAGCATGCTGCCTACCTAGGCAGCATCGTTTCGGGGCGCTGATTCCTAGCGCGTCTGTAATGCTCGAAAACGCAGCACGCAACCGTGACGCTTCAAACATGCCGTCTACGTGGACAGCTCGCTAGGTTTTAAGACGCGGCCATTGTCTCGCTCATGGGATGCTGAACGTTTCTCATGTCCATGACGTCACCTGTCCCTCTTCTGAGGCAGATATAATACATTGTGAGGTAACATGCAAATGTTCAGCGACGATAAACATTTACAGAATTGAACAAGGCCGACGCAGAGTGTTTGTTAATGTTTATACAATTCCGCTCTTAGCGACAATGTCGCCGCTGTGTTTGATACATCTGTGCAGTGTTACATGACGACAGGAGTTAAATGTTTATCTTTAAGAGATCAAGCTTGTTCGCAGAAAGCACGTGGCAGTCGTGGCTGTACACGAAGACACACCTCTCGATGCACAGGCACGACCGGATGTCTTTACAAGTCTGGTCAGGGATTGAGCATTTTAAGCTGTTTAGAAGCTTGGAACCTGAGTATTTAGACCTACTATTGTGATTCAGCCGGTTAAAACATCAGGTTAATGAGAGTTAGTGTTTGTGTGTGGGGGAGAGAAATCAGAGCTATAAGCTCAATTGGTAGAGCTTGTGGGTTGTGGGATTGAATCTCAGTGAAAACAGCTTTGAATGTAAGTGTCTGCCGAATTTCTAAATGTATTAAGGATTTGTTGTAAATCTGGCCTTTGCTATTCAGTATTCTTACGTTTAGTGATTGAATTAAAATGACACTTCATCCAAAAATCATTTACTTACCTTCTTGTCATTTCAAACCTGTATGAATTTATTCCGAACAAAGATATTTTGAACAATGTTGTTAACTGGCACCCATTAACTTGCTTTGGTTTTGTGTCCATACAGTAGAAGTGAATGGGTGCCACTGCTGTTCGGTTACCAACTTTCTTCAAAATATCTTCTTTTGTGTTTTGCGGAAGAAAGAAAGTCATACAGGTTTGATATGACAAGAGGTTGAGTATATGATTCATATTTTCGGTGATCACTCTGTTGACATTTATCCCTTTTTATTTCTTACGAATCATATCAGACAGCTAATATCATGGGTAAAAGTGAGCATGTGTGAAGACCCACTCTGTGTTGACTGTAGTGTGAACTATCCTCACAGAGAGAGTGTAGATTACACATGTTCACTTTCATATCCCTTGTCATGTTTTTTTCACACGACAGAATTATCAGTCTTATTAGTTTGTCAAGCAGAGGGACATCCTGTTGGGTTTTCCCCAATGAACACCTGGAAGTGCCAAGTTTGTACCTCATTTGCTTTTTAAACATCTTTGTCCTTTTACTACTGCTGTCTGACACATGAGACAACATTTGTAAAGAATTGAGAGCCATGGTCTAAAGTTTCAGCAATGTAATAATCCTGATGGATTTATTGATTCTTTACAAACTGGAAACAAGCTGTTTAGTTTGCAATACTAACAGGAACACCGATATTTCTCTCTATTTGTACCCTTAACAATACATTTGCATGTACTGTACATTTTGCCATTTCACCAGAATGTGTGTTGAGCCACAGAAATAAAATAGAAACAGGTGCAGATTATTTGTTACAGTATATCATTTCTGAACTGTGTAAAGGTAGAGTGAACCTATCCCTCTATTTTTATCATTGTCCCACTTACAAACTTTATCCAAAGGTTCAATTTCATCTATTTTCCAGAAGTCTCAGAAGTGCTCTTTAGCCACATCCTAGTTTGAGAGTACGACTAGATTGTGAGGTTGCTTTGAACATACAAATCCCTCTTAAAAAGAGCACGGCCAATTCTGTCTCTTCCGAGGAGATTCTGCTTTCCCATCTCCCCCATTTTTTCTCCTCCCAACCACTGTGCATGCCAAGTGTCACACATCTGTCTGTGGCAGAAGAGCTGAGGCTACATTCTCTCCTTGTTTGTTTTTGTAGAATTTGCGTGTTTTGTCAGTAAATCCAACTAACATGGGTAAGTAGGCCGGGCCTGCGGGCTTAATGAAAAGGATTGCAAAGTGGCAGAGAGGAGAAGGTCCAGCTGCTGTATTAACACTCCAGAAAGTTTGTTTATATTGTTTTACCTCTCCTCTTATGCCAACCAGTTTGACTGTTTTTAAAAAGATTTTCAAAGTGTCATTTTCTATTAAAGCAAAAACATTTCTGGCATAAAACAGATGCAAGCAAATATGCTGTTTAGTTCAAATGTTTACCATTACAAATGATTACCACAGTAAACAGGGCCTGAGCTGTTATCATAGTTAAATATAGAGTGAAAATAGTTTCTTTTATAATTTTAGGAAGTATAAACAATATTTGAACCAGGGTGTAACATATTCATTGGTAGGAACCATATTCTGATGTCAGCAGTCAAATAACTAAAGAAGCTAAAGTTGTGTTTTTAAACTCTTTAGAACATTATTTGCCTTACTAATGTGCCCAATTTCACCCCCCAGTAGAAAGCTAATGTACATTTTCATTGTAAATGGAATTGAAGATCTAACACATGCTGATAACATCTAATACCTTAAATGCACAGCATCAAATTCATAAATCTAATGTAAAGAGAGGAAACTGAAGTAAAGAATTAAATGCTGGATGAGTGTGGTGCTAAGTGGCCTATGGCTGACATACACAATAGGTAATGGAGGAATCACAAAATAGTTTATGACGTGAGAGGACAAACTGTGAACACAACCTCAAGCAATGTGTTCTTTTTCAGGTAGAGTACTGTGTTCTCCTTGGTTTTGGAGAGGAAAAGAAAATATTCATTACAAATTGAAAAAGTACTTCTCACAATTTGGCCATGACCCAATATGAGTGCCTTGTTAGTCGTGCAACATCTGGACCTTTGAAGCATAGGAATGAGCTAAACCTAAATCATCTAGTTCATAACTTTGACAAACTCTCTAGCTTAATTCAAGTTCTGTATGTGTGGCACTTTTATTTGGAAACATATAAAGGCCCTTAGCATGCTAGCCATGTGCTTTAAGCCCCCCCCCCAATTATTTAAGAGGTGCCTTTTTCGTTCTGTGTATCCAGATGAACTCTTATGAACCCATCTGGTTAGCAGCCATGCCCTTTTCATGTCCTGCTCTCAACTGCCTTCAGATACTGCTTAACTGTGACGGAGACTGCTCGCTTTCCTCTTTTAAATGCTTCCGCGGGCGACGGCTGAACTGATTTGTTCTAGTTCTGAGTGTATCACTGTTTTTTATTCTTCATGTTTAAATTGTTCCTAAAAATTAGCGTTGAGTGTATAAACAAACACAGTAGCATCACGGCCATGGTGCATGATCTTTTGATTTTAAATGCAAATTCACATTATTGTGTTTGACAGAAAGATATTTGAAAGAATGCTTATAAGCAATCAGATCTTGGACCCCATTGACTACCATAGTAGGAAAAAATACTTTATATCTATATTTTATCTGTTGAACATAAAATGTGTTATTTTGAAGAATGTTCTGAGGCACTTTTGACTACCATTGTCATTTTTCCTACTATGGTAGTCAATTATGTCCAAGAACTGTTTGGATACAAGCATTCGTAATTCATGACAGAATTTTCATATTTGGGTGAACTATCCCTTTAAAACTGCAGTCATCATTTACCCACCTCTAGTTTTGCTCAAAACCTTTAAGAAGTTTCCCCAGTGCAACACTGTTATTATCAAAATTGCATGGCTTAAGTGTGCTAAAAGCAGCTATGTAATACTTTCTAGCGTATAAAAGCCATTATCATTACTAGCTGTCTTAAAAACTCTTAATTTTGAGCTGAAGTGAAGAGTAAAGATGGCATATGGATGGTGCCTTGGCAAAGTTCCACCGTTCCTTTCTTGGCTCATATCTGGGTACAGAGAGTTCCCATCTAACCCCGTCTAGAAAATGTCAACCACCCTCGTTTTTTAAATCACTTTTTACTCTCCACTGAAACATTCGCTACAGCTGTTTTGACAGCACATTTCTCGTCCAGTGACTGTTCAGAGCACAGAGAGCCCTTATAGAGTCAGTTATCGAATGATTCCATTTGTGACTTATATTATTAACTCCTAACTGCATTGCCTACACAAATGGCACATTTCGGAGTGCCGGAGTGCACCACTGCAGTGCAGACGTGTAGTGTGATGTGCTGGCTTACTGCTGTACATGATCAGCCACTTCAGTAGCTCTCCTTGGTGCTGAAGTTGCACAAACAGGTCCTTCCACCAAAAGCACTATATTCTATTCCCTGCCTCCTTAGGAAATATACGCATTCACAACCGTTTTCTTATATTTACCACTTATTTGCTTTTTAACATTTTGACTTGTAATGTATATACTCGATATCCACTCTGTTTCTGTAGCTCAGGAGTATTCTGTACCCTCTATTCTAGTCTAGAGTCTCAAACTTTGCTCTGGTTATTTTGTTTGACTTTTCATATCGAATTCTTCCCTGATCAAATACATCAACATAAACAATTGACTTGATTTGCGTCTTAATTTTTTATTTTATTAAATAAACAATTTGTTTAATGGGTTGTGTAAACTTTGTTGCATTTAAGTTTCGCCAAGTAACGGTTCTTCTACTGGTAACCCAAAATAATACTGACTAGACATACTTTTAACTTGTTAGCTAATGTCATTTACTTGTTATTTCTTTTGCTTGTTATCAGAAATAATCTGCAGGGACTCGATTCTTTGCGGATGTGTACCGGGCCACAAAAGCGTGCATGTGTAGTAACGTTTGTTGATGTTGTTGCTTTGAAACCGTCTATAGGTTAACGTAAGCCATGCAAGACAATGCTTTAATAAAATTCTCTTCAGAATTTTGCACGAACTGTCATATTTTCCTGCTGATATGCTGTAACCATAGCTCTGTCTCTTGTGTGGGGGTGGATGAGGGTGGGGTTTGTGGTCTACGATTCAGACGATTCAGAGTTTGGTTTCCTGAGGAAATTAATTTGTCATGCTTCCCACCTTTTAGTTAGTAAAATGAGCTGTGCATTTGCATTGCTTTTACATACATTTGGTTTATCCTGTGAAGTCTAGTGGTCGCTCAATCCAAACACTGACATGCAAATGAATTTTTGTTTTCCTTTAGTTAAATATGAATCGTTGCTTTTTAAGTGTTCTGCGTTTGAGGTGTGGAGATAGTCACGACGCGGCTTATTGAGAAAAATGTCTCAAAGCAAACAACACTCATTGACATTTTACACTTGAACCATTAGTGTGCTGAGCACACACACCTGCATGGAGGTTTTAAGGTGGAACGAGTTGTTAAAAAGGCAGCTCCAGTTTGGAGTATATTTTTCTGCGCTCCCTACGAGATGTGAAAAATGTCACAAGAATCTGTTTTCATTGTTCAAAACTGTGTAACAGAACACTGGTTGAATGTCATTTGCTGTTTCAGTGTTGATTTAGTTTTCTCTTGGTTATTTTGTAGCTTTTTTTGCCTGAACAACAAAAAGCATTTTTAGAAATCCTACTGAAATGATATTTTTTGGTTTTGTGATCAAAGCAAAGATGCAGGGAATCAGGTTAATTATTTTCTTTTGTATCGCACATTTTTTATCATAATAAGTCAATAATTGTATCATAAAAAGTCATTAATAATTAATCAACATTTCTTATGATCTGTAATCACATTTCTCCATAATGTTTCCACAGTAGTTTCACCTTCAAAATATGATTGCATCCAAGACTAATGATTTAACTCTATACACAGGCTTCCAATGCTGAATATGTCCACTCCCAGCGACCTCAAGTCTCCTTGCGTGACACGGAACGGCATGGTCAAGCTGCCCCCCCAGCCCAACGGCCTCGGTTCGGCCAGCATCACCAAAGGCACTCCGGCTGCCAAGAACCGCCTGTGCCAGTCCTCCTCTGTGCCCACCATCTTGCCTCCACCCAGCCTGCCCTATCACCTGGAACCCCTGCCCACAGCGGCCTCACTGCTGGGGCCCGATTTGGACACAAGCCCCGTGACTGCCATCAAACCTCCCCTAAGGCAATTCCCCAAGCCCCTGCTGGAGAGGCAACTGGTGTTGGATGAGAAGGTGCTGAACCGGCTCTTATGGTACTTTACCACGACCGAAAAGTGCATTTTAGCACAGGTGTGCAAGACGTGGAGGAAGGAGCTCTACCAGCCTAAGTTTTGGGAAGGCGTGTCGCCCATCCTGCATGCCAAGGAACTCTACACTATCCTGCCCAATGGAGAGAAGGAGTTTGTTAGCCTCCAGGCTTTTGCTCTTAGAGGCTTCCAGTCGTTCTGTCTGGTGGGTGTCTCTGATTTGGACATTTGCGAATTCATCGACAACTATCCTCTGTCGAAGAAGGGAGTCAAGTCTGTCAGTCTTAAGAGGTCGACTATAACAGATGCAGGACTTGAGGTAAGAGTCCAGGCAGTGTGCCATAGTTACAGGAACCACCATATTTTCAACCTCAGGGTTGCCAGATATACAGACGGGTCAAAGGAAAATTTTTCACCATCAGTTTTTTGTTTTATAAACACTTTTTGACATCATTTTTATAATAGATCTATATATTACATTTACAGCTGTTCTTCCATCTTAAATATTATGAGAAATACACACATATGGCTACTAGACAAAAACAAGACTAGCTTAACTACTTTTAACTCAACACATCTTAAAAATGTGTCTTTCAACAAACCAAATGTGTCAAAAATATAATAAAAATAATAATTGACTAAATAATAAAACGTGTTGATATTCTTAAGTAATTCAGAATCCTGCATTTATTTGGCTATCGAGCAGATAAAATGACATTTCCATGCTTACGACTAACCGCGACTTAAAATTGGCTCAGAAGTGCCCAACATACATGGTTAGAAATAATTGTGTTTTGTGAGAACATGCAGCGATGATCGCACTCATCACACTTGTCTCAATGCTGTTGCTATTCTAGGACTGGGCTTTTGTTGCCATGGTGAACTCTCAAATTGTTCGTGACGGCATCCAAGCCTTTTTCCCCTCAGATACACAAAGCAGCATGTGCAGATATAGAGGCTGTGGTGCTGGTTTCGTCTGTGCACCTCAGGCTTGTTTGTGTGTTATGTAGGACAGGGCAGATATCACAGCAGAAGGCATATTAGATCATGACCACGTTCTAGATATAATGGCAAAACTTGGGCTTTATGCGATTTTCAAAATAAGCTACGTATTAGCTTTTTCTTAGGCATTGGGACATGTATCTTTAGATGTCAATGGAAACTTTTAAGTGAAAAAAAAAACAGAAAACTTGCACAAAGATCTCTTGTTTTTTTTCTGGCTTTGTAACTAGGTCAGTAGGGTCACAATCCATCAATTGTGAAGTGTCCGAATGTATAAACGCTTGTTATTTATCATAAGAATTGGGTCAAACATCCAGGTGTGCATTATTCGGGCCATAGACTGGATACGTATTTAGGACATCTTTACAATGAATACACAAACACTTAAATCTTATTTGGTTGTATTAGAACGGCCATATATCTACATAAAACATGTTAGCAATTTTTAAAATATGAACAATCTCTGTCATTATATAAAAGTAAAAATTAAAAGACAGTCCCAAGCATCTTTTACTCACTCTCATGTCATTTTAAACCTGTATGCATTTCTTTCTTTTGCAGAACACAAAAGAAGATATTTTGAAGAATGTTGGTTACAGAAAACTGTTGGGCCCCATTGACTTGCATTGGTTTTGTGTCCATACAATAGAAGTCCAGCGCTTTTTGTTTACCAACATTCCTCTTTTGTGTTCTGCAGAAGAAAGAAAATCATACTTCTTAAAATGTACTATAAGCAGTTTAGTGATGCCATTATACAGAAAAAATGCTATTAATAAGATTTCACTTGTATTGAATGTTTCAGTTGTTTTGCATGTACATAGAACTGTAGTGACATGCCGTCCTGCGTTTTTAGGTGATGCTGGAGCAAATGCAAGGCCTGATTCACCTCGAACTATCCGGCTGCAATGACTTCACAGAAGCAGGCCTGTGGTCCAGCCTGAACGCCCGGCTGACCTCTCTCAGCGTCAGCGACTGCATCAACGTGGCCGACGACGCCATCGCTGCCATTTCCCAGCTACTTCCCAATCTGTCGGAGCTCAGCCTGCAGGCCTACCACGTCACCGATACGGCCATGGCCTACTTTACCGCCAAGCAGGGCTATACCACCCACACGTTGCGTCTGAACTCCTGCTGGGAGATCACCAACCACGGCGTGGTCAACATGGTGCACAGCCTGCCCAACCTGACCTCCCTTAGCCTGTCGGGCTGCTCGAAGATCACGGATGACGGCGTGGAACTGGTCGCTGAGAACCTGAGGAAGCTCAGGAGCTTAGATCTGTCCTGGTGCCCACGCATCACTGACATGGCCTTGGAGTACATTGCATGTGACTTACACAAGCTGGAGGAGCTGGTTCTGGACCGGTGAGTAAGCGAGCAGAGGAAAAGAGCTGATGTCACTATTACAGAGCTTCAAATAGACGAAAGTAATGGCAGAAAGTAGTGCAGAGCCAAAATATCAGACTGATTGATTTGATGGCCTTTTTCAAGTGATTTTTGGCATTTATAGCTTTTATTGGGCAGTGAAGAGATGACAGGAAATCATGCAAGGTGAGAGAGAGAAAGCGAGAAATAGGAAGTAGGAATGGATCATGAATCAGGACTCAAACTCAAGTGTCCTGTAATAATATCGTGCAATATATTGACACACAGCCCACTTGGCTGTTTCTGCATCACTTCCAAAATCTACCAACAGTCTTACCAATAGATAATGGACTTGTTAACCCTTTTATGTATAGTCACTACAATGAACAGCTTTAAACAAAAACAAAAATACTGACCACTCAAATGGACATCTAAAAATCTCATTGAAAAAATGTGTCAAAGAAGATAAGATTTTCTTTTACATTCCCTGAAAGCAATACAATTCTGAGGTTGTCAAATTCATGCATGAAATGCTTAATATATTTTGAAAATCAGTACATTTTAAGTAAATATAAATATAAAAATATTGGTTTAACAGTCTTCTATGGTGGGGTTTAGCTTGATACGTCCAGTCTCTATTTTTGTTTAACATGAATTGAAGTATATACTCCACTAACATGAAATCAACATGGATTATGGGTTTCAGAGTGAAGGCTTTCTATGTGTTAAGCTAGATGGCGCTATTTAGACAAATACAGAATGGAGTGACTCAGAGATAACATATTTTTTGTAGGCCAACCCGGAAGTTAGCGCCGCGCTGGTTCCCTCGATCGAAAGCCTATGAAATTTTCCCAAAGACTTTTGGAAGATCGCAAAAAATAAGCTCTGTGATAAACAAATGTCGATGATGTTTACAGGTTTTGTCTATCAAGATATTCTCTACAGATTAACACAATATTTGCTATTTTTGTAGCCTAGATACAATGAGCAGAAGTATAAAACTAACACGGGCCTATAAACAGACTACACTATGGTCGCTCGATATCAACGTTGCCTCCGACAACTTTATTAAATCCGTGAATGAATCCCCAACAATGATTTTAGACATTTATGCCCATGTTGCATTATTTGTGAGCTTTATATGCAACTATATAAGGAAGTAGTCGCTTTTAGCAACTTGTTTACAACCACCATTTTAAAGACACAATAAAGGTTTAAAAAAATCACAAGCGGGTTATAACTGGTGTGTTTTATGTCATAGATTAAAACGTGAAAATATTTTTAGGTTTTGTCAGCTACAGACTTTGGGGCGATGGAAGTCTTAAAATGCTAACTTGCTTCTGGGGTTTGCATACAAAAATGAGGTGATCATTTTATTGTTGTTGGATTTAAAGGGGTAGTTTATTCAAAATTATATCTTGATTTATCTTTTTCACAACCTGTACATGACTCTTTCTATGTAAAAACCTTAAAGAAGATATTTTAGAAATGTCTCAGTTGTGTCCATACAATGGAAAACAATGGGGCCTATTGTTGTTTGGTTACCAACATCATTCAAAATATTTAGTGTGTTCTACAGGAGAAAGAGAGTGTGTAAATGATTTTTGGGTGAACCATTGACTACCATGGTAGTTCTTGAACACAAAAGAAGATATTTTCAAGAATGTAGGAAAGCAAACCGTTCTGGGGCACTTTTGACTACCATTGTAATTTTTTTACTATGGTAGTCAGGGGTGGCCAAGAACTGTCTGGTTACAAGCATTCATCCAAATACCTTTCCCTATGTTCATCAAAACAAAGAAATGTATACAGATTTGGAACAACTCAAGGGCGAGTAAATGATGACAGAATTTTTTATTTTTGGGTGAACTGTCCCTTTAAATCCAAAATTCAGACCAAAGTGTCAGTTATTGTTTGCTTAAAGAACACAAAGTCTGACATGACTCTCCTGTATTCAGGTGTGTGAGGATCACAGATACAGGCTTGGGTTACTTATCCACCATGTCCAGTTTGAGAAGTCTTTATCTGCGCTGGTGTTGTCAGGTAAGCAGCAGTATTCAGCAGTCGTCTCAGTCAGTCAATAGCAAAGAATCACATTCTGTAATAAATGCCCATATGTGTGTCCAGGTGCAGGACTTTGGGTTACAGCATCTATATGGCATGAGGAGTCTTCGCCTTCTTTCTCTAGCAGGTAAAAACCGCTCTGAAAGTACAATGCTGAATGTAGAATGGTTGTCAGTGATAAAGTACCATCAGGTATGTTTTGAAGTAGATTGTTTATGTAAATACCTGAGCTCAATCGTGATAAAAAAGCTCAGTTAATCGCTCAAAAACAGATAATGCTGTCAGAGATTTAAAACCTGTTTATGACAGAGAAAGACAAAAGAAGATATTTTGAGAAATGTTTCAGTGGTTTATGTCCATCAAATGGAAGTGAATGGGGGGCAATGTTGTTTGGTTACCAACACTCTTCAAAATATTTGCTGTTGTGTTCATTTAGGCTTGTAATGACACCAGAAAGAGTAAATGATGACAACATTTTTATTTTTGGGTGAACTGTCCCTTTAAATTCATGTATTGGCACCTGGCTGGTAATCACTTCCTGCAAAGCAAATAATGGAGTTGTTGTCACACATCATTACAAACAGGAAGTGAGTTGTTGCGCATAGATGGCATTTGTTTTAAACCAGCTCTCATTTGCTCTGTCCCAGGCTGCCCTCTGCTGACCACCACCGGCCTATCAGGCCTGATTCAACTCCAGGAGCTGGAGGAGCTGGAACTGACCAACTGCCCCGGCGCCACAGCCGAACTCTTCAAATACTACTCCCAGCATCTGCCGCGCTGCATGGTCATCGAGTAGAGCGAGCGCCACCACCCTCTACATCACCAAAACGTCCGTTTTACAGACTGATGATAAACCCAACTTCATCCTGGACCCACGGGAGATATTGAAAGGACATTTTCTGATACGGATAGGGTGAAAGGGATCACTGATACGGAAGACGACAGGTCGAACGGGCCTCGACTGAGGAGCGAGAACGAAAATGTACAAATCGTGGCGGGTCAGAGGCTTGATCTTTCATTAAACAACATGAGCCCCTCCCACACATACATGAAACATGTTCCTGCAGTGAACTGAGAGACTGGCTTTCATGTCTCATCATACTCTTTTATCTTGAAGTGAAAAAGGTTTGTGATGCCTCATATCTGAGAAGAGGTAGAGAGAGAGATAGAGAGGGGAACCAAAAACTAAAAGGGTGCTGCCTCTTCATCTCTGTGTCTTATCAAAGGAAAAATATAAGAACTTTAGAGATAAACAGCCATGTAGATTTCACTTCAATACTACTCGCTTGTTGTCATGCGGTTGTCTTTTTTCTTTAAATCTTATTTTTTTAAGTATTATTTTTGATGATAAGGATTACTGTGAAACATTTACGGTACGCGAAGGAGGTTTCGGACACTTTCAATAAGATGGGAATCCAGGTACGGTATGATTTCGAGAGGAACCAGCATAGTCAGAAGGTTATTTTTTGTCCTAGCAGAATGCTCTTTTAAAGACATTTCCAGGTATTTTGAGTCCAAGGGAGCTGAAAGAAACGCAGCTTTGACATTTTGTTCTGTGGTTCAAAGGGACTGTGGCTTGTACATTAGATCGCTTTTTAATTCATCTGCCTGCTTTGTTTTAATTCCATTTTGATGTCAGTTGATATTAGTGGCTTACGTGCAAGTTTTCATATTAATCCTGATTCAAATGAATCCTGATGAGATCTCTGAGTGATCCCATAATGCATTGGGCTCGCATGACGGCTCTTCACAGACCGAAACTGCACAGCGATGCTTACTTGTCACCGGGCCAAATCATTACAACAGCAGACAGCATGGCAGTTCTATTACAGTACGGGCACAACGTCACTTTTAGCCCGATGTAAATGAGTGTGTTTGCTTTTAAATACGTCCGATGAATACAGCAGATGCAGGCCGGTGCAAACGTCCCACACAAGCTCATCCAGCGGTTTTGTTGGCGAAATGCTTTCCCATTAAGCAATATCCATATGTTCGAATTTAGCTGCTTAGCACGTGTTTTTTTTTCATTTCTAACGTGTTACAGGTCTAGAAATCCACCTCAGGAGTTTATCATGCTGCTCACGTCATCTTTGATGGGTCTGTTGTGCTGTTGACCTTTAGGTAAATACTCTCAACTAAGATTATGTCCAACTCGAATAACATCATCATTAAAGCATTTTTAACACTAAGAAAGCCATTTTTGTGGGCATTAGTGGACAGGTATGGTCGTAGTATGTGCTACTTTTGAATTTTTCAGATCAGTGACTAATGCCATTGAGTCTTCAAACATACAGCTAATCTCTCTTCAAAAGGTGCAGTCACTTAATGAAAACAAAAGACTAAAGCTTTCCCTCTGGCACAGATGAGGTCAGGAGAATTCCAACATCGCCGTTCTCACAGTGGACACTATCCCACCCCACCCTAAATCCTGTCGGCTTTAAAGATAAGACACTATATCTGCTACAAGACACATTAACATTTACATTAACACTTAGCCGATCTCTCTTCGTGTATATAGCGGCCTCTTTAATGAAGGGCTGGCGCCGTAAACGGCCGCTTATCCGGAAAAGACCCCGGGAGGCCTTTGATCTCACTAACTTGTGTGACTTAATTTATTAAAGTTGTTGTGTATTTATTTGTGTTTACTTATTGTTGGTAGCGGGTTAATTTATTGACATACTTGCACATATTTATTTCTTTATTTATTCAGTGTTTAGAGTTAAGGGAAATGTTTTTTAAGGAAGCAGAGGATACAGTAGTTGATTTGTGAATGACAATTTTGTTGAATCGTCCAAGCAGGTTTTTTGGGTGACGGTTCAAATAACCGCAGCCTCTGACAGGAAGATACGGAAGGGCGAGTGACCCATCTACCCTGCTGCCTCCCTTCCCCTCATGATAAGTTTCCAAATGGTTTTCTTTCGGTTGTAAAATGGCCATCTGTTGAGAGATACTGTCATCCAGTAACAGAGAGTTTGGCATTGAATGTTGAATATGCCTGAGCGGTGTTCGCTCACGTGTGTTTCTTGCGGAAAACATGCAGTATTTACAGTCACCGGTTGTCTTGTAAAGAAAAGAACAGCTTTTAAGATCTGGAAGAATCCCATCAAAGAGCTTTTCATCCTTTATGTATACATTGATAACAAACCAGAAGCATTTGAGATGAAATAAAGAGTGAATAATTATGAATATATCACTAAGGCATAGTGTTTGAGGACATATATGAGGATATTGTATTAATCTTGTATAAATACTATCATTTTTCATTTGCAACCCAAGCCTTTTTCCTCTTTGAACGGAATGAGATTTTATGCGCGTGGGATGAACTTGTTTTTTACAACCTTAAATATAGAACCCTAAATATAAATATAATAGCTCATGCACTAACCCCACTGTAACCTGTATATATTTATCAATATGTTGAGGTCATCTGTCAGGAGGTTTGAAAGTGTTCGCTTGGCTCTACAATGCTCATATAAAACACAGGCCGGGGCAAGTCAGCAGAGAAATCCAGTGAAGGAAACGTGCGACTACCTTCTAATCAAAGTGGCAAGATATGCAAAAAGGTTCACGTCTTTTAGCGATGAATTACATCAGCAATCGATAGTATAAAAGACTAGTTTAACGTTGTACGTCGAGCTAATATCAAAGACGCGTTAATACGGGCTAAATGCAAGAAGTATATGAACAGATGTTTATTGTGTGTGTAGGCTACTTTGACATTAAGTGGGCTGTGTGCATTTACCTGCTGGCTTCCTCATACGACCGCGGCAGGGTTGTTCATCCAAGTCGATGAAATACTGGTACTACTGTGTGAATTGTGCTTTATTGCAGATAAATCTGGTTGGCAGATATAGAGCAGTTTTGATTTACACTGTAAATTTAAACCATTTTGAAAGGCAGTTTTCATGAATAGTGCTATTCTATTCTCGCTCTCTGAAAGAGTTTCAGAGTGTGTTGGCAGTTTCTGTTCAGCCTCCAGCTTGCTTTTAACTCTAAATAAATGTCTGGCGCTTTTAATTGTTACGCTAACAAAATAAATCATTTGGAATCATTTGGAATCCTCGAACTCTTCCCAACTTACATTTCAAGATTTTTGGGGGTTTTTGGAGACAAAACGACGATGACATAACAACAACAGTGAATGATAAACTGCTATTATGTTAGCTTTTTGTATGTACTTGTACATGTAATACTTATATAATATTAGTAACGCTTTTGACATTCATACAGGGTCCGTAACAAATGACTTTTCTCCTGGTGCAAACACCTGGTCGGGTCGACTGTGGTTCTACAGCCTATGAACAATGTTAGATCTCTGCCTCCCACTGATGATAATGTTTCATTTATTTGCCATTTGATTTCTCTGTTGTGACTTGGGCATGTCACAGTTCACGGTTCTTTAGGGAGCATTTCTTTCTGTAAATACTGTTGTAGTGGTCAATTTGAAACGAACGATGAAAAACTAAAGTTTTATGAACTCCATCTCATGGCTGCAGTGCCTTGTTGTTTTCAGTTGGTTGGTTCCAGTCTGCACCGTTTTAGTAAAAGTTGTACAAAATAAAACGTGTGTCATTTATTTTGCATGTACATTGTTCAAATACGTTTGAAGTGTTTGCTATAGACCACTTTGGTCCAGAAGCACTCTCTGTTTCAGTTTTTATTTCTTTCTAATTAGTATTTTTTCAAATCTTACATATGTGACCCTCGACAACAAAAGGGTCTTAAGGGTAAATTTTTCCAAATTGCGATTTTAGGACAATATTTGGCCAATATATAATCATTTAGAACTCTGGAATATGAACATTGATCAATAATCTAATCAAAACATTGAAAAAATTGAGGCACTGTAGCAGACCGTTGCTAAGAAAAAACAGGTTTGTTTTAATGCTCTCTTTTGGCTTAGCGCTGTAATGACGTTGTGGTGAAAAGATGAACTCGAAAGCTGAAATTCTAAGTTTCACATAGATGCCAAACTTGAGTGGGTAATTCCCAAAGAGCGGCAGCAGCAGCAGCTTTTTCCGGCCGATTTTTATCACAAAAATAAAGTTAACAAATTTACAAAATATCATCATGAAACATGATCTTTACTTAATATCCTAATGATTTTTTGCATAAAAGAAAAATCTATAATCCTGATCAATACAATGTATTTTTGGTTATTACTACAAACGTTCTCCTGCTACTTCATGTGCTTTTGTGATCCAGGGTCACATGATATTTAATTTTTTGATTTATTTGTGTACATTTTTTAATTTATTTGTGTAGTGTTAAAGAACTGAAAGAGGAGGTTCTTGTGGACCAGTGATGAACAAGCGTTATTCATGTCATCCGAAGAGGTCTATAAGACTGTACATTTACTGTAAAAAAAAAAAAAAAGATTTTTCACGTATTTGGAATTAGTCCAAAAACCGTCAAATCATAGAAAAAGATTGCAAATTTACAAGAAGAACATGATAAACATGTTATTTTAAATGGAAATCTGTTATTTTTACGGCATTTTTGACTGGATTTTTTATACAGTCTATGTTTGAAATACGGTAAAAATGATCAGATTATAAAAAACTGCAAATTTACAAGAAAAAGATTTTTTTGTGTTGTTTTATGCCTTATCCTGGCTGAAAAACAACAGAACTCTGCCCAAAACACAATAGGAAATGTAATGGATGTAATGGTTATTGTATTGGTTTTAATGAAAACCATAATGGTGTCTACTGGATTCTATTGGTGGGATGTTATCTGGCAGACTGGAACCAGTAGAACACCATCAAACGCTACTGGAATAATGCCCGAAAGGAATTTTGTAATTGGGTTCATAATAGTATTTTAATGGAAACCAATCGAATTTCTGTGATAGTTTCTAGTAGTGATTTTCTGCAGGCTATTCTGACACATTGTTCTTTTATGAATAAGCATCTAACACAGAATTGGTATGAAACAACTAGTTGTGCTTTGCAGGTTAATAAAGACTGAAAAATTGTTTCAATCGGGCACCAAAACACCTAGATTTGCAGTTTAACAAAGGTTGATAAATGATGTTACATTCAGACAGCCGGTGCTCTGTTGTATAACCGTGTGTTATATAAGCATCCTCAGCAAGCTTTTTCACAAATTCAGACTGATGTTTGTTTTCCTAAATCAAGTTGCAAAGAAAGAGCAGCCTGAGCACTTGGCACAAAGATAAATGACACTTTGTTGGAACCAGAAGAACTCTGAGGATCATCAATTCTTACTGCACTTACTCGTGCATTAAGTTCTCAGGAAAGCTTTCTTTTATCTTAGTTATGTCAATTTAACATCACTAAATATTCTATTATTTTATTAGCACATCATAACCATCAGGCCTCAATCAATAGCTTCACATAACTATTGACGGTGGTAATTTTTTAATCATAACTCAATGGTGTTTACATGTATATTAATATCGATAACAAGGAAACCATAATGAAGCTGTTAATACATGTCGGGTAAAAAAAAATCATGATGGTGTGATACAAAACAATATGGTTATGTACAATAGCTTTGAAAAGCAAAAGTAAGATGGACTATGAATGGGAAAGTAAACATGATGTGTACCTTTAAAAGAGCAAGTTAACTGGTGAGTAAAACCATTCCTACGTAGAAAATAACTGTAAACTTGACCCATTACTGTCAAACATTAGTATGCATTGACAATCTATATTTTCCTCTTTCCTTTTGTCCATCGTTGCATTAGATCAATAGCAGTATCTGACACAGGTCAAAGGTTATATTTGAAATACTTCCCGTTATATAAACACATTGGGTTTCATCACAGCAATTGTGAATTAAACTCTTATAGTATCTGTTAAGAAAATACCTTCAGCTACAAAGCAGCTATGGTAACAAAATATTTTGTCTAAAAACTCTCTCTCTTATTTAAAAAAGAAACAAATATCATATTTTGCTGTAGAAAATCTAGAAGAATTTTGAAAATCAAAGAGCAGAAGGTACATGTCACATTGCTGGTTCAGTGTATATTTGCAGATAGGGATTATGGGATTTTCCTCTTCCGGTGTCGTATCAGGCGTGTAGGCGCACACGTTTTCCAATCTGCCAACGCGCCGTGCCATTCATTCGACCGAGCGTGAGGCAAAGAACACTTGAAGTGTGAGAAAGATATCAAGAGAGAGAAAATAAAGAGAGAAAATCTCTCTTTGCAAAATCCTGGTTCAATTCAACTCATAACACATCATCAGCTTTCTCAGGCCTACAACCTTTCCCAAAATATAGATTCATTTCAAAAATAGAAGTTTACATGCCTAAAGCAGAAATGTCTTTAGTCAAACGTGTGAATTTTCCATTAACGGCGACCTAGAAGTCGAACGTTCATCTCTCCCATTCCGACGGGGCAGGATAGACCGCGTAGACCTTCCGTCACGTTTGAAAGCGGTGCGCGATGGGTCCGTCCCGTTTAGAGGTGACTCTCTGCTTCGTTTTTCTCTAGGGTACCATTCTCCAAGGTCAGAGGCGAAAGGACCAATCCGTTGGCATTGCTTTCATTGAGTCTTTTTACTCGGTAGCTCTCATAGTGGATGTTGTGAGTCACATCTTTCAGATCTTGCAGATGGGACCTTTAAAAATAGAGCGCAGAGGAGAACACTATCAATTCTGAGCACAGTAACATGCCCTAAGGGAAACAAGCACGGCGTAAAATAAAAGCCATTCTATTAGGTGGAATTGAATTGTGTAACGAAAGGTGTCCCGACAACTAGCCGAACAACTGTGTGAAGTTTTTACCATTTGTGCGATTTGACATGCGTGTCAAGATCAAAAGTGTGAAAAGCAATGTGGAGTTCTATATCGGTCATTCTTTGTTTTCCATTTCAGCAGGGACTAACTCTCACACCATCTGTTAGCTGGCAGCTATCCAGGAGACCTGGAGTGACCCGATGTGACTCTGTAATTAACCTGTCCTTTACTAAGCTCACAGGAGAACAGTGTTCATGGGCTGTGCCTCAAGTTTTAGCCTCCCGGGTTGTTTTAACTCAAGGTCCCTCTAGCAGTCTTCATTTATTGTATTTAATAGCTCCACCGGTGCAACACAACTCATTCAGAGTCAGGGATTTTTGCATGAGAACACTTTTGTATTGTGCATGTAGCTAGATCAATCTGATCAATATTGCATAAACACAACATAACATACAACATAAATAACATTATTTAATTAGACTATTCTAACATAAACATCACCACAAATCCTATTTTTTTGTCCTGTTTCTCAATATAATATAGGCACCCTTAAAACAAGAACAAAATAGGGGGCTTTTATTTTGCCTTTTTATAGGAGGGTGAAGAGTAGGGATGAAAGAAGGGATGTGGGATCGGAACATGACCAGGTCAGACTCAAACGCGGGTCCCCGTGAGCCATCATATATATCTTAAATCAAGATAAAAAGTCTAATTATTTTGCATATTAAGTACATTTAACTGGTTGTGTTAATATATTTGCTTAAACCAAGAAAAACCTGGAAAATAACTAGTAACACTTACACAGCAAGGTTGTATTTGTTAACTTGGTAGTGCATTGCGCAAGCAACGCAAAGGTCTTGGGTTCGATCTCAGGCAACACAAATGCTAAGAAAATACATTTGTTCACTAAATGCACTGAAAGTTGCTTTGTATGAATCCTTGTTAATGTTAGTAAATGTCAATACAATTATTCACGTTAGTTCATTGTGAATTAACTATTTCGAACAGTTACATTATTGACAACCGTGGTTTTAAAAAAATGTATTAGTAGTAAGGCTGTCAAAAGATTAATCGCGATTAATCTCATTCAGAATAAAAGTTTGTGTTTACATAATAGATGTCTATTTACTGTGCATATTCATTTTGTATTTATGAACACAAACACATACATGTAGGCCTATATATATTTAGGAAATATTTAGATGTATTTATTTATATTTACCAATAATTTAAATTATATTGAAATGTTTATTAATTTTTATATTTGATATTTTTCTTAAATATATACATGTATGGGTTTGTTTTTATAAATACAAAATTGATATGCACAGTACACAGACATGTAATATGTAAACACAAACTTTTATTCTGGATGCGATTAATCTCGATTAATTGTTTGACAGCCCTATAGTAAATGCTTATATTAACAAGAACTAAGATGAATAAATGCTGTTTAGAAGTTTTGTTCATTGTTAGTTCATGTTAGCTAATGCATTAACTAATGTGAACAAATACATCATTATTGTAATGTGATTCCAAATAATCTAATTGAAAAGGAAAAACTAAAATATTTTTCTTGTTTTAATGATAAAATGCATTTTTATATTTAATTTATATTTATATAATTTATATAATATTTAATTATTATTGATCCAAAATCTAGACATTATACTCTTGCTTGTCCAGTGAATATGTTTAGATAATTTTGAACTTGTTTTGGAGTACAAGTTAAAAATCTGAGTAAGACATTTTTTTATCCAGTGTAACTATTTTACAACACATCAAACCAGTGAAATAAATAGCTATACTAAGAGCAGAACTTACCTAATAAGAAGATCTCTCAGGTGTGCAAACTCACAGTGCGCAACATTTTCAACTAAAACAAGAATACAAAAACATATGTTCATGAGCTCCAGAGATTTGACATCACTGCACATTCTACATTGACCACTTGATGGCAGTGTTGAATAAACTAAATCATGAACAACCAAACCTTTAGAAAACAGTCTGCTGTTATTACACAGCTCTGTTTGTCAACTGTTACACTTCACACATCAGATGCTCTCTTAGACTCTCACCTTCAATGATCCCCCACTTCGTTTTTCTTCCCAAGACTTTGTTTCCGTTCACCTGATGCTCCTTGTCGGTTCCAACCACGGCGAACGGGATGTTTTCCTGAGAGAAGGAGGAGATGGTTTATTGCATACCTGAATTCTCCTCTCATTTTGAGGTCATAACCATTCCTAATGTCTCATGTTTCTGTCTATGAGATCGTCAAGTGAAAATCATGGATTTAATTATTAAAAGTTTAGAGGTTTGTTCAGACCAACAATGAGCAAGCATCACTAATGTAGTCGAGAGGTCTTAACAGGTCATTCATAGAGCAATAGAGTCCTTGAGAAGTGTCCTCATACCCTAATCTTATCGTTGAGTATTCGATCTTCAGCATCCTCGTCATATTCCCTCTGCGGATACACTCTGATCCCGTTGGCCTGGAGATCTTGTCTTATCTGGAAAAAAAGGCTTCCAGTTAGATGGATTTACAACGATTTCTACGAGCAACCACACACACACAAACCGCAAAATCACCCCAGGGGCTCAATATGACAGCAGCCCCTCTCCCTCGAATCTCCTGCTGCTGTATTTCACTACCTTCAGTCTTAGCCCTCAAGCATTCTTGCACTAAAAGGCCACGGTGAAAGTGCACGAGTTTGCAACAAAATTCTTCTCTTTTTCCCCAAACCAGAATTTCAGGCCCGAGGTGCAAAGTATGACAGCGTAATGCTTCAGCTGCCATCTGTATTTGTGCGTGCGGGGGAGGATTTTGGAGTGCGGCTGTTGTACATGGATATGATATCAGCGATTGATATCTTGAGCACAGTGTGACGTCCGCCCCCGCTCCGAGCTCGGCTCGGGCTATTGAGTAGTGAGAGACAGCTCCGGATAATGGGCTGAAATGACAAAGTACATCATTAGGAGCATTGTTTGCTGTATATTGATGGGAGACGCGCCGCGTGCAGGGGACGCCCGGGCCCGCGGTCCATGCAGTCGGAGCTGTCCAAAAACGTTCCACGGGGAGCGCTGATGGCAACTGGCCCGGACTGGAGGATCAGCTATACATCAGTCAGACGAAAGCACGTCTCCCCGCGGAGACACAGTGCAGACGCCGCTCGTAACCTTAGCGTGGCCTATTCATTTTTCCCTCTATGTCCAACCCGGAGCGAGCAGTCAAATGCTACGAGACCTTTGCAGATTTAAATCTTGCTTTCGGCTCAGGTTTTTTAATCCGCTCTGTTTTTTTAGTCCACAGCTGAACTGTGAATTTCAAACATTTACAGCAGCAGGTCGTCCATATTCATGACCTTAATTATGTGAAGGAGTGAATGTGTGTGAGGAGCAAATATACAGTACCGGTCAAAAGTGTGGAAGCGCTTGACTGAAATCTTTCTAATGATCTCAAAAATGTAAAAATCGCAAATGTTTAAAAACACTTTTGTTAATATAATTGTGCCAACATATCAATTTCTTTCATTAGAAAACAAAATTATATTTTGGAAATGGATCAAATAATGAAGAAAAAGCAACCAATAGAAGCCCTGAATAGATGGGAACTCCATCAATACTCCTTAAAAGCATCCCAGGGTGAGACCTCAAGAAGCTAAATGGTAAAATACAAAGAGAACGATTTTGCAAACTTCGAAGACATTCTCGGAGCACAAACAAAGATATTTTGAAGAAAGTTGGTAACCGAACAGCGGCGGCACCCATTCACTTTGTATGGACACAAAACCAATGCAAGTGAATGGGTTCCAGTTAACAACATTCTTCAAAATATCTTCTTTTATCAATATTGGAGTATGAGTGTTTCCAAACTTTTGACTGGTGGTGTATAGATGGGATTGGGATCTGTATAGAGTAAGGCAGCAGTGAAGTTTTGAGGAAAATCTCACCCTCTGCTTGAATTCCAGTCGTTCCTCGAGAGTTAGCGTGTCTGCTTTGGCGATCACAGGGACGATGCTCACTATCTTCCCAAGTCTCCTCATGAACTCCACATCTATGGGACGTAACCTGTGGAAGAACAAAGTGGATCATTCCTTAACGTGCAAAAGTCAGCTGGTCATTATCACAATATAAACATTGACAGTCAACTAACTTCTAAGTTAGGAAGAACTTATATACATAACCCTACTCCAGTACTATGTACTGAATACTGCAATAACTCATCTACTGCACTGTTTACTTTAACCTAATAGCTGCTGTCCATCATTTATGCACACTTTATACTCATTTGCACTACTGTTCTGTATAGTCTAATTTATATTGTACATATCCATCTGTAAATTTCTGTTTTTAGTAAATAGCCATCTGTATATAATGTTCATAGTACATTCCCACTTGTAAATTCTTCATAATTTTTGCTTTATTCTGTATTTATGCACAACTGTATATCCTGCACTTGCTTATTGCACTTCTGGTTAGACCTAAACTACATTTCGTTGCCTTGTACTTGTACATGTGTAATGACAATAAAGTTGAATCTAATCTAATCTAATCTAATCTATGCTTTGCTCGTAAGAGCCATTTTCAGTTTTCTAGGTTAGTGGTTCAAAATCTTCAGACTGCTAAGTTTCCTATTAATGTGACAGAAGCACAACAGCATTTGAAAACATCAGGTGTGCAGCACGTAAGGCCTGCAGGAAGTGACACACACCAGTGTCCAGTCGCCGGCAGGAAGTAGACGCAGCAGTGGACACGGCTGTCAGGGATTCTTCTCTTCCTGTTGACATTCAGCTCTTCCTTCAGGTATTTCTCGTACTGTTCATTGACATACTTTACAATGGGCTCCCAGCTGAGAAGAGAAGCCGTGGAGAAGCATTAGATCATAACATATTCTTATGCTTTACAGTAGATGCAAATGTCAAACACAGGTACTTGCGTAACTAATTTAAATATTAATCATTTCATTCAACAGAATAAAATAAATCTTATTAAACTGAAAGGTCATTGGCTTTTAGAAAATGCACATGTTGCACATATTGTTAAAATGCATAGCTGGAATTCACTTTGAATAAAAGTGTCTGCCAAATGAATAAATGTAAACCAGGGATTGTATGAAAGGTCAGATTCTTTAAGTGCATGTGGTCATTAAAGCAAAAGCATTACATACCAAACAATAATACATTTTATAATTCAGGTACATTCTTCTATTCCATTAAAATTGTTATGCTGACGCATTCCATTTATTTAGAATGGGGGAAAACTGTGTTAAATCTAAATAAATTCAATAAGGAAACATTTCCACTCATGGTCTCAGACTTGGTAAAACTGCACATGTAAACAGTTCAAGTGTGATGCTATGCTATAACATATGATGCTATAGATAGTTTTATCGGAAGCAAGCGCATGGCCCAAAGTTCGTTGTCGGCCTGTGTTTTTTTGATCGGTCAGGCTAGTGGCTAATAATATAACTATTTATATTTAAATGTATTTATATTAATTTGACTTTATAATACTAGTTTAATGTATATTAATTTTATTAAATAAAATGGGTCGTGTAACTTTGTCGCATTTAAGTTTAGCCAAGTAACGGTTCTTCTGGTAACCCAAAATAATAATGACTAGACTTACTTTTAACTTGCTAGCTAATGTCATTTACTTGTTATTTCTTTTCCTTGTTATCAGAAATAATCTACAGGGACTCTGTTCTTTGCGGATGTGTACCGGACGTTACGTTTGTTTGTAATGATGCTTTGAAACCGTCTATAACAGAATAAAGACAGCAAAGGTCTTCTCACCAGTTTTCATTGTTGATCTGGTCTCCAAATCCAGGTGTGTCAATCACAGTCAGTTTCATCTTCACTCCTTTCTCCTCAATGACTAGAAAATTACAAAGATAAAATAAGTGAGAGAAGACTAAAATAAGTTTTATGTGAAAGTGTATTCCATAGCAAAGAAAAACCAGATCATTATCTGTAATGTAATGCTGCAGAAATGCATTGTACTACATGAATTCAGTCTGCCAATAATAAGATGTCTGCGCAGGCAGGGAGCCCCACAGTATCCCTGCATAAAGATCAGGCTTTAGTGATTGACGTTTGTCGTTAGCTCATCAGGCTAATCCTTCTGCATGAGGCAATCAGGGAAAATCTGAGGAGGTTGTAATGAGGAAAAATTAAACTGTCAGTCAACACTCGGGTTTATGAGTCTCAGGATTCGATTACTGTATGTGATGAGGATCAATTTTTCATATGCATTAGAGAATATGCCAGTGTCTGGACATCCCTCATGATCAGCTGATGGAGACACATACAGTGCCCTACAAAACTAGCCACACTTAAAGGGATAATTCACCCAAATGTCAAAATTCTGTCATCATTTATGCACCCTCATGTTGTTCAAAACATATATATGATTTGTTCTTCTGTGGAGCGCCAAAGAAGATATTTTGAGAAATGTGTCAGTGGTTTTGGGTTCATACAATGGAAGTCAGTGGGGCTCAATGTTGTTTGGTCATCAACGTTCTTCAAAATATCTTCTTTTGTGTTCTGCCGAAGAAAGAAAGTCATACAGGTTTGGAATGACGTGAGGGTGAGTAAATGATGACAGAATTTTCATTTTTGAGTGAATATTGTTATCTCCTCACAAAGCATTATGTAACAAAATAGTGTCAAGATCTAGCATTATTTGTTTGCCTGTGGTTGCTTTACATTTACATGAATATTATGCAATAAAACACATTTTAAGTGTCCAAACACTGTACAAAATGCTCCTGACGTGACTCCGTAACAAAGCCGAGCTTAGTTTTCCCCACAGCCTGTTCTCCCCCACTGAGGGATCGGAGCTGAATGGCAGCATTGAGTAGGCCTGCACTTCATTTTCTCACTGTGCCTCTTTGAGAGAACGGGGGATTGTGTAACACCTGTCTCCCCTGGCGGTCAGTGTACAGGAGGACTTTTTTCACAGGCTGTGCAGGGTCATTGGCCAGCTTTGTACTGTGTGGAGGTGTCAGGCACCCTGTGACTTTGGTCGTCTCTTTGTCTTCCACTGGTCTGTACTGTAGAAAAGAAATGGGGATAGACCCGAAACTGAAGACAGCAAGACATCTGCTAGATGAGGTGTCTCAATTCTGAGACCGCATGGGCTATTTAGCAGTTTAGCAGGAACATGCCTGTATTATTGAGGGGACAGGAAGTAATATTTCTATTGTTAGAGCTTTTTTAAAGGATGTGCGGAAGTTTTGAGTTATAAGGTGATATTTACTCTGATGATACAGGAGTAATAAAGGTTGCTAGGAGACAAAAAGATCTACAGAAAAAGCATTGCTTAGAGGAATGGAAGGAAAAAAAGTCTCCTGATCTCACATGTGTCTCTTAAAACTCTTAAGGAGAAAAAAAATAAACTAAAGTAATAGAAAGAATGTGGGTCCCTGGAGCAAGAGGAGACAAATTTGAGAAGTTATGTAATATCATTGCTTTCTAGGAAAATTAATTTTCTTTCCAATGCACGAAAAGTTATGTAATAAAATGCACAACTGCACAATGCATTGTTAATGTAAAAAATGTGTGGGAAAATATCATGTTGTGTTCTTTATTTATTGTTTTCCACTGTGATAGAAGATCATTAAAGATTCACGCATGATAGCTAATGCAGACGAAATAGTAAAAGAAAGTAAATATTTAGGGCGTGCATCAAGCTCCATAGACTTGTCTTTCTGAAAGCCAACAAAAAAAACATGACACTCTCATTCACGGCAATGTTTACGTTGTGCTACGCTGGGAAGTCAGTGAGCGTTGTCTCCTGAAGCCCGGAGATATCTCAGAAAATCACAAACTGACTTATCTTCAATCTTCTTTTGTTAAGAAACAGCACACCCAGCTTCTTATCCCACCCTCTTGCTCATTCCACATGTCAAACTTTTGTAAACTATAGGGCCATAAGTTCTGAGAGGTCTGTGAGAAATGAGGTTTGGTTGTGGACAGAAATACAACAGATGCTCTGGGAAGAGTTCGTCTACAACTTTCTTCCTAAATGTTTTTCTACTGGGCAATTCCATGCAAATGTCAACCTTACAATGAAAAAACAAAGTTTTTTTTAACAAAGGTTTTTGCAATACTGATAGTCAACATTTGGTGGTTTAAATACCCATGTGAGGTCTTTTCTATTTTTAGTGCATGATTTTTCAAAGTAAGTGCCCTTTTCAGGATTGTCACATAACGGTACATATTCCTCATAAATGGACACATGAAAATTTAAATAAAGTTACTATTTTATGTTCTATAAAGAGACATCCCTTCTCCATTTGTTGGGTATTATTGCTTCCAGTTTGTGCATTTTAATTTAAAGAAATTCTACAAAGTTTGCCTCACAAACATTTTTCTTTTTTGTCACATATCTAAAGCAGGTATATTTACCTTTATAAAATAGAAAACTTGTGCATAGATGGATATTTTTCTGATGTTTAGACTCTATCAACAAGGGTTTAGTAAAATATGAACAGATGGTTTAGTATATTGGTAGAAATTCACTAATGCAACATCCCGCCACAGACGGTAACATTTACTCGTCATGTCTTAAACCTTTCAAAGAGGAAGTCAGAACCAGAAGAGAGATCAACAAGCAGATTTAAGACTGAAACGTTACCCTACAACGAAACCAAATGATTCATCTCGAGATGGCAGGCAGCACGCCGAAAGCAAAATCTGGACGCAGGTTTCTTCTTACTGTGGCCAGGACACCTGCAGAAGGTTGTAGTGATGATTAACATCACAGCCTCGGCGCCGCGAGCTCTCGATAGGGCTTCATAATTGGATATTTCTACACCCATAACCAGCTTGAGGCAAAGTTCACTGGTCTTCATACAATTTTGCTATCAAGTAGGCATGGAGGCAATTAACATAGCATGCTACGCTAATGACCTAGCGCACCAAAGGCCTACACGCATCAACTGACTGACACTTAAAACAACAAGAGGCGGCATCACTTGTACAGCATCTTGCAACTTCCTGTGACAGAATCATTACATTACGTCCTCTATATCCTCTATGCCAACCTGTGGGTCACTCTATTAAAGTTCAGACTTGCGGTTAAACTAGCAAACATGGGTAACTCCATAAACTCTTGACCCTGATGAAAATGGCAGAAAGGTAATTCGATTACTGGGCGATGTGAATTTTATTATTTAGTCTTCATTACCCTTTCAAGAGAGAGTTTTTCAAATATGGCACACGGAGGGCCGCTATCAATTTTTGTGTTTGTTAGACTCTTGTCAGTGCATCTACAGTAAGAAATGAAGATGGATAGCTGGGTGTGACTACACCAACTACTGAGGTCAGGCGAACGTACACACGCACACAATGCTTTCATTTAAAGAACTGGTGAAGTTGGCTACGCCATCTGCCTTTCACGCCTCTTTCCAATGAAGCATGGTGGCGCCGGCAGAAGCAAAATGGAGATTCATTGCTTTTCACTGCCGTATGCGGGATGTTTGGGAGATACGTGAGTTTCTGTGCATACGACCTGCAACCTAGCTTCTCCGTCGTAGTATATAAAAATACCTGAGAAGAACTCAGGCATAGCTGCTAATAGACCCAGTAGTCTCTCAGTTTGAGAGACATCCTTCACCTCAAAAGCAAAGAATCAAAGGTTATCCCTCAGAAACATTCCAAACAAATTTCTCCACTCCTCATCGGAGACAAGAGTCAAGTCCTTGTTGGCTGTTAGCGTGCGAGACAGATACAGCACATTACTCAATCATTTCATTCACTCTCACTGAAGCCACGTGTCATGTATGGGTGGCTTCCATTAGACCAGAAGTCACCTCTTGACCCGCACAATCTCCTACTCTCTGACAGAAAGCTCATAATGACAGCTGCGGCCCGATCTCCACGGCAGAAGTTGTGTGATTGATCTTTCCGAATCCAACCCCCTCAAAGGCGATTTAATTTCTCTTTTCTCTGTCCCTGCTTCAGATCAAACACTGCACAACTGTGACAAAGAGCCGTGCCTCCAAGCTCATCCTGTCGAGATGTCACTTTCTTCCATCTTTCGGAAATCACTGCGTGGTGACATACTGAGTATGTGTGTGTGTATTTGAAACTCACTGTGGCTGACTGACTGCAGGTGGACAGTTTTGGAGATCTTCTCCTCATAGTTGGGAGTGCAGGACTTCCTGCTGACCTTGGACTTGAAGAGCGTGTTTACAAGCGTCGACTTTCCCAACCCGCTCTGACCTGTCGATGAGAATGAAAACAGATTTAATGACTTTTGTTTGTAAACTGCAGTAAACAGCATATGCAACGGACACGGAGCGTGTTTATTTGCCGCCCGACCTTTGCTTAGCATTAGCAGTGGGAATAAAACTTTATTACAGTTGCAGATAAGATGCTGCGCATAAAACTGAGGTCGTAAAGAAATCACGTGACCAGCCGGGGTTCACATAAGCCTTTGATGCTGCAAATCATTAGTGATGTAACAGGACCGGGTCAGGTCGAGCGTCTTATCTGGTGGGTGTCCAAACATGCTGACAGCACCACGCCGACAGGAGCTTTGGGGAGCTTTTACGCTTAATGACTCTTTCACGCTGGCCCTCACGGAGATCAGATCACAGAGAGGAAGCTATTACCAGAGAGGGAGGCTTATCAAGGCCATCTCAATTCAAACAAATAAGGAGAAATCTATGAGGCCACCTTCACTGCCTCAAAGGACAAATGTGAGCCGCTTAGTATTGAGTGCCGATGATGGGCAGTGTATCATCTCGCTCTGAGGGTCCCTGGGGGCCGCCGGTCAACCCCCCGCACTCCGGACAGGGGTGGGAAACGTGCTAAACATTTTCACTGCTCTGTTTGTACCTGTTGAGGGGCCCGAGTGCCTCGGGAAGCCGTCAGCAGATGAAACAGAGATAGACTTGACAGAGATTTGACAAAGATAGACGACAGAGCCGAGGAAATCTGGCCCCTCCATCATTGCCCACCTCAACAGAGGCTTTGATGGATTTATGCCACGGCCTCTCACCACGGGAGGCAGCTGACATCAAATTTATGACAAAACGACAACGTGAGCACTTGCGCACACTCACACTGTGTCTCGAGTCCTTCTGGGGCTCCTTGACTTAACCACTCAGACAATGACTGAGTAAGGCAGGACTTCCTGAAAGTTTTAGTTTAGTCACACATACCGTACCTGTTGGACCTTGTGCTGAAATTAGGTAACTAATAAAAAAAAGACACAGCCAGGTGCTTGTATTGAGTCATGCATTAGACAGGCACTCAGAAGTAACAGCTTGTCATTTATACACCACATAAAACATCAATGCAAGCAGTAATTTTAGAAGCGTCATGTGTGTTTAACTCTAATTGACATCTCAAAAGCATTTTAATGGCGCAAAGCTACAGAGGAAACGGCAGTACCCATTGACTTGGTTTGTTTTGCGACATTTCCATTCGGGAGCAGAACGCTTTGGTTTCCAGCTTTGCAAGGAGTCTGTGGGTTTAGGGGAAACTGAGAGAGTCACAGTAGCTTAAGTCCTAGGGCTACAAGAAAGGTCCTGACCTTTACAACCGAGGACAAACTACACAGTCCAACAGTCTCCTAGTGCTGCCATATGTGTGTGTGCGTCTTGGAAAAGAGCTGCCCAAGGCAGGAAAATATATGTATGCAAGCATAGTGCACTAAACTCTTCCTGTAGATGACACAGAGCTTCCTCCATTCCACGCTTACAGTCGTATTGCTCATCCTGTTGTGTATATCTTGCATTCACACAATCGCTCGTTTTCCTGTATCTTGTCAAGTTCTTATTCCGCTGTCATGTAATGCAAGTACATGTTAGCTTTCCCAACACTCCCATGATAAAGTTACCTACTAAAAAGACCTGCACACATTTTCTGCTTGTTTGGTGTTAGTCTAACAAATCAACTTTTCTTTCAGAAACCACCAGCACACCAGAACCAATACCAGAATTGCCAGTCTTTTAACAACACACACAAATAGAAAACATTTATCAATCATCTAAATTAGTGATTTAACCAAATTAACCGAATACTAAAACAGAACAAATGAGAGGTCTGTCACTAATTTTTTTTAGAACGTGAGAGTCGCACTTCTCTGTTTCTACCTCCATTTTCACACCCACCAAAAAAGAGAGATAGACAGCGGTTCATCTTTGATGCATAGCAGGCAGGCATGGAGAGCACCAGCATATTTACTACCAAAGCGTGGATGTAACCAACACAGTTCACTGAGGTAAGGAACAGAGTCACGCAGAACAAATGTTAAGAGGCAAAGAGGCGGTTTTGGGGGAGAGATCTGTGGACCGGGCCTGTCTGTGCTCTGCAGAATTCACAGCTAGCCTGATCTGCTTTAACATGCCTTTGATCTGCTTCCTCCTCAACAGGCTGATCTGGGTAGGAGGTTTAAAATCCACCAGTGTTGCAAAAATGAGAACAGGTGAAAACTGTGTTGAAGTGCAACTAACTAAAAACAGCAACTTGCTTGAATGACAAAGTACTGAAATGACAAAACGCGACATTACTGACCTTTGTAAATGTCACATATAGTGCTCATGCATTGCATCATTTGCTATATGTAGTGTAGACGTATTTGTTTAGAATACAACAACTGAGATAAATCTGTTTTGGGGCCAGATAAAAACTGCGGCATTGCTTAAAAATAAAACTAAGTTATATTATATATTAATAATATTAATTATATTAATAATATTAATAATATTAATAATATTATTCATAATGTAGCTCCCAATAGGATATCTTGAAAATTATACTATTATAGCCACTGTTTTTATTGAGTTTAAAAGTAGTCCGAACACTGACATTCATATGTCGAATATAAATCCCACACACACACCGAGAAGATCATATTGCATTTGTTTAACTGACATTATTCTGGAGTGACTTTGTTTCTTTGAGACTCGCAGCCTTTAAAGGTTTTGGCAAAATGTCCTTCTATTTTCACTACACAGGAGCCACCGCGAGCTACCAAGGGAGTGATGAAAAACCTGGCAGCTCTCTTAAAAAGACAGGGAAAGAAAAAGTGGAAATAAAGAATAGCTCTCATTGGAGAGCTGGATGGTCTTGAATTTGTGATGCTGCGCCCATCATAAATCCCCTTAGCTGGCCCAGTTGGGGAGCACTGTGGCGTATACGGCTCCAGGCTGGCCCTGCCTCCCGGCCCACAGACAACACAACAATAGCCCCTGCCATTTAATTAGGTAAGGCCCACACTCAGCCTTCCTGCATGCCTACCCACACTTTCTCTAAAAGCGCGGGGGGATCTGGGAGATTCCAGCGCTCCCATTGGCCAGGCTTGAAAACGGTGGCCAGTTTTAATTGGGCAGATGTCCAGTAACTTCCCAGGAGCTTGGCATAAAAATTTTTACTTGATTTGACAAAACAAAACCACTGTTCTTATAAACAAGGCAAAAATGTATTATACTGTAAATGTTAAATATGCCGTTTTATATGATTTAAAGAATTTCTGTCATCATTAACCCTCTTGACCCTTTAAACCTGTATAACTTTCAATCTTCTGAAGAACACAAATGAAGATATTTTGAAGAATGTTGGTAAGCTAATCTGTTGGTCCCTACCGACTTCTATTGTATGGAAACAAAACCAATGCATGTCAAAGGGACCAAAGGGATGAAAATATCTTCACACAGGTTTGACAAAAGGGTGAGTAAATGATAAAAAAAAATTCATTTGAGGAAATTAAATTTCATTTTTGGGTGAACTGTCCCTTTAACTGGCTATATACCATTAAGCGCCAATGTGATTGTGATGACTGCAGAGTGCTTTTTATGTGGCCATTAAGTTTCCTAAAGAGCATGTTAATAGACTAGTTTCATGACCCTTTCGAGAACGTTTGAGAACGTTAAGACTGCGCTGTTTTAATAGCTTCATAAAAAGTGTCTCTTAATAGCAATTTAAACTTTAGCAGCAAAAATTGTGATGTTTGATTCTTTTGAGTGAATCGATTAAAGTGACTCATTTGAACAACTCATTTATAAAATGCATAAAAATCTCAGTAATGGGTTTTGTTTTAGAAGCAAGCAAAAGCTTTACCTTGGTACTCTTAAAGTGATAGTTTACCCAAAAATAAAAATTCAGTCATCATTTACTCACCATTCATTACAAACTTGTTTGACTTTCTTTTTTAAGAAGAACACAAAAGAAGATATTTTTAATAATGTTGATAACAGAACAATGGCAGTACCCACTGACTTGCATTTGTGTGTTTTTAGTGTATACAATAGAGGTGAATAGGTAATGTCATATTCTCAAAATATCTTTTTTGTGTTCTGCAAGAAAGTCAAACATGTTTGAAATGACAAGAGTAAATGATGACAGAATTTAAAATTTTGGGTGAACTGTCACTTTAACAAGAGACCGTTTTCCTCTGATGGCACCATTTCCTCTTCACCTGCATGTATTTCCTGTCATAGGCAGCTCACTTCCTGTCTCATTCAGCCACTTCTAAAAATCATCCGTGGTTCTTGATACTTTGTAAATGTGTGTCTGGCTTGATTTTACTCAGACTTTTTGCTTGCCTGATTTGACACCTCCCAACAGCTCTGTGCTATTTTCATCACTTCAGGTTGCTTTATTCACCTCAGTCTGAAGAACAACCACAAATGTCTAAGGTAAAGTTCACACTGAACACAGAAGAAAAAGGTGTGAAGCTATTTACACTGAGCTGTTATGAATGTAGATTAAAAGTTCAATGCAAGGTTCTGAATTTGCTTCGCAGGCTATCATTTTAAGCTTCTCTATTTAAGTACCAACTGGACAAATCCTGCATAAAAAGGTAAACAAGTCAATGTTTCACTTACCAACCACCATGATATTAAATTCAAAGGCGGCCTTCATGGTTTTGCGTCTCATCTGGTCCAGAACCGCCTCGATTCCGACATATCCGAACAGATCTCTGCCCTTGATGATGCCTTGTGTGTCAGCTTCACTGAGGCATGACGGAGGCTGTTCTATCTCCACTCTCCTCTCCTCCACCTCCCTCTCCTCAATGACCTCCATCTCCTCCTCCATCTGGACGGATGGTTCCAGATCCAAGAACTGCTCTTGTGCCGTGTCTGCCAGGATGGAGAGAAAAGTTAACATTCAGGGCTAAACACACTCACATAACAGAACAGGACAAAATATAACAGCATAATTCCAGGAGCTCAACTGGAGCATTTGAGAGAATACACATACTGATAAAAAGTATAGCTTGAATGCACTGTCACTCACTTTGGATAAAAGCGTTTGCTAAATGCAAATAACAGGGGTGCCCACATTTCCTGCCATGTTCGGTGCACGCGCTTGTTTGTGAGCCAGAGAAAAGTGTTGTGAGCATGCTCGGAACATGCAGGTGGAGATTCATGAAGATTATAATGACTGACAGAAACCAAATGTGACTGAGGCACGATGGTCAATTGAAATTATGATAAGGAAGAATGCAGAACAGTCCATACTTGCTAAAATGAGGTACTGGGTTCATTTGATAAATGTTTAATATGTGGGTCATGGAGAGACTGATCAAACACAACTCAATGTGCAGTAAACAGTCAAATAAACTAGCACAAAAGACAAATGCAGGGAGATGTTTCAGGTGTTCGGCTCCCTTTAGTTCACTCGCGAGGGCAGTCAGCAAAGAGACCACAGGTCACACCGCACTGGTTAACTACTGAGGCACGGGCACCTGTCATATGGTCCGGATGGAGGATGCCCCACCGCAACTAGCAGCTAATGTTTATCTTATTCCTGTGCTGTAGTTTGTGCAACTGTAGCTTCGTTGCGTGAGAGGATTGATAACAAACCTTCGTAGTGAAGAGATGACACTCCTCCACGTTTACACACAGATAGCTAAGAGAACTGTCTCCCTTTCAGTTCATGAAGTGAAATTTGAATTCAGAAGGCCACAACCCACAGGATGTTGAATTAGCATTTGAATTGAGAAGAGAAGAAGTGACTTAAAGTGATAGTTCGCCCGAAATGAAAATTCTTTCATCATTTACTTACACTCGGTATGACTTTCTTTCTTTTGCACAACACAAAAGAAGATATTTTGATGAATGTTAGGAACCAAACACCAATGGCACCCATTGACTTCCATTGTAAACACAAAATCATTTCTCAAAATGTCTTCTTTTGTGTTTTGCATAAGAGAGTCATATACAAGTTTTGAACGACATGAAATTGAATAAACAATGCCAGAATTTGTATTTTTGGGTGAACTATCCCTTTAACTCATTTCTATAAACTAATTCCAGTCCGAACAATGACTGGAACAGGCCCAAATTAGTGTAATAAATAACTTTATAAATCCATTTACATTTATTCATTTGGCAGACGCTTTTATCCAAAGCGACTTACAACTAGGAAAGCATAAAACACAAGTAGGGGAGCATAAAACATATCAGCACGCTATACAGTGCTATGCTACTAGGAGGATTAAGCTAGAGTAAGCACTTCTAAATATTGTCAGTGTGATTATATATTGATGCTGTGCTCCATTTTGAGATGCCGTGTGCTTCAGAGCGAAGAATATCATATCTAAAACATCATATCATATTATAAGGGATCGTTTTATATTTAATATGACAAGCAGAATTACCCTGCAAAGAGCACAGCTGCTTCCACACCCATTTAAAAGATGTATAACACACATCCACACAGCTCATTTGTGCGTGAATGAGCTCACACTAACACCTGAAAAACTTCACAGTTCTCTGTCAAGTCTTTATTTGATCCTGATGACTCTTCACCTCCCATGGCCTTATGGGATAACAAAATGCCAACTGGTTGAACACTTGTAGACAGTCATCTGCTGATAATGAAGCTAATATTTAATAATATTAATGAGCATTCTGACATCTTCCTAATTTAACATACTGAGTGATAAACGGTGCAAATCTACAATCGCATGTCTATTAAATCAGCAGCCCGAGCAGTGTCTGATCTGATGAGATCACAAACCCTCGTGAGCATCCGATAGCCCAGATCCCATCCAGATGACTTAATCAGCTATAAATATACCGTACGGCTTCCAACCACCAAAATGGAACTAATCCTGGGCTTCTTATTCTCTATCTGGCTTTACATGCAAGCGATCCAACCTGCATGAGGTCCAACTCATTAGGTTCAGCCAAAAAATGTATACAATTCTGCAATCATTTTAGCTATGAAACAATCTGTTGATCACCATATACACGCATTTATGCAGATAGGTAACTTCTTTTGTGTTTGCACTCAAGTTTCCAGATACAGAATAAATGCTGACAGAACTTTTCAGTCAACCATTTCTATACGGTAGAAGCAAAACTTCTAACTCATTATAAAGAGAGAACAGGCAGCGAAACTGCGGATTGACAGATTTATTTATTTGATGCAGTCAGAAAACGGCCTGCGCTCTAATAGAATCTGACAAACAGAGCGATGTTCAGCTCAAACAGAGAGTGGGGGAAAATAGAGAGGTTAGACACACTGTCTTCTAGAGGCTTGAGAAAAGCAAACAGAGTGAGAGTAAATGCTAAAAAGTAGAAAAGCGAAAGTTTGAACTTTTTAATAGAAACCATTTATATTGTGTCCAAATGCAAGCAAATCTGTTTTTGGATTTGCTGTGTGTCTGCTTTTGCTCTTTAATGAAAGTGCTCGTAGATGAGGCCCATCTTTATTTGACACAAACAAATAACAGGAAACAGCAACCAGAGACAGGAGACAAACTGATCACAGATCAAAACTAACACCTTAAATGTTTACTAGTTTTTGTAAAGAAATGTACAAAGACTTTACTTGGTCATGCATCATAAATTGACCAATGGGTAGTTGACAAATATATCGTACATGTGTCCTATTGAAAATGTTTGAAAACAAACTGTTAATAATATTATATTAGATTATTAATATTTAGATTTATAATATAAAATGTTTTGCTGTCACACCTACCCCAATAAGAACTATGTCTAGTATGTATGAGTTTAGAGACTGCAGGAAACTGGCACACAAACAAACAAATCATGTATATATGCCATGTGTCACATACGTTTTTTCCCTGAGAACGGCAAATAGCCACAAAGCCATAAACATAAGAATGTGGAACCACATGAGCACTCATTTTACACTTCTCAGGCTAATCGCTACATGCTAACGTTTTAATGCGTATTTTACTATTGTCTTCAAATAAACCTCTATAAACGTTGCATATGGGAATTTTCATCACATAATACATATTTTAATAATTGTTAACCAAAGTAATAGGCTATATTTGAGAAAAACTGTTCTTGGCAGATAATGCGCGCGAAAGAGAGAGAGAGAGAGAGAGAGAGAGAGAGAGAGAGAGAGAGAGAGAGAGAGAGAGAGAGCGAGAGAGAGAGAGAGAGAGAGAGAGAGGTGTACGATCAATAGAGCATGTCGACATGAAGCATTGACAATGGTCATATAAGTTTCTGCAGCCTGTATTTTCTTTATGTGGTTCTGTACAAATTTTGCAGTTTTGCCCAATTTAGCCACAGCGCTCTGTAGCTAGCAATGAAGCAGTTCCCAAAGTTGATAGGGAACTTTAAAGCGATTAAGGAACTAAATTGTGGTCAACAAAACAGCACAGCACAGCAGAATATAAAGGGATTCTAGGAAAAGAGTTACACAGCAATAATCTTGAATACGGCTAAAAAGCTAGTAAGCCTCAATAGAAAACAGAAGAATCTTGTTGAAATGATGCATCATGGGAAGTAATTAATCCCAGGGCCATGTGTAGGAAGTCTTCCTAGCCATGCAGGTCAACAATACCACAGGCAAACACATTACATCTGAACCTCATCATGGCACCATTTTTCAGCTCTTTGGCTACATCAACTTCCTGTTTATTTTCATTATGAAACAAAAACTTCAAACGTTTACTTCTTAAAGCTGCACACAAGAGGAAGTGACTCAAACTGTTTCATATTAGGGAACATTTCATTTGAGAGTATTCCAAAATATTGCAAATGCCAAACACTTTTTGAATGAGGGTATGCTGTAAAATAACCATGCTTCAAAAAACCTCACTGTGAGTCAACCATGAGTTCCTTCCTGCCACAACATATCTCAACAAATCTCACTAGCGAAAACAAAGCAAAACAAGCTAACAAACATTGAAGACATCATGTTAAAAAAGTATGCTTTCTCAGGCAGCCATGAGCCTTTCCCCTCCCCCTTTTGGCACTGCCGAAGCGCTTCACTGCGCTCGGTCCCATTGTTATCAGAGGGCAGTGAAGCTGAGATGCACAGAAAATCCCAAGGGATGAAGCGATTCTTACCTTCTCTCATTCACAAAGCTCTCTCCAAACCACCCTGCCCGATGCTGTACACCAAACGACCCACGCTGGACTCTCTTCAATTCCCTCTGATGATCTTCAAAACTGTCCCAAAACTGTCCTCTGTGTGCTGTGTAACTACCCATGCACTTCTGCCTCTCTCGTGCTCTCTCTCACCCCCCTCTCTCACTATAGAGAAGTGCGCAGGGGTAACGGCTAAAGCAGCTCACACTCATTCACATGCAGATCGCCAAGCAGCTTCCACTAATCCAAAAGAGGACTTCAACCATCAACCCCTCCTCCTCCTCCCGCATCTCTCTACTGCTCTTCCCAGCTCATTTGCACACGAGTGAGGCTGCTGCCAGTCTGCTGGCCCACAGCTCCCCTGCTGACCACACAGTGAGGCAAATGCATAATTGACCCATAAAATCAATTAGAAGACATTTTAGAGCCGCTCTGAACTATAGGCATCCTCGGACTCATCAGTCGGCTCATCAGAGAGAGAAAGAAAAGCAATTGAAGTTACCCGTTCAGTAAAAGACCATAAAGAGGAAAAACTCATTTTGGTGCTGCCCATGCTGTCACACTGGGCTGTTTGCCTGTGGATTGCTGTTAAAAGACATAGTAATGGCTTATCAAACATGATTGGTTTTTATACTGGATTTGACCATTTTCACACATCTTAGTTGTATATTTGTATTAGCAGGCCTGGCATCACTGCATTCATAATAAATGCAAGTATTTTTGAAATGTTATACTGTACTTTTCATCACTAAATCTAGTGGGAAACAAACAGCAGACGAGCTTCGAGAGAGAACAAATCAAACCCCCGTCCAGATCTGTATAAACATGGAGATGTGAAGCATCTCTGCACAGTTTCACAGAGGAACCACGTTTCTTTCGTTTTCTAACCGGCTGTCTGACTCTTCACACAGCTGCCGTGCATAGCCTTCAGGTTCTGCACAATAAAGTTCAACTCGTATAAGTCAAGGGGACCGCCGATACACCCATGTAAGGATTGACTTTCTTCAATATAGCAGGGCCTAAAACAGTGTGAATGTGTATGTGTGTGTGCTTAACAATTCTTTGGGAACAAACTTCTGACAAAATTTGGGGACATTTGGGATGGCCTCTTTTGTAAAAATTGTTTTAATTCAAAACTGCAAAAATGTGTTACGTTTACAAGTCTATAGTAATTGTCATCAAAATAAGCAAATCTTACACTCTTACATTGTGGGGAGCACTGGCTGAACCCCATGATTCAAACTGATAATGAAACCTACAAAATGATGCAAAAATGTTGAAAGTTTTCTGTGAAGGTTACGTTTTGGGGTTGGTTTAGGGGAAGGCTATAGAATATACCGTTTGTACAGTATAAAGGTTTATTAATAATTACTCACAACATATAAAAACAATGTGTGTGTGTGTCTACCTACCATATTTTGGGGACAATTTTGTACCAGAATAAGAGAAAAATCTAACAAATCTGAGCATTTTGGGTACGTCCTCAATTGTAAAAGCACTATAACAAATCTAGTTAATCATTTTATTAATAGTAAAAATGCAGAAAGTTTTCTGTTAGGCTGTTTAGTGTTAGGTGATAGTTTATAACTAGCTGTGTATAAAAACAATAGAAGTCCATTGAATGTCCCCATTTAAATAGATAAGTAAAAGTGTGTGTGTGTGTGTGTGTGTGTGTGAGAGATTGTTTTGTGTTTGAATAACAAAACAACTCCTTTCTTTGATTCCTGATGTATGGAAGTCTTCACAGGTATGACACCCCTCACACATTGAAGCACACAACACCACAAAACAAAACAGACAGACAGACACATTAACACTTGCACTCAACATACATCAGCCAACTGCTAAACCACAACATTCAGCAACATGTACCTACAGCACTCCCAGATCAAAGACAACAGGCAAAACATGCACACACAAACCAGCTAGTTACTAAATCTCCAACACCAGAACTGATCCAAAGAGATTCACGAATGCTGAATTATAAGTAGAATATTAACAGAAACCAGCCGTTTACCTTAGCAGATAAGTAAGATACTGAAGTAGTTGCCAGGCCCCATGTGCTGTCAGAAAGTGAATTGCGAACTGTTCAGGATGTCAGTTACGCATTTGTGTGAGTGTGTGTGTGTGTGTGTGTGTGAGGGTGTGCCGTTGCACAACCACAGACAGCACTCTGAGAGAGTGATGCATTTCCTTGCCTTTGGGCCTCTCTCTTCCTGGTTGTATTTTAACTAGTTTTATGCCACACAAAAGAATCACACAATTTCTTCAGCTCTGTTATCACCATAGTTACCAAATAAGAGTGTTTCTCAAGAGCGGGATGGATTTCCTTATGTCTTTAGCAAAACCGTCTGTTAAAAACGAACACTGAATCCCACACTCGAGATGTATCCTTGTGTTATAAAATCCCAGACAGGTAATGTCACAAATGGAAATGCAATCCATTGTGAATGGAACAAAACGTTCCGGCTCTGCTGGGATAGATAAATGGAAATCGAGTACAGGATGAACTTTTTGCTTCTCATGCAGAGAAGCAGCAATTCCCATCATGCACCGTCTAACCTCTCTCTCGACACACAAGTGAACAAGCAGGTCTGCTGCACATTACAACACAGAGCATCTCTGCTGTTTTGGGAATTCTCTCTTCACCGCTGACAGGAAAAAGCATTTTGATTAATGCGGCAATCGCGAAATGACCTTTGCATGCGGCGAGAGCTGTCTATTTTACATTCAATATTTAATCATTTGATAAAGTATAGAACAAGCCCAATGACAGCAATTCATCACTTTCATCTAAAAGCCTTTCGCAAAGCTGCGAGCCCCATGCAGGGTCTCAACGCGCCGCTGCGTCTACAGCTAATTAACTGACTGAGATTTGTTAATGGAGTTTCCTACAAAGTGCTCTCGACCGCCACATCATTCCGGTCATTCCAGGTCATTATTTCATGACTGATAAAGCGTTCTGATTTTGAATCCACCCACTGTGTAAACACTATCATTGGCATATACCTCCCTGGCAGATATACTTTGTGAGGTGGGACTCGTGGCACACGTTAGACGTATGCTGAGAAGGACTGGTATGAGCAAACCTGAAAAAACATGGTCTAAAAAACTCACGAGGGAAATGACTAGAAGTCGACCTACTTAATGCAGCAAGAATCAACAGAAGCCATTTGAGGACAAAGTTGCACAGACACAATCAGGGAGAGAAACGAACCCGCCACGAGTGCCAAACGCAAGTCAAAATCTCTCGCCAGCTGGCCACCGACTTTATTAGGGACTGCGGTACAATACATGGTTTAAATCACATTGAAATCAAAGACATACAAAGTGTCTACTAAGGAAAACATCTGTCATGACTCACTTGTGCTCTAACAAGTGTTACTTCAGTGGAAAACTTACCAAGTCCTCCAGAACTTTTATGAAATATTTGTAGCCACTGAGCTACATGGCTCATCTAATGTATTATGCTTGTCACAAATAAATAAGAAAAACTCTTATTCAGTCTTCACTTTAGTGCTGTCGATTAATTGTGATTAATCGATTTCAAAGGGTGACGTATATATTTATATGTAAACATAAATAAACAAATATACACGTAATACATTAAGTAATATGAGTAATGTATACATGTATTATATTTCAATTAAAATGTATATATATTTATGTAAATATTTGTTCTATTTTTTCACACACACATATATGTATAAGTGTGCATTAATATACATATAAACACATCACACACATATATATTATTTATTTTGCAATCGATTAATCACGATTAATCGTTTTGACAGGACTACTTCAGACATATGTTTAATGCATAATATAATAAAAATAAGACAAAACTGTTTATTGCCTAACTGGTAAAAATATCTGAAATCTAAAAAAATATGAAATACCAAATGTGTCCTGTATTATTCTCAATCCCATTGGAAGGTGTGGCTGATTTGTGACCCAGATTCAGTCATTATTTTGCATACTTTACTTTTACATCAATAACAGAGAACTTTGACACCCCTTTTCATAAAACTCTTGCCACTACCAGATTCAATAAAAGCACTCCTATTGTACAATTTATCTCCAATTACACGAACCCCTGCCTGTGCAAACACAGATTATCTACACCGATGTGTTATTTTCTGCGGATGTCGCTACGGTTGAGCAAATGCGCGAGAGGAAGAGAGGGGGAGGAAGTGTGTGTACGCTGTGCCACGAGGGACAGTGAATTGCCACTAAACGTCTCTATTACCGCTGCTCTTTAATTAAAAGCACATGTAAGCACAGACGCTGTCAGTTCATTCATACTGTTGCCAGGGAAACCTCCCCGAAGAGACTGGAGCTATCAGGTTATCACGGAGATCCACCGCCACACACTGTGAGAAAGTTCCTGCTCTCTCCTTGTGTGGGACTCGAGGGGTTAATTCCATTACAGCATCTTAACTTCATCCTAATCCAAACATGCTTAAAAGGAGGTGGCGGACAGGAGCGAAGGATTCCTGAAGTCTCACCCCGTACCTTGTGCGTCTTCCACACACGGTGGGGTGAAGACAGACAGAAAAAGAGAAAGTGCCAAACACAGACATCTGTTGTAGGTTCTTTAGGACTGATGCACAGCTGGATGTTTTGCTGAGAACTTCTCTGCATCTGCATATTAAGAGAAAATATAGTGCACATGGCATTTTATACTGTATGAAGCTCTATAAAACTCCCTTTTTGTGAACTATGATGAAATACTATATATATAAATAAAAAACACATTTCGCAATACGGGCCTTCATGCACATTTTCTGTGTTCAACTTTCAAGTTCAAGCAACTTCCTGCAACAGTTGTCACAAACGGTGACTGTCTTTGTTTGACACTGACCTCTTAATCTGACGGGGTCAATAATATGGCTGTCACGCCCGAGGTGACCTCCTCATAAGACTGCTTTGAGGTAAATGACAGCCTACTAGTAACAGCCAGTGATTAAGCTTAATCAGGATGACAAATACAGATTTACCACCAAAAGCACAAAAACAGCTGACTCGCATCCTGCCATGACACAAAAAAAAAACAACTATTGCATAAAGGGCCAGCAAAACCACACACAACGTCATCACAAATGTAGACATGCACAAGTTAGATCAACTTTTACTTTACGGTGGTAACCCTTCAGTATACCTCACCAAGCTGGTATCATGAGGTCTCCACATTTACTGCCTCGCTGGATTGTTTATGTAAGCAAAACATATGTGGCCCTATCGAGTCTCATTTGGTTCTCATGGCAGGATGTAGTCGCTCTTAGGGAGGGACGACCCTTGCAGGAAGCCGTCATGCTGTCCGAGAGGAAATCACCTTTCCCCTCTCCCCTTATCCGGAGATGTGTGGGCTGGGGAAACTTTGACCTTTTAAAGCAGATCTACAAAACAATGCTTTAGGATTCATTTGCACTGAGATAGATACACTAACGCCAGATGATAATACACTCCAAAATTGCCCAATTAAAGGGATAGTTCACCCAAAAATGAAAATTCTGTCATCATTTACTCACCCTCTTGTCATTTCAAACCTGTATGACTTCCTTTCTTCCACAAAACACAAAAGAAGATATTTTGAAGAACGTTAACAACCTAACAGTAGAGGCACCCATTCACTTCTATTGTATGGACACAAAACCAATGCAAGTGAATGGGTACCATCCCTGTTTGGTTAACAACATTCTTAAAAATATCTTATTTTGTGTTCTGCGGAAAAAATAAACTCATACATGTTGATATGAAAGGGGGTGAGTAAATGATGACAGAATATACATTTTTTGGGTGAACTATCACTTTGCAGGTTCTCTAGAAAACCTACAATAGTGGAAGTGGCCTAAAGGGGGAAGTGGCACAAAAGTGTCAAAAAAGTCACATAAACAACCACAAGTCTTCACTAAAAGAGAATGTTTTCGTTCCCTGTTAAGTTGTCTCACAATCTTAGTATTGAAGAGTGTTTTACTAACATACCGGCTCCAAGAAGGCCTTTGCCAGGAATGCGGAGTACCATCGCAGCGAGTGTCAACATGTAAACACCCAACAGGTCGGGGCGAGAGACTTACCACGTTGCTTATAGCTGAAGAAGTACACTCGCATGGAAAACGCACCTCCTCTGCCCAGAGCAAGGGCTGGTTACATAGAAACCACAGTAGCAACAAGTAATGTTTTTCCCCGATTGGGCCATCCTCCAATTTGCTTTCAATTTAACATCATCAGGTGTAAAAATGTGAGTCTGAAAGCAACCACTCAACTTAAAAGCATACGTTTGATGTCACGTAAAGATGTGAGAGATCAAAATGTAAAAACTACAAAACAAGGTTACAGCTAAAACCACAACCCCCATCCCCCATTACAACAGCTCATACTGTTTATACAAAAGCATACAGGCACTGGTATTTATTAGACTGTATATGGCTATTTAAAAGGATAGTTTACCCAAAAATAAACATTCTGTCATCATTTACTTACCCTTCTGTCATTTCAAACCTGTATGACTTTCTTTTTTCTGCAGAACACAAAAGAAGATATTTTAAAGAATGCTGGTAACCTATTGACTTCTATAGGACATAAAACCAATGCAAGTCAATAAGTACCAACGTTGTTCGGTTAACCAACATTCCTTAAAATATCTTTTGTGTTCTGCAGAAGAAAGAAAGCCATACAGGTTTGAAATGACAAGAGAGTGAATAAATGATGACAGAATGTTCACGTTTGGGTGAACTATCACTTTAAATAAATAAAAAGAAAACAGTAAAAAAGTCAACAAAGTATCACATCAAGAAATATATCACATGCCATAACCAAAATATGATTACAAAACCGAAAAGGTTTCCAACAAAAGCTTCTCCTTTGACCCCCATTAGTGACACACAAGATCTCATTTGTACCCGTAATCTGTGCTAATGTGAAAGTTAACCCGCACATTTGCAAGGGAAGGTAGATGAAGGCAACCACATTCCAGATGAACTTCCCTGCAAGATCAGCATTTCACAATCCCACCCTTATCCCATGATGTGGAGAGGGGCTTCTATAGGGGTCACTAGAGATCGGGCATCTATCTGGATCAAAGGAGATTTGACCAACATGGTGCTTAACACCAGTGAATGAGAGCTCCTGTTCGCTCTGTCTCTCCATCACTCCCTGACAATCACAGTCCTGTTAGTATGCTGCTGCCCTTTTTAAATCTACCCGAGGCACTTATAATTGATACATAATTGACTTTTAAGTATTGTTTTTAATGTGATAAGCACCCTGTTTAAAGTGAAAAAAAAGCAAATCGACACCTTTCATCGCCACAAAAAGAGTGTGCTCTTAAACTGGCGTTCATGATTACAGCTTTTTTGAAAACGTATTACCATCTCTCTAAAAGAATGATGAAAAAGTGTTTACGCTTGAATGTGTAAATGAATCTCGCAGAATAAAGGAATTCAATCAGATGGGCTGACATGAGAACTGTGCTACCCCCTAGTGGCTGATTCAGTAACTGCTCCATCAAACAAAGAGAGATGCTGCAGTCTCAGTGGAGAGAGAATCTGTATTCGAGACAAAAAAAAGGATGAAAGATCTGATGAAAATAAAAAATTAGAACCCATCCATCAAACCATCAATCTTCTTTTTAAAGCTGCAGTTATTATCCAATGTGATGTAGGTCAGTGGCAATGAGTGTGTCATCAGAGAATGTAATTATGTTGCTGTTGTGAAGGAAAGGAAGAGAGAGACTGCAATAAGAAAAAGAGAGAAAGAGAGAGAGATGCTTTAGTCATGCAGCACAACAGACTGCGATACACTCATGTCTTAGTAAACAGAATCTCCTGCTGCTTCTACATACAAACATAAATGCATATGAATCAATGATGAATCTTCCAAATATCTTTCTCTGTGTTCATCAGAACAATGAAATGTATACAGATTTGGAACAACTCGAGGGTGAATAAATGAAGACGCTGCTTACATTAGGATATATATATTATACATATTTAATATATTTTTATTTGTTTGACCCAGTCTATAAAATTCAACCCTAAATACAAGTAATCCATAATTTTTCAAGTTTTACAAACCCCAGCCCCATATTTGCTATGTAAACAAATGGCCAAACACGTACGGATAAGCTCTACAAACACGTATGCGCTTGAACCCACGAACACGGAGCCCAGCGGTATCCATTTCCCTCTTTTCCTCTCCCTTCTCGAAAGGTTAGAGATGTTTAGAAAGCAAAATTCTGGCACCCCTGGCTACACCGTTTGATCCTGACAGACTGAAAGAAGGGTGTGATTTGTCCTATAGTTGAAAGCACATCTGCTGTCTGACCTGTATTTCCTGTGCTTTAAGCAACTGATTGGAAAGACCACAGGGAAACGTGTCGAGCAGGCAGCACCGTATTCCCTGAGTCTGTGTGCTTGTGTCAACCAGAAAAAGGTCTATAGGCTTGCGCGTGTGTGTGGAGAGAGAGGGGGAGTTCATGTACGCTAATGCATATTTGAACACACCCGCCTGTCATTCCTTCTGGGTCGGCCAGAAAGTCATTACATAGAGCCGCCGTCTTTCCGCAAGCCATAACTCCAGGTCTTTCGTATCAGCCTTCCCACCATTACAAGTCCAGCCTTGCACCGTTTCCCCTGGGTTTGTTTGTTGGTGAAGCCGAGACAAATTGCCATGCCTACAGGCACCAGACACAACAGTGGGAATACTGATGGTCCTAGCTTTTGCACAGAGTACTGCTTCCAGATCAATCCCCTTATAGCATGTATCCCGCAGGAAAATCTTATCTAAACTCTGCTTCTAATAACCCGTGTCTACCACACACGGTTAATTACTCTATCACAGCTAAACGCTGGAACGCTGGGTCAACGCCGGAGCCTGAAATATATGGGAAATCCTCACAGGATCAGAGTCCAGCTAGCTAGGTGTGGCAACGAGCTAGTTGGGTATTTCTTTTTTTAGGATCAATATCCAGGTTGGGCTGACAGGATGAAAACATTCTCAAACACATGACATGTTTGATGGAAACCCTCTAAACACTAAGGCTGCTCAACACCAGGCTGCCACAGTGTTATGTACAAGTGCTCATATCCGCACATACTTGTGTAATATGTACATTGTGGTCCAAATAACGTCAAGCAGTCAATAATACAGCACGAGGAACCTGGCAGACTAGACAGTGGGACTCTATGACTCTCTAATGTGCTCCAGACACAGATTCAAGAGAAAATCTCTTTTTATTAGCATGTAGTCAGTGACAGGGCTAGTGTTCCGGTCTCACATGCCCACCATGTTTGTTTAAGGCAGTTCCCTAAAAAAAATGGGACAAAGACTCTTAATAGCTTTGTACTTGTAACATACAAGCAGATTTAACTCTATGGTTTCAGCCCTTGTATTTTTTTTTAGCTCTTTTTGATGTTTATGCAGTAATGTTTTTTTTTTCTTTTTTCATCTTAACTTGCTTTCAATAAAAGCCACTACTGCAAATGATTGCCTCATATATCACCATACAATTGCTGTGTTTTATCTTTACGTGTTGAGGTAAAATGATTTTTCGTGAACTCCTACCTGACAGTAAAGCAGTATTTTATGCGTACTTTAGCGAATCTATACAAGGTAAAGACAGTTTTGATTTTTTTTTTTAGGGGGTTTAACTTGCTTAATAGCTGATTTTCGCTTATTTGTACCCAAAAAGTCAATTATACTTTCTTTTGTTTAAATTCATAGCTTCAGAAATTAACTACTAAGATACACTGGCAAATATGGTTTATGTATCTGCAGTTGTCCTTTTGAAACCTTGCCATCATATTATTAGTTAACTTTTTGTTTGTTTTGCAAATATCTAACCAATAAAAATAAATAAAAAGTGCTGGTCAACTTTGAAAACACTGTACACTCTTCAAATAAAAAGCGATGCCATAGAAGAACCATTTAGTTAAAGGTTCTTTAAAGAACCATCTCATGTGAAGAACTTTTTTTCACCACAAAAAAGTATTTTGTGAGAAAAAAAGGCTCTTCTATGGCATCGTAAAGCATCTTTATTTCAGAGTTTAACAAAGTATATAATCATTTAAAAAGTACATTGTTTTTTCCACTTATTCTTAATTGATTTCTAATAAATATTTAGTTTTTCTTTCTGAACTGTCCATTTTATCCTTACAGTTTTTTTTGAAGGTGGAACTGCAGGTCAATTTTTTATTGCACGACTAAAAGAACTATATATGTGTGTGATTATGTAACAAATGATTGACATTATAATATATTACATAATAGGCCATTTAATCCCATTGTAACCGTTTCCTGCTTAGCGGCGCTCTTTAACCTATAGAGCACATCCCTATTCCGTTTCCACTCAGCTGGCCATCACTAGTCAAGGACATGTGAAGCTGGATCTTTCCTCGGCACCAACAATAACAGGATTTCACCAGCAGATGCTCTGTGTGAATGTCTCCCCGCACCCATGATCATCCTCAGATCATCCAACAGGCTCAATTCAGAAGCGTCAGATCTTCCACGTGCCAGACTGTTGTGGATTTCAAGCATCACTTCTAAAGAAAAAATGTTTAAAATGTAAAAAAAAAACTGTGACATCACATCTAGATTTGCTCAGTCCAATTAAAAAGCAGTCCTGGTCTTCTAAAGATAGTACTTATCACAATTCTACCTTTTAATGAAAATCACCTCTTTAAAGTGTTTTATCAGCCAAAACTACCACTGGCGCCTCATTCAAAAATAGGTGCAAGACGCCTCTATCTTATCAAACACTCCTGTGCACAAAGATTTAAAGAACTTCTTTCTCTTAATCCCATCCCCTGTTGTCCCTTGTCCTGTTGTGTTCAGCGGGGTGTCTGCGGTCCTTATCTCCAGACAAAAGGGTGAAGACTCTGTGTAGTCCCAATTAATCTCCCTGTAAAATGAGCATTAGCCTCATTAATTTGCTTAACTTTGAAAGAGCAATGGCTGTAATTGAGTGCTCATCTAATTAGAAATCATTTACACCCACAAACCATGTTTAGCATGTTGGGTCCAGTACCTTTCAATAAAGCAGTCGGAGATGACCGGAGCACTTCTGATCCGGGGTCAGGTACAATTACATGGGTGTAAATGATTTTGATTGAATCGATGAAAATGCATTCCAAGTTTTGTCTGTATATTGTCGTCATCCGTCTGAAACATGCTTTAAAAAGTTGAACTTTATTGAGGAGCTTGTGGGTTTGTTCAGCATTCTTGTACAGGCCAAAGGAATGCAAAGGCAGTGGGTCAGTGGGTTGCGCCGTCAGTCACAGACTATAGGCCGCTTGTAAGCTGAATTGTCGCGGGCGAGGGAACGCCGGCCAAAGTTGGCACGATTCTTGCTTTTATGGTAACTGGGTTTATTTCAAAGGCAAGCACAAGTATATCTTGTAGGGCCTTATCTTTTGTTTACGCACTTGAGTGAGTTTATTATGGCTTTCAAAAGAAGGAAATACACAAAGTTTAGTTTAGCGCGCCGATCTGGCATTTCCTTCCTCGCGAGTAGTTCCCCGTCCTGCCGAAGAGGAAAAACGCAAAAACAAACAGCCTTCCGTGATGAACAGCTGATGCGGCTCTCGTCCCAACAACACAAGCCTATCATCATTTCAAAGAGAGGAAAACAGATGCTTAGATTTAGCTAAATTAGTTCTGGAGCTTTTCTGTCATTCATGTCAAGGCCATGATAAGGAACTTTCTATGATTACATTTGTGTAAACTAAATGAGCTACCTAGAGGAAAACCTAGAGAACACCAGAGATGCTTCTTTCAGAATTCCTATAAAAATGCTTCATCAGCAGTTTGAATATAGAGCTATAATATTAATATGGATAGCATAGACCAAGTTGCTTTTTATCACAGATCTCTTCTTAAACTTCTTCAAGAGATGCATATAAAATCTCTTTATTCTGAATGTAATCTCCTCACTGTCTATTGAGAAACAGTTGAGATATTAAGAGAGATATAAGAGATTTTATTAAAGGAGCAATGTGGAGATTTTAGAAGCATCTAGTGGTGGTGAGGTTGCGAATTGCAACCATCGACTCACTTCACCACTCCCCCTCTCTTTCAGAGCACTACGGTGGCTGACACAGGACAAAGATGGCATCTTCTAAGGTAATAAAGACAAATAAAAACAACTCATTCGTTATGTAAGGTCTTTATACACCTCTGAAGACAGTTATGTATATTATATTGCAATTTTGTCAATAGATCCTCCATAATATTACACATTGCACCTTTAAATGTTCTTGTTATTTGGGAAGTTATGAATGATAGCATTGTTTGTGCAGAGAATCCAAATATTATTATTATTATTTGGCATATCCAGAAATATCAGGTGTTGGGGAAGTATCGACTTCATACAAACAGCAGGCCATTTGGACAAAGAGAGACTTGTTTGCCACAAACGGCATATAAAAACCTCTTCTGTGATGTGACTTCAGATTCCAGATGCCCCCAGGAAATCTTTTTCAATTCAGCACAATAAGATTTTGTGCATCGAGACAGCTGGATCTGTGGGAACTGGTGAAATATGTGTTCAAGCTTTTCTGTAACTTGATATAAGAGCTCAGAATCATGGAGAGCTCTTGCTTGTTAGGAGAATGAAAACAAATTTCCACCACTGATAGCGGCGTTTACTTGCACGCGTCGTTGTTTTAGCACCTGATTCACTAAAGGATTTATGCAAATCATATACACAATATTAGTGTTGAATGCTGGGTTGCCGAGGATAAAGCATGCATACTTATGCATACTTTACTGGATTAAACAGTAATGCGGGTGGCGGTTCTTAAGTTGCACAACTGTTGAAAACTATCAAAAGGAATTTAAAAAAATACTCTCTGTATTATATTATAGACAATAATGGAATTACATTGAAAACAATTGGAGACTCTTTTGTCTTTTGACATGCACATTATATGTCACATCAAGATGGTGTCACGTCTTTACGGGATTTTCTGGAATTTCTGTGTAAAAAGGTTTCAGATTTTATGAGGTAAAAAGGACAGTTAAGAAAGCTTGTGAAAAAAACTGCATTACATCTCATATGTATATATTTTGTACAAGACAATTGTGGGAACAACCCCCCGGGACAAAGTTAATACATAAATGGAAACAGAAGTCAGATCTCCATTAAGACTCGTAAACTCTAGGAGCATCTTATGTGCAATAACATCTTCCTCTGGGTTATTACTTCATACCTTAGGCGATGTAATGTTATAATCTTCAGAGCTCTTTCTGTACAACAGGGTATATATTAAGGGGGGTTAGCTAAGTGTCAAAAAGAAAACATAACACCCCTCATAACGGATGAGTCACTCAAAAGTATTAGTGAGAAAGAGCACTTTAGAGTTTACAGTTTCCTGTTTATTAAGATGCTGTTGCCTTGAAGGCTGATACAAACAGAGTAAGAATGTCAAATAGCTTAAAAGATAACAGCAGAAAAAAGAACCCAGTCTTTCATTTCAGATCCGGAGAATAAACATTCTGCTCCCAGAGTCTCTTACCCTCAGTCTGTGACTGCCATTTGTTTAGACTTTACACTAACAGAAATAATTGGTTCTATTAACTCGAAACCCGACTTATTTTTGCAATTGTTGAGATAACCTTCTTCACAAAGGGTATGAAAATTATGAAAAAAAAACACCAAAGCATACCAATCATGCAAAGTCTCTCCATTTAAAGCACCGATCTCAAGTGTACAAAAGAGGAGGTGGGACTCGAGATGAATAAAGAGAGATCTCTCTCTTGAAACCTGAGTACCTGTTGGTCTGTTGTTTGACCCGAAGCTCTCTAAGTGAAATGGAAACTCAGGCCCGAGAGAAAGATCAATCAATATCACATGCGAATGGCCTTTCTGAATCAAAGTCGGCGTAATGTGCGCAGAGGAGCTGTCAAAACAATGGGCTCTCTGCATAACAAACTGACATCGGACCCTCAAAGTGCATACAGTATCGCCACCTCAAGAATTTTTTATCTAAATGAGCATAACAAACATTGGTCAACACAGCCACATCCAAAAAATGAAGTGTTTACCTGCACAGAGTGTTTACATATCGAGACAATCCAGCTACATTGTGATTACTGGTCTGTGATTATATCCCTGACACCCAACATGACCGACTATGAAGCCCTAAAGTGCCATTTCCCAGCATGCCCGTCTGTCTGATGAGAGTCTCGTCAGGTATTGCACTACAGATCTCAGAACAGTCACACCAATGAGCCACGGCTCTGATGTTCAGACATGGATAATCTACAAAGAAATGTTCGGAATGAACATCTCGGTCTAACAAATAAGGGATTAAGTTTCACTTCTGTTGACAGACTGAACAAATGAACCTTTGATAAAGCATTCAAAAAAAGGTAAACATCTTGAGTATTTTTAATTATAGTAAGATGATAACTAAAGGTTGCTGGAAGGCCGCATAAGACTGCTGTAACATGCAATGACTGTCTCGCATTTATGCCTTAAAGGGAAAATCTGTCATCTTTTATTCCCTCTCATGCTGTTCAAAACTTGTATATGAGAATATTCTGTGGAAGGCAAAAGAAGATATTTTGAGAAATGTTTTATTGGTTTTGTGTCCGTAGAATAGAAGTGTGTCAATGTTGTTTGCTTGCAAACGTTCTTCTTTTAGGTTCTGAATAAGAAAGTCACACAGATTTGGAATGACATGAGGTTAAGAATTTGTATTTTTGTGTACTATGCCTTTAATGTAAGAGATATTTTTACTGTTCGGTTACATAACATGACAGTGCTCAAAGTGTCTACTTTTTTGTTTAAAAAATACTTTCCATTCCTAGCTTAATACACAGAAGTAGCTATTATAAAATGACAGAAATTACACACTGTCCTGACTTCAGTCCAGTTCCTGAGAGCTTATGCAACACTACATTCCAAACCGCATCAAGGTGTGCAGCCTCTCATAAATTAAATCCCTGGCTGTATAACACAGACAATTTACAGACGTACTCAGGACACTTGTTGATATTTCTTGACTGGTTAATTCTTTATCTCTAGATGAAACTTGGTTGTAAATTCACAGCATTTTACCCCATGTTAAATCATAAGCTCTCACCTAATTCCCTCTTGCACTCCACCAGTGCCTGTTCGCCAGAGGAGAAACACAGATCGAAAACGCCCCAAACCAGCTGCCATGCATTACTGCTGGCACATTCTAAATCAGCGATTCTGTCCAAAGTCCTGAGTGATGGGCTCACTCCCCGTCACATGTTTGGGGTGCACGGCCCATTAGCAGATTGGCTGTTCAAGAGCACTCATTATTAATGAACAGCATGCATCAAATCATATACAAACAGATCCCATGTCACCAGCAGCTTTAACACTGAATCACTATTATTAGTGAAATGTGCAACACCAAAGCCAAACTTCTCTACAAAAGCAGGATTATCTACATAAAAACTTGCTTCACTGACACCTCATTCAAATTATTCATGAACAACAAAACCACAGTTCTATACAGGTGAACCACAATGTCAGTATAACTAATATCAGTCTTAAGCGCTTGTGGCATTATTTGTTTGGGAAGCGGGCCAGATTTAACAAAGCTCTCCCTGAGATCCTTTGCATCCACAGTATCGGGTTAATATATCTGTCCCATGTTGTATTGTGCTCAATGTGCTGAACTCAATAAACCTACATAGACTGTCAGCACAAGTGAACATCTGAACTTATGATGTGTGCACACTTTCCCTGAGGCTGGAAATATTTTTCCACTAAGAATTTATAAATTTCATGCAATTTCATCTTTTCTTCAGCAGCAAAATACTGATTTCTACAATTGGTTATGAAGCCGTTTGAGTAGTTGAAATAAACAGTAAACATAAAACATGTTTGGACTATTGAGAGTACTATACTGTTTTTGGTAGCAAAATATAGATGACAACATAACCTGATGTCTGAATCAAACATGTTTTTGCTTCTAAATGCAGACTTCTCTTTATTTTTTAATGTAATGATTCGTGAGGAAAACGTTAATATTAAAAAGAAAGTTCACCCGTAAATAAAATTCTTTCACCATTTATTCACCCTTATGTCATTCAAAACCTGTATATGACTCTTTCTTCTGTGGAACACAAAAGAAGATATTTTGATAAATTACTTAGTGGTTTTGTGTCCATCTAATGAAAGTCAATAAGGGCCAGTGCTGTTTGGTTACCGACGTTCTTCAAAAAATCTTATTTTGTGTTCTGCAGAAGAAAGAAAGTCAAACAGGTTTGAAATGAATGCAAATAAAAGATGAAGGAATTTTCTTGACTTAGCTCAGAGGATTCGATCAGGATTCCCCTCATGTGAATGTGTGCAAGCATATTTACCTTTACACACCGGCAACACCTTTAAATGTGAAATAAACATTACAGATCAGCATAGACCTGAAGGGTTTTTATGGTAATAATTTGTTAAAGATTCGTCGGTTTGATTACTGTTTCTGAATGGCAACACATTTACACACTCAACCCTGTAAACACTGCTCATCTCTTCAGCACCTCCGACGTGTGCACAGGCAATAAATCACAGATGACAGCGAGATAAATTATGCTAAATGGGAGAAAAATAAATCCAAATCTTTCTCGGAGAAGATCACCGGGTTCACGTGTGGATAAATGTCCTGGAAAACAGGCAAGTCGATCCCATTACTGACCCACCTCTATGAACCTAAGATAAGAATTCAGCTGCTTGTTAATGTTGTCTTATCTGCCAAGGAAACACATTTCCCTCTAAACACAAAAGAAACGGTGATATGACTGAGAATGTCACCAGGCTGTAAACATTGGTTTAAAAATAAATACAAACTTATGAAGTGAAAATATTGTTGATTCAATGACAACGCTTCACAATGTATCACTTTCTGAACTGACAGTGACCGAATGTCTATTGCAAAATGCACTACATCTACCAAGCTACTACAAAGAAAAGTGTCTCTTGTTCTCTTCCTAAGCTGGAGGAGATAATGGAAGGTTGGGCTTAAACATCTGCTTGGGAAGAATTTATTCCCTAAATCATTGTCATTAGATCTAGAATAAATTGTGCTGTAAAAGGAGCAAAGAGCTTTCAGCTTACATCAGACAAGTGGAGACACGAAGCCAAGGCCTTAGCAGATGGGGGCAGGTAGACAGAAAGACTTATATGGAAAAATCTTTTCCATTTCGACTGGATGTCAATACTGCAGTAATCTAACGTTTTGACAGAAACGGCGGGATTGATGGAATTTTACACTCTGTAAACCCTGAGTGATAGCACAGATACCTGGGAGAAATTCCAAGGTCATCCTAATGCAAAGCAATGCAGATAAGCAGACATGCTTTATTTCACCACATAAGTAGCTGTGGCAGTATCAGAAGAGAACCCATCGTCTGTTTTGGGGATCTTGCTGTATTTATGAGCAACTTCAAAGCTGATTTCACTTCAGCTCTCTTTTTCTATCTCTGTGTAAGAAGAGGAGATGGAGGAAGGGCCCTTGGCTGTTTTTGTTTCCATGTACAGTATTTACTTGGAAGCAAAACATCTTTGAGCTGAAGGGAGTGATAGCAAAACAATAATTTAGGCAGCTAACACGCATTAGCAGAACATTTTTCATCTTTACAGCCGGTCGTAACATGAATGATCTTACGATAAACTATATATGTCTGTATCAGTGTCAAACATCAATAAGTGTAAGATGAGATAGGGTTGAACATGAGTTAGCCTGTCAAACATCTTTTAAAAGTTGCACTGTCAAGAAAATAAACTGTGAAATGCAGTTAAATGAAGTGGCATGTTATAAAACAAAAGCCTGTTAAAGGGACAGTTCACCCAAAAATTCTGTCATCATTTACTCACCCTCAAGTTGATCCAAACTTGTAGAAATGTTCTGCTAAACAGAAAGAAAGATTTTTGGAAGAATGTCCAAAACTGGTTCTGGGGCACTATTCCAGCATTGGAAAAAAATACTGTGGTAGTCAATGGTGCCCCAGAACTGTTTGGTTTGCCACATTCTTTAAAATGTCTTCCTTTGTGTTCAACAGAACTAAGAAATATATACAGGTTTGGAGCAAGCTGAGGGTAAGAAAATGATGAAAGTCCCTTTAAGAAACCAAAAACTAGAGTGAAGATGTTTAAATACTATAATCTACCTTAACAAATAGTGTAAACTGTATGTGCAAACTTGTCAGATATCATTATGTCACCTTTAACCAGCCCAACATATGGCTCAAACAACTGCAAGAGTCTATCTGTAAAAATATCCTGTGTTCCACACATTAAGCCAATACTAAAAAGCAGAACAATTGACTGTAAAGTCATCATGATTAGTCTACAATATACTAACATTAACATTGATACAGACAGCATAAATGAACTGGAAAGCCCTATGGTCCCAGGATGGCTATAACACAGTTGGAAGCGTGTTGTGTGTTTGGCCTAAACAGCAGATATTCTTTTTCCTTGTTATCACAGGAAGCAGAGCAATAGGCCTACATATAGCTGAATGATGGGCGAGTGACGTAAAGCCTAAATATAACCCCCTTTTCAAAAAAGTAAAACAAGTCATCATACAGATGGAACATGGTGAAAACATGGGCGAGTGTTTCCCATTGGCTTTGTGAAAGATCTACATCCGCAAATTTTGAGGGAAAAATGAAAGAAAACAAGGCACCACAGAGCCACTTAAAAACACTGCCTGAAGCAGATATCATAACAAACAGCACCCACGTCCCAGATCCTCCACTGATGCAACCATCGGGAAGTCTGTTTTTAACCATCCCATCAGCACATCCGTTTGCAGCTCAACTGACAGCGAACAGCATAGTTCAGCCTGAGGTGCAAGCCTGAGGCTGAACCTATTTTGCCCCATTTACTAACACTGGAAATTATAAATCACCCTGTGTAAATGAAGTCATGTTTACATTTGAGACAAAACGTGGCAGTGGGGGTGCTGGATGGATGAGAGCTGTGCAGATGTCAAGGCGCCCACCGTGATGTTAGCTTACGTGTGAGATTCACAAAATCAGTGCTGCTAAAAAAAACTGTCACTAGAATCTACTCTTTAATGTCTTTATTGAGAACAACCAAAAAAATCTCATAGTGCTTGTGGAAAAAGTATGTGATCCCTTGAGTTAATGACCTCAAAAAAGCGAATTGGAGTCAGGTTTTAGCACACCTGGAGTCTTGCTAACATCTCTGTTCATGAGTCTACAATACGTAAAACACTAAACAAGCAGGGTATCCACTCAATTCTTTTGAGTGAGTGTGCATAAACGATGACAGAATTCAAATTTTGGGTGAACTATCCCTTTCAGCCTTTGTATTAAAAGAAACCATATTAGGTATCAAGTTTTCATTAACACTTTCATTCTAATTATAAAGATGGCCTGACTCACAAGACGGATACAACCACCATTGGATAAGTAGAGAGATAAATAGAGTTGATAATACTGTTGACAATTCCACCCTAATGCCTTTGATATCATTTTTGTCAATTGGTATGTAAAGCCAAAGATGAATGTAATTATGGTGCCAACACTACAGGCCCTGTCTGGATTTCACTAATCCTTAATAGTACCTAAAGTGAGGCGTCTCTGGATAGGATGACATCAAGATTGACACACCTGAGAAAGTTAACTGTAGAACGGACTGAGTCTGTAGCCTCTGGCTGCGTGCAACACAGCTATGGCTGCCAGGGATCACTTTACTGGGAAGGCAGCGATGACAGGCTTCCCTGAACTGTTATCACTATCTGCACTCAGCTATTTGTTGATATGCCTGGAATTCCTCCTTTTTTGCCCCCAACGCACCTTTCTCTCCACCTCTACGGTGTGTTGGCAAGGTGTGGATTGACAACAGTGATGACAGCCACACTTCAAATAAGACCTGCCTTAAGACCTACAATGCTCTGTTTACTTAACTAATCATATTCAGCGCACATGAGATTTTTCGTGCACGCTCAATAGAAGATATTTTTTCAATGTGCAGGGTAACCACTAGTTGACATGACCCACTTCTCCCGGTCAACTTAGGTTATTAGCTTATAAAACTGAAATATTAGGGACAAATACAGCTTACCCTCTGATCTCTTGACCTCCACATGTTGCATTTCTGGTGATTCTTTTTTGACGCCATTACTCAGTACAGGATGAGCTTCAGGCACTGGAGGCTCCACTCTGGAGAAAGAGGCGATTCTCTGTAATATGGAACCCACACTTTCTTTGGCATGGATATCATCCTGATCCATATCATGGTTGGTCACCATTTGTCTTGCTGTGGGAGAAGAGGCAGGGGCCAACTGGACCACTTGGGGTTTAGAGACCATGTTGAACTGAGGAGTCTGGGCTGGAGAAAGTAGAACAGGAGATTCACTTATGTTGGGAACTGGAATAGCTCCATGAGGAGTGATGGCCTCCTTCTTGTCAATAATGTTGTTATTGTTGTGGGTCATGGATAGGTCGGTGCTGTCCAAGCTGCTGATGGATGCAGAGGAACTAGCCGACACAGTGGGGCTGTTGGATAACGTGTGGAATCTTGGCGGTGGTTTAGGTGCTGCAGGGAATTCTGTCTGAGATTTAAAGACCAGGTTGTCAAGGTCAAGTGGGAACTTGTGGAGACGCACCGGTTCCTTAGATTTAGAGGACTGGTGATTGAGAGAGGAGTCTCTTGAAAAGGGACTGCTGTTCTGGATGTTATGAGGACTTGTGCTCCACTGTGAACTGACATTAGTGAATCTCGACCCAGGTGAAGTAACTCGTCTCATTCCTGCCATCTCTGCCATCTGGAGGTCAAGAGAGGGCATGGAACCATGACTAATACCCATAGGGTCCGTCGGAATGACCAGAGGGCCTTCCAGCTCCGAATGGAACATGTTCCCATGGGAAGAGAACTTCTTCAGGGCAGGGCTGCCCAGGCGTTGAGCTTTGTATTCCCCAACACCAACCGGACTCTGTGGAGGGCTGGTGTAGGAGCCCAGTTTAGATGAGGCCTGGTACTCCAAACTAGAAGAAGAGCTGTGGAGACTGTCATTGTCACTCCCTGGCCCTGAAGATGAATTGAAGCCATTAGGGTTAAATTTGTTCTGGAAGGACGCAGCTCGGTTGATCCCGGAGTTGGCGTTGATGGTGGGCTTTCCCATTGTCCCTCGATTGAAGGAGAGACTGGACACCATCCTGCTTCTCATAACGGGGCTCTGGGCAGGACTGCAGCTGATACTAATCCTGGAGCGGTATGGTGGAGATACCTGATTCCCTGGATTCCTCACATCGTTTGTCTTGTTGAGGATTGAACTCGTGTTCATGGGAGACGTGACTGTAGATGTAGGGGAGAATGTAGGGATCTCATCATCAATATCAAAGGACCTCTTTAGAGCTAAACAAGAAAAGAGAGACAAAACTATTAGCCATGTTTAATGTAAAGACACTTTAACTGGCTCTGCAAAAATATATGCATATACAAAATAAGGTATGTAAATGTCAAGCAAACATTTGTTAAGCAAAGCACATTTCTGTTGAAGAAACACTAGTTTATAATTTTCAGGGTACATATATCGGAATTGGTTATAATACTGAAGCTACATCAACGTTTTAGACTTCCTTTATGATTGAAATCATAAATCAACTAGGACAGTAATTTCCCGTATTAGATTTAAAGAAGCACTAAAACCTTAAAAGGATACACTTCATAGTGAGGGCAGCCTGGAGCCTTTCTGAATGGATGCCTGTCAGACACATTTTGAAAAGCCAAGCTATAATTACAACGGTGTCTGTGAAATCTTGCTTTTAAGCTAAGAAAACAACATTGTGAATAGATGCGCTTTATTTTACCACCGAGACCTTGTTAAGTCTTGAGGAAATCAGTGCTATATCCTACAGTACAAATATAATTTGACAAACTCCTTTATTTGGTATCAGTTCTGCCAACTTCACTTATAAGTGAAACTAAGTTTTTAATACTTTGAACTAACAATTGGGGACATATGATGCATGGGGTACAAAAACCATAACTGATGAAAAAAAATATTGAAATGCCACTACTACTTAGCACTTTGGCACCCCTAAAAACACATACTAAGAAAAAATTATGTACAGAGTGACTATGGTAAAAGGGGGCTGCGGTAAGTCTACACCTTGAGTATGTAAATTGTAGTGACACTGTATAATCCCCTCATTCTCAAAACCAGCTACACAAAGCCAAATGTAAACAGTGCTTTCCGACCTTTTCCTTTTGTGAGAGGCAGTGGCTTTTCCTTCAGCACAATAGCCCTGAATTCAAAGACACAGAGCAGGGGCTGAAGGCTTGGATTACAACAACCCTTCACCATGACTGAGAATTCCAGTAGAGAACAGTACAAGTGTCCTAACAGCTCTGTGACAGACCCAATTAGAAGTGGCAGCTTGAGCATTTCAAGTAGACTGCGTCACAACACGTGCTGGCAATTGGAACAGTCTGGGGTGTGATGCCATTCACACACCATCGCACCATAACACGACTTTAGAGGCAAAACCCATGCTTGCATGCTTGTGTTTTCAACCCTTTTCAGGTGCTTTTGGTCCTGCCTTGTGTAAACAAGCAGATATCAGTGTGGAGCTATCACAGAATCTCACCCAGCAGCTCTGATCATATCTCTACCTGGCAGGGGGCAGGGCTGGGTGTCTTCCCATAGGGTATGCAACCAATTAGAGTCACTAAGACTACAGGCACTAAATGAAATCACATTTCACACAGAAACAGACTCTTCTTTAACAGTCAAGGGACCAGAGAACCTTTATTTCTCTTTACCCATAACCAGCCCAACAGCTGTGAAAGTTAAGGCCTAATTAAATTACCCCAGCAAGGTTGTTTGTGTAGAAGATACAAGGCTACAAGCAATGTCATTCTCTTCAGCGTTTAATACATTGAGAACACCATCAGGGCGCCATTTAATTCAAAGGAGGGAGGTTAAAGTTGCGATGTATGCTCTCACAATGGCACTCGAAGTGATGAAGCAGCACACTTTGGCAAAGAAGTACGCAGCTCTTAACTACCGTTTCAGAAAGTGAAAGAGAAGACACAAAGCGAGGGAGGGATCGCGAACCAAGCGGCGCAGTCTAACAGCTTTTTTACGGCGTAGCACATGCAAGTGTAAACTTGTACTCCCCTTTGACTGAGACGAACCGAGGCCGGTATCAGGTAATTGCTGGCACCCTGTCAAACGCTCAGGAAATAATTACGCTGGCAGCCGAGCGCACCATCTCTGCTCTGTTCAATATTCTGTCTCACAGTTTAATCCGCACTGTTAACACATACAGAAGCACAATGTCTGCTTCATCTGATAAAAGGGAGAAACCGAGAACCTCTCTCTTACTCATGTCTTCCTCTTATGTCTACTGGAAATGAAATGGGTATCAATGTCTCTTGTGATGATTACACACTTTCTGTTGAACAATTTGTTGACATTCTTTCAATAAGGACATTTTGGGTCATTTTAAATTTCCTGTTAACTAAGTTCAGCACAGCTTTGAATTGTTTGACCCCTTGGCCTAAAGTTCATACAATGTGAACATGTGAAATTTAGCATTGGGCACACACACTAAGACAGTTCCAATTTTTTGTATCAAAAGATGTTCAATGTTCTTAACAAAAACTACATCAAAATACTTGGTTTGCATGATTTGTCTGCCATGAAACATTAAACCAGCCTAAGCCAGTCTGGTTGTGTATTCCTGTCCCAGCCTGGCCATGTTGGTGTCTAAAACTCCAAATCCAGACCATCGTGACCTGTCTGGAAGACGCTAAAACCAAGAAACTGTTTTCTACTTTAAGCTGTTCTTATGTCAGTAGAAGCACGAGGAAAAAATTCAAAATATGTCCTTGCATGTGCAATATGTGTTCACCTAGATGAAGGATCAAGAAGTTCATGAATTTACGACACTAGCTGCTGTTACTTTGGACCTACGGTTTATGGCGAGGGGCTGCAAGGCAAACAGAGCAAAGCCTGTTGGTGGTGACAGAGGGGGTCATCAAGAAGAGAGATGGGGGAGGTCAAGTGTACACCAGTACAGTCACAGATTTATAGAGGAGCATGAGATCATCCAGCTGTATGCTTCCATACAGGATTTATTGTTCACAGATGCATAAAACCCAACATATAATTCAATACCAATTCATATGTAAATTATTATAAAAGACCCTGTTAACCATTTCATGTCCTGATAGGGAAAAGTTTAAAGTTGCTCCTGCGGGAGTGTACTTTGTTGGCACGTCTGTTGGTGTGCGTGTGGGGGGGGGTCACGTGCGCAAGTCTGAACCTGTTGTCGTTCTCCACCCCCCACCACACATTCCTCACAGGTATACTCAGCCGACCCCTCAAACAGCACCCTAAGCACATAGCTCAGGCACTCAGACCACCTCTGCCGAGGCACATCTGGAACACGAATTCCGGCCTGCCATTTCCAGAGTTGCAGCGATGCGAATAAAGCCTTGCGCTCACACCCCTGGGGGCCATGAAAAACTTTCACACAGTTACACATACTCTACAATGCGCCTTTTTAGCCTTTTGAGCTGTTTGTAGGCCCTCCATCAACTGGATCCAGTATAATAGAGTGTGTCATTCACCCGTATGCCTTCATTAGCATTTTAAACTCAGTATATAATGTTCCAAAAGTGAAGAATGAGTAAAAGAAACATGGGAAAAATGGGCTGATGGGCTTTAGTTTACATAGACTTAATGTGTGGGATCAACTGTCAGACAGATACATAGAAACATGCCTGAGTCACTTTTTGTTCTACCAAATTTCTACCATTAAACCGAATGTTCAGCAACTGAAATTACTCGACCAAAAATAGCAAGGAAAGCACTTTAGTGATCAGTCGAATAAGTAAACTGACGGAATACATTTTACAGAAGATACTGTCAATCGCGCACTGAAAAGGTCTGGTTAACTTGAACAAATTATGATACACCCACATGAAAAACTGTAGTTTATTATATTATTTAGTAAATTGAAATACATGTGTCAGTAAAAAGTTCAATAAGATTTTTCAAAAGACTTTAGTGTTCAAAAAAATGCATAAATGATTTCTTTAAATGGGAACAGTAATCCATTTCATTTCAGTGCATCCGTAACAAAACGGGTTGACTGCCTAAATCCTATTATAGCTAAATAGTGATCTAGAAAAAAAAGAGCAGGTAGACTACTAGTCTGGTGGATCAGTTTTGGGTGAACCTGTCATTGAACCAAGGTTAAATAGTGAAAGAATCTTAAGATGGGACAAGAAAAATCCATGAAAAATAGATTACTGAAACTTTCAGAGTATTTTCTGAAGCTAAAAAACAGATAACATTTCAAAATAACATCTTAGAAGGGTCAAGTACTCATAAAATGCACTTTTAGAGTTCAAGTTCAGAGTCAAATTAAGTTACACTCTGAACAAAAACACAATGACAGTTCAGCCAGCCTTTAGCAATTATTTGTTGTTTGCTCTATGAGATTTTCACCAGCTTGTTTCATTTTCCACTTCATTGTCTCACCAAACACACACACAAACACACACACACACAAACACACACACCAACATATATACACACTACTACACAAATCCTTTTAATTTAGCCCCCTTATCAAGACTTTACCAGACCCCCTATAGCTCCTCAATCTTTATTCCATGACTCCTATAATGCTATGAGGAATGTATGGGCTGAAAAGACTGTTTAAAACAGTGTTTAACTGTACATTTCATTGTTGGTATGATTCAACAGCATATGACCCAAGAGCAGCTTTAGCTAAACCAGGTCGAAAGGTGTTGCTTCTAGATACAGCATGCACAGTCTCTGAGGGGTCAGCCTAATGACTGGCTCACATTACACAACAGGAAGGTGGAGGCTGGTTCTTTGTGCCATTTTCTCCCTTGATATCCAAAGCTTCACATTTAAAGGAAATGCATCAGTCATCACCCACTGAACAGCCATCTTAGTACAAGTTAATGCCCACAATTAAACTTCTACTGATAAGACACGATGACTGCCGTTCAGTGATTCGACCACAAACGGCCGTATGAAAGAAACGCGGCTCTCGCCACACGTTCCTCAACATTCCAACCCGACATCCAAGAGCCAGACGTTTGCCTCAGAATGAACAGCGGTTCTGTCTATCTTCACTCGAGCACATGGAGGCACACTGGTCTCTTGTTCAGAAATGACCCTGCTGGCTAGTTTGAGGTGAAGCTGAAAGAATGTAATGTCTCTCTTGTGGCATCTTTTACTAGGAATCACATGGCTTGGGTATAAATCTGATAAAGAACAGCTAACTGTAGCACGCACAACCAACAGTATGCTTTTCACCTCATCCACTTATACTGTAACAACACAAAAAAAGGTTGACTGCATCTTTTGGTTAATCCAGTTTTGACAATTTTGATTTAACTCAAGCAATGGCAAAAACATATTCGAAAAGCAAAGAAGCCCACAATGGTGTTGTATATTTCCGCTCTAAAGTCACACAACCAAAAAAACATGTTTGTTTACTGCCTACCAAAATAGCCAATCTCAGTCATCATAATTGTTTTCTCTAGAGCGAGTTCTGCAGAAGCATCTATCAGACAAACTATACTCTCATCTCTCACTTCCTCAGACAATTGTCTCCACTGCACACGGCCGTAATAATAGACGGCGTTTTATTCGGGGTGCTTGAACTAATTTGTTTTTCCTCTTCACATCAGCACCTGTCTAAACACTGAGAGAAACTATTGTTCTCCAGTCCACTCCATGTCCATGACGGATCTTTTGGAAAGGGTGCCTCTCTTCCTTGGAAATGTGTGTCAAATTCAGCAGTGGCTGTGGTGAAGATTGTCGAGATAAATAGCAATGAAATGTAAAAAGTTTGCAGACAGTTGAAACACATCAGTTTAATGTTCAGATTAGGCATTCAACGCACAACATACACAACAAGAAGTGTGTACAGGTACAGGAAAAAAATTCAGCATGAATACAAATGAAACATTAACGAAATAATTGGGAGTACATGAGTGCATTATACCCCTATGTAGACTATATATATAACTTAATACACAGGTATAAAGCCTAGTATGTATAACTATCCACAACTTTTATTATAGAGACTATAGGGCTATAAATATTAACGAATTGAACTGGGTCTTTCACCTAAATAACGAAAATATCACGTTATAATTTATATATTTTTTACATAAGTCCCAGACGCTATAAACGTATTGCTTTAAATGTATTAAAACACTTTTAATAATCGTATATGTATAGCCTATGTAACTGCCCTTGTAAACTCTATGGATAAATCACTTTGTTTTTTAATAAATGAATGAATGCGCACACTTACCCTCAAAATCAGACAATATCCCCTCCAGATGGTCATTCACAGAGATTTCTGACATCCTGACTTTCTCGCCAGCAAAACTTCCAGGATCAATAGCACGCAATCACAAGAAATAAAGTTTAGAAACGCTTTAGCACAGCGGGCGGTTTTCGGACACTTTTGTTTTGCTTACGATGCAACAAAAAAGTTGCGCTTCTGGGGGGAATCGCTTTTCATCTGAGAACGCGTAGCAGAACAACGCCAAATTCTCTATCAACACGGATTCAGAGACACAGACCATCCGATAACCCTCCTCCTCCCTCCGAGAGTCCTGCCCCCCTCTCAAAGAGATCTCCCCACCCATAGCCCTTTACCCCACCCCGCGGCTACACCTGCATAAGACAAGCGTGTCCTCTTTCTCTCACCGTCTTTTGCCCTTTGTAGGGACAATTCACCCAAAAATAAAAATTCTGTCCAAATCTGTACGAATTTCTCTGTTCTGATAAACACAGAGAAAGATATTTGGAAAAAAAAATGCGTATTACAAAGCACTTCTTTTACCCTATTGACTACCATAGTAGAAAAAAAAACTTTATTTTAGATATTTAATAATAATTACGAATAATATAATATTACAAACAATAAGCAACATAATGTTGCTGGAAAAAAACAGCACAACTATAACAGTTTACATATAATAACACTATGCAAAATTCTTGTTATGTGTTTGGGCTTTATCCCAATAGCATTTAAAAAGATGCGTCACACAAAAAAATCATTTATTCACCCTCATGTCATTCAAAACCTCTGATGTTCCTCTGTGGGACATAAAAGAAGATATTTTGAGAAATTACTTTTGTGCACATACAATGGAAGACAATGAGGGTCAATGTTGTTTGGTTGCCAGAGTTCCCTAAAATATCTTCTATCATGTTCTGCAGAAGAAATAAAGTCATTGAGACACATAAAGGTGAGTATTTTTGGGTGAACCATCCTTTTAATGATGTTTTATTGGTTTTTATCCTCCAGTCTGCCAGATAACACCAGACAGACCCCAACACATTACCATTAGAGACCAAGGAAACATTACAGTTTTCATTATAATCAATACAATCAGAATTTCTATAATGGTTTCTATTGTTTTTTTATAATGACGGTTTCTATTGTTGACTTATTATCATTATACATGCATATGCATACATAAATGCACGCCTGGCTGTCTGTCTCTTGTCCTTACTGACACCGAGACATAGTTATTTATTTAAGAATGTAGGATGTGACAGGTCAAGGTACATTTGGCTTTGAGATGGTAGTTTAGGGATTTACCTGGATTAACACATAAATTGACCTCTCTCTCAGACAGGCTCATTGCTATGGGCCATGTTCACTTTAATGTAGTGGAGAACAAGTGCACCTTTAGTAGAATATTTATTTTGTTTCTCTTCTTTTCAGCACTGCTTGCTTGTTAAGGTTTGATAATTAATAAGATTTGCTTTTTTGTGTGCAACCAAATAATAAATAAGATGTTTATGAAAACATAGCTTGCTTTTAAAATGCTGTCTGAAATGTTAACAATTAAAGTGTAGCAAAGTGAAATGAATGGGAGAGTGTTCATGTGACCGAGTCCCCAGACTCCAGCATCGGTGTTGAAGAGCCAGACAGAGATCCTCAGTGGTCCTCATTAGCCATATGAGTGTAGTTTGCTGAGGATTAATGTCAATGAGTCTCGTAATACTCAGTCAGATGGGTCCTGACCGTAGAGTTTCAGGGCTTTGGTAAAAGAATAAGTCCTTGACCGCACCACTAACCACCTCTGTCAAATTACACGGGTGTCAGAGGGACAACAATTTCTGGAAGTTGAAAAGTACGATTCTGTGTGTTTGTGAGTTGGACAGAAATGAAAGGAAGGGAGGGGATTAGATTAGTTTGTGATGTGAGTATTGTCGGCTATTCTCCAGCACGTCTGAATGCACGAAGAGGGGAAAATAGGTTTTGGGTTTTGGGAAAATAGGTTTTTGCGAAAGAGATTTCTTCCAGTAAAAGCTTGATGTTCTTGAACTCAAGAGTATTTAGTTATCGTGCCCTTTGAACCAGGGCCTGACGTCAAAATATTTTTCTGTGGATTGTTAATGAGCTGTTTTGCTTTGTGGAAATGTGTACCATTTTTTACACGTTTATTGAGGTTCCCAGAATTTAAACAAAAGCCCTTTAAACAAATTGCTATTAATGGAATATGTGTTTATGCAAAACGTATCAGGCTCTTTTTGTGCACGTCGTACTTAAACAATAAATGTCAGAGAACCAGCAAACACAGCTGCTCCTGCAGCAGTAAATTACTCATAAACTCTCTCAATTTCCTGCACACTGCAATTGACTGAAACGTTTCTCAAAACATTTGGGGAGCGTTTAATCCCCCTGTAGCTCTGAGTTACTTTCCCACACCAAACAAATAAGCAGGAGATTGTCAGGCAACGTCTCAGAGGTCATGACCGGGGCCTTTTAATATTATCAATGTCAATGTTAATCCAAGTGAATTAAAAAATCATTAAAGCGGATTTTGGTACGGATATTTGTGACCAATGCGGCCTAAAATTACATACGAAACGAAACATGCCTAAAATCATGAATAAATATGTTTATATTTTATATCCTGTTTTTATATCGTTTTTTTTTTATAAATAAAAATATGTAATTATACAGGATACTAGAGAGTTACATTAGAGTGGATGGAGAGCAGGCCAGACTTGAACTTGCAGCCACAACATCCATCATAAGCACAAGCTCTACCCGCTGTACCGTCGCTCAGACTCTTGCAAACATTTTATTACAATATTTTCAAGGCCGGTTTGAACTGTCAAGCTGCGGCTAACCACTGAGCTGAACGATTACAGACTGGTAAATATCTGTGAGCAAAATATCTGCATGATCGCCGAATGCTCTGCTGAACCGCTCCGATCTGCAGGCGCACGCTGAAGCGGACAATTATATCTCGGGCTGTGCGGGTTGAGTCAGGTTTATTGGCTGGACAATAGCTGACCTTTGACCTCACCTGCCTCGGGTCACAGATAAGGTGCTCTCACCGAGGTATGTACCCTTCAGAAGCTAGTGTTAACATTGTGTTGGTAATCTGCTTCTAAAGGGGTAAAAAGAAGACTTTTTGTGCCGTCGAGGCAATCATCTTGAATTGATCACTGGCTCCTCATGGCTGCAGGGCGTACATACCTGTGAGCATTTTGTCACACAGGGTATGTATTTCTTTCGTGTTCTCTCAGCAATCGACAACATCAGCCCTTTCATTCCTATTTTTCGTTGCAATGTCGCTGTTGAATTATTCAGGGGTGGAACGGGAACAGGAGATTAATATTTGTCATGCTCTGTGATACTGTCCAGCTGACCAAAACAGCAAATGGAATCTGATCGAGAAGCTCAGTGCACGAGAGGCTTCTCGCTGTGGAAATGTGCCGGTACCCTATTCCATCATCATACTCTTCCTCACAGCTGCCTCCAGACAATAGGGATAGAGGTGAGATGCTGCACAAATCCCAGGATTTTTCCAGTATCCTATTATATCCTCTGCGGAGAGATAGAGCTCAGTATGGTAGGATGCAGTTCGAAGTTTGCAGAATGTTGAAAATAACAAGCAGGTGTCGGAATGGTTCACGGTTTCTGCATTAAGTAAATCATCATTGCCGTGGCTAATATCTGTGTTGACATTGCTAATTGATTGATCTCTTTAGGACATGTACCTAAAGCAAGGGGTGAGGGGCCTGCTGTCATCAAACCCTATCCAGAAATCAGGTGACTGACAGGCAGGTGAAAGCTGCCCTCTGGCCTCTTATCTCCCATCATTCCTGTGACCTCCTAATCATCATCACAATCTACTGCATTGCACTGACACGGTCAAGCATGACAAAGCTGCTATAGGGGTAGTGGATCATGAGTTTAATGGTGATTTCTCTTAGGAACACGGGTGCTAAATGATTCCATAAAGGCATGTTGGGGCTGTATCATGATACAGTGAAACGTTTATATTTACCATGATACGGCATTTTTTTATTTGCATTTCAATTCGAAGAACACACAACAACATTTTTGCAATATATATTGTATTTTGTTTACATTATGCATACTTCACCCCCAAATGAAAATTAATTCATCATTCATCATTTACTTACCCTCTTGTCATTTAGAATCTATATGACTTTCTTTCTTCTGCAAAACACAAAAGAACAAAAACCAATGGTCCACATTGACTTCTATTGTATAGACACAAAACAAATGCAAGTCAGTGGGGACCAACAGCTTTTTGTTACCAACATTCTTCAAAATATCTTCTTTTGTGTTCTGCAGAAGGAAGAAAGTCAAACAGGTTTGAAATTACATGAGGGTGAGTAAAGAATGACAGAATTTTCATTTTAGGGTGAGCTATTTTCTCTATATTTATGTCCTATGTTCTGAAAATTCGCTGTGCAATCAGTTTTCTGTGGTTTCGTCTTCCAAGAATGGAGCACGAAGCAATGTAACGTGTGCAGGGTTAAATGGGCAACTTAGTATGGCTAAACTCCAAATCTTACTCTGGGCTCTAGACCAAAGCATGCATGACAGATGTTCAATGTCATGTTAATATCAAACAAAATAATAAAGAGTTGTCAGTCATCCAAAGCAGCTTTGCTGCAGGAACCTGTTTTTCTCTCACAAATCACTCTTACATACATTAGTACTAGAATATTAGTTCATCATTTGACTGTGCTTGTATTTAGTTAAACACATAAAGAATTTATGCACGTGCACAAATAAGTGTGGCCTAGATATGTACAAATACGACAAAAAACGAAAATATTACATTGCAAATAACATTAAATAGTATGTATACCTATGTTTGGTTCTGTTGCACTGTGGATCATACATTTTGAATTAGCAATACAGAATACAACAGAAATTCACCAACTCACGTAAACACTGGGCTGAACAGACTGAACCGAATCAAACTCAAACTATGTTTTATAAAAGGAATACTTTCAAGTCACTAACAAAATCCCTTCATTTCATTCGTCACCTGCTAAAAAGCTCCATACTGCCACCTGCTGGTAAAACGCATAATGTGCATCACTGCGTGGCAAATGGAAACCGTGACTGCCACTTGAAATAAACATGAACTGGATTTAATATAGCTTTATTGATGAATTGTTTAATAGATATGCACATTTCTCGCGCATGATGTTTCACAATTGGGGGGGATAATATGGGGGCAATCTGATAACCTTGTTGCTTACTGATTTGTTCATGCTACATACATAAATATCATGCTCATGAGGAATGAAATTCAAATATCAAATCTGCTTTAAAACTCTGGAATTATGCATGCGCTACAGCGCATCTTACCATGAAGGCACAGCCCCCTGCATGAGGAGTGAGAGAATGGGGTATACTGTGGGCGAGCAAGAAATGTAACTTTAACTGGATCCACGGCACAGTAAGACAGGTTGATAGATGAGCAGGTAGCCAGGCTTGGTGTGAAGCATGGAGGGCATATCTTCAGAGAGGTGGGGGTGTAGGTTAGAGCTGGTTGAAGTGTGTCCCCCAAGCTTGAAAGCATAAATAATTTGTTGTAGGAAACGAAATGCATGGACGACAAAAGGAAAGCAGTTTTTGCTCCAATCACAGTATACACACATTCGTTCTCAATTTGCAATTGCATAAAAGGAGATTCTTCTTCAATTATTATCTTTTTCATTAATTTAAATATCAGTTTGTGTGTTTCACTATTGCTTTACCATCTGAGCTCCAGGAACACATCAAGCTGAGCTCAGAACATGTCATTTAAATCGACATCATGTAAATGTAAATTACAAAACAAAATGAACATCTGACACAAGAAAGCTATTCTCTTATAGCAGTGTCACATTCTCACTGTAATATCTAATATTGATGTCCTTCAGTTGTATGATTACCCGCAGCACGATGTGACAACAGCGATGACAGCGCAGCAGAAACTGAGAGGCAATCACCAAGCCAAAGGTAACATCCATTCACTCATTCTAATTAGATGCCATTGTCATGTCAGCAGGAATTCAATCTGAAACATACACATGACAAGTCAACCTCTCACTGCGAAAGGTTGCACAAGCCTTGCAAAGAAATACAACAAACACCATAGACATAAATCTCTATTGCATTTAATAAAAAGGATTTCACCTGTTTTGTAATTGATGATTGGTTATTGCAATGCATTTTCTGCCAAGAACATTGTTTTAGTCTAAGACAGAGACAAGATCTGTGACATTTAGCTTTCAATGTTTTACCAAAAACACAAAAAAGTCAATGTGACAAAAGAACATTTTGCAATAACATGCTTTCGCTTAGCATTTATATTATGATGTCTTATATAGACAGCCTGGCCTGAAAGTTAACTATCGGTCTGTGTTTGTTGATCGGTGTGGCTAGTGGCTAATAATATAACGATTTATATAATATTTAACATATTCATATTTGATTGTATATTAATTTGATTAAATAAACAATTTGTTGAATGGTAACTTTGTCGTATTTTAGTTTCGCCAAGTAACGCTTCTACTGGTAACCCAAAATAATACTGACTAGACATACTTTTTTTTTTTGCTTGTCATCAGAAATAATCTCACACTATTCTTTGCAGATGTGTACCTGAATGTTGATGTTGTTTGTTGCTTTGAAACAGTCTATAAAATTGGGTTCTTATTAAAATTTGTTATTGAGTTCTGCTGCAATGTAAGAATTAAATTGGATGCAAAAATACATCAGGTAAAAACACAAAGGAAATCACATATACTTATATATATATATATATATATATATATAAGTATAAAAAACAATACAAATGCTCCACGTTGACAAAACACATTTTCATAAAATTCACATTACTTAGCTCTTTATCCCTCAGGCGTGGAAAGGGAAGGAAGTTAACTAAGTGAGAGCAGTCAGTGGAAACAGTCTTTTACTCATGAATTTCTCAACACTTTTGATGAGTGTGGGCGTCGTGCTCCTGAAGGACTATCGCATATGCATGCCTCTAACAGCGGAGGAGGTAAGGTCTCGACCTTTACTTGAAGAGAAAGCAAAAACTGTCGTGCCACAATTAAGTTCTCAACAGGCCGTTGCTTCCCCTCCTAAATGTCAATTAACCAAAGTTCAGAGGAAATCAAAGAATGCAGTGAATTTCAAGAAGGTGATAGTTGGAGGTCATACTATTTTTATTGAATAGAGCGCACCTATCTGTGCCGTCTTGGTAGTGATCTTTTTTTATTATTCCGAGATTGCGGATCTTTTAATATGAGGTCATAGATCATATTTGAGCTGTAGAAGATTTCTCCACCAGTCATAACCTTCTCAAGGTCTGTAAACTCCAGGAATGCTATATTTTTAAAGGTCATCTCTAAAGTGGCAACACAATATATGCATTACTGCAAAATGAGGAGTTGTATTTTGTGTCCTTGATATAGGTCGGCAATACCATCCACACACACAGCTATCAGGAAAGGGACATTGGGAAGATCGCAGAGGTCCTTTGAATGAGCCCCACTTTGACCCCAAGCATGGATGTTGGCATCTCAAAAGAGACACAGTATTCTATATTTTAGTAATTTAGATATTTTTGTACATTTACTATTTTAACATTAAAATTAGTACTTAGGCCTATATATGTGACCCTGGATCACAAAACCAGACTTAAGTAGCACAAGAACATTTGTCAAAAATACATGGTATCGGTCAAAATTATAGATTTTTCTTTTATGCCAAAAATCATTATGAAATTAAGTAAATATCATGTTTCATGAAGATATTTTGTAAATTTCCTACCGTAAATATATCAAAACTTGATTTTTGTGAGTGGATGCAGCAAAATCGCTAACAAAATGGCCGGAAACACGTCTAAACTTCACTTGCTGCTGTCGCTCTTTGAGAATTATCCACTCAAGTTTGGTATCAATGTAAAGCTTAGAATTTCAGCTTTCAGGTTCATGTATTCTCCACAACGTCATTACAGCGGTAAGTCAACGGTAAATCCCCCCTCTCTCTCTTTCTCTCCCTCTCTCTGTGTGTGTGAGTTCATTGGCAAAGACATGTAAAAATGTTCAAAAATAATGTTTTTAATTATGTTATCATGTATTAACTTTTTTCTTTTTAATCCAAACAACCCAACCCAACAGTTTGATGTGTTGGGTGAAAAAAAAGGATGAAACCAAATAAAACCCTTTTGGGTCGTTTTAACCCCTTGTTGGGTCAAATATAAACATTTTCACCAAATGCTGCTTTTCACAGTGTATATATTTTTATTACTTATATAATAAAAAAAATTATTACTCCTATAGTGAATGTTGTTGCAACAATGCTGCGAAACCGTACGTGCACATTTGGTTGTCATGGTAAGATCTACAGGGCACACTTACACATCTCAGTGATGATGCTTACAGTTTAAGTGTTTGGTTAGCACGCGAGCGCTCGCAAGTTCAATGCACATTGGGATCAAACTGTGTTACGCTGGAAATTTGCCTTGCGATAACAAGTGCTTAGTGTGCTTGTTTAAGCCAAATACAGAACTAAAGAAAACCCGCGTGCGCACCTGCCACAGGACTAAATCCATTTACTCTTATAACTGCAGTAATTAGACCTCTTATCGGGATTATAGCCATTAGCCTTTGACAGGGAAGGCTTTAACGGCAATTAACTTGGAAATAATTGACCATACTATAATTGGTTTCATTTTCACCAAGAAGAGGGGAAGTCCCTAGACAATGTTTTGTCATCAATGCTTTTAAGATTGTGAGTGAAAATGACGATTTGCATGCGTCCGCTGCACACCGGCGTCGAGTAAAACAATTTCCTCGGGCTGATTCTGCGCCACCTACTCAACTGTTTCATTAAGTAGAAACATTCTGAATTGAGCTGCCTTTGTTGCCAGGCAACCTCCTCGGACATTTTGTTTTAGTTATGTTCATGAGCTATTAAAGCATACGAACCAAATCTCAAAGCATGCTATTTTTAACCTGCCTTTCCACTTGAGCGTATGCAGCGTGTAATGAAGTGTATTGTTAATAACCGGCTACGGTCAGGCTCTCTATCTTGCGACGGGAAGGATTGGTGAGTGAGGGCTGTGATTAGGCCAGGGGTTATTTAAATCTCACAATCCCTGGATTAAAATGCACATTTGATTCGGAAAATGTGCAGTTCAGATCAGTGGCGTAACTTTGTTTCGAAAAGTGGTGGGGACATGCACGCATTTCAAACTGGAGTCGCGGCTCTCTGTCTTCCGCAAATATAACTTACGAGTGCGAGCAACGGGAGATTGTGTGAAAGCAGCGCATCCTGCGTTTTTCCCGAGTTTTAGACGTTAATGGCCACTAAAAAAGACATATCTTCCGAAACCATTTCTTAATTTCTTCCAAAAAGTGGTGGGGACATGTCCCACCTGTTCACCCGCAAATTACGCCTATGGTTCAGATAGAGCGTCAAAGGCGGCAGACAAAGGCCGCACATCCGCCAACAAACTGCGCATACATTACGTGTTCGCTTTAAATATAGACTGCGCGGTGCCGGCTACACTTATAAGGTCAGCGTGAAATAAGCATTTGAAGTCACTGGAACAGGCATTGTGTAAAAATAATACTTAACAGTAAACAAAACAAGAGCCGAAACAGACACAATATTGAAAGGCCTTTAAAGCACAACCTGTAGGCTACCCCTGTGTGTCAGACGTCTTTGTTAATCTCAATTCCCCAGATAAGCAGTGTGTGAAGAGGCATGAGGTATTAAGAAGGAGTCAAATTGAATAACAGCCTTTGCATTTCCAAACAAATTTGAAACGCAGGTCTGTGTTGAAAGCGCCCTTAGCATCTGCCATCCAGCACTAATTGGCAGCACATTCGACGTCCCCAGAGAGGGATTTACCTTGTTGTTAATTGGCGAGAAGTTGGATCGATCGCCAGTTCCTCTGTATAAAAGCTCTCCCATGTTGCTGTCATTCCTTATCATGCAGCAGATTGGTCAGGAGGGGATGGCTTCGACAACGGTGGGAATTTAATTGGATTTCTTCTTCGCCGTCGCAGAACTTCGCTGCTGACGGAATCTTTTGTCTGTGGCCTGCAGCTATTGTGTCAGAATCTTGAGTTTCCCAGGGTGGACACTGCTTGTTGTCACGCTGTCCATGCCCGGGTTCTTTGATAATCACACACCTCTGTTACAACTTTTCTCACATTTCGCTCTGTAAATGTACCAGCCCATTGTGGGATTCGCACAGCACTGCATTCAGAATGTGAGGGACCTGTTGAGATGTCACTACATTTTTCCAGCTTTAACACCTATAAAATACTAGGCTACGCTCAGAAAATAATGAACATTTAACATCTACGGATCCTTTCTACTGCCTACACATATACATAAATAAATACAATAAAAAGAATCAAGCAAATAATAAAACTTGGGATGCATCGAGACCATACAATGTAGGCTATTTTTACATTACATTTACATTTATTCATTTGGCAGACGCTTTTATCCAAAGCGACTTACAATTGAGGAAAACAGCAAGCGATTCGTCTAAGTAAGCAATATTCACGAGAGGTGCTAGTAATACAAGGTTTCAAATACAACGTCAAGATAGTATAAGCAAGTATATAGAGAACATTAGAAAAGGAAAAATAGGGGTAAATTTTTTTTTAATTTTTTTTTATGAGACAGTTAAGTGCTCATGGAAGAGGTGGGTCTTCAGCTCAAAAAAATATTTTTGGCTATTACTACAAATCTTCTTGTGCTGCTTAAGACTGGTTTTGTTATCCAGGGTCACATATCGTTACTTTAGATGCCACATTGCTTTATATTGACAGTTAAAAAATATATGTTGCATTAATGTATTTTATTTATTTTTAGTAATTTATTTCTGACTTGTTTTGTAAATCTTAATGAACCCTTTTAGTGATGCATGTTTGGTATTTTTGTTGATGTGTTTTTTTATTGTGGTTTTGTAATCTTAATATAATATCTAGGAGTGACTGGACGAGTGATTGAAAGGAGTTCTGGGCAGTACAGAAAAAACGAAATAAATATTTTTAAAAAGTATATAGCACACCACTTTACTGTACTACTATATTGTCTCATGTATCATCAATGTCTTTCGGGGAGGGTTTGTCTACAGGATGCAGAAAAGGAGTGGTTAAATACAAAGGGAACTTCTTTCCAGTACTAATAATCATTTATTTTAACTAAACACATTTTTTAATTATTTTTAAAAAATACTTTTTTAGTATTTGATCATTTTTATGATTTGATCATTTTTACAGCGGTAGCTTACTTAATTTATTTCATGCAGACTAAAATATGTCCTCAGTTGTGTTTGAGTCACTGTCAGGGACAGGTGGTGTGATAACATTTCACTGGCACCTCACAGATCTTTGTTGAAGAGAAAACCAAATATGACACCACTGTGGACTTTATAGACATCACCCAGGATGAGATCCCAGCGAGTCACTGTAATATTTAAGAGCCAGAAATCCACCCTTGCAAGCAGCATTGCTTGGTTGATTCACATAAAAAGCCTGAGGCCTGATATCAGAGACATGATGTTTTGTTCAGACTGAGGCTCAAGATATCTTCAAGAAAGAGACATTTTCTACCCTGCTGCTTTCTTGTGCCCCAGACTTTCTGATACACTGATCCCACTTAACATGAGAGATGCTGTTTAATTTAATGCGGATTCAATATTCACAGAGTAATTTACTGATAGGTTTCATTTTTTCCAAATGTCAAGACAGGATAAGCCTTTCTAGGGTGAAAACAAATTTGAATGTGGATTGACTCCGTATCTTCAGACAATAGGTTCTTAGGCCAATAGACAGGAAAGACAAATAATATCACTGGCTCAATTTGACACTTTGTATGAAATCTAGTAGAAAAAAGCTGTAGTTGAGGGCATGGTTTCAGTTAGGGTGTATAAGATATCATTGTATCTTAGGATGCCATCTCTTTATTATTCATTATTATTTGAGAAATTGTTTATAGTATTATTGCAATTATTGCATATTATAATTACATTTTTTAAATAAAATATAGGTTCATTGGTGGATATTAAAATGAGATTGTTTTATTGTCTAATCAGTGTTTTTGTGTTGTACAAATATTTTATTTAAATGTAATATCTAAATTTAGATGCATTGCCACGCATAATAATAGAATTGCTGTGTTCTTCCCTGAAATAACTTGTACTTTGCTACTGGCATCTTTAAAGTCATGAAAGCTATTGTTTGAATAGAAATTTAGGCTTAAATTGAACAAAGTTATTCGGGCTGGCTCAAGATTTTTCTTGACCCCTCTAAAAATATTTAGATGACAATAAAAATAAAACATTAAAAAGTTATTATTAAATACTTCAAAAATACTTTTTTGTATGATCTATTGGGTGATGATCTGTCAATTATAACAATATATCAAATAAATATTAACAATACATATCAAATATATATTATATTATAATACCTGTATCTGTCCAACCAGAATCCCAGTCTTGTACCGGGCCTGCCACTAAGACCATTTTTCCATTTTAAATACAAAAACTGGATTGGCATAAACGCATTAGATGAACACCAGTCAAACTTATTCATATTCTTTATAATGTATGTTATAATGTATGTACCTTAGAATGAATCACTTTGTTGTAGTCCTCATTTTTGTCGCTTTGTATAAGAGCATCTCCTAAATGCTTGAGTTGTGAAGCGTTCAGACCAGTCTTAGCTTGTTTATAATATAGATTTTTATTGTGCTCAGACAACTATGATACATATTTTTAAACTACAGCTGACAGTTTTATTTGACAGACTCCCTTACTTAAAGCGACAGGTATGCATTTGAATCATGTGCGTTTCCTGTGAGTCGATCCCATGACCTTGTCACTGCTGGCATGGTGCTGTAGCGGTTGAGCTGCAGGTTAAATACTATTGTGTTCTTAGAGTTACATGTCAGTGCGGGTGGACCAATAACTAGAAGGTTGATTGTACGGTTCCACTCAGTCATTGCCGTGCACCCAGGGGGAGTTTCTTTGAGATTGTGCCGCTCGAAATCACTTTGGATAAAAGTGTCTGCAAAATGACATGTTTTACAAATGCTTATCATCTCAGAACAACCCTACCTACCCATATACCATATTTAACACTCGGTTTAAAACATTACTGCATGTTACAGCTGTGATTTGGAAGTGTGATGAGTTTCATAATACACCAACGCAATATTGGCAGACGCGTAAAAAGCTAGTTTTCTAATCTCTGTATACTCGCGGGCTCTGTTAGCACGCTAAATGTCTCCCCAGGGCCCATCGCCATTCAGGGCCTCCACTTGCAGGATGGCAGAGCTTATTTATGAGAGCCGGTGTCTCCAAACATAATCACTGCTGAGGTGCAATGCAACTGGATGACAGAGGCAAAGAAACCATTCCCACGCAAGCTCTCAAGCATCCCAACAGCTCGTGATTAATGATTTTGGATTTAATTTTCCTCACCGGAGGTATCCGGAGCATTTCAATTTTGTCAAACTGCCGGAGAGTTCTTAAATTTGGAGTCAGTATCTTGTAGCAAGTCAGTATAGAGCAGTGTCGGCTCTTTAAAGTCAACAAGAGGAAGTCAACCACAATGTTTGACTTCACAACTTGAATGTTTTGTCCCGACAGCTTGTTGATAGAGTTTAGTAAGATGAAAACAAGAGGGCTGTCGATAACTCATAGATGGGTGTAAAGAGGACCTTGGAGTTGAGTGACCATAAAATAGATGTTTTAATGAACAATGAGCACTAGTGGTTGATCTGATTTTTATTGGTTTAATGCACTATGGCAGTGATTCTTAACTAAGGTACGGGTACATCATTTGATCAATTAGTTATGTTAGATGAAGGAATAGCAAGTTATTTCATGTTTTTAAGTGAATGCCTTTCGTTTATAAGGAAACCACAAATTTATTTTATTTTATATAATATAATATAATATTATATAATATTTATAATTTCAATATAAAATATTTATTTTTTATTCTTGTAGGTTTTTGTATGTAACCTGACATGGTCTTTCTACATGACTGCATATGTTTCAATTAGGCGCCTGTCTTGTGGATTAGTCAAAGTTCTGCTATCCTCCCTGCTTTAGGAATAAGCTTTTCACCCTTGTGTAACTTTAAATCTGTTGGAAATTAGAAATATGCATACACTGTGTAAAAACCAAACTTTATGGCAAGAAAGGGGGATTAAGATTGTGTTTATTTTTCCACACTGGGTTTAAGGCTGCATCAACACAGTTTCAGTGTTTTGTTCAAACCTGACTCACTCAGTTGTGCTGTGTTATTCAGCGCTTGACTTCTGACAGACACTCTCATCCCCCATAAACCGTTGCCATTTCTCTTTTTGGTTTTGATTGTAGTCTGCTGTTCAGTGTGCACAGAAAATGCAAAGGCTTTTCGGAGATTTATTCTTAAAACACTTCTAGCAAGTCAAGAAAGTCTCTGTGTATTTTGACACATACACACATTAACTGGTTAAAATGCCTCATTGCCATCTCACTGACTGCTTTTGAAACCTTCGTATCCTCTGGCTATGTTTTTAAAGTGGAAATATTTTAGTTCAAAGTGGTCTGGATAACCTCACTTTTAAACACCAGGTTAAAGCTCCATCCCTTTTAGAAGATATTCTTTGGAAACCAGTTGGGCTATAAGGTTCATAGAGGTGGTTCTAAGAGAAGGCACGTATGGGCTAGATAAGGAGAGTGTTTAACATACTGCTTTCACTACCCATAAGGCTGTGCGTGTCTCCAGCAAGGACATGAGCTATGGGAAAGTACAAGATGTTTTGGGTCTTGTCAACAGATATTTACAAGCGAATATCAGCGTGACTGCTTGGCCCGGAGATGGCCTAATGTCAGGAAAGGTCTGCTGCCGACTGCAGACAAGATGTAGGTCAGGCCGGTTCAAAATAGCTGCAGGGCCATAGTCAAGGGAACGATGATGACCTCATAATTCGTAACTCTGTGTGGCAGTGTACCTCCATGTTTTTCTCTCTGTGATCTTTCTCTAACCTTTAGCAAGGCTCGTGCGACTCAGGCTCACTAACTAACAGGAATCCCGTTTGACAATATGTAACATACGGGATGAGTTGGGGATGCCTCCAGTTTTTCAGTGAATTCCCAAGGCAGTACACCAGTGGGATAGTTCACCGCCTGCAGTGTGTATAATACCACGCAGACGGACTTAGGCATGCAAGTCAAAAGTTCTTCAATGAGCAGATGGATCTTGTAAAGGGAATCGGCTCATAGCTATTCTGATGGGAGCATGCGTGATCTGTGTTGTTTATTTTTGAATCATTGCAAAACCAGCATAATTTATTAATGGACATTGGCATGCTGATAAGTTATGCCAGGGGATTGATAAATGCATGGTTGTGATTGGTGCACGATATTGTACATTATTGATTGGTCATTTTAAGTGAAAACATTTAGCATTGACGTTACATGTTCTGCATAGCAATGCGTACTTGAACTTGAATTTAGAATAAATTAGAAAGGGGAATTACACAGAATCCAGGATGCTGCGGTCCATTTGCATTTGAAATGCAAACCTGCCTGTGTTATGCAGATAGACAATCTTTGCAATCTACATAATGGGTGCGTAACAGAATTCGGAAGCTTTTTCGCACGGTCATTGAAGGACCGTATGAAAGAAACCTTTCTGTGCATATGCCACAGATGCCCCTTTTTAGCTATACTTCGGGAAACTCTCCGATGTTTGTGAGTCAGACGCCTGTAGTCAAAAAGTGACATTTGGATGCGAGAGGCATATAAAGCCATCCAACCGGCGAGCCGCTCTGTGTATGATATTATTACAGGTAGTTCTGCTGAGTGGTTTGAGCCACTCGATGGCAAGCAGCGGGTGGCATGTTACATTTCCTTTTCTCTGCACAAATAAAATTGAGTTGCATTAAGTTCTACATTAAGTCAAAAGCGAACCATCTCTGTACACTTCATTGAACAGATACTGCCATCCAGTGGAAACAGTGTATTTGAGTATGACATTTAATATGTTCATGTAATGTACATTTCAGTTCACACGTGCTGTGTCTCTACTTCTGAGTGAAATAGGCTCTACATCTATTAAACGCATGGGAAGACCAAGCCTTAGAATCATCCAGTGTTGGACAGAGCACAAATGCATCCTCGCCTGGAGCATCCCAACTCTTCCCTGCCCGCACAAGATTCCAGCGGCTGCATCCAGGTGGCAAGGATGGGAATGGAATACTTCAGATATTCAGCATATATTCTCATTTTTTTCCCTCTCATCTCCACCTTTTATATTAGATCTCTACAATCAATAACTAATAGAGAAGAAAGCCTCAACCATCAGTTAATGTGTAAGAGACACTGGGGCTAGTTGTCACACAAAGAATTGTCACAAGGCTCCATTCCAGCGGTCGAGTTTTGAGCCAAAAGTACAATTACAATTGAGTGTTTTCAGCAGTGTATGTCAATCTAGTTTTTGGGGGGAATTTTAGAATTTTATGCTAAATAAAATGTAAATGAATATGTCAACATTCTGTAGCTGTTGAGTAAATGAGTAAACACAGTATAACCTCGACAAACATACATAGTCAACTATAAAATGAAGGTATTAGCTGTTAAATGTTGTTGAATGAAATGTTTTGTTTCTTATTTGGTTTACAGTTGATATTAAAAAGGCCTGTAATCATTTTTAATGGCAGGTTGTCCCCATATGGTTGGGGACCCAACCCTTGCTGTGGCCACATGATGTGTCTCAATTCATTCCCAGGCATTATAACGGTAAAAATGTTCAACTTAAGTAATATACCTATACAGAAACTGATAAAAGATCAACCCTGAGAATAAATCCCTGTAGTAAGGCTGACAGCTAGCCCCAGCCTCCTGTATATTGTTTATATGAAGGTTTATAGATAGGTTTATAGATATTAAACATTGATTAGTTCCTACAGTATTGTCTGATGGGATAGACACATAGTCACAAGGGGACAATGGGTAGTTTTGTGAAGCAGGGTTAGGATATGAAATCTAGTGATATTACTTTGTTTACAAGCAGAGAAGTAATTGCATATTTGGGGTTGGGAATGCACAAACAAATGCTGGAATAATGTGGCCTCGACAGGGTCATTAAGACGGCAGCATTGTTAGCTTGCGCTGTGAAATATAGATGTGTAAAGGGGAGCCTGGGGGTGGAAGGGAAACAGAGGATCCAGAAAAACACATTTCCCCTTTGCCTGCTGGTTTGAATGCTATTAATTTCATGCCTCGGAAACTGAAGCGAGGTCCCTTTCTGGTGGACGAATAAATAGATCTAATATTCAGGTTTTGATTGGCTTTTCTTCATCTTTGATATGGTTAAAATGTCACGAGCTATTTTTACCTCTTTTTGTTTGAATATTGTGTTTTTATACAAGACGTATTTGATTGCTACAGAGAGTTTGTTTTCTTTGGTATGTTAATAGGCTGTTGAAATTATGCAGCGTTACAGTGTTTCCCGTGCGGGGATATTATTAGGTATAATCTGCAACATATTGGGATTTTCTCGCTTGTTTTTCTGCTTAGGAAGCTGCTAAACAGCCTCTTTCTCGATTGTGTTCCCGGCCATTAGTGAATGTCAGCGCCACAAAAGGCCCAGCGCGCAGCCTCCAGAGATTTTGTCGACTTGAGCTCAGATGGTTTTGTGTGGTGTGAGAGGTGAGCAGCGGGAGACGGTCAGAGGCGGCGTTCCTGCTGTCATTTCCAGCTGCCTCATCAGTGACATCACTTCTGTACCGCAACCACACCGGTTCAATCACGCTCTCATCAGTATTCCCCACCCCGATAGGAAGATTTTCTCTTCTGTCTTTCCACAAAGATCCAGCGCTCGTGCGCTTGTGCACTCGTGCCAGCCAAACACTCCACCCCTTTGACTCACTCCGACTTTGATCTCCGATGCCAATAATTTGTTTTATACGGTCAAACAGTGGTGTGTTCGGTTAATATTGACCTAGGATAGGGAGAGAATGCGATAAAGACTTGTTCTGAGACTGCGAGGATGAATCCTTCACCGTGCCACGTCTGGCTTTATTGGTCTTATCAGGGTCCCACAGGCAGACCAGATAAGTCTCACACTCTGAAGGGCACATGGGGATCTTCTGGGGCTTGAACTTCAGTGGTTAATTGTGTCCGGTGAGGACTGATGCCCAATCTGTCCATTGCAATTTAGGTATTTACCGAGCCTAAGTGCGCAAGGCAATTTGGTCTCGCTGAAGTGGCATTGGCCACGGTAGTCGGGGGGTCATCGCGTATCCGTGGACAAAGTCGGACAGCGAGAGGGATTTCGTGGCAATGGCTTGGTAATGCAGAATAAATAGAGGAGAGTGACCTTGATCGAGGCGAATAAGAGCGTGTTGACTGTTGGAAAAAGCAACAAATAAACATGCCGGTGTAAACACCTCGTGACAAAAGAGGTCACTCACCTAATTGATTTTGTTCTTGGAGGAGCAAATGTATGCAAGCTGTTTTTTCAGGGTCAAAGCGTTATGGCAAATTTAAATCGGGGTATATATTCGACGGCGGTGCGCGGGTCGCTTCGTCACGTCCAGGAAAAGCATACGTGAGGTTGTATATCTAAATATATCTTTGCAATGGAGGCTCGGAGCAGCTTGTGAAACTCTAGATGTTGAGATTTATTGATTAGAGGTGTCTTTGGATAAATTGCATTTTGCATTAAGATTACATTTATTATATTGCGCATGCAGATGGATAACAAACCACAAAACAAGACGTAAATGATGTCGCAATTTTCCTCCATTACTGTAATGTTTGAAAAGCGTATGATCATATAAAAAGCTTACAAAAATATGTATGGCATTTATAGCAATTTGTCTTTCGGCTCCTTGGGACTCATCTTACTCAATGGCCAATCAAGAGCAGTTGTCTGTCATGTTGGCTGGAGAGAAAAGCTGATCCCCGCTCGTGGAATTGTTCTGTCACTGGATGGATTGACTCATTCTTCAGGATGCAGGGACCACTAACAACTACTTGTCTATTCTTGATTATATCGTAGCCTACGGATTATTGAGTTTCAGAGGTACTGTCCTTGGTCAAGTATTTAAAGAAATAGAAAATCACATCCTTGCATATTCACCCTCATGTTCTTGCGAACACATTTCTTTTCTTTGTGCAATACAAAAAGATTTATTTACAGACATCCAGAATGCCTTCACACAATGAAAGTGAACGGCAAACACGGCTGTCAAGCAAGATGTTCAAGGCAAGATTCTCAGTCGGTTAAACTTCAGTCCATTCTTTATACGTACTGTAGCTGTTGTATGACTTCAAGTATGGAATGTGGCATACAGACTACTTTAATACCTTTTTGTTCTTACTGGAGCTTGACATGCCCTGGTCTCCACTCACTTTCCTTGAAAGAGAGCCGGTCAAAAATTCAAACATGACTTGATGAATAGCCTACATGCGTATAAATGAGTCAAGAAATCCCCAGAATTAAGATTTGCTCAGTTTCTGCACAGCAGGCTTATTGTGAACCACTATTGTTCGGTTACCGACATTCTTCAAAATATCTTCTTTTGTGTTGTGCCGAAGAAAGAAAGTCATACAGGAGTAAAAGATGACAGAATTGAAATCATACTATTTAATATCATTCTCAGTTACAAAGACACCAACAATCTTTCACATACACAGTTGTATGTCATCTGACAGATTTTAGTTTTGTGTTTTCTTCTCACATTAGTCACTCGTCCCGCAGATTGCTGCAAACTAACTGGCAGATGGTAGCTTTGTGACGCCAGTATTGTTTTTGACATTATGTTAAGAGGGTCGCACTTGATCGAGTAAACTATTCAAAGGCTTGCGGAAGAGCTCAGCTGCGCTCGGCGAGGGATTCATTTTATCCGGGTGAAAATCAGCGTTTATCTCTTCTTCTTTGGTCAGCACATCCAGGCCCCAACCGACGGCGGCGTCACATGACTGACATACGCGGTGTGACAGCCCGAAGCTAGGGTGAAGGCATGCTATTTCTGCTCTGAATTCATACTGGCATTCTCCATTTTCTCAGCATAAAAGCCAGAAAACGCAGGTGGATATTCATTCGACGTGTGTCCCCGGCAGGAAAAAAGAAAGATAGGCTGTTGCGTGTGAACGTTTCGTGCTCTCACAGCACCCAGGAAGGACTCAAATGGGTTTTGAGTAGTTCACAGTGATTGGATATGTACTGTATTGCAGTGAGGGTTGCGTCTTCCTCGCTTTGGAATTGCATCATTTAAGTGTGAACTCTTGAGCGGTGCGGGAATGAATGTGCTCAGGGCGTGCTCTCGGTCATATACTTCATATGTAAATGTGTCCGAGCCTGAATCCGACAGGCTGCGGGACTGACTCTCGTCTGAAATTACCTCAACCTGCTGCACTTTCCCAATGAGAATTCCCTTAGAAAGGACCAAATATATGTTTGCAAAACACCAGAGGCTACATGACTAAAAATACAGCTAGTCTCCTAGGTGACTAAGCAAAGTTTTCATCATCTCAAAGACACGAGCCTTTTGACTTAGATTTTCAAAGGATTTCGTTTCTTTCTATAGCACGATGTCAAAATAAATATTGAGCTTACATATATTTTGTCGGCCTTATGATGATTCAGATGTGAATATTTTTAGTTATTGCTTGTTTGGTTGTTGTTGTTTTTGTTTGTTGTCTTTTTCCAAGTGTGGCGGTAACCATGGAAACATGCAATTAAATGAGGGTAGGGAACAGCAGCCAGGCCTGTAGATGCTCAGAGCAAGTGTACCCTGCGTGTGTGTTCACTGGATAGAAACCTTTCACGCTCCATCTCACCCAGTAATGCGCTTTATGAATTTTGAGGCAAACATTTAGCACCGCGTTTTTTCCCTTCCTGTTTTCGCTTCTTTCTGTGGCGAACGTACAGCACAGCATGTTTCTGATGACAAAGGTTATTATGTGGCCTCCGCTGTACTATTAAAGTGAAAACTCATATGAATGAGGAGGATGAGAGAGAGGATGGCAGGGGAGCGTGTTAAATATTTCATGAAGGTTGTTTATCATGGTGTATGTATTACGGACTATACATAATTTAAGAAAGTAATATTGTGTCCGCCTGCTTTGCTATTACTAACTCTTGTATTTTAATGGCATATGAGAGGAGGATTGTGCTAGGTTATTGAGCAGTGCATTAAAAGGCTATTCTGCATCCGAAAGTTTCACACGTTCCTGGTCTCCTCCTGTCTTTTTATCCCAGTGTTTTACTAACCAGGTTCCCAAATATTGCATGTGTATGCTGCAGAAACGAAACCTGCTGGTCTTTAACAAGGAAGGTCATTGGACCCCCGCGAATAATATGTGGTGATAAACACGATGTAATGATATCCCCTTTTTAGTTCTGGCTTTCTGTCTGGGAAACCGACCTATAATGGTTTAATGTTTGGTTTCATTTTGTGCGTTTGCTGCTTTAAGAAATTAAGATATCAAATCAAGATACTTTCATTTTAATACTATATATGTTCTGAAAATACGTGAGATTAGTAAACAAAGACCTGTAATGTTTACTCACAGCCAGGTTATGTAGTAACAGAAACTTGAAAATAACAGAAACTTGAAAATGTGTGCCAGTTGTAGGAGAGATTTGCACATGTTGATCAAACACCAGCACCATTTCAGTGGGAAAAGGGGGATCTAAGGCACAGTGTACAGTTTCGATTGACTTTTCTTCTTAATGTAAGCTATCCGACTGAGGCCAAGCCATTCCATTAAATGAAATCAACTCTGTGGAAGATAATGAGAGCTCTGCGTGGATGAAAAGCAGTCAGGGATTGATCAGGGCAGACCGGGTGATGTGGGGAAGACGGCCGGAGTAGAAGCCTGCAGCACTTCTAAATGATCTGCTGCCTGGCCCACATCCGCCCACTGCCAACATACGCTCTCTCTCTCTTTCTCCCGTTTTCCACGCCAGCCTGTTCAGACATTAAGACGGTCCTTTGCTCTCGTTGAAAACAGACACAACAGACCATTCTCTTTATCAGCCTCCAGTCCTGTATTGCAGGAGATTTCTTCTGCGAGCTCTAATGAGCCCCCAGCGCCCACAACGTGGCAGCGTAGAGGTCAGTGACCGCTGCGTCCATCAATATTATGTTCAACATTCAGTCCTGATGCCCAAAGCGTTTTATACACAAATAGAAGAAATATGAATGCTTTTCCAGATAATCACAGTGAAACTCAGGAGTGTGAAGGAGATGGGTGGAATTGTTTTATTGATTCGGCTGCAAAGGTATGAGCCGTGCCGCGCTGTGTTTTGCCACCTTGATGAATGAGACTCCGTGGCCTCGCGCTGGAATAAAAACACACATTCCTGTTTCGGCAAAGGTGCTGTACAGGATGGTGAAACTGGTGGGTGGTTCTGAACGTGCCTGGCTGTTTGTCTTTCACACTAGACCGTTTTGTCTCACAAAGACAGGCCACCAACCGGCACATCCACTGAGCGCGCGAAGGAAGCTCTCCCGCATTCCTATCATTAACAACACAGCACCATCGACCCGGCTCCATCCCAGAGGCATTCCCGTGTTTCCCATCGCCAATCTATATATACGTATTAACGAAATTACACGGATGCGAACGAAGAGGCTACAAAAGCGACGACGCCACGGTTCTGTCACGCGCCTCTCGCCTCATTAATTTAAAGCATGATCGAAGTATCAGTTCAATTAGATAAGCGTTCGACTGCCACAGCTCGCAATCTTAATTCTGCACCCCGAACCGCCGGTGAGTCCGACGGTTTTCAACTTGAGAGTTTGTCTCGGATTAGTGGCAAGATGGAATTTTCTCTCTCACAGGCAAAGAAGTCACTTCCATTACCCATCTCGCTCAATTAGGCGCCGAGGTAGGGCGCCGCTCTGGGCAATGAGGACCCCACGGCCTCTCCTGGGCAAGGCGATTGTTAAGTGTTTCAAAGTTGTCGCGAGTAAATAAGATGATGAAACGGCGCGTACAGAATTGGCGAGGACGGCTGAGTAATAAATGAAAGCAATAAACAGAACCTAAAGAGATTATCCTAAGATAATAGTCTAGAAGGCTAAGTCAGAATTGCATCGCTGTTCATATTTGAATATATATTGAGTTTCTAGTGCACGCTAATCTCTCTATTGACTTGTGTTTTTTTTGTGTGGCTCCAATAGAAAGCCACGGCCGCTGATCTTTTCCGACAAATGCGGGTTATTGTCACCATCAGGCAATATATTTACCGATCGAGCAGTGTCTCTTATTTAAAGTGAGAGGAGGTAATTACCAGAATGGCGGATAAATCATTTGTAGCTACAGATAAAGAGCAGCGCGCACAATGAAGAGATGAGACGGGGTCCCCTGCCAGAGGCCGCCGAGAGAAAACGAAATCCTCTTATTCCTGGATATACTGTACGTGACCACAGATCACCTTGACCGCTTTGCCTTGTCATCGCTCAACATGTCAGCGTTACAATTATTACTTAACTGATTCGGAGGACCGAGCACAAAGGTAAAGCTGTTAGGCGTAATGGGAGCAAATTAAAGAGATGAAATGAAATCGAAAGCGTTCTTTCGGTTTTCCCCGGCGTTGTGCCACCCCGGCGTTTAATGCGGCCTTATCACGCAAGCATGAAGAACGGCATATTCAATAATGACAATTTATAGACACCGGCTCTGCCTCTGCTACCTACAGCCGAGATTCTATCACTCTTATCGTAACAGTCGTCCTTGACGCGTTCCTGCTCATACAGTATTTGTGCTGGATTTCATCTATAAAATACTAAGCGTGTGATGGGCAGATCTGTCAATCACAGTAGCCTATAGAGCAAATCATGCGTAAAATAAGTCAGAGAACGCGTAGAGCACTTGAAAAGGAAATTAAGCAAATAATCTTTTCCAATGACTGAAAATAAGAAACGAATAATCCTTGTTACCATGTTGAGAGGAAAATGCTCTGGGAGAACAAATGGCACGGTGCCAATTTTAATTTGTTTAAACGTATAGGGGTGCGCCCGGGGAGACCGGAATGAATGGTAATCCATTACCGATATTGTGTTGGGGGCTCATAAATAACCATAAATGTTGCCAGGAAGGAATCTCTAATCTGCTGTACGGAAGCCCTTCGCTAGTCTGTCCATCTCCGTGATATTGTCCTCTCACTGTCCCCTTGCTCTCATTTGCACCTAAAGTGGGATGCTGTGTGTAACACGCTGGGCCCAACAAGGTGGCCTATTTTGTAACGTGTCAAGTATTTAATGCATGAGGGAATAGCGTCACGGCTTGAGGAAAGGCAACAGAAAAAGAAGTGGTGCTCCATGGTGTACCGCCTCACAGATGGAAGGATTATATCCTGCCGTTTCATTTTGGTATCTTTTCACCAGAGGTATAAAAAGTGACGGTGCACCATTTTAGGAATTTCAAATGCTAAATAGTAAAGCTCCCCAAACATGCTTGAAGGATGCCTGACAGGTAATAAACATCCAAAGGCTATTAGTGAATAATTTTACATGGGGAAACAAAATTCAAATGACACGGCTGAATTGGAAATGATTCGAAATGATAAAAAGGACAACTTTAATTCGCAGCGCATGCATAAAACGCCCTAATAAACATTGTGTGGCGCTAAGAAATTGGAATGTCAGAGCAGGACGGGATACATATTAAACATCATGTCTCATGGCACTTCAAACCAGCAGGGATGTAGTTACACAGAGGTCAGTGATGACAAGTTCTTTAGTTTCCCTGCCTGATGCGGCTCTGTGGGGGCTGCTGCTAACCCAATTTATGTAGACTGTCACCGGGATTTCTGCAGTGGTGACTGCTATCACACTGATCTCCACTAGCCTCCTGCTGCTCACGAGGTAAAAAAGGGAGATATTTTCTTGTCATAGGGTTGTCAGGTGTCACGGTTGCCAAGGACCTTGCAGTCGACTAATACCTTTCCAGTTCCCGACCTCATGCAGGAGATGGGGTAAGTCTGGGAGAGGCCTGGTGCTAAACATATTTGTTAAGAGGCATGAGATTGAATATTGAAGGCAGTGCAGGTACTTGACACAGCAGGGTAAATAATAATAATAATAATAATAGAGAGATGCATGCACTTTTCAATTGTATGTCATGATAGATTACAGTAGTATTGGGTGTACTCAAAATAAAAGCATTGAAATATTAAATTATAGATAAAATGCATCCATGCCTTTAAGCTAAAAATGACTATGCCCTAAATATAACTTTTTAGACTCGATGCATACCTTAAGATTCGCTACTTTGCACAAACTGTAGGATGACTTTAGAGTTGTTTACACTAAACGCCGCAACTACAGGCAGGCTTAATGGTGTGAACTCGAGAAGGATCGCAAGGATGACTGTGGCACAGGCGCGTGGAGTGACAGATGCAGTCATTTACATGGCACCACGTGGATACGGTCCACTGACTAGCACTCGCGCGGTCTCCGCTGCCCGTCCTGCCTCTCTCCGCGCGCATTCGGTTTACCTCCACTGAGAAAACAGGAGGCACTTTTCCTTTGCTTTTTCGCTGCCCGACCACAATGAAATCTTGGCAGCTAATCGCAGTCGTGGGAGATGCCCTTCAGGTAAGACACGCGAGCGGTGGGGAGAGAGGAAATGAGCGCGTTTGTTAGAGGAGGAATTTGAACGCGAAATCGTGGGATGCTTTCAGTGCGCCGCCGTTAAATCTTCAGTCCGACGCGTTTTCTCTTCTCTCGCTTGAGCCTTATCGCAACATCAAAGGTTAGTGTGACCATCTCAACAGCTTGGCTTGTGTTTGCATCTTGATGCACGCATGAGGTTTGCGGCGTTGAGGGATATATTGCAGGGACTTCAGAGAGACAGGTGCTTTCTGCATGGCATGTGTTTGGGTACAGGCATGCTCCGAGATCTCCCGAGTTAAGGAATGGTCCATACCTCACGCCATCCCTTTAATAATCCAACGCACTGATACAATTTCTACGAGTTTTCGCGGTAAAACACCTTACACATTATTGATTACAAACTTGTGCGAATTCACCTGGATGACTGATCTAAGGTCCGTGGGATTCATCCAAAATGAATATAACACAATTTGTGCGAGTTACTTTAAAGCGTTTTGTTCTTGGTTATGTAGTGGATGGCATGTCGGCAGGTGGAAAGTTGCGTGTATTGTGTGGATCTCACGCTGAGATCATTGAATGCATCTGTGAGCTTCACATTGCTGTGTTGTGTGAGAGATCACCTTTGTTAAGGAGACGACAGTGCGTTGGAAATGTATTTTAGTATTTTAAAAAGAGAACATTTGGAGACATTAAAAACAGATACTCAAGGACACCTCAGTGTTAGATTGTCACTTGGAGATGGCTGTTTTGGCAATGCCTTGTGGTGTAGGAATAGAATATTGTAAGGACGTGGGCTTAGAGAAGACGCATAGTCACAAAATGAGCTTTGGACATTGAACTTTTTCAATCTTGTCATGTATAAACTAATGTATATTTTGTTTTGTATTTGGGAATTAAAAGCCTCTTAAATGGTCTTTTGTAGCATGCACTATACTGTTGAAATGTTGTATTGTGTCTTCTTGTAGTTGTGACATGACATGTTGTTTGATTATATTAGAATGTAATCGTTTTTTCGAATGGCTGTAGCTTTCTAACACAATAAAATGAGTTACGATGGAGTGTGTGATTTACACTGGTGTTGTGGGGACACACACACGCACGCACGCACACACACACACCTGCTTCTGTTTTATGAGAGGGACTGTAACCTCCAGTTTAATCAGGCTGTGCTTTATTTGAAGCAGTCTGAAAAGGGGCCTTAACCTTATACAGAAGAGAGGCAACTCTTGTAATGCTTCACCTGAATGGCTTAACCAGGTCTCGGTATGAAAGCTGCCTAATTTGCCGGTCACAAAAAGCGTGTCCCTAGCGCCGTCACATTTCGGATTATAACGCATATTGGCCTTGTGATGTGATGTCATCGCAAAGAATGTTCAATATAGATATATCTAGGCCATCAGTCCTTGAATATTATGGGTGTTTATGTCCAGTGTTGATCTTGGCTTGGTCAGTTGACTGTTAACACAAAGTCATATTTATATTTCTTAATTCTTACATTTCCTGAAAGTAGCCTTCGTACTTCATAAACAGCGTTTTATGGGGACGGAGGGGGCATTTTTGTATTTAACCAGCACTAATAGCATAATAAGGTAATTAAGAATCCCCTATTTTTGTTTTGTTAGCTATATAGGCGCAAGAGCACAAGAACCTACAATTTTGACTCGTAATTATAATGCTTAATGGCCAGCTGCAATAAAGGAGTGCGACGTGCACCCCGCTTAGTATGTGGCAAAAGACCAATTTTCATTCTGAAGTCAATGGTTTAAAAATGTGGTTTCCCACAGAGGAATATTATGCACAAAAAAAACAACAGCTGAGCCCGTAGATGGTCCTACACAATGCCGATGGGGGTTTTTACAACAAATGGAGACTGAATCACTATGGCCGTGACACAGTGCCAACAAAGGGAAGAAAATGTGCCAAGATCCATGGCACAACAATATGTCAAAACGCTCTGTATGGTTTCTTCATGCCTCAGATGATTTATGGTGTTATTTTCTACACCAAATGAATTTGGCACTAATAGATGAACTTTTAAATGGATCTATAAGAAACTTTTCGAAACACACAATGTTTTAAAAGAAAAAAGGTCTTGAAAGATGAGATGAGGGTGAATGTGGTTTTGTTGGGTTGGTTTCCTTTTTTAATTTTTTTGCAGTGTACAATTGGCTATAACTAGCAGCTAAATTAAGCAATTGACTATATCCAGGTGCTTTAGCTTTCATTGTAAAATACACCAAAATCACCATTGGTGAAAGAATTTTAGTTTAGTCACTGAATGAAACTAAAAGGCAGGCTCAAATTTCTGTATCCATTTCCTTCAAATATAGCCTATTTTGCTTGGTAATACAAGACGGTTTTCAAATAGCTCTGCTATCAGAGGAACATACTTAAAGGAAGAACATTACAGAGAGCAGTGCAAATTATTAGACGTGATTAACTGCTGTCAGTCAGATACTTTGCCGTCATTCGTTGGCCAATCGGGACACTTGCCGCGTTCGGTCGCGACGGTATTGAAATCTCAATGGAACTCATGACTGCTGTTAAGGAAATCGTGCTGTACTCAAATAGCGTATGATTTCCTTTCCTAAAGCTTTATTTTACTGTGCTATCTGACCTGGCTCTTTACCTGGCAATTTTTCATAAATTTTCCAGATCACAATTCTTTTATTCTTCCCCCAGGCAGTAATATCATAATGGCATATTAGCCCTTAAGTAAAACGCTTCCGCTCCAGTAATACCTTAGGTGGCAAATAGGTTTGGTGGTATTATAAATGTAGAAAATAAAATAACACACTTTTTTGGGGTTATTTAAAGAATAAGACATTGTTGTTTCTTAAATATTAGTTTGGAGTCGAAGTTGACTAATTGTTGGTAAATTTCATGCAGATCACACATTAAACATACAGTACCACAATTCTGTGAAACTGTACACAGTTCGGTAATGGTGCTCATTTAATTCATTGACTCAATATTTGTTGTTCCGCTCAATTGAATTTGAAGGCTTTTTACAATGTCAAAATAATACTGGCCATGAAACAAATGGAACAGATATATGAAGCAATAGCTTTTATATTTATCATTTTTATTTTATGTTGTGACTGTTGTCATTGTGAGATGATTTCTTATATAATTTTAGTGGGCTTTAACCAAGTAAATTACGCATTACATATCAAAGGAAGCAGGCTTTATACATTAACCATCAAGTGTTGGAAATTACACGTTTCGTAATGCATCCTAGTAAATGTTCACAAAATCTTTACTGGAGTGCAAGATGACGGTTTAAGAGCACAGAGATGTGACGAATCTCATTAATGTGATGTACCAACCAAGAAGCCAGTGCTGGACGATAAGCGAGTGATTTATTGTGTAATCCCAGAGGGTGAACTGCAACTGCACTTTTAAGAATAAAGTGGACATGTTGGTTGTCCTGGTTTATTAAGGGTTTTCAGTGGAATCGATTCAGCTGCTTGTAGATGGTCTGTAAATGAGGAGGACAGAATAGCCAGTTAATAGTCAGAGATGGAGAATGGGCCCAGAGTAGAAACCAGTTTATTGGAATGTAATGGTGTATGCTGGTCCTCATATTGAAGGATTCCAATATAATCTGTTTCCAATCCCAGCTCTGTTTGCGTTGATAAACACACATTTGCAGATCATAATTGCAGTGGATCGTAGCGTTCAGAGCCATTAGTGTTTAGCACCTGCATCATTCTCTTAAGACAGGACCCCCAGCACATGATATCTCAGTTGTAGATCTCATGCCGGCATGGTGATTTAGGTTGACATTCTTAACATAATTGAAATTACATTCACGGCCGGGCAGAGCAACGCAGCATCTCTGGATTGACGAACCGGGAGGAGGGTGTGAAGATACGGTGACACCTTTGCTTTAATCTGTGTTCAACGAAACCGTAGATTGCAAAACAAAACAATGATTTAATTAGAGCATCACCTAAGTGGAAAGTGAGTCATTGCTAAGTGCTTTCATCGCAGGTAAAACAAAAGGGCTTGTAAACACGTCTAACGCCTTACAACCTACAGATCAAAATTGGCTTCGTAGGTCAATAACTCTGAAGCGGTTAAGTGAAGAAAAACACACCGCGACGATGACCTCGCCTTTCTAGAGTTTACATCAAGGGCATTAGTGACGTGCTTAACATCATCCCTATTCTGTGTTTGTTTGTATGTGATTTGAGTGGCGGCATTCATCCATGTCGGCTTTGGTATTTGAGGGAGGCATGTCATTCTACATGGACATCAAGAGCTCACAGCTGAACGTCGGGCGCATGTCCTCAGGTGTTCTGGTGGTGGGGCCTGCTGGTGATGATAACAGTGATAATTCAATGTGATTTTGCACAGCATGGTTTTGTCAGACCGCTCAGCAACACCCCGTGGTTCCGCAACGCACTCATGTGTCTTAAATCCGCCAGAGGCTTTACCGTGGTGTGGTACACCAAGCTTTACTCATAGGTCAGATGAGTCATTGTTTTACTTTTCATTTCATTTACACCGTAACACAATCTGAAAGGGTTTTTTCCTGGCCGTAACAGATTGAGACTAGTCTTTCATTCACTTTAGGGCTGTGCAATGCATGAGATTTTTTTTTCATTTCCAACATGACTTTCTTTCTTTTGAAGAATGTTGGGAACCGAACAATGGCGATACCCATCGACTTTTATTGTATGGACACAAAACCAATGCAAGTAATGGGTACTGCTGTTGTTCGGTTCCCAACATTTTTCAAAATATCTTCCTTTGTGTTCTGCAGAACAAAGAAAGTCATGACAAGTGGCTAGGTTTTTGGGTAAACTATCCCTTTAAAGAGTCAGTAAACTAAAAATAACCATGGTTTTAGTATAGTAAAAGTGTAGTAACCCTGATATTTTGGTGAATTGATTCTACCATTTGTATAACCATAGTTTTAAACTATGTTTAAATTATGGTTACTGTAGTAAGACCAGTCTTTCATACTGCATAATGTAATTTGTGTTATTTAGCAAGTTATCACATATAGCATTTTTTTTCAATATCGTGCAGCAGTTACCATGATTTTACTACAAATAAGAAACAAAAAACATGGTTACTTTAGTTAAATCAAGGTTAATGCACTAAACATTCATTTTCTTTCTTTATTTTTGTGTAGTGTGTTTAGTTACAGTGGCCATCGAAATGGTAGTCAAATGATGGTCTTTAACTAAACCAGTGAAATGACCCTGTGAACACGTGATCTTGCATTTAGTGTTTGGAGTGTACACGTGACTCCCAGTGTTTGGAAAGTACAGTACAATACGTCAGGCAGACTCTGTGGTTTAGTGAAGACAGACTCTGGTCAATGGGAGTATAGTGCTGAGACATGGCTTTTCCAGTTTTTACATAATTAGTTCAGACTCCACTTATTCATAGAGGACTGCTTAAAGTGTGAAATCACCTTGAGTTGTAGCGCGCCAGCTCTGAACTCCAGAATCAGCACTCCCTCGGCTCTCATCTACCTGAAAATGTTTTTCCCCCCTTTTTTATTATTTCCTTATTTCTCCTCCCCCTCTCCTTTTTAAATGCTGACTTTTCCCATGCTGCGTGCCAATTATTTCACGCTGTCTATGCGTCCTCGCGGTCCCTCCTTATCGCGCGTGGAAGAAAAGTCTTCGGCTGGTTATCAAAATGCTAATGCCCTTGAAAGGAAACATTAGTCTTCCCCCAGTAAAACGTTATTAAATGTGCTCTATTTAATCTGGTAAAAGTGGCAGTATCTACTCAGGATTTCCAGATGTTTGTGCTGTGCCTGTCTTCATTCCAATGCAGGGGTGGTGACGGAGGGCGGAAAGGTGCCTGAATGAAAATTGCCTGTTGTTCTCAATCTTTTTAAGTGAAAGCTCGAAAAACAAAAAAGAATCTGTATGTTAAGCAGCTATTTTGAATCCGAATAAAACAGGTTCAGGGGTTAGCCCGCAGAAGGGGATTGCGCATAGACCGACTAGCTCAAGCAATAAGTAAAGTTTATTTTGTAATATACGGTATGTGTAAGGCTGCATTTTTCAGAGCACTAAACAAACACCCAATCTGTCTGTCATCACTATTGCCATGACAGCCTGAATATATACTACGCCTAGCAAGGCAAATCATGCGTTCGGCTTTCCTCGCGGCTGCATAAATGGCCGTACGTCGCAGACGTGCCTTTGTTTGCCGTCTCAAAACACAAATGAAAATGTTCCTTCCCATTAAAAGCGCATCAAACGCTTGCTTTCGTGCATTCGTTTAATGACATTAGTTTCTCATCAGCATGCGCTGTACAGTAAGTCATTGGAAATCACATTTCCCATCTGAGTTGGGATTTGGCACCGAACCAGTTGAGGGATTGGGCCGTGCTGGTAAATGGTGTTAAGATTCTGTTCTGACCTTTGATTAAACCTCTCCTGCGGGCTCGGTCTGCGTTGCCATCATGCAGACGCTCGCTGGATTCACAGGATTATGAGGTATTATGCAGATGGCATTCCTTAAGACAACATACATTTTCTGTGGTTTAGAAAGCGCAGCGGAGGATGGAACTGGTTGACATTTTTGCATTTGCGACTGACGATTGGGTGGGGGGGGTACATGTCTTGAGGCCTCGATGACGGCTTTGTTTCCTGTTGTGACTGGCTTATCAAAGACCTGTATGGACAGCTACAACAGTTCCGATATCTGAGGGGACTTTTGAGGACCAGCTGTTTGGTTTTCTGTCAAGTTACAGCTTTTCAACTATTTCGGTTCTTGCAGATCACAGATGACATCAGGAGAATATTAACTCGAACGTCTCAGACGTGCTCAGCCGTTTCACCATGAAGCTTCACTTCTCGGGTCCCACTAGACATCATCCCATCTGCTGAAATTGGGCTCTGTGGATTATTATCCAGCGGTTCGAAATGAATCAGGTTTTCCTCCGTTGCTTCTGCTCTCTATCAGTCGCAAGTTATTTTTGTCATTTTGGTTTTGCAGCATGCGCTCCTTAACTTTTTGCCCATAACTTGACGTGTCCTTCAAACCCTGGGTGGCCCGGCTGCGGACGGATGGTAAACCCTATAAGAGATGAGATTCTTTTTATCGGAGGTTGTGTGATGTATTCTAAATCTGCTTTTTTGGCTGCGGCCTCATCCGCGTTGAGCCGCCGAGGTTGCTCCTGAATCTCTTTCGGTTTAGCGTGCACGGTGAGGTTTTGATGTTTATTTTGCCATGGGCGACGAGAGCCTTTGCCAGACAAAATTGGCAGTTGATCAGGCAGAATGAATGTTATGCAACCTGTGACAACTCAGAGGACTGTGTTGGTGTGAAATATCAATATGCACAATACAACGGCACATAAAACGCCACATGGCGGAGTAAATAGAAACAAACTGTGTCAGGGAGATAGTGAAACTAGGATATATGGATAAAAACGGGATTCGCGGAGGTGAGGTTCAAATATAGCACTGCCGTCTCTGTGTGGGGCTGGAGAGTTAATTGCAAAAACAAATTGTGAAAGGTGTGGATTACAGTTTCATTTACTGTAGGCCAGATGCATCAACAGTTTCTATTTACAACATGCTTTTATGCAGCAATTGATCTGTAATGCAGTCAGTAACCAATCACAGACAAGTCCGTTGTGAACATGAATGCAATAACGAAACAGCAACGTTTAAATTACTGTATGTGCAGTTTAAACAACAGGTTCTAGACAATGCTGATCCACCACTGGTCCAGAAAAACATCCTGTTCCAGTTTGTTTAACACTGCACAGACATTTGAACATATCCAACCATTTCGAAATAAATATATATGTAATTTTTTTAAATGCCCGACTAGTGTTTACATCTTACGAAGTGATCTACAAAGAGCAGGCTTGTGGTACAGACTGTTCTTTTGTCGTAATGATTGGTTCAATTTCAGGTTCTTATGGTATTGGCATCTGTTCATGCTGTATAGTCTTCTCTGGAACAGTATGTAAGCAAAATCCTCAGAAAAGTAATTTGGCCGTGAATACCCCAACAATTTGATTTGCTTATTTTATTACGTTAATGAATTTGATAACAAGGGATTCCTAATCCTCACGCTGAGACCGTTTTTGCCATTCCTAGAGAATTTCCGATGAACTATTTTATCTCCAACACACAGCACGCAGGGCTTCACAACAGCCCGCGGAGACACCGGCACACATTTTCTCTCAGGTGAGCCTTTAATTGCATCTTTCGTTCTCGGTGACATCATGGTGGGCTGCTCTCCTGTGTGACAAGGCTCGTACTTACTCAATAAGTGGAACGGCAGCAGCTGTCATTGCATACCTTATTATTACCCAAGAAAAAAGACGTTCTGGTCCTTAAAGATCCACAAACCAGCTCTCTTGCTTCCATTTAGCAAACGCTCCAGCTGCTAAACATCCTCTTACAGCCATTTTGGCAGACCAGTTGGCCCCCAGCTTAGGGATTCCACTTCCAGGGGAAGAAAACAGCTCTTAATTGCCCTCCATAAACTGCCCGGCTGCTGCGAAACAAAAATCAATTCCTGCTTCAAGATGATTTTGGGTGTAATGGCAGCCATCTGACAGCTAACTTTTGGCTAGATGTACAAAAGGTCACCGGTTAGAGATTTCGGTCGCATTGATGCGTCACAGGAGAGACGCAGGGCATATGTACTTTAAGCGGGGAATGCCCGCTGCGAGGCGCTTGGCTATCGTATCGAGATCCCAAATTAGGATTAATAATGTCATCCGTAACTTAAAGCCTTTTCCGGCCCTCCTTTAAGTCCCAACGTTCAAAATATGAAACGGCAGTAAAATATTATGATGGTTTACAGACCACGTGCATACACGAGCATCATCAATTTCCCAGACTTGTTTGTATACATTGACTCTTTGACATTCAAACCCAAGGTATCCTCCCCCACCGGCACCGAATGAGCAGACAGCATGTGTGCAAGAGAGTGCGTGGGCAAAGTGTCATGGCTGCAGAGTGCCAAGAACAGCTCCCCACATTGTTAACAGTGTTCTCTGTCTGCAGACGTCTGCCTGGCTGTGGATTGCATGAAGCTTAGGACAATATTATGAAGGACAGGGGCAGAACTTCCACGAAGCACAGGTTTTTCTTCACCTCAAAATTAGGCAAAATATATTGCCTGTTATTTATCGGAGCAGTTTTCAGTGTGCGGGCATTCGTTTATTTCTCTTGTTTTGTTAAAGACTCATGATTTATGCAAATTGTCTTCAACTTTCAAAAGTCTGAAAATCCCCTCGTTTGCATGGTCATTTATTATGTATTTTGGCTTAAGAGTCATTTTTACTCTGTTTGACAGGGTTTACCATGCTTACAGGGATAAAGTACTTTTACTCACACTCTTCTCATTTTAAACCTCTATGGCTCTAGGGAAGATATTCCGAAGAATGCTGGTTATCAAAAACCGTTGGTCCCCATTGACTTCTATTGTGGATAGAATCTATTTTGGACCCCAAAAAAAGTCAATGGGGACCAACAGTTTTTTGTTACCAACATTTTATTAAATATCTTTTGTGTTCTGCAGAAGAAAGAAAGTTTGAAATGTACACAGGGTAAGTAAATGATGACAGAATTTTTATTTTGGGGTGAACTGTCCCTTCAAGTCTATTTCTGCTATAGAATTCTGCATAATGTCCTCAATTGGCACAGAAAACAAGCAATACATAAGCAAATAAAGCATATATATATATAGTCATGGAAATAATTAAGAGACCATTTCAAAGCACCTTTTCAGTTTTTCTCCATTTGCTTTTTTAGATATGCGTTTAGGTAAAATGATCATTTTTGTTTCATTTGTGAACTACTAACAATATTTCTCTTTCAAGTTTTCCGGGAACCTGCTTTTGTATCACTGCTTGGAAGTCCAAAAAGTGTAGTACAAGTTAGCATACACATGTCAACCTGAGCAAGTCCAGAACATTCCCTCACTTATTGTTTTAGATTTTCTGGTGATCATGAGCCACATTTTGTGCTGAAGCTTAGCTTTTTTAAGAATTTTTTCAATCCGCTCATTAAAAAATATCAATGTGATTCTCACAAGCGTGGCATTTAACAGTGGATGGCGAATCACCTTCATAGACTCAAAAATCCTTGAAATTCTTAGTACACGGGAAACAATGAAATCTCGAGATTTGTGAGGAATAAAAGCTTCACTATACACCGCATCAGTGGCTCGGCTTATTTCATCCACATGTTCATTTCTCTCACTTTTTCATTTGTTTCACTTCCAAGGACTTTGGAAATAACATTGGCAATTTGCATAGTGCAGTTTTTCCACATAATTGTAATCCAAATGAGCATCCACATGATGTGTCAGTATTTTCGTAAAATATTTGGTGGGCATGTTAAATCTCGTTTTCAGCAGATAAATGTTAAAATCACAAGCATTAATTAATATTTTAATCTTTTTTGTTCCGGTGGCTTATTTCATTGTTTAATGATTCAGATGTTGCAGCATTTCTAAATGCACTGCACTGTGCACAGTTTTAAATGAGCACGTCTTTGAACTTGTATGTAGTTTGTATGTGTTCGGTTAAGCTTGCCACGTGTTCAATTAAATCCTGGCTTTGCACATCATGACAGTGAAGTTTTCAAAGGAAACTATATACGGCTCGCTGATGCCGATAGCAGTGGTGGCGTGTAAGTTGACTAATTGGAGAGGCTGTCCTCAGTGTTCGGCGGAGCCTGTTGTTTTGCTCATTTGGTGTGACAAATAGCGAGCCTGTGGAGGATGCAAGGCCTGGTTGCTGTTTTGACCTATGACATCTCATTTGTTTCTGATAAATGGCCATTTTCTAGAGGTGCATGGTTCACTTGAGAGGCAATTGCCAGGTATGAGTCGCCTTCTTCAGCGACATCAAAAAAAGCCATGGCCGTCTACGACCAGGCCAGAAATTGTTGCGTTGCTGGTTGATCTTGCTGCACTGTGTTCAGTCAGGTCCTGGTGTAATAATTAGGTCTAGTTATGGAAGCAACATGAAAAATGATTAAAAAAAACTGTATCAGTTATACTGTACAACCGGTTTAACCATCATTAGGTTTGGGTAGTTTAAAGACGCACTCTAATTATTTGCTAAATTATAAACAATTTGCACACTTAAGATAGAAATGTTTAATATATATGATAGTGTGGTCGGAAATATGACTTAATCAGAATGTACATCTACATAAGATAATCAGATCAGTATGGGCTCACACTAGTGGGTTCTGCCATGTTAAGATTACATGACCAACTGTGCCATGTTTACTTTAAAGATGGTTTCATTGGACGTACGCGCCTGGCCCGAAGTTAACTTCTGGTCTGTGTTTGATGATCAGGCTAGCGGATAATAACTATTTATATTTGATTTCATTTATATTAATATTTTATTGTATAATAATTGTATTAAATAAACAATTTGTTGAATTATATTGTATATTCATTTTATGAGTTAAACAATTTGTTAAAGTAACTTTGTCGCATAGGTTTAGCCAAGTCTTGCTTTGAACCGTCTGTATAACCGTCTTCATAACCGTCTTTATAACCGTCTAAAAAATGAATATGAGTGGAAAAATAAAGTGTCCAAACAAGCAGTCCCTATTGGAGTAATGAAACCAACCATGATGACCTGCAGCTTCCACACCACAGAGCGAGAATAAACAATGGGACAACAAGGCAGGGAGAGAGTTTACAGTAGTGTGTAATATAATAGAATCCAGCCGGGTACTGTCTCAAACCTCCTGTAACACGCACAAAAAAACAATGTATTTTTATAGATAAGATGCAGTATGAGAGGGAGACAAACAGCCGACAGGTGTCAGTAAAAGTTCAAGAGCATCGGGGCAAAGAAGAGCCAGCAAACATAAACGAAAATTTGGTGCATGTTGCCAGGTTGTGCAGGATGCTCGGCCAGAAGAATGTTTTACACATTTAAAACTAGCCATGAAATTCATTTTTTATTCATATTTCCTTGTGAACTACAATACAATAACCTTTCCTCATCTCTTCTCTTCATGTCGTGTGTCTCAGTGTGAGGGTTGGGACTGTATTAAGTGGAATTGCCTGGACATTATCCAATCAGTTTTCCGTATAGGATGAATTCCAAGTCCTGCTCCACATTTTTGCAAAAGAGAAGAAAAGGCCATCACAACTTCCGTTTCACGTCGACTTTAAGACCAGTTAAGCAGGAAATACCTTTACCTTTAAAGCAAAGTAAACCATTGTCTGTCATGCCCAGTGTTTCCACTAGGATTTTGTGGAACCGTGGCGCCGGATGACGTCACATGCTAATTAACATATTGGTGACGTCATCACGTAGTTTTAAGTATCAACTTTAGTTTTGATTCTCTCTGAAAATTCTGTATTTTAATACAGCTTATTGCCCAATAAAGCAGTTCTCATTTATATATTTTCTGTTAATGTTGTCAGTTCTGTTTTATAACCAAGACACATCGTCACCACACACACCTTAAAGAGCAGAGATTTTGGCTATATTCCTTCACAGTGCATGCACAGCTTCTGTACAGTACAGGTATGTGTAACCATGTTTACTAACAGGCGATCTGTGTTCATGTTTCTATATCCAAACAGTCGACAACAGTGACAGGTTTTGAAATAGCAATTTTGTACTATGAATGAATATGAATGCAAAGTGAATATAGTGGAAACACTGCATGCCACCGATTTTTTGCATGCAATTCCTGGTCTGGATTATGTGACTAAGACAAATGAGTTCAGGATCACGCATGGAAAAGAAACTAGAGTTGCCTCTTTAAGCCTTAAAGAAGTGGTGGTGCTGTTTATGCAAATGATTTTCACTCATATAATGGAGGCTGTTGGTTGTCTGCTGTGTTGTGGAGCTGAGCATGTATCTGTGGAGATAAGGCTGCTTTAGGAGGACTCGCTCGAGCCTGAGAGAGAGAGAGAGAGAGAGAGAGAGAGAGAGAGAGAGAGAAACTGCTTGTTGGAAGATAAACATGGCTAATTAGAATATGCATTTGTTCAGTAATTCTGTTCATAATTGAGATATTTTAATCTTTGTACATGCCAGCTATTTGGAAAAGTCAGCTGTAGCTTACCGTGCTGATCTGAAACATACTGTGTAAACGGGGCTTTTCAAACATGCTGGCAAAATACCAACAGGATGAGCACAACACTTTTTTTGGGATTTGCACCCCTCTCTACTGACAACACAGCGCACAGTTTGCAGGAAATCATTTAGAAACAAGCACCCTTTGTCCAAATGTGCAAGCAATCTACCTTGTTTTTAGTTTTTTTTGCACTGGGCTTGTTCTCTGTATGTTTGGATATGATTGCATGGCAATAAACAGGTTGTGGGATTGCAGGGATAGAGCGGCTCCCTGGCGAAATCACCCCCTTAATCTAGGGAGCAAACTCCGGCTCTGCTCCATAAGTCGATAGCACTTCAGGCAGGGGAACAGGAAGTCTCCCGTCGCTCCACCGAGAGATAAAGGGACCGATAGGAGACGCGCTGTACAGCTCAGCCATTGTGTTAGATCAAGATGTGCCTAGTAAACTGATGGGTGCTGCGAATAGTGATTCCACCTCTCTGCTGTCTTAGGACGAGATATGTAGATTGCCTACAGAGAGACAGCGGTGACTAAATGAATATGAAAATGAGCTCAGGGAATGGACTGCTATTCAGCTGTCTTTGAAGTCTCTTGTGCTGGATTGGCCTGTTACTGTCTCTGGGTTTTAACCATGAGGATGACATTGAATGTGACGCAGGTTTTACATTTTAAGTAAAATAGACCATAGATTCATTTCTTGATATTTCATAGGAATGCACAATGGATTCTTAGAACATCACAAGTGTGCTTATTGTGATATGCATATCCAAACATTATTTATGGTGATATGTGTGCGTGGTGGACATGAGCATACACTATTATGCTATTTCTCATGATCTTAAAAAATGTAATCTCAAGTTGTGTTTCAATGTTTAAAATACTTTTGTAGACAAAAATAAAATGTGCCAAAACATCAAATTCTTTCATTAAAAAATAGATATTTTTATTCAACAAATATTTTTGAAACAGATTACTTGGACCGAATAATGAATAAAAAACAATGAATAAGAGTTCATTATTATGAAGAATGTTGGTAATCGAACCACATTCACTTGCATTGGTTTTGTGTCTGTTTAAGAAAAGTGAATGGGTACCACTGTTGTTCGGTTACCAACATTCTTCAAAATATCTTCTTTTGTGATCTGCAGAAGAAAGAATGGTTTAAAATGACAAGAGGTTGGGTAAATGATGACAGAATTTTAATTTTTGGTTGAACTACTAAGCTTTATTGTATCACGTGTTGCATGATGCTATTGTGCAGCACTATTATTTGCTTAGAAATTGCTAATGGGTATATTTCAAATTCTTCCCCCCAATTAGTTACTATAATTTTGACAACACACAGGAAATAGTTCAGTAGTAAAACTGATGCACAGAACCAGACTTCTGACATAGATGCTATTTTTTGCAGAACAGATTATTATTGCTATAAGGAATATCATTTTATTAAGAATAATCATTAGCTTAATGTTTGCAGATATAAAAGCCTAATGATATTATGTGCAGCCAATTAGAGCAGCCAGGACAATTAAGATGAATTAAAACTGCAATCTTCATTATCTTTATCAAAACATTTAACAACATACGGGTTAAAACACCACATACTAAACTGGGCCAATTATTTATTAGGACCAACAACAATAATACAGAAGAAACGCACCATATCTCTATTCCGGTTAAGGCTTTATAGGTACCAGTATGGCTTTAACATTTTAGGTGACTAAAATCAAAGCTTCTTGCATTTTTTTATACAGATGCATAAATAATATACATATTCATCAAATATATCGGATCACCTTGTTCACAAAGTTGCATCACGTTCATGTTAAAGCCACCAGGTACCTTTTAACATGCCTGTCGCCCCGTCTGAAGGAGACATGAGCCCCTTTTTTTCCATTTGCTCTCTTTAATGCAATACGTGTCAGGCATCAGTATTCGGTTTTTGGCATGTACAGCTTGCTCTCGTGATCCGCTGTAATAGAAGGGGTCTGTGGCACCACTAAGCTCGCTGAATGCAGCGGTTTTCCTAAATACGCCGCATGCTGTTTAAAGAGCGGCTCTCGTCGTTTTGCCTCTCATTACCGATTATGTTTTAAATGGGGTTTAGGATGAAATTCTGTCTGCTTAACCCCCGACAAAATTACGAACACTTTCCTAGGAAGACATCAGGGAGATAAAACGGTCCTTGGGAAATGGCAAGCAATTAAAAGTATATTAGCCGTTCAAGGCCAAAAATAATTAAAGCTCTCCGACCATTGTGTTTTAGAAAATAGCTGCGGGCGGCAATCGCGAGAGGTGCACGCGCAGTCAGAAGTCACGGGGTGTTCCGCCGTGCCCCGGCTACAGTGCGGCCAAAAATAAGCACCCATCAAAGCTCGGATTTGATTCGATGCTTCTCATTTCCAGCGTGAAACCATTCTTTCCACCGCGCTTCATGCGAGCGTATCACATTACACGTTTTGGAAATGAGATTGGATCTGCGTATTTAATCACACCAATGCAATTAGTTGGTAGGAATAGAAGAAACAGAATTGGAACATGTTTCTCCCTGTTACTGGATTTATGGATGCAGACACACAAAGGCATTTCTGTTGTTATATTGTAGTGTAGTTCAAAAAATATTGAAATGTAATAAAAAACTATATAGTAAAATGAAAGGGTCTTTCATGGGTATAGTACATGACCTTAGAGACAGTGGCCCTGATGGTTTGAATGCAGGAGTACACCACAGCGCTCTGTAGTACACGGGTTCAAACGCCCTAAACACACAAATACATCCGCACACACCGTGGCCTTGTGTCAGCCAGTGCTGTGGTCCATCATGCAGCTAGACAAACCTCTGTAGACTTGATGTGCTCAAAGGCAGTTCTTTCTACTTTAACAGGATTTGCACAGATGAGACGAGTGCTCACCAAGCACCACGGAAACATTATATTCCCCCCATGGGACATCGGATAGATTCAACTTTTATCTCTTTTCTAATCATATCCTGGCTGTTTGTTTGTCATTGCCGTGCAATGTCATTGATAGTTATAAATATCAGTACAGAAAATGAGATTTTTTTTGGGTCTCAGACAGATATAACTGTCATTTAGTTTCACAGTTGCAGGCACATTTGGAGAAGATTTGATTTGCAAGTACAGAAATGAGGGAAACGTGCAGTGCCTGATTGATAAACACGCATTTGTTTATTAATAAACGGAGGTTGAGAGGCTCAGACTGAGTATGTAGTATAGACCGATGATGATGTTGTAATGTGCTAGACTAGCTTGGAGGTCTCAGATGCTGTGGTTATAGACTATCAGAGATAAGTTCATTACGGGTCGAGCTCAGGCCTGTCCTGCTTGTGTGGTTTTCAAATGGCGGGTCTTAAAGGAACAGCTCACCTTAAAGTCTATTACTCACTCTCATGTTATTTTAAATAGGCTGTGTTTCTGTAGTCATTTTTACTGATTATCTTGCCTTCCCTCGTTGCTCATGTCTAGCCTTGCTCGCTTACAGAATTAAAAAATGATGCATTCGTGTATGGTTCCCTCAGGCGAGAACAAATGCCATTTTTGCACAGTTACATTTATGTGCGATTTTTTAAATCTGTATGTGGTTTAAAATAATGAATAGTATGAAGAGTTAAGGTTATTATAGTATACTTAAACTTAAAGGTAAAAAGTACTTGAGTATTTTACTCTCGAGTACATTTTTAAACATACATACATGCATACAGTGTTTATTTACTAAATTTGACTTCATTTTACTAGATTTTAAAGCATATAATATAGTTTTTACTCCACTACTGTATGTTTGATTCATATATTTTTTATACTTACTTTTACTGAAGTAAAATACTTGAGTAACAGTAATTAAGTACTAGACTTAATGTATTTAAAAATAATAGTGGAGTAAAAAGTATAATGCTTTATAATGTAGTAAAAAGAAGTAAAATATTACAAAGTAAAAACAAGTATATATATATATTAAAAAATATACTTGAAATGTACTTTGAAATGTACTAAACCATTAAAACTTTTAAAAATATAAGCTAATTAAAATGATCAATAAAACTACAACACTGAAAACAAAACCATAAGAACTCTGTTAAGAATATAGATAATACATAGAAATAAGAATATAGAACTAGAAGTCTACTAGAAGTAAAACTCCTTTATAGTGTTTTGACAGCATCACAGTTAACAATCAAAAAATAACAGCATATGAATTTGAATCATCATAAGGGTGATACAAAAATATGACAGACTTTTTCTGGGTGAACTTTCTTTAAGGACAGGATTAAAGAGCTGATGTTTTCCTCCTCCTGATTTCCCTCCACTGAGCTCGATTTATAAATGACAAGGCTTTTCAAAAAGCATCATATTTCTCACATGGAACCGCTGTTGGTTAAGTTTCATCTGTTCCATTTCTTTTTTTTTAAATGAATTTATCACAAATTTGTTCTGCATGACTTTGTTAAATGTTTGATTATAATTGTCACTATGATAAATGACAGAACTAGGAATCTTTAAAAGGTTGATAAATGTAATCCCAACTTGGTGATCTGTCAATTGTATATACTGGTCTACTGTTCTCAAGTTTTTTGACAAGATGCTAAAATTAGGTCCTTCACTGTCCAATTTTCATTCTAGTCTTTCTGTAATCATCAAAGTTTTATGCTGGCAGAGTACAAAAGAATTAAGCTTCTTGGGTAACATTGAGATGATCATGCTTTCAGAATTTTGAAGACGATTTGAATATTTGAGTATTGTGCAATGTTCAGAGGAGGAAAATTCATTCATTAATGGGGTATTTTTCCTATTTTAAGCAACACTGAGCGAGCGTTTCGTATTCAGATATTCTTGCAGACTTGTGCTTCTCCGCTGTGAACGATCAGATAAATGCACAGTCTAAAAAATGTAAATATATGCACCTCAAATATAAGTCCTTAAGGGAAAATGAGAGCAGCGGTCATTTAGAGGTTTCCCAATGCATCCTGCGGTTTCCTGCTAATTTTCCAGCCGTAGTCTCAAACAACCATGAATAAAAGGACACGGGCGTGTGCTATTGCCCCAGGGCGGAACATTTCTCCTGGACAGAACGTCTCAGTTGGCTCGAAAACACCGAAATTACAACAGCTACAACTTTCAACAGCAGCGTGTGGGAAAAAAGGTCGCATGTGTATTATAGCCAGAATACGGAGTAAGAAATCTCAACAATTTGCACTGTCATTTCTCAATTCCAGGGAGGTGAGGATTTTGAATTGAAGTACATAGGCACTGTGTTAGAATCCCAGCCCATCTCTAAAGCTGTCAGCCGCACCGTCTCAACAGGAGCGTGATGACTATGCTAGGGGAAGGCTAACCTTTGCGAGTTCAGTGCCGCTCTGGAGAAAAGTCAAAGAACTGACACCTTGCATAGAGGGAGGGTGTGTGAGTGTGTGTTTTTCGAAAGGGGCGTCCCGCATTTTCTTTAATCTAATGGGTTTGGGCACACATTGACAGCACACTAATTCCAACCGATACATTATTTAATGAAGCAACAAATGGTAAAGTAGGTCAAAGGAGAAAAACAAACAGCCAAAAAGCAAACATATCAGGTTGAGTAGGAAGAGACCAGATTTAAAATGGGGTCCAAAACGCCTGAGAAACGCCACTGTCTATTTTGAATTTCTGTAATATAATGCATTTTCTGTTTAATATTATCTGAGTAACAGCTTGAGTAAAATGAATTTGACATTCTAATGATGCATTATGGGTATTGTTTATATGTTAAGTAAATGAACTCACTAGATTTTCAACACTATTGTAATTACTGACTGTCAAAATAGTGCACTAAATAAGAGGATATGGAGTGATTTAAGACACAAAGATTTAGGATTTTAACAAAATGTTAAACTAAACTTATGTCCATTTTCAGATTTTTTTAAAGAAGCAATGTGGGCATTTTAGCGGCATCTAGTGGTGAGCTTGTGAATTGCAACCAACGGCTCACTCCACCGCTCACCCCTCTCTTTCGAAGCACTACGTGCCTGAAACAGGACAAGCATGTCGTCATGTTTTCCTTTCTTTGTCGAAGGAGAAAACGTATTTACTCTGTAGAGCAGTTTGTCTGTTTGGGGCTACTGTAGAAACAACATGACGAATTCCATGTAAGGGGACCCACGGTGGATGTAGAATAGCTCATTCTGATGTAATAAACACATAACGCTTCATTACGTAAGAAGAAATATTTATGTATATTATATTGCATTTCTGTCAATAGATCCTCCCTAATATTACACACAGCACCTTTAACGTGGTCTCTGATACTTTTGAACCTATTGTACCCTTTAAAATCTTTTTGAGGTCATTGGTGTTTTTATGTTACTTTCATAATACTTTCATGCATCAATTATGTTATTTAACAATGAAGGACAGCTTTTCTAGAATGAGACATTAGCCAAAGCCAGGCCATTATGAAGCATGTATCAGCATGACACTGGAGTCTTTCAGCATCCCAGTCTTCCTCATGGTCATTCATTGCTTCTTAAGACGCCTTTTGTGTGTGTCAGTGAGAAGAGCTGGGCGTTAGCAGACGTGGCGCTCTCTATGCCCGCTGCTTGACTGCAGGCAGCTTCTGTGTGCCTGGAAGCACGGTGGCGGGGTGGGTACCTGAATCTGCGCCAGCTTCGAGTCCTCTGCTGGTTCCTCACACATCTCCACCATCTGCTGAAGGGGATGTACAAATTGGACGTTGGCAGAAACATCAAGGGATATCAACCTAACCCTCAGATGAATCCAAAATTACATGCATTTTGCCTCATATACAGTACAGGCCCAGTAGCCGGATGTCAGCACAATAACGGCAGCATCAATAATATTTGAAATGTTATCAAAGCCGTTAATTAACTTTATAGAGCCGATGTTGTCTGTAATATTATTATTGACTGTTGCCTTCATCCTTTACTGTCATTTTCACAGCTATTACGGCTCCACCTGTGACTCACCGATGTCTTGTCCTGTTGCTGTGACTTTTATTTGTTCTGCCTTAGTTATCTTTCTTTAATCTCCCCTGTCACTGTTATCCTGGTGGAGAAGTGAGCAGGTTTCTAGATAAAGGGAATGTTTCGTTTTTCTGATGAGGAGGGCGTAGAGAACCCATCTGCATTGTGATGCATATCACAGACGCAATCGAGGCATGGTTTGTGTTCAGATGCAGTCGTGCGCTTATTGCTCGTGGCTAGAAATGCATTATTTAGTTCACCCAAAGTCACGACGTCTGAGCGTCCGCACCGACGTTTAAACCTTCAGGTTCATAGACGTGGGTTGCTGTACAGGGCAAACTTTGAAGGGATAGTTTTACGGTACATGATAAAGTAAAGCTGTCGTGTATTTTATTTTCCTTTGTCATTACAAAAATAACTGTGGTACACAAAAGCAGATATTGAGATATTTTCTGAGCAAATGATCACCCTTGGACAAGCAAGATAAATCATTTTAAGTTAAATGACAAATGAATTATATACGTGCTATGGATTGGGAATAAAAATTATGTAAAATATTACATTTTTAATTTGGGTATCTATTGTTTGAAGTACAAATTCATTTAAGCAAAATATCAGAAGGTCCAAATAAAATGGATTGTGGAGGGAACACAAATGTTTTTTGCAGTCATGATTTCTCACCAAGTTCAGATGTTTACCAAAATAACTGGCTTCTCCATTCTGTCAACAAAAATACTGTTCTGTTAGTCCCGACCATAATCTGACATTCGGGAAAACAATAACCGGCAGCTTGCATCTCATGTCCTGTCTGTCTCTCTGATGAACTGCAGTCTGCTTTGTTAATGACAGCAGTGCACTCTGGGTAGGAGACTTTAATGTGTCATTTTGATGATAAAGGTGGTTAAACAATCATCAGTTATTTCATTTGAAGCAAAGCCGATGAGCAAACATAGGGCGTTTTCTCATTATGTGATTTGAATTGACTGATAGCTGAGAGGAGGTGGGGAGCAGCCGAGGGTTGTGCTTTCTGTGTTATCACTGCCATCTCCTGGTCCACAGCGATCACTTTTAGGTGGCGCTTCTCTTCTTTGTCTTGGCTAAGAGAAAGAAGAGCAGACATTTTTTACAACATGTTCTAGTAGTGATAAATGAAGCACTAACAAGAGGGTGCATTATGTTAGTTTAGTTTGGTTTTAGTAATTGAGGGTTATGGTTAACAAGGGATGAGGCTGCATGTGTTTAAAAGTATCATTGTTTTATTATAGTGTTTAATGTTTATAATGTTTTTCAACAGAACACGTTTTTTCAAGAACCTTAAAATATGCATTTCTATGTGAACAAAAATTGAATAGTAATGATTCAGTGTCATATTTAAAAGTTAGGAAATGTATACAACCTAGTAACCTTTTGTTTACTTTATGTGTAATTGTAGTTTTACTACACAAACCAAGATTTCTATTAAGTATATTATCAAAGAAACAATGATTTATTAATTAAGAATTATAAGTTAACCGATATAAGGTTATTGATTGTTGACTAATCACAAATGCATTTAGTCATCATGCAAACAGGTGGCAGAAAAATTGCGAAATTGCATAAAATTATCAGACCGATATTAAATCATGCATTTTGTGGTATTCATGTTTAGGTAGTTCAGAAATAAATAATATTTACATAATGGGGCGGTTTCCCAGACAAGGCTTAAGCCTATAGTCGCAAATTAATTTAAATTTGTTTTGATCGAAAACTGACATGACGTAAAACATATCAGTGTGATTGTTTTGTCTCAAGATGCACACCAGTAATGTTTTATCAGTAATGTTTTAATGTTTTTTTTAAATTACTTACATTTACTAATTTATCTAAGGCCTAGTCCTGGTTTAAGATAATCCTTGTCTGGGATTATGTAATTTTACATAAATAAAAACATAATACATTTAAATTTGTATTTAAATGGTATTTTACATTTTTTTTACAGAAAAACTACATTTAAGAAGATATGAGATCATTACTTACAAAAACTTAAGATAAATCACAGTTGCACCACATGACATTATTAATGTCCAATTGATCTTGATGAAAAAACACTAAAATAACTTAAATGTTAATTTTATTCTGCATTTATGTGTATACCACATTCTTTATATTTGAATAATTGCAATAGATATTATTATGTATTTGCATTTTAAAATTGGTCTGTCAAAAATCCTTATATGTCACTGACCCAGTTACTACAGTTAAACCATGGAACATTTTTGTAAGCTTTACTGTTTATTACCATAATGGACATGGTACTATTGGAGGAGCACGTTTTTTTGAACATGTATCAAAGTAACGTTTTGGGAAAGCATCAGACATGTACTGTGATTCTAGAATATCTTAAGTATAACATATCAATTAAATATATCTGGTAACATGGTACCACCACAGACCTCAGTTAACCCAGCCAGGTTTGTTTTAAGACTCAGTCTGGATATATAAAAACTAATTGAATGTTTCGCTTTGCCACAGTTCCAATCCAATTATTTGGGCTGGAATTGCTTGGAATGTTTTGTGATCCAGTGAGTGTTGATAGCTGAGCGCAAACAAAGCGTCTCTGTTGTAGTCATCAGCAGCATCTCTTCAAAACACTCCACTCCATCTGTTGTCAACAAGTTGATTAATTAAAGGGAAAACATTCTGTTTTATGCAAATCGGCCAACAAATCCGTCACATGTCATCCATATGCATTTTAGCCTCCGTCGTGATTCCAAGTCTCTGAACCCCTCGTACGCTTTACGCCACCTCGGCGGAGGAGTTATTGACGCTAACCCTTCGGGCGCACCATGTCAGCTCTCCGCCAACCACGTGTTTGATTCCGACATTGGAATTGTGGGCACGGAGAGCATCAAAGCCGGCTCTTTCAGATTTGCATAGCGTTTAAGCTGATTCGAATCACAGGGACGGCGCGGTAAAATGCGGTGAAATTACTGCTTGCTGGCTTGAAGTGGAAAGCATGTCAGGATGTTAATGACGTGGTGTGTAATGCGGCGACAATTGATATTCCGGCACGTTCGCGCAGGTTAAACATGTTAACAGCCGAGCTCCTGCTGCCTGAGCTGTTTGCAATAACATCGCACACAAACATGCGTTCATTAGTTGCGTGCGGGTCAGGGAGGTCCAAACTGGGTTTTCGCTTTCCGGAATTACAAACCTGTTTTTCGCTCGTTGCTATGATATAAATCAGCGCTGCGTTTTCTTAATTTGGCAACGTAGTTGTGTGATGTATGCCATCTGAAACTCGATTGAAAAATATGCTCAAAAAACAACAGCAGCAGCCATTTGCCAGCGTGAAAAAGATATTCCGGTTGACTAATGCCCACCTGCCTCTTTCAGGAACCAAAAGTCGAGACTAGCAGCTGTTTAAATAAATACGTCAGCACTGCGAGCAAAAGATGGATGCTGTACCTTTGTGTGTTCATTTCCTTTAATCTCTGCAGCTTGCTGCTGTGGATTAAAAACCAGGACTGGAAGTGCTTGATAGACTGTGGACCTCCCAAAGCCTGACAGAGAAGAGTGTTTGGCAGAAAATGTTGAAATCTTGCCCAAAGCGTGACTGTAGCTGGGAAATAGAATACCAAATGAGAAGGCATGAAGGTTTTGTGTAGGGATGGAAATAATGTCTGTCAGGCTTTGCATCTCATGTATCGAAAACACCAAACAGACCCAGATTGAATTTTACATTTGTGTGTATTTGAAACCTTTGTGATGTTTTTTTGCTTGTTTATTTTACTTTTCGTTGCCCTGAAGGGTAGCAGTGGTACTGCGCCGGGTGTTTGACCCGAATAATGTTTTTTTTTTTTTACTTATTGCATGCACAGTGTGTCTTAGCCTGTATGTATAAATCAATTAAACAAGTGTCTGTCTGTCTGACTGTCTTTCAGTCTTTGCTCTCATGTATCTGAATCAACACATCTGCTTTCCAGCTAGTTGGATAGAGCCAGATTGAATCTTACATTCTGCATGCATGTTTTTGCTAGAGGTTTTTCATCCATTTTTTGGTGGGTGGTGGTAAATTGCGTTACAATCTCCAAAGCAATAAAGGAGCTAGCGCTCTTGAATCCTGACAGGATTTTACTGGGCAGGGATGAGGGGATGTAAATTGAGAAAGAATCATTGGCGCAGAAAATCTTTCGCTCAGCCAGGATGGAGTAAACATGTGATTGAGAGTCTCTGAGCTCAACTCAGGATCAAAAGTAGTGTGAAGACATGCCAGTATTGACAGTGACTATTTAACATATTAGTCCATAGAGGTTCAATGTGTCTTTAAAGTGACAGAATAACGATTAAAGAAGTAGAATATGAACCGTGTTGATTTTGTGACTTCACCGGAAAAACAGTGGCTGACTGTGGTTGGGTAACCAAACCAATAGGGAAAGAAAAATATCAAAATTTCAGAGGCATTCATTACTGGCACATCAAATATTGCCTATGGTTAAAATCATAGTTCACCTAAAAATGAAAACCATTTATTTACCAATGTTTATTTACCTTTGGATATTTAGTAGTTGTTGTCTGTTCTTCAATAGAAACCCAATAGAAACTATCATAGCAATTCTAATGGTCTCCATTAAAATATCATTATGAACTATTAGCCTTTTCTATTAAAACCATTACAAAGTTATTTTTTGTAGTATGTTTTGGGCATTATTCCAACAGGATTAATCTGCTAGATAAAACCCCACTAATAGAATCCATCACATACCAGTAGACACCATAATAGGTCCCAATACAATTTAAATTATAACCATTAAATCTATAACCCCTGCTGAAAAAAAACAATAGAAACCATTAAAGAAGTTGTAATGGTTTTAATGGTTTTAAAAGGAAATGTATTGGATTTAATGGAAACTATGGTGTCTACTGGTATGTGATGGATTGTATTGGTTGGATGATAAATCCTATTGGAATAATGCCCAAAATGGATTTTTGTAATGGTTTTAATGGAAAAAGCTAATGGTTCATAATGGTATTTTAATGGAAACCAATAGAATTTCTGGGATGGTTTTTATGTCTTTTCAGCAGGGACATTTTTTGATTGCGTTTTGGGTAGGGTTCTATTGTTTTTTTTCAGCAGGGAGCAAAAATGTGTCATGAAGTGCATGTTTTGTGAACATTTAGCGTGCTATTTTCTCTTTTTAGAAGATTGACTGTTACAATCTCTATTCATTTGGTTTCGTGGAAATGCAACATGGAAATTCTGCCTTTACAACTCCTTTTATGTCCTGAAAAGAGAAGAAAGTGTTCGGATTGACATGAGGGTGAATTACGACACTGTTTTCATTTTTGGGTGAACTATCCCTTTAAGCGTCAGTATCCTTGTATATGTCTTCCAGTGTCAAGGAAAACACAGTCCTCCTCAAAGCGACATGGTTGTCGGCCGTCGCATTGACAACGCTTGTCAGATAGAGTCGCTGCGGCGCATTGTTTTCGAGGTCGTGTTTAAGCGTGCTTGTCCATGCCGACACGGTGTTGTAAATGTAATTTAATTAATTATCTCATTAGTGCCCTTACAAAGGTAATTAAATGATAAAGGCCAATTTTTGGCACTCAGGTTATCCTTTGTCACTGAAGATAAGCTCCATTTGTTATTCTCTCCGTGTTGAGATGTTGCAATTCAGTCGCTGAACGGCACCCTCATTATGCATTAATATGACAACAGATGTTCTTATCATGATGATACGATATACAGGGTACTCACAAAATATAAAGCAGGATAACTTTCATAGAACATTGCTTTGAAGGCCAGAGGCATTACGGGAGCACACCACAGCTCTGACAGATTCATCTTAGTGCTAGTGGAAACTGCATGAAAAGTGATTATGCTGATGTAGCTCGGAGCAGGAGCTCCATATTTCATATCCTGCAGATCAATAAGACACGCGGCAATATGTTTCTCAGAAAACGTGGCCTCTGGGGCCGCAGACCATACTGACCCGCAGACACGGTTGGATCAGAACACTCGCATCAGACCTCACAATGCACCTGATAACACCGAGCAATTTTAGGTGTTGGTAATTTTCAGTTTGGTTGACGGTTTTGTGTCTGGACACCCTTTCAGAATACTTTCATGTAGTTCACGTTTGAAAGGATTTAGTTGTTGACCTGTGACACTGGCGTCCATTACTCTAATCAATAGCGAGTGGATAAGCTATTCACTTTCACTTGCTGTTGAATGCTCTGAGAATATCAGTTACAGGGTTTAGGGTTGGAAAACATTGCTGTCTACACTTTTGCTGTTTGTCATCTTTGCACAGTGTGGGTTGAACCGAAGGCTAACATGGCTACTGTGCTGTGCACTTGACCCATTTGCTTTGCTTGGATAAACTTAATGGTGATTTTTGTATTTACAGTCTGAATGTCTCAATGAGGGAAAACCATAAATAAAACCATAAATACTGGACAGAATACACTTCTGGGTTTAAAATGACCCGGTGCTGGGTTATTTCCCAACCCAGCATTGGATGAATTTGACCCAGCACTGTGTTCTGTCCAATATTTACCCAGCATGGGTCAAAAACAACCCAGCACTTTTTAGAGTGTAGATACCTGTACATAGATATAGATATGTAGATGCTTATACATAAATAGAGATACATGGATGCATAGATGGAGAGAGATGCATAAATACAATATACATAGAGATGCATATAGACAGACTGACAGTGCTCTGGTGGAGTCGCAGGAAGCTCTTAAGCGATCATTACCGCAACGCTCACTCGCAGCCTGTGAGAAGATGAGACAGAAGCCCAGCAGATAAGCAAATGATGTGAGGAAGTTCTTCACAACAGGTGGATTAAGTGCAAGGGGGGATGAAGAAGGGATGATGCAGGATAAGTGCTGCAGAAGGAGATGAAAGAGTCCCATTTGAAGTGTCAGCGAGACATCAGAGCAGGCCTGGGAGAATTGTTAAACTGCCTTTATTTTACCAAGGGCCCGCGCTCTCTATTTCTCTCTGTGGGGGGAAGAGAGACGGAGAGAGAATCTATCAGGAGTGCGTTTGAGAGCAGAGGATGTGCAGAAGCGAGAGAGTGCGACACTGTTGTCTTTGAAGTCGAGAGCTCGACTTCAAGGTGGTACTGAGTGAATTCTGATGCTGTCAATGCCACTCCGGGTAAAGGAAAAGCGGGCAGGCCGGTTATTTATTTACAGTCTTTTTTGCATTTCTATAGTGGCTTTTCTACAGATGCCAAATGGGATTATGCTAATGATGAACAGTCCATTAGAATAGAGGAAGTCTTGGTAGTTAGTCGAGAAATCGGGCGGCGGATTTTTAGCAGCTGAGAGCATCACTATCAGCGTGACTCCTCGTAGCTCCACACGCCATCAGATGGCACTATAGGATCAATTTGAGAGGCTCTCCTGCAGCGTGAGGAATGAGGGAGAGACGGCAGTGTTGAGAAATCATTGAGAACAGATGAATGATATAACCCATAAGCTCTCTGCAGCAAAAGAAATCTTGTCGGAAGAATGCGGTCACCATGTTCGCATGCTTTTGATCCAGCGAGGTCTTGCCTCACAGATTACAGTCTCTCTTTAGGGAAAGCCTGTGTTTACGTCATAGCGCACAATCATTCTTGAAGGGAAAAGTGTATGTTTGCGGATACAGGCTGATACTGTGGCTTGTGTAAGATGGTACAGACATGAGTTATGAAAGCCTGAGTCCATTGTTCTGTATGACTCATGCGGAAATCTGACTCATAACAGCACGTGTACATACATTCTATACATCTGTGAATTCAAAGTTTTATTATTTTCTTTAAGATATCACCTGACAATTAAAAACCTTCAGGTAAGATATTTTCATGATACAGTTGAATAGGAAATAAATAAATCAGACAGTTTATTTATATATTTTACAACTGCGTGAGCTGCCCACTGGGGAAGCATACTGTACACTGTCACAAAATCTGTAGAAATGACAGAATTGCTGGCAGCAGTTTGCCAGTAACTTACTGTAGATTTATATTTATCTAATTTATTGGCAACAGTTTGTTCAAAGATAAATAAACATTAAACATTCACAAGTCTTTATCTTTACAGAAGAAAACTATAAAATAAAATCTTCATGCAAGAATGCTTTTGATTCCCAGAATGCTTTGCATGACGCTGTTATTTTATAGGTTTTTTTCTAAATTACTTTCTGTAGTGTGTTTTGGGGAGTATTCCAGTAGGGTTTAATATCCTACCAATAGAATCCATTATATACCAGAAGACAACATAATAGTTTCCATTAAAACCAGTTCAATTCCCATTATAATCATTAAATCCATTATATTTTCTATTGTGTTTCGAGCAGGGCTTTTTGTTTTTAGCAGGGATCTATGAAGGTTGAACTTGTTTGAATAAGACACTTGTTTTTAGAAAATCCGTCCTGCCCTGGGGCTGCATCCCCCCTTTACACCCACAAATACACATTAGAGCTGTAAATCCACTCCATGTATACATAATGCAGATGCTGCAGCTATGCGCAAAAGGCCTGAGAGAGGAGCTCTCGTCTGAGGCAGGTCCTCAGCTCCAATCCAAGCAGCAGTGTATATTTATTAGTAAAAGAAAAGTGAGTGAGACGGCATTTACTTTTTGTTGCTTTAGGATGTTCCTAGTGTTTCTGTGTCGGTTTTGACCTTACACTTGTGCGTTTTAGTATTTTGCTATTTAGTACCTTTACTCGATATTCTCAAATGTTGTATCAGAATCACTTGATATCTTGTATTGACACTTTCTTTAGTGACACTTTTCTTTCATTTAGTGACTCATTCCTTGTTGCACATGGTACCTCAGTCTAAAGAGCATTTAATTGGACAAAAGTCTGTGTAGTGCATGATGAGTCATCAGTAAATCAGAACAAGGTTTTGCAAGAATTTTCGTAACACTATAAAGGATTTGTCATGGTATATTTGGTCATTTCGCAGTAAAAAGCCTGAAGGAATTTAAACTGACAATACTGATGCCACACCGTTCATAATAGGTAAATGGGTCTGCTAATATTTCCATTACACTGAACTGCGAGATCCCCGTCGTAATTAGAGCCCCTGATACTGGCAAGCTGTTTAGTTGCTGTTTTGCTCTTCACAATGCATATTTAATTCAAAACCTCTTTTGTGAATTTGTGTGTCTTCCTCCGAATCCTTCAGATGAATATTGCATGGCGAGCTCTTCTGCCATCTCCGGCGCATTCATTATGAAACACACCAAAATGTTTCGCTCAACCCCAAATTACTCATTACAAAGATAATAAACTTAATCTCATCGCATTCTGTCTGTGAAATTATGTATTGATTTACTCTAAATGCCCACGTTCAGCCCCAGTCGGTAAAATGCGCTCATTTTCCATGCATGTTGACTGGGTCATATGGGCCGGTGTTAGCTGATCTGAGCCAGACCCAGTGCTAATAGAGGAATCAAACAGACAGCCATATTTGATAAGGCTTTATGCAAACACAGGTCCTGGTTGTACACGTGCAAGGCAGAAGAAGAAGGGAAAACCTAATAACCCTTTCCTCTTTTTTCCTCTTTGGTTTTCCTTCGGTAATAAGAGAAGAGAAATGGTGATAAAATGTCAGAAATATCATGAGGAATAGGAGATCTAAAGCAATGCTTAATGAAAACCTCTGGCCAGTGGCGCTGTGAGGCGGTGTGGTCGAGCTCGGAGCGATAATTTCTCACCAGACAACGCACAACGCATTCCATTACGCCCGGCCACCTCGCGACACGCGGTAATACTGGCGGACAGTGAAAATAATGCTAGAGAAGCGCCCATAACAACACTTTTCTTACTTTGTATTGTTGTCTGGAGGCAAAGGAACACAAAGATTAATGTGCGGGATCTCTGTGGCTGAGATAGTCGGGAACAAAAGGGCCCCCTGAGCCAAGCTCGAACCATCAATAGAAATCAGGATCATTGGAACAACTGCTAGGAACAGAGAGCCAATTAACCCATGCAGGCCTCACACAGCCTCTCTTTTAGTCTTACACATCAAACCCCCAGTTCACAACACCTAGAATATGGCGAGCCCTCGATCGCATAATTTCGATACGGGTTAAAATGACTCGCTTTGCCACAGGCCCCTATTTTCATTAACACAATGCCTAAAATTCAGGTCACCGCGGTATACAATTTTCTTAGCGCCCTGCTTGTTACCTTCCGTAATGCTCAGGGTCAAGGTTCACGAGTGGCCGGCAATCACTCGAGCTCCGGTAGCCTCGCTCTCGTTTAAGTGCCGACCCACGTTTCTCCTCAAAGTAACCACTTTTTCAATTACTTTGCCATCAGCTACCCGTGTCGCAGATAATGGTGGGGTCTATGGTCTGGGCTAGCAACTAAATGTCACCTAAACAGCGTTAGTGCGCTATCTGCAGTTAAACTACCCCGCCAAAAACCAGACACTTCTGTAATGCAATGTAGCCCGCCACGATAGCAGAGATTTTCTCTGCTTCCCCGGGGATTTTCGCTGAACGCTTATGCCGTCAAGCCACTCTGAGAATGTAGAGTGTGTCTATAAGCACCGGTGATTATGGTCATTTACAGTTGGAAACATGCAATCACTGTTTTCATTTTACCAATGATACCTTTGGTACTGTGTATGTAGAGCTCGGCCTCAAAAGAGTCAATGATGCAATCCATTTAGCTTCTCTTCAGGTGGAAAAATCCCTCAGGAAGGAACTGGCAAGCCATGCGTTCATCCTCACTCCAAAGAGGAGTTACTTTGTGGTGAGCAGGAGGAGATGCTCTGTTTATTGTACAAGGTAAAACATGAACTATAAGAGACTTTTTTATGCTTTGCACCAAGGCTAGGCTAGGAAAGGGTCTTTTCATAAGCTTTTCTTAAATGTTAAAGTGACACTTTGTGTTTGATGTTAGGAATCAACTGTAGTTTGTCTTGATGTGAATGAATTTGAGAATTTTTTGTGCAGATTTGGAAGAATTTTCAAAAATACAAATTTCCCTTTTTATTTTGTTTTGTTTGTTTACAAAGACACTATGTGTCAAATAGTATAGAATAGATTTTTATTTAAAAATAGTATCTCGTGAAGGTCAGTTTTTGAATATCATATCCATTATTGTCACCTTCAGTTACATTTTTGCCCCAAGCCCTGGTTCAGTTCTGACCCTGATGCACTTTAATTCATCAAATCACAATCATAGTTTCCCTTTTTAATATTCATGGGTCATAACAGTGGATTTTTTTGTTTACAAAGTATTTCTAGAATAGAAATACCAAATGTTATCTTGTTGAAGGGATTTTTGAATTTCAATATTATTCTTAGTTGCATTTTTGCTCAAAATGCAGGTTCATTTCTGACCTCGATGCACTTTGCACTTTGATTCCAAATCACAATCCGCTCGGCTTCCACATCAAAGCGTGCCATTAAATGTAGTCTCCAAACAATGTCAGCCCGAAGTCCATTGGAAATGATATGCAGCATCACTCTCCGTGGCATCAGCAAGTATGGAGCGTTGTGATGAACAGCTTAATCCTCGCTGCTGTGGTCTGTTTCTTCACACCCATTATTTTATTCCTCTGCAAATGAGCATGGACAGGAGGGTAATGAATTCTCCTCTCCAGTGAAATGGGAGGATTTTCTATTTGCCAGACACTTCCTTCCCCTTTAACTCTTTCATCTGACGGAGAGTGGACTTTCAGCGACGGGTGGAGGGGGCGAGCGCCTGACTGATGGTGGGCCACAGCAGACAATCAGAGAGGAGCAAGAACCATCTGTCTCCAGCGAGATGAGACGGCCCGCCAGCCGCAGTGTAAAACATAGCCCATATAAGCAGCGGCCCGAGCCCTAAAATTGGAATCGAGGTGCGCTTTTGAAAACTGTATTGCATTGCATCAGGCAATACAGCCAAAATCAATATACCCCCAGTGCTGGAATTGGGCTCAAGCTACAATCACCAGGGCCACAGTCAGAGACACATTTTCAGACGAAGCTTTTCTCGCTTCTCGCAATCAGTCCCCCGGGACCGGGAATGGGTGGCCGGAGCGGAGCGAAGCATTTTCCAATCTTGTCTGGCATTCAGCTTCAGTCAACGACCAACAAGCCCCGTCTGAAGTGCTACAAGTTGACTTACAACTCAACCCCATTTATAGTCCAAGGTGCTGAAAAGATAGTCCCAGCCTTCCATCTCGATGCGCTACTTGTTGAAGACTGTATATACGGGCTATACAATAGTAATTTAGATCATGCGATTGCAGAATTGCTGTCAATATAAAAGAACGGCGCTTGTGTGCGTTCGGGTTGATGCCGCGCACCTGGGCTCCATCAGTGGCGCAGATGAGAACGGAGTATTCGTTTCCCAGCGGCGGGTTTCTCAGCCTCTGCTTTTATTAGAGAAAAGTTGCGGAGAGCACTGCAGCAGTGCAGCGTGACGGTAGCAACTCATTTCACTGGCTGCTCTGTTGCGGTCTCATGGGAAGATTTTCACGCACGTGATTCTTTCCTTTCCGCAATTTCTCCCGTCTAAACATGGCTTAAAACAATTTTGTGAGTGGCTACTGCATGCGTAAGAATACACAGACGTACACTGGCTGAAGCTAAAAACATAGAGGTAAAGAGGTAAAAATAAAAAAGAGGTATGCACACTTTTTCTGTTTTCTCAGTGTTGGTTAGTGGGTGTTTATTTAGGGGAAAATAGAATTGTGTGAAACACATTATGAAAATAATTACAGTGCAATGGTTTTGGTAAGGAGCACATTGAAAGTGATGCAGGTTTGAGGCCTTGAATTAAATAGAGTTGATAAACGTTAAATTGCTGAAATAAACAATAGAAATATCAGTCAATTTTGTTTTCTATTGACAAAGCTGTAGAGAGTTGGAACTGACAAACAGAGGAAATGCAATTGTGTTACTCGTCCAAACAAACATCGTAATCTCAAATTGACCAAATATTGCACCGTTAATTGGCTTTTGACTAGTTTGCACAATACCGATTGTGTTTTTAAAATGCAGTTATTTTGTGAGAGATGCAGACAGGTCACAGGACAATATTTTGTGAATAGTACACAATGTGTTGTGTGGCTGAAGTTTAATTTGTCTCCTTCCATGCATGATGTTGCACTGAATATCCTCTCTCTTCCGCTCCTGTGTAGCGTGAAAGGTCCATCAGTTTTGCTCTGGCCGCACGTGCCTGCGTGTGTGCTGGTTTCGGAGAGTTGAAATTACACAACCTCATATCACCACGGTACAACAGGGATTGTTGTTTTCAAGCCACACATAGTTACTTTAAATATTATCAAGTACAAAGCTTGCAAATGAAATCAAAATGAATGCAAATGAAATCACTTGTTTTTCTTTTCTGATGAAATTGTAGTTATTTGCTTTTGTTTTGGAACAGCTTTAGTCTCCTGCTGATATTAGAGGATAATGTAGTAGCCAAATAGCTTAAGACATTAAATTTACATTTCTGGTATGTCACACCACTTTTTACAATTCAACAATTTCTGTTATAATAATTTTCACTCAAAATCGTAGTTCACTTCGAGATATGTCACATTGTACTAGTAAAATGGGTTGCTATGCTTTTATTCAATATTTATGCACATTATTAATGGTAAAATAGCAAAACATTTGAACTAAAAAAGCACCACACATCCTAGACTGCCTAGACTGTGTAAAATCTAAGACTGAGGTAGTACATCTACAGTATCTAAGATTCGAAGATTTATCTAAGGTAGTAAAGCTTGCAGGTTGAGCTGCATGAGAGAAACATCAGTATAGGAAATTACAAATGTGTGCAGGCATGTATGCGACCCACATTGAGCGTTTGTGCATTGTCGACCAGGAGGGGGCAGCATGAGTCTGACTGACTCTTGAAGAACATGATACCGTTAATTAGTTTTTCTCCCTTATTTCTGCTCTTAGACCGTCATTTGGGAATGCCATTTTTTCATCACAGTATCGTGAAGATCAGCAATTATGCTGAAGCAGTGAAATCTTTTTTGGGTACCTTTTTTTTATTCTTCCTTTCGTTCATTTTTTATACAAGCCTATTCCCCTTGAAGTGAACTTGTTATAGATGCTCTAGTTGCTGTGGTAAGACATCAGATTATTAAAGGATACATTATTGAAGAAAACGAGTATTTTGAGTGCACAAGCACCTTTTTCCTCTTTCTTTTTGAGAGTGAGGCATTTGACCGGAGACCCGGCGTACAGCACCTTATTATGGGTCTCCAAACTATTTCTACCGGCATTGCTCCATCTACATACAGTATTTCCATCACCCCGGCTCTGGATCTCAGCCAAGTGAATACATTAGAATAAGAAAATATTACATGTATTGATTTATCATTAATAAATCTGGGTTGATGTATTGATTGCAACATTGGATGCCTTCCAGATTAACAATATGTTTTATAGCCAAGGGAGCAACAGAAATGAGATCATACTGGCATGATTAATGAAGGAAATTCGCTTAAGAAAAAAGCTCCAAAAACGGGTTGAATTTGAAGCATTCAAACACACCTTTTGCTTAAATATGCGCAGCTTCCACAAAAAGGGTCTTCTACTTATTGTCTATTTGCATAATTTTGGTACATAATTTTTATAGTCGGGTGAGCATTTCTCTTTTGTTTATTATTGCAAAGTGAAGTGGCTTTACGAGGCGGGTTTGTTTTGTATGAGATTGTTTTAACAAGAAGGTTCCAGAGTGTTTTTCCTGGTCTGCTGTGGTGGAGATTAGACTCGTTGTATATTTATTGCTAATGACTCTCTGCAAGTCAAATATGAGCTTTTAAAGCGACTCTCGAAACTACAAGCCCAAACCATTTATGCATTTCAGAAAAAAATCCATGCATATGAATATCGTGACCCACTGGTTTGTCAACCGTGTTGCATAGAGCGAGCACATAACAGCCAAGCCAGCTTCACACTGTGCCTGAAGGAAAACAACTGCGTATGAATAGGAAAGCACAAGTGTGCAGAAATCAAATTTGCACAACATTAATGCGCCCTATGGGCCGCGGCGTGTTCCTCCGTTAACCAAATATTCCATCACGTTACATGGGTGAGTTTTAAAGTGACTCGTGTTTGACCTCCAGAGTTCCTCCGAAACACTAAGATTAAATCAATGTGAGCTGAAACAGGCTTGAACTGATGTCCTCAGCCTCGACTTCACCAAAAAGTGCTGCATGCACAATTTTTTTGGACAACCAGAGAGAGAGAGAGAGAGCCATTGGGAATGAAAAGAGCAAATTTAGAGCCGGCTGTTGAATTTTCCACTAGACAAATTTCAATAAGCAATCTATTTTTTGCCATCTTAGCAACCTTTGTTGAGTCTGGTGATGTTAAGGCAGATGCTGAGAATTCTCGGGAGGTACAGTACTGATGTTATTTAGCTTAAGAAAAGCTATTTATTAATATTCAGCCTTTTGTAGATGATACTTGTGCTTTCCGCATTGCAAACAAACAAGTATATATTGTAGCTGATTGTTCCAGACAATGCGTTACGACAACCAATATAGTCAATATATACTGATATCTAGAGAGAGCGTGAAAGCATTTTTTCGATTTACTTAAATATTTGAACACAATGTGCCATGTTGTTCCATAGGAGATACATCACTTCTGAATATTTGCATTTATTGATATTTATAATTTATTAGACCAGTGTTGAATTTTCAGCTGAAGCACGTCTAATTAATTTAACGTTTGTGCTGATAATCAATGTTGCATCGATCCAAGTCATGTCAACTAAAAATAATCCAAGGGTTTGGTATCGATGGCTCGGCGGCAGAAGAAGAGTTATGCACAATATTATCATTCACTGATAATGAATGCATCATTTGTTTTTTCCCTTCCCATAACATTTGCTTCCTTTGAAGATTAGACTGGTAATTATTCTATCATCATGACAAATGAAAAATATCCTCCAATCTTCTTTCAATTCAATTAATCTGCGCTTTATTTCCTGCCTGGGTATTTGTAAGCATGAGCAGTAACCAACCATGCAGTAAATTCATTGATGTTCTCCTCTAGTTTACGACTGAACATTATGTAAATGTTCATTTTTGAATAATTCAAGCTGGGAGTCATTTGCATAGAGGAGCAGGATTTGAGGCCATTTGTAGCGGGAGGCAGGTGGAGGGTTGTGTGATGTGTCACCTAAATACATGTGACCTTTCCAGGTGAACCAGAATTCTGTTTCAATGAGTTCTTCAGAATGCTTTTGGGCTGTGGAGTATCACGGATTTAGAATCTAGACGAACACAATGAAGTTGCGCTGATGTAAAGCTGCTGGTGGATTTTGGCAGGCAAGCTAAATGTGGCTAATTTGTGTTCTGGATGGGGTGCATTGTTTTTACAAGGTGTTTTCTGTTGTTGTAATGAGAGGTTTGGAGAGCATATGGCTTTCATTTAGAACAACTGTGGCACAAGTAAAGAGCAGCGATGTTTTTCAGAAATGTCATAAAATGGCTTTTGCTGTCTACTTTTATCTCAGAAAGAATCCATTTGCTCCTTTCAACAACATAAAATTGAATCTCTGATTTCAACAATGCCTAATAAATGGCAATTCACAGAGATTTGTTAGATGTCTTCCAGTGTAACCTGGGGTTAGCTGATGGGTTAAGAGAGTTAGTGTTAATGTATTTTATAGAAATACAGTAGTTCATGCCCAACATTTTAATCCTGTTATCATTTTTCACCTATACTGTAATGTTGTTTTAAACCTAAAACTGCTGTCACGTAAGCTCAATTCATAGTTCACATTGATCGAACGACAAACAACCCTCATGAACTGTAACCTTCACAAATCATGACCTTGGAATTATAGGGTTCTATCTGACATTTTTGTTAAAGTTGAGTTATTCACACATTTTTATTCTGTGAAAACTTATTTACATCATTTAATGGTTTTTACTTTAAAGTGTGCACATTTTGGGACTTTTTAAAAAAGAAAAACTAAGGTTGTACCTACAAAGTCAAATGGAATGCAAAAACGTAACTGCTCAGAATGCAGAAAACTTACAGCTAGCATAACTAACTAGCTACTTTTTTACTGATTGGCTTGCTAGGTTTACTAGTAGCATATCTAGCAGCTTAATTTTATAAACAGAATAGAATTTCTCACCTGCCTTCAAAACAGCGTTTTTGCAAACTACTTTTTGATATTGTAAATATGCAGCTTTTTATTTTAGTGTTTAATCATTGAATTCTGATCCAGTGATCCTTTTGGATTCATGTTTTCCATTCCGTTTAGATATGCAAAATCTTTCATTATAGACGGTTTCATTGGACGCATGTGCCTGGCCTGAAGTTAACTTCCGGTCTGTGTTTGTTGATCGGTCTGGCTAGTGGCTTATAATATAGCATTATATAATATATATAAAATTCTATAATATAATATTCATTAATTTAGAGTCATATTCTATTGTGTAATAATTGTAAAAAATAAACAATTTGTTGAATGGTTTGTGTAACTTTGTCGCATTGAAGTTTAGGCAAGTAACGGTTCTTCTACTGGTAACCCAAAATAATACTGACTAGACTTACTTTTAACTTGCTATCTAATGTCATTTACTTGTTATTTCTTTTGCTTGTTATCAGAAATAATCTGCAGGGACTCGATTCTTTTTGGATGTGTACCGGAAGTTACATTTGGGCCACAAAAGTGTGTAGTTTGTTTATGTTGTTGCTTTGAAGTCTTTAGTTGTTGTATAATGTTGCCAGTACTGAAGAAGATAAATAAAACAATAATAATAATGTACATCCAAAACTGTGCCATGTCTGCACAACAAGGCAAAATATCAGCTGTTAGCACGAATGCAGAAAATCTTTACTCTTATTTAATTTGCCCACTTGTTTTGATGCACCAGATGGCACTCAATAAACACTGAAGCATTTCTTGTAGACTTGCTTTATTGCACCCGCGCTCAACTCATTGGGCATAACCGACAGCCTCAGATGAGAAAATGACTGCACGCTTGTTGTTTTCTATCCTCTCCTCTCCTCGGCACATATCAGAAGTATGTAGCGCCTTCACCATTTAATCCAGCTCCTTACAGAGAACATTACCTTTTTATGTCCCAGTGTTAAACTGTATAAAGGACCCCTTAGGCTACATCCGATCACACTCACCGTGATAAGAACTAACGGAGTGTATCAATTGCTCATGAGTTCCCATTCTCCACAAAATAAGGAGCGGCAGCGGGACGTGGATTCTGAACCCGGCAGCACTTTCGCAAATGAAGGCTTCGTCCCCGCGCCTCTAATCAATTACCTGATATTTTCTCCTCTTTACGCTATCTCGCTCATCATTTAGCTCGCTAACAGACAGGCTTGCTGCAAAGCCTATTGTGGGGGAGGATTCTTTAACTCTCTATTCAGTGCTAATGGAGTAGGAAGAAGCAGGGGGTTGAGACGGAAGGTAGCGGGACGCACGAGCGATGCCGTTGGTGTCCGCCGGAGATTTCTTATTATGCCGATGCGTCGGTTTGCGATGGCAGGTGTAAGAAAAGCTATTCAGTTTATAATGTTAAGGAGCTAGAAATTAGTCAAGTTAGCTATGCTAATCGGAGCTAGTTACGCTAGCTGGAAGTTACTTGTTACTTGAAGTTACCCTTCGCCCTGATAGCACACGCACATCTGGGAGACGTCTATTTGATGTCCACATTTACATCTGCAAGACATATTTTTTGATTGTTTGCTCATCTGCAATACGTCTCTGAGACGTTTCCTGTCAGATGACATATTGTTTGTGATTTAGAATGCATGTAAAACGACCTTTTCTAAGATGTTTATCAGATGCTTTTATGCAGCAGATGTATTCCAGATCTTTAACAGACGTCTTACAGATTGAAAAGAGCTTGTCAAAATGCTGTGTTTTCTTCATTACCTGTAAAGAAATTGTTTTATTTGAGACTTTTGCATCTCTTAAATTCATTTGAACGGATTCCTCAAACAGATACGTGGTAATACCATGGTGTTTTCTGTACATTATGTCCATTTTGATAGTTGCTTGAGTGTGCATTTTTCTCTCTATTTTTTTCCTCGCTCTTCCTGATTTTTATCCTCGCTCATCACCTCACCTCCTCATTTATTGTCTTTATTTTGACACCGTATCTTGAAAAGTATCATTACGATCTCTTGCTTTATCTAATAGTCACTGATGGCTTTTCTATCAGTGTGATAGCAGTGGTGCTTCTACCACATAGTTTAGCACCAAAGTCAGGGCCTAAATTGGCCACTAATCCAGCAAACGGACTAGCGGGAGCGGTTTGGTCAGCCAGACGACCCCTCTCTGGCAGGGATATCGCTCTCATCAGACGTGAAATTGTACCTACACCCTGGTCTATTAATGGGAATTGATTGGTGTTTGCCTGGAAAAGATGGAGAGCTAGCATCACCTGTTCTCTGATCTTATCGGCCATGAAATGAAAAAATCCACTCATCCCAGAATTAAACACAGCATCAGTTTTTTTTGCCTTGTCCTCTGAAATTAAACTTCAGATCCTCTGCAGTTCCTTTTAAGTTTTGTGAACTGAAGCAAGGACAAAAGGAGATGTTTTTTTGAGTTACAAATCTGTGCGTTTAAGTAAAATACAAGTCTTGTAAACAAATAATATCAAGTTGTTCCTCTTCTAGGACACTGCAGGCTTCCAGCGGTTTGGCGTGATAGGTTTGCCTATCCAGAAGCTCCTGCATTAAGGAGATTCATTCTTGCTCTGTACTTCTCCCTCTGGAAATCTCTTCCTCTCAGCGCTTGTTACAGAGCTGACCAAAACCTTTCTGCTTCGTCCACTGCTATAAACAAGGCTTTGGGAGAAAATAGAAGACGTTATTAGTATGTATGAAGTGTGTAAATAAAGACATGGTCACGCGTGCATATTGCAGACGTAAGGCAGTTTTGAGGGATTTCTCCACGCTCCGGTCCACTTCAGCCGCATATTGTAGCCTCATCAATAAATTATATATTAATACTTCCTTCTATGCTAATCTAGGGGCCATAAGCCACGCGCTCAATCCAGAGGTGCTATAAAGCACTCGGAAGGTTGGACATGCATGAAAACAAATGAAAATAGAATCTTGAAATGTTACAAGCTTTGGGGCTTTCCATGAAGGGATGTGACAATCATGGTGTTGACTTTATCAGTACAATGAATTGCATTTAAATGATAGTCTGCTTGTTTGAAATGCAAAGACTGAGATAGGTGTTCTTTTACTTAAAATGTATGAGTTTTGTGCTTTTTACTGTTGAGGTTATACAAAAGATATAAAGGTCCTGGAGTAGCATGAGTAGCACGAGTAAATTTGACACGCTTTTGATTTTTGAGTAAGCTATCCTTATGGTGAATAACATTTTACTGTGGCTCTATTAAAGAGGCAAGCATCTGCCATTTTTCCAATCTTTAGTATTACTAGTTTTAAAAAAAATTCAATTAGTCAAGCCGAAGCACCCCAAAGAAGTTTGAGAAGCTTCTAACGGGAACATTTCAGGAAACATATTTAGATCCACAGGGCTTTCACATCAACATATACATTCTTTGGTAGGTTTCACTGAAAGATATATTAATGTGGCAGTTTAATTAGGCAGACCCACAGAGATATTGATTATTCACTAGCCTGGGGTAAAGTTTTCCTTCTCTTCGCAGTCATTTATTGATCTCTCGGTGGGAAAGATTGACAGTCACTATGCCTGAATATCAAGTGCCGACCATACTGACGGCTGACAGTTTTAGATTCTCCACAGGCTTACATACACACACTCCATCACCAGCCCAAAATATCTCCGTATGTCCAACTTCCACTGCGTGTTCTTGATAAAATCACTGCAGTACTGACGTGTAACGAAATGTATTCGCGGACGTCACCGAAACATCAGGATTTGTCATTTTGCAAGACCCAGGGAGTTTCGCTTTTGCTTGGAAAAATACACTTTAATGGCTTCAGTACTGTATGTTATTTTTACTAAGTACACCCAAATGCGCAGACATGTGTTTACAATCTGCATGCCTGCAAACAGATACGTGTGATGAGCATTATAGATTTTGACACTCCGTTCTCCGAATATGAAAAATTTAAGGCACGCCACCTCCCCTCAGGCGAAAACATTCACGCAAAGCTTAAATATCAGTGCTTTGTGTTTTGCTCTTTAAGTTGTTAAGGCAAAAACAAGAGGGGAAGAAAAGAGGAGAAAAAAAATGATGAATGATTTTAATGCTACTGCATGAGGTGCAAATTATAGAGAAGCTATGCCTCAAAAAGCATATCAGAGACTCATTACGTTTCTGCGATTCTGTATATGCAGGGCTTCTCATTTATTTTTCATTTTAAAACAACCACACAGCCTCAGCGGTTGCCATTAGGCCATTAGCTTCATCTCATTAGTTGTGTAAAAGTTGGGCATTTTCTTTCATTTCAGCTCCTCCTCGACAGCCATTTAAAATGCATTGGTTTCAGAGGCTGGATCGCAGTTCATGCTAAGCCTGTCAATGTGAAAGCTAACACCTTGAAATATATAGATACTGTTTTTTGCAGATGATGCAGATGAACTGAGACAGATTTAAAGCTCCACAAACTATAATGCAATGAGGAGAGCTATTTTTGTACAAATCCACTCATTGCTGACATTATGCAGATGGTGGTCAAGAGATTGTGGAAGGCTTTTAGTCAGTCAGTTTTTTGATACAAATTTGGGCTGTACATTTTTTTTTACGTTGGTTTAGGAGTTTCTGCAGACTTTGCATGCTACTTTGATGACTATTAGCTAATAACTGTTAAATAAAACGAAATAATAATATATGGTTATAATAAAATATATTTAAAAAAAATGTGTGTATTGTAGTCCCGGTGTCTCAAAGGCCAGCGTTATTACATTTATGCATTTGGCAGATGCTTTTATCCAAAGCAACATACATTGCATTGTACTATACATTTATTTCTAAGTATTTGCAAACCCTGGGATCAAACCATGACCTTGGCGTTGCTAGTGCCATGCTCTAACCACTGAGCCACAGGAAAGCATGTGTATATAAACTATTCTGAAGGTTATGTTTATAAATTGTCAGAATAGTGTTTGATTATAAGGTTTAAATGAATAGTTTACTTGTCTTGGCTTTTGTCCCAGTTGCTCTTCAAGAAATGTGGAGGACAATGTGTATGCGCTTCTGTGTGTGGTTACACTGTATGTGTAACAAATACTGAATTCACAAAGTTAACCTTTTGAGTCACTGTTTTTAATGTTTTTGAAAGGTGTTATCACAATTATCACTGTGTGACTGTGCACAACAATATGCTCGAGTAATTTAAAAGAAAAAGTAAAAATACCCAAACTTTGTTGGAGCACAACTGTTTCAGTACCAAGTTTTTATTTTCTGATGCTTATTTCAGTTATTTGCTTACAGTTAAATACATTTGTAAAATATTTTAGTATTCCCTCCCATTATTGATCTGATAATCAGCTCTGTCTTTGTCTTATTTTGTGCAATAATTTTCTTGAAAGAAACATGTTCTTACAAAGATAAGAACCATATATGTGACCCTGGATCACAAAACCAGCTTTCCATTGATATATGGTTTGTTAGGATAGGACAATATTTGGTAGACATACAACTATTTAAAACTCAGAAATCTGACTGTGCAAAAAAATCAAAATATTGAGAAATCCGGCTTTAACGTTGTCCAAATGAAGTCCTTAGCATAGCATATTACTCACAAAAATAAAGTTTTAATATATTTACTGTAGGAAATTTACAAAATATCTTCATGGAACATGATCTTTACTTTGTAAAAAATTTTTTACATTAATGCGAATTTTGACCCATATGATATATTCTTGGCTATTACTACAAATGTTCCTGTACTACTTAAGACTGGTTTTGTGATCCATTGTCACATATTGAGTGAGTTGATAAGTTTAAGGGATAGTTCGCCCCAAAATAAAATTCTTTCGAACACAACTTTTTTTATGAATGTTAGAAACCATACAACATTGACCCCTATTGACATCCATTATATGGACATAAAACCACCACGACATTTCTGCATATACAGGTTTTGAATGACATAATGTTTACTTTTGGATGAACTATCCCTTGAATAGTTTAACTACCTATTAATTCACATTTCTCCCTGCATTTTATGTCTTTGAACATAATATCTAAATATCACTGGCCTTTAACTTAATGTTATATTTTTCTTTTCTGTTTTATCATGGTTCTGTGATCAGCATTTGATCTCATTCCTCGAGACCAACACCTCCAGTGTTTCACCTCCACTCTTTTAACATATGCATTTAGTTTAACATCTTTCAGATTTCTCATTTTCCCTTTTATCCTTGTAAAAAGTCCTGGTGCCAACAAGGTTAACATCCAGCCATTACTCCCATTAAATGTCTGCTGATAATTCAACACTTGGTTCACATTCTACCTCTGTGACATTGATACTAAGGGATTCATAAACATTTTATATGCTTCATGAATCAGTCAAATGTTATAGGTTTCTTGTGCACATATTTTCAATGCTAAGCGCTTGTTTTGAACCCGCTTTTATAGTGTTTATCCAAAGGTCTCTTGATACTGTGCAGTCAATGCCCACTGCTACTCAGACTGAACTTGTGTGTTTACAGCAAACAGTGTTTTGTGCTATAAAACACTGACACTGGTTTTATACACTAACAACTGAGATCATTTAAAAAAAATGAATACACAGAAACGGATGCCAATTTTTATGCCTTTGAGCAACCCGCATCTGGGAAGAGGAAGGTCAAAGAAGCATAACTTCAGACTTTGACACAAGTATTAAAGGCTTTATGGTTTTTCTCTTGATGGCTTGCTCGATTTCCATGACTGCTAGCTCTTTAGCCGTGAGCGGATCTGAAAGGTCAAGCTAACAAGCGTGAAATGTAACGTCCGATTCTGAGCAAGGAGATGCACCTCTACACTCGAGCCCAGACCCAGACAAATGCCATTGGCTGATGGATAAAATCAGAAGTGATGTTTCTGTACCAACCATGTTTCAGCCTGTTCCAAACGCGACTCGGGCCGGTCACCCGGCCAAACCTGCAGTGCCCGTACCGATCTCTGTGACGTGTGTTTAGTGGCCTGCGCTTGTAGCCTCGGGCTGCGCTGTAATTGGCAGCTGTCTGTCGTGTCTCTGTGTCCAGCGGTTAGTAATGGAGCTACTGATGGACACTCTGGCATTTGAGTAAAGATCAAAGGTGAATTGTGCTGTCACTGGATGGCCATCTCGTCCAGCACTGTAACTTTGTTTTCAAGCTTGATTAAACTAAACCCAGAGTTCTGTGTGTCTGCTTGAGAGTTTCTAGGGTACATCAGTGGTTCACCATGGGTGGATCATGGTCCAAAAACGGGTGAAGACCATGAAGAACTGTGTAGAAGTAATGCTAGATTCAAGAATCAAATGCAACTAGAGATGTAAATACGTAATGAAGATGACAATAACCACAATAATAATAATAATAATAATAATTTACAATAATAATAATTAGTTATTATAGTTTGAAGGCAATGGAATAATACAACAAAATTATTTTAGTATATTTGTATTGACTAATCAACTAGCAATGTAAGTATGTTGTGAGTGTGACTAAATGCAAACTAAATAAAATCTAATAATAATTATTATATATTATTATTATTATTATTGACCTTTAAAGGAAATATAATAGTAAGGATAATTTTTGTCAATTTTTAATTTTAGATTTTTATTTTTTGATGTCAAAAATGTATTTTGCCTTGAATAAATCTAACACTAAATAATATGTGAAATTATTTATTATAAGGAAATAAAATAATATTTGCTTTGGCATTTATGTTAACACATTTTGAAAATGGACGGTTTTCATTGTCATGTTAACAATATTGCATATTTTTGGTCTATACATTTCATAATAAAAAATAAGGACATATTTTTGACTTCTGTTGGATTAGGTCTTGTAAAACGCATCACTTGTAAACCGCGTTCCAGCATAACGAATGGAGCGTTTTTTTCACAGTTCCATTTGACCGATCCAACTTTGGACATCCTGCTTTGGACTGTCATAACCAACTGGTTTTGATGTATTCGCTCTCATCTAAGCGTGACAAACACTCAACGTGAGCTTGAGGACAACACGGTGACCTTTGCAAAGCCGACCCGCGTTTCCGCCATTGTATTTGCTCTAGAAAAGCGAATATTTTCATATCGATTCCGCCCATCTTTTTCCTCCCCAGCAGCATGTTATTATAATGTCTGTTATTTATCCCATGTAAGCATCATCATCGCCATTACGGCGAAAAAGAACGAAAGAAGCGGGAAAGAGCATGCACATTACGCTTCCTTCAGTTCCGCACGGTCCTCTGCAGTTATTTAGCCGTTTCCTTGGCAGAATTTACATTACGTTAGAGTGCACAGCAGTCAGCTGAACTGTCAAACCTGCCACGGAGCCTCATGTTGTCACTCTCTCATTGCCACGGCAGGCAGGATTTTCTCCCAGTGGATAGACAAGCCTCTGTCTAAACCCCTACAATGCACTTTCACAGAGAGCTCACAGTCTCCATCTGCATCTCTCTACATAATAGATGTTGGCCACCTGTACTGCTTGTTTCAATTTCTTCGGTCTGAGGAGCAGAAGATATTCTCAAATGAGCCAACCCAAAGTGTAACCCGCCGGCCATTATTGTATATACAGCATTGCCACATGTATTGCCTGAGAGCTGTTTTTGACAGACTGTCAGTCTGTGCGCCTTACAATTCCTCAAAGTTTTCTGTTTGTTGGCTGCGGTTACTTTCGGAGGTGAAGTATCTCTCAGTTTGAGAAGTTTTGCGCGTGGTCAAAAGGTAATAGTGTTGCTATGAAATCACGGGCTTATCCCAGGCTTGTCCCAGGTAAATAGACATGTTGACACTAAACTAGGTAGCTAGTAATTGTATTTATGATACAGCTATACTGAACATTATTTCTCTCTTTAGACTTTATACTGTAGTACTAGACTGTATCTACCTCATTGCAGTATAAAACACAGAAACTCCAGCCTGAAGTCTTTGCCGGGCATGTATCATCAAAATCTGGAAAACTATCAGCCGGTGTGCAGAGTGGAGGTTTTCCCTCACAGCATCTCAGATGTTTCTCTCTGTCTGAGGGAGCCACTTAAGCAGTTGAGCCATGCGCCAAGACTCCGTTTTACCTTTCAAGTCTTTGAAAGTCACCTCAGATGTCAGGGTACGTTTCTTATGGTAAAGTGAAGAGACAGGTGCCTGGTGTTTGAAGGTGTGGGATGTGAATGGGCTCTGGCTGCCTCCCCGCACTTCTGATCAATGCGTCGGGACTGTATGCGCTCATTTCCACGCGCGCCCGTTTCCACTCTCGAGGTGTTGTTTTACACATCTGTCCTTCAACGCCTGACATTTTGATGAATACACCGTGTCGTAAGGTTTGCATAGATTTAGCAAATACCCGTAGGCATTATTCATCGCAATCAGCGGAAACAAGCCCTTCTGTACCTTTGATATGAGAACATGGTTTCTACTGTACTGTAACTCCAGCAAGGACACGCCAAAGAGGTTTGATTCAGGTAAAAGATGCAAATCAAGATATGATGGTTTCAGATAGCGAGTGTTTATTAAAGAAGTTGCATAGACAGCAGATATGTCTACAGTATGCGGTGTTTAAATGAGACTGTGCCTCATTTTAATCAGAAAACTTGCCAATTTGAATATATGGTGCTGTAAATGTGGGACCTTTGACCCCATAACTTCATGCAGTTAATTCAAAGGTATTTATCAGTAAATCTTCATGCATGGGAGAGGAAGTCCTATTAGATTGTGCTGTTAACATCCACAGCGTCTGTGAGAGTCAGTTGCATGAGAATTCTCTTTTGACCTTATAAACAGGCATAACACCTTTTGCATTAGTGAATATTCATTTTGATGAGTAAAACTAATAATAAACAGTTTTCGTCGGCATGTTTAGATCTTCATGGTCTTTAACCATCTTGCAGGTGGTAGGGTTACAGTATGAATGATACTGTATGAATGAATGATTTCATTTGGATTTTATCAGGGTTCCTGTTGTTGACACATGGTGAAGTTTGAGAGGTGAAGCACATGTTTAATAGCAAATTAAATCATATTCTAACGGTGCATCCCGATTTGCATACTAGCCGTCCTAAATAGTGTTCGAAATAGAATTAGTAGCCTACGTCCCAAATCATAGTATGCTGAAATGAGTATTCTCAAAGTACTTAGATGGTGCAGGACCATGGACACTGATATTACCCACAACCCACTGTGCGGAGTTTAGTGACGCTCCACTTCATTAATAAAATTCAAGAGATGCTTAAGAAATAATGAATTAATACTTATACTTAAAATCTGTATTTTGGTGTTATTGTCTCGGATGTAACTTAAACCCATTGGCTCATTAAAATAGTGTATAAGGCCCATTTTCTCTTGTTAATAGAAAATATAGGAAATGCGTCAAAACAGGAAAGAGAACTTTGCTGCAAGTGATTTTGTGGGTTTTTTAAAGACTTTCGAAGTTTTAAGTACAGCAAGTGTAAAGGTTAAACAAGGATACCAAATATAAACCTAGTTTTACCTTCTTTGAAAGACACAAGGTGAATCAACTTCAGCTTCCTTTGATTTCCCATTGTTCTCTCAGCTTACATCCAGGGAGAAAAAAGAAAGATATGAGATTACCTTGATCCTGACCAAGATGGATCATGAAATATTTATTTTTTATTTATTTACTTTCCGTGCATGAGGATGCAACTTTTGAGTATGACAGCTCTAAGGCCCCGTGATGATCAGACTCCAGCTCTTTACGGGGTGGAGATTCTTTCCCTTACAGATAAAACACACTCAATCCCCAATGTGCACATCTCCTTATAGGATTAAGTGTGTCAAAGACCTGCCAATAAACCTGTCAGAGAACAAAAGAAAAGGTTCGCAAAATTGCTCCTCGTCCTCAATGAAATGCAACATGCTGACGCTGCCTCTTAAATTCGGATGACATTTTTTTCAGCTTAGGCATCGTAATGGGTGCAGAGAGGCAGCCGAGTACAATTCTAAGAAGGGCAAGCTAATTAGAAATCCTAGTCTAATTAAGTTTCCTTTTATAGGTAGAGTTTTGGAAATAACACCACTATAAAAATGCAAGGGAAAGCACTACTGTAGATGAAGGTGATGATGGAAATGAAGAAAATAAAACAACAGGTTGAAGAAATCTGTAGTTTTTATTTTATTTTAAGTGTGCTTAAGTCCTTTCAAAGTAACTTTACTGTACAGTTACTGTACTGTACTGTTACAAATACACTATTATGATTATGACAATATTCATCAAAAAGGCTATAAAAAGTATCAGATGACACATGATAACATTATAGTGAAAGGCAGTATACAGCGATCAGGCTATTGCTGCAACTAACAATTATTTTGATAATCAGGTATTTATTATGTACTTTGCAAAGTGCAAATGCCACAAATTGGGTTTTACTACTTTAATATTTAATTTTATCAACAAAAACTATAATTAACAACAGTAAAGCTCCTTTAAATGCCCCAAATATAAATAAAGGTGATTAATAAACTTTTAATTGTCAAAGTTACAGCTTTAGATGATTCCCTTTCCTTCAATTAGAAACTTGCTTATATTAAACAAAATAATTTATAAAACAAAGACAGATGAGATGTATTCACATTATAACACAAATAAATAAAAGATTTTCTTTCTAATTAATTCTTATTTTGTGGTTCATATTTTTATGAAAACAACATCAATAAAACGAAGACAAACGTCAACTTAAAACTTTAAAACTGCGCAGCTCAAAGAGATGCATCCAGGACGCAAACTGCGCACCTAGTGCTGCACAGAGAGACACGTCTGACTGCGCAGCTTGAACCGCACGGAGAGACACAGTTGACTTTAAAACTGCGCACCTAGTGCTACACGGAGAGACGCACGCACAGAGAAGCGGATCTGACTTTAAATCTGCACTGAGAGACACGCCTGACTTTAAAACTGAAGAAGACGCGCTTGATTATAACTGCGCCACTCGCAAGTGACGTCACAGACCAACTAATCGATAATGAAATTCGTTGACACCTATTTTCATTATCGATTATAATCGATTTTATCGATTAGTTGTTGCAGCCCTAGATAAGGCATAACATTATGACCACTGACAGTTGAAGGGAATAACACAGATTATTTCTTCATCACAGCACCTGTTAGTGGGTGGGATATATTAGGTAGGAAGTGAACATATTGTCCTGAAAGTTTATGTGTTGAAAGCATGAAAAATTGGTAAGCGTAAGGAGTTTGACAAGGGCCAAATTGTGATGGCTAGATGACTGAGTCAGAGCATCTCCAAAACTGCAGCTCTTGTGGATGTTCCCAGTGTGCAGTGGTCAGTATCTATAAGTGGTCCAAGGAAGGAACAGTGTCATGGGAGGCCAAGGCTCATTGATGCATGTGGGGAGCGAATGCTGACCTGTGTGGTCCAATCCAACAGACGAGCTACTGGAGCTCAAACTGCTGAAGAAGTTAATGCTGGTTCTATAGAAAGGTGTCAGAATACACAGTGCGTGACCAACAAAGGCGGGAACAACACAATATTAGGAAGGTGCTCATAATGTTATGCCTGATCGGTGTATAATGCTTCTATAAAAGTTTGAAATTCCATTGGCATTACCCCTGTGCACAAAGCAATGTTAAAAAAAATGACTGATTTAGTCTAGTGTGGAAGAACTTGACTTGTCTGCATAAAGCCCAGACCTGAACCCAGCTGAACACCTTTGAGCCAAACACTCGTCGCCCCGACCCATCAATGACATGAGCAGCACATGTTCGTATGACAGGTGTGTGTGTTAAAGGGATAGTCATCATTTACTCCCCCTCTTGTCATTCCGGTATTACTTTCTCTCTTTTGCAGGACACAAAAGAAGATTGTGGAGAAGTCAATACCGCCATTGTTCGGTTAACAACATTCTTCAAAATATCTTCTTTTGTGTTCTGCAGAGGAAAGAAAGTCAAACAGGGTTAAAATGACAAGATGAGTAAATGATGACAGAATTTTACTATCACATTTAAGCTCTAACTTGAAAATATTTGTCTTTAGTGTTGCAGGTCTAGAACAGAGATCATGGCTTGTTTGATAAGTTATTCCACTTATACAAATGTATTGCAATGTGTGTATGGCGTGTGGTTATACAGTGGCGATTATATATCCAGTCTCATTAATACTGCATGATACCCACTAGCGGAGAGGAAATATCTACAGGAATCTGCATTTGAAACAGTATTGTTCCACGAGATTAATATCGCCTTTGTGTTTTCAGAATTTATTTGGCATAATCAGATTGTAGTCGCAAGAACTGCACACCGCGCACATATTTCTGAGTTTCTCAAATGATGAATGATGTATCCAAATGGATTTGAATAGAATTTGCATCTTTCTCGGAATGTTAATTTTCACAATTTCTCGGCGTTAATCTTCTTTTACGTGTTTTTAATCATTTAGGGACAGATATTGAAATCTGTAATTTGATTATACTTTATTGCACAGTGAATTGGTTTCTAGCTATGACATTAAAAGAACAGCAATTTCATCCTTATGCCCGCTTTGATAAGACAACAACAACAACAACAAAGCATGTGTTGTTGTTTGATCTGCCTATGGATTGTCATGCATCAATTTTAGTACACAAAAGCTCATGGCATTAAATTACAGGCCGTACCGTATTATCCGTTACACAGAGCTCTCCATATTTTGATATAAGAATAGATATGTATTTTCTCGCCTCCTCTGAATACGTGCTGAGAAATCATATAGTTCAGGATATAATAAGTCATCCCGTACTTAAGCAGAATTCCGATGGAATTATGCACAGTATCTTTGATGTTTGACATTGTAATATATTTGTCTGTCATTTCATAGTTTTCCCCTGTGTGAATTGATGAATGTGCAGAACTGGATGCGTTGTACAGTAATCCCTCACGTGTTCTTGAGGTACGTACGCAAGCTTGCGGCATTTCTCACGGCGTCTCCGTGATCCGAGCTTCGGAGCTGCATTGGGCCACCGTTCTCCGGCCTCGTTCTAATTTTTAACTTCTCTGAGATCCATCTGTCTCTGTCTGTAACCACGCTTACCTGTTCGTCTCTGGGGTTTTGCATCCTACATGCTTAGAATAAACATAATATCCCTCTGAAACCCATTAGATTATTCGCCTCTCTCTCACGCACGCTTTATTTAGGTTTATATTAATTAACACGCTTTGTGTCAGGGTTGTAGAATAACCTGCTTTTCCAACAGTATACGGCACGGCTCCTCCGTAGGCCAATTCCTTTGAACTGCCTCTTTCCAATAAGACAAGAATCCAGAAATAAATCGAACTAATAGAGAGCGTAAAAGTGCACACTTATTCTGCATTCTGTCATGCAGTGGGGCTTTAAGCAGGAAGGCTAAACTAGGAGAGTTGCAATCCAATTATGCCCACCAGCATGTATGCTATGGGGCAGGCCGCTCTTTTTCATTAACTGAATGGAGACAGCAGATACATCATGTTTCCAGGATGCTGGGGTGAACGGGTACCTAACGGGTTGGCGAGTCACCTGCTAGGGGTAATGGGGGGGTGATGAATGGAGGAATTTGGTGTAAATGTTAGGATGTGAACTGGCTTGTGGTAAACTGAAGATGAAAAGTGAAAAGGAAACATTTCATAAGAATGCTTTAATATTTTGATCATGTAATGTTTTAATTTCATTATGGCAACATTTGGTAGTTACAAAAATAATTTGATAATATTAAAATTTGACTTCTAGATCATTTTATACTGGAAATCGCAATGCCAGAGCCTTTTATTTGTCCATTCCACCGTTTATGCAAAAACATTGGTTTCACAGTAGCCATCATTTAAGTTTTCAAATCCCAAACTTTGCACAACTTTCCAATTGCTGATGCTTGCAGTGTAATATTTTGAATGTCCAGAACATGTCATTGGTTTAAATATGAATGTTACAGCTGTAGACATAAACCTTGGCATTTATTTATTGCATTAACAATTGCACAGCTCAACAATAAGTATTGTTTTCCCTGCTGGCCAGTCAGACTAAAAGTTTTTTCTTGGACAACTTTTAATAAATAATATTAGGCAAATGCTACAAAACACAAATTATTTGTTTTTAAGCCATTCAACCTAATTCTTGCAATAACAGCAACACTTCTGCTACGGTAATGTTATTCAGTGACATTTAAATGTATTTGATACTATAAATCACAGTATTTAGCAAATTTTGTTAATTCATTTTTTTATAGTGTTTAGAGATCATCAGCAATTTATGTTATTTTCTTGGTTGTAGGAGCTGGAATATTCTCATGTGGCCCCTTCTGAACGAATGGACATGAAATCAATACTTTTTGGATTCTGCACCTCAGTAGTGGTTGCTCACTATAGGTCACATTTAACAACCGTTTTGGGTACTGTAAAATGCTTAAATGCCAACCTTACACAAGCTGTTATTTTTGTTGACAGGGATATATCATTTGGGATCTTTGTGTGCCCCAAGAAAGCAGATATACAAGCACAGAAATATGGCGATACTCAAATCCTTTGTTATACCCCATGATTCATACATATTTTTTTCTGTCTGCCTGACAGAAATATCAATAGGGAAATCTTGTTCTGACTTCACGGTTTAGGTCAAGAGTCTTAGGTTTAGCTTTGGACCTCTCGTAAAGTTGTTAAAGGGAATTTGAAATGAAAATGAAAAAAAAAAAGAAAATTCTCTTATCTTTTACTCACCCTCATATCATTTCGAACCTGTATGACACTAAGGAAGATATTTTGAAGAATGTTGACTTGCATTGGTTTTGTGTTACAATGGAAGTGAATGAGGACCAACGATTTTTGTTTACCAACATTCTTTAAAGCATTCTTTGCATTCTGCAGAAGAAAGCAAGTCATATAGGTTATATACATATATAACCTTACAATATTTACAGGAATTTTCAGGAATATCAACCTACAAATGACCATCTTACAGCAGTCTTGGGTTGATTTTGCATTGCACTTTAGCTTAGAATTAATTTACAGATACACTGCAAAACTTTTTATGCAGAAGTTCCGCTGAAATTGTGTGTTCAGTTTTTACATTTTAAATGTAAGTTATTTTAGAAATGTATGAAATATACATACAGATAATGGCACTAAGTGAAATTGTAGCACATAATTTGTAACACTTTCTTCAAAAAGCCGCTGTAGTGTAATGAAAACTTTTGGATTTCATGCAGCCTCCACAGAATAAATTTGGAGTTGGAGAAGATCCATCTCTTTCTTTCAGATATTTCCACCCACTTCAGCCAAACTCACTATTACCTGCAGCCTTGCAGTGAAGCGGCGTGTGATGTGATAGGAGAGGGAAGAGCCTCTTTCGGGTGGCTGTGGGGAGACGCTGAAGGTTATGGAAACCACTTTGAGGGTCTCTGGAGGGAACGGGGAGAGGGAGACATGTCACCATGCAGTCAGCTCCGCTGGTCACCAGTGAATGGAAGCGATGTGTGATCAAGGTGTCATTCCCTTTGCATTTAACATTAAAGCCATTTACATTTTATAAAGCAGAAGTTTCTCTGGCCATTAAAAATTTATCATAAGACAGTTGTGTGGGAATATTGATCTTCTATCTGCTAGTGTTCTGAGAGAATGTGCAGACACCTCTCAAAAATCTTCCCCTGAATTCTTCATACCTGCATTGACATATTTCAGTGGCAGGAGCTTCTAGGGGTTGAACTTCGCTAGATGGGTGGAAGGTGCTGGAACAAGCATAAATTCTTGTAGAAGTGTGAATGCTGTTCTGACTTTTTTATATGAATCGGTTATTGCTATTGTTTGCTCATTCTTAAAAAATAATGAGGCTAGTTTTTTGTAAACTGTTTTATTCTTAAATATTTTGTATAAATAATTGCTTAAAATTAAATACAGTAAATACAGGCTGTATTGATACTTATCAAACATTCTGACTAAAATCCTTAAATATTGATTTATTTCTAAACTACTAACTACATGCAATCTTTGCTTTGTAGATAAATTTAGATTTTCTATTTTATTTGATTATTTATATATAATACACATGTATATGCACATAATATATACAGCAATGGAAAAAAAACATTTTTTGTTTTTCTGAGTTTACAATTTATAGTTATGTGTTTAGGTAAAATGTTACATGTTAAATGTTAAATGTTGTTTCATTCTGTGAACTACTGACACAATTTTTCCCACATTTTTAATAAAATTATTGTTTCTATTTGCATTTATTTGCAGAAAATGAAAACTGGAGAAACAGGTCAAAATAACAGAAAAGATGCTCTGTATTTTTCAGATCTTAAATACTGTAAAGAAAAAAGTTAATATTCACTTTTAAGCAATACAGCAGTAATATTTATAGGAAAAGTAAAAAAGTGTATTTTTATGACAGTTTTCATGTGTCTTGTCATGCTGTCAGTCTTTCACATTGCTTGTTGGATGATTTTGTCACTCCTGAGATTTTGTTGAAATTCAACACACACTGGACTGGAATGACCGCAATACATCTAGAAAAGTTGATTAAATTAACATTTGCAATGGTCTCTTAATGTTTTTCCGCGGCTGTATATTCAAGCATCTGTAGACGCTCTTACATCTCAAGATTTGTGTTGGATGTCATACATTTCCTTAATTTCAGTTCAGAATCAAAACCTAAAATTTAAACTTACCTTAAACTTCAGCACATTTTTTTGCTGCCTTGCAAGTGCTGGTATTTCCTTTAGGAAATGCAAATCCCGTTTAAGAAACATCATCATAAATAAATTCGATTGATTTTAAAATACGTCTTGCAGATAGTTGAAACATATAATATACATCGCGCTTGCTTGACTGGGTCGGGCAGGGATGGTGTTTTATATTAGCGCAATTCCTCAAGTGCATATCGGGAAAGCTTGTTTTGTTTTTATTTTTATTAATGTCATCCAGACCCATTGATTTACTGATCTCCGTGTCTGTTCCTCCAGGCGAATGAAAGTGAAGGGTCTTTCCCCCCCACTGTGGATTGCGTAATCGCGGTTGATCAAGACACAGTGTCCTCAGTCTCAATACATCTGCTCCGGCCTCTCCAAATCTAATGCCGCTAAGTGTAAATCTCATTATGATGAGTCATACAAACAAGAGACGTACTGTAAAAAAGAAATCCCTGTGGCTAAAAAACTTTCTCAAGCCTCAGCAGTACGCCTGCAAACAAGGGCGCCACGATACGGAAGTTTCCGCGAGTCGTTTTTGGCGTTAAATATTTTGACAGGTTAATTGTGAAGTTGTGGCAGATGGAGGTGGAGGGGAGCTTGGCTGGGGGTTTGATTGTGTGTCACAGGCTCCTGCTTTAAACTTTAATGGTGTATCAACTCAGCCCTGCGTTTCTGCATATGCTTCATACAGTTATAGACCTGTCCGGCCCACCACGCTCGCGCTGACAAACCGTATAGCGGATGCAAGGATAATAACGGGTCACAGCAGATGCATTATTTCTGCTAATGAGCTCCTCCCGCTTTAGAAAGCTCATTCATTTCCTCTAAAAAGAAATTTTAACTCGTCGTCCAAGCCATCTCGTCGCCCTCTTATTATAATGCGTGCGACCATTAGGAATCGGGATCGACCATTATCTTATTTCGTGCACGCGAGGTTCTTTGAACCCATCGCGACGTCATCCACTGATCATCGTTAACGCCATAACACTCCCCGAAATGCATCGTCCACCGGAGCAAATGAGTTTTATGATTGACATATTCCCAGCCTCCGAATTATTTTTCCGTCCCACATGCTGCACTTTTGCAGCACCTAACGAAAAGAAGCGGGGAATTTCGCGCGTGCGCTCGCCTCTATTAGCCAAGCAAAGCATTGCTTTATGAGGCCATTAAACGGGTGCACGCAATCCAAAATACTCATTAGAACTTAACCTTCTAAGTCCTGAAGTAGCGTTTTTATTATCCACACCAAGAAAATAGTAGCAGTCAGCAGTCCACCCTTTTCCAATTCCTGCCTCCCCCCTCCTCCCTTCTCTTTTTATGAGCTGGTACAATCAATAAAGAATTGAAAAAGAGACTCATCCCGCAGTGAACATAATTTGTGTCAGAAATGTCTGCTGTCATACAATGGTATATTGACTTCTTAAATAAAACGCAGGATGACATACATTGGCTGGGATCAGGGGCGACGTGGAGCTATTTTTATGGCGTATTAAGTTCGGTATTATTGGACATGCACAGGCAAGAATGGGGCGGTAATTTCCGATTCTTAATTAGGGTCACACGCACCCGCGGTCTGCCATCATGTTAGCTTTATGCCGCTTCAGGAGTTCTCGCCCGCTGAAGGGATTTTATGATGGGAAACGTTAAAGAAAGCAAGGTGTTGAGATGAAATTGTCATTACGGTGATGAGGATGGATGCGGCGAGGTAGATTTTTATGGACGTGCTCTTTATAGGTGATTGCACGACCAGTTGGGGCCGAACAACAACCGGTCCATCCCTGCAGCTTTTTCCTGCCGTACAACGCAAGAGAGAGATGTTGTTAAAACAGAATCCATCTACAAACAGCATAGCATACTTTGTGATCTGCTAACCCCTCACACTAGCTTGTCATTGGCGAGGTAAATTGCAGGTGTCGAGATCAGTGCTGATGTGAGCGAGAGCGACCCCTGACTTCTCATCTCCAGTACTGTGGCTGTGGGGAGGATTCTGTGCGCTATTAAATATATATCAGCTCTCTAATAACAATGCCAGGCATTGAGAGTTTTTCCATTCCACATTCAAGCTCTCTCAAACTCCTACGAGCTAAAAAGCTGACACCCACCCGCTGCACGTTCTGTATGACATCATCTGCCAGCACCTCGCTCCTTCTTCATGACATCATCTGGCAGCTTTAATGTAGTAGAAACTGAGCCACCTTTGAAAACACACACCATCAGCAGAATTCTCCTGTAATTAAGCACAATCTCTTTTGCTATGCGTTTTACGACCAAAAAACTCATTTGTACGTGATTTGTCTTCGAAGAATAGCTCACGTACAACCCACGTCTCCCTCCGTATTTCTTCATCCGTTTAAGATTCCAAAACACGATCAATGCAATCAATGCTCATCTCTAATTTTAAATAGGCGATGCGAGCCTCCGGTTTCTGTATGTAGACAGCTGGCGTGTTTTACAAGAATTCCCTCAGCACAATCCAGGTGGATTTGAATGTGTAATAGCATTGCGTGGTATCTGGAGGTGCGTGCGTGGGTCCTGGAGGCTACGGCAGCTGAAATGCCTGCCCTGGGTAGAGAGATTAAAGAGCCCACATTCCTGCTCTGGCAGCTTTGCTGCGGGAGGCAGAAGTGCGACCATTGTTCTGCAGTTAATTGAGCCCCTACGGCCCAGGGAAGAGCCGCATTCCCCCACAGGAGACGAGCTCCGGTCGCTCGGCCAAATGGCAGCGTGAATGTCTCGGACAGTAAAGAGCAGCGTGTGGTGGTGAGAGGTGGAGAAAACGCTGCTCTGCGGGGAGGATGTCTTAACTGAGAGTTTTAGTTTTATCCGCAGCTGCGGCAAATGCGAGCGTGCAGTTTAATGCTTAAACTAGATTCAAGTGGAGATGTTACTACAGTTTTCAGGTGTTTGACAGTAGTTCAGGTTTTTGTACAGTGTATCTTTGTCAGTAGTGATGTAGTGTGACAAAATGTAATATTGTAACTATATTTAAACAAGCTCACCTATTATCTTTCTTTTTTCTTTCTTTCTTTCTTTCTTTCTTTCTTTCTTTCTTTCTTTCTTTCTTTCTTTCTTCCTTCCTTCCTTATTTCTTTCTTTCTTTCTTTCTTTTTCTTTCTTCCTTTCCTTTCTTTCTTTCTCTCCTTATTTAATTCATTTCTTTCTTCCTACGTTTTTTACTTCTTTCTTTTTCCTTTCTTTCTCTCTTTCTTTCTCTCTTTCTTTCTTTTTTCCTTTCTTTCAAAGTCAAAAAGTCAAAGTCAGCTTTATTGTCAATTCTGCCACATGTACAGTACATACAAATGGAGGATTGAAGTTGCGTTACTCTCAGACCCTAGGTGCATACAGATAACATAGAATAAACATATATCAAAAAATATATCAAATTACAAATTACAGATTCTCTTTTTCTTTCTTTTTTCCTTCTTTCTTTCTTTCTGTCTTTGTCTGTTTTTTTGTTAAGCTGCTTTGAAATGATATATATTTTAAAACTGCTTTACAAATGTGAATTGGAAAAACACGTTTATTTATCTGATGGTTACCTAAAATACCCCCTTCCATGTTTTTAGCTATTTTTAGTTACTATCTTGAACTGTTAGTATCTTGGTTTCATATATTGCATTTAGTTTCTTCAGTTACAAGCAGCTTGCTCTACTGTACTGTAATTTGCTTACAAATTGTATGAAAACTGGCCTGCAGCGTTGCATAGATTTATGTTGTGGATCAATGGTACAGTCTGAAATTGCTCCATGGGCCTTCTGCATATTTATATATATATCTAAATCTATGTCACTGAATAACTAACAGTGCTTTTAAATAACAGGTCTTTTTTCCCCTCATATACCCGCCTGAAATGAAACTCGGATGGCAGACAATATAATTATGTTTGCTTGACATACGCTTCGTTCCATTGAGAACGGTTAATGTCAGCAGCATGCAAACTAGTGGCAATCTTTTCTCTGTGTGCGGAGGAGCTCCCGTACCAAATCAGTTATATTATCTATTTCGATGGACTCTGAGAGTTTTGAAGGCCACTTAATTAGCCTCCTCAGTGGTGACTGGATATTTGACCTTTAAGAGTAAATTGAGTCTTTTATGCTGCTTTCTCTTAAGTGGGATTTCCAGGTTTAAAAAAAGAGAGGGTGGAGAGGAGAACGAGATGTTTCTTGATTTCCCCCCTCGAGCGACTAGACCTCAGTGGAGGATTTTGAAACTCTTCTCCAGCCGCGTAACGCTTCCCTGACAACCGAGGCTTGCATCAACCCTATTGCGTGTCGTGGCGTGGGCGTCTGTGTGTGCGCTTGCAAGCGCTCCAGCACAGGAAAACGGCTGGTGAGTTCATGGCAGGAAATGCATCACAAAATGTTAATGCCCCTTGCCTCCGATCCATTCCAAATGCCATGCAAATTGCTCCATAAGTCACGGCCTGCGCTCATTGGCTGGGGGTGAAATGGAGGCACCAATCTTAGAAGTCTGCCTGTCTTTCCCATGTTTGACCGTGCCTCACAGCAACCCGGCAGAATTACTGAGCGATGCTGATGCCATGTGACTGCCAGCGCAATTCATTGCTTGGCCTAAAAAGCTTTGGATGCACTTAAGAGGTTCCTATGGACATAATGAATAAATGAGTGCTATGAAATTACTTCTTCCGGTAAAGCACTTACTTTCTGTGTTGGTAAGTGATCACATATGTGGAGGCTTTGGACGCCTCTGTAAACATCTAAATCTCCCGGCTTTGACCAAACCCCAACTAATCATTATTTGGACCTCCTCATTTAATCAAGACGCGGAAACATCTCTCTTCATCTTGTATCCATAAATGGCCGGAGACGGCGAGGAAAGGAGAGCGAGAAAGGGGTTAGGGCTTCTTAGAAAGCCCGCTCACATCCACGGCTTGTTTTCTGCTGTAGCTTCATTAGAAATGTTCTTTAGTAGTGAAACAATAACCAACACTAAAAAAATGAAAGAATAAGGAGACACTCCACCTTGAATGCATCGGGATCTTTATATCCTGTTACTTTCTAAGTCTTTTTTAAAGTGGTGATTACCTTAGACAGCATCTTGCGCTGCTCTATCGTGGTTTAATGCATTTTGGATAGTTTCTTAGTGACTTTGATAGTGCTTTGCGTTCCCAATCATTTTAAAAGTTTGGCACAATCCATGTATATTTGACGTCGACCAAAATGGGATAATTTATTGAGAAAGCTGCGAATAAATCCTGAAGTCTCCAAGCTGTGCCATAGCAGCAGTTTCTCTTTCCCCTTGAAAGCTCTTCTAGCCTGAGTTATGGAAGGGGCGTGCGGTTGAGCGCGCTGGTTGTTTCACCACTGCCCATTAATACAGAATGCTCAGTATAGAATAATTATTTACTGCATTTATAGGTATTGCTTTCAATACCGGGTTGCTAAGACACATACTCTCACTGCAGCCGCGCCGAACGCTGACCACGCCACAGGCTCCCTCATTCATTTATTGGGGATGTTGTATTACCTAAATGAACTAGATTAACCAGATTTCATGTGTTGAGTGCATAATTGCATGATGTGTGTGAAAATGGCAAGCAGATGATTTATCTCACATCGTTTGTAACAGAGACCTTTCCGCCAGCCCCTCCGTTCCCTGCTATCCATTTATCTGCCTTTGCATAAATGATTTACCATTGTAATCAGCACCTGTAGCCATCAATGAAGAAACCATGTTACTTAATAATGCCATTCAGAATTAAACCTGCAGAAATCTGCACTGTATGCAATCAAGATTTGCCATTTTATGGTAGCTGTGAACTGGTTTATATGCTTTATGTATGTATAATACACTTTGTATACATGGTTCTTCTCTGTTATGCAGTACCTTTTGAACTATATAATTTCAAGGAAAATCACAAGCTTGTAAGAAATTATGTTTATAAAAGGCTTTCAGAAATAAGCTTTGGTCAGTTTTATAATTGAAGGATTTTCACTTTGACAAGAACATTTAAATTGGCTGTTGCTTAGTGTAGGATCAGATCAGGTCTACGTGTTTATTATGTTTGATTTTTAGGAATCTTTGTTAATGATTCTGTAAATAAAATTAGAGTAAAATTAGACTACTGTATATTTATTGCTAATATTTAATAATGGTTGGTAATAATTGTGCTGTTGTTTTCCACCAGACAGGATGTCACTTCTTTGAGGATGATGCCATTGAAGAATTTTATAGTTTTAGTTTTAAGAGATATTGCAGAAATTTAGTAGACAGGTGAAACATGTTAATCGATTACCAATTTAAATCAACTTTTTTATTAGAGGAAAATAGTAATAAGAAAAATCAATGGCTACTGCTGTTGGTCGGTTACCAACATTCTTCAAAATATCTTCTTTTGTGTTCTTCAGAAGAAAGGATGTCATACAGGTTTGATATGACAAGAGGATAAATAAATGGCCAATTTTTCATTTAAGAAGATGCATAGCACACAGGGACATCTACCAGTAGTGAAATTTGTTTGCATGTTTGCATTGTTGTGGAACTAAACTGATTTTTATCTCAAATGTTGTACATTTTTCCAGTCTTTTAAAATGTGAACATAAAATACTGCAAGGTGAGAAGGAGCCCCATACACACACATACGACTGTTTGATTAAAGCACAGCACTTGTCTGGCCAAAAGACAAACTACATTAGCATTCCCTAAAGCAGCTTCCCCTGACATGCGATAAAACAGCAGTCACTTCAGTGTATTTGCATTTAAAATTGTAATTCCCATTCACATGGACTATCTACCTGCTAGATGAGATTGGTAGTGCTTCAGAATAATTGAGAGACATGAAGCAGGAGGGATGAAAAATGTTCTGCCCGAGCTATAAAACACACAGACTGCTCATGTGGACCAGGAGAATATATTGATGGGGTACCAAAACTCATCAGACAATTGTTCAGTCAGGCTACTTGCATTAATCGTGAAATAAATTGAAAAATGCAATCAATGATTGGAGAGAATGTTCTGTGGTAATGATATCACATCGAGATAATCCAATAATTGAGAACTTGATGTATTCTGTGCTGGTATTTCTCCGCTCAGCTGTCAAAATAAAGTATCTGGAGCCGCGTAGAGAAAAGAGAACGGGCTCGCGGAGGGCGTCTCTAATCTCCGAGCCCCCTTCATGTATTTGGGGAGCAGAGCCTCAATTATACAACATTGTAAGCTTCATTCTGACTGTAAAACCAGATGGCCAGTATGGAGACAATGGGTGCACCGCATGTTAGATTGAATTGGGTCCGTAGAGACTGAAATGATGGTATGAGGGCATGTGCTTGTCTTTCAGGAATTTAATGGTGTTTCTTTCTAAAAAGAAACAAAAGAGAGATAATACAAATATTGACCAATGGCCATATCTTTAAGAACACCAAGCGTCACTTATTCACTTATTCATGTTGTTTAAAACCTGTATATGACTCTTGCTCATGTGGAACACAAATGGAGATATCTTGTTTCAATGGTTTTGTGTGCAAACAATGGAATTCAATGGCATTTCAACTTTTTTTGTGTATCTATGTCCCCTGCATACATACTGTTTGTTTTTCTACTAGAGTTCTGTTTTAGTCACATTCCCCCACTATACAAGATATGCAGACACCTATAGCTGTGCTTTGAGGACACCTCATCTCTGGTGTCCCCAAAAGTGCGATGGCCCTGCCAGTTCAGATATTCTAATATTGATGAAGAGTCTTAAAAGGCTTAGATCTGGCTGCCTTTTCCCCTCCACTCTCTCTGATAAGCTTAGTGTAGGATTCTGTCAGGGTACTGCAGCATTGGGAATTTCTGCTGGCTCAGCTCTCCCTTCCTTCACCCACCCTCCTTTCTCATTATTCCTCAGAGGAGCGCATAAATTAACAGTATCTATAGCTCTCTTGCTCTCTTTTTCTCTCCCTCCTGCCCAAACATTTTAGAAATATATTCATCGATGCTTCAAGGGCCCAAATGGCTTTTCTAATACAGATGCCTTTAGCATTTTATTAGCATTACCTTTGATCTAACATCAATAGCTTTAATTGGAATTAAGTGCCGCGTTTTCATCGTATAGCGTTTAATCAGACATCAGCGGATCTCTATACACTATTATGGACGTTTTATTGCTTGCAGAAAGTCATAAGCAAGTTGTTTAGGCTTGGTCAATTTTTATATATAAAATAGATTATACAATTAATACAATACAGAAACACTGGTAATTCCTTGTAATAAACATGATGATATGGTTTATAGTTCTTCTGAATTATTCTAGAGTATACCCATGATAACATATGTAAGGGTCTTCATCCTGAAGGTGTTTATTTTGTGAGAGGATTAAATACAGTTATTTTAAGTATTATAGGGCTATGTACAGATACGTACATTAAATATTGATCTGAATAACTGTTTTATGCAGGGGATGAATTGCAGGGTCCGAGTTTACAATGTGTATTTTAAAGCATTAGGAGTACCTTTGGTGATGCATTATTCATAGTGTGCCAACAGTAGCCCTATTTTAATTCCATCTCTGAGGATCTGGCAAATTTTCAGCGATTTATCAGGGAAACGATTTTCAATTGTAGCCCAGCAAAGACGTTCCTTTGTTTAGTTTCTGCTCTTGTGTTCTGCTTTTCATCCCCTGCGTCTTGCACACTCTTCCCTGTCGGTCCGGCTCAGCGCAGTCTTCTGTGTCAGCTTAATAAAGTCATTCAGCTCGGCCGTGTTCTGGCGCTTGTAGTCAGCAGAGTGCTACTTATTGACATTTTTTCCATACTGCTTTTTTTTTGCTGCTTGGGTGAGACCAATAGTGCGCATAGAGGGACTGAGTTAGCTCGCTCGCTCTTGCCTTCTTTACCACTTTACTTTGCAACGTTGTGCCAGAGCAGCTCGGTTTTACTCTCCATCTCTTTCTGTCACTCAAGTGCTTCACATAAGTCAGTGCGAGAGAGAGAGAAAGAGAGAGAGAATAAATTCGTGCTGAAAAGAGGGGGAAACAGACCATTAGTGGTAAAGGATAAGCAAGCCCTTCGAGGGTTCTTTGTCCTTTCATACAGAGGACTGTTTGTGCTGCTATTGTTGGTTTTCCCCTTGATTTCATCTGGAAAGTATCATTACCGAACAAGAGCCTCTTCGGAGCAGTTTGAGACCGTCTGCACGCCGCTCGCCAAAGCTTTTGTTGAAATTGTGTGCCTGAGATCCTTTGAAAGGGGAACAATTTACACCCCACGTGCCAGGCTCCATTCAACGTATAGAATTTAGTTTATCCGATAATGATGGCTGTCAATTTTTGGTTAATTATTTATAACAATAACATGTAAAAAGTCAATATGTTTAATTATGCCCCCTGACCTGGATGTAATTTCTCGCTTTTCTCACCATCAGAGCAATTCGACCGTGAAGCTTTCGATACATGACCTCGACAACTAGACTTTTATGGAGCAGGAGGGCAATATGAGTAAACATACTGGTCACACTGGACATGTTAGCATGCTCAAAATGTAAAATGGAGAGGGCTAGAGATGCGTGAACTGTTTTTGTTGGACAATTCTGTGTTAAAACATGCTGCACATGGCGATAGGTGCAGATTAATAACACAATATTACGCCAATTTGTGCATATTGTACAAGGTTGCTAATTCGTATGCATTTGTATTATCTTATTGGTATATGCTTTATCTACAATTTTCTTTCACACTAGTGACATTTGTTTTTGGGTGGGGTTAGGCTTCTGTGTTCAGTATTGCCTAAAGTTAACTTCTGGTCTGTTTGTTGATCGGTCTGGCTAGTGGCTAATAAAATAACTATTTATATTTTATTTTATTTATATTAATATTTCATTGTATAATAATTGTATTAAATATACACTTTGTTGAAAGTCGTGTAACTTTGTTGCATTTAAGTTTAGCCAAGTAACGGTACTGGTAACCCAAAATAATGACTTGCTAGCAAATGTTATTTCTTTTGCTTGTTATCAGAAATAATCTGCAGGGATGTGTACCGGAAGTTAAGTTTGGGTCACAAAAGCGTAGTAACGTTTGTTTATGTTGCTTCCATCTGTAATCCTACATTTTTGTACATTTTACATCCTACGAACTCGTTTAGATTAGCTACCACATAAAATACGGATGATTTCCTGTTGGAAAAAATTGTATGCATACAACCGATAAACTTTCAAGTGAATTTTGGTCATGTCTATTTTATGGCTTACACATCTTCCATGTATGTCTACATTTATCTTTAGTTGTGGGCTTTTTTGGTGTGGAAATATTTTTTATTAATTCATCAGATTATCAAGTAATTAATTTAACCATTTGTTTTGTGATTGACATCCTAAATAATGATACGAACATGACAAAACGTAACAAATAATCGATCCTTAAATGTCATCACTTGTCCTTCCTTGTTAAAAATAACAGAGCGGGAAAAAACGGTTCGAGTTTCAGATTTCAGCACAGGACTATATATAAAATGTATGCCACGGGTCTGAATCCAGAAGCATGCAGTGTGCTGTGTGCCCCAGAGCTACTGCGAAGCTTCTCTTAATGACCTGCTAGAGGCCCTTGGCTGAAAGGAAAGTGCTTCCAAAACAAGCGAGCGTCATTAAGGTCAGTGCCGCTAAAGAATACAATTCCTGTGAAAAGACCCACTGGTGCCCTGTTTTCTTTACTGGAAAGAGACGTACAGAATTCATTTGCATAAAACTTTTCATGTTCTTTCTTAACGTGCATTTTAAAAGCTGCCGGTGCAGTTTCCCTTCTTAGATGGTCTTTTACGATTAATTGAAAACTCTACACGTGAAATAAAACTTCACCGTTAAACACGAAGCGGTTTACGGTCACGAGCGGTTCGCTAAAAATCTGAGAATGACCGTTAGGGGAAGTCTTAATACTAATTTGATACGGATATATTTTGAGGTGACGGGGTTAATGCATGCATTTTTTTCTCATATCATATCAAATCAAAGCAATTTCCCTGGTCGTTATTCCCTCTATCTGAGGGTCATAATCCTCTTTAGGGTCTTTCTACAGCCATGTTCAGTTACTAAATGATGAAAATCTTATTCGGCTTCACTCAGTGGCCTGACTAATGGGAAATGAGCACACTTTCAAAAACAGCTAAGTGTTTTAGGCTAGGAGGAAAGTGGAACTGTTAACATCATTACATTTGAAGAGAGCGTTTGTAACACAGATTCTATTTCTTAAATGAACACTAGGCCAGTGCATTATAGACGTATCGACTGCGTGAGGCATGAGGGAAAGATTAGCGGTATATCCAGGAACCCTTTCAGTGTAACCAGACCCTAATCTCTTAATTGTGTAGTTCTCTTTCAAACACTCAACAAGCATTAACAAAATTAGAAATGTTCATTTTTCTTTCGCTCACCTTTTCGTTGGTTGAGGAAGATTGATTAGCTTATGAGAAACATTGTGCATTGAGGTGTGTAGATGTTTTCTAGTTAATTCAATTCGACATCTATACCAGCGGTTCTCAACTGGATCAAAAATGGGTCACGGGTCCGCTCTGTACAGCATAACCAAGCGTATAATCAAGGCAAAATAAATCCACGGATAAAAAGAGGAAAGTAGAAAACTCCTCTGCTGTCTTCTGTTGTTGGTTGTACATCCAGTCAAAGAGTGTAGTTTGCATTTCGGTCACTTGGCTTCTTGTCTAAAGTAGACAGATGTTTACTACTCAAACCTGTATACATTTCTTTCTTTAAAGAAATCATTTTGGAAGAATGTTAGTAACTGGCAGCTCTAGGACATCAAAAGTGTCCTACACCATGGTAGTCAAAAGTGCACCAGAACTGTTTGTGTTCCTAAATTCTTCAAAATATCTCATCATACAATCATTTTTCCTACTATGGTAGTCAATGGAGCCTCAGAACTGTCAGTTGCTAACATTCTTCCAAATATCTTTCTCTGTGTGTACAGGTTTGGAGTAATTGATGACAGAATATTCGTTTTTGGGTCAACTTTAAAATATCATTCTAAAAACTATGCAAGGTAAATAAACAAGTACTCAGAATACTTTAAATACGGGTTCACTTGCAGTGAGGATAAACCAGAATGTGTTTTGTGCTGTGAAATATTGGCTGTGGATATCATAATAACAGCAAAATTCAGAAGATTTCCAATTTCTGTTATTTAAAAAGTTTTGCAAACTGCTGTGATTATATTTGCATGGTAATATTGATACATTTCCTTGCTTGACATATGTGCTTTCCTTTGCACCACAATTTTGGCACTGTGAATGAAATTACCCAAATTACCACCTGAACTATAATCCAAACTCCAAAGTGCAAAACCAGTTGAGAATCACTGCTCTACACCATTCCCATTATTTTTCCCAAAAAAGCACTGAAATATTGTAACGTCCAGCATCTCGCATGGCAACAATGTCCTGCCTGTCTTATTCCCTCCTCTCGCCAATTTTTGCATGGTTCCATGTTGCAAACCTCAATTTTGACAGATCTCATTTTCCCACCCCTCAGCCGCTCTCGATGATTGACTTGTATTACTGAAGGGAGATCCTGTTTTGGGGTGTAATGTGTTACTCTAATTTGTATGTCTCTGTTGACAGATTCCAGGACAACCAATGAGTTGTGATACAGACCAGCTCCGGGTAAGCCTGATGCCTCACTGTCTTTGTGCGTCTGTGCATGTGTTTTTGTGTGTGTGTGTGTGTGTGTGTGTGCCGTCCGTTGGCATTTGGACATGTTCATGTCACATCTCAATTAATTTGTTCAAATTCTTTTTTCATGTTAAACTCGTTTTGTGTACCTCCGTGTTTGTTTTGCCACCTCGCACTGAGCTGGTATCAAATCAATAGACAAAACAAAGAAAAAACCTTCAATTTTATTCTCATACGAAAACCTTCATATTTCTTCATACTCTGCTGTGTCCATATTAAAAATACAACAAAGCTTACCTCGCCTTCTCATTAAACTTTAATAGCGCCTCTCAAACCCTCCTTCTAACTCACTGGCCTGAAAAGCCAAGGTAGCAAAGGTGTCAGCATCATTCCTGATGAAGACCCTGCCAAAGATCTTCATCTTCTTCAAACACACCCCTATCCGTGCGGAGCGATGACCATGTGTCCTGACTGCTCTGCTTTGAGCTCTCTATACAGCCGTAGAATCACGGGAGGGATGTGTGTACCACGCGGAGTCAGAGCCGCAGTCCTTTCTCAGTGCTGTAATTTATCATGCTTTGTTGAAGGGTTTTAAGTCTGCTAGGCCTGATATGATTAATGCCCAGACCTTCTTGCTCATACACACCCATCACTCTCATTTTTTTGTGTGCTTGTTTATTTGTTTTTTAATGATCTGGTTTCTTTCTGAAATTGTGTGAAATTAGAGTCGGGTGAAAATACGGACAAAATAATGATCAAGTATAGATTTTTTTTGCTGATTTGCCTCTTGGAAACATGAAAAGCAGTTTTCTTGGTTTTGTGTTTTCTCATTTCATCCTGTTAGTGATTCACATCGGTGTAGAGACGGTTGTTCCAAAGTGCTTTTTGGCTTATCGCCACCTCATTTAGATGATGTTTTGAGACGCATCGAGGATAATGTACTTAGCGTTGGGTTTTGTCAATTAGCTTTTCTTGTGAGATGATCTCAGATTTAGTTTTTCAATCATGTGTATTAGATATAAAAAAAGTCTAAACCAAAGAGTGATGCACTACACTATTATGGCTACTATTTCAAACATGCAGCTTCTTAATTTGGTTAAAGAGCAACAGTATTGGACTGCTTTATGTAAATGGACGTGTCAGTAAGCAGCACTCACTTTGATTGACCATTAGACCTTACTTGCCCTGAAGAAAAACACTGAAGCAAGTTTTATGTTGAGGAATGTTCATTTTGCCAGAATGCATAAACAATAGACTTAACATTGCATGTGCCATTTATCTTTTTTAATAATAATATTGTGCTTTGTCCACATTCATTTATAGTTTCCAGAATATTGTTTATTATATTGATGTAATTCCTTTGTACTAGTCATTTCAAGGAGACATGTTGAACACAAATTTTCATCTTTTTAAAACTGTTTCGACTCTAAATGGTAATTGGATGAGCTGTGTTTGAAGCCATTGTAAATGCATGCATACGACTGAATGTTCTATGTTATTATTGTTATTGTTTATTGTTATAACATTGCTTACCAGCTGCAAACTTGCTACAGTCTAACTATTGTTTATGAATTATTATTATTATTATTATTATTATCAATATCAATAGTATTATTATTATTATTTAAGATTTTATTGAACATTTATTATATTGCTTTTGCCAATAATTTTTGATGTGCTTAGCAAAACCCCTTATTGAGGTTAAATTTGCCTCACATTGCTGTAGTATGATGTGCGTGGTTGTACATTTGTCGTGCGCATAACGGTCTGTTTTTAACTTTAGCCTTTTTCGTTGACTTTATCATTTGTCCTCATACACCCTTTTCCCTTTTCTTTGATGGTTTTACTCTTTTAATATTGTTTTCCTTTTAAAACAGACTCAAATCACTTCCTGAGGAGAAATTAATATTTAAATTTTCCTCGAAATGTAATTCCCCTCATAAATATACTGGCAAATCTCATTGCTTTGTGTCTTACACATAAAACAAAAAATGGACCTTGCTCAAATTCCTCTTTTTGTCCCTTCTTGTTCTGAAATCCATTTGAAATACCATATTTATTTTTCTCTCTGATACCTGAGTTTGATTAAAAATCCCATCCCCGTCTGAACACAGTAGTGCGTTATAGCCTCACATGCACTTATTTAGGTGGTTATTGTGTGGTTTAGCTGCGGCAGGCAGTGCTGTGCTGACTGGCTGCGTGTTTGGTCTCTCAGTAGCAATAGCGTGGTAGAGTCAGCAGATGGCTGTAGAAAAGTGCTGTAAAAAGGCAGCCAGTGCGTCAGAGGCAGAACAACCCGAGCGGGAAGGCCTTGGCCCCGCTACACGCTGCTTTTATCTCCAACACATTCACTCCGGACGAGAGGAGAGGGGGGAAACATCCAGGCTGTAAAGTCAGGTGCAAGCTCCACGTATAGAAGAGATTTGTGCTTTCCTTTCAGTTTTCTCCAGTTTTTTTTCCTTGTGCATCTTTTCTCCTTTTTTTAAACCTGAATCTCACACGGCTGTATTTTTTTGAGGAAGTTGGGTTAGTTTTATGGTCAGATGCACGTCCTCCTACTTTCTCCCTGGCTGGAAGATGTGTTTTGATTTCCCGCTGATGTCTTCCCCTGCGCATCATCTTCCGGATGACAGTATCTGAGGATTCGAGAAACATTTTGTAGAGGAAAAGTAGTGTTTTGGAGGAAGATCTGCTTTGGATCGTCCTATCAGCTGTCGGTGTTGCACCTTTCTTGAGGAGCGTGTGAACGCGTTCTAGAGAAACCTATTCAATCACCCCCCACTTCCTCTCTCTCTCTCTCTCTCTCTCTCTCTCTCTCTCTCTCTTTTTTTCTCCGGCACTTTCAGTGCACAATTGTACTGGACTTCCTTGGTGCACGGATCTTCTCATTAAATAGATACATCAGGAATTTGTGCCTAAGCAGGGCTTGTCAGTGAAAGTGTGAGGAGGACCAAGTGGGGAACGAACAGAAAGAACAAAAAAAGAGGAGAGGAGCAAGGACAAGACTGCTAGAAGCATTCCAAACCTTGTGAAGTACCTTCTTTCTCCAAGTGTCAGATTTAATAAGCTCTATTATAGTGATATAATAAATTATACACAAGAACTGTGAGCCTGAGACGAGGGTAAAACAAGAAGGATTCAGCCGGCTTTCCGTAGCTGAGCTCAAGAAGTTAAAAGAAGCTAAGGAAGCGCTTTCAAGCTGCCGAAGAGCCCCTGACTCCTCGCTCAAAATGATGATGTATTTGTGGGTAGGTAACAATCATCCCAGGCGACTGCGGTGTATTCGTTGGTGGCTTCTCTGTGCATGCATGTGTGTGTGTATGTGTGTGTGTGTGTGTGTGTGTGTGTGTGTGCGTGCGTGTGTGTGTACTGTGCTAAACTGCTGTAATTGCATATGTCATTATCGACGTGCTGAAGCGTCATGACAGTTCAAAGTGAGGGGCACGTGTCCCTTCGGATATCTAAGAAGCTATTGAGTGCACCTTACATTAAGCTTTTTGGAATTTGTGTGTTCAATAAATAAGTTGCACTTTTTTGTTGTGAATTGTTGTATAGATAGAAATCTGTGGTAGAGATTAAGAAATTAAGTTTAATCAAGTTGCACATTTTGATTATCATTCGCTTTAATGTGAAAGTTCTGTCATTATATATCCACCATTTTTATAAATGTTTAATATTTATAACAAAATAACTGAATATAATAAAAATGCATAGTGATTGCTGGCTGTTGAACTTGTAGTATATTGTGGCGTGTATATAAAATATATTTTGCTTTTCTTGGTTTAAAAGTGTGTATGTAGAGTTTGAACTTTTGACTATACAACTGTTTACATTTACATTTAGTCATTTAGCAGACCACTTTTATCCAATGTGACTTACAGAGAAAACACTGTTCAGTCAGCGTTTTTACGGTTTTATTGACATCCTATTTTTTGCACTCCTCTTTGACGTGTGGGTTTGTACACAAAGTCTGATAGTTGAGATAGTTAAGACTCATAAAAACTGTAATTAAAATGTGCGTCATCATTTAGAGATTAGAAAATTCTAATATAAATATATTCTTAGCATATGTGATACTGCATGAATTTACAATCATTGGCTGGAGTCCAAACAAAAGTACAGTTCTATTTGTGTGTTACTTAGTAATCGGCCTCTTAAAGTTTTATCTCGCTTTCTCATCCTTGCACCAAAGAGCAGAGTGTCAGAGAAATGGCGTGTGGCACGTTGATTCATAACTGTGGGGTTAAAGCGCAGGAAGTCATTTTGAAGAGCTGTAAGCGTGTGTGTCTTGGCCTGCTCATTATCTGTCTCTTCACCTGCCATTATCGCTCAAAATCAGTCTTAGCTGAAGAAATCCCGTTGCACTTAATTGCCCATGGAATACATTTAAAGCCCCCTGATGACTTCTTCACTCGGAGAGTTTATCAGGAAATTAATCTCATTTTAACAAACCTTAATCTGATAGGCAGTTCAAGTGAACAGAGACATAAAGAGAGGATTGATCCTTCACGTTATATGTATCAGCTGAAGGGATGCTGTACTAACGCGTATACAAGAAATGATTTATTGTTTGTGTATATACACTATTGACATTTTTACCAGTTTATGCTCATTTACGCATTCTTTTTTAATTATAAACTTATTAAAGTTAATAACGTAAATGTTATGAGAATTATGTTGAAATATGAATTATGACCAAACAAATCTAAATAAAAAATTGTATTGTAGCATCTTCAATAGTCATCATTTAATGTGTAAAAACATACTATTTGTGTTTTATCAACTAGTTTCTTAAGGTCTTCCCCTTGGATGCTTTTTAGTATTGAAGAAGTTCACATCTCATCTTCACATTTATTCTGTGCTCTGATTGGCTGCTTTATGCATTCAATTTCAAAAACATTTTTTAATAATAAAATAGTGTCAGCTTTTTTTCTGTGTTTTGAGGTGAGTGGTATTATTCACACCACAGAATGAATATTGTTTATTTACAAGTAAAGACATATTTTTATTGTATTAGTTACTTATTGATAGTTGGCTTGAGTTAACAGTGGAAACAGGCTATTAAACTCTGAGACGTCAGAAGAAATCAAAGGATTTGGTAAACACACAAGACAATCTCCAGTTACTTACTCATGCAGTCACGGCAAACTCAAATTCTATATTAGGAAAATGAATATTGAATGTTTAATTGGAACATGGGTGGCCTGGAAGGAATATTTCGCAGGAAAGATTCAAGGATGAAATTTCCCAAGAGATGCCTGTGAATGACTGTGCGGTATGAAAGTATACATTTCTTGCTAAATATTTAATTTGCATCATTTAGGTTTGCTTTTGACTTAAAATTCACTTCTGTACCGATTCATTTGAAGAGTGCCGAGTCTGTTTAAACTATAAACAATCTGTTTTTGTCTGCTTTTTATTTAATAAATGCATAAAGTGTAAATCTATGATGTAAGTCCTATTATTTCTGCATACGTTTCATAGATTTCTAACAAACTGAGTAAAGCTATGAGCGTGATACGCTGTTCTTTTAAGAGACCTCTGGTGACCAAACAGCCTTTGCCATATGACAGCCCAGTTCAGGCTGTGTACCCTACCCTTCAGTATTCCTTTAGTCATAGATCGTATGGCTGTAAACTGGAATTAATTGTGTGGGTTAGTTTTTCTGCCACAGGGTTTTCATCTTAACACCATTTAATAGAGCAGCCGAGCATTGTGCCACATTCACACACTTGGCAATAAAACCTTTAGATATAAATAGGTCCCTTGTCTTCAATTCCCAGAGTGTCTTCAGACAAACAAACAAATGAAGCAACATTACAAAGAAGCTACCGGCGGTCCACTTTTACGTGTCGCTTTTTTAATTGGCGAGCATCAGGATCGGCCGTGGATGAAGATTGAATCACTGAGGTAGTGAAAAGAGCAAGTAAACAGTCGTGTCAGAGCCGTGCTTCTGTCCAAGCTGATGTTATTGCCTTTCTTACTATTTACTCCCCCCCCTCGCTGCAGGAGAAAGTGCTGTGGAGGCACTTCTAGCCTCTTGTCAGAGTTGTCTTTCAATAGATGCTATGAAAGCAGTTTATTCAATTGATTGATAAAGGCTGCCCTCCATGATAACCAATAGGGGGCTGTCCGCGAGGGACATCTGGCGACTTAACTTTGTAACACGGATGCCTGGTCATCATTCAGAGTTCAGCAGCTCATTTGTAATGCAGTGGTTTGAAAGACGGTTAGTTATGATCAATTCCTGGATTTGTTTTGGTAAAGAATAGACAGTTTCGTGGGACGCACGCACCTGCATGGCCTGAAGTTTGTTTGTTGATGAAAGTCATTTTATGTATCACCTGAAATGCTTATTTAGATGACATTAAAAGCACATCAATTATTGTAAATTTAATTGTAAAGAATTCGGAATACGGTACCCCTCCCCCTTCATACTGTAGTACATGTATGGTTTTTTGAAACTCCTTCTTACATAAATAGTAAGTAGTCACTGGTTTCAAAAATTGCATTATGTCTTTAGCTGTTTATGTATATATTTGTTTTAATTGCATGCTAATTTGCACGTGGAAGCAATCGGTATTCATTGTATGTTTTTGCTTTTTCTAGTATAAAGCAGCATATCTAATTTACATATGTTTACATCTGGCGCTAGATGAATGAATTGCTCCGAGTAGCTACGTAACAGATGAAAGTGAGGATTAAGAACATTTGATGTATACACAGAGGATATAATTGACATTAATGCAAGACAATTCAGCACACACCATATGGTATTTATACACCTTCTAATTCCCTCTCTCTCCCTGACAGTTATGATGGGACCTGGGTGAGAACGCTCCACTGTCAGTTGCTATCAAATATGTTCTTATTTAATTAACTGTCTTGCGGTAGAGCGCAGCTTATATATCATAATTCTTATCTAATATACTCGATCCTGTCTTATTTTATTTCATTGACTGTGCTGAAGCGCTTAACATGACTCTGGTTTCAGAGGGCCCGGGCAGCTCGCTCGGAAAACGGAGAGCAATTGAACAGTATTAATGCCAGCGCCGTCCAGGCATTGCCGCATGGATTTAAAAATTGCCCTTCTGATAGAGTTTTACAACGTATGACAAATCAATGCATAGCATTTTCATAATGAATGGCTTTGGCATTTGGAATGCCAGTCTATGAGCAGGCTTGGTTGCTGACCTGTGACAAGAAATGGTGTATATTTCATTATATTCTTCTGAGTTATGCTCACTGGGCCCGAATCGTGGGAGATAGGAGCTCTTGCCCTATCCCAGCATGCACCAGAGTGGGGAACGGTGTCGCAAAGAGGCAATCTCATCCCGCGCCCCGGGACGGCGCTTTTAACGCCAGTGGCTCTCTCAGAGGTTTACTAGGCATTGTTTGGTATTAGATTACAGGCACACGAGGACGGATTCAAATAACCTGCCATGTCATTACCTGTTTATTCACGAGCACTGAAAGCACTGTTGTGCTGGTCATTATCTGCTGTCATGAAATGACAGTTAGTGGCTCTTTTCATCGGTCTGTTATGATGATTGATGGAGACAGGTGGCTGTTCTTTACAGATGGCAACATTTCAAAGTGGCATCACTGTAATGACGGAGCAAAATATGACAGATATCAAACCGGGGCGAGGATGCGCTATTTGTGCTACGCTACCCAAAATCCAGAAGTTTTCTATTCCCTGTAGGTCATTGAAACCTTTCATCTGATTCCTCTGTGCCAGTGTTTTTCTCCCGTTTGTGATGTGGGCATGACAGTTTTAATCTGATTTATAAAATGCAATATATATATAAAACCTCACCGAGATGGGACCGTAAATGCGAAGGGGAAAAATTTAAAGACGACGACGCCTGGATTAGCGAATGACGTTTTGAGAGATTGTCAGCTTTGTTACAGATATACTCAAATCATTACCCCTCTAATGAAATTTCCTGCCAGAGAAAGCAAAAAACCAAAAGCGAAAGCACAACAAGACCTTTCATAAAACGCCTTTATTACATAAGTGTATTCATCACCATAAAAGCATTGAGCCTATACACATATGGTCCAGAGCTTCGCAGTGCTGGAGGTTTTTATTGGGGGCTATAAAACACAATACACCAGCAGCACATACCGCAGAGAGTAAGAAAATCACTTTAGCGCCGTATACTTTTTCGCACTCTCGGATAAAATGGTCAGGCCAGGAAAACACCTTTGTGATAACAATTGCAGCCAGGCAGCCTAATGCACTTTGAAGCCCTAGTAAAGGCCCGGATGAAACTGGAGATTATTGCCATTTTGAGAGAGATCAATGAAGCTTTGCTAATAATTCACTGTAGGAGAACCTCTGGGGATGTGGTATTTATCTACAAATATCAGCTCTGGCCAGACCAATTGCAGTGTTCTCGCCTCTGGTGCCCACACTAGTTTAGTTGACCTAGTTGGTATTGAATGTTTCCTCCTGACTAGAAGGGGGAAAAAAGGAAAGGCAGGAAGAAAGAAAACCTGATTGTGCTAATCTTGTTATGTGTTTGAACAAATGGGGACATTGTATTGCTCAAACTGTGCAGTCTGCTTGATGCAGCCACTGTGAAGATTTTTCATTGATCCATGTACATTTTAAAGTAATAGCTTCATATTACGGTTTATATTGTTTATGTATTTTTTTTAGTGCTGGTGTAGTTCATGAATGTTGCTGTAGGCAGAAATGATAAAGTCTATAAAGTCAAATAGTTGTCTAACAAAAGAAAACATGTCAGTAATATATATTTTTTAATAAGTTTTGATGTTTTGTGCCAGTGCCTTACAGTACAGATACAGTTATACAAGAGTGAATGTCTTTTGCCAGCTAAAGAAGCTATATGTAAGTTGTCATGTATTGATGACTTTTTTATTAACAGCTTGTAACGAAACTTAAAAACTGACCATTCTAGGTTATCTATGAAGGCCTTTAGACTGACTTGTATGCGAAGGACTAAAGACAGTTTTGCCAATTCAGTAATTCAGTTCTGCAGCAGGTTGCCAGTAACTTACTATACAGTAAATTTACTCACTACTTAATACTACTTTCCTATCAGTACTGTTTCCAAACCACCGATTGATGTAAGTTTTATTTTGATCAAAAAACAAGAAGATACTCAGTCCTGGTTTCAGTAATGGCATTAGCACAGTTACACTACAAAAAGAATTTTGATAAATACTTTTGTAGTAAAAATATCTTAAACATCCTAAATCAAGATTTTTTTACACTATATTTGTAATCATGTTTATTTACTGTTTATATCACATCACCACATTTTGAGCATGAGTTGATGTCTGCAGTTCACTTAATGGCCACCGGTGTCGCTAATAACAAGGATTTTTAAATTTTACTTTACATTTACATTTATGCATTTGGCAGACGCTTTTATCCAAAGCGACTTACATTACATTGTACTATACATTTGTACATTTTGTATAGCAAGCAAGTGGGGGTTAGGTGCCTTGCTCAAGGGCACCTCAGCCGCTACCCGCCAGCCCTGAGAATCGAACCAGCAACCTTCTGGTCATGAGTCCAACTCTCTAACCACTGGGCCACGACTGCCCACTGTACCCCACTGTACTTTATAAATACTTTTTTTATTGTACCATGAAACCTGCATTGTGTTGACTTCTGATGTGCTCCATCTAGCTGTGTGCAAACACAGGGATGCTTTTTTAAACGGCCTTTAAGAAATACGTTGAACCAGAAACCACGCAAATTAAACAGGGTTTTTGTAAGACCCATTAGCCAACTAGTGGCTCGGTCAACTTGTCGATTTCAAAAACAAATAGTTTTGCACATCCCTAGTCATGTGTTTGAGTCGCGATGGGCTGCTCCTTTAACGGCGGGGAGCAACACGGGCCATAAAGAGACAATTAAGGCAACAACTTGGAAAAATGAATGTGTGTCTTTCATGGTTTTTGCAGTGTACACTTTGTAGTCGTTAATTTAATTGCAGATATTCCCCAAATCCCTGAAGAATATAAAGGATTAATCATCCAGTTCATTTCGACGAGAGATATGGCCTTAAGTGAATTGCAGTTTTACCAATTTAACCCTGTCTGCCCCTGAATGTGACAAGATTAACATTTTCAATTAGCAATACGTAATTGCGGTGCACGCTCAGCAGCCTGGCTACATCCTCAGAGGTGAAGGGGGCATTTCAATGGGCCACGCGTACAGATCTAACTCGCCCCTGTCTCTTTAAAGGCATCCTCTGTGTTCAGTCATCAATGATGGCCAGAAGGTGTGTACTATCATTTCTGAGTTACCTTCCAGAGCTGTTGCACCTCGCGTAATGTCGGAGGCACGAATCCCTGCGTCTTTACGAGAGAACAAATCAGCAGATTTAAGGATAAGGAAGAAAAACGGTACACGAGCGTAACCGCGAGCACGCGAGCGGTGTAAAAATGATGGTTTCTGCTTTCTTTCTCAGGGGCGTTTGTGTTGATAAGACAAAACAGGATCAGCGAGTCTTTCCCCTGTCTGGTTTTTAATGTCTGCGAAGAAACAGATATTGATTTAATCAGACCAGACCGTCGCAGCACAAAGGTATATACTGCGGGGAAAAATACCTTGAGCGGCGAGGTAATAAATACTGCAGATGGACTCGTGCGAGCTGCCTAGCAGAACCTTTTGTGGGCTCCGTTGACTGAGGGCCCCTGTGAATAAAGAGGCCGGATAAGACGGAGAGTTTGTATTTTGGAGATAGGTGACTGATTTCACACTCGGAGATCTCTGCTGTGTCCTGCACATGCTAGTATCTGGGCTGATAGCGGAGCAGCCACATATCAGCCTCAGATTCACCACTTTCCTTCAAGGTGCTTACTATCGCATCGGCTTGATAATAGAAATGCAGCTTTTTCAAGCTGACACTGTATTCGGAGCTCGCCGCCAGCGGGGCGTTGCATGCCAGCGTAGACAGATGCATTCTGGGTATGATGTTTGAGAGCTGTGGAAATATGAAAATAGACTGAATTGAAGGAATAATGAAAAGGGGGGATGAGAATTCTGTTGTTATTCATTCATGTCATTCCAAACCCGTATGGTTTTATTACTTACGTGGAATGCAAATAAATTGACATATTTAAATGAATTGCTAGGCTGGTTTTGCAAAACAACTTAAGTTCATTGTGATTGTTGTAAAGCTTTTGTCAAGCTCAAAAATAGTATTGTTGCCAATGGTGTTGGCATTTCTTAATTTATGTTGTTTTATTCTTTAAAATTCTTTTCCAGTGTTTTGTGTTGCAAAAAGTCAGGACAGGGCTTTGAGGTGCACCAAAAGATAATTTGTCAGGTAACACTTTATGTTGTATTTGTTAACATTAGTTAAAGTGATAGTTCACCCCCCCAAAAAATTGGTTTTGTCTTCTTTACTTAGCTCTTGTCATTTCAAACCTGTATGACTTTCTTTCTTCCACAAAACAAAAAAGAAGCTATTTTGACGAAAGTTGGTAACCGAACAGCAGCAACACCCATTCACTTCTATTGTACAGACACAACTAATTCAAGTGAATTGGTGCCAGTGAACAACATTCTTCAAAATATCTTTTTCTGAGGAAGAAAGTCATACAGGTTTGAAGGGGGAGTAAATGATGACAAAATATTCATTTCTGGGTAAACTATCACTTTAATCCAATAGCTAACATGAACCAACAATGAGCTAAACTTCTATAGCATTTATTAATCTTATAGTTCATGTACATTTTAACATTCACTAATATGATTTCTTTTTAATCTAAAGTTTTATCTGTTGATATTAGTTAATGCACTATGAACTAACATGAAAACACTTTTATTGGCATTAACTAACATTAACAAAAAGTACTAAAATGGTCAAAAATATTGCTTATTGTTAGTTCATGTTAATGCATTTACTAATGTTAACAAATACAACCTTATTTTAAAGTGTTACAGTTGGAATCAGAATGTACTTGTGTGTTGATTGATGTCTGACAAGTTTGTGTATGAAAAGCTATGAAAACAAATGACATTTATTTCTTAAAAACCTCCAGGGTTTAGCACTAACCTGATAAACCCATCCTTTATACTTGACACAAATAACAAACCCTTTTGTAAATCCATGGCATAATTTATCCTCATTATATCCACTATCAAATCCAGACTTCGCCATGCCGCAGAGTAAAAATTTGTCCAGCTGTAACAGAAGGACATGAAACCAGGGATATCCTAAAAGGGCCGAGATAAGAAAAAAGTTTCTAGGTGGCTCAGATTGGCTCTCCTTTCATGTGGATCCAAATTGGAGCCAGTGTAGGCAGGGAGGGGAGAGAGGGAGCTTGCAGTCCTCATTAGGCATCTCTGTCTCCTGAAGTTGACCAGTCTCCAGTCCTGTAATGAGCTGGACATTATGCACAGCAGAGGTGGGGGGGGAGCAGGTGAGTCGCTTGTGTGTCAGAGAAACATCACATCCAAATGCTTCATAATGAGAGCCAAATCCTGGCCCGCGATGGCCTATCTGACAGCACAATATCCATGAATGATATCTTAATTATATGAATTGACTCATCTTAGTGTTTTTGTAGAGGTTCAAGAGACGTTGTTTTTCACTGTGCCTTCCCCCCATCCCTGTCAACCAGACATAATTTGCGAGTCACAATGACCGTTGGTGTCGTCGCGCAACTGGCCTGTCCCGTGCGGTACGTTTCAATGAGCCATCAGTGGCCTGCAAGGAACAAACGGCTACAGGTTAGCGTTAACACTGCGGTTCAATTTAAAGGCATAGTATGGCAAAAAATGAAAATGATGTCATTATTTACTCACGCTCATTTGCTAATATATGTGCCAAGTACTGTATTCTCTGACTGTCTTTCAAGCTCTAAAAGTACAATGATAGCATGATATAATTAGAGTCTATTAAAGCCATTATTCACATCCTGATCATTAAGTCACATGATATAACTTATGTTTTAATCTCATGGTTTTGTTTACATTTTCACTCATTGGGATTAATTGTAACACTGTGTTACAACTAACCCCGCCGTGTAAATTCTTTCGAAGTTTAGTTACTGTTGCTAGGAGTGGCTGACATGTTTCAATGTTGTGCTATGTGTTATTAAGATAATATAGTGATTAAGATAATATAAGGTTGGATTTGGTGGCTTACACAGCCAAGTGAGAAATTGAAAAATTAAAACATAAGATGAAGAAATGTAACATTACTTCCATGCTGCCAATACACACTTTGTCCAATATCTCCATGAAAACACATCAAAACTTTTCTAAAATTCACAGATGATCGTCATCTTGCAATGAGGGAAGCACGACTCGGTCGACTCTGTGTATTTATGAAAAACATCTGTGTTACAGTTAACCCGCATTACTTTGTGCCCCGCTCTCCCCAGTACAGGTGTGGAACAACACATGAATGACTAAAAATGATAGAAATTTGTCAGTTTAAACTATTGGTTTAACACTCAAGCTGATCCATAAAAAAAGCCTTATATTGGATTATCGTCATTTTATCCAAGTAATGATACCCCACAATCTCCTCCCCGTGAGAAGCGTTTAGTTTGTGGTCAGGATCAGGATAATAGCCAGGAGGTTTGAGGTGGGATTGTAATGAGGCAGCTTTTCCGTGGATTAAAGTATGGATCATAGTTACGTTTTGTTTCATAGTTATTGAGCGTTTCATGACGATGCTGATTGATTTTGATTGATTAAGGCTTGTGTGTTAGGGACCTTCCAAACCTGGAAGTGAGGTGTGGCTACATTAGCCTTTGCAGATACACTAATCATGAATAAATCATTGCTGGTTCAGTTATTCATTAAAGAAGGGAGGACTATAAAGCTGTGAGGTAATTAACAAGCGGGAATCTAAATGAAGAAAAGGTATTCTAAGAAAAACACTGATACTCACAGGTTAATTGTGCAGTTTATGCTTTGCATAACATGGCCGTTACGCTTCCTGCATGGTTATTTTTTGAGATAAAATATTTGAGGAAATCTTCCGAGGGATATTTTTCGTAATCGTAATGTCATAGATGTGGAGGTTCGCTCTTTTTTTATTTATGGCAGTGTGAGGCCTTTGGTGACCCCATACATATCTACACAGATTATCATCCATGCACGAAAGCACTAGAGAGACAAATTCCAGGATTGTGGCAGCGAGTTTCTCATCGCAAACTGTACCCATCTAGTTATTCATACAATACAAGGACAGTAAGCGAAAAACAAATTAAAACAAAACAACCCTAGCCGCTCACATAGTGATGACTTCTGCTCTGCTCCATTGCTGCAGATTTGCTTCAATATTAACAAAATTCTGCTGACAGGAAGCAAGCTGTGAGGGAGGCTTAAACTTTCCAGACACTCCGAATGTGGCACACATGATATTTTGCTCACAGAGGGCATCGTCTCTCTCTCTCTCTTCCCGGTATCCCGCATGTTTAGAGCATCCCTCGCACACGCAGACTGATATACACACATGCCATTTGCTGGAAAACATTTGAAACAATAGGGAACATCATTAGCTCACTGGAAGGCCCGGCACAGATTGAATAGGCGAGGAGAAAGGGTGTTGTGTCAAATAGTCCAAATGGAAAAGGCGATGCCCACGGGGAGTGTTGCCCCACCTCTCAGTCTATTGACGTGCAGAGAAAAGGAATGGCGCTGGGGAACAACAGAATGGCCCCGTATCTCAGCTCAGCCCTCTTCTAAGAGCCTGTTACATTACCAATCCATTTATCTTAACAAAACACTATTCAAATGACTGCGCCTGATGGAATTGTGTCACTATAATGTCATTTAATCTTTATTCATTCACAGAAGTAGTTCTCCATCCACAATTGCAGCACCGGTTTGTAAAAAAAACTTTAAATCGAACATTTAGTGGACATACTGTAAGCAGCTCCACACAGAATATGCACGCTTTTTGCTTTACTGTGCCGGACAAAGGAAACTTGGAGAGTTTTGTGGAATGGGTTTTAATATGGTAAATGTGTTAAATGGAGCTGAGAGTACTATACTCTTATCATTAGCTGAAGCATAAAGAAATATAGACGCAACATGCAATTACGAAGCCAAGCACCACAACAGCGTTTAAGTGTTGTAACTTGAAGGCTATACAGGGAACTGCACGAATTTTGAGTCTCATATTTTTGCATTTGTTGATGTTCTAAGTGCAAAAAAATGCATTCAACAACTTAAACAAACGTTACAGCGCATGCACGCTTTTGTGGCCCAAACTTAACTTCCGGCAAACATTCGCAAAGAAAGGCATCCCTGCAGATTATTTCTGATAACAAGTAAATGACATTAGCTAGCAAGTTAAAAGTATGTCTAGTCAGTATTATTTTGGGTTACAAGTAGAAGAACCATTACAAAGTTACACGACCCATTCAACAAATTGTTTATTTAAGAAAATTAATATACAACGAAATTTAACAAATTGTTTATTAATACAATTATTATCCAATAAAATATGAATATAAATTAAATCAAATATAAATAGTTATATTTTTAGCCACTAGCCAGACCGATCAACAAACACAGTCAGCTTCGGGCCAGGCGCATCCGATGAAACCGTCTATAGGCTGTCATTGACTCCCAGCCTCCCTCTGTGCCAAAATATTTAACAAACAAACACATGAAGGGTGAAATGGTGTACACTGCAGGCCTTGATGTAAGGTCATCATAATGGTTTGTGCATTAGAGCAAGGAAGTCTTTCGTTTGACTCAGCAACAATTTGGATCCAAAACAAACTATCTTTCCATCTCATTGATTGACATGTACTTGAATGTTTCCTGCCGGTTTGAAGCTAATGATGTTCGGTCGTGTCCGCCCGCTGCTAGCAGTGGCATAAGGTACGTATGTAAGGTGCAGTGCAGGGCAGGTGGTGCATGTGCACAGATAGGCAGCATTTCTGCATTGTTATAGTGGGACCTAAAGAATAGAATAACAAATACATACTGCACGTTGTGCTGTAAATAATTTAGTAGGTAGCTGTCCACCACTTCGGTTTGCTGACAGCCATGTTTAATAATACTTCTATTTACTGACCCCAGAACTTATAAAGTATAGCTTTAGCGGAGACCTTGACAATAAAGGGATTTGAAGAATGAAAAGTTCTCTGTTCTGCGCTGCTCAGTTTGTGAATTCAATGATGATTTAAATATCAACAGTGCTGCACCTTACACTCTTTGGACTATTTTGACAGTTTGGTGTGCTTTGATCACTCTTCGAGTTCAGGAATAAACCAGAACTCAGAGTTTACTGCATGCGGCATGCATCGCATTTTGTGACGTGTTGGGACCTCTGTCTTTATAGAAGCAAATTCGTTCGCTGTGAAAAAAGTAAGTAAAAGTAACCAAAAAGACAGTGTGACTATGAATACATTTTCCCTAAGAAACGGACAGCGGGTATTAATCAGAATTATGGGAACAGTTGATAGGCGTAGAATATAACTTTGATCCATAAAGACGATGTGACATTTTTACTCTCACCAGTCTCATAATTTATTAAAGAAATGTTAAATTTGACATAATCGAGTCCATTATATGAATAACACTAAATAAGTTATTATATCAATATCGGATGTCTAACCTTATATCATTTTCATTGCCACGTATATTGCGTAAATTATTTCTCAAAGCACATAATATTCCTTTGCAGTCGGAATGAATCCTTGGGATTAAATTTTGAATATTTCTATTCCTCCATGTAGCTGTCTGAAAACTCAAGAAAAACAAGGTCATTTCGCAAGGTCCTTCATCTAAATTGAGTGAACCTTAAAGCCAACTTTGTCAACAAAACTTCTACCAAATATAAATTAAATTTAAGGCACGTAGTTTTGAACGCGTGGTGGATACTGTATTTGGAAGCTTGCGTGATCAGTCCTGAAGCCAAGAGGGCGAACGATAAAAGCACATGTGCCCGGGACAGTCAACGTGTAGTGGCAAAATAACTTCATACAGTACAGTCACCTTTGATGTATTTTCTTAGGTTTTGTTAAAATGTAGTGCCACATTTTCACAAAGCAGCTTTTGCAACGTTCTCACAACCCACACTGTAAATATTTAGACTTAAAAAATACTAAAAAGGAGACCTGTGATAAATGCACATCACTTTTTGTATGCATATACTTATAATTAACACCCTCATAATAACCTCAGTCTCTTTTAAATGAAATGCACGCAGGTGTGTGTGTGTGCAAACACAAATAAGATAAGAGTATTGGAAACTATGTCTGTTTACATGTTAGCGTATGACTTTGTCTCAATGTTTGTGTAATTAACTTAAGCGCTCCACAGGACTGAGAGAAGAGAGTTTTGATGAGACAATGTCTATTAACTTCACTATGAATTGCAGCGATCCACTGTTAAGCTACAGGTCACCGTGTGCACTTCTGATCTTGTCAGACACAGAGACTCATTTCCATTAAGTGCGGCCTGCACACAAGACTGCGGCGAACAAAGGTTTAAATCCATTTAACTTCTCGGCTCTATTTTAGAAACACCAATTCCAACTCTGTCACCAGCCTAGCAGAATGACAGAAAACACTGCCTATCTGAATTAAAGATAATGAAAGATCATTCTGTGGCTACAAGCAATAGGCTGTGATGATCTCCTACATTCTCTTTTCTTTTTCGCCTCTCTTTTTTGTACTAGGAGAGAACATTGTGTCATTCGTAATTCCTCCATGTAGAATCGAGCAATTAATGAGTGCGGGTGGGGGGTGTGGGGGGTGGGGGGGGTCTCAATTGAAACGTTCTGAGACCCATGTTCTGCTGCCCTTGGGCATTTATTTCCAAAGTTTGTGTTTAATCACAGAATCTCGGCCATGATGGGTGTGACAGGTAATTTCCGTAATGCTGCTGACAGAGATGGATTACATGGAGGCCTGTTTGATCCCAAGCTTTTGTGAGCCAGTGATAAGACCAGGTAAGGGTTATCTTACTATGAGTACTGGCACTATACCGCTACCTAATAAGTCCCAGGATAATATAGTGTGCACATTGAGGGAGCTGAGAACGATTATTTAAGCAAGATGCAATGTGTGTCTGTTTCCTTTTGTGTCACACTTTTGGAGGAAGTGATGTAATGCACTATAAAATCAACTAGGTGATGTAACAGGCAGGTACCATAGACGCTAGGCGTCGTTTACAGTTTACCCCTTGTGTTTTCGTTCAGTATTCTGCCAATGCGAACGGCTGGCAAAGGCTCACGCTTCATCTTAATGTAATTGCTTCATGCCACGGCTACATTGTTTTTGTTCGCACGGTGGCGGAAAGCCTCAAAATATGATTGTTGTTCTTCAAAAAGTAAATTCTGAAATTTCCTAAAGTTGCGGGTGGGGGGAGTGCCGTGCCCTTGCATGCAGGTGCGGAAAAGTCTTTAGAGGGATCTGATTGACTGGAATGATGCTTAGGTATTGCTTTTTCTTTTAAATTGGAGTCAGTGATGGAACAGTTGGAATATTAATGCTTTTCTGAGTCGTTTAGCATTTATGGAGCTAAGGCAAAGCAACATGAGTCCCATTGTGGACCTCCTGTAGCGTTCTATCTTCTCTGTGGTGCATTTAATAATTGGTACTCATTTTCAATCCTGCCACCCTAGTAGTTCAGCAGCTGGGTAATTACTGCAAGCCAGCTTTAAGACTATGCATGTCAGAGCATTGCGTGTGCGTGTGTTTTCCTCGCCACATAATTTCACCCGTTCTTTTCCACTCAGACTGTCTTTTTGCTTTCTCTCGACCTTGCATTCTTTGTAATACACAACATTATGTTACATCACATAAATGCAGGTAGTATGACACCCCTCAAGAAATGCTCGCACTCTGGAAGTGAATTTATCTCTGTCTGGGGGAGCTTGATCCTGTTTGCCCCGGCGAACGAGGGTTGAAATCTCCGGTCAAGGTCTGTCATAATAAGACAGCAACACGGCGTCCAGATGTTATGTGCGGGCTGCTAGTTAAGCCACCGCTCATTGTGCGGTAATTCCGAGGCGTCTCCTCAAAGTCTCCTCTTTTTATGCGGCGCTAGAAAGAGGATTTCTTATACATTGACATAATTAATCAGGAAGCAGCATGTTCTCTCAATTAACACCACAGGGAAATGTGGAATTGGCCTCTTTTTGTATGTTGTGGCAGATTTAAGGACCTTTGCAGTGCGCAAACAAATGGAGGGGCCTTTAATGAGCGCGGAGACTTGGACGGATACGCTGGAATGTATATATATATTTATATACGTATAGCATAAACAGCAGCTATTTTAAGTAGCAAGGCAACTGATGATCTTTCTGGAGCACACTGTGATTGGAAATCGAGAGCGTGAAGAGATCTTTCAGAGGCTGGTCAAGTCACTTTTTGTGGTAATTGATTTAGAGCTTCTTCTTTAAAGGGGCAGTCCACCCAAAAATGAAAATTCTGTCATCATTTACTCACCCTCAGATTGTCCCAAACCTGTATGAATTTTGTCGTTCTGATTTGGAAGATTGTCAGTAACTAAACAGTAACTCATCCCCCATTTACTGCCAAAGTAGGGAAAATAAATACTATGGGAGTCAATGGGGTTGGTTACTGACATTCTTTCAAATATCTTCCTTTGTGTTTATCAGAACAAAGAAATTCATACAGGTTCTGAGGGTGAGAAAATGTTCATTTTTGGGTGGACTGTCCCTTTAAGTAGCGTTGTTAGCTTGCTAGGTGTAATGGCAATTCTAGTAGAAATATATTTGGAACTAAATTGCTTCAGTCAGAGCTTGATGTCCGTAATGCTTTGTGTCAAAATTTAATTCTGTCAAATCTAATAAAACAGCACCATCACCACGAAGCCGCGTCTCGCCGGTTTGTATGCCCATACGCACAAAAAGCAACAGAAGAAACCGCACCATCTGTCTTGCTTTTAGTAAGAGTGACTGGCTCGGAAGTTCGGCGTAAACATCAGACATTCTGATATAATTTGCCAGCTGCTGGTTTAGCTGGCGTTTGAATTACAGGTGCCGGTTTGAGACGCGGTGTGTATGAATGAGCGGGGCGTTTCTCAGAGCAGCAGCTGATGATTACAGGGAGTGGTCTCGAGAGATGAGTACTCCTCCGATTGTTCCCTGCCTCATGCTGCCTATTAAATGAAGGCAGGTCCCTCTGGAGGGTCTTTGCTCTTTTGCAATCTTCATAAGGAAGTGGGAAGCTAATTAATGATATGCTAATGACTTTAACGCAGCATCCCTTTGCAAGACTTTCTCAATATTGATGTACTCAGTCCGCCGTTGTTATACACTGTAGACTGAGACGTCGCTGAGACTAAATCGCTTCCAATTGTTTAGCGTTTTTTTGATGTTATTGTTCTTTAAGAAATACAAAAAATTGTTGGTCGTATTAGGGATGTGCGAAGCTACAGTACATATTTTCACAAGCAACTACTTGATAAATCAGTTTTAAGCCCTGAATAATGAGGCATGTTTTTGGTTTACCCAACCATAATTGGATATGTTTTTAGGCGGGTTCACACGGGACACGTCCTTGTGTTCAAAAACAGCTGGATGGAGTGCAGCAGAATGGAACAGAATGCAGAGGTCTCAAAACGGATTTTTAAACGCTGAACTATTTTTAACTTGACGCATGCTGTCTCCAACCACGGTGCTCATGGCCCAAAAGACTTAAAAAAAAACAATGGCCGAAGAAATCAGTCCGCAAGTGTACGACTGCAGTGGTTGTGCATTTAAAATGAATTATTTAAAGGTGAAATTAAAAGATTGATGAATTGAAAAGTGCTTTAGCATTTAAAAATAGTTTGGTTCATAGACCGATTTGGTTCAACGCTGGTCCAGAAGAACTTTCTATTTCCGTTTTTTAACTAAACAAGCATTTGAACAGAATACAACCAACAGAACATGTATAACTAAATCAAAATTTATGATTTTAAAAAGAATCAAATAAACGGTGAAAACGGAAGTGCTTCTGGACCAGGTTTATATCTTATGAAGTGTCATGCTATTATGCTAATGCTAATTAAGCACCAATGCAGAATATATATACAACTAATCTATTTATTCTATTTGAACTTTTAAAAAGGTAAACATTTCAGGCATGCTAGTCAATATCACTATTTATTTTATAGCATATTAAACAATTATTTTTTTTTTAATTCATCTACAAATGCCTACTTAATAGTAGAACACCTGCAGATTGAATCCCTTCATAACATCATTTATCTCACTGCTGGAAAGGTTTTTCATTACTGGTGTGACTCTTTCTCTATGCTGCGTATCTTTAATAAGATTTTTTTCCGTGGTTTTTCCGATTTTTTTCATCGAGACAGCGTCGAGCTCGGCGGCACGGGAATTTCAAAGCGCCGCACATTAAGCAGTTAATTAATGGACTCCTGTCCTCACGTCTCAGTCGGATCCGTGGTGGAGGAGGCCCGCGCGTCAGCTCTGATGGATCGCGGATCCGTCAGCTCTGAGGCTTTTCCTGTTGGTCGGTGCTGAACCGTTACTGCATGTGACAGCCCCTGGTCCTGTCAGAACGAATCGGCCCCTCCTCACGGGCTCTGCGGCGAGGGAAAGTGACACATTAATAGAAGCTAAAGCACTCTAATGGCAGAGCCTGGTGAAAGCACGGGGAAGCCATCCGCGGTGCTTGCCCCTGCTCCATAAAACGTCGCTCCGAATCGCCGTCTGGGCATAAAGAGCGCCCGGCCTTATCCGCAACCCTTCCCTTGTCCGTGTCGATACAAACATCCTTCTCATCCGCATGCGTTTCTGACATTGGCTTTTATTTTTTTAGATCTGCTATGGACCTTTGGGGTTTCGATTATGAGCCGAAGAACTAATTGGTAGAAAAACACTTCAGCATAACTTGTTATGATTTTAGCACCCACAAACATCTAATTAGCACTCCGGCACTGGCCTCCATCTTTTCGGAGTGTTTGTCTTCTATTTAAAGCATATTCTGTTTCCATGGTTTTCATATATAGGAGCGTCAGAGAGAAAAAAAGGAGGAAGAAAATAGAATAGGAATTAAAGTCAGTGATTATTTTTGCGTGCGTTTCCACAGAGGTGATTAACAGTGAGATGGGATTGTTTTTGTTGCCAATTAAAAAGACAGCAAAGTCTTAATGCATCGAAATGAGCCCAGATCAGCAGCTGCTGTCAAGCCAAAGCTGGGGGTGGACAGCAAGCGTCTCTGCAGCTTCTGCTCTAGGTAACCAGCTGTGTGGAGGTGCTAAGGATCGCTTGCTTCGTCCCACCCAGTAATCAATTTGCAGGCCCCTAGCACAGACAGCGGCGGGGTAACAAACGACTCGCGTTTCTGTTGCTTCCAGACGCACACTCAAGAGCTAATGAAAGCCAGTCTCAGCTGCCACGCAATCTGCCTGCACTCCTCATTGCCCCTGAAGTCCCCGATGCATTGGGCCCATTGTCTCCGCACCGTCGTATTTTTGCCTGAGCCCCATCTGTTTCCATAATTACTGTCATGTAAACCGACTTTTCCAAATTGTGCGACGTGCAAAGTAAAAGAGTGGCAAGGAATCTCTGATTAGCCTCCAGGAGATGATCGTCATTGATGCGGTCGGAAAAGTGTCACATATCAGGGGACGCTTTGAATTCCTTTGCAGACCGTGACTGTGCAGTGGTGTCACTCTGGCTCTCGCCACCGAGTCGACCTGCTCCGGCTCCGCGCCGGTCGCTCCTTCTATTTCCAGAAAATATATCCCTCCTATCCGGTTGTGGCGTTTTTATTTTATTTTCCTATTGGAAATGATTGGAGAAGTTCCCTGTATTCTCCCCCACCTGGGAGAAACAAACAATACTATTTACAATGAGTCTCACCCATCATAGCCTGCACGTCTGGCTCATCGGTCCCACTCACGCCGCCGAGATAATGGCTGATTTTCTGTACAAAACCCATCACACTGTGGCTGGGGATGTTAGCCATCATCCTGACTTAGGATTTACATTAACCAAGCCGGGATGGTAATGAAAAATAACACTAACAATGACCAAACCGGCTCCCTGCAATCCACCTCCGTGTGACTTCATCAATCTTCCCTACACGTTCGGCACCTGCTGCAGTCCTGTCAACTTCCTGACACAGGGTGGAGGCAGCCAGTCCTTCCTTATTAGTCTGTCAGCAATGGTGATGCTCACATCGGGTGCACAGGCTGAAATGGAGCCCGGGCCTGTAGTGCAGCACCCTGCTACTGAAATACACCCAACCTGATCCTAAATGACAATGTGCCAAGCACTGCCACAGTTCATTTACTTAGATACTCGGAGGGATCTAAACATGCCAAAAGTTGCGTCGCACCTCAGAAATCCGCTGTTGTTTGTCGCCAACATCTGAGAGATGGAGTTTTTGTCGTATTTGTCATATATGTGTATTCCTCTCTTAAACGGTTTGTCATTTCTCTAGTGTTTTGCCCTCTAACAGGGACAACAAGGTGATATCTGTTGTCGTTTCCTTCAAATATGTCAAAAGTATGTGCTAGCTCGTTGTTTGTTGTCCTGTTGTTGTTGTTGTGTGTGTGCGTGCGTTTGAGAGCCTGCCGTGTCATTAATAATTTAAATAACGTAATGGAAACAACCAGCCATGTTCCCCTTTTAACAGGAGAGTCAATTATTTGTGGTGGGAAGCGTTCCTATTTTAGAAACTATGGGATGGATTTGAATTCTTGTTTGTCATATCTAACTGATAACGCCGCAGCACAACACTGAGCTTGTCTTGCTAATTAAGCAACAGAAAAGCACAAAAAGTATTAAGGATTAGCTGCTGACAGTTTTTGCACTAAATGTAGGTGCATACTGTATGTAGAAGGCCCTTCTCATTAGTCTTGACATGTTCCATGACACACTGACTTGCACTGCTCGCATCTTTTGTCAATTACTGAAGACATATAAAATTTCATTTAGATATAGTCGTAAAACTTTTTTTCTCTCTCTCTACATATATTTATATATTATTCAATATCAGTATGGTATTACGTGTTTTCCTCCCTTTAAATGTTTCCTTCCTAAATCAGAAGTGATTTCTGTTGCTCGACAATGCTGTTATTGTATATTGGAAGGAATAGTTCACCCAAAAATGAATCTTTGTGTCATTCCAAACCTGTAGGACTTTATTTCTTCTGCAAAACACAATAGAAGATATTCTGAAGAATGTCTGTAACCAAACAACATTGGCCGCCATTGACTTCTATTGTATGGACACAAAACCACTTCTCAAAATATCGTCTTTTGTGTTCCACAGAAGAATTAATTTTGGGTAAACTTTCCTTTACTCTATCATAAGCAAACAGGTTTTAATATTTCTATCCAGAATACGTTCAAGTGCAAGTTCAGTTTCATTTTGTTTATTTCATTTTATTTAAGTAAATATAGAGTATTTAAAATTTCAGAGGTAGAAACGAATAACAAACTGTTATCTAAGTAACCTAAAAAGTTCAGCAATCTGTCAACATGGGAAAGATCAGAGCCTTTGCTCATTTCATTATTAATAGAGTCTTGCTATTTGTAATGCTTTGCATGAATTTGACATTAGGTTCCTCTCCACACAGAAAAAAGCACAAGAGCTTTAAGAACCTTGTTGCCTCCCTCGACCCTCTCCGCAAATTCTGCCCATCGAAGACAGACCAATAACACAATGTACACAAAAAAATCTGAGAGCGAAGCACCGCTGACAAACAAAAAGATAAACGAGGTTTCTCTCTCTCAATATGCAGCCCCTACTTATTTATTCAGTAAAGCCGAAGACAACAGACAGACTGCAAAGAGCAGTGCCTCATGTCAAAAAGACATACGGTAAAATAAACACTACTATCTGTGATGATGAAACACTCGGAGAACGTTCTTATATTTCTTAAGCAAAAACAAAAACAAAAAAGATGCACTAGTTGACAGTCCAGTTAATACATTGTACTGAGAAGCATCTAGAGGGATAAAAGCCGGAATGCAGGGAGGAAAGGCCGAGGATAAGGAGAAGACACATCTATGGGGGGTGGGGGTTGAGAAACTGTCTTGCCTTGAGGCTATATGTGGGGTGGAGAAGCAAAAGAGTAAAATGGAGCAAAGCAGTCTGCTGCCCTCTCCATAATACATGTCTGCCTGCTCCAACGAAGCCTGTTTTAACTACAGACGCTCGTGCAACATAGAAAAACATTGATTTTTATGAATCTGCTCTATTAAAGCAACAGCGATATGAAATCTTGCTATGGATTTGCAAGTGTAAGGTTGTAACACTAAGAAAAAATAGGTGAGATTTAAGAGGAGGGACATGAATAATTCAAATTATTTTTCCCTTACTGTATATATTTGCTGATTCTGCTGCTTAGACTTTGGTTGGCCTGTCAGTTGAACATCAGTAGCACTTAACGTTTAACAGCTGTTAATGAAGCTACAATAAAGACCTTGCTCCTGATAGGGAGATACGGCCTGTGATTATAAGAGAAGCTTGATGATCAACAAATGCAAACATTTGTGTGGGGTTTAATGAATTATTTAGTGCCTCACATTTGCCATAGTGCACATAAATGTTCTTTTATGACTTGGATAAGCAGACAGGCTCTTTTGTGTTGCCCTTATATGTACTTCTCTCAGTTTGCTGAACCTCCCAAATATTTGTTCATGTTGTTCGTTCCTATTTCGTCAAATAAAATACAATTATAAATGTTTCACTGCTAAGAAACGTAGGCTATACAATAGATTCATTACTAGTAAAAAATTTTTATTTGTTAAACATTTGGGTGTAAAGTGAGTAATAAATGCAATGGAATTAGACTGGACAGGTCGATACAGCACAATGCATTTTAGTGCGATACGAAATTATTTTAATGGAATACAAATGTAATGGGACAACGTTTACGTGCTGAGATAGGTTCATTTCTGCGCGCACGTTTTATGTGACGCGCACAGCGATCCCATAATAATAAATTATAAGGACAATTCAGTTCCACGCCAAAAGAAAAAAATGCAAAGATCCCCCACCCCCGTTAAAAATGAATGTGTGATTTAGGATTGGCCCCCGCCCCGCATCCTCGGAGATTCAGATGCTGCTCAATGAAACAGACTGTGTGCCCGGACTCATCTGACAGCGTGTGGAAAAAAAGACCCGCGGCGCGCAACTTCATCACGTCCAGCCACGCACTCTTACCTTCATCCCGTGATCCCGTTTCATTAGAAACCCCGAGAAACGGAGTGAACAGAGTTCCGTCTGTGTTTACAAGGGTTTTGCTGAAACTATAACAGAAAAAACAGACGCGCGTTTTTGTGACAAACAGACGTGCGCTCCCCGGGACCCTTGCGCGCACACGTTCGCGTTCGCTTTACCAGGTTCTTTAGCCGCTATTGCGCACACATTTTGAGGTGCTTTATAAGGCTTTAAAGGCATTATAACCATAACCGGTCCGGTTAAAGCGGTCTCAACAACCCCGTAAAAGTCGGCGGACGGGACAGGACACCACGAACGGACGCAGACACCATGCAGCATCCCTTGACGGGCGGACCGTGCGTCGCCCTGCCGAACGTGGACATGTGTCCGCAGCTCTCATGTGCCTTGACTTTCATGTACTTACAGCAGGTGAGTGAGCGTGCCACCGTTTCTCTGTGAACCCGCGGGTCTCCGGCGCAAACACCGTGTGTGTGCGTGCGCGTGTGTGTATAGTGGCGTGGGTGCGCTCTCGAGTGAAAGTGGAACACGGATGCGAGTGGACAGTTTGGTGAGAGAGGGATTTAGTCTAGTTGTGTTTGGTAGCTGCGATCGCGCATCATTGTGCATTGAAGTGTGTGCATGATCAATTTAATTCAGTCCTGTCATGCCATCTCTTTTTGAATAAGCCTTGAAAGTAGCCTGTATTCATCCACGCGCGCCCTAAGACTGCCTGAAAGAGTGTGAGCTGTTTTTCCACTTCTCGAGAGAGGTAAAACACCGCATTTCGTGTGCTTTTGCTGTGTGATAAATAATTCTGCTGACTCTTTTAACTTTGCTACATGATATCCCCATGTGCTCAGCAAATTGCGTGTGCATGTTTGTCTTGAGCGCGCTGTGTGTCTGTTTAATGTATTTCGCTTGTGCTTTTTCATTTTACTTTTTTTCTATTCTCTGTATAATTACACTTATTACAAATTATTTACCAGATCATTTTAATCACCTATAACCTGGTTCATACAAAAAAACGAGTCATTCAATTTCTTGTCTGTACCCTTGGGCATCTTTCCGTCCCCTGATTATCTGATACACTTAATTGTCATCAATGCCTTTTCCAAACAGTGAATCAGATACTTGAGTGATGACAATTCAAGGGGATTTATCAAATCAAAAGTTAATCTATGGTATTGATCAGTCATCAGGTCTTATGTGGCAGTGCATGTCTGTCTGAAGACTCGACGTGAGGGAGATCAGTGATCTCATTTAACTTTCATCTGTCGCACAGAGCCACCATTAACCTTCAGTGACACCTCTAACCTTTGTCTTATCCAATAGAAATTGCATTCCATGTCAGTTTAATTGCAAATATATCTAAGTGATAAATTTATTTTTTCTAACAAAGAGACAGCTTTCATTTCTCCAATCAAGGCAGAATATGTCAATTGTGCAGTTTTTGGGAGTGCAGATGGTACTTTAAATTTATGATGCTCCAATATTTTTGCATGTGACGATTTCTATAGTTATTTGTGTTGGTATAATTTTGAACACATTTGTTGTGATAATTGCAGTTAAATATAACATTTGTTGTACGCAGCAAAAATCTTTGCTGGGATGGGCATCTAATGACCATTATGAAATGGAGTTATGTTTGTTTTTTCGATTCTCAAATGTTTATATGCTTCCACAAGCATTTCTGCTTTTGCGTGTGTGTTCACGTGTGTTGAGTGAACTGGAAATCTGGGTCTTTGAGACTATTTATAGCAGAGATGCAAGACATTTTGAATACATCTCACTACAGCTGGGGTCTCATTCAGGACGAAGCCCTGACGATGCGACTGCTTTATTTTTTCTTAGTTTTTTTCTGTAGGCTACATGCGAGTCACGTGTACATAGCATGAGGATCAGTGTTATCTAGGAATGGCTTGCATGTTCTTGTGTTAGCAGTAGTGTGAGTCTTTCAGGAATGTTTATGTTCATTTGAACAATTTTTATTAATGTAAACAAATGACTTACTGTATATTACAACGCAGTAGTATGATTTTTTTTAAATCACACCGGTCTCGGTATACAGTACATACAGCAAACATTATCCCTGTGTACGATTTTAGCAACAATATATGTTTGCATTCACCCTTAGGATTTTGGTTTTCGAGCAGGACTTGTGGAAGGAGCAGGGCAGGTTTAAGCAGCTGACAGTTAGACCTCACCTGACCCTTTCGAGCCACTGGCGTCCCGCGCCCGCTCCTAACTCCTTATCGCCGCGGGACCCTGGCCTGACCCGGAGTGGGCGGTGTGGGAGGTGTGGTCGCCCGGTCTTTACGGCTAAAATCAATCCTCCTCGGCCCAAAGTCATATGGCTCTGGCTTTCTTTCAGCAAATTTTTACAGCCCTCATCTCTCTCCCTTCATTGCTCCCTCTCTCTATCTTTCTCTCCACCGCTCCCATCTGTGCTGACTGCGCGTAACTGCTCCTCTCTCCTTCCTTTCCATTACATCTGCTCAGTGCTGTTCATTTATTTAAGTACCCAGAGCAGCCGTACGCCATCACGCCTCCTGGACACTTCTGCTTCTTACCTTTTCCTTCTCAAAAGGCTCATTAATCAAAGTAATAAAAATAAAAATGAAATACAAACTGGTGACGTCCTGTAGCAGTGTATTTTTGTATTTTCTGATGCAAATGTTGTCCTTTTTTTAATCTTTTTATTTATCATGGACTGGAACGAATATTTGTACTTGTCAAATTTTTGGCTTTTTTCCTGATCAAAAGTGTAGATCATATTTAATCATATTACCATTAATGTCATCATTTTTTTTAATAGGTAAAATCAATTGTAATTCTTTTCCCAGGTTGACATGACTTCTTACACTGATCAATGCTACATTTTAAATTAATTTAGAGAATGACATGTCAGGTCTGGAAGTGAACTTCTTCACTTAATGTGCTGGGGAAGACATCTGTTAGAGGGAAATATGCAGAGAATGAAATATGCGTGTCCAAACAGAGACAGGGAATCTGACACATATCCTTCATTTAAAAACCACCCACCATAGATTGTTTTGTTTTCGATGCTGCCTGATCTCCTAAATCAACATGCATTAAAAGATCGCCCGAAAGTTTAATTTGTATTGTGGCAAGGCATTGAAATCTATATCCCTGGCTCTTTTGTATAATGCTTCATTTATTCTATCCCGCTCCCGTCTCGCGGCTCTCGCCGAGTCGCTGAAATGAGAGATTGGTCGTGTCATCGGGTCCTGATGAGTTTTCAAACCCTTCAGTAAGCATTGACAGGCAGGTAAAGGCCAGGGCTATTGCGCTTGTCATGGGCCATGACTCTAAATGATCACATTCTTTTGTCTGCTCTGTTTGCATGCTCTTAGTGGAAGTTGGTTATTGCTCGAATGCAAACAACAGAGTAGTGAATGTCCTAGGTCATGTGTGCGTGTTGAGCACCGGTGCATGGCCCTCTGGGAGAGAGAGATAGAGAGCCAGAATGAAAGAGAGAGATAGATAGAGATTGGTGAGAGAAAGAGAGAGAGGCGATGTGCGTATGGAAATGGGGGCGGAGACCATCTGCCGGGCCTTGCTGGGCACATGTGTTCCTGTTTGTGTGTTTGTGTGTAGAAGAGTGATTAGTCTCTCACATTCATAATAATGTCTGTTTGCTATTGCAGCTGTTGCACAATTTAGCAATCGTCTCCCTGGCCCTTTTTTTGCGTGTCTGCGTTGCAAAGGCACCCTGTGTCCTCTGAGCATTTTACAGTTCATTTGAAGCATCTTTGTTGTGGCTGTGGTTTCATTTCTGGAGGATTATTGCCATTTTAAAGAGGATGGAAGTGCACTTTGTTGGATGTAAATAACTTTTGTTGGTCATAGGAGTAAACATACATTTACTGTATATAGTGAAATGTGAAATCACATCTTGATGTTATTTAAGCAAATGTAAAACTGACATCCCAATGTCACGACGTTATAGAACTTCCAAGGCTCATGAATATTAATTCGGTAGAATGGCTGGACATTAGGGAAAATTATCTAGCAATGTTGGTGCAAGCTTATTAATATACATGAGCTTCATGAGTCTAGCCATGAAGTGACATCACTACCTACATCACTAAAACTCACTCCGTGGTCAGATCAAAGGTGAACCACAAGGCCACATATACAGACAGAAAGATGCAAGACGGCGATAAAAATAGAGACAGGACAACAGCCGAAGAGATCGAGCCATAGCGCCGTAATGTGCCCGCATCCATGTTTGTCTTCTGGCTGCCTGAAAGTAATTATCCAGCTGCTGTGCGGCCGAGCCCGAACGATGTTTTATGAGCTTCTGTGTTTAACACATCCAAATGAACAAATGTCAGCTCCCGTCGTGCTGGTTAACTCCATCCAGCAGGGCCTTCACTCAGCTGTGACAGGCCTTGCTTAATGTGAGCGCTCCCTGCTTATGGTCAGTCAGCAGAGAGACCGGGGCCCGATGCAGGGAGGAGGTGGAGTTGGCATGTTGAGGGCGCGCTGTAGATTACGGTCACTGTAATTGCTCTGAAATGGAACTGCATCCCAGCCAGCAGGCAGCTCATTAGAAACAAACCCCAACATATCAAGTGAACCTCAGGGAGCCAAGGAAAAAAAGAAAAAGAAAGAAACGCAAGGAGAACGCCTGCCGCACCAGCCTCCACATCTACAGCATATGTGCAAAGCTGCGTATTTTTGAAATCGACTGACTGACTAATCGACTTAACGGAAATGACTGCATATGCATTGTTTTCTTTTTGTCATGAAACAGGAAGTTAGGGCAGGACATATCAAATGGCTTATTTTATATATTTTTATAATTCTATAAATAGTTGATGACATAACTATCATTGCTGCTAAGTAGTTGGTGGCTTTTTATAAAAATAAAATCTGTCATCATTTACTCACCTTCTTGCCATTTCAAACGTGTATGGCATTGCTTCTTCTGCAGAATGAAAAGAAAATATTTTAAAGAATGAATGGCGGTACCCATTGACTTGCATTGGTTTTGTGTTTGTACAATACAAGTGAATAGGTACCGCCGTTGCCAACATTCTTCAAAATATCTTCTTTTGTGTTCTGCCGAAGAAAGTCATACCGGTTTGAAATGACAAGAGGGTGAATAAATTAGGAAAGAATTTTTCATTTTTGGGTGAACTTACCCTTTACCATTTCCAAAAGATGCAATAGACTACAGTAGGTTTTTTATTTTTATTAAATTGAAAACATATAATTATTAAAGTATGAAGTATTATAATAGAATAAAATAAAAAATGTCAACTTTACTAATCAACTAGTTGGTTGTTCAATGTATTTAACCGTTGAGATCACAGAGAAACAGTTGTTCAATTATTTGGATCAGCAGGAAAAACTGGGACAGTTTTTTCGGGCGGTAGGCGAGAGGGGGTGGGACGACTGCTTCATTAATGTTAATCAATATTTAATCAGATGCACGAATGTGGTGCAAATAACAATATCAGAGCGCATCAGTATCAATATCAGCATTTAACCGTTTGTTTTCGCCCCTTTCAGTCTGGAAAAGAAAAGCCGGACACATGCTTGTAAAATAGAAAACCATCGGTGTGTTACTTGTGTGCTGGAGAGACTCTCCCAAGGAAAGTTGTCAGTGAAGGGTTTTCCATTCACTCATTCACTAACATCTGTCTGACTGTATCCTGGAGCCGCGGGCTTGCGTCGGGCTCCTCCCTGGCTCAGGGCGTGAAGACAGACTGTTCTGCTCATGCAGTAATTAGAGAGCGAGCGATCGCTCCACTGCAGCGCCTGGCCAAACTCAAACGCGCTGCACCGGCCTCCAGCTGAGCTGAGATCTCCCAGTGTTTTGATCTCGCTCGCTTTTCTTTTTTCTTTTTGCTGATCTCACGCATGCAATTTGCAGAGCGGGTCGGAAAGCCGAACGAAAGGAGGATCTTTTAGTGTGAGCCTGAATTCACACACATCAAGGTGGCCTTTGTTCGGCCAGGAATTAATTCAAACCTGTGTGACTACCTTTTAATGGAACAAAAAAGATTTTTTAGAGAATATTTTCTCACTGTATTTTCATATTGAATTTGTTTTAATTCAGGTTGTTTGTGTGCTGTCTTTACACTCACAGAAATAAATAATGCTCAAAAATTGGCTCCACCAGAGGTCAGTGTCAATCTAAAATGATAAGTTATCATTTTGAATCAAAAAACGGCAGAATCATTTTTGTTTAAAACACTTCAGAGATGCATCCGTATAAAAACTGTGTGGCAGTCGTGAGCCACGTGAGAGGTGGACGATATTGTCAGTGAAGGTTTATTATAAATCTACTGTGGAATCTTTTTTCCCCAGCATTCTCTCTCTGCCTTTTCTCCATTTATCTTATTATTTCCTACTATTTGTCCCTTTAGTGCTTTCTGACTTGATTTGTTCAGCAAGCAACCCTGAGCAGTGCAGAGTTTAGACGTATATTTGAGGTTATAAAAAACTGAATGATGGGTGAAGTTATCAGGGCACCACTTCCTTTTTTCTCCAGTCTGTGGATTCATCTCTTGTGAATTTAAAGTCCCAAAGTTTTAAGGCGATTCTGTTCACTTGGTGGCCATCTTGGTTATACCCTCAGAGAGCTTTTTTTCTTAGCTAGACAATAGACATAGTGCAGCTATATATTTCTGTAAGCAAAAACCCAAATTTCCAATAGTGTTTGTCACAATTACATTTCAGTATTATTTTTCAAATCAGCAATGGAATCATACGTTTTGCTTCTTTAGATCGAAGATCTAGTTTTAGAGTATCTTTGTCAATGGTCATCTAAGTTTATTCCGGTATCTATTCTTTTACTGCCATCAACCAATCAGCATTGCCATGACATCTTTTCCCTAAACTCCAGAGTGATTTATAGCTCAGATGATTGGCTCAAAAATTCAGTGATTCCATAAGTAAAAAAAAAACCGTTTACTTCCAGCTGCTCTAGGTCTGAATGGTAATGATAACGTATAGCTTTCGTTGAGTATTTTTTATTAACGTGCAGCACAACCGCTGATAAGGTTTGGTGTAAAGCGACCTTGTGCTCGTGTTTCTTGTTTGGATTTCATTTCATAAACCCAGGTCATGTGTTTTATGAGGTGACAGGAACGAGTGCAGAAGTTAATGTAAATCAAATGGATGGGGAGGAAAAGATAGTGTGTGGATATTAGTAATTTGAGCAGGGAGGTTGTAACATGGCAGGCCGGATTAATTAATGCCCTGCTTGAGGGGGGGGGGAAAGTCAGGGATGCAAGTACAGGCGAAACCATTTCTTGTTTAGTTTGTCTTTCTTAAAAGACCAGTTCCCCAAAATTGAAATTCACTCATAATTTGACATCACATTGTTTTTGCATTTGAGATTGACATTTGTTACTTCATTTTTCATACGTCATACAGGTTCAAATCTGTGACCTTTTTTTTGGCCATAGAAATGCATTTTTCATTTTTGTAAAATGATGCCAGTAATAAAAGTTGCACAATGCACAAATGTATAAGTATAACCCAAATCTCATCCAAAAGTAATGCTTTTTTGATGTCTTTAATTTATGTTACATGATATTTACTGCGTGTCATATTGATGATGTTGTCATTGGTGCAGGTTTATTAGTGAATCTGCCCTTTCAATTAAATCATTTTTCTCTTTTCACCAAAAGGTTTGTGGTATGTTTGCTTTAGAACTGCAAATTAATACTGTATGCAAACATTCGTTTTCCATTTAAAAACCACCTGCGTTTCCCAGAATGCTCTGCGTCGCTTTGCTTGTTCAAGAGTGAGATGAATGCACTGCATTGTTTTCTTCTGTTAATAATCGCATTGCCCTCGCAAATTCGACTGCTAACACATATTAAACCTAAACCAGGAAATTATCCAGACACCTTTCACTCAGAATTCCCCCCTGTGACAGTCAACGGCCGGTGACAGCTTAAAGCCAACGCAGGCATTTTAACAGTGCTGACAGTTGTGTCGTCAATCAAACCCTGTTCATGGCAGACATTTCACCAGGTGTCCATGGCAACTCATTTCCCTGTCTGGTATGGGATGAGTAGCCCGGCTTTAGGCGACGGACAGGTTCATCCTCCACAGGGCCCACCCACAGAGTCGCAGATCAATATCTGCAGACAGCAGCGCAACAATAGAGAGGCCTTATCACAGGCCCCAGCAAGGGCCCTCAATTGGCTCCTCCATTTTGAACTTTCAGGCCTTTGATATTCAAACATAGCGCACTGAATAATTGAAGAATTGGCGTCCTTACAAGACTCTAAGCTTTTGCCCGTCGGGTATAGGAAGTGCCAGCGCACGCATGGCATGGGATGCAATTGCTAGACTAATTTCCCATAAAATGGCAGAGAATCCAGTATTAAGTCTACCCTACTAAAGACAGAATAACACAATTAGGTCTCCTTTTTCTTGATCTTTCTGGAGATCTTTGGGGCGACCTAATTATTTTGTTTTGCATCTTTATGTTGCACAACAGAAAACCCACTCAAATAAGAGGGAAGGAAAGGGAAGAAAGCAGCGAGCGCGCTCCCCCATTCAACCTCATTATGTCTGCTGGCATTTTAACTCCTTTTGATGATTAAGTGAGAAGAGAAGCAATGGGCTACATGTTGTCTTCTCACTTCTGACACCATCTTTTTACGCTCCGCTTTTGCTTTTGTTTCATTACAAAATGTGCTTTGGTGGGGAAAGGGAGAACTCTTTAATGTCGGATTCCCACACGCGCTAAATCCTTTATTTTATCTGGGTCAGAACCGCCTCAAGAGCCTCATCAAAGGCCGAAAGGCTATGAAGGTTCTGCCTGAGACAAAGCCGAGGTGGAAAGCTTTAAATAATTTTGCCTTCCCTTGTATTTTTTCTTCCCCCTCTGCCTGAAATAGCAGTTCAGGTTTTTGTTATTTGGGTGCCCCTGGACATTATCTACTCTTTTTCTTTAATTCCTCGCACTGTGTAGTTGTGTAAGGCCGGCTAAATGAGGACAGTTCAGTCCATCTCTGGCCGGCGTGCTGAGAAACGCGGGGAGATCTAAAGAAACGGCCACCGCAGGAAACCTTGCTGCACTAGTCGGCTTAATGGAAGGGCCAGATGATGCCAGCGGCCTCGGGACTGCAAAGATGAGGTGTCTCTAAAAAAAAAGAGCAGGTCTGTGATCCGGAGCTGGAAGTCGTGGGGTGTGTGAGTGGTGGTTGTGCGTGCTTATGTCCACAAGATGTAGTGCTACACGACAACAGCTGTGCCTTTGTGTCCCCTGTTTGCACATAAGCCAGTGCGGTATAGGATTATATACGCTGCAGCAACCGAGGGAAAGGAGAATAATAGGCAGCTATGAAAGGATGAGTCCCTCATGGCTAACCACAGCAGCTGGACAGTAGGCCGGCAGCAACCTGGAACAAACATATGCATTTGATAAGTGGGCATGTTGACTTTTCTAGAGGATATACCAGTGGGCGGCTTGGTAAATGTTTAGTGGGAGGTCATTATTCTTAGCTGTTCTCTGCATGCTCCCACAAAGATGGGCAAAGCATTTATAATATTCCACAATTGTGTCATGAAGTTTAAAGAATATGAGTAGAAGCCAGAATATGAATTTCCACTTGCAAACACGGAATCAAAATAACACACACCAAGTAGGTTAGTAAAATATTTACTTGAATAATTGATTTCAAGCACTGTAAGAATGACAGTCTGACCCTCTCTGATGTAAGAGATGCCAGCAAAACTTTTTAATATTTTTATGCAAGCAAGAACCATGATTTCTGTGACAGGTTCGATTTTACATTTAGACCGAGATTTAGACCGTCTCATCAGTGTTCCAAAAAATATGCAAAGTAATTAGACTAATATACATATATACGTGATAGATAACTACTGTATATGTATTTTTTTCTTTAAAATATTGTTCTGTTCTGATCAGGAATTATTATGTAGGGTCATATGTGATGTGTGGGGTGTAATAAATGTAAAAATGCAAAACACTAAAAAACTAAAAATTGTCATTTATTAGGCAAATAACAAACTGAAACAACTAAATTGTAGCATTCAACCATTAAAACATATTTTCTATTAGAGACGGAAAATAAATTATAAATATAAGTAAATAATTATATTTGGGCATCTGAATACAAAAAACGGTAGATTTAGAATAATTCAAGGATTCATGGATAACAACAATAATTATATTTTATCATTTGAAATATCACTGTGACCAAAGAGTTTACACAAACCGGTGGATTAACCATTACAGAGATGTAAAAAAAGATTTTTGTAATCACCAATATTGTTAGTTTAGGGCAACGGTGGCACAAACCTTACATTGGGTGCTTATTTAATACATTTGTTAAACACTGTGTGTATATATATAAAATAAATGATACTATATATATAATATATGAGAGAGAGAAGTATAACCCAGCTGTCAGGTATTTAAAAACATAACATTATACAATCTTATATGGATTTTCTTAATGGACTAGTCGTTGGTAGGTGTATCACAAAGCTAATTTTAGACTCTATAAGCATCTATAAAGACAGCAGGCATTTTGTACTGTGAGCCGTTCACTGTTTCCTCTTAGATTACGTAATCTCCTCAAGGACATAGTAGCAGCTCTCCAGCCAAGATGTGGAAACACTGAAGCCCTGACCACTGCTGCTGTTCCCAGCTTCCTCCTGCAGCCATCGGACTGATCGCTTCTGTAAACACTCTGCTACTGTAAATTGATCCCAGCGTGGGCTTATCAGAGGTAGCTAGCCGGCAGGTCCATGACTGGAAAAAGCAGAAAACCGTATTAACATTTAACACATTCTCCCTGTCCGACAGCAGATAGTAACAGCATGTCAAAACCCATCTTCTCAACATCATTGTGGCGCGGCCAGGGCAATGATCTGAGAATTGTTTGCTAACACGGGGTCCTTTGAAATGTTTCGGGAGGTAGGAAAAACCCTTGTTGTTGCACATGAAATCTGTCAGGACAGGGCAGCCTTCACGAGGGGCCAGCAGTAAAAGGCTTCTCGGCTTCGTGTGGCCGAGGAAAAACAGGTGCAGGCCACGGTGGGTGTCTAAAGCCCTGGATTACAATGCGGCAATATCCTTGGCTAACAGCTAGGGCGTCTGTCTAAGAATGGGAAATAAACAAGTAAAAAAACACAGCAGTCCCCACAGAACGGCTAATTTCCTATGAAAATAATGAAAGCCTGGTATGAGAATGAAATTTTGATGAGATCCCAGTTAGGAAAGAGGTCATTACGTTTCATTGTCTATGTTTAGAGATAGAATGCGAAGAATAATGCATCTTTCCTGAGGTTAGGTCATTTTACAAAGTCTATTGCATTTATCATTGGAAATAATAATTACGTGGTATTTATCCCAGTGAAATTACCTTCTCAGAAAGAAGAGCGAGGCGCTACGTCTGAACCGAGCCGCGAGTGTTTGGCTCACTGAAACTGAATATCTTTTAAACACTAGATCTGATAACGGTAAACAAATTGATTTCGGCTCAGTGAGTAGTCAGAGGGAACTTATCTGATGTGCATAATCCAGGCATGAGTCTTAATTCTGCTTGCCGCTTCACGACGAAGGCGGGTGCGAAGTGTCTTGACGAGGCCGTCATCCATTTCACCTCCATCAAAGTATGCAGATGCTTTATGACGTCCGCCTGAATAAGATTCATGACGACCTTGGAAGCGATTACCATCGGCTACTATGCATGCAGGAAGTGAGTTTTAAAAGTTGATATTCCGCTGTGAATTTGCATGATGAATCCCAGGTCATTAATATCACATTTGATGAAGTGCCAGGCTTAGTCGGGGAGACCTTTTAAAGATGCCAAAACTCAACCCAGGAGAACCTTGTGTGGATGGGGCTAAAAGTGCTGACAGTCCTGCATACCAAGGCTGTAAATTATTTGGATCCCCACAATGCAACACTGCACCTTCACCTCTTTTCATGTAGCCCCTCTGGCCATACAGCGTGTGTAGTTGTGGTAAACCCTACAGAGTTGGGACTTTTTTTGCTCCCCATGAGGAAAAGAGCTTATAAATCAAGCCAAATTAATTTTTATTTTGAAAATGTAAAAATGCAGAAAGGTTAGTGGATGGAATACTGTATACCGACTGCAGTATAAAAGTCATTATACTGCATTCAAAACGTGTGTGTGTGAGAAGACGTGTAGGCACAAGTATAAGATGAGCCTTTAAAGAAAAGTTTTTTATAGCAGTTACAAATCTTAGATTTTAATAGTTATTGGATTATTTGTTTACGTGCTCAATGCATGACCTTTTTAAAGTGGATTCATACAGCTGGTAATAAACTTAAAGCAAATATCCTCTAAGGGCCCTGAGCTAGCGTGTAGCTAGTCATTCTTAGTGGTACACAATTGATCTGTAAGAAGCTCATCCATCAGAACTTTGTGTCATTTATGAATTAAGGTATCTGAAATACTTTCAAGGGATTATTCACCCCCCCCCCAAAAAAAATCTGTCATCATTTACTTTTCAAATCAATGCGACTTTGTTGCTTATGTAGAACAAATAAAAGGAAAATATAGATATTTGGATTATTAACAATTAAAGTGAATGGGGACTAGAGCCTAGCTTTGGTCACCATTCACTTTAATTGCATGAAATACAGCAGTTTGCACAGTTGGATTCAAAAAATCCTTTTGTGTCTCTTGCCAGAAAATAATCATACGGCTTTGGAATGACTTGAAGGTGAGTAAATGATGAGAGAATTCTCATTTTTTGATTTATCTATCCCTTTGAGCATTAGGACAAAAATGACACACAGAATTATTCAAAAGACGCATCTACTCTCCGAGCAAGCCCGTGAAATCTGTCAGAGATTTTAAAAATACTCGACGGTTTCCACAGAAGGCCGAACGTTATGACAACAGACTGCAGCCATCTTGCAGAGTGGGGTACTGTTTTAATGGCCGTTGTTTTCTTGCGTGAGGAGTGGGCTGTTCTCCGTGCACTTGATTCATTAGTTAGTCTCTGGAGTGGGATGACGGCAGGCAGGGGTGCTCCTCTGTCACCCTAATGGAATGAAAATTCACTTACATGCGCAGACGGCTGCTGTGTCTGCGCACAGACATGTGAAGGCGCCAAAGGGAGGTTTTCAGCCTTCCCTGATCTGATTTGCTTTGATTGGAATCGCTTAAGGACAAGCGTCATTGTGTGCACCTCTTGTTTACAAGTGCACAAAGATGCTTGCACTCCGACGCTCACAAGCATTACGCCTTTGAAACTGTTATGCATAGTGTAATTGTTTGGGTACTTCTCTTGTAGTCAAATCGAATGACCTCAGCAGGAATACAAATGATGAAAGAGGTGAGAAGCCATGTGGAACTCTCCTAGTATCTCTAGCTAATGTAAAAGCTGCAATTCATAGTATTTGGCTCTAAATAAACAAAAAACAGTGTTCAAAAATGTCTCCATATGTTAACCTGATTTGCAATGGTAAGCTTATAATAGTGATTTAGATTATGAGCTGTATACTGTAAAATAAATGTAATTTTACAGTTTTTTTTTACAGATTTCTTTTTACAGATTTTTGAAATACAGAAAAAAACATCAAATCACAGAAAAAAACTGCAAATATACAAGGAAAACATAAAAACCATGTATTTTTACAGGAAAAACTGTTGTTTTTACAGTATATTTTTGGCGTCCCAGCTGGCAGAAAATTTTATTTTTTTACAGGTTTTTTATATACAGTCTATTTTTAAAATACAGTAAAAAAACGTCAAATTACAAAAAGGGCTGCAAATTTACAAAAAAACATATAACGTAATTTTACAGGAAAAAACCTGCTGCCAGAAAATGTCAAATTTTTTGCAGGAATTTTTTACAGTGTATAGGGTACGACATGCGATTTTATGTTTTATGTTTAAGAGAGCAAAAATGATTGATTTCAGTCTAGTGTAGTGGGGACCCAAAAAATGTTAATAATGTAAAATTATTGAATATATATTATATATAATACTCATATAATAATATTGATCTTATTAAATATTACATTTATAATTATTAAATCAATAATTCATTTCAATGTAATATCAGAATTACATTTTGATTCTAAATTTTATTTGGCAAAAAAACCCCACAACTAATTGAAAGATACATAATACAATCACTTCTCGGCTAATTTCACCATACAGTGCCTGTGTGATATGTAGCTCCACCTTGCTCCTGCTCCTTTAAATGCTCACAAGAATGGTGTTAGTGCCAAGATGTTTGGCTATTGTTCTGTGGTTAGACTAATTACAGGTCTCACAGTGGAAGCTCTTTCTCTGCTCTAAAAGTGTAACTGAGTGGAATCATTGCCATATTTGTGTCCTCACTCTGAGCCTCATTCTGTCAGAGGTGCTCCCACACATTCCAACACGCAACAGCAAGTTAGATTTCTCAGGCGAAGAGGGTCTCGTATAGAAATCCTAGCTGGTTGTCACTTGATTTCCTGTTTTTTTTTTTTATGGCTTTGGCTAGTTTGATAACAGAGGAAGGCGCTGAACTGGCTCTGAGAGAGAGAGAGAGAGAAATAGATTATGAAAGGCTACTGTGGCTGTTTTGTGAATCAAACATGCTGATTTTGATGGACGTACCAGTGGAATATTACGTTTGATTTTTCTGCCATGGAGCTTATGGTAATTCACCTGTTTGAGAGCGTAATTTCACCACATAATGTGCTTTGAGCACAGAAGCGAGCTGAAGGAAATCATTTGTACTTTCCTTTACAAAAATGTCTATTGGTCCTACGGAGCACTGAAAACATTCCATTAAACCCCATAATCCAATTTCTGTGACTGTCTTGCTTAACACAAGCTAAAACCAGAGGTTGTGGCTCCCCAAAGGCATCTAATGTCAAATGTAAAAGCACGTTAGGAGACGGGCGGTACGCCTGCTAATTAGTCAAGACTTCCCGGCTTTGAACCCTTACAATATGCCACATGTCTAACCTCTGCCTTACAGTTACGAGTCAAACACCTCTCGGGTAAATTATTCTGCATTTGCTATTTGCATTTTTTGGTTCAGGGCATGAATTGCCATCCAGCGTTTGCTGTGCATCACTGTTTCTCTTGTGAAACAGGCACGCGCTGCAACGGCAAGTGAATTGGGAGAAAAGATGGCTGCTGGCGAAACTGTAAACAAGATTAGTTTTATTTCACCAGCATTTTTATTATTGCAAGGGTTCAGGGATTCGAATGAACAAATGTGAGCATGAAAAACAAATTACTAATGATGGGTATTTCCTGCCAGGAAAGTTAGGATCACGTGACTGAGCCAGAAAAAAGCAAAGCGGAAAGTATTTTTTAAATGGTCTACTAATGGTGCTCCATTACCATGTAAACTTGGTAAAAAGTGATGGTGACTATTATTATAATATTTTTTTGCCACAGGCGTTCAGGTAAAGCATCAAAGTTACGGATGTGCAAATCACTATATTTTCAAATATATATATATAATTAGACCGGTTTAGGTTCATTTGATCCTGATTGGATGGCTTTCTTAAAGGGATAGTTCACCCAAAAATGAAAATTCTAATTCATCATCATTTACTCTCCCTCCTGTCATTTCAAACCTGTATGACATTCTTTCTTCTGCGGAACATAAAATAAGATATTTTAAAGAATGTTGGTAAACGAAAACAGTTGGTCCCCCCTTTGATTTTGTGTACCAACAGTTTATGGTTATCAACATTCTTCAAAATATCTTCTTTTGTGTTTTGCAGTCATAAAGGTTTAAATAGTAAATGATGACATTTTTTGTTTTTGGGTGAACTATCACTTTAAGTGGGAGTTTATAAAAGAGTGTTTGAAATATAACCTGTGGAAACGCTGACTCGATCGTTTTATACCAGGAGTTCACAGCTAGCCGATGACCTCACAACACAATCAATTGAACTGCAATTGATTCCTGCATTTGAACCCCTCCCCTTACGGCTCTCACTAAAGCACATATATCAAAACTCAAGCATTACAGTCACAAGAGATTTCTGTCATCTCACAAAGTTTTCCTAATCCCCAATGAGGTCTCTTATATTCCATCATTCAAGAACCCCCCCTACTCTCCAGTCTCCACATCACAAGATGCATAATGGCAGAGCTGCTCGCAACAAGCAACTCAGCACTGCTGCACTTAAAGCAATAATTGGAATTTTTATGGTTGAGAAAGCAAACACTTTTAATACAGGCTAAAGCCCTCATGCAGTCCAAGTGGAAGACAGTGGGAAATCAAAAAGATGGATCACTCTAATCTGTGTATTGACATCTCTCATGGCTGAACAAATGGTGCAGTTGAGCTATATTCGCCTGTATTGATCCCCCGGCTGCTTAACATTCATGCCCTTGCTCCTGGAGGTTGACCACAGGGCAAGGGATTCGCACTCCGGTCCAGCCCTTTTCAGGGACTCGCCAGTAACCCCATCATCCCAGCTCAGACCAGCCAGTGGAGCAAGTTATCATTTGGCGGCCTGAATTAAGACCGTAGTTTCTTCCAGAATCCATATAATATACACATACAAAGCTGTGTGGTTTTGTGGGTTTTAGTGTGTTAGTTTTGAAGGCGAATAATACTCTGAAAATATGCACATTTATTAATAACAGAACAAACATGTTAAGGGCACATCTTGCGCTACACAGATTTTTGTCCAATCCAGTGGTTTATGAATGTGATGGCCAATAACATTTACATTAGTTCCATTAAAGGCATAGTTCACCACAAAATACAATTTCTGTCATCATTTATTCACCCTCATGTTGTTGAAAATCTGTACATGACTCCTTCTTCTGAGAAGCACAAAAGAAGATATTTTGCGAAATGTCTCAGTGGTTTTGTGTCCATACAATGGAAGTCAATGGGGCCCAGGGTTGTTTGGTTCCCAACATTCTTCAAAATATCTTCTTTGGTGTTTTGCAGACGAAAGTCATACAGATTTCAAATGAAATGAGGGTGAGTTATCTCTTGAAGTACATTTTAATATGTCCCAGGTCTTTATAAAATAAAGATTTTGGCTACTAAATACATTTAGAGCTACTAGAAGTATTTTGTTAGTATGTTGACCTTTAATAAATTATAAATGGATCTAGTATATAATCTGCCTCTTTTATTGTTAATGCACAGTGAATGTGTAGCACATTCGATCAATATTGAACTCCCATGTCTCATCTTTCATGCTAGGATGAGTTACAATGAGTCACACAGATGTACAAGGCAGAAGGCCCAGGCCGGAAGCTATTGTATACACAGGGACATCCTACAGCATGGATGCCTGCCGCTTCTAGATCCGCCGAACGCTTGTCTTATTTTGTTCTTGGGGTCTCTCGTAAGGTCTCATAGGCAATTACTAAAGGCCATTTATTCTGCTGATGGGACAAAATGCAAACGCACATTCTCGAGTTTTTAATGGCAACCAACATGGGGGCTTTTTATTACGCCTCCCTACTTAGCAGGGGTGGATGTAGACCTGAAAATCAAAGCACAAGGTATTTAGTAGTGAAATGAAATAGCAGGGAGCCCGTGTGATTGGCCGAGTAATGGGTCTTCTTAGTCAATGGAATAATCAAATCCCTTTTGTTTTCTGAAGTGGAGTCAAACCAGATCAATTGCGACGCGTTTGTTTACCTAATGGCACGCTGGATTACCCCTCGTTTTCGAGTGCTGCTATGAAAAAGGGTGTCGGGCGGCCCAAAAAGCAAAATTTTTCTTGAATCAAGCGGTCTTGCGAACGGTTAACGCTCGTTGGGTTTCTTATCCAGGCACGTGGTCGTGTGTGGAAGCGTGGCGGGGCTGTTTGATCTGCATTTGGCACACCGCTGCACACAGTTCTGCTCATCTGAGAAGTGGGTCATACACCGTATACCACATTAATCAGGCTGCTGTTGTTGTTGACCTGAATGAGAAAATGCTTGGATCACCAAAAAGATGATTGATTGTTACAGATCCATCCGAGCCTAACGAGTCTTTATAATCTGTGCTCTGTTTATGTCATGACTGTGTATTTCACCAATATGGCCTTATTTGGTTCTTCCCTTGAGGTTCCTATATATATTTGATATGTATATGTACACATTTAAAAAAGCAGCGTGCTCGCCTAATAATTGTCTGGGACTCTCAGGGTTTCGATGGCTTTGTTTTTATGCTGGTTTGGAGTGCAGGGTCAAACCGGGGATCAGGCCGCTCCAGAAGCTACTGTCCAATAAATAATTATAGCCAAATGGCACCTAGCATGCTATGTTAATAGAGGCTGAAATTGCTTTTGAAGGTCCTCATAAGTCCCCCTTATAGATTAAGTGCCTGCATTGGAAAAATAACAGCACCCAGAAGAAAATGGGTGAAAGTAATCAGGTTTAATGGACTCAGAAGCTCGCTGCGAATTAAATAAGCATTGATTTGTTGGAATGTTCCGGTTATTACCAAACGCCACTACACACACATCAGCAAGGCTGATGATATTGATGTTGGGTCCTTTTTTATTTGGTCTTTATTGTATTAACCCCCCTTGAACTTGATTGTTCTCCGAGGTCTCGCTTTAATTTATCAGTCCTGCAGATTAGAGGTGGGCAGCTTCCTAACCTTTGGTAAATTTAAAGAAAAGCTTCCAATAGTAAATAAGAGTCGTGGTCGTGTCAAATTGCCAGCAACTTCCCATCCCCCAAAGTGCGAGCGCTTATTTATGGTGGTCAGCGCTGCATGTCTTATGGCGGCCATCAAGAAGTTCGTAGCGAAACCTTTATTTATCGAGTCCCCATGAAGGCTATGACCATGAAATGGCTTTTGCTGGAGGAAATTCCAGCGTTGAGATTATAGATCAAGAGACCTCATACGGGTGGTAATATCAAGGATACATGATCCCTTTAATCCATTTTTAAACCCGGAATGTCTCAGCATATTGAGGAGACCGGCACTGGTGTGCCAGCGAAACAAATGCCTAAACGCTTATCCTCCATATGCAAGAGCTGACGGCTTAGCCTGACAGAACAATCACCTAAAGCAACAATGGAAGAACATCCAGGAATGCTTCCGCACTTTTATGTCGGGTGTATTTTTAATATTTTCGCTTCTTTTGTTGAGTGAGACTCAGCCTTCTGATGTGAGGCTCTCTGTACTCTCTGAATGTGCATTGCAGTTTTATCTCGGTAATGAACTATATTTAGAATTACAAGCTTGTTATCCAGATTCAGACTGCTGGATTTCAAAAGTCAATAACAGGTATTGTGGATCTTCCCAGAATGCGAGTCTGAAACAGATGTGGGCTGTTTGTAAATGCCTAAAGGCTTTCACAGCCATTCACAGGCTTTTCTCACATATATTGCACTGGCCCATTGTAGCTCCAAAACAGACATGCTGTTACATTAAAAAAAATTCAATTCTTTTAACTCACATAAGGCAATAAAATCCATGGCACTGTCCAAAACTTCTAAATCACTGAACTCTCCTTATCCAGACTGAAACATACCGTACATTAAACTTCAGCATCTAATGCCAGCTATGCCCCAAGCTATATTTACCTTCCTAGAGGTGCAACTGCGAAAGTAGATCTTATGATATGTAAATGTGTAATGTTTATGCTTTGATATGACATCAGCACTCTGATATTTCTCCAGCGAGTAGACTCCAGAATAAAAATCAGGATGGATCCCTCAGATGTAGGAGATTCAGTGAGTGATCTTAAACGTGACCTGAGAAGCTCCCTGTAAGCGAGTGTGAGGCTCTGTCTTCCAGATGGGAGCTCAAAGCTCTGAGATGTCACATTCAATAAGATCCTCGACGTTCCTTTCATCGACTGCTGCTCAGCTAAGTGCTTTGTGACAGTAAATGGAGCATCTTGTATAGCTCTGTGGAAATCATTTGCAGTTTATTTAGCTTAAGCTGAATTTTGTTGTATGAGTTGGTGGTGGATGGTGAGGGTATTATTGAGGAAAACGAAATGAGTATTAAAACTAAAAGAAATATATATTTTGCACAAAACCAATACTATAAATGGGTAAGTGACAAATATAGCGTACATGTGTTCTATGGTGTGACATAGCAAACATGTAGAAAACAAACTGTTATTTTATATTATTAATATTTATAATAAAGTAAACAGAATTACAGAGAGAATGACTTTTAGTTTTCATTTTTAAGTTGGATGTTGTAATTTAGTCATGCTTCTATTTAAAACATCTTGACACAGTTTGTATTGTTATTTTAATGATATTTAAACAAAGCTAAAATAGAACCAAAATTTGCAATAACATTGGTGCCCATAACATATAGATATAGATTTTTACTTTCATTTATTGTTGCATACAAAATGTATCTACGCCTCCTTGTTGTTAACTGCGAATTGTACAGCGGGACCTGTTCCGGCCAGTGAGGGAGCTGGCGGTCAGGCGCTGTCATGGAGGGGGGGGGGGGGTTTGTGGGGGTGGATAGGGACGTGAGCCCGGCAGGTCGGCACAGATGATGGGTCCAGATGGAGAGGTACTGGGCAGTGCCAGGGGCGGAGGAACCACGAGGAGGGACCACTGCTCCACAGGCAACACGGGGCTGCGCTTTCCGTTCATGCCAGCTTGCACATTACCAGGCCCTTTGCTCTGAACTCAATTCAGCACCCGTATCACACATGGTCTACACCAGATCTTTGAAGGGCATACGGCTAAGGACATACGCGGAATGATAAAGAGTTGCCCATTCCCGAGGACACAACACGGGGGAAATTATTGTGCCAAGCCCTGAACAGCAGATAAAGCATGGGTTTGGTTAAAACGTCAACTAATCGCTGCTAATGCTAATAATCACCATCCAGCTGATTATACACTGTTCAAATGTTTGTGAATAAGCGAATTTGCTGAAAAAAGGCACAATGGTGTCAGTTTTAATTTGTGTTTAGCATGCCATGTACAGTATATTATTCAGGCTGAATAATCAGACAATATTCAAGATTATTTTCATTGGCTGCTTGGTTGATGACATACTTAAATAATTTTGCTTAATACGTTTTTTTAATAGGCGGTTTTAAAGTAACAACATAAACAAACGTTACTGCGCATCCACGCTTTTGTGGCCCAAACTTATCTTCCGGTACACATCCACAAAAAATGTCCCTGCAGATTATTTCTGATAACAAGCAAAAGAAATAACAAGTAAATGACATTAGCTAGAAAGTTAAAAGTATGTCTAGTCAGTATTATTTTGGGTTACCAGTAGAAGAGCCGTTACTTGGTTAAACTTAAATGTGACAAAGTTACCCGACACATTCAATCAATTGTTTATGTACTCAAATTAATATACAATACAATTCAACAAATTGTTTATTTAATTCATTTTTTACAGAGTAAAATATGAATGTGCACTAAATAAAATAAAGGTGCTTAAAAGGTTCTGCACAGCGATGCCATAGAAGAACCATTTTTGGTTCCACAAAGAACCATTCAGTCAAAGGTTTCTTTAAAGAAGCATCTCTTTCTTGCTTTTTTATAATTTGAAGGACCTTTTGTGACACAGAAAGGTTATCCAGATGTTAAAGGTTCTTTATGGAACCAAAAGGCATCAAATCACCTTTTTAAGAGTACAAAGTAATACTATTATAAATTAAATAATATATAAATATTTATATTATTAGGCACTAGATAGAGCGATCAACAAACACAGCCCAGATGTCAAGTTCGCGTCAGGCGTGTGCAACCGATGAAACCGGCTATAAAAACTTTTGAATACTTCAGAAAAATAAGGTGTTCTGTGCATTTCACTAATATAAATATCATGATATCTAGGCCAACAAGCACATCCCCATAGTCTTAAGGGAGAGGTTATTTCTTTACCTGTGTCGTACAGTAGAGACCTCCCCCTCCTCTCCACAGGCAACTGTTCTTCCAGCGGTCCCTCTGTGGGCAGAACAGTTCTGGAGGGGATTCAAAGTTAGACAGATGGTTCCTCACAAACACCTCCTCCAGCACTTTCATCCCTCATCAAACTATTAATTCATCTGTGCGGATGAGTACATTCACATGGCGCTATCCGGATGAATATTAATGACATTTTTGATAAGTCCCTGCGTTCGCTTTCCCAGTAACCCATTACATGGTTCGAGCTGATTAAAATGAATCATTTACATAATTAACATATGGTTCTAGCATTGGGATTAATATGCTGATCATCCCAATACTTTTTTTGTGTGAAGTCAGTGGAATTGAGAGCGTGGCAATTGTTTGAAGTGAAAATGGTGATCTCTGAGGAGGACTTCACTTATTAGCCCAAGGGCCTCGAATAAATGTCTTCTAGCATGCAGCAAATAGCACGAACAAAGGTCTTTATTGTGGTCCTCTGCGATGTTTTGCCCCCGCGGAGTTTGGCTTCTTCAGTATAAATGAGACATACCGGTGAGAGCGCGGACCGGCGAAGACTTCGGCATTGTTGTTGACAGTAATTGCTATGCAAGCGAGTACAGTAGCTGGTTCGAGAGCTCAGTACCGTCTCGGCTGTAATCATCTCCAACTCCACGTGGATGTACTGTACGTTTTTCCCATCGTCGTGGGATCTGTAGCGTCCTTTCAGCTGTGACTTTGTTTCCAGTAACGGCAGATTATTCTTTGGCCGAGTTTGTAGAACGACACACCGCTCCATTGTCAACGTAATTAAAAAACACAGCAGCAAAAAACATGGCTAGCCTTTTCGCATTTGAGCCCGGCGCTCTCAATAGGACTCTGCGGAGTCTGACAAACATTTGCACAATGAAGGCAAGGCCAAACTTTTCTCACTTTTGGGAGTAATTGGGGAGCACTTCACACCACAGTCAGGAATAGTGACAGCTCTTCACACCCAGGCTGCTGGGATTTCTCGCGGCAGGTCTTAGAGATATCCCTCCCCTGCTGAAACCCTCAAACAGCCAAAGACTGTTCTCCCTCCTTCCCACAAGCCCTCGGTAAAACACGATAGTGTCATCGACTGTACCGTCTCTGTGACACCCTGCTTCCCCGGGCCATTTCCCACATTCTGCTTCTCTGTATTAATCAAATGCTTTTGATTTATAGACGTGGACAGTGCGATACCGCATGCACGAGGTGCAGTGCAAAATACTGACTCATGTTGCATATTGTTTTAGGCTTTTTCCATTTTTATACATACAGACAGACAGACAGACAGGAGAGAGAAGACAGGAAGTGATGAGGCAGCACAGTCTCGCAAGGGAAACGTCGCTGAAGGATAAACATCAATAGAGAAACATTTTCTTGAGTGTGTTTTGGATGGGGAGAAGAGATAATGGGCATGAAAAATGGCACAAACCAGTTCTACACAGTTCTTTACATTTACATTTAGTCATTTAGCATAAGTACAGTAAAAACTGGTCTGGTAAAGCCTAGCACAGTATACATATTTTTTTTTTGAGAAGGAGTAGAAAAGAGATAGAAAAGAACAGAAGTCAGTGTTAATTGCTAATCATAGTTAATCATAAACACTATTTGGGAGAAAAAGTAGCGTCTTATTCATTAAGCACCTACAATAGAATTTAGTAGCAGCAGGTGCAATTCATTTTGCTGAGTGTTTGCTGATCTATAGACATTTACATTTAGTCATTTAGCAGATGCTTTTATCCAAAGCGACGTACAGAGAGTTTAGGAAGCAAATAGACCATATAGACCATCCATTATCCAAAGTGTAGTCTATCCCACCTATATAGTGTATTTTATTTTATTCACTGGCCTATAACAACTTTAATGCGAGTGCATAGTCATACTTTTTGTACATTTCATGTGGATGAAACAAAACATTTAGCTTAATTTTGTCCTCTCAGAAGTTAAGTTAATATGTTGCATTTTCATTTATGTATTTTCACAAAATTAGCTTCATATTAAACAATAATTGTGAGACCCCTTCACTATTGTGACTGACCCCCTGCTGAAGACCCCTACGCTAGGCCACAGCTCCGACCAAAGTGCATGTTTTTACATTTTTCTCTCTGTTTTCTCTTCACCCCTTGTAGTCTTGAAGAGGTCCAACACAAGCATTTCTATTTTCTTCCAAATCCTGTTTTTCCAAATTAAAACTTCAGATGTCTTCGCATGTCCAGCCAAACACAGAAGTTGGACTTTAGTGCGACTGCAATTCATCTGCACAATTCCTCCTGCCCGCACAGCACTGCGCTCCCAAAGACACACTGTTACTCCGCACCGAGCCGAGAGCGAGCCAAGATACGACTGCGTACCTGTAGTCCTGCTCAATATGCAGCACAGCGCTCCTCTTTTTTTCTTCAGCGTGAGGTGCTGAAAGAGGCATTTCTGAATCCCAGCCAAAGTATCTATGTTTTCACCATCTATTTTCCTCTGACGGGCATCATTGCCTATCAGAACAAGATGATTCAAATGAAATGCAGGGCACAATGTTCATATTGTTAGTGCATTATGCAACTGTTCTCTACAGATACGACTAATGAGAGTCTATTGACCTTTTCAAGCTTTCAATAAAAGTAGGCTAGCAAAAAAAAACAAATATAGATATTTGGACAAAGTACAATTTAAACGGTTGGCACAGAAATGTCATTTTTCCATTTTTTGCTTTAGCAGAGGACCAGTGTCTTCCCATGCAGGATGAATGCTTTGCCAAAGTAAAGTAGATTATTCGTGGATCTTTTGCTCAGAGTGATCGGGAATGCTCACAGTGGATTAGCCCTGTTTGGAGCAGTTTCTGGGCCAAGCTACGTATCTCCCTGTGCACTGTTTTACAGAAAGTTTGATTAGAAGAGAGAGAGAGAGAGAGAGAGAGAGAGAGAGAGAGGGGGTGAGTGAGTTGGTGTTGATGAATAGAGGGCCGCACACAGGAAGTATTACAGCACGAGTGGGCAGGTTAATCCATGATACTGGTGCCTTGAATTACTCACTTACTGTTGTGAGGTGACACATAACTGGAGTCCAAAATGAACACTCACCAAAGACCAAATACCAGTAAATTGTGTAAATAAAACAGTGACTCTTGACTGATAATTACTAAAAACTAAAACGTTTCTTAAATGTTGCAGAATATAGCTATTTTACATATAGTTCAAAATAATACATATGTTAAGTATATAGACAGGAAGATTTCTAGACAGGACATTTTGATATCATAGGTGTAGGAAAAGCAATATAATGTAACGTTTGTAGTCGGATTATTTCATTTTACAGGGAATTAAAACATTACAATTAAAGAAGACAATAAAGTCTTTTATTCTAAAGTTAGTTTGTCTTCCTCTAAACTTTAATCCCAAAACAGATTCAGTTCTTTGAAGCCGAACACTGCCAGCAATGTTCTCTCAAAAGAAATATACATTCACATTGCGTTTTTTGTGCCCGGCCTATTGAAATCTCAGATGAACGGTTTTAATTGAGTAAACATTCGTTTGTTGCCAACATGATGGATTGTTCTTGATGATACTCTCCCTCTTTAATATGCTTACAAATTAGGCATGTTAACAGATGTTTGCTTGGCTTACACCTTGCCATAGTTCAGCCTCAAAATTAGCATTTGTTTATCCAACCTTGATTAGGGCGGCTGTGCTCGCTCTTTCCTGATTTCTGCAAATTGCTTGAGGGAGCGCACTTAAATATTGGCTAATATGAGATAATTTAATAACACGGTGGAGCTGTGCGAAAAACAAATTACCAGGCTACTAGTCAGTAGTTAAGCAGGGAAACATGTCCTGCATTTGCAAGGCGTTGTAATTCGCCGCATAAATTTAGAGTTCTGTTACGCCGTGTATCATTAATCATGTTTAACTGGATGGAGAGTTCTGCTGGCCAATCTCGAAAACGTACACCCTTCAAACCTTTGCATACTGATGAAACGCTATTAAGAGCGCCAATCAATACGGTACGTCTACGAACGGAAAAGTTCATCACGGATGCCATGTTTGCAGCCAGTCTGTCTTTTATTACTTTTAGGGGGATTATTGTTTTTTGCAGAGAACATATTTGTGATACATTAAAATATATATTATTATATACAAGTAATTATATAATAATTTATATTTATATATGTAAAGTAATTATAGTGTTTATGTTATGTGTAAACACTATCATCATCAGTTAAATATATACAGCTGCAAAAATATTATTAGGTGTTTTGGTCAAATGTTTATTTTAGTTTTTTTCTTTGAACTACTAGCAATATTTCTCCCAAATAAAAATAAAAAATATTGTTTCTTTTTGCATTTATTTGCAGAAAATGAAAACCGGAGAAATATAGATTCTCTGTATTCTTTAGACCTCAAATACTGCACTTTATATTCACTTTTAAGCAATACAACAGTATTTGTACATGTGTTTAGGAAAGGTTCGAATGTTTTTTTCTATGTGATTTTTATCACAGTTATCATGTGTCTTGTCATGCTGTCAGTCTTTCACATTGCTGTTGTCACTCCTGAGGTTTGATTTTGTTGAAATTTTACAGGCACTGGACTTAATACAGGCCACAATACATCTTAAAATGCTGCTTAAATGAAAATTTGGAATGGTCTCTATATTATATAATAATATATATATAGAATCTAAATAAAAAAACATAATTTTACCATTGTTCCAATTGATGCGTTTAATTCTTAAAGCCCCCTCCCCCTTCATAATTTACACACTGGCTGCAGCCATTTTAAAAAACGGCCAAGAGCGCACTACATGTCACTCACTAAATATTCAACTTACAGTCACCGCTCTCATTGTCTCGAACACACACACACGTGTCACCCCCCTATGGCCCTTCCCCCCTTATTTTGTCACATCAATCTAATGCAATCTGTCCTCTGGGTCGTGTCAATCTTCATGTTCTCACCAATATCAGAGAACGAGAGAAATGAACAGAGGGGGTTGGAGGCTTCGAACACCTCAGGACTCCAGTGTTATGGCACATTCAGGGGAGACAGGCTCCAGCTGTCAGGTCTCAGTGGACTTTTTGCCTGGCCTGGTTAAGAGCCTGCTGCTCAGGAGACTACACAGGGAGAGAGAGGATATGACTGCACGGCTCCACCGGTCCCAGGTGCAGGATAGGGAAAGAGGAGGAGGAGGAGGAGAAAGAGAGGGGGAGGGTTTATGTCTCAGTACAGAGTACAGCTTTCTATCTGTTGTACTAGGCTATAGCTGTTCAGATCACACAATCTTATCCACTCTCTGTCACTTGTAGATTTCATTTCTCTCTCTCTCTTTCTCTCTCTCTCTTTCTCTCTCTCTCTCTCTCTCTCTCTCGCTGATGTACTCAGAGTGGAGGCTTGTATCCATGAGTAGCATTTCTCCTGCTGGGGCCCGGTGTAATTGTCCTGACAGGGTTATGGGAAATTGCACCATGTCAAGCAATGCCAGTACACATTGTGACATCTGCTGTATTGCTGACCAGAAATATCTACGATTGCACAGCATGCTTCCTTCTGTCGCTCTAGTAAATAGCATATTTATATTTATGTGTGTCTATCTTTTAGAAATGTCAGTATTTGCTGTAAAAACAATTTGATTACAATTCTTTACTAAATGATGACGCATCATGAGCGCTAACATTAGGCATAGTTCACTCAAAATGAAAATTTAGTCATTTATTCACCCTCACGGTGTTCAAAACCTGCATATGACTCTTTCGTCTGTGGAACACAAAAGAAGATTTTTTGAGAAATGTGTCAGTGGTTTTGTTTCCATACAATGGAAGTCAATGGGAGCCTACACTCTTAAAAATAACGGTGCTTAAAAGGTTCTTTAGAGTGTTGCCATAGAAAAAACATTTTTGGTTCCACAAAGCACCTGTTAAAGGGATAGTTCACCCAAAAATGAAGATTCTGTCATGAATTACTCACTCTCTAGTTGTTCCAAACCTGTATACATTTCTTTGTTTGGTTAAACACTGAGAAAGATATTCAGTTCTTTGCCCCCACTGACTACCATAGTCAGAAAAAAATACTATAGTAGTCAAAAGTGCCCCAAAACATTTTGCTTTCCTACATTCTTTAAAATATCTCATTTTGTGTTCAACAAAGTAAATGTTCCTACTATGGTAGTCAGTGGTGGCCAAGAACTGTTTGGTTACAAGCATTCTTCCAAATATCGTTCTCTGTGTTCAACCAAACAAAGAAATGTATTCAAATTTGGAACAACTCGAAGGTAAGTAAATGACGACAGAATTTTTATTTTTGGCTGAACTATCCCTTTAAATTGCCAAATGTAAATAAGTGATATATTGAGTTACATTTGTTTTTTTAAGGTTCCTACATTCAAAAAGCTTTCTTCTGAATCTTCCGTAACACATGTGCCGAACCTTTCCACCCGCCCAATAACACAACGGCAGCCGTGAGTAATTCAGAGGATCAGGAGAGAAAAGAAACAGACAAGAGGAGAAGGGAGAAGAAAGCGTAGGCACCTTGAGGTAATTGTGATGCAGTTAAAGATAAGGCACTTCAGGGATTCTGAGATGAAAGACCCCTTTAGGGCCAAAGGTTGCTGTGAGAAGGTGACATCTGACTGAGGTTTAACCTCTTTTCTTCTGACGCTCGAAACAATGCCACAGAGCAGTATAATCATCCGCTCGACGTTCCCCTGTTGTTAAAGACATTAATCGCCATTGCTTGCAGCGATCGAGGGCTTTTCTTCGGTTAATAATTTGACGATTGGTGTTATAGATACAGAAGCATTACTGTTGCACTGAGTGTCAGGGTAAGCATTCAAGTCATTGGAGTTATTTTCAACCCTATGACTCATACGCTTCTCACCAGAGATCGCCTCCCCGAGCAGGCTTTTGGAACGAGGAAGCTGCAAATAAGCGTTCATTTCTATTGTACCACGAATGGTTTTGCACCGTGTCTGTGTCCATTGTAATGTAATATGGGACGCTGGCCGTACCCCAGCCGCCGGCATTCCGTCGGCCAAGTTTGATGCTGTTAGTCGAGCGGGCTCTTAAACCACAAAAACAGCAAATGTGTTGCGTAAGCCCCTGCAAAAGAGCAGAGTTGTTGTGTTGTTGAAAAGTACTGCTTCCTAATGCCAGGCAGGCTAATAGAGAGCCATGCTAATATGTTTCGCCACAAGCCCCCTTGGCAGGTAACGGCTTGAAAGAGGGAGGGGGAGAGCCAATTAAATTCCCCTTTTTTGAATATTGACCGGCTTGTTATCTGCGCCGAAACCCTGGAGTCAGAATTGCCAACCTCGGCAGCTTTCGCAAAATGCTTTTCAACTGCCCAGAATTATGTGTGGAAAAATGCTGAGGATGGCAGGATCAAATGTGCGGTTTTAGTTATCAAGCTTAATACCTCCATTTATTCTGGAGACTGTGCGAGCTGCGACGGGTTTTTTTTCCCTCCCAGGTCAGTGAAATGGCCTGAGGAGAAGCAGTCAGTCATTCAGCGGCGATCTGCTCTGCAAAGTGCTGTCACTCAGACATTGTGAAGAGGCATTTTTTCCGGTGAGAGTAGCACAGTTAGCCCCGGCCTCCCATAAGGCCATGCTCCTTCCCATAAAGCATTGCAGAGTAAAAAGAGTAACAGTGTGCCATCATCGTATATCACAAAGTATTGTGGAGAAAACATCTGTTTGGCAACTTTCAGCGTTGACCAGCGGCAGCAGAATCTCACAACTGAAGATTTGTATATCATCTACATTTGTTATGCACTGTTATGCACTGTTATGTTGTTGTGACTTCAAATGAATCATTGAGAAGCTTCGATTCTGATTCACGGATCTCAAATGAGCGTTTTGCTCATGCCGTGGACATCAGTGCGAGACTCAAGAGTTTTCATGGTTTCAATATGCCAAGGCTGGGCGAACACGTTGCGATGTGCTGTTTCTGAGAAAGGATCTGGCAGTTGATGTAAGTGCTCGTGCGAGGTTTAATTTAATTAGAGTGCTTCATAATTTAGGCGAGACAGAATGTACAGAAGCCTACGTCTCACACCCCCCTCGAGTCCGCTCTGAAGGGAAATGCCAGCGCTTGACCATATAAAATAAAGATTCATTGCCGCCAAAGCTGTAAACGCGAGCGAGCAAATTAGATTAATCAAAGTGTCACCAGTGTCAAGCCAAACAAATAGCAGAGGGATTTAAGTCAAATATGATGTCTGAATATGTGCGGGTGGACTGTGGGTTTCGGCTTGTTGCGTGGGGATTTATGACAGGAAGTTGTCGGCCTGGAAATAACCTTTGTGCTCCAGATAAACTGAGAATGCCCCGAGAAGGCCTTAAGGCCAAACAAATCCAGATTCATCATTCAGCCCCTCAAGAGCAACTGTCCATGATGCTGATTGTGACCTGCAAACGCATCCCAGGATAGATGGAAGTGACAAATGACACTTTTTATAACAATTGTGTGCATGGTGAGGCTTTCCATGTATCATAGTCACAGCTGGAATATGTTGTAGATACATTTTTATCTTTTGTGTATTTTATTGTTACATTAGTGGAAGTACCAAGTCGACACTAAACATAGATTCAAGTATATATGTGTGTGGTTAGGTAAATGGCTAAATGGTTAAGTGTAGTTGTTTATAGTAAGGGTATGTATATGCTAATGCATATTTTCATAATTATAACCACAGTTATGTTACTTAATCTGTTCATGGTTATATCTCTGAAGAGTATAATACGTTGGCAACCAAACACAGTGCTTAATATTACTTTTATATTGATAATGTTGTTTACAGCAATTTTATTATTTGATATGAACAAAAAATGCATAAGCACAGCAATTTTCAATTGTTTAAAATTGACAGTTCTATGTGACATTTTTGAGTTCTTCACATATTCTTATTCTTTGACATCTTATTTACATTATGTGATGTACGTTGTGTACATTATGGGAGTTTTTCAGAAACAACAAGGTTTTATCTACAAAGTCAAAATAACAGGAAAGTTCAATATCTCAAAACTCAAAAATATCTCAGATATCAAAAATTCCAAGGTGGTGAATTTTGCAAAAGCATAAACTGAAATTATATTCTATGCAAATACAACGGACACTTGTGTCTGTTACTTCATTTATATGTCCAAGTTTTCTAATTTGCATTTTATTTATTTTATGTGTTTGATAATATTATGCACCTTTTTCATTATTTTATGAGAAAAATCATAAAATATACTACTTTAAGGTATAATCATAGATTGGTGTTATAATATATATTATAAATATTTCGTTCATTTACAAGAACAAGGCCGATTATGAGTCATAGGGTTGATCATATATATTTATGAAGTGTGTAGTCTTAGTCAGAAAAGCTCCATGCAGTGTAAATTCTCAAGCTTAAAGCAGTCAGAGGGTAATTTTTCTTGTGTTCCCATTCAGTGTATTTTTGAAACAAGGTCCGACTCTTGCGTGCTTCATTGAGTGAAAAGCTATTTGTAGAATTGCCGGAGTGATTGAAGCTCTCCGGGCGTCTCCGAAGCACAAGCTGTTGAGAGGTGGATTTAAATGACTTCTCTCAGCATCCATCATCTTTTTTTTAATTTAATGTATAATCTGTGGCCCATTTCGCCACCCGTCACTCCGTCTTCTGATGCCTCCGTGTCCAGACTCTTATGGGCAGACCGGAAATGTTGGCGAAATGGAGCTGCATGGGTTCAGCTGCCTTTAATGTGTTTGATGAGAAGGGTGAAATGTAAATGACTCCTGTGGGAATGTGCTTGTTTATTTCACTCAAAAATGAGAACATGCTGGAGTAAATGAAACATGGCTGAGGGACATCAATCAGATGAAGGGGCTGTTTATACAGTAATTACATTCATGGATTAATGAAGGGAATCTCTCACTCATTCACTTTCCTACATCTCTTGCTCTCTCTCCTCTCTGTCCCTCTCTCTCTTTCTCATTTTTGTATGTGCACTGCATGCTTGGGTGTTTGACTAATAATGTGTCCCTGCTTAATTTTATTATTTCGATTTATTTCGCTCTAAATAATGGTCTTCAGTAAGAAGAATTATTAAGCTGGAATTAAATGTGTTCAAAGAAATCTAAACTCATAGCCATAGATCAAGTGAGGAATATTTCTGAAAAATCGGCTGCTGCAGTGTAATAGGAAAATATTTGATTCGGATTGTGCCAAACGCTGTGGTAAGATATCTAATAGGAATTAAGTTTTGCCTCATAGTTACTAAATCATCATTAGGCCATTTAGATACAGTCCAAGAATGCCGGAATCAATTTTGGCAGATATTTAAAGTGTATAAAGTGTAAATGTTAAAATTGTCCAGGCTTAATATGTAGTTCTATAACTATAAGCAATTCGTATACTATGAATGTATATGTTTGTGTGTGTGTGTGTGTGTGTGTGTGTGTGTGTGTGTGTGTGTGTGTGTGTGTGTGTGTGTGTGTGTGTGTGTGTAACCCTAACCAGTGATGTAGGTTCAGCCAATAAAAATGCATTGCCAAACATTTATTGTTTTTGCCATTTTGTTGAGTCACAAACACTATCAGGAGCTACAATAGGCATCACTTGGGTGGTATCCTTAGGGCTCCTTTTTGTACATCTACAGGTACAAAATATATTTTATGGTACATAACCATACACTACAGGACATAATCATATCTTTTTAGGGACATAATTATATCCCTATTGTGCACCTAAATGTATATTTCAATGTTTTGTTTCCCTGACATTTAACTGTACCTTTACAGGTACCCTATAGGTGTTTAGGATACAATTATGTACCCTAGTGTATGAAAAATGTCTTGTAAATGTATTTTGAAGATTGTAGGAAAGCAACCAGTTATGAGGCACTTTTTGACTACAATTGTAATTTTTCCTACTGTGGTAGTCAATGGTGGCCAAGATCTGTTTGGTTACAGGCATTCTTCTAAATATCTTTCTCTGTGTTCATCAGAACAAAGAAAATGTATACAGCAAGGGGGAGTAAATGATGACAGAATTTTTATTTTTGGGTGAACTGTCCCTTTAAGTGACGGTAAACGGTTTTGTACTTTTTTCTGACAGTGTAGATTTAGCTTGGGCGAACTTAAGTGAGCAATACAGCTTTAAATATGTATTAAATATGTATGGCTCCAATTTAGCATACGAACGGAAAAACTAAATATACATCATAGATCACTATAACATTCCTCAGAGGACAAATCTCCATCAGTATTCAGCCTACAAACCAGAGGAATGTCTTGGGTATCAGCGACATTAGACTTCTTATTACAATCATAAACCAATAATGAAGGACTATGTAAAAAAGCAGCATAGAAGAGATATATTCCAGGGAAAGGGTAGCATCCTAAAGGAAGAAAACAAATGGCACCCTTCACTCCGGAGAAGGAATGGCTCTAGTTAAGATTGATTGCTCTGGCGTCTCAGTAGTGAGGTAAAGAGAGAGTTAGAGAGAGAGTGCTTGTGGGAGGATTGACCCTGTGAAGCTGCTGATTTCAGCAGTCTTATTCGGGGGGCTGAAGTCTCATATATTGCTTTGGCTGGCTGTGATTTGTCTGGAGTTTGCTGTCGATTTGCGAGGACTGACACGGTACGTGCCACCGCTGTAGAAAACCCACAACAAAAGAGCATTTCCTCATGACTGTTTAATTCTCCTTGTTATTTCCCATGATGCAGCGAAAACGGCCGACTTTTTGGCTAGGATGCACCCCCAGGCTCTCTTATGTCAGGGAACCTTTCCTTTAGCGGAAGAGCAATGTTGACATATACGAGTCCGCGAGGACGCGTTTTAAAAGCGTGTCCTGAATGAGCTTCCTCTGAATGGCCCCGCGCTACATTTGAGGAGAGAAAATGGAGGTCAGAGTCAGTCCTAGAAGCATTAAAGTTCTTTTAGCGGAGCTCTTCTGAGACCTCTCTTAAACCTGTTAGTGACACTTCAAGCTCAATTCCGGAATCAACTTTGAAAGCGCCAATTTTAGCATATTCTCTTGTTCTTGGCGTATTGAAAATCAACAGCGGTATCCAAGCGGGCGTCTCTCTGCGGCGGTTTGCGGGCTCGCCCTCGCTACCGACGAGCCTCAGTCGCGCCGCGGGGCTGCAGTTGTGAATCAATACGATTTCTTAACCTGTCACACTCCCAGCATTGTCACAATCCCAGTTTTATGAGGGTGATTTAGGCGTGGGCTGAGTCAATCAATCACGGAGAGGGGGCCGTGCTAAATGATCATTTGATGTGGTGAAGGATGGCGACGCGGGGAGATTGGTATGCCCGCTCCATACTTCAGCAGAGAGAGAGAGAGAGAGAGAGAGAGAGAGAGAGAGAGAGACTTGGAGCTCAAGATGAACGGCAGGTGTGCAGCAGTTCACCGACTTGTGGGCAAATTTCTTTTGTAAAATGATAATTCGATGCATCTTATACTGTTTGCAGGGGCTATCGCACAAGATGACCAATTCGCAGGGCCGCCGATTGAAACGTGCCCCCCTGTTAAAGAGGCCCATTTCTCCGCATCCGTTCTTCTCGACATAATAGACGTTGTGAGGAGCTTGAAGATTATCGGATTGTAAATACTCCTCAAAGCGGCAGGGTGGATGGGGGCGGGTGGAGGAGCTCCCCGCAGCATTGGCCCAGACAATGCAGTCAATTAAAATGAGATTGTGTGTGTGAGCGGAACGCACTGCGGAGAGAGAGAGAGAGCGCGCGTGTGCCGGTAATGCAGTGGGGGGAGAGTGCATGAGCATTATGCGCGTGGCTCAGATCAGTAAAGTGATATTTGGGGGATTCTCCATCATGGCAGGCAGGCGGGCCAACGGGCTGATGGCTTCAGCAGTTGGAGCTGGGCTAAATTGAAGTGTCAGGTGGCAGAATTGTATTTTATTTTTTAATATGCTTGGCTGTTAGCTGCGGAAATGTTTTTTAGGGGCGGATGCGTACAAAAGGGATTGGAAGCGCAGTCCTGGTTGTAATTTACGGTCTGTTCCATCCCCGTGATGCTTAAAGGGGTGCCGATGATTAATTAAAGGGATTCTGAAAGGCCAGGCGTTTATGGAAGGTTTTATAAACGTAACACTGTCATAAGAGGCACGAATGATTTGATTTTCTTCATTTTTATTGCACACGTGTAATCTCAGGTGTTTTTTGGTACGCATTAAATGAAAAATTGCATTCATCCTGTGCATCAATAATGTGATACCGTGTCCGCTATAATGTAACGGCTATTAGATTACTTGAGTTCAAACTGTGCAGTACAAAATGTTGACCATTACGCCATAAAAACGGGGAAACTCTACCACTTTTCTTTCGCATTAATACTTAAAGCAGTTCCTTTATTGCCTATTTACCTTTAATTGCGGTTGAGAGGAAGGAGAAAATACGAGAGAGAGGTGGAGAGACGGCAGATGAGGGCGGTTAAGTACTGTATCATTTGCAAATAACATTAAATTCAGGGCTGACAGAATTTTTCCATTTCTGTAATGGAGGGTTTGAGAGCGCCGTATTGTTTTTACGCTGACCCTGGCCAATTGTTTAGTAATGTTGGGCTGTCAGCCACGCTTCTTGACACTTTGACATCATCCGCGCGGTTTTAGCTGGGAAATGACTCAGTGTGAAGCACGGAGTGGGGGGGGCTCACTTAAAAAACAACACCATCATCAGCAAATTGGGAACCTACTGAGCGCCATTCAGTCACCCCTTCTAATCGCTCTTTCTTGCCTCCGTCCTCACTGTCTGCCCCCCTCCAAAAAAAATCCAAGTGGCTTGCTCTGATAAGTAGGTTAAGCTCCTATCTGTTAATTAGGCTATTCCAGATGTGACTAATTTACCAGCCATGGGCATACAATATGCTAAACACCGGGAATTAAAGCGACGGAGAGGGACGCTTCCCATGTGCATTCTCTCTGATAGGACAAGTCATTTCAAAGCCCCAAAACCAACACAAGTTGCTATTTTTAATCATTGCTCACGATATCTGTTCCCACATAATAGTGCCTGCTCAAAATTAAAACATTAAAGGAAATCAAGATAATTGTCATTATCTGTAAAGTCGAAATCCGTGCCGGTTGCCGGAGCTGTCTGAAAATGCAAATTAGCTTATTATTCAATTATCACACGCTGAAGATGAGATACACGTGCTTGGTTTTGTGCGTGCGGACAGACGGATGTCCTGCCAAACGTGTTTTCTCGAGCGAGCAGGTCTGTGTTCTGTTCAGTGTGTGTAATTTTTTAGGGCCCCAGCAGATGCTGCCAAAGTGCATTGTTTGCAGTGCAAGATATGGAGCATATGTCTGTGTTTTTTAGGACCTTTTTTATATTTTTGATATGTCTATCATTTGAGAAGATCAAAAGTGGGGTGAAATGTTTGAAATGTTGCGATCACGCTGTATTTAAGCTGCCATAGTTAAATGTATGTGTTTTCCAAACACTGTACAGTGCATTCAAGGTAAACATGTGTGTTCTCTGGGGATCAAACCCTTGGCCTTGGCGCTCACAGAGCGTACTGTAGGAATGTACGTGCAAAGTGCTTTGAATCGCATCTAACAATGTGGCACGCAGTGATCTGCCTTCCATTTATTCTGCACATTTTTTTTCAGTCTGGTGCTTTATCCAGGAAAAGAACTTGAAATGCCCGGCCTGATGTAACACTCCCATGGGTTATCCTTCTGATAATTCTGAATGAGGCGTCTTAATTGCAGACACCACGTCTGCGCTGTTCATTAGCACGCATCAGGCTGCTACGCAGAAGAAACATGTTTCCTGGCACAGACGGAACGTCTAACAGCGGCAAATCTCGACTTCTTTTATTGGAAGCCCAGCTTCACGGTCGACTGATAGAAGTGGGTTAAAGTGATCCCTTTGGTCATATTGCAGTTGCTTGGAAGACGAAAGTCCCAGAGTGTTTCAAGTAATCTGCTTTTCCATCCTTCGCTCTTTTTCCATCATATATCTGTTTCACGCTTTCCTTAATTAAAGCATGGCCGATATATACTGTATGAATAACAAAACGGTTTGCTATAGCGTTTCCCGACACGGATCTCATGTTTCATTGCGTTGTTTTTTCTAAAGGCAGTCGTTCGTGTATTAATCTTGGCTGTTAGAAGATCTGGCCTATTATGGAGATGTGTGAATGGCCAGTGGGCATGTCTTGAATCCCAGAGTGTGGGATTCTGCCTTAGTGTCACGACTCACTCGGATGAATTTCATTGATAAGATTGTTTTTTTGGATAAAGTATTATGTTTTTAAGCATAAGATCAAAGCTAGTGGAATGTAGGACAGCTAAATGACATTTTTATGCCATTTACAAAGTATTAAACAGTTGGAGCGGTTCGCGTTCAGCCTGTGTTGTACCCTAATCTCATTCCCCCACTCATAGTGTATTAATATAATATATGTATTATAATATCTAGATATCATATAATAACTAGATGCTTACATTTTTATAAAATGTAAGTAATGTATGCTCACACAAAACTCACGGTTGGGAGTGGTTGTCATTTGTATTTGTTGTATTTGTCTTTGCAAGCTTTACAGTGTATATATATTTTTAAATATGTTTATATATTTTTTGCACTCATATTTATATGTTAATATATACTTTAATATTTATATTTTTAAATTTGCTTGGAAATATTCATATTTTCTTTCTCTTTTATAGCCTGTTATCATAGTTGATCTTATCACAGCAAAAGTTTCTGAACAAATTATTATTTTTATTTTTTATTATGGACACAATTCAAGGGTAAGACATAAAAGGCTTTAAATGACTCAGCACAACGGCAAAACTGTAACTCTGTATACTCAATATTTGTTGAACTTTCATTTTGTTGGTAGGTTTGTTGGGATCAGCAGTGCAGCGGCTGGGTCAAGTGAATCAGGAGTCTCTGGGACTTGGCGAGTTTATTAATGTCTCTAGGCACGACCTCCTGACCCTGTCAAATCAAATCTTCTGTGTGCTGATCCACATCCTCAGAAAGAATGGCCTTAGATGATAGATTTTGAGTGAACTGCAACCCCTTCAAAATGACATGTACCAAAGTGCTCTCATTGCTCAAAAGCCAGTTAACCCCCATCGCCTTTTTGACACAAAAGCAAGAGACCCGGAGTGGCATTGTGTTTTTTTCGTACACTTTCCACTATATAAAAGCTATTTGTTTATAAAACACATTAGCCCACATTCTCAGATCGTGGCTGGGGGCAAAACAGCCCATGTCTTTTATTGCAGGAATCGGGTCCCTCAGAATTCAGGTCTTTCGGCCCCTTGTGTGGCTTCGAGGGCCACCGTTTGCTTTGTATTCAGCTGGGCTGTTTTTTTTCTCCGTGTGATGAACCCTACTCAACAGTGTGTTAACTGAAATGGGAAGTGACAGATTCACTAAAGGATAATCTTCCTGCCATAGAAACAGATATTATCCCTTGCTTGCACATTACTGTATGGCCCAGCAGGTAGAACTATATAATAATACACCCGTTTTTATTGATTTTCGTCAAGCTAATTTGACCAAAATGGGCTCTTGCGATATAAAGTAGTGAAGGTCAGTGAAGAATGTGTGTGTATTGAATATGTGTTCATTTGTGTTGTTTTGTGAGAGTGCCTGTGTATCCCCGCAGATTTGTGCATTACTGCAGATTGTATTAGGGTCCTGCTGAGATGAATTGTTGTTGAAGTTGTTTTTTAGTCTGCAGCTTGAAATTACTATTCATTGTGGTATATTTTATTGTGGATGTTTTCTTTAAAGGCTGCATGAATTTGCTTGATGAGTTTTCTTCTTTGTTGATGTATTTTTTGTTGAAACATAGCAAAGGGTCCTATGTTTTACATTTTTTTACATGAAAATCATTAACTATAATTTAAGATTATCTAGTCTGTTGCAGGTGGTACTGTATTTGGGGGGGGTCATTCTCATTTCACTGGATAAATATCTGTGGTGCAGGATAATACTTTTGGGTCTTTTTTTCCCAAAAATGCATATCGCTGCTGTCCTTCTAAAACTTTGTATCTCCAATTTTTTTATGCATTTAAAGTTTTATAAACTACAAAAAAGTACACTAGCATGAATAGTGCCTCAAACATAACAGACATGAATCTTTATGTATTAATCATCAATCAATATTATCTGTAGATAGTTTCTGCGTAAAAATGATAATGAATTGGGCGAGAACACAAAGTAACAAACTAAACATCACAGCATATGCTCCAAGGTGATTTCAGAGGGTTACGGTGAGGTGGGTCTAAATGGAAGTGTATTGTCTTCAGCGATGAGCATTTGTGATGCTCCGCGAGGTGTGAGGAGTCAGGGGTGGGCGTAATGGGGAGGAGGGGGGGGGCTGTGCCATTAAATAAAGTGTTCATTGCTGGTTTTAATTAAATGGTGACTGTGATCTGAGCGGAGCGGGAGATTGGATTGTATGACATATCTCTTGCTTCCGCTGAGAGCTCGCATCAGCTGTGTCAAAGATATCGGGAACGGAGCATAAAGTCAATTACAGCTCCAACAGTGAGCAGATAAAAGAGGGAAAAACACTCCCAAATGCTGTCATTTGAGAGCATTTCAGACACGTCTGCAACAAACCACAGCCGAGGGGGTTGGGGAGCAACACAGGTGGATGTGGCACAATTTGAGCTGGGGTCTACAGAGAACGTCTGGGGTTGACGGTGACCCAAGGCCTGGAAAAGAGCCGCAACAGGAGACCCTTGTGATTGGGAGGGGAGATTAATCCTGGGAGGCAGATATTGTTTGCGCAGAGCTCGCTGCAGTAGATTGAAAGCGTACTTCAGATGCTTGAGGTCATAACTTCACCCTCGAATTATTTAGACGAGGACTCGAGCAGCCCTTCACCCCGGCGGAAGCGGCGGCCGAGACGCTCTCGAGGCTGAACTCGACGAGGCAGCGGGGATTTCGCAATATGCTAGTTTAATCAGAGCAATTAAAACGGGTACGCTTTGGCATGGGATAACGCTTAATCTAAAGACCACGTCCTTTGGGAGACGAGAAAATCCTGTTTGTTTGTGTGCACGTCTGCCATTTTGTCTGTGTAAAATCAAGAGTCTGTTCAGACCAGTGGTCTGTTGAATCGCTGAGAATGATGTTAGATGTCGATTTCCTTTGGGAAGGTGCTTAAAATGTATGAGCCGAGCGCTGGTCATTGTTTATTTTGTTTGTCACTGAATTACTTGATATGGTTGTCACAAATATGAATGTCACGAAACCGGATAAACAGCTTTTCAAGATCAGATCGAAAATTGTGATTAAACTACAAACATAAACCATTTATTTTTCAGATACTTTTCACCGCAGATGAAAAATCGCAGGTCATACATCTATGTTTTGACAATATAATTGATTTTCTATTGATGTAGTACCCAGCTGGTCTTATCCTTAATTTTATCACGGAATTTAAAGCAATGGGATCTTCGTAAGCCCACTGAGATGAAAAACAGCCAATGCGCAGAGAAGAGAAACCTCAGCCATCATCTCGAGCTGTCCATATGAAACAACATTTATGGACGGTCTGTTCCCATTCCGGCCACATGAACGATTCTTCATCTATAAAGTGGAAGCAGTTTATGAATGTTGATGGGATTCAAAAAGTGGACTTTTGTTTTCTAGCGTTGTTTTTCAGAAGTAGCTAATTCCCAAGCCACCCAAACACGGCCCTGCCAGTCTGGCTTTGCTTGTACATAAAGGCGTATTTAACCTGCGATTAATCTCGGCCTCTCCAGCGCTGAGCATTTGTAATGTGATAGAAAGTGCTGGATGAGCTTCAAGCCAGGTTTGGATAAAGGCCTCCGCTTGTGCCGAGACTGAATGAGACAATCATTTTCAATGGGCCCCCATCGCTCGCTCTTTCTCTCTCAGCTCCCCCCTCCCGCTTCCCCACGTAGAGCGGGGAGGATTCAATGGAATGAATGTTTGTTGATTTCCCTCTGAAATCAAGAAGTAGATTAGTTTGAATTGGTGGGGAATGAGGTGAGGAGGCTAGGTGGCTTGCTATCGCCCAAGCCCATTTCCCATTTCCTGTGTGTGCATGCTGGTGGTACGGGAGAGAGGGCAATAGTAATTACCGTCTGTTTCTTTGGCGCAGTTATGCCGCTGATACACATCCACACTCCCATTATCCCTCAGATCAGCCGAGCAGTTTGTGTTTGCATTCGGAGAGTATCAGATTCTGGCTCGAGACGTTAGAAAAAGATGTCACATCTCAACCTCCCTCACATGCTCTCTAGCTTCTGCTCCATGTTGCTCATCCTCTCTTCCGGATTTTCATTTTTTAACCTCCAGTAATGAATTTGATGACAAAGAAAAATGTGGCAGCTTTCGCCGGGCTGACTGAAGTGCTTAATTAGCTGATTAAAATGAGCCAGGATTGGCCTCTTCTCTCTCGCATTCAGTCGGCGATTTCACATGACTGTCCCCTTGCCACGCCGAACTGACTGCTCAGAGACCCCCCGCTGTGGCAGTTTTGTGCTTTTCTGACTGAAGCCTTCGCCAGAATGTGAAATTACCATGCCACATTCAGCCATTAAAATGAACAGCCCAGTCTGTATTGAAACACGGGTGAAGCGATCTGTACCAATCTGCGAAACAAGGGGATGGTTTATGAACTAGTCGATTAGTCAGTTTTATTTCGAGATATAAAACTGCACTTTTTCAGTTGTACATTTTTTATTCATATATATATATATATAATTTGATATTTTAATTCTTTTTTATTACTTATTTTGGTAACACTTCAGTATAGGGGTCAATTCTCACTATTAACTAGTTGTTATTAATATGCCATATTGGCTGCTTATTATTACTTAATAAACTTAAGTAATATTCTGCATGACCATACTCTACATCCCTAATCTTGCCCCCTATACTGAAGTGTGACCCTACTTTTTTAGTAACCCTTTTTATTTAAAGATAAAAAAATTTTTTTTTAAATAATTATTAAAATGTAATATTTTTATTCATTATGAATATTTATTTATTTACTTATTTATTACTGCTTGTTTGTAACCCTCGTAAGAAACACGATTCAGGTCAACCTGAAAATATTTGGTATGTGACTGTCAAATATAGACCGTTAGAAAAGTTGACTTGTCATTCACGTTGCCCATAACTGCTTTATTTAATACTGTAAATACATTTATTTACATTCCTTAAATAAGGAGAACGCATCTCACAGTAATACGGCCGAAATCGACGTCTGCAAAACAACCGTCGAGGTTGTTGTGTGAAATTGAAATTTAATCCGCAGACCGCTCGACGCGACGTAGCCTCGCTGGGGACGGCGCGGCGGAGAAATGAGCTTCTGCGTCTGCACAGACTGTAACACAAAACTACATTTAAAGCATCAGCTTTTGTGGGGCTGATGTGGAGCCTCAATAATTGATGAGCTTGGCTGAACGTGGAGGTTTGGAGACTCGCTTCGCTTTACTGCAACGCCAGAGAAAGAGAGAGAGAGAGGTGAAAGTGTTAGATATTATCTCACATGGTGTAGGTTGTTATGCTGTACCACCCACACTTTAGAGCAAGTGAGCTGTGAAATGTATTCATTGTAACATGGAAAATGGAGGCAAGGAATTGCCTGTAATGTCTGACAGCGAGGGCAACCAGCCAGCATCACCTGCATTATTTCACTTGTTTGTGTTTTCTTCGTCATTATAGGTTTGGGAAATAGGCAGCAATTTCATTACGGTGTGATTTGGGAAGAATTGCCCTCCATCGAGTGACCCCACAGCAGAGGATCAAATGGGAAGTCAGCTCGAATAAAGTTAACAGTGCATTAACTGCAGGCAGCGTTTCTGAGCCCCCGAGCGGCGTTCCTCATCCAGCGACTCCCTCCCCTCCTTCTATTAGCTTCTCGTTTTTCTTGTATCCTCTCCTTCCTTCACAAAACTGTGAGACAGCTACTGTATATTTGTACCTCAAGGCGAGGTGGCGGAAAATAAGAGGAAAACGCGGATTGGCTGCAATGTATAGGAATGAGCCGAGCGAACCAATGGAGTGTGCCGCTGGCCCCTCCCATCTGCATATCTCGGCTCATCCGCAGCTTGTGAGAAAGCAGCTTGATGAATAACACAGAGGGGACTTGTCTCTGGGATTATTAATTTCCCATCACACTCCCTCTCTCTCTCTCGCTTCCCCCTCGCTGTCTCTCTCTCTCTCTCCTCTCCCTCTTTCCTTTCTCTGCGTGCGTACCCCTTGCGCGCGGCTTTTTGTTTCTTGCCTTGCTGTTTGAAATGATTTTTTCCCTTCAATGTGAGAGCGCATGAGTGTTGCTTTATGGAGCTTTGCAGCAACTGTTAACACTGCCTGGTAGCTATTCTTCCACACAAGAGCTCTCGCATCGCAAGGGGGTGAGTTGGTATCTATTAAAATCAATATAGTGTCGCGAGACCCGGGGCTAAGGCAGAGGATGGGAACGCGTGGGGGGAGGTATAATGAAATGTTCGGTCTGAGTATGCCTGCAACTAAAGCTGACCTACAAAGGAAAGGGAATTTCTGCTGAGGACTCCTGGTTGAGCGTGCCGGTCCGCGGTGTGTGTGTGTGTGTGTGTGTGTGTGTGTGTGTGTGTGTGTGTGCGCGCGTGTGTTTGGATCTCCGCATTTGTGTGTGCTAATGTCATAGAACGCCTGGGTCTCATAGTGCGATCAGTCAGGGAACACAGCCGTGAGATGCTTTGTTGCTAAACACCAGGCATGCTTTTATCACAGCTAATGGGGATGCGTGTGAGAGACCTTGATTTTGAATGGCAATGGGATGGAAATGCAAGCTAATGATGGGTAATTGAAATAGCAGGAAATTATAGTTTGTTTTGTTGATATTCTCTCTCTCTCTCTCCGTCTCTAAAGCTTTGTTAGAATATTGATGACTCTGTCAGGCTGCAGAAATGATAATGGTTGTAATGACATTATAACTTAGGAGAGCAATAACAACTAACAATTGAACTTACGTCACACGACAACTGTAAACTGGCGTTCAGAACACACGTGTGTTGAATCGCATGTTTGCCATTATAAACATATCAGTCAACACCTGTCACATGGTTGTGTTTTTGGATTATTTTTTACAAGCTTTTCAAATGCATTCAAGTAGATGTGTGAAATCGGTATAAAGAAGAAAAAACGCAACATCCATTGTGTCATTTATAACTGCCACATGGTTGTGTTTTGATTGGCTGATTGGCTGGCATATCACGTGGGAGGGGTTTAGGGTATACATGCCAATTTGGAAGCAAAAGATTTTTTTTATTATTTGAAACATATATCTTGTAATAAAAACCATTTATCTAACATAATGTAATAAAAGAGGATTATTTTGAGATAAAATGAATTTTTGTTATTATTTATATTTGTTTATTATTTCATTTTTTCGCATTTGTGTGTGGTTTATTCTCACACATTGTAGTGTACATCCTCTCCCCGCTATCATCCTACAGAAAATATGATCTTTTACATAAGCTGTCATGTCTTATATGCCCTGATTACATTGTTTTCAGCAGCTTTGTTCCGTTGAAAATGATTTTGGAAGAAATAACAATGGCAAGAAAAAATGCTAAAAGAGCACACAAGGAAGAGAGAGAGAGAGAGAGAGAGAGAGAGAGAATACCCCACATTCTGTTTATGTAATTTAGTGAGTCATAACGTGGGTGCACGAGGCATTATGCAAGTTCTGGTTGTGCTTTGAAAAATTGGTTATCTCCACAGCACCTACAAGGTACACAGATGGATACGCCTCAGTTGTGGTGTGCCTGAGCCCTGGCAGCGCGGGGAGCCGGGCCATCTTAAAGCAGGAAGCCCTTCTGGAGGTGGACAGGCCTTTTTCTCGAGTCGTCAGAGTTTTGGATTGGTAAATCCTGTGGGCTCGACTGAATAGAGGAAGTGCAAAGCTACATGAGGGTGAATAATCATAGTGTGCAGGAGAGAGGATTTCACAGGGCACTGCGTATGCCCTGTGCCTACAGTTCACCCCTCCGCTCATTAGATGCTGAATACATCATGCAGATTTTTGCCAGTCCTCTCATTTCAAATGCAGCTCCTCTTGACAGGAATTAGAAAAGAGAATATATAATCAAAGTAATGCTGTTGTGTGTGTGTGTGTGTGTGTGTGTGTGTGTGTGTGTGTGTGTGTGTGTGTGTGTGTGTGTGTGTGTGTGTGTGTGTGTGTGTGTGTGTGTGTGTGTGTGTGTGTATTCATGTGATTTTTTTTCGTTGTTTGTTTTCAAGTCATATTCAAACACAGTATTGTGCTCATATAAAAGCATTAGTCTCAATTCATATTTAATATATTTTGACACTCATTTTTGAACGTGGATCCAAAAGCAACACCCTTTCGAAAAAAGAAACTTCACAAAGCTGCTATAAATAAAATAAAACAGCAGTATATGTCTGATTATTCCCCAAATAGACTTCAAGATGGAGACTGTTTAATCTGTGTATGCTTTAGTGGACACTAACACAAAGCAACGCTCTGACTCAACAAAGCTATGAAAATAAAATAAAAAGCACATATCTGATTATTCCCCATGACTTAACAAAGACTGTGTACGTCTGCTGTTAAATATCTCTGGGCCGCAGTGATTATATGTTTCATCGTTTGGAAAATGTATGACCCTTAAGTGTGAGAACGAAGTATAGTGTTAGATTGTTCCCTCTCTTATTTCCCTGGGAAGCTGGCAAGGGGTTACAGCGTACTCTGTTATCGTCAGTGGGAGTTAAGTGCCGCGCGTCGAGCACAATTGGAACGTGTTTATTGCGGCGATTATGTAACTGGTTATAGTCTTAGCTTGTCTTGTGCCGCCGGAGCCACACGGCGCACATTACGATAGTTGCTAACTTGGCTTTTTTTGCTGGTTGTGTATCGGTAGCGGAATGGAAATAGAAACTTAGCTTTCCGCCGTGCTCCGGTGTCACGCTCGTATTGAAATGATAATAGAGCACATGCCAAAGTAACGGGGGCTTCGCTATCAACCCCACAGGGAGTTGAAGGAGAATACCACGGTCGATAGTTCTGCACCGACTAACAAAAAAAAATAGTCTGTGCTCTCCTGGCGATACGTATAAATGCAGCCTCCTTATTACTGCATGCTTATAAAGAATCCTTGTCCCGGGCAAGGGAGCCATTAAAGAAAACAGTCACTATTATTAAGTGAATGGCTGTGAGTGAAGCATGCTGGGAGTGATAAAATGATCATATTAATACCTTGAACTCTCGCTTTAGCTAAACGGGGCAAGTATATTGCTTTGTAAACATTTCCGCATCAATAGTAGGTTGCCACAACAAAAGATAAACCCCAGGTTGAACAAGGAGATAAAGCGACTGTTTCACAAGATTAAATAGAAAGTGATGCCAGCTTGGCAGTCAGAACGTGTGTCGCATGGATTTATTTATAATGGGCGAAAAAAAATGCAAATCATACAATTACAAGCCTTAAAGCCAAGTATTAAAATAGAGAGCAGAATTAAGGCCTTTAGTAGATGTGATGAAAATAAATTCTAATCTGAAATTTGCATATTAGCAAAACACAAAAAGTCAGGCCCAGTTGACTGCATTATAATAAGAACGTATTTTTTGCTGTTTGTTTGTTTGTTTGTTTGTTTGTTTTCTGCAAAAGCTTTTAAAATTTTTGTGTTTTTTTTTCAAATGCAAAAGCTTCACACCCGCATTGAATATATTTGTCTTCAGAGCATCTTTTATTGTGTTTGACAAAAATTGCCTCATAAAAAGTATCATAGAATTTCTCCTGTTGTGTTTGTCTGTATGTTGTAAAGGACTCCATAATCCATTTACTTTGAATTTGTAAGCGCTCAAATGACATCCACAACCGAGCGCAGATGTTATGAACCCTATATTTATGCAACCGGGATTTTCTAATACCTTGTATATCTAATCTTATTCAAATGAGAGAATATTTCTGTGGCTTGGTTTTGTAGCGCAAAAGTGCATCGTGGAATGAAGCATTGAAGAAATGCGTTATTTCTGCATATACTAATTTCACCCCACTAAGTGAAATTCAAAACAAATGCATACATTTCTTTTTTCATTTAGCCCTCATTTGCATTTTTCATTTAGTAGAAATTCAAAAAAAATGTATGTTGTTGTATTCTGCACATTCCATCATGGTGTATTTATATATATACAGTATATGTGTGGTGAAGTGACAATATTTGTGTTTTGTCCTTGCTAGGTTTACTTTGTATGCACTGTGCTTGAGTTTATTCCAAAGGATAGAAGTCTGTGGCTAATCCTCCGGTTTGTACATACTGTCGGCTTTGATAGGAAAAAAAATGAAGATGCCGTGTGGGTGTGCAAGATTAGGCTTATCTTCAATTGCATTGTATATAGGGATATCCGCGGTGACATTGACAGAATGGGACGCTTCTCTCCCTTTAAAACAAGCCAAAAGAATTTGCAGGTTGAAACAGCGGAGGCGATCAGGAGCGGCGGAGGCGCCTCGGCTGCAGTTTGTTTGTGGTGGCGTGCTTATGCATGATAGCCTCAGCTCAGGACAACAGCAGGATGAAAAGCACACGCGGATTGCTCACAATCATTGTCTCGCTGCGGATGCTTTTTGTCCTGAAGATACCTTTGCTAAGCTCTCCACAGCATGTTCTTTACATCCCACTCCATTCGCTCTGTCCTTCACCTCACACATCATGAAAGCATCTAATGGCTCCTGACAAGATGCCTTCAAAAGACAAAGGTGTAGGAGCAAAATCATTTTGTTGAGTGATGTATATGAAGATACTGTGAAACTGGTTGAGGAATGTATGTTGTTTGATGTCATTTCTATAGAAACGGGAGGTTTTGGCCTGTAGAATTTGTTCATGTTAAAGCCATAAACTAAAAAACATAGACTATATGCTTGTTGCTATTGCAGTGGTGTAGGGAAGTGAAACTGCATCTGATTGGACAAAAATCTTTTTAGTGCAAGATGAATCATCAATATTTTTGGTCTGTTTTCTCAATTGTGAATTTCAATTGGGTTTAATCCACTGACAGAGATTACATGGACCCAGTTTTATTCAATGGGTTTAAAGGGATAGTTTACCTAAAAATTATCTTATCATTTACTCATCCTTATGTTTTTGACCTTTTGGTTCTGCGGAAGAAGAACATTGGTAACTAAACAACTCTGACCCCATTGACTTCCATTGAATGGACTCAAAATATATGTTTTGGGTTCCACAGATGAAAGAGTCATATACAGGTATTGTGGGTAAATAAATAATGACATGATTTTAATATCTAGGTGAACTATCCCTTCAACAACAAAACTAATAGAAGCCACCACATCACATACTGTAATAGTAGGCAATGATGCGTTTTGCTACAGCCCAAGATGGTTTTCAGAAAAGCTCAGAGGTCGACAATACAACGGCTGCATCAATCGTTGCTAATATTCTTCTCTGTTAACTTCTCGCTCTGCCTTCAGTTCAAACCATTATTGAAGTTGGGCGGGGTTGCCGGAAAAAGAATGCACTGTGTTCTTCTGCCGCACTCTCCTTCTCTTTATCTCCCTCTCGCATCCCTCCCCCAGCCCACGTCTCATTCAGGAGAGGCCCGCCACAATCTTTAAGCTCCGTCCCTAAGCACCTCTGCCCCCAGACTTAGCCCAGCTGCTGTGGACCACAGACACACTAATTGGCCCTGATTTAGTCTGCTGTGCTTTAAGTGCACTCTGCTGTGTGGCGTGTGGGGGTGCTATGTCAGTCCTCTCTCTTTTCCCACTGGCTCTTTAGGCCATTACCTAAATGAAGTGCTGCCAGTAGAAGTTGGTGAGCCCATGCTAACGCGGAGGTATTGATTTGTGGGTTATTTAAAGTGATGATATCTCTGTCTTCAATACAAAGAGAAAAAACGGCTCTGAAGGCGAGGTTTATCATATGCTCGGATGGATGGTTTACAAATTAATTCTACATTTAGCAATAATACGGTTTGTTTTGTACGGTTCATGTGAGAGCTAAACTCTATAAGTGAAGAAAATACGCCAAGGTGTGAATATTCATGAGCAGCCACAAGCCTATTACGTATTCATAGTTTTTTTATTTGGTTATCATTATGTGATGGACAAACATGCTGGGATGAAGCCAAGTAGTTTACTGCACATACTTTAGGAGATGCCAAAGCCTAAATCAATTTAACTTGGCGGCTCGCAGGGCACGAATGGAAATACGGACATTCATGCGGATACGCCCTGCCAGTCCTCGGAATTAAAACCATTAATCCACACGCAGGTGACCGTCGTAGCACGCTAGTTCGGCACATACCGCTTCAGGCGCGTAGTTGGCGTCAGTGTTGAAACAAACAACGTTCTCCCTCACGAATCCCAAAATCATGAAATGTACTTTACATTTTCCCCAAGTGCAGCCTCAGCAGAACGCCGCTCGTGGCCGCCCGTGGCCTGAAGGCGGTCCTTTAGCCGCTCGCCGGTCCAGAGCCATTTAGAGTGGCAAAATGACTCGGGTTTGCCAAGCACATTATTGTGTATTTGACAGTTCTTGACAGTTCAATTTTAGCCCTGCGTGTCGGCTGACATTATTCTATCAGGGCCCTGCGTAATTTGAGGCTGTAATACGCCGGATGCGGCGAATGCTTATTTCCAAGACCTCTGCGGCAGGGGCCGGACTGCGCCATCACTCATATCTCAATTACCTAATCTAATGCATCTCAGTGGGCTGCTGCCGGATCTTCATTTACTGTAAGTGCTAGAAGCTCCTCTGCAATTGTTATGTGTGCCAGCACCGACCTGCACCGTCTGGGGGAGAGTGAGCTCGATCAGAGAGGGGTAGGGAAACACGGGAGGGGTGGTAGTAGGGAGAAAGGCTCTGGTAGATCAAATAAGCTAAGGAAAGCCGGTGGAAAAAGAGAGAGCGAGCAGGGCTCGGTGAGAGGGTGTCATACATCGGCAGGCGTAGAGTGGTGTAGAATGGAAGCGTATTAGCAGATTTGTGCGTGCTGTGATGGGAACAGGAAGCCACATTCTTTATGTAATGATGTCCAGTTCTGCAGTTTTTGACGTTGGGCGTCACAGAGACAGAGATGTAATACACATACAGCATGTGCATAACTACATGTTTCCAAAATCGACTAGTTGGTAAACAATTAGTCAACTAATAGGATATGATTAAAAATGTTTTTTAAAAAGGCAGCTTTTGAAAGAAAGCTTGCTACGCTTTACACAACAGTTCAATTCCTCTTAAGCACAGCAGGTTGTCAACACACGTATTAAAACGCAGTAAACCAGGGAAAAAGCATTGCTAATTGACTAGTCTATTGATGGACGATTAGCTGACCATCATGACACTTAATGTACCACAGCATGGTTAAATAAATGGCCCAGGTGTCCACACGGTTTTGTTAGCGTGCGAATCTGATAGCATGTCACCTAAACCAGCCTCTTTGGCAAGACCTCAGGCAAAAAAGACTTCCCCATCTCGTTCTTTCTTTCCATGACAGCTGGAGAGGGATTCATCCGCAGACTGATTTACTGTAGTCAGGATGAGATTCGCACCCTAAGCCGGCTTTTAAATCATTTTTAAAACTGTCAAGTGAAATGCTTTCCAGTAACGCTGGTAAGCTAATATATTAGTGTTGCCATGGAAACGGAGGGAAAGAAGTTGTTTGATGTATCCTCAGAGGGTTCGAACGAGGGGAGGATGGCGCTTGGATGGCCGCTTGTTTTCACATTCCGTTCCAGTTAATTGTCTTGGATGCTAGTAATTAATCAATGCGTTTTTGTCAGGTTGGCAAGCATGCTCTAGAGATCTGTCAATAAGTCACGTCACACTCATCAGATGTATCGGTGACACACTAGAATCACCACAACAATTAAAACCGCAATTAGCGGAGGATCTTCGGTCTCTCGGCGGCGCGCACGCATGGATGCTGTAAGCACACGCGCTCCGTATGTGCTTGTGGTAGCGTGCTCTGCTGCAAGATGCAGGTTAAGATGTGCTTTGAAATGTTACGGTAGCTGGTTTAAACTGGTCTATCAGCAGTTAGGCTTTATATTTAGTACTGCTATAAATGTATTTTTAATTCTGTATATATTTAATTGATAAAAATAGTATATAAATAAAATATTATTTATATAATGGAGCATCATAAAAAAACAGTAAAATAAATTTTTGTAAACTAAAATGACATGTTTTTTATTGTATTTTATACCCAACTTGTACATTTGCAGTCTGTTTTTATATTTCAAAAATAGCTTTCCTGTAGCTCAGTGGTTATAGCATGGTGCGAGCAACGCCAATGTCATGGGTTCGATCCCAAGGATTGCACATACTCCGAAACAAATGTATAATGTGTAATGCAATGTAAGTCGCTTTAGATAAAAGCGTCTGCCAAATGCATAAATGTAAATTTTACATGATACATGAAAATTCAGTAAACTTACCGTTCATTTACAATGTGTTATAATAACATATATTTTTAACATTTTAACATTTATGTGATATAAAACTTTTCGTTTAACTTTTCCATTATTAACCTTTGCCTCTTCATCGCCATCTCTGTTTGAAACAAAAAAAAATGTTACGACATTTCCCGCAAATTACTTGACAACTCGAATTATAAATCTTTATTATAAGCTTACGGTTGCGAATCTAAGGTTCAGATACCGTTATCAGATAACAGACTTGCTCAATAACGTGGTTTATTATTAGAAGTTAGAACTATTAAATTAATCAAAAAAGTACATTATTCAACCATTAATATCCAGAAACCATCTTTAACACATCTGCAGATTTCCCAGTAGTGAATGTTCATGTGCATGCAGATCATCAGTGAGTTTAAGCACAGAGGTGCATGCTGAGATCTCTAACGCTAATATGTTTTGTCAGGGAGGCAAGTGTGGGTGATAGAGTGGCCATGTTTATGTCTGTATTCCCCCGTGACAGAGCGCGGTTCCCACTTTCCTCCTATCTGTCTATTACACAGTGCAAAGGTTGGCCTGTCAGCTCGGTCTGTCACCCCCACTCTGCATCAGGAAACGTGCCACGGGCCAAGTCTCACACGCGCACACACTTCCCTCCTGTTTGCCTAGTGACCTGTGCTTTTCCTGGTGTGTGTTACAGAGCCCATGCAGTGCTGGGATCAGTTGACATAAAGCTCCTTAAGCCACGGCTTTCCTGCTCGACAACTGCAGAGCAAATCCACAGATCTACCTGAGCTCTTATGATGCATCGTTCTTGCTTGTAAGCAGGGCGCCCTTAAACGCCACCCAAAAATGTAAAATCTTCACTTGCCTTCATGTCGTTCTAAACCCCTTTTTTCTTTTCTTGTGTGTCCATAAAAATATTAGATTTTATATTTGGAATATGATTATTTGGAAGTTAATGGTCATTTATAATGCCAGTCTTCAATTATAAATCATCATGTATACTATATCTAAAAAATACTATAGCACTGGGGACTACATTTACCAGCAGCCCCGTGTTTGGGGGATGGGTTATCCTGAGCTCAATTTATATACGAGAAAACATCTGATATAAGGAGAGAAATGACATATATTGACTTTAGAGAGAGAGAGAGAGAGAGAGAGAGAGAGAGAAACAAAACGCCAACACATCTTTTGTATTCTGGTAAAGCAGACGGCCCTGGGGGCTTTGCGGGGAGCCACAGCAAGGCTGGAAATGGGCCGGCAGTTTATGACACTTCACAGGAACCGTCGGATGTGTTATAGGGGATGCTGATGGGTGGAAGCCCCTGATAACTCCTGTGTAAACCCTTGGGCTTCCACCAGTCATACCTTTAATTTACAGTGATAACTTTCCACCGCACCTTCAACCTTTTTTTCTACGGAGCTGTGATACTCATGCACAGCAGTGGGGAAAGACCTGAGAAGAACGGATTCTCTTTGTTAACCAGTGAAATACAGTATGCAACCATGTTGGCGCATCAATTACACTAAAATACGACCTTTTGTCTTTGAGCGCCTGCCGTTTGCAGGGAAAACAGTCATGAAAATAATTTGATGAAACCGTTTTCGTAAAGCAATTTGCGCCATTTGACGCCATAACAGATGGGCCGTATTCCGAGATGTTGCATCCTGCGCGAAAATTAATAGCACAACTTTTACAGCAGACGACACTAATGTTTTTATGCCGCTTTTGGAGTATTTTATGTCACTAGTCAAAACTAATAGCTTGGGTTACTACACAGTGTAAACATTTATAATGGCAATTTTAAAACATCTGGCAATAATGGGACGTATCTTGTTAGACGGCGCGGCTTGTCAACATTGCGAACGTAATTATGACAGATGCCAGTTCTCAAAGCCCACTCATGAAGAGCCATGCGAGTGTACACACGTGACGCTCACCCTCCATTCGGCATTCACACGGAAAATGACAGGGCTGTTTAACAAGCCATTGACTTAATTGTTCGTAACTAGTGTAAATATTTTCAAACTGTGCAAAACCATGAAATTGGCCAATATAGTGAAAAAGAAAATAAATGAATTCACTGCTCGCATAATACAGATAAATCTTGCCACATGAAACGTCTCGCAATTCAATTATGTTGCTTTGAAGGCTTTTACGTTTAAAGAAAACAGAATATGTCTGTGTTGGGGATGGGTCAAGTAGTTCATCTTTAGCTTTAATTACTTAGCAGTGGTGCTTAGAAATGGATGAATTATTAGCTGGAACCTCTTTGAGAAAAATTTTGCATGCTAGCGGCTAGCTCTTGCATGCTGTTGGACCGTCAGCATAGTAAACTCTCTCCCTACATTCATTCTTTTTTTAAGCATTGCTTGTGTAATGCTTCCATCACCGTCACTTTCATCAATACAATTTTCAGTATTTTAAAATTGTCTGCTATATTTTGTAGATTTCTTTTCTGACTTTTCAGCCTAGGCCTGTATTGTATAGACAAATTCAAAGCAACAACATAAACTTTACTGCGCATGCACGCTTTTGTGGCTCAAACTTAACTTCCAGGCCACATCTGCAGAGAATAGAATATTTAATTAAATATAAGTAGTTATATTATTCGCCACTAGCCAGACAGATTTAACTGCGTGCGTCCGATAAAACCGTTTATACTGTATAGGAATGAATGTTTTTAAAATACACAGATCTATAGTACATTTTATTATAGAAACGGTTGTGTGAGGACAACTAAATAATGACAGTATTTCTCAAATATTCTTTTAATGGTCATGATTAAAGAAACCGATTGTATATGGAGCTTGTTTTCCGGCCTTCCCAGAGGGCCGTGAATTCGGAGCTGGCAAAGACATCTGTGGGTCCTGGTCTGCTCCTCCAGCACTCAGTGTGTGTCCATCTGTGTCTGATTAGTTCTGCTCTTAGTGTACCTGTGCGCTCGCTCCAGAAATCATTAGGCCTGGTCATACCTCTCCCAGCCACGCTTCACAACATCTGTCATGACACGGCCTTCAGAGACCCCGCAACATCTGCCAGAGCCTTGGCCTTTTGTCTCCTCCCTCACGCACATGCGTTCTCCTTGTTATCACTGTTGTTGTCATTTTTTCCCATCTTTTTTTCACTTCCAAAAATAGCACAGCTCTTTGATCAGACAGCATTAATGTCCTACCCGGCCATTGATCCGCAGATAATATACAGACACGGTTAGCCGGGGAAACAGGAAAGAATTTTGCAGTGGTTTGAAATGAAAAGTTTGGGGCATGGGGGAACACACACACACACACACACACACACACAGTGGGGTCCATACATTTGAAACCACATAAAAAAATCTAGGCTTTAGAAGTGAAGTTGAACAAAAGGATTTAATCATATAAAACAAAGAACGATGATGAAGTAAAATGAGGAAGAATATCTCATATTCAGCACTTTTCTAATCCACTTACCAGATTTAAGAACCATGTTAACTCCTTTGTGCGGAAGTTCAGATTTGACTAAATCAGGAGGATTTAATACTTCAGAAATTTTGAAATTCAACTTTTTAATCAAATTGTTATACCTGTAAAACAAGTCTGAGACTTAGACCCCACTGTATATCAGGCCAGCTATGCGGTTCATATGATATAATGCAGACAGCAAAGCTGAGAGCAAATGACATGATTCCAAGGTTAAACATGATGCGTGATTAATGTTCACGCTGCATGTTCCTTTCACCCAGAATGGGGGTAGGGCCGAGAGAAAAAGAACAAGAGAGAGAGGGTGAGCAATAGAAGACAGTGAGGTAGGGGAGAGAAAGATGAGTAAAGCAAGGAAATGAGCTTCCTCCATCCAGTATGATTGTGCGACTGCCTGACAGCCTGGTTCAGTGCCACCTCGCCACTTTGTTTCAGCTGTGTAAATAATGGCTGTAATTAAAATCACCTGTACCTGACAAGCATCAGAGTGTCTGCAGGAGATGCGCTGGCCTGATGAGCACTTTGTGTTCATGCTGCTGTCGCATTCACGGCTGCGACAACTGACATATTGCGTGTGACTATCAGCCTTCTTTCACATCTGAACTGGAGATTAGGACCGAACCGAGTTTGCATACACACACGTGCACCCAAACATACATGCATATACGTGCATGCTTGAACGTGTTCAGGCACACCGTAATGACATATTTAATTTGTATATTTTAACTATCATGTTCTGTTTTTAAATTTGGGGTACCAGAGCTCCCAGTGTTTGTGTAAAAATCAACAATTATTTCCAAATTGTTCAAATGTTGATTATTATTGAAGCTTAAGCTCTTTGTTTTACCACCTGCAAAAATGGCGTATAGTTCTGTATGTATGTATGTAAGTCATTTTAGTCATTTTATACTATATAATACTTAGTATGGCTGTCCTGTTTTCCAGTACAAATGTCTAAAAATTGTTGAATCAAGATGAATCAACGTTGCTTCTATTGAGTTCAGTTAAATCCCAGCCAAAAACAAAAAATGAAATAAAAAATATATGATAAACATATTTCAAATGTAACAAATAATGTATGTACCTGCCATAGTACATACACCATTCAGAAAATAGTGCATTTGTTTTTATGCTTTATAATTTCTTTGAAATCCCAAATGTAATTAGTGTTACAATTATAAAATTATAGTGAGTTAAAGAAACAAAAAAGATATTTTGAAGAATGTTGGTCCCCATTGACTTGCATTGGTTTTGTGTCCATACATTCTTCAAAATATCTTCTTTCAGGTTTAAAATGGTGAGAAAATGATAACATAATTTTCATTTTGAGGTAAACTATCCCTTTGTGTTGAACACAATGAACACTACTCCTGTATCATTCAGTCCACTGAGAAATGATTTAGTTTGCCATTTATAGTTTATACTGCTGTTTCCTCCTGTTTGTGTCTCATTACATTCAAAGGCCGATGACTCAGACCCAATCCCAGACTGAAACTACTGTGTGTTAGCCTGCCGCTAGTCTACACCCACAGAAACAAAAAATCTCTCCGCACGACGTCACGCCATGTCGTAAATAAGTAATTGGTGCTGGTCTGATCTACTGAACAATCGCTGAAACATAATGAAGAAATGAAAAACCCAAGTACGTGATACTTTCAAAGGCAAAGTGAGCCGATTGTGAAAGATATCCTAATAGAATTATCCACGTGCGGCTAAAGCGTAGCAGTGGCGCAAACTTGTAATTAAGATTGCTGTGGTTTGTTTAGATAACCCCAGAGTCAGCCCGCTACTGCTGCGTTCGCTTTGTTCTGTGTTACTTTTAGATCATTTCGATTTGACTGTTAAACATAAAAGTTGTGCAAAGTATATTTAGCACCGACACGCTGGACTGATCAGTTTGTTTAGACTGGAGTGAATGATTCGTTGCACAAAACTTTTTGAAGGGGCGTAAACTGCCTCCTATTGTTCCGGTCTAAGCTAAATCTTTTGAGGATTCTTCTCTTAGTAATTGGCAAAAGGGCCGCCGTTGAAAAGATAGTTAAGTAGTAATTCACATCCTAAATGAGAAGCCGTGTTTATTCCATATGAACCTGCTTTCCTGAGTCCCAGAGGATAACATCTATTAAGCGAGTCTGACAGTTTCCAGGCTGTCTCCATATGGCCGGGACCCTGCTGCTGAGTGCCTTTGCCTGCCACGCGTTCTCTTTTCACCCACATGACATCAACCACATATAATTACAGCACATGGGAGCCTAAGCATTTGTAGATGTGTGTGAATGTCTGTGTTGCAGAAGAAACTGGTACAACTCCTTGGTGCAAGGAGGGTTCTGGGTGGTGACCCTGACTCTCTGATTAGAAAATTAGACTAAAACATGGCACACTAATGACCTAGGCTTATTAGCGACAGTGCCAATGTTTAGTGGGCGTGCTGGGCTGAGCTGTAAGAGGCAGTATTGGCTGGGGATAAGGGGGGTCTCTGAAGATGCAGACAGATGTAAAGGGGAGGAAGAAGCTATGTTTAAACACCTAGTGTGCCTTTAATGGGTAAGGAACCCCAAAAGTAACCAAATTAGAACTGTTCCTACATAGGTGACATTCTAAGAATATAAATACTATAGACGGTTTCTAAGCAATGTAAACAAACGTTTCTGCGCATGCACACTTTTGTGGCCCAAATTTAACTTCTGCTACACATCCGCAAAGAACAGAGTCCCTGCAGATTATTTCTGATAACAAGCTAAATAAATAATAAGTATACGACATTAGCTAGCAATTTAAAAAGGTGTGTTTAACCAGTATTATTTTGGGTTACCAGTAGAAGTTACATGGTTAAACTTAAATGCGACAGTTACACGACCCATCGTTTATTTAACAAAATGAATATACAATAAAATTCAATATGAAATAATATATAAATAGTTATATTATTAGCCAGTAGCCGAACCGATCAACAAACACAACTTAGGGCTGTGCGTCCAATGAACCCGTCTATAAATCATTAATTTGGACTTCTCAAAATAAATATTTATTTCTCATTTCTCATTTGATGCCGCTTTTAAATCTCACTGAAATAAAATATCTTAGGAGGCAACGTAATTAGGTTGCCTACCTTATGGAACAGCCTTAAAATGCGGCTCACTTGGATTTGGAAAGGCAAGAGAGCCAGAGAAGAAGGGAGACGAGAAAAGAGCTACGCCGACACAGGCGGCTGAACCCCTCAAAGTTCAGCCCTACCAGAACATGAGATTTGTGACATGGCATAGAGAGCAGATTTGTTCCAGCGGAGTGGTGGGGGGAAAGCTATGGGTTTGTGATCTAGAAATGTATATGCGCTCCTCATCTGAAGCAGGGCCAAGGCTGGAACATACTGGCCAAGACTGATGTGTATCAGAGGAAAGCTTGCCGGATGAGAACAGCTGCGGGGGACACTGTTCCGATACATACCTGCCATCTGATTCTGTCTAGTCTCTCTCTCTCTCTCTCTCTCTCTCTCTCTCTCTCTCTCTCTCTCTCTCTCTCTCTCTCTCTCTCTCTCTCTCTCTCTCTCTCTCTCTCTCTCTCTCTCTCTCTCTCTCTCTCTCTCTTTCTCTTGTTCTCTGTTCTGTCTTGGAGTTGTAGTTTCAATATGTCTGATCAGAGGGTCAACGGTGCCTGCAGCAGTATGTGCTGTTCATACCTTGAATGTGTAATCATTATTGTATTTAAGGCAGATCATACAATTGATTCCTGATATGTGTGCACTTGCCTTTTGAAATCAGAGAGAGAGAGAGAGAGAGAGAGAGAGAGAGAGAGAGAGAGAGAGAGAGAGAGAGCAGGTTGTATTGTGAAAAACTACATCACCTCTGGTTGTGGCGATCTATTTTTGATGCACTGCACATTTACTCTTGCCATCTCTTGTTCGTCTGATATAATTCCTTTTACTTACAAATACTAAGGTTTCATTTCATTTACACCGTATGCCATCTACAGTAAACTACAATGCACATTTATTCATTAGATTTGTAAAACTAAATGTACATACAAGGTTGTTTATCACTCTGAAATGATGTACCATGAGGCAATGTGGCGACCGGTGCGCTGGTCATTATCTGTGGTTGTCTGCACGGTAGTCCTCATCCGAAATTCAGTTGAGCATCAGGGTGCAGACACCGAGTCATTTTTACAGCACACGCTGTGTACTCGGAGAGGCTGGCAATATGCAAGCCAAAAGAGTTCATATTTTCTCTCCGAGTTCAACAGGGAAAAGGAACTGGGTTATGATTGCATGGCTTTGTGTTCAAAATACGCCCACTTCAGGCTCTCATGCACGCCAGCTATTGAGATCTTATTATTGCATCTCGCCGACTATAAAAACATCATCCAATGCCATTAGACCGAAGCAAAGACTAAGTCTGTCAGTGAAACCGTGCCTCAAATTGGTATTCTCAACTCACAAAATGGTTGCCTGTGGTTTTGAGCTGTGTGTGGTTGGGTAGACTTGTGCGCCAAAGCATTTACAGTCACAGAACAAAAGCCCCACGCATCAGAGAGCCAACAGGGAAATTGTATGTGTGGATGTTAAAAAAGGTAAACATAATATTTACAATAGAATGCTCTCAAGGGAGTGCATCATACTTTTCCCCAGGCTTTTTGTAGATTTTGCCCAAGCTTAGATATGTTAAGATGTGTTAAGCATTACATATATGATTAGCAGTCAAAACAATTGTGTAATGTATCATTAGTTTACAAGAAATGATGTGCGGCTGTTTAAAGACCCTTGTCAATTCATAATTGGTGTGTGCTGTAAGTTGTTTTAACAAGTTTTTCTCTTCTAGTTAAACAGATCAAAGATATTAACTACTTATTAAAAAAGGGAAACCTTCAATGCCAGACCAAAAACAGTCACATTCATGGGGTTTTTCAGAAGGCTTCTGGCAGGGTAAAAAATGGTCAGGTGTTTAATTGTCCGAGTATCCACCAGGGGCTGGATCTAGCGCTGTGTGGGAGGAATTCATCCGGAATTGCAGATGAGCTGTGTGTGGAGGTCCTCCTGCCTGGATGGCGGCATCAATTCGGCATCCCTGCTGTTTTCTTTCTGATCCTACAGAGATTTCTTCTGTTAGTGGTATCGACTTGACAGGATTTGTGTCCGTCACCGTTCGCCACATAATCCAGATCAGCCTTTAATTCTAATGAAACTGCTTAGGGAAGCACTTCAGTTCTTGGTAACTTACAACCAGGGTGCATCTGCTGATTGCCATTCTCTCCAGAACCACTTGACCTTAAAATAAAATCTTGCCCCTTTTTATTAGCTATCCAATACATGGTAAGAGAGCTTCCAATGTGTGCCTCTCGAACGCTGTCATGACGGGGACGTCCGATTTCCCTTCAGGTGATGATTTAGCTCATTAAGGTTGCACAGATGGAAGTGGCTTCTCGAGGAGGATTAGTAAAGGAGTTCGCCTTGCGCTGTTGAGACACGGTGCCTCGTGCCGTTCAGAGGAGCAGGAGATATTTGCCATGTGACAAATGGCAAGCGCGGCCCCGCTATGCAGGAAGTGCTGTTGGTGAGTGTTTTAAGATGTTTAATTAAAGACACTGTGTGACAGGCGGGAGACCTGCGCAGGGTCCAGGGACTACGCGGCTAATCCTCTTCCTGCACACGATATCCCCTTGCGAATGTGATTGATGAACTGATTCCTCTTTACATCTTCATTTGCATGGCGCGCTAACGCAGGCACGAGGCTGAGCGGTGGCAGATGAGAGCTGCTAATGCCAGCTAATATGATAATGGGAAACAAGGCGAGGTTAGCTGACGCTCGGCTCATCCGCCAACTCGGCCATTAAATCGGGCTACAGCGCACCTCTCAGGGCGCACCGCTAGGCATCCTACAGATATGGTTCACTTATTCACCTGCTTACAGTTTCACTTGCTTACAGCTTCAGTGAAAACATTTTTGGGGGGCTAAATCTATAGCTTTTTCGTAGCGTTTGCCAGGCCTGGAGTTTGCATTTTTAAAAGGCAGCTTCCTGCTGGGAAATGGGTTACTTTTAAAATAGTTCACACTCATGCGCTACAAAACCTCCTGCATTATTAATTTGTTTACTCTGAGACAGAGAGTGCGATTTGATGTCTGGCTTCCGAGTTATCACGCACTCACCAAATGGTAAAAATCGTCCAGAAGAGTTGGGTAAAGCTTGCTGGGTGCAAATAACAAATTGTTTGGAATAAAAGATGCATGTGAAGCACGAGGTGAGCATCTTCCTGTCTCTCAACACTGCTGGACTCAGATGGTTTTCAAACTGGCATCTGGGGATCCCCGGGGGGCTTCAGAGGGTTACAAGGGGTCCCCAGAAAATTTCGAGGAAAATAATAAGTCAAAAATAGTTTCATTTCTAAGTGTTCATCTGCTTTTTGCAACATGTATAGTTTCCAAAATTGTTTGTATTTGTATCTTTCTAGCTTTTTTGCATTCGAAGTAAAAGTTGCTACAGTACAAATACATTTGAATTGAAAATGTCTCAGGGTTATATAAATCCAACAAGCCAACTGTTTATGTTTGGAAACAATATGATGTCTTTATAATACAGTATGTGACCATGGACAACAAAACCAGTCTTAAGGGTCGAAATTTAGATTTTTACATCATCTGAAAGTTAAATATATAAGCTTTCCATTGATGTATGGTTGTTAGGATATGACAATATTTGGCCTTTTTGAAAATCTGGAATCTGAGGGTGCAAAATATTGATAAAATCGCCATAGCTTAGCATATTACTCACCAAAAATAAAGTTTTTATATATTTACGGTAGGAAATTTGGCAATCCGTACGTTTTTTTTATTAAAAATGAACCAAAACCAATTATTGAGCAAGTACATGAAAGAACGGTGTTTAAAAGTCTTTACCCTTGCTGGATTCACCATGGACAGCTTGTAATAGCGGTTTTTAATTTTCTTGTTGGGTCGTGTTTCTCTGGAAATCCTTATTTGGTGTCTTTTGTTATAGATGCGCTACTGATGTACAGGTTAAGATTTTCACCGGTTCATTGTCACAGCCCACACGTGACATGCGACTCAAAACATCAGACTCATCCACGCAGTTGAGCAGTGCCGAATTACAACTCGTGTAAAGAAAATCACCTCCGCAAATCACCTGCAGTAGCAAGTTACAAACTGAGATGGCGACAAAGAGGCCATTCTTAAGGACAGCCACTTTAATGGAACATGATCTTTACTTCTTATCCTTAAGATTTTTTGGCATAAAAGAAAAATCCATGATTTTGACCCATACAACGTATTTTGGGCTATTACTACAAATGTTCCCCTGCTACTTAAGACTGTAGTTTGAATGTTTCTTTACACATAAAAAAAATTATAGATAGATATGTATTTTAGAAAGGGGGTCCCTCACAAAAGTTTCATCTTATTTGGGGGTCCTTGGAATCATAAAGTTAAAACAAAACTGGTTTAGGCTGGTATGACCAGCTGACCAAACTAGGCTGGTTGTAGTTGTTTTTATTTGTGCTTGTTTGAGAATGATGGAAGACAGAGCGGCTGAGATAATGAAAGAATGAGGGGGTCCTCGGGTCCCGTCCGGGTCCGTGAGAGTATGTCACCACGAGAACGGTTTGTCCTCTAAGCTAACAGCACGTCCAGCTGAAGTGGCACTCCATGGACATGGACAGAAGCCAGCTGACTGTCTAGAGTACAGGGGCAGCACACTGGTCCTTAAACATTCTCTCTCACTAGCATGCGTACTCACACACGCATTCACTCACACAAGGAGCGCCTGTGGAGAGAATCCTGCGCTGAGCGCGAGGAGAAAACAAAGGTGAAGGTTGATCGAACTGTCCAATCTATAGCAAAGAAAAGGGCGGACCCAGCAGGAGCTCGAGAAGGCCTTGCCTCAGCCTTTTTTTTTTAAAGAGTTGGCCCGGGATTGTGCTGTGCAAGTCAGTGTATGTTTGAAAGAGCAAGGGCAGTGGATCTTGATCCCTTTTGCTTCTCAGTCTAGCATCTCCAAACGCTAGCAGCGATGATCTCAGTGCACTGCAAAAAAATCTCAATCACAATTTTTTTTAGCAAAACATTTCAACATCAATCAAATTCAAAATGCAGAAATTATTTTAGTCATGAATAAACCTCACCAAATTCTGTTAGGTGCTTAAACCATATGTTTATACAAGAAAGGGAAAAAATGTAAAGGGAATTTTAATATTGTTTCCAAAGATGTTTTCACTGGAAAACAAGACAAAAATACTGGGTAATGAAAATATCATTTCTGCAGTGTGATGGATGGCATCGGATCTGTAGTCACGTTCAATAAGTAATGTGTCCTAGAATGAACCTCAGACTTAACAAGAACGTACAGACGTTCTGAAATAACATCAAAGCATTCGAAGCACCAGATACTTGGTTAACCTAGATTAGGATGTCCTAAAGGAAAATCAGTGCAAAAGCGTTGAAGTTGCATCACTCAGCATGTGTCTGCTCTCTGTCTCAATTCAGTATGCCGATAAGAAAGAAAACCAATCACAGTTCAGGAAGCAAATAGGAGGATGACAATGATTTTGAGTGCCGTGAGATCTTATTCATTTTAAGGTACGAAGTTTACCAAAACACTAACAATTAGTTGTTCTCTATTATTTTATTTGTCCAACATTTTAAAGGCTCCTTATTGTTTTCATCCCACAACCCTGGATTCCTTTTTCAAGCAGAAATGTTTTAATGTAGACTCAATCCACACAATTCAAACCCTTCAGTTGATCGCTTAAATACAGTAACTGGTCTCTGCTTTCACATCATTTGAGAATCTATATCACAGCCCTGAATTAAATTTAGTTTTCATGCTCGGCGAATAGAACCCCCAACACTTCAGAGGGCCGCCCATTACTTACGAACAGAGAGCGAGAGAGAGAAATTTTGGAGCCTGTCTTTCTCTTGCATTCGCTCCCTCCTCCTTCTCCACCCCTCCCACTCACATAGTCGCACACTCGCTCTCTCCCTCTCCCTACACACAGCGATGAACGCACGCCCTCATCCATAATTGATGCTTGCTTTGGGCAGATGCTGCAGGGTTTGGGACTAAGACAGCTGCTTAGTTTATGGAGGAAAAAGGGAGCAAGATGGTGGAACAGGTATTTTTTCCCCGTTATTCTGCTTACCAAGCGCATTACTGCATTTTTTCCTACTGCCCGTCTTCCTTTTGTGCTGTGGCTGCACAGTAGAGCGGGTAGCGTGTGTATGACAGCGTTTGTGTGTGTGTGTGTGTGTGATAGAGAGTGTGTGAGCTTTGAAGAAAGAGGTAGCCCCCTTCAGCAACTCTTTTGCAGGCTGCCTTATCAGCAGCTGCTGTGCTCTCCGTCTCTCTTTTCACACGTTTCGCTCTCTGCCTCTTTCTCATTTCTCTCCAGCCCATATTCAAGCTCGGTTTCAGACTGGTGTTTGTGGCTAAACTCCCAAATTTTGCAGTCACAGTAATTTAAATGAGCCGTTTTTTGTCCTCTGCACTGGTTTTCAGACGCTTTGTTTGACTGTGCTTTACTCAGACGCCACCGTACGGAATGTTCCCACGTGTCAGTTTAGCTGTGTTGTCAACCTAAAGCAATAGTTTGTGTTTGAACTCATCGAGACCCGTAAGCCGCATCCCTTCACGCGTGCGTCCTGCATGCCCCCATATGCAAAATATAGCACAACTTCTCGCCTACGACGCGAGGGAAGAGCAGCCTCACCACCGCGTGCGAAATTATCCTCACGAATTGTCGCAAAACTCCCTCCGACAAAGCCGTTTTTTTATAGCTGCGTCTGTTTTGCTTGCCTGGAAGCCGAGCGCGGCGATGTAATGAATCCAGCACACTGCCACGTAAAACATATTTCAGTCCTCCAAATGTGGTTCTCATTAGGGTGGAGGCCAACGCGTTTAGCTAAGCCTGACTTTCTGCCATTGCTTTTTTCTTCCACCGTTTGCCAACAGCTATTTCACGAGGGCCTCTAAAATCTCACAGCGACCGCCGGACCATGATGACCACAAATATAGAGCTCCCAACAGACGTCCATGGGCTTCTCCAAACACACATCTCTCGGCCCCTTTGTCATTCTTTACGCCAAACACACCCCACCCTCCCCTTAGCTTCTTTGACACTTATGCATAAAGAGTTTAGCACTTCTGATCAAATGATAGTCTAATTATGGCATGGTGTGCCCGCTGTTGAATATCAATGTGCTACACAAAGTGCTGATGGTGTTAATGGGAAACAGCGTGATGTGTATAACATCTGCTTAAGAAACAGCAGGGATTTTTTTTACAAGGTCCCGTTTACAGAGTAGCAAGTTGCGGCTTCCCTTCTGGCTGTCTTCTCTCATTCGACTTAATGATGGAAAGAGATGCGGATGTTCTCTTTGGGATTTTCCTCAGGTTTTGGACGTAGGAGTTGCGTGGCATTATGGTCAGAGGCGGGATGAGGTGTTTTTAACAGGCCTAAGGATTCTGGGATGTCTGGCTTGGTGACTCCTGGTTTGATAGGAGGAAGGCAGGGGTGTGCGTGAGATGAGTGTTTTTCCTGTGGGAAAAGGAAATCACAAAGAAGATCTCTTTAATATCTTAATTGTTTCATGTAGACATCAATGAGATTAAATGGAGAGGAAATGGAGGTCAACATTTAATCAGAATGGATATGTTTTTTTTTAAATATCTTTAAGTATATGTTTCTTTTTGTATGGTTTTCTCTTTTTTAATTATTATGTGAAAGATATCTGAATAATTTTACATTGTAATACTGTTATACATTTTTATTTATCTCAATACACAGTGTTAAAAAAAAATCTGGCTACATAATACCCACTTCTGGTTTTATTTCTCATTGAATATATTAATTCAAAAATACATTTATAAAGGTTTAAAAATACAGCAGATTAAAACAGTGAAATGGATTTTGAATGCCATTTTTTGTCAACTTTAAATGTTTTGCTTAAAACTTCAAGAGTTTTCAAGTCAAAGATTTTAATATGAACATTTTCCATTAAATCAAACAACTTTTTAATTTTAAAGCTCTAGTCATCTCAAAAGGGCAATTTTCATTAAACTTCTCTATTATCTCTCATGCCGTGCATCATGTGACCCGAGCCTGTTGTGTGTGTTTACATTCGGCTAACCTGTCATCGTTTATTGATAGCGAGCGCTAATTCAGCCGCCTTTTTCGCTCTCCTGAGCGCAGCATGCAAAGTGGAGGTTTAGCGTTGATTTGGCGCGTGCCCTCAGCGTCGTGTAAGCAGGGCGGAGAGACGTCTTTACGCATAAGTGGATAATCTGGGTTCTGGGAGGTGAATGAATTGGTCCTGATCAAATAAGAAAGCTCTTCTTGAGATAAAGGTCTGATGTGTGCAGAATGCATTTGTCCGTGGGTGTGCTTGTTCACTTGTTGTTGGTCCGGTGCATGCTAACCCTGTAATTTAATTGGCCCAGCTGTCTTAGTAAACTTGTGTCTAAAGCTGAGCATTTTCTTCGCTAATGGCCTTAACACAGGGCACGGCTGATGCACAGTGTACCATCTTGTTTGCGTGAAGCTCATATTGCACAGCTTCCTTTAGGCCAGTGGATGTCAAACTCTCTCAGGCGGTGGACCTGCTAACACCACAAATGTGGGGAAAGCCACAAACTGCTAGTTACTGTACACATTACCCGTTGTTTGTACATTTTCAATCTTAAAATAGCCTTATTTTTACTTGGAGTAAATCTGCTAGGGCCGTCACTACAAAAATTATATCACGATATTTAGTGAAATGTTAAAAACAAATTATACTATCAGTCAAATTCATCTTTAAAAATTGTTGTTGTTTTTTTGGCCAATAAATCACTCAAAATATAAGTGTAAGAAGGCAGAGAGGGAGTTTTGAACCATTTTGGCTCTTAAAGGGATAGTTCACCCAAAATTAATCATTTACTCATCATTTACTCACCCTCTTGTAATTTCAAACCTGTATGACTTTCTTTTTTTCTGCAGAACACAAAAGAAGATATTTTGAAGAATGTTGGTAACCGTTTTTGTGTCCATACAATAGAAGTGAATAGGCACCGTCATATTCTTCAAAATATCTAATATCTGTTCTGCTGAAGAAAGAAATGCAGGTTTGAAATGACAAGAGGGTGAGCAAGAGGCAAAACTTTAAATGGAAGCTAAATAGTTTCTGACATTATCATGTGTAGTATTCACATAATATCATTGTTTATAATATCAAGGTTTTTGTCAAAACCAGTATATTGTGACACCCCTAACATCTACCCATACAGAAAAACAGAAAGCCTGTAGTCCAAAATTACATCTGCTTTAAAATATACGGTAGCACTAACATGTCGCTCTTTGTTTCTCTTTTTCAGGGTAATCAGGACGCCCCAGCACCCCCAGAAACCATGGCCCAGCCTTACCCATCGGCACAGTTCGCACCCCCTCAGAATGGCATTCCTGCTGAGTACACGGCGTCCCACCCCCACCCGACTCCAGACTACCCGGGCCAGACCCCCGTGGCAGAGCACACGCTGAACATGTATCCCCCTGCGCAGACACACAGTGAGCCCAGCGGGCCAGACACCAGCGTACAGGCAGTATCCGGCACAGCCACAGTAAGCACACCTCTCTATCTCTGTCGCGCCATCTCTGACTCGACTTGATGACATTGCTTGTCACGGTTCAGGTTTTTTGGATTGTGTGGTGGATTGAGGTGCCCTGCGTGATCTGCCCTCCAGAGACATCGGCGCTACAGCCCGCCTTAATATTTCATACATTTGAGGGCATCTCCATGAATAATTGAGCATTTTTGTGTTATTTCACCAGCTCAGAGTACAAAGTGTTCCCGCTGATTTGAAGTTGGTGTGGTTGGTTGGTCTGTTACGGCTTTTGAAATAACATCTCGAAACAGTGGGATTCGGTGTAATTCTGCATAGCAACAGAGGCTGCTGGGGAATTTGCTTTATTAAATGGATAGTTCACCCAAAAATGAACATTATTTACTCACTTTCATGCCTATCTAAACCTGTATGAGTTTTTTTTACCGTGGAACTTATTTTTTTATCAAATAGCAGTTATGGTGACCATGTTTGTCACGCTAGAATAAAGCGTAAAAACAATCAAAGAGCCTGAAAAGTAGTCCATTTGACTCACACTCTATATTGAAAGCCATGACAGGTTTGTGTAAAGTACAGAGCGATATTAAAGTTTCTATGTCCGTCAAGTTGCTCGCTGATGCCAAACAAGCGTTTTATGATTCAGCACGATTACATTATTACATTATCAGTGAATAATAACTCACAAACAGCTTCTGTGTGGCTTCAGAAAACTCTTCTGTCCTATTGGGGTCTTAACAGATGTGACCACTGTGTAAAAAACACAGGTTTTACTTTCAAAAACTCTTTGAAAGTGCAAAGAGCTCACATGCTTCATTTTTAAGAGACAAAATCCCTTAATGCCTGACAGTTAGACTGTGTGCTGAACAGATATATATTGTTTAACTGGTTTTATTTTGAGGGAAAATGTGAGTTTACGTGCAGACAGTGGTTAGGTTTTCAGGGTTTTCGCATGCTCTACCTTACTGTTCACATTTCTTTTTTAGTGCCAAAGCAAAAAGGAGCAAAACCACATCTGGAAAAGCCATTATTTTCCCCCCTGCTTCTCTCCAACTCCCTCTCTCCCCCTTTCTATATCTCTTTCCCTCACTTTCCGAACGAGTGTTACGGAGAGAATGCAAAACTTTACAGACGTCCAAAGCTATGATCTCATCTGGCTGGTGCTGTTTTTAGATCCAAGTCATTCCTCAAGTGATTTTTCATCTGCAAACAAAAGAGGCCTACACTCTGATACTTCCCCGTTCGGATCTTTTCTTTGTTTGTTTGTGTGGGTGATAACCAATCGGCTCCCATAGCAAGGTATTTCACAGTAATAGATGCCTCTCGTTGCTGTTTTGATTTAGTGCGCTGAATTCCTTCCATAATCTCTGTGGTCACTGTCAGCGTTGGGTGATAAAGCCGAAAAATTGTCAACGTTCTTCAGCTTTTATATATGTTTAATACAGATTAATGTATTTTCTGAGGCATGGCTTTAACTTTAACTTTATTTTTTTTAAAGATATTATTCAAAACTCAAGAAAGTAAATCATAGGAATGTTTTCTACAGTATTTCTTTTTATTTATATGCAGTTATAAAATCACATTTAAGATCCATATGAAAATATTGAACGTATATACACATTTATATATTCATGAGGTTTTTGTTTCCATTTCATACATACAGTATGACGCTGAGGTTTCTATGATTTTAAGTGATGAGACAAATAAATTGTGTTAAATTTATTTTTAAAAACAAACAGCATGAACTGATCTGTCGAAATTAAAGAACTTAACTCTGTTTTTAACAATCTCATAATGATTGCAAAACTAGTCGGTTGGCACAGTCTTTAGGAAACTTAATGGCCGAATAAAAAACGCATTAAAACACTGCCATATTCATAACGTTGCTCAAAATTATATATTGCCGGAAAAATCACTGCAAATATCCAATGCATCACTCTGACATACTCTGCGTGTGTGTGAGCTCATCTCCTCTCTGACACTGTTTGACTAATCTGTGTAGATGTCAGCACAGTGTGTCGGCTCGCCGCTCTGACTCTTGTCTCGCTTCATTGGCCCTCTTCCCCCATGTGATCCCAAGAGAGACGATTCTGGCATACCCATCTTCATCTAGAGAGAGCGAGGGCTGTCTTTCCTTAAGGGAGGACTGAAGATCGCACACGTGGTATGGGCCGTCTGGCTGGCACACCCACACCGAGCGGACCCTCACGACCCCTCTGGTGCAGCTTTAGGGGTCTAGAGATGGTCGTGGACTCATGGATGATAGTCGAGGTTGACTCAGGCATCTGCCGTGTTTCATTCTAGTAATGTTGCTATGCTGAAAATAGCACATCTTAAAAATGGCATCATGAGCGAGGTATGTTTATCTGATTGCTGAGCTGTCATGAGGAGCTGTTGTTATTTTTGCCCTCGTAGGAAACCCTCTCTCTTGTACCTGTGAGCCGTTGAGCAGTTACGTGTAGGAATGCCTTTCTGTGCTCCGTGGCTCCTGAGCAAACCAATTTGTTTGTCTTCCACAATTGCTTGATTTTTATTTTTCTCCTCGTGCAGAGTCAACAATGCGGCAAAATATGTGTCTGTTATAATAAACGACTATTAATGAATCTTTTGGTAGCAACAAAGATTAACTGGAAGCCTTTTTTGTATTTGTTGTCGTTTTCTCTCTATGTTGGAGTCCTTTGCCAATGAGAAGAATGCAGCACAGATGGCACGCTATGTAAACTGTCAGGCGTATGCATGCTATACACACACACACACACACACAGAGAGAGAGAGACGCACACACAAACTGTATTTTTACCTGGCACGGAGCCCGGAATTGTTTGGGAAAGGAACGAGAATACTCCTCTACTTTTAGCTAGGTTAAGTATATAGCCGGGTCCGTGGTCCTGGCTTCTTTCCGAGTTTATTCGAAACGCAATATCAAATGTTGAAAATGTAAATGTAGTAGGCTAGCGCACCTTCCTTTGTGCTCATTTCAAACGCATAATTAAACAAAAAGTCCCTGATGGATCAATGGTGGGTGATGCAATTATTCCACATTCCCCCGCACTGAAAAAATCATCGGAAAGGAAAATATTTCACTGGCACTTTACGCTTCGAGTCCTCACAGTGCTTTGTGAGGTTATCTTTCTCTGTCCAGTTCTGCCATATGTGTGTCTGTGTGGGCTCTTACACTCCAGCGGCTGTGCGCGCGCGTGTGTGCGTGTGTGTGTGTGTGTGTGTGTGTGTGTGTGTGTGTGTGTGTGTGTGTGTGTGTGTGCTCAGAGCACACACCAACAGCCCTGTCGCTGTTTGCCGTTTAGCACTCAGTGTGAGATCAATGAATGGTAAACACTCACAACTCCGCGAGTCCCCAATCAGTAATTGAGTAGGTCTCTCAGGCTGATCTGCTGTCCTTCCTCACCTTCCGTCCTTATCTCTCTATCTTCCCTTCACCTTTTCTCCCTACAGGTAGGAACACAATCTCACGATCCCTTTTCTTTCCAACACTCTTTATCTCTTTTAAGAAATGGCCTCCGGGACTGTGGTTGCCTTGAGATTGATTGCGGTTTGTTGCGATTACAGGTATCGCATCGTGTAGGGCTACGCCATTAATCGGAAAAATCATTGCGTCTCCGATGATCGCTTCTGTGATCAACTAATGGTGAAAAATTACGATTACAGCATTCAATTTTCAGGCAAATGTCTAATAACCATTGAGGTGTTAAAATAAATCTAAATGCCTATCAGAAATGACAGATCATGTGTAAGCTGAAAGCAGTCTGAGTTGTTTGTTTGCTTTTTTTAATTAATCCAATTTATTTTATTGTCAATTGCAGGGTTTTTAAACATTTAAACTTTGTTAGTTGAACCCCTTTGACTATTATTTGCTTGAAGTAAATATTTCAATAATTGAATAGCACATTTGCATGTTCAACTTAAAAAAAAAACATTTATTATTTTGAATCTGTTTTGAAGTTTAGTATGTTACATAACTATTGTTAATATTAAACATAGGCATACAGTGTACCAACTCACAAACCCCAAGCAATTCCCTCGTAATGAAATGGGATGATCGAAACACCACACCAAATTTGAGTAATATGTGACCCTGGACCACAAAACCAGTTGCACGGGTATATTTGTAGCAATAGCCGAAAATACATAGCATGGGTCGAAATTATTGATTTTTCTTTTATGCCAAAAATGTTCCATGAAAATATTTTGTACATTTCCTACCGTAAATATATCAAAACTTTATTTTTGTGAGTGGATGCAGCAAAATCGCGTTTGGGATATACCCAGTTTGGTATCTTTGTAGAGCTTTTGGGTTCATCTATTCTTCACAACGTCATTACAGCGGTAAAGTATGCCAATAGAGAGAGTTATATGAAACCTGTTTCTTCTTAGCAGCGGCCTGCTACAGTGCCTCTGATGCACAATTTTAAAGATGATTTTCTCAATATTTAGATTTTTGCACCCTCAGATTCCAGATTTTTAAATAGTGGCCAAATATCGTCCTATCCTATCAAACCATACATGAAAAGCTTATATAATCAGCTTTCAGTTGATGTATAAATCTAAATTTCCTTGTGACTGGTTTTGTGGTCCAGGATCACATATTTTGATGTAACTTCTATTATATGTCCTTTTAAATGGTAATTGCAATGTTAATATTCCAAAAAATAAATATGATACAACTTTGCAGCCCCTCTGGTGTGCGTCACATTTTCAGTGATCCGAATGATAAAAGCAGACGAGATCTCCGGGTAAAAGCTGCGTGTCTGCGGGAGCTACGGTTGATGGCATATATTTCAGCGTGCACTGTGTGGAGTGCTTCCAAGTGGGGAGATGTGATTCGAGTGTAAAATGTGGCTCGCTCCTCGCAGAAAGTTTCTTGTACTCCGGCGACCCAGAGGGACACCAGCGGACCCTATTTTAGTCCAACAGATTTATTCCCCTCCCCTGTCTCATTCCATCACCCCGCGATCAGTCACCGTGGCCCGGTTCCCCACGGCAACTAGACAGGGCGAATCGATTAATTGATTTCGGAATCAATGAATTGAGCCATTAAGGCAGCCATATGCACAGAGCATGAAATGAGATCTTTAAGATGGCACATATGGTCACCGACTGCATCACGCCTCGACTTAAAGATCGGCTGCATTCCTTCCCATTCTTTTATTGAAAGAGCAGTAAATGGGAAAAACATATTTCCAATTATAACACCCCAGTTGTCTCTTCTGCAGGGGCCGCTTGCCTCACGACGCCATTAAACCGATCCTCCCGCAATAGGGAAAGTGCAATTTTGTTAAAGCAATAAAGACGGCACACATCTTGTCAGTTTTACATTGGATGGTTTACTACGCTGCTTTAGCGTTTTATCTTCCGCTCCTCTTTGTTCTCTGCCTTGAGGAGTGGGTGTTCTCTTGTTTATGACTTGTAATAACACAAGACAGATTTTTTTTCCCTTCCACTTCTGAGCCTTTCATGTATTGAAAAACTACTATTTTTCAAGCGCTGTCTCATGGTTTTTTTCTCTTTTTTGTTTTTTAAACCTCATTTCAGTCGGGTGTATCGTGCCGCCTGTACAAACATTATGATGACATGCTATTCATATTTACAGTCCCAGCAAGCCATTCTTTATTCTTTATTTGAGATTTTCTTTTTGAATCTTTCTGTTGCTGTTTTTGTCACAGTCGCCCTGAGCAGTGCCTGATTTAAATAACAATGCCACACACACACACACACACACACACTTTCCGTCCGTTCCATTGCCGGTAATTCCAGTGAAGCTTGCTTTAACACTCCTCAACATCTATAATGTCAGAGAGACAGTGGTTACACTGGGACTCACTTACTCTTTTGTTCCTGCACGGTTGAAGCATGACAGGACAGCCGCAGCGAGCAGAAAGTTAAAAAAATGTCTTTGGGCATAACTGTAGGCTCCATTTTATGAAACGCTATGAATGGTGTAAATTGTAACAGCTCTCTTACATTAAACACATTTGCTGACTTTAACTAGTTTGATGTTACAGTTACACTGTAAACTATAAAGTTTTCATTAAATAAAATGATCAGAATCATAATTACACATTATTTGAGATGTCACTTTTGGAATTATAGTCCAACTACTCTGGCTTAAAATTCCCTAAAATGAAGATTTTAAGTATTAATGGGGCCTAACTTAAAATCATCAGTTATAAAATTGAGGCCGTGGGGAATACCCATAAGCCATTGCACTTGAATAATTTAATTATGTGCACTTGGTCTGTGCATGAGAAGCAAAGGAATAGAAGTGAATCAGTGCCGCTGCTATTCAGTTACCAACTTAGAATATCTTCTTTTGTGTTTTGCGGAAGAAAGAAAGTCATACAGAGGGTAAATAAATGTTGACAGAATTTTCATTTTCAATTTTCAAGTCACAGTTAGGTTGTCAAGTGTTTCCTCAGGTGAACATGGACAGTGGGTTTTTTTTATACTTTTGAACAAATGCAATTTTATAATTATTAAAAATCTATTATATTTATTATTAATTTTATTTACAAATCTATGGGCCTACAAGGTTTAATTTATTCTTTTCTTAGACTTTAGAGTAAATGTAAGTACACTCATGCCAGCACGTTCACACAAACTGACACACGAGCGTCCACACTGAAGAAAAATAGAAAGCAGAGCCTCCCGCTGCGATACTCTCTCTAGCTAAGTCATACAAATACAGCGAGACATAAATAGCCCCACACACACATACATACTCAGGGCCGGTCCTTCTTCTCTCCCAGGCAGCAGTCCAGACTAAGAGGCACATAGACACAGGGAGCAGCCAGCAGTCACGCGTGGCCAGAGAGAGCCAGAGAAAGCATGATATAGTGAGGCAACCATGTCACATTTCACCCACAGCTCCTTCACAAGGCCACCACCCACGGTCCCAACCCCCATACACGCTGCGATAGGAACTACGCCTCCAAACGTGCACTTGCGTGCATGTGTGCTCAACATATGTTTTTCATATCTTCCTGAGAAAGAGAGTATAGAACAGGTGGTGAACATTATTTTTGGCTATCTTGTTAAAACAATGTAGGTTTGGCCTCCCGGGAGCGCCTGGAGGTTCGGGCACACAAAAGTTGACTGTACTGCAATGATGGACCCACGAATGGTCCATTTCATGCGTTTTTGCATTTATAATGTATATCTGTTTCTTGCAAAAGAATGCTATGTTGAAAAAGATGATTTTTGGCTTCAGATGGTGTAGTTACAGAATATACTAACAGGGTAACTGAACCAGACAAAACCCGTGACCACTTGGTTTTCACCCATAAAAGTTCTTTGATCAGCAAAATTTGCCGGTCCCACTAACTGACATTCTTATCTTTCTCTCCCACCCTCTCTTTTTCTTTTTCACAGCAGACAGACGATTCAGCACAGACAGACAGCCAACAGCAAACACAGACATCCGAAAACACAGAAAACAAAACGCAACCCAAGAGGCTCCACGTTTCCAACATCCCCTTCAGGTTCAGAGATCCAGACCTCAGGCAAATGTTTGGCGTAAGTACTCGCGCTCTCTCTGTGTTTTTATTACCCAGCATGCAGTGGAGAGTATGAACGCCAGCACAGTAGCTGAGGCATGTGCTAACGTGCTGTCCTATACTGTTTGTTGGATGGTATTTGAAGTTTAGGTTTGATCTGTAATGTTGCTGCAGCACAGTCACTAAGTTTAGTTTAAATATTCTTTAAAGTGCAATATACAGTTATTTAAGGTTTCCAAAGGTGTTTTATATTTGTGATTTGAGCATAAACTGAAGCTGAGCCATAAAAATAATTTAAGGAGGCAAATATTTCATCAGAAACACACGCCTGGCCCTTTGCTAACTTACGGTCTGTGTTTGATTATAATATAACAATTTATTTTATATTTAATTCATATGATTATAAATGTATATTATTGTTTTATTGTATCAACTTAACTTAACTTAAAACTACTCAACAGTTATTCATTCTTTGCGGAGATCTACTGGAAGTTAAGTTTGGGCCACATAAAGTTGCCACTGAAAATGTTCAGAAATAAAAGCTCAGAAGAATAACTTCAAAATATTACAACAAGAGATGATCAACAAATATGAATGACAGATAATATTATAGTTTTCTTATTAATTTTTGTGGTCTTTTTTTGTTTTTTTATAAACCCAAATTTCCTGATATGCTTCAGTTTTCCGTTTTGCCAAATAATTGTATCCAATGAATATTAAAGGTTTAGTGTTTTGTGTATATTTTGTACCACACACCTCATAATTCAGTGGTTGTAATCTAACCTAAGAGGGCATTAAAAGCAAATATTGTATAAAAATGTCCCCAGACATCCCTTTTGGCCACTACTGTACATCAACACAAAATAACTGCAATTTCATGGGTACTTAAAGGGACAGTTCACCCCAAAATAAAAATTTTGCCATCATTTACTCCCCCTCTTCTCATTTTAAACCTGTATGACTTTCTTTCCTCTGCAAAACACAAAAGAAGATATTTTGAAGAACGTTGGTAAACAAAAACAGTGGGTCCCCATTCACTTCTGCTGTATGGACACAAAGCCAATGCAAGTCAATGGGGACCAACGGTTTTCTGTCACCAACATTCTTCAAAATATCTTCTTTTGTGTTCTGCAGAAGAAAGAAAGTCATACAGGTTTGAGATGACAAGAGTTGATAAAAGATGACAGAATTGTTATTTTTGGATGAACTATCCCTTTAATGTAAAAGTGCATTTCAAAAGACAACGCGTCTGATCTGTGCATCTGTTCTCTTTTCAGCAATTTGGTAAAATCTTAGATGTTGAAATCATATTTAATGAGCGAGGATCAAAGGTACGTGTGTGACTTACTTCCTTTGCATGCTCTTATTTTGAATCTGAAAAGTGAGTTTTGAGGGTTAAACGAACAGTATGTTTAGTGAAAAGGGTCAGATTAACTAAAGATGTCAGTCATGAATTACACTATATCTACAGTATATTGTGCTTGTAGTCATGTTAACGTATGTAAGACAATCTTATATCAGCTGCTGTGTTAGAGTTATTAGTACTCTGTTCAATGGAGTGTATGGAAATGTGTTTTGCACTTGTCACTGTTTTGTTATGGTGTCAGGTGAAGAGCGTTGTCTACCGAGCTCCGTAATTGACAGCGTTATTCAGTTTGCTGACACTTAGCATCATTCCTGTGCACAAACAGTTTTCTTTATTGAAATATGAATTATGTTCTTCTGTTGCAGCTGGGGGAGATAATGATGCATTTTAACAAGTTGTGTAGTTCCCGATCCTTTATCATTTGTCTTATGAGTTGTTGTTTTTTTCCTTTTCTTTTAAATGATCTTCTTTTTATAGTACACAATGTTAAATCACATCATTTATTTTATCCCACTTTTTCCGATAGATTTCCTTTCCTCTGTTAAGACTTGTTAAAGGTATATCATTTTATTTTCATTGATTTATTTTGTCCCTTTCGTTTGATTTCGTTCTGAGTGAGTTTACTTTCTTAGACGTGGTGTTTCATTTCATGTCTCCTTCGAGGTTCGAACAGAACCCGTAAATGAGCGTTAACGGTTGCACATCTCGATGCTTTGCATGAGAAAGAGAAAGAGAGAGAGGGATTAATGCAGCAGCTGTTTTTGTGTGTAAGAATGGCCACAGTGAGGTAGAGCCACAGTGGATTTCTTGGGTGTATGACTGAATTAATAATGTGCATGTTGTTCTCCCCCCTCCCCTCTCCCACCTGCATGCAGGGTTTTGGTTTCGTAACTTTCGAAAATAGTGCCGATGCGGACAGGGCCAGAGAGAAATTACACGGCACGGTGGTAGAAGGTCGTAAAATAGAGGTGCATGTAACAAATATTTCCCTTCTCAAATGTTCTCTCTTGATTTTTTGCGTTGTCGTATTTCTTCTTGTTGTTCTTCTGTTTTCTGTGTCGGTATGTGCCTCACTCTCATCTCACTATTTTGGACGCATCACTCGTCTTTTCCTGTGTGCGTGTTTGTGCGTGCGCTGTTCTCTCTATCCCTCCTCTCCTCCCCCCCCCCCCCCCCCCCCGCTGTATTCCTACGTTTCAGTTATTCTAAGATCTCCAATCAGATATGATACGGTGCTCTCTGTTACCTAATTGGTTTGCTTTTGTTGGCATTCACTTGTGTTTATTTAATTCAGTTCCTTTCTGTTCCCTTCTATTTTTTTCTTTTCTTTTCCTTTTTTTTCCGTTTGAAGCATATTTTGGCTTAATAAGCAAACGGGTGCAGTAAGTCAACAGGCAGAGTACAAACAGCATTTGTGTGATGATAGCCAGAGGCCTTATTGCAAAGTTGTCGAGGGACTTGCGGTTAGAGCAGTCTAATGCCAGCAGCGCCGTTAATTGGCCTGAAGACGCTGCGTCGAGCATCCGAGCTCCTCACAAACATGAGCCTTTAAATCCACAGCTCACATTCTGCTTATTTTACACTCTAGAACAGATCCAACAGAGCAAACCAGTGCAGCGACAGCGGGTGTCTTTACAACAGACACCCTCCTGTCTCCATGTCTGCAGTTGTTTTTGTGTTTTTAATTGCAAGACCGTTATGATGACGTGGTGCCCCCTTTAGTAAGATGTTGCATATTTTGCCTTCTCATTTTCCCCCCTTTCCAACGGTAGCTGATAGGCCCAAACTCGGTAACCGTGGTAACAATACATACACACGCGGGCGATGGCGGCGAATGGTAAGTGGAGAGAGCCATCTGCCATTTCACGAACTCCGCGCTGAAACCTCGTGACTGTTTTTTTGACTTGATGTTGAGTTTCTTGATGCTGTTTTCTCTTGGTACGCGTGTCACTTGCGTGAACGTTTAGCTTCCTGAGAGGCTCTGATTGAACTGAACTGAATCGTGCGCATCCTACTCAGATTCTGAACGCCATGATTATTTTAAATAATGCACCCTCTTTATACTTTGTTAGCTGTCCTACAAGCTTGAATGATTTCCTTTTTTTTACGTTCTCGTTTTCCGTTCTGGTTTTTATTCTTGTGATGAAGCAAAGCGCTCTTGTAGTGTTGAATGCTAAATGTTGCTTTGTTTTCCGGTCGTACCTCGACTCGGAGGTGTATGTTGCGCGATGCCAAACTTTCCCTCATTCTTTATTTTCCGTTTAACCTAGTCGCTCCCTTTCCGCCGCATGCTCATATTCAGTGCTTTCGTTCGTTGCATTTTGTCTGTTTTCGTTTCTTCCACGTACCTCTTCAACTCGATCATCATTTGACAATGCATGCGTGAGAAGTTTTTCTGGTGAGACTGTTGCATATGTTTTATTTGCTTTTTATGTCGTCTTTCAGTAATGATGTACTACATTTCTTTAACTGTTTGTTGTGATCTGTAATCATTTGAAAACGTTTACTGTAATGCATGCTATGTTCTTGAAATAAGTACGCACAGCTCCAGTATGATCTTTGCTGACATTTGTCTGTCTGTGGTCAGGTTAACAATGCAACAGCACGGGTAATGACGAATAAAAAGACGGTCAACCCATATGCAAACGGTAAGAGCAACTTCCATCATACAAGTATTGCAGAGTGTTTGTTTAGTGTTCATTTTCTAGATGGTTTTCAACACTTCTCATTTCACAGTCACTAAAAATAGCTTTAATGAAAAAAACACAGTTCATGTTTGAGTTGTCAGTTGGAATCACTGAGATCGTTTCTGTACTTTTTCTGAAAGCTTAAACAGACAGGTCATTTGTAAAAAGTTGAAACTGAGAGAAATGTGTCCGGCAGCATTGGTTGACAGGAGTGGTCAGATCTCTACTGACATCATTAAGACAGCAGACTGTACCAGACCGGTTCTAGTTAGTCATGACTCCATATCTTACGGTACAATATCAGATCTCCCTCTTATTCTGTCTGTGTTTTCAGGCTGGAAGTTGAATCCAGTCGTGGGTGCAGTCTACAGCCCAGAATTCTATGCAGGTGAGTGGATCTTCAATTTAGATATAAACCAGTAATTCAAACCAGCATTTCTAGATGTATTGTGGTCATTCCAGTCCAGTGTTTATTGAATTTCAACAATATCAAACCTCAGGAGTGACGAAGTCATCCAACAGCAATGTGAAAGACTGACAGCATGACAAGACACATGAAAACTGTGATAAAAATTCATCAAAAAATAATTTAATACATACTATGACTGTTGTACTGCTTAAAAGTGAATATGAACTTGTCTTCTTTGCGGTATTTGAGGTCTGTAAAAATACAGAGCATCTTTTCTGTTATTTTGACCTGTTTCTCCAAACCAATATTTTTATTTGAAATATGGGAGAAATATTGTTAGTAGTTCACAAGAACGATAATTTTACTTAAACACATACCTATAAATAGTACATTCAGAAACACTGAAATGATGCTTAATTATTTCCATGAATATATATCATAAAACTATTGAATGTAATGGTAATTTTACAACAGTCCCAGTTCTCGAATCTAATCTTGACAAAGTATGTATGGATTTAGTATATTTGCATCTAGGGCAACCTTGCTATTGACAAATGCAATGTAGAAATGCAAGTGTTTTGCCCTGGATGTTACATTTATGAGCGCTCGACAGAGGATATGAAATTGATGTCGGATATTATATTTTCATATTCCTTTCTGATATTTTATTTTCATATACAGTATTATATATATGACCAAAGAAAGTGCAAGAAAATCGTAAAGGTTGGTGTTTAACCGCGTTACATGATGCAAACGTACGCGAAAACCCAGGTTAGCGTTTATGGGCTCACTGGTTGAGGTGTGTAAAACGGGTGACCTTACGAGCGCTGGCATGGGATGAGAGCTGGCAGGGAGATAGTTTTGTTTTCTAATCACCCAAAGGGGCTGTTTCACAATGCGCACTGGCCTATTGGCAAGAGGCTCCCAGACGCCATTGTCAGCACAGCAAACAGGGAACACATCTTTGAAAACATAATCCAGTGAGCTTCCAGACCCCCAGGGCTTCATTTCATTTTATGGGCCTTTGAAACAGAGTGGGTTTCATTGGTTGAAAGACACACCGGACTCTTTTCTCTCACTTCCTTCTGTGATCTTTCCCTCAACCTTGGCCATCACAGCCTCTGACCTTCTCTCAACATCATTACTGCCCCCATTATATAGGAAAATATCGAGATTTTATGATAATAAGAGAGAAACGGAGGGGAAATATAGAGGTGACGGTGACATCTAATTGTCTGTCTACGCAAGGGCATCAAAGGGCTGAAATATATTTTATAAATTCAAATCAATATTTTCAATTTCTCCAGACAGTCGTTTGCCTAATTTAGTGCACATTCTGTTAATTACAAAATGGCTCATTATTGATTTGCTTTCGTCTCACCTTTCAAGTGTCCAAACAGCCCACATCCCATTAAAGTGCGAATGTTTTGTTCTCTCGAACCCTCCCCGTTTCTTTTTTAAATCTTTGTCTTAATTATAATTAAAGCATCGTTAATATGCCAGAATCGCGCCGATAACGGAAAGCGCCTCGAATCCTTTTGTTTGCCTAACAGCTGAAAATAGCTATTGGCACACCGCTGCTTAGTTTGCAGATGGAAAGAGCGCACGAGTGGTCGAGCGTGCCTCAGCGTTGAGCAGCGAGCAAGCCGTGTCTGCTCCGTTGTTGGCGGTCGTTTTCTCATGCCTCTCTGAGCAGGTCTATAAAAAACAAATGTCCTGCAGGGATAGAATTACGCAGATCGGCGATGGAAAAGGAGCGCGTTTGATTCATTAGATGGTCAGATTCGAGATGTGAGGTTCGTTTCAGAACAAGCCTCGCCAGTCACCACTTGAAGCACCTCTCACCTGAGGTAGGCTGTTGATTTAAGATAGCTTTGATGTTCATTAACAGTTCTCTGGCTGCGAGGAATGAAAGCTATCAGGAAAAGGCTGAGGGATGGCCGGCGCACCAGACCCCGCTCGTCTGCCGGGCTGATCTCTGATTAAGTGTTACGCCTGACGGAGATTGGGCGGATGTTCGAAAATTAGACTTCCAGCTATTTACGCCCAGAGATTATGCAAATGCAGACCACCTCTGACCACAGGAAATCTATGGCTTTTCACCCTAGACACACACATGCATAGCCTCTCTCTTTATCTTTGAGCTGCTTTCTTTCGGCAGTCGCATTCGCACGTGCACATTATTAAAAAAAATACAGCTTCTACAATTATTTTTGAGAAGAATGCTGAGTGCAAATGTGAATGTGCTGCTATTTTACACTTTTTGCGGACAAAATGTGACAATGCAATTCAGAATTTCTTAGTATTTGGTATGTTCTCCCCCAATATTGCATTTAAATGACGGCATGCACGAGAGCTTGCATAGTCTCGGAGTTTATGCAAAACCTGATGATCCATGTTTTCCCAACATGATGAATGTTTCATACATATTGCCTGCTTGAATGAAAGGAAGGCAATCTGACCTTCTGTTCAATGACGTTAATATGGTCAATGATATTTTCTTTTTTCATTAGTGAGCAAGAAGTAGTTAAAAATGTTAGATTAATTTTACATTAAGCCACGAGAGGCTCCAGTGATTTGTGAGTAAATCGTGCTTTCTGCTTAACTTTGCTTGACATCTTTGCATCTGAGGTAAATTCTCTGCTAAAATTCACAAATGTTTATGAGTAAATAAGTGTTCCACAAAGTCTATACACTCCTAAAAATAAAGTTGCCATAGTGATGCCATAGAGGAACCATTCAGTCAAGTGTTCTTTAAAGAACCATCTCTTTCATACCTCTTTATATTCTGAAAAACCTTTATTCACCACAAAGAACCTTTTGTGAAACAGAAAGATTCTTTGGATGTTAAAGGTTCTTTATGGAGCCATTTAGACCAAAAAGGTTCTTCTATGGCATCGTGAAGTGTAGTTGAATAGAATTTGCAGCATTAATATCCAGAATATTTGCTCGTAGATGTACAATAACTGGCATTTTAAATGGTGTTTTATAACAATTTTTGGTTTAAATTAGATTTTGGTTTTTGTGCTTATTTACACTCATCTGGCTCAGGCACACTCATGCTGCTCTGACCGCATACACATACACGCTGTCCTCTGCTTAGAGCCTATAATGTTCATTTATTGAAGTCAGTTTCTCATTTCGAATGCTCATTGGCAAAGAAATAATTAACTCATTTCCTTAAGTGGGAAGGACGACATCTCTGTGCCCAACATCCCAAGATTATTGAATTCTCAGCCCTGGGAAGAAACATTCATATTGGCTTGGCCAATATGAACCGTATGAACTGAAATGGAATATGTTCAGCTGTAATGATTTAGAGAGTCATTTGTATTGACTGACAGATTCGCAACGCTAATGTTTCAGTGTTTTAGCATGACATCACTGTCCTTGCTCGCTCTTTGATTGAGTCCCGACTGAAAGAGAGAAAGAGAGCAGCCGTCTCCAGCACCTTTAACGCTTTTGGGCTTTTTGAACTTACAAATAGCAAACGATAAGCTTGAAAAGTGACATGCAATTAACGGAGCACAGAGAGGTAATTTGAGAATTTTCAAACAGACACGAGCGAATTGGAATTAATTTGCACAGATAGGCTATCGCAGACAACAAGCGGCTTTAAGCGGAAGGACGGAGAGGAATAAAGTGCTTTGGTGGCCGCATGTCGTACGGTGAACATTTGAGATTGCATTGTGGGAGGAAACAATATGAAATGACCCTGACATGTGAACACAGGTGATTAAAAATGTACATTAATTAAGACTCTTTTAGTAAACATGTTTTAAAAGAGAGCTTACTGTGAGATTAAATACATTTATATTACAAAGCTAACAGTTGCCAAGGGCTGGTTTTAGAATAGTGTGGGTGAATGTTGAGTGTAACTACATCATTTTTAAAGGAGAAAACTGCAAATATAATGTTCTGTTTAGGCTGGATTAGTTTTATATGAGGAGGTGGGGTAAAGTAATATTTACTAGAGCTTTTGCTTCAATTGAAACTCATCCGAAATGACGCCTGCATAATTAATACGAAATTCAAGTTCACTTGCAAGTAAAGATTACAGCATGTTTTACCGTCTATAAAATCCAGCTAGCAGAAATCCCATTTGATTTGACATGCTAGTAAAAATCCAGTAAATCCGCCATAAAGCGACATATTTCCAGCCTGTGAGCCCTTTAACAATCATTGTTTCAGACATTTAGTAGAAGTAGACGTTGGTCAATGAAAAGACACTGTCTATGTGGTTTTTGGGACTCTTTCTTTGCAGCCTAGCCCACATTTCTGGAATATGTTTGGAAAGCCTTGAAAGTTATGTTTATTCATTTTTTTAAATTAGATTTTGAATCTCATATTTTTTATGTCTTCACAGGACTGTAGGAAAGGTACTTTGTCTTGTTTGTAATTTGCAACACGCTTAAGCTTCGCACAGTGTTTCACACGCTGCACAATAAAACTAACACAACACACAAAGCGTTTAACATGATCAGAAAGCTCTGAGATTTCTCTAATCTCAAAGCTGCTCTTGTTTATATATGCATTCGTAAAAGAGTATTGACGGTTTACTGCACCGAGGTTGCGGAGCGAGATGCGCAGGGCAACCAAATCTCCTGAAATGTTTATGAAACATGGGCTCTGCCCACCCGTCACCCCCTCCCAACACTTCCCACACAAAAGCCAATGAGAGAAATTATTGCTCTACAAAGCAGTTGTACACTTTTATGACTTTGATGCGGAGGCTACCTCCCGTTGGCCAGAGCATCTGCTTCACTGTAATCGCTCTCAAAGCAATAAAATGGACTAGCTCTCCTGTGCATCCCCCTGGAGCTCGATCTTGCTGTACGCTCCCATTTCTCATTCACCAGCACTTACTGTAGCTCTCTCGCCCTCTCTCTCTCTCTCTGTTTTCATCTTTCCCTCCACCCTTCGTCGTTCTTAATGAAAGTGCATCCTCTAAGTTGTTTATCCTGTAAATATTCAGGCTAAATACATCTCATATTTATTTTCCCCGGGACACATTCTACACATCAAAGTGATGCTGCTGCAAATATGCAAACGTGTACGCAGCATATTTCAAACATGGCTGTCAGATGGGCTCCATGGAATGGAATGAGAGAAAATAATGGATGTCCATGTTGAAAATCTAGGGTTCAGCATTTATTTTAGACCTGGAAATAATAATTAAAAAACAAAGAAATATAATGTTATAGAATTAAACATTTATGATCATGAATGATACATGTTTCACTGAAGCACACAAGATGCTCTCTGGAATAACTTCAAAAAATATTAAGAAATTCTAATATTCATATACACTTTTTTCTTTTCTCTTGAGTTATAATAATAATTTATTATACAAAGTATATTCATTTGATAACAGATAAATAAATAATATTTAATAATACATTTGTTAATAAAAACTGCAAAGGTCAATTGGACCCTTGTAACCCCTTTTTTCTTTGTTGGTGTTTAGTTTAAATGCTGCATGATGATGATTTTAAAGCCATTACTCAAATACTCCTTTGTTGTTTGTTCTTGTAATTAACCAGTATTATTTAAAACCACATTTACTTAAAAATGACTGAACCAGGGTGCACTGGTAATTTACTAACATTTAAAATTAAGTTAATATTAATATTATTATGTCATAAAATGTTAACTGTTGATCCAAAAACTATTAAAAATGATGTCTTCCTTCATTCATGTTATAAAAGCTGGAAGGTAGTCTTTATTTAACTGAATTTCACTTTATTATATAGAAGGACAGGCTGTGGGCCATTGTCTGAGAGCTAGTCATATCCAAGGTGACAAGGAGTCAAATGGAACCATCCTTTTCTTCTTTTCACATCACGCAAACCTCTTCTCGAAACCTTAATTTTTTATCTGCCAGATGAAACATTCAGTACGTCTATTTGACATTTATATGATCTCGTTTCACAACCCTGTAATGTTAAAGAATGGACCGACTGCACTTCTTTCAGCACCCCACCCCCAGCCATTTAATATTAAGCCTCTAAAAAGTCATTTTCACCTCAGACACTCTATTAAACTTAATGATCATTTAGCAACAATACAAAGCGTACTGTTTTTACCAAGCTTCAGAGGTCTGTATGGCTCCCATAGTTCCGTTATTACTCATTGTTAGAGTTTCTAGCTAATTGCTGGTGGATATGGAGCCAGGGCGCCATTCTTCACAATGGCGGATTTGTTGAGACTTGTAGAATTACACTTAATGTGGCAGTGTATTAGTGTTTCAATGGGGTCATATTTTACAATTTTGTAACATTTCTTTTTTTATCCACTTCATCGCAGACGTAGTTTTACACATTCATTTCGCAAAATCTCGTTGACCCCTAGAATTAAACAGGCTGTGTTCGCTACTGTACCTTTAAACTTTAATACGCAAATGACCTCTGTTAACTCATGTTTGGCGGATCTTCGCACTTTTTTCCGTCAAGATGGGCCAAGTAGCTGAACTCTCAACAGGCATCTCTCCTACGCTAATATGTTAACGTGGGCGGCATGTTAACATGCTCACGAGTGTGACATCACTGTTCATCACTTACATTTCAAAACAGAATTCTACACGTTCTCTATAATACGTTAATTTGGTGTATTATTAAAAAAAGTGCTAAAAACTTTCATGCCCCTGACCCATCTGTAAGTTCTGTAATAAGAAGTTTCCTATCGTCTGAGCAATTCAAGCCTAAAGGAGCACCTGTTTTGCAATATTTTGCAATTCTGCAGTTAGCGCTGGCCCAGCTGTTACTGCAGGCAATGCATCCCACCGCATAACACTTATCGAGCGCAGGTAGCACAGAATGAGTAGGAGATGCTCAAAATGACTAGATTGAGCACAACAAAATGAAACAGAACCCAGTGGCCTGCATGGGTGTGTTTTTTTTCCTTTTTTCTGAGATGTCAAGTTAAAAATGTAATGTGAAAGGTTATAATAGTTTTCTGGAAACTAAAATTATTAAAACATTTCTGTTAATTAAACTTAAATGAATGATGGGCCTAAATAATATTTCAGAAACTTAAATGAAAATTAGAAATGTGACCTAAGAATAAAGAGAAACATGAACTAAAAGTAAATAAATAAGAAATTTATTTTTTACTAAAAGTAAACAATAATAAAATATGAAAACCGTATTAAAAAGCATAAAAGCATATTAAAAGCACATAACAAAAGGGTTAAATAAAAATGTCATATAAAACAAAACTATAATAAGTCAGTTTGACATACAATAGTTTGTATATTTATGTATATAATATGTATTTATTACATAAAAATCTAGAATTGATCGACTGTCTTTATGCAAATACACATATTCACATGGTTTCTGATGATGCATGTGTATATGTTTCCCCCCAGTGCCAGGCTTCCCATACCCAGCAGCTACGGCGGCAGCCGCGTACAGAGGGGCACACCTACGAGGAAGAGGGCGCACCGTCTACAACACGTTCCGGGCAGCCGCTCCTCCCCCGCACATCCCAGCCTATGGAGGGTAAGTGAAAACACACCCCTACATACAGTATAGGCACTCAGACACGCACAAGTTCACCTTCAGTCCGCCCTTCCGACAACACACCGCCTCCCCCACAACCGGGCTGCTGTAACATGCATGCATCTCTACCTCACCACACAAACCAATGCAGCATGTAGCCCGTGCCTGGAGAGGTGCATCCTGCAAGTCATGTTGACAGTGAGCTGTTAATGCCATTCTGTCATGGTCGATGGCCTTTAGCTTTTCTTTTTGTAATGTAACATGTAAATCCTTTCAAACAAGTGACTGCAGAAGGATTTGTGGGCAGTCAAATGATGATTCTAAATTATTTTGGTTTACTTTTCCTTTAAAACTATTGCAGAGATCTTTTCTGTAGCTCTGTGGTTAGAGCACTGCACTAGCAACGCCAAGGTCATGGGTTTCATCCAATGGATTGCAAATACTCAAAAACAAATGTATAATGCAATGTAAGTCGCTTTGGATTAAAGCGTCTGCCAAATGCATGAATGTAAATCTTACTGTGGCTCCTGTACGAAGCCCTCACACACGACTCCTTAAATGCTTGTAAAGTGACATATGCTTAAAGAGACCTTCAGTCTCTCTCCTATTCAGTGTGTGTGTGTGTGTGTGTGTGTGTGTGTGTGAGTATTACTTCTGTTTTACTAACCCTGGCTATATGGGGTTGGTATTGCTTGCATGGGAACATGCACTAATATTGATGTGTTTTGTTTGTTTTGTGTCTGTGTGTGTGTGTGTGTGTTTGCATCTTTCCAGTGTTGTTTACCAGGACGGATTTTATGGTGCAGATATTTATGTAAGTATTCGCATGCCGTCCTTGAACGCTCATGTACATGATCCCCGCCCCACTCATCCCCTTCCGACTGTAAAACAATCGATTCATTGTAGTTTTTATTGTTAGTGTTATTAAATATCTTCTTAATTACATCATGAGACCTTCACATACATTCAAAAACATTCTTCTGTCAACATAAGCGTTCGTTTTCGGTTAGGAATGTGACAAAATGAACTGGGATTGGACACTAGAGTAGAGCATGCTGGGATTTCTGATGTCTCATGAACTATGACCTGCATGGAATTTGCACACTTTTTTTTCGTTTCTGTGCTAAACGTAGAATAGGTTTGGGTACTGCAAAGTGTTAGAATAAGTACTACACCAAAAGCATTCTGAATTCTGATAAAACAAATAGTGAATTTGCTGACACATCATGCCAAGTTTGTACATTTCTTGGCATCCGTCTGCCATTTGCAGATACAGATTTGTGTGTGCCTGTACTCCACAATCAGAAGTCAGTCTTAACGTTTAAAGTGAAGAATCTTTTACTGTTTACCTACACCCGTCACATTTTAAGTTTAGCAGATGCCCCGATGCTGAGGTGGTCTAGCTAGCAGGGACCAAGGGCTTGCTCTCCTCATGGCCATGTCTCATTGAGCCTGACACCGCCTGATGTATCTCCGCCAATTCACCCTCCTCTGGGACGAATGCGGACAAATGCTCATGAAAATGGCAAAAGGCTGCAGTAATGCTTCCTGTTGTCATCAGTGGAGTGCCACAGTAGCTGGGTTTGATTGTTCCAGCACGATAAGATCATCTAATATTCATTAGAAACTATCAGAGAACTGTATTGTTTATTACAAAGCTTAATTTGCCGAGCTCTCTGGTAAATTTACCCAATGTTGGAAAAGGCCTGGAAAATAAAGCTACGCTAGAACGGATGTGACAATTGTGTATCACAACACCGAGATGAATGAGTTAAACAAAGAGAAACTGAATCCACACCACATGCAGGGGTGCAATAAAGCAGAAAGCAGATCTACCGAATATAATGACGCCAACACAGGGTGTATGATATTTCTCCATTTAATCTGTAATATGAAAAGCTTTATGGCTGCCGCATGTGACACGCTTCTTAATTTTGCAAAATCTAAAAATGTCCATAGCTGTACCACTCCAAACAAATAAATCCATTTGTAACATCAGTGATAATTGGAAACCTTTTATATCGGAGACCACATGAAGTTAGCTTTGAAACCATAAGTACGCTACTGAAATTCAAGAAAATCTTTTTGCAGAAATCTGCACTTTAACAGAAAACACAGTTTTGTCCAATTAGATTCTCTCTAGAATAAGTCCCTCCCCCTAAAACCACCAATAGCAAATCAGGTCATTGCTGTCATAACTATACTGCAAAAGTTTTTGAACACTTTCTCTATATTTTCCACAATTTAAAATAATACAAAACTTATCAGAATTCTGAAATAAAACACACATTTTCTCTCGTAATTTTTGTAACGAAAAAACATTCGCAAAATTACGTTTTTGACTACGTAACCAATTTCATGCATTTAAGCATAAACCTTCAGATCAAATGTTTTTTTAAGTGTTCAAAAACGATTGACCGTCATGTAAAGCTCTTCGATATATCGCCCCAAACTTCGCATGTTAGAAAATACATCAACAAAGCACAAAAAACGACATGATCATTTCATGATCTTTAAGAGATTTCCATTCAGACAAGCCAGATGGATGTCACCTAAGTAGCTATTGTTATATTTGCATAAGCACTAGAAAGGTGGCAGCGAAGCTCTCATTCAGTATTATGCTTCTCACTGGAGTTCTTTCAAGTGTGCCGTCTATATTCTGGGCCATCAAGTGGACGTGGCAGGCAAATGCACACTCGAGTAAAAGTATGAGAAACGCGTCATGCGCATCAATAACCATGATAAGCCCGGTATGTCCGCGCACGCCACGGACAGATAGGAGCATTTAGAAGTCAGTGGAGCTCTATCTATCCCTCTCACTGTCTCTCTCCGTGAGTCATAAAGATAAATCGTGCCCGCTCTCCAGATGCGCATCTTAGCGTTAAAGTCCTGACCACTGCTCTCTCCACACCTGCACACGCTGTCAGTTTCCCCGAGGTTAGTTGACCAGACCTAATGGAGCTTCGGAGACGCGTAGATGCCCGCGGCCCCCGTCTGTCAGATATGACAGCGCTGGTGAGTAAAGGGGCCCGGCTCGATCCTTCAGCTCCGCGGCCCGTCACACCGGCTTTACATACGGCCCCAGATGCATCACGGCCACGTGTCAGGAGAGGCTTCACTTACTCGCTGTCCTCGAGTAAATGAAATGGTTTGTTAAGGGGCCGGCCATGTGGTGGGAGCATTGAATTACTCGGTGAGTCATTACGGAGCGAGTGAGAGAACGGAGGTGAGCGGAGGGGCATGGGGAGGAGTTTAAAGAAAAGTGTGGGAGGGAGATGCAGTAATGTGGATGTGAGTAAAAGCTGCTTTTAAACTTTTTGGAAGCATTATATAAGGGGATAGTTCACCTAAATATGAAAATTCTGTCTTTATTTACTCATCCTCATGCCATTTCAACATGTATGACTTTCTTTTGCTGAACACAAAAGAAGATATTTTGAAGAATGTTGGTAAACGAACCACGGCAGTACCCATTGACTTTCATTGGTTTTGTGTCCATACAAAAGATGGTTAACAAATTGGTACCGCCGTTGTTCAAACATTCTTCAAAATATATTTTTCGCACATTTTGCGGAGGAAAGTAAGTCACCCAGGTTTAAGGGTGAAATTTCATTTTTGGGTGAACTATCCCTTTAACATAATTGGGCAATATATTTTAGGGAGACCTCTTGTACCGCTGAATCGTATAGTATGCATATTAAGGCATTGATGCATATGTTTTGTTGACTTAATATGTTTGTTTGGTCTGTTTTCTTTAACTGCACATCTGATCCACATGTTGAGCTCTTTATCCATCGTTGGAAGTAGTAGTGTAGTATGACACGGATACATAATTCATTCTCAGATGTACGCATGAGAGGAATAAGAAAGTAGGTTGAGTCACACAATGCACCCACATAAGACTTCTGCTTTGTAATTAGATTATGCATTTTTAATAACTATGATTATGACGTGTTTCACCTCTTTTGGAGCATGCTATGGGATCAGCGCTAGAGCAATGAATGCGATGTTATCGCCTGCTGCAGCCTCTCTCTCTCTCTTTCTCTAAAAACACTCCATGTCTCTTCATCTCCATGAGATTTTACTTGTGTAGTCTCTGTCATGTCATGGTACATAAGATCAATCCAAAACGCCCTCCCCTTCACCCTTTCGTTGTTTTAAAAGTCTAAACATCTGTGAAGAGTTGATGCGAAAGAAAACAGCCCATGTGAGCAAGTGTGTGAAGTGTGTGTTGTGTTTCCAGGGTGGTTACACTGCCTACCGATACGCTCAGCCTGCTACCGCTACCGCTGCTGCCTACAGTGACAGGTAAGGCACACACCGCTGCCTGCACACCACTGACAACACCACCTTACCTGGCTCTCCGGCGGGGCCCTTCACACCCAACCACCCCCGCCGAGGTGCCATCGTTCTTTCTCACCCTTTCTCCTCTGAGGTCAAACTCTCTCCCTTTCTCACGAGCAGAGGCAGGCATGCAAAAAAGGCCGGCCTGATTTATTAGGGTAATTCTCCCCTCCAGTGGCGACGGAGGTGGATATCACGGTGCCCAGTGCAGTAATTGGCAAATTAAATCAAATGTGATGTCACTGCAAATGCAATCCGCGGCGAAGCGACTGCAACTGCAGAATGAAGTGGGATAGACCTGACAGTCCTCAGAGATGAGACAAAAGCCCATTTGGCAGGACGACCAGAGGAAATCGCCTTGGCGTTCCATTTTTATTTCCTCTCTTGTCAATTGTAAGCGTAAGCTTATTGCAGATGGCACGCGATCCAGAATAAAGCGAATTCCGATCCTTGATGTGATTGTAAAACATCCGCATGACATGAAAGCATATCTGCTCATGACTGTAAATGGCAATAATGATTGTAATGCTGTCATCCAACATGTAACAACTGATATCGTGCAGCCCTAACTAGATGAAGCAACACTTGATTATCATGTCATCTTAGCGGCGCTGTCATAATCTGTCAACTGTTTCCCTGCATGCCTCGATAAGTGCTGTGAAACACACCCGGCCGGTTGTGAGTGGTGATCATCATCATTACATCATGTTTATGTGCTCATCCCGGGTCTTCTGAGTGTGTGTGTGTGTACATGTGTGTACGTGTAGCACTGCGTCCATCGCAAAGAAAGATCATTAGCCGTGAATGGGGATGATTCGCATCAAAGTCTTGTGTTTTTTCCTTTTTTTTTAAGCACATTTTCTGATGTCTGCCGATTGCGAGCTGCATGTTGTAGACTCTGACTGTACGTCTTCTTCTTCTTCCATGCAGGGATTTCTCTGGATATATGGGAGTGTGCTTTTAAAGATTCAGACAGTGTCAGACAGTCATACAAAACAGAGTTATTGATTCCAAGGACCCTTGTTCATGTTGTTGGGGGGTTCGGTTATGAAAAATCTTTTATGGTTTTGCGGTAATCAGATTTTCTGTCGCTTCGATTACTTTCCTGTTAAGCAATCATGTAAAGATCTTGTGCTCTAGCTGTAGTTGTTCAAGGTAAACATTAAACATATTTTATTTAGTTATAACCTATGGCTGTAAGCGGATAAAATCTATGTGCAATAAAAACATATAGATACACTCAGGTACATTTGAAGGAAATAGAGCCTTTTAATAGAGCCTGCTATGTTTCTAGAAAACAACTGCATTGAAACTATATTTAACATGGCAATTAATAAGTTTATATAGTATCTACAGTTGGTTTCGTCGGACGCTCGCACCTGGCCCAAAGTTAACTTCCGGTCTGTGTTTGTTAATCGGACTGACTAGTGACTAATAATATAACTATTTATGTTTTATTGAATGTATATTAATAATTATTTAAAATAATATTTGTATTAATAAACAATTTGTTGAATGGGTCGTGTAACTTTAAGTTTAGCCAAATAACGGTTCTTCTACTGGTAACCCAAAATAATACTGACTAGACATACTTTTTACTTGCTAGCTAATGTCATTTACTTGTTATTTCTTTTGCTTGTTATTAGAAATAATCTGCAGGGACTCTATTCTTAGCGGATGTGTACCAAAAGTTAAGTTTGGGCCACAAAAGCGTGCATGTGCAGTAACGTTTGTTTATGTTGTTGCTTTGAAAGCATCTATATACACGTACATAGTGTACCTTTAGTGCCAGCAGATCCAAACTAGTCAGTAAAATGCAATAAAGTCTCTTTTGACTCAGAACACCTTAGCAACCACATAGCAATGCCCTGACAACCACCCACAATGTCTGATATTGTGCTGCCAACTTTTGCGCAGACAAAGCATCACTCACGCACCACTCAGTGGATGTGTTGGCACAACCACTTGATTTCTTTAGTTAGGTGAGAAAACACAAACGTCTAAAACTTGACAGCAAGTGTTTCAACTGTAGTTGTTGTGTCACTTATATAGAGTTTAATAACTTTTTTAATGTCCAAGTATTGCCTTTGGTTCCATTTATATTAAAAATCATGGTCATTGCTTTGCCAGTGGGTAGAAGTAATGCTAAGGCTGATTCAATTCAGTAAGTTTACTTAATGTTGTTTCGGTCTGCAAATATCTGCTTGATTGATTATGTAAATGAAGAGTATCTCAATAACATTTGAATTATTTTGTTTACCATTAAACACATTGAAAGAATAAAAGAAGCTTTGGGAAATTGCACCTACCGCTGAACATACAAATTAGGACGGGTGTTCCTAATAGAGTTTCTAAATGATTGTTATTGAGAAGTCATACATTTTTTAAATTTTTTTATTCAACCGATTGAATTATTAATCCGTAATGTAAATGACTTATAATCTCTCCTCCCTCATAAAAACTAAATTATGCATGCCTACATGAGAAACATTTTTCGAGAGTTTAATCGTTCGGTCTCCGTTAAAATAACCTCTCAGCATTGTAAGATGTTATCACCTCGCATGAAGGATATCGGCTCTGATCTCCGCTAATCCTGCAAACGTTTTGACTTCAGTTGATCTCTCGCCTTCCGTGGTGGCGGATATCGGTACGGCAAAGCTTTATCTTAACCAGGTGGCGCTCTCTGACACCTGCTTTCCCGGAGCTCGTCTCGTTGGCTTGTTAGATGTAGCCGGCACATCTGGTTTCGGGCTGCTCTTGGAGAAAGATGCTCCCCTGACTGCTCTCTTTCAGAACTTCACTTGCTCTCTGTTAGAGATCTCCAGGTTCAACCTCACATCTGGAGGTGGCGCTGAGAGGCGGACTCAGGGTCAGGGCATCTCTCTCTCTTTCTCAAATCACTTTTCAGAGCTCAAGGCTCTGTCATTCTCATCTGAACAGCTGCCGGCTGGGCCAGACGGGTCAGCGGTACACAGTAGCCTCCCTTCCTACAGCTCTGTAATTCTGTCGGTGTACCAGCACCAGCTGACCTCTGTACCCGTGAAGCTTGTTCAGGAAAGGTTGAGGTGGCCCATATCCGTGTGGTGTCATGCGTGTTTCTGGTGCTCCCTGGACCGGATAGAAGCCCCCGGGGTTAGGGTAGCAGCTGTGCAGGAAGCTTAGGCAACTCAGTAAGTTGTATTGAGGCACATAAGCAAATGATGCTGCTAATAATGTAGATATGTTGGATGTGTCTGATTTTGTCCACATAATGGAATTTGAAACATGATATTAGTATTGAAAAAAGAAACAACAGGAAAGAGAGAAATAAATACGCAACAGAATTTTACATCACAGTTAATCTACAGTATGTGTTATGGTTTATGTAGTACAGTGTAGTATTGCTTGAAAGTGCTTGTGACTAGTGTGTCCATGAAGTGCATGTTTAATCTGTAATGAGTATGAATGGTCGTTTTGAAAGCCAACACAATGATATCTATAAGTTTGTAAGACAGTATGAAATATGAAAAGTGCACCATTTATTGCATGTATTAAACAGCATGTCTGCATTGATCTTTACTCCCAAGATTGTGTATGTGTGAGTGTAGTTGTATGTGTGTGTTGGTGTGCATTGGTACGGTCAATACTGTCATGCCGAATAGAACATTGTATTCTATGATCATCCTAACATGATTAAGAGGGCCGATTCAATCTGAATGCTTAACGGGAATGAATGATTCATTTAGTTATTAAATATAGCTCCAAGCGGCAATTAAAAGGGGCCTGGCAATATGGCGGCCAACCTATGTCTCTAATTAGACGTGAGATCGGCCTGTGACACATCATTTGTCACACCTGTGCAGTGACTCATGAAGCCTGTGTAATGCAACCAATGATACGGCTCATGCTAGTCATGTTTATGTACCCACATCCTTTCAGCATTTAAAGTTTTCAGGGGTTTTTGACAACATTAATTATACGCTAGTCCTCCCCATGTTGTTTCTTTAGTTATAAACATGTAAATGTTAGAATAAATTAGGGCTATCAATTTAATATTGTGTAATTAATTGCAAGGAAAATACCACGCATAGGCCAACAATTAAAAATAGCGGATGCCATAACAGAACATGTTGAGAATGCTTTACTCCTGTGCCACATTAATGTGAAATGTGTCTTTAAATGATGAAATGAAATGTCTTATCGAGCAAGTCATGGTATATTGTGATACTTGTCATTATTTGATCTCTGTATCATGTAATTTATTACATTACATTTTTCAACGATCGACAACTCTTATCAGAATTGTACAAAAGAGTATGGAAATTATACATTTTTGTCATCATTTATTCACCCTTGTGTCGTTCAAAACCTGTATACGACTCTTTTTTCTGTGGAACACAAAAGAAGATATTTCGAAAAATGTCTCAGTGGTTTTCCATACAATGGAAGTTAATGGGGCCCAGGTTACCTATTTTAATCAAAATATCTTCTATTGTGTTTTGCAGAAGAAAGAAAGCCATACACATTTGGAATGGCGTATGGTCAAAGATTTTTAATTTCGAGTGAACTATCCCTTTAATCTATTCCAGATACAGGGCTTTTTCTTTTTTATATTCATAGATCAGTGTATGATGTGGCTTGCTGTATTATATTATCTGTGATGATTTCCAATATCATCCCTGTATAACGGTCACAGTCTCAGGTGTTTCTGCAGGCTCTACAGCCGGCTTTTATGTGACCGTTCAAGGCCATCCCAGCAGTATTCAGTAATGCTGTGAATGCAATTCCTTGACTTTTACAGAACAATAGTGACAGAGAAAGTGAGTTTACAAAGCAGAGGACATTTAGAGCGGCTGAATCAAAGCGTCTTTCGCGCAGCTGCGGTTTCTATTGAATCGGCCCCAGCCCGAGGACTAAAGCCCGGCTTTACCCGTGTGCTGTGTGGTTCTTGAGTTATGATTTTAGTCTCATCTCTGATATACTGTGTATGTCTTTTATTTAACCCTCTTCTTTATTCCCCCGTGCACATTCGCATTTCCCAGCATGCTCTTCCCCTCCATGTCGATGCTGTTCTCTGGTGCGTGGGACTGCACAGAGCAGGTTCTTTCACCCATTTATGCCAAGCACCCTCACCATCTCTCCTCCCTACCCCCTCATCCCTAACACCCCTCCTCCTCTACCCTTCCCCCTCGCCTCTCGTCCATCCAGCCAATCAGCAGGCGGCATTGTAAATTTTATCTTCTCTTGCAGAAATCATTTCGTCTTCGTTGCAGCAGATGAAATTTCTTGTAACACCTCCTCAGGTAAAATAAATAAATATAAATGAATTACCAAATCCACCCTCACTTTCTCGATGCACCCACAAGGGAGCGAGCATACCCCTTTTTTATGCACCCTGACAGTGAGTGCATCTATTGCCCGGCTGTCTCCTTATTTCTGCCCCTTTGATTAGTAGATGTTACGGTTTTTCCTAATACGTTTTCTTGAATGCTCTTTTGGACGAGTGGAGTAGTTCTGGAGTACTGCATGATAGTAGCTGGAAGGCATCGCATTCATAGTTCTCATCCTTTGCTACTCTTTCCCATGGCACTGCTTGGAAGAGGCATGTGTTTTGTGAAGAGTGAAATGAACGCGCTTGTCACACGCTTGAAGTCTGTGTGATTCTTCTGTCTCAATTTTCCTGTGTTCCATCGTTCATTTTTAGTTCTCCCCCCTCGCCGCCTCCCTTTAAGAGCATCTCCATTAGATGTGTGTGTGCGTGCGTGAGAGGGTCTTTTTGTTGTTGTTTGTGTTATTGTTTTAGGGGCGTGTGGTGCTGGTGATGTTGTCATTGTTTGATCAAGGTTGCTCATGTAGTGTATGTCTTGCACATTGGCTGTAGGTGGCTAGATCCGGGGAATGACACCTTTTGTGATTGTTTCTGGTTTTAGTGGCGGTATATTGAAAAGAAAATGGATCTGTCCATCTGCGCATTGATTTTGATTCTTTTTTACTTCTTTCTTTTCCTCTTTTTTTCTCAGCCAGAGAAAATAAATATGCTAACAAGTCTGTAATTTAGCAGAAGCCACTTTCTCGAAGACATCAGCTGTTTGCTGTAAAACACAATCGGAATCTATAATTTGGAGAAATTATTGTCTAATTGTCCCGGTTTAATAATTGCTGATGACCACGAAGGCTGAACGTCTCGCACTGCATTAAACATAATCAGTAGGAACGGAAAAGCGTGTACGTATAGAAACTAGCATCATAGCCCCAAAAGTACAGCCTAATATTCTTTAAGAAAGCGTAGAAGTGGGCTGTCCGTGCGGTCTCCTGGTGGGAAAAGTCAATACATTTAGAGGAATAGCACTGCTGGAGCGCACATTTTCCAAAATAATGAGCATGTAGTCAATAATGCAGATATATCCCAGCCATCTGAGATTTATTAACCTGTATCTCAGGGCCCAGATCTAATTTAGCTGTATGTTAGAGTCAGTCGTGTTCATTAACAAACATAGAACTTACCAGCCTCATAAATCAGGCTTTTTCGCCCTCAACCTGTCTCAGTAGGCAGGAGTCGTCGTCTAGTACAGGATAATGGAAGGGGACAAACAAATAATCGCAAGGACGGGTTGAAGCGTAATTGTTTTCAAATGCATCAGCAAATTTATATTGTATGTCAGTCCGGGAATGCTTAATATAGACAGTTTCAAAGCAACAACATAAACAAATGTTACTTTTGTGGCAAAAAAAAGAGTCCCTGCAGATTATTTCTGATAACAAGCAAAAGAAATAACAAGTAAATGACATTAGTTAACAAGTTAATGTCTTGTCAGTATTATTTTAGAAGAGTAGTAGAAGAACCGCTACTTGACTAAACTTAAATGCGACAGTTACACGACCCATTCCACTAACTGTTTATACCATTATTAATATAAATTAAATACAATATAAATAGTTAAACGTCTATACAACGTTTTCCATATACAATATACTGCAAAAAATTGCTTTAATATGTGCAGGTGACTTAGTCGCTCAACTTTCTTACCTTCCTTAAAACTTTAGGAATAATTCACCAGGTGTTGTATCCTGAGGGTCACCTTCTCAGTTTTCGCTCCAGAATAGTGGAGGCAGCCGGGGTTTGATCACTGCCTGCGTACTCATTAAAACTAACCCCTGTAAACACAGATAACACAGGTCAAACAAAATACTTGGCCAAGCATTGAAATATGAAGACAGAGCAACTGTGTAGTGAATAACAATGTCTATACTAATTTGCAGTGGATTAACTTCTTAATCACCAGGAGTGCAAGAATATGTAAATTGCTTTATTTCCATGCTCTTCCCTGCCCTCTGATTGGCTCTAATCTGGTCCAAAAACACCAAGCATGCATAACAAGGCTCGGAGGAGCAGATATTTCAGGTTATTTTCCCTCGCAGCGCTCCGAGGTCTAAAATCATAAAATCTGCCTGAGCTTTGAGGGACAATAAGAGATTTTAGGATAAAAGACAAATGCCAGCCTTGTACCAGCGCATATATATTACAAGCGCTGTTGCACACATTTACAGTAAAAGTCCTGCGATATAGATGTTTCTATGATGTCGGCCCGAACCGGAGATAATGAACAGATGTTTGGTTTTGTTTTTCCTGCAAGTACTGTGAAACATTGATGTATGTTCTGTTTATTTTTTTTCCTGTTATGTATTTTTGCCTTTTTGAACAATATGCCTACATTAAACTACAAAAACATTGAAGGGTTTTTTGTGCAAGTGTATTGAACTGTTAACTAGTAAATGGCTCTTATTGTAGACTTAAAGCAACAGTTCACCCAAAAATAAAAATTCTGTCATCATTTACTCACTTTTGAGTTCTGTATACATTTCTTTGTTCTGATGAACACAGAGAAAGATATTTGGACGAATGCTTGTAACCAAACAGTTCTTGGTCCCCATTGACCATAGTAGGAACAATTATTTAATAAGTTCTGGGGTACTTTTGACTACCATTGCATTTTTTCCTACTATGGTAGTCAGTGGTGTCCAAGAACTGTTTGGTTACAAGCTTTCTCTGTGTTCAACCAAACAAAGAAATTTAAACAGGTTTTGAACAACTACAGAGTGAGTGATTTATGACAGAATTTTCATTTTTGGGTGAACTATCCCTTTAAACACCAAATTTACAGAGTCAGAGTTCGGGAATAAACCTGGACAAATGAACGCTGTCACACAACGATACACCAATTACTCCTACTTTTTTGCTCAGAGCAACTAGTTATATCTTGCACAAATGGCCCTTCAACTTTCAAACAGTGATGTTTTTCTGCCCTGTGCAGCATGATGTGATATTCTCCTTTCTGATTTCATTTAAGTGTCATTTTCCAAACACTCTAAAATCATCATCATGTGTATCTGCTTCACTCTGTGGTGTTATATATAACTGTTGTGTTTGCATAGATAAAGAGATGCGGGCACTGAACTTTGTAATCTGAATCGTCTCCATGTTTCCACAGTTACGGAAGAGTTTATGCTGCCGACCCCTACAACCACGCACTTGCTCCAGCAGCCACATACAGCGTTGGTGCCATGGTGAGCGAGCGCACTCTTTCCATCTATCTAACTGGCTTTTCCTCCTTCCTGACCATTTCCAACTCATCCCTCATTACCGCTTTCCTCTTCTCCGTGCGCGTTCGTCACGCACGCTCGTTCTTCCTTTCTTTCCTTTGCACCTTTTCCCCCTGCATGGATCCGAGCGCCGGTGACATCTCCTCACTTAAACTTAATTGAATTTGTCTCTTGTGCTAACGGCACCTGAAATGCCACATTAATCCTCCCAGTAAACGTGATAAATGTCTTAATTTCTTGGCAGTGTAGTGCATGTTAGTTATTATATTTCTAATTTTGTGAATATCACCTAGCCGTGCGCTCCCCTTAATGGAATAATTAGTCATTTTGATAATTAAATCCATCACCTAAGTGGTGCTGTGGCAACAGCTAAAAGAGGGAGAGGGAGCGAGCGAAAGACGCCGCCACGAAAGATTGCGAGGAGGACCGCGAGGATCCGTCGAGCAGCATGTCTCCGGGTGCCCGCTGCGATGTGCGGTTTGTTTATACGTGGACCGCTTTTGATCCCGGCCGCCCGTGTCGAATGCGAAACTCGCGGCACGAGACGCCTGTCTTTTTTATTTGCTCTGTTGTTTCATATCTCACCCATTTTTTAAGTAGCTAAATGCATCTCTTCTGGCATGCGGTGTTGTGGTGTGCTTGCTGCATGAAGGAAGTGATTGGTTTCGTCCGGGGGGTATGTACAGCGCACTGTCTGAATGCCATAGAGGTGGTCTCCTCTGAGCTGTGTCAATTAAACTTGTCCAAACCCGTGGCTTCTCTTCCAGAATGCTTTCGCTCCCTTGACTGATGCCAAGACCAGAAGCCACGCCGATGATGTGGGTCTCGTTCTTTCTTCTTTGCAGGCTAGTATATATCGAGGTGGATACAGCCGTTTTGCGCCATACTAAAAAAACCTTTCCAAACCTATTGAGAATCTTCCTGTGGGGGTAAAGGAGGAGTTATTCAGAGGCCTGGGTATTGCAATACATGCAGTAGTGCATCATTTTAGCATCTCTTAAGAGAGAGAAGACAAAAACGGATATTTTTCATCTTATACCTCAGATATTTTGTGCTGTGTATTTTAATATTGTGGGTTTTTAATTTCTAAAGATTACATAGATTGTTGGCTGTAGAGGTTTCTGTGGTGATCTAGAGAGCTGCTAGATTTAAAATAAAAAAAGATGAAACAAAAACATAAGATACAAATTGTTAGGGCTTTATCATGTAAATGAGTTATGTATGATAAATATTCAAGTCACTTTGGGGTTATCATATTTTGTAAGAGTGTAAGTGACTAGAGTCGTCCAGTGGTTTCTGCTTTGGTTCACATCGCCTTTTTCGTCTCACTTTGTTTTTTTTTTTCATTTCTGGGATCTGTAGAGGAAGAGCAGAGGGGTTGTGGGTACAGTAGGAGTAGATACAAATACAGTCTCTGTGGTGGGCAAAAGACTGGGCTGGCAGTAGAGGTTGGTGTACGCGGTGAAGACGCAGAGCTGGTTAAAGAGACCACTGAGGTATCGATTATTTAAGCTGTCTTATATCAGTCATTACTCAAAGCCAAAGGTTATGTTCCTGGGGTGTTAAATGTGTATATTCAGATTATACATAGCAGCTCGTGGAAACTCCCCGAAAGTTCACCACGACAGTATTTTACTGTTTAACTAAACTATTATCTAGTCCTTAAGTCAGACCCTTACTAGTTTAGGCCTACCACAAGATGTTCTTTTTATATTAAAGTACTTCCAGTACGTTGATTGATATAAATGCTGACTTTTATAATACGGGAGAGACGAAACACGAAAAGAAAAAAAAGACGGCGACAGTCGCGCCGATTATATTTTTTGTTTTTTCTTCTTTTTCATTTTCCAGAGGTAAAGAAACTCTGATTATTTGTACAAGATGAGAATGAAAAAATAAACTAACAGTGTATTAAATTTGATCTGTGCAGTGAAAATGTTCTCTTATACGAAAAACACAACTGTATAATGTTTTAGACTTAGTGTGGTAGACCAACTGTTAGAGAAAGGTGTCTCATTTTTTATGGAGTCATACACAGATTTATATCAACACTTTACAAGTAATGCAATCATTATGTAGATATAATCATAGTATTTTTGTCAACTGTACAATTTTGCACTCACACAACCTGCAATTTTTCATCACTTCTCGATTGTGGGATATTATGTCATTGTCTCTTTTTTTTTCGTTTGTTTGGTTCGACTTCTCTCGAGTGTTCATCATTTTTAATGTGACATCCTTTGTAATATTATTTTCTAGAACACAGCCTTTACACTTTGAAACTGTTTGATTATCAAGAAACTGAGAAATATATGACTTGTGAAAAAGATATCTATATGTAAATAGGAATAATGAGAATTATGTCATTTACAAGTGCTACACAAACAAGCTGTCAAGGTGATCCCACCGAGTCACAGCTTGGTTGTGCGTATGCGAAGACTTCCCTTCATGTTGTTTACAAGTATACCGAATTAGAGGTTTTGTCACATATCTCATTTTTCTTTCTTTTGTATTTATAAAAGTTTCAATTGCATAAAATACAAACAAAAGAGCGGCTTAAATTTATCCAGCTGCAAATATCCTTTTGTGTACTGTGTGCGTCACATCACACACAAGCAAAAATATCTTACCCACTGCTGTGATTCTGCTCTTTCTGCTTTCAGTACGTGTTGTGGACAGGCTTTTTCCTTGTCATTGTATGTGCATGAACTATGATCTGCATAACAATAACCATCAATAAAGTTTCTCAAGATAAGAGGAATTTTGTGTGGGGTGCTTTCTCTAATGATGCCGGGTGGATCCTGTGCTCGGATGATGGAGTGCTTTTTTCCTCTGATGTGATTTCATTGACTAAAATTACATTGGAACGCTCAAGGCGAAGGGGAAATGATCATCTCCGAGGAGGATAAATGGAATTGATGCTTCCAGGTCTGACTTGGTCATCTGTATAAGAAGACCGGCTCTGTATTTGGGATGAAGGAGCGAGATCAGATTTTTGCAGTCTGATTAGGTTATCCTCCACACATTCGGCACACAAGGGTTATGAAACATCTCGGGTCTGAAATATTCCCGAAAAAAGAAACATGCGAGCAATTTATATGTATGGCACAAAAGGTTGGAGGTTACGAGTAATAGTAGATATATACAGTTTCACAAAAGTTTGCAGGAGAACCATTTGCGCAATGATTCGAAGAACATTAGGCTACTTTGAAGAACCATCAAACTCGAACCTCTCTGCTCCAACGTATTCATTATCATTTTCTCATTTTGCCAAGGTATGACGGATTTTCATCAATTATGTATACAACAGATAGTTCTAATTGAAGAAAAGAAGAATTACCCCACGTTCTCCATTTGATCAGTGTAATTGGAAAAACTTAGCCAGAGGTTCCTGTGGAAGATAAGCAATATAAATGTTTAAATGTGATGAAGGAGTCACATTATGCTAGGTAATTACAACACCTCTTCACAGAAATGGGTGATCAATAATTAACGTATAGCGGGTCACAAGTCAAGAACGTAATTTAAAATTGGTTATTAATTCTATTATGAAAAATGTACATTTTCTTCATATTCTGTCGCCGAGTCCACGGGGAGAGCTAAAGGACGGCTAATGGTCTTAATTCGGTCTCTCATCTCGATGCTTCCCTCACTGCCCGGATTCTCAGCGGCTCAGAGTCTCGCCAGTAAGTGATGATTTATGTTTCTGAATTAAATCGCGTATTAAATGAAGTCATTTCTTTGAACGAGACTGGAATGATTATCGGGACGAGAGTGGACACTTGCTTTTTCTCTTAATACCGCAGACACAAACCACGTGCGTTTTACGTTTCAACCGATTTTCTGCGTGGTTGTTAAAGAATTCACATCTCTTGCATCAACTGTGAGACTTATGGATTGCAATCGCACACTCCCGGTGATGTGTTCATTACACAGCGCGCAGCATCGCGTTTCCCCGAGGAAACAGCAATACGTCATGACGCCCATTATTACAAAAACCGCCACTTTACACACTTTACATTTTAAATCTCCCCAGCCATTCGCCACGAACGTGACCCGCACGACTTACTGTCATATCTGAGATTTGTGCACTGCACCTAGCAACCCCGTCGCCTGTGTGAGCTCTAGGCCCTTGCACTTAAATTGTCACCAGTCGGCTGGATTTCATGCAAACTTTCTCGGCGCTCGTGACACGGGCTGATACAGAAGGCGCACATTACGAATGAATGACTGAGTGAGCTGGAGGGAAGCAGGAGGCAGCAGGGCAGAAGCTAATCGCCTCTCCATCATATCTGTTCTGCTCCACTTTCTCCCGCAGAGCCTCTGATAATAGACATTTCATCAGAGATTAGGCACCAGGCCTCTAAACACTGCTCCGGGGGAGACCTCGCCACGCTGCCAGCGCTACGACTGCGCACCGCGGAGGGAAAGCTCCTCGCCCCCCACCTCCTCTCCCTCCCGCAGCCCTGTCTTTTCCGGAGTCTCCAAATGAGTCATCAGAACCGTTATGCAAATGAGAGCTATGTCGAGCTGCCCGAGACTTGTTTTCGTTTGACTCCCACCAACGATTAGTGCGTTTCGTGAATTTGCCATTTTCAGCTTTGAAAAGCTCAATGCACAACCACATTCTGTTTTACCGTCGCCAAACTGGCTTTGAAGTGCTTGCGGTTCACGCGAGGTGATGCGCCGAGTTCCCTGAGATAACTGCGTGGAAGATAGTGATGGGTGTTTAATGTATGTAAACGTTAATATGCATCACTCGGTGCGAAGATGCCGAACAGACAGGCAGCTTCTAGCTCTCTCGAATGCACTTAAAGTGATGTTTCACCCAGAAATGAAAATTGGCATTTCAGACCTGTGGTGATTTTCTTTTTTTCAAAGAACACAAAAAAAGGATATTTTGAAGAATGTTGTTAACTGGCACACATTCACTTGCAATGGTTTTGTGTCCATACAATAGAAGCGAATGGGTGCCGCTGCTGTTCGGTTTCCAACGTTCTTCAAAATATCTTCTTTTGTGTTCTATTCTATTCATACAGGTTTGAAATAACAACAGGGTTATGACGATGACAGAATTGTCATGTTTGGGTAAACTATCACTTTAAATGTGTTTTCCCAAAGCACTATGATGAAAAAATACATTCTCCTCAATGTTCTCATAAGTGTTTTAACATACCTATATTGGAAAATAGAAAATGACATTAGCTCAAAACCATAATATCAGTTATTAAATTGGCAGACGCCCGTGGTGGCGAAAACGAGTTTAACTGAATACATAAAGCCACAGATTAGCTGAAAGACAAAAATCGTGTCTTGCCCTAAAAGAGCCTTCACACAATTTGAACATCTGCAGTAAAAGCTGCATTAGGAAAGGCACATGGATAGTTGCATTTGCAAAAAAAGTGCTGGAGATGTTTTTATTCAAACTGTTTGCATGCTCAGTTTAATAGTGTGCACACATGGGAAAGCTTTTACTGTAAACACAAGCAAAGAATGACTCAGTATATATAACAGAGCTTCATATTGTGAGGTGCAGATTCACTGCATAACTCTCATCTCCTATATAGCCTACCATCACCTTACAATGAGGTTATTTAACACAGTGTCCCAGGAACCGATGGAAGCCGTGTTTTCGAATCGTCTGTCGTTATTGATGGCGTTACTTTAATGGAATTACATTAATGCTGTAATATTAAACCTTAATGTCTAGCTGTCATTCTTCAGTAAGGCTTCAATTATTCTTGTCAAAAGAAAAAAAGGTAAAAAAAACCTTAACAGATGGAAAGTGGTAAATGATATTACGCACTTTATCCTCCAGATATTCACCCTGCTTTGAATTTCCTGGAATTACTATGAACCATTAAATATAATGTTGAATTTTCCTTTAAATGCAGAATGTGTTGCTCCCACATCGCCAGCGCTAAAAATATAACTCTGTCTAAATATATAAATAGGTTCATTGTTTTATTTCTGCCATCACTCACTTTGTTTACAGAGTTTGAGAACATCTGTTCACGTTTTCCCATGAGCGTGGGTTAGGTTCAGGCGCTGGTAGGAACATATTTTAACAAGTGTTTTCGATTACGGATTGATATACACAGTTAGGAGTCTATATAATAATAGGCTACTTTTTGAAACGTAACCCTCATGAAATCTACAGCTGTGCACCTTGCAATCTGCTGTTGTTTATTTGTTTTGGCACGTGTAGTCACAAATCATGATTCTCACATATCTAATAAAATCTCATGCATGAGATTTGCATTTGATTTCACGATGCGAGCGATGATTCCGATGTGAAATGCATGGAATACGTGAGCATGGAAAATCGGATTACCGTGGTCTGATAATATGCGGCCGTTCAAAATCTGTTTATTGAGTCATATTTTTCTGCATCCGTCTTCCTCTTTGATTTGCTAAAATCTTTTTTCTTAAACATTTCTATAGCCTACAAAAGCAGGGCATTTCTAGGACATCATTTTCTTTGTCTCACGGCCTGTAGCTCCGTGTGCATCTTTCAAGGCGGAAACATAAAGATGCTTTTACAGACACAATAGAATATTCTTCATTTTTTTAGAGGAGGAATTGTTATGCCTGATTGAACATTCAATAAATGCTGTCTCATGAAATATCACCGCTGTGAGATGAAATGCTAATCTGTTGGTTTTATTATCTATAGTGTGGTGCTGCTGGAGGGGGTTTGGTTGAAGGGATAGAGTTTATTACTGCTGTTGTCATTTATTTTTGTTTTACTAGGTCCATCCCATGCATCCCTCGTGATGCACACTGGCTGGGGATGTCAATACCGGTGTTCATTCTCAGTGTTGTACTGCCACCTGCTGGTTAAGTTGAGAAAGAAATGTGCCTGTGAAAATAGGACGAAAACTAATTGAAAACCACACTGTGTGTAGAATAAGAAAAAATATATTCTTTCAAGAAGAATTATCTGTGTTTTATAGTAACGCATAAGCAGGTCTGCAAGGATAGCTCATAATGACAATAGATGAAGTCAAGAAGGGCGGCGCTTCCCTCCGCGTGCTCCCCAACCTCAAATCCCATCAGTTCCAGACTCCTCTTCCCAAAAACACAGTAGCTACTTCACAAGCCCTATCTCCATATTGCTGACATCTAGGTCGACTGCGGTTTGACATGGCAAGTGATCCAGCCCCCCCCCCCCCTCCCCTCACTCGTTCTCTCTCTCTCTGTCTCATTAACTCACACACACACACTTTTCTCTCTTTCCGCTTTCTCTCCATCTCCGTCACACCCACTCCTTCCTCGTTCTCCTTCTTTTTCTGTCTCTCTTTTTATCGCTCTCGCACCCACTCCTCCCTCCCTCCCTCCTCTCCTCTATGCCTACCTTGCTGTTGGCCTCCTCATACCCAGCACCTCCATATGCTGCTCTTTAATATTTGATCAGCTCCATCTTGTCGGCAGCACCAGTGACTTCATGGGATAAATAACGTCTGCCTGCATCTCATTGCTTCCCTCCACGCATCTGCAGTGCGCAATTACGCGCGGAATTTATGAGAGGCAGCAGCTTTGTTTATTTGCAAACTGCTCCCCGTAATTGATGCCAGTGTGAAGTGCGGCTTCTTCTGCCCCTCGCGCGACGACCCCGCTCACTTTTACATTTTTACGACCGAGCAGCCCGGGGTTGTGGGTTGGCAGCATGGTAAATATTCATACGTCTCAAAGCGCCGATGTTTAGGCTGGTTTAAGGCGCATCTTGCTACGGTGCGATGGCAGTGAGCGTTGTAGCGCGAGGTGAGGGCCCGGACGCGGTAAAGAAGCCGAGGGAGGCTGAATGTGATGCGTTTTGGACGTGGTTAAAAATAGTTTGCCAGGTGGATTTAAATGTGAAATGCAATGTATAAAGGGTAGGCCTACAGCAACTTTTTTCCAACATGTTTAAGTAGTGTTTTCAGATCTGGAGTCCCTTAAACGTTCATTGTGGTTTGAATGTTTTAAAATATTACAAGTAAAGCAATGACATGTAGAAAATAAGTAGCCTATAGGCTATAGAATATTATAAAGTATATTTATTTATTGAACATCATTTTATTGAGCAACTTGAAATAACAATATTATTTACGCAATCTATCTTAAATGTTATTTATACAAAATAAGTAATGCTATAGACGGTAAAATACATCATGAATTCATTCATTCTCTTATCAAATTCATTCATGCTATTTAAATAGCACTTAGTGTTGGCTACTGTAACGGACACGCATAAATCCAGACTTTTAGACTTTGGTTCTTTTAGACAGGGTCCCAGTAGTGCCAAAGGAATAGATGAATTTCATCTTTCTAGCTGTGCATGTGGGGAATATTGAGAGATTCAAAATAATGGAATTGCAATACTTCGGTTGACCAAAAGAGGGAGACAAAGATCAAAGTTTTGTTGCTTGGTAAAAGAAAACGGCAACTAAAACCCCACTGCAACAGCTTAGACCTTTACAAGCAAGTGTGAATTCAAACCACAGAATTCTCATCGCTGTATGATGAGCAACAGTATTAATGTCATTAATAAAGTAAAACTAAAAAGACAGCTAAACTCAATATTAGGTATGACGTAATGACATGAAGACAGAATGCAAAATCCTGTGGAGATGCGGTTAAAAGTAGTGAAACATTTTATGGCCAAGAGTTTACTCAACTTTGGATTTTGTGATCTAATACATTTGGCACTCTTGGGAACACTGGTAGCTGGTTGACATGAGATCTTTCTCAAGAAAGATTTTTCAGCCCACACAGTGTTTACTCTGGAGTAAATGACCTGCCGCTGTGTCCCAGGAATTCTAATAGCCAATGCAGTTCTGGTTTTGTAGTTGTTTAATTCTACTGTAATTCTAAAAGCCCATTGGTACTTTTCCAACATGTCAAACCATCAAATTACATTTTAATTGTTGATTTAAAAAGAAAGTAACAAACACAAGGGGAACATCATTCAAGCTATTGTCTATTAACAATAATTTACATTAAACTCAAAAGTATTCTTAGAAATGCACAAGTCTGCATCAACTGAGGATGGAAAGGGGCCCTTTAAATATTTGTCCCAGGCCCTTGGAATTTTAGGGACATCTATATTTGCCTATAGAGTTCTTTTCGTCTTGAAAGCAAATTGGAAGAAATGATCTTGTAATTTTTGTAATCGGTAGTCCATCAGTCAGGCAGATGCAAAAGGGACATTTTTTTAAATTGCAGTGTAATTTCAGACATAATGCCTTATTATCAGAAATCTTGCGCCATTTGTAGAATAATATTATAACAAGTCATTTGTGAGGGACAGTTCCAGCCATCTGGACTGGATGGAGCATCTGCTTTCATTTGTGCAAAAGTCAAAAGACTAATTGAATTCAGTGATGATCTTGTTTGCTGCTTCCTGATCTGTGGACTTTTTCCTGCACAGATTTGGGGGGAAAATCCATGGAATTCTATGGATTGAAATGAAACATTGTACACTTTACCGTTCCAGTATAGTTACATTAGTTAATATGAAGTAACCATGAACACTACTTCTATGGCATTTATTCATCTTAGTCATTGTTAATATTAATAACATTTACTAATAGATTTTTTTAATCAAAAGTTATATTTGTTAACATGGACAACAAAAAACATGAAGGAATATTAACAATTAATAAATGCTGTAAAAATGTCATGTATACATTAACCTTAAAGTGTTGGAGAAATATTTCCAAAAAGTATTATTAAGCAGTGCTGTACATACTACTACTATTAGTAGTAGCCAAAATATAGTTTAATAATAATCTCTAATATAATTTAGAGATTTTCAAATGCAACAATGCTCATTGTGAAAAGCGCTATATAAATAAAATTGAATTGAATTGAATAAAACGACTCAAAAGACAGAAAAAACAATGAAAGTGAACTATTTCTTTAATATATAAACATCGATTTTCTTATAAATGTTTGTAGAAACAAACATGTTGTGTCATGTTGATCTCCTCTTGCCCTCAGAACAGGCGTGATTCACATTATGTCTGATAAATCCATTTATTCGTCGTCCTCATGATTGGTCAGCTGACTCACTCTGGCTGAGGCCAGCAGGAATGCCACGGCTGTTCCGAGCTCCCCGACAAAAGAAACAGAGGCCAGAACCAGAGACCAGCCAAAGTGAATGTCGATGTCCTCCAGGGTTTTGTGGCTAGAGATGACCACAGCCTCTTTGAAGGCGGCTGAGGAGTAGGCCATGTACACACAGATTCCAGCCAATGAGAGCACAGCTATGAAAACAGAAAAACATACATTTTGGAAACTTTCTCTCAAGAGACTCTAAATGAATATATTGACCACCATTAATGTGTGGCCATTCAGTCATAACACTGGACACAAAGCATTTTCAACACAATATCACAGGAATTCGACATGGTTAAAAAGTAAGTATAGCCAAAAATACATTGCATGGGTCAAAATTATTGATTTTACTTTTATGGCAAAATCATTATATGAAGTAAAGATCATGTTGCACAAAGATATTTTGTACATTTCCTACCGTAACTATATCAAAACTTGATTTTGATATAGTTACGAACCACCTCGTAATATAGTTATGAAATCTTTTGATTTATGCATAATTGTGCCTTTATGAGAAATCATCACAAAACTACAATTTTGATGCCATTTATTTAATTATTGTGGTTTATCTGTTCGTCTTTAAAGGTACAAGCTATTGTAAATAGACATATTTATAATTAACCTTATGCTCTACCATCAGTACATGCTAATGGAATTATAGTGCTTAAAATCCAAGACAATAGGAGGCACTGCATTTAACTGCATTTCACTGATGGCTATTCTGATTTTCACTTTGACAAGCCCATCGCTTTTGAGAGTCCTCATGATCATCAGAGCCCATCAGATCATGCTGGAATGTTAAAGAAGAAGCTGATGAATAAAAATCCAATAATTTAATAGTTGTGATCTGTAATCTGGTGACATTTAGGGGCATCGCTGCATTACAATGATTGCATGTTGGGATATCAGTCTGATTAAGTTCACAGTTTATGTAGCATGTTGTTGCCATGGTGCAACAGAAACCCTCCATTTTATGTTAAATAAAGACTCTTGTCTTCAAAGGGATTTCGAGTGTATTTGTATTTCCCCATGAATCATGTAGCTACTGTTTTTAAACAGAACTGTATAGGTTCAAACAGAAATTTAACTTTGTGTCATTATGCCCCCGAGTGTTTTTTTTATTTATGTCATAATAACACTTAGGCTCCCTGGTCTAAATCTGAATCATGTTGCAAATATCTCACAGAAATGCTTCAAGCTGCAGCAAATATATGATACGTCGCTGTGGCAACAACATTCATGAATATTTTACTCAAAAAGTTCACACACAGAATACAATTTTAACATGCCAACTCATCAAAATGTTGCAGACTAGACTGAGGAGGAAAGTTTTGGAGGTATGTTTTTATTTTTATCCTTCATTTTTTATAATGGGGATGATGAAGGAACAAGAAGTCATCATGTTTTCACTTTGACGAAGGAGATAACATAAAACGTGCTATGTAGAGCAGTTTGTCTGTTTAGGGATACTGTAGAAACAATGTGGCGAATTTAAAAATCTTATAGAAATCAAAGTATACGAAATACAATTCTAACAAAAAATAACAGACTTTTGGTTACTTCTGAAAACCCAGAGTGATATTGCAAACCCTTTCGCACTTCACGCAGCTCATTTATTAATATCTGGAGATGCAGGTGCTTAGTGAAGCGTGACAAGGGTAGAATGAATATTCATGAAATCTCTGTGGGGTCAGCGGGAGGTGGGTGCGAGTGTGATGCTCACCTCCAAACAGCAGAAGCACTCCAGTCAGGAGCAGCAGCAGGTAAGCTCGTGCCAACATGCTGATGAAGCCCAGCATCCCTCCAACAAACAGCACGATCACGCTGAGAGGCAACAGGACAATAAACGTCCCTTGCATGTCTGGAGAGAGACAAAATCTGAATACATCAGTAGGTGCACTTTTTAGAATCCTAGCCAACTAATGCTTCATTTTTTCGTTGCGTCTCTGTGTTGATATTTCCTTCTCAGTGATTGGACATTACAGTAGCACACTTCTGAAAACGTTTTTATAAAACAATAAAGCAAATCAGCATCATTTCAAGTGGTGTGAAAATGAAGCCAAGAGATTTATGTGATGATGTTTGTTTCCCATTGTGTTGCCCATGATGAGACATTATGTGAAATGCCATGACAGATGCATTCAGCCACATGTGCATTTTGCAGACAACAGTTCTTTGACCGTTTTGCTATTACGCTTTTGAAACTAAGAGGTCATGTGAATATATTGAAATAATATACATTCTCATAGGCCACTAGGTCATAATGGCCTATTCTGTATGTTCTTTATGCAGTTAAACCCTGATAATAACAATTGGCCGATCATTATTAAAGGACACAGCTGGGAGCCATGCAGGAGGAGCCAGATGACTGAGCTTGGTTTTCACATTTACAAAATTTAGTGTTCTTTGTGTAGGTTTTGGTGGTCACAGCTTAGCTCTGGAAACTTTGTAAGTGTTGCATATTCCCTTTGATAAGAGAGTTCAACAAAATGAATGGAACTAGTAGCGTATAGGTACATATTTAAATTAGTGCGTGCGTATAGATAAGTTCGGGCACTGAAGGACGCTGACACCACAACCGTTATTAATCAAATACAGACTAGAAGCAATATCTTTTTGATGATAAAATAGGCTATTTAAATATTGTTTATATGTTTAAAATATTTTGAAAAATAATTGATTATTGTTACATGCAACACCTCAGTCAAATATAATTTTTTAACGGTACTAGATTGCCTTCCCTATCTGTCTAGCAATGTGCATTATGCTTGTTACTAAATCAAACCAAACTATATAGGTTTGTTTTAAGGTTTGGGGCGTGAATTTATAGTTTTGAGGGATGCAATTTATGCTGCATGGGATTTGCAGTGCATTGTGGGGACTGGAAGGATTTTGCACACGACTTTCTAAAGAGTGCCTCAACTACTGAGCTAGAAATCTGATTCAGACGCACCCCCATATTTGCAGTTTAAACATAAAAACAAGCTGATGTTTAAAAATTCTGATCTCCTGAGCAGGATCTTAAAGGGAAAAAAATATGTGCCACATCCCTTATGCAAAAAAAATCCTTTTGGGTGTGCAGGTGCATATGGGCCCAGGGGGATCGGGGGCTTGCATCCAGGTATATTGGGGGGAACATCCACTCCCCTTGGAAAACGGTCAAAAAATGTTTGCATGGGCTCGTTGGTCAATATATAAACTCATTTGATTTAAACAATATAGAATAATACTTTGTTAATGAACTACAATGTTACAATATGTTTCATATATTGATAAATTGACTTGGAATATATGGAAATGTGTTTTGTATATATTCCATTATATTTTCCTGTATATTCCCATATATTTTTGATTTGTAGGGTAAGACACATTATGTGGACAATGATCACAAGGTAGGTGTATTATATAGCTACATTTTTATAGAAAATTTACAAATGCAAAAGTACATTTCTCGTAATTATTATATTATGTAACTGTAAATAGGCTCTATTTTGTATACTTTTGAACATTATTTTCGGCAGTGTAAAGGCTCAAGAGGTTGTATTGATTAGATGGTTTTAACAGATAGATGGTAAGCCTACAAAGTGCTCAAGCTTATTGATTTTCTTTAATGGTTTCAATATGGACCAAATGATAGACATGTGAATATACATTGAAAATGCATTAATCGGGGGCCCTGAAACAATAAAAATGAAATGACATTTTTTTAATTTCAGTTCTTTTTCTAATGTTTAGTGATTTTAAATTCCTATACTCCATGATACTTTTAGATCCATAGAAAGCCAATTCACAGATCATTTTAAGTTGACATGTTTTGACATCTGCAAACAGTGACATGTTGTCATTCACAATCCCATCAAAGTTAAAAATAATAATAATACTGACATATTACAATCAGTCAAACCATTAAGTGCCAATGTCTGTTTAAGTGATTTCATTTGACAAGAGCTTTTTATTCACATTTAACCTATATTTTCGGCACCACTCTGCATGATTTATGTATGTGATATTATTCAACATATAAGCTATGACTTTTAATGTTCATCTTTGACACAAACAAACAAGGATGCAGGGGAATGACATATTGAATCTTTAGGCTGGTATTTACCCAAGTCATGTGTAGACAGTGCTATCTAATCAAAGCAACACCCCGGCAACCAAGACTTATTGAGTCTATTGTTCAAAGCAGAACAGAAACAGAATCTAATTTGAGCCAGCTTAGGGGTATTGGATCTGAGATAATGCAGGTTTTATAAGCTTTGTAGTTTGTGGTTTTGATGCTGTTTTCTCCAGCAGATGTGGGTGATGTTTCAGGTATGCACTCTCAGAAAAAAGGTTCAAACACTGTCACTGGGGTGGTCCATATGTATCAATACAGATACAGTATGGTACCAATATGTACCTTTGAGGTAATAATATGCATTCTTTAGGTGCAAAAGTAGTTTTTGAAAAGGTACCCCCCAGTTACAGAGTGTGAACAAAGTGTGTAAATTAGTTTAAATCAATAGTTCACTCCTAAAAGGGCATTGGCTGATTGAGACACGAAAACTATAAATGCAGCTACAAAATAAAAATAAGAGACCATTCCAAATTTTCATTTAATCAGCATTCCTAGTATTGTGGTCATTCCAGTCCAGTGTCTGTTGAATTTCTATAAAATCAAACCTCAGGAGTGACAAAGTCATCCAACAGCAATATGAAAGAATTTTTAATCTTTCACCTTTTTAATCTTTTCCGAAATACATGTACAAATATTACTGTTGCATTACTTAAAAGTAATGAATATGAACTTGTTTTCTTTGCAGTATTTGAGGTCTGAAAATATACAGAGCATCTTATTTTGACCTGTTTCTCCAGTTTTAATTTTCTGCAAATAAATGCATTTTTGTATTTGAAATTTGGTAGAAATATTGTTAGTAGTTCACAGAATGAAACAAGAATGCAAATTTTATCTAAACACATACCTATAAATAGTAAATTGTAAAGTCAGAAAAGCTGATACTGAAATGGTCTCTTAATTGTTTCTGCAGCTGTATACTCTAAATACATAACTGGAACTGGAAAAGCATAGTTTATTGACAAATCGTTATACTTCCTTGCAAACAATTTCAAAGTAGTGTTTTTATCTTTATGGTTTTTTTTGTAAATCTCCATACCGTAAACTCCCAACACATTTTGCGATCTGCAGAATTTTGACGATTGCATTTCTACATTTATTGGCCCATTTAAAAAGAAACCGAATTACTACTGGTGATTGTTTGGCACTAAAGGGACACAATCATTTGGAATGATGAAGCACAATGGTATAGGTTATGGCCAGCGGCCATATTGAGAAGGAAAACAAAGGAAAATAATGCAGTGGGTTCTGTTGGCAGGAGGGCTTAGGAATATAAGCAGCGGTGCACATGGAGCACTTGTTGCAGCTGTGTTGTAGCACAGCTGTTTCTTTTCTCTGATTAAGCAGTGTTTCCATGGGAATCTGAAGATAATAGAGCAATCTAAGGAAATTATTTGGAGTTTCTTAATATATAGACGATCACATGCTCTTATGGGTTAATATTGAAAATTCTGTTGTTTCTCTTTCATACTTTCTTGTTTGAACAATAATCCTTTATATTTCTATAAAAAAATAGAAACGAGAAACAGGAATTTGTGCAGTTGCAATGTCACATCAAGAATAATGTTTTTCTGTGCTTATCAATCAATAGGTATTTTGCTTCAAGATGTTAAGAATCAAAATAGATGATAACATTTATTAACCCTTGTGTCACCCCGTCATCACAGTATTACCACTACACAGAAACCTCACAGATGTATTATGACATCTGTAAGCATTATGCCAACTGGAAAAAAATACTGCAAATGAAGATAAGCAGCCCTTAAGAGGCCTTCACAGATCAATACAGGTAAGAACCATCCCGGGGTGATACCTAAATAAGCTGGTTGATAAAATTCGTTTTTTGCGACTTCCCAATGGTACCATAATTATTTGGTTCCATTGTTTTAATGCGTTTACCATTGTTTAAAACTTTATAAAAATAACAATAAATAATGTCTCTAACTTTTCACTGGTAGTCTATGAAACATGAAACGCTGATTAAAATGACAAAAGGATTTTGTTTCCTTTGCTGCGTGAAGCTCATCAGTAACAAATCACGAGATATGAGGATGATACAAGGATGATATGACACACAAATCTTACTTAGTATCTGCCTTTGTGAATCTGATAAGTTTCTTGCTGCTCCAAAAGGATTCATAAATGGCCAGCACTGGTTATGAACTGTAAGAGAGAATAACTTCATCCATCCACGTGAAAACCTCATGTGCCAAAACAACCAAAAGAGAACTGCTTCCATTAAAACAACAACAACATAATATAACTTACAGTTACAGGTCCTCCAAAGTCCAGAATGCGAGCTGAGGGAAACCGAAGAGCTGTTTTCTCTCTTAGAAGTGTCAATTATGTACCAAAAATCAGTTCCAATTGCCAGAACAAGACCTACAAAGCTGAGGACCCCAAAGGTGGCCACAAAACTGGCCAAACCTGTGAAAGTGACTTTCATTTTGTCTGACTGAATGCAGGTGTCTATCCAGAGCTTACAGATATTCTGCTTCTCCTTTCCTCAGCACTGCCCATCTGGAAGCCCCTGGCTGGATGCTGAGCTTTTTATTCATTAACTAGAACAGAGTGGCTATACCAAAAGAGGGCAGTATGGTACATTTTCACGATCTGTGCTTTTCTCCGACAGAAGTAAATATACCACTGGCGATTGAAAACCACACAGCATAATTACTGTCATCCTCTATTTGCATGTATGCAAACCTTCCTAGTTTGTATCAAATGATTACCAGAGGGACGTCGAATTAATTTGATAGGGAAACTTGTTTATTTTAAAGCTCATCCCTTCTGCTGGCAGGTTGTCTGAAACCTAAAAACGGAGTTAATAAACGTGCTTTTAATTTAAAAAAATGTTACTGAGAAAAATACCAGACACTATATATTAATATAACAGAATCAGGTCGGAGTCTTACATGATTTTTATATTATAGCCCTATTATAACCACTTTTTTTATATCTTGTTGAGCTCACGATAAAAAATACTAGGGATATAGGCCTAATAACAACTAATACTAATCTAGTAATAATAAAAACGAATTTGGCATATGAAGCCAATAACGCGTTTTGCATTTGCAATACATAGGCTATATATTTTTTTATAAGTGACAAGAGCGCAATGTTGTGGAACTGTTATCGGAGTTTTGTTGCACACCCGGTCCGTTTTTAATGTAACACTCATGTAACATGCCAAACCTCTTGTAAGCTTCAGTGAAAGCTTTTCAAGGTATATCAAGGTTATTTTTACTATTAGTTAGTGTGCTTAATTACACTACAAATCTCACATAAAAAAAACTCGTAAGTCGCTAAATACTACCAGCTTTTTGCCCCTCGAGCTGATTAGAAGACTACGAGGTATGGAGCAAACTTAGTTTCAACAACTAGTAAGCTGCTTAGAATAGACAGCACTGAACGATCAGTTTCTGAGATTCTCCAAAAACCTGTCTATAAGTAGTCACTTAACTTTTAAGTCGGTTAATATATTCAGCTAGATATTCTTGTACGGTGTCGCGAAATGTATACTTAAAATCTTTATGTAGTTTCAATATTTTTATTAAGTTAAATGCAATATCTCTGTACTTTAGAGAGGACATATACATTATGAAAATTATTAGAAGGAATTCTGAGCAGAAAGAGTCTTGGTCAAGCCCACTTTGTTATATTTGTGATTTCTTTTTAATACTAAACGATATTTCAATAGGATTTTTGCTTTTAGGGTAGTTGTTTCTTAAAATAGTTTTCCAATGAGCATAGATTGTCAGCTTTATCACACAGTCTTGATATACATGTAGTGGTTGTGTGAATGTAAAAATACTATGAGGTCCATGAATTAAATGGCTCTGTTTCCCATTGTAGCATCCTTGTTAAAGTGCCATGCGGGGATGGTCATGGACCAAGTCACCTTTAAAAGTGACACTGTTCTGTCTGATGTACACCTGCTGTTGCCAAACGCTTCCCATCTCATGAAGAGACTCAATGGTGTTGGACAAGCAGGTAAGGTTAGGACACTGTAAGCTACATCTTATGCACATTGTACAAATATGTTGATATGCTGTTCTTGAAACAGCCATATCTTCTCCATGTTGCACTAATTATGAAAGCCAGGTCTTGTTGATTTTTTGGGCTCTTGATAACATTTGGCAGATGCACATTTATGGTATAGGCCTATATTTGATCATTATGTGTGTTTCTGGGAGTCAAACTTATCACATTGACATTGCTAACTCAATGAATGAAATAAATTCAAATGGTGTGACATTTGATTGCATTTATTCATTTTATGTGCTTGTATTCTCAGAATATGAATTTAATGTTGTGTTTGCAGTAGTGATCCCTAGTTATGTGGTTTCCACATCTGCTTCTGAATGTACAGGTCTAACTTTGAGAACGCTATTGGTCGTTCATGGCCAATAGGTTGTCATTTCAGATTTATTTACGGGGGTTTGTGATTGTGGGTAAATCAAAAAGGAAACACTGGCGATTTGTAGAAATGTTGTGAAAAAAAAAATTCTTTTTTTTTTTTTGAGGTCTGAATGCATGGCAGGCAATGCGGCCTGTCTCATTTTTGCCTTTAAACCCCTGATGTGACCATGTGTGCGTTGCATTGATTGCGATTCGTTATCCTCACCAGCACAGCAGGGCCAAAATCATGCACGACCAACCACTATTCTTAGAAAAACAAAAGGAGATGGATTTGGAAGCCCATAGATGAAGTGACCTTTAGAATGCTCGACTGAAGCTGACACTGTAAAATTGAGCATTACGGTTTTGCTCTGAAATAATAAGACGCATATTGTGTGTACTTGATCAGATTTTTACATTTAGTCATTTAGCAGACACTTTTATCCAAAACGACTTACAAATGTTGTAAACAATGGAAGCAATTGGAACAACATAAGATAACAACATGCATAAGTGCAGTAAAAACTGGTCTGATGAAGCCTAGCACACTATACAAAGCTAAGGAAAGGTTGTTGGGGTTTTTTTGAGAAAGAGTAGAAAAGAATAGAAGTCAGTGTTAATCGGTCAGGTGTTGACGGAAGAAATGTGTTTTCAGGCCGATTTTTAAAGATGGCTGCAGAATCTACTGATCTTGTAGCAGCAGGCAGATCATTTCACCAATGTGGAACGGATCCAGAGAAGGTACACGAGAGTGATTTCTTCCCATTTTGGGATGGCACCACAAGACGATGTTCGTCTGCAGAGCGCAGAGATCGTGCAGGAACATAAGTCTGTATTACCGAGTGAAGATATGGGGGTGCCGAACCAGTGGTGGTCTTGTAGAGCTTTGAATTTGATGCGGGCGGCTACAGGGAGCCAATGTAACCTAAAGAAGAGAGGAGTGACGTGCGCTCTCTTCAGTTCATTGAAGACCACTCTTGCCGCTGCATTCTGGATCATCTGTAGAGGTTTGATTGTGCAAGTGGGGAGTCCAGCCAGTAGCGCATTGCAATAATCCAGTCTAGACAGGACAAGAGCCTGGACTAGGAGTTGGGGTAGTATGCTCGGATAGGAAAGGTCTAATTTTCCTAATGTTGTAGAGAATGAATCTACAGGACCGGGTGGTGCTGGCAACATGACTCGTGAAGTTTATCTTATCATCAATTGATTTTTAAAGTTATGTGATGTGCATATTTTTATTCCATCTATCTAAATATTATCTGTCATATATATAATTAATATTCTACATAGATAGATAGCATGGCTATTGACTGATTTCTGATTTACAATAAAAATGATGACCCTGTCAATCATGATTTGAGAAAGGATTGGCTAAATCAAACAGGCTACATAATTTAATCAATACCTTTTATCTTTGTGGCTTCCACCACAAAAACTTCTGAACCAAAATGATACAAAAATCTCTTCTTCGAAATGGGATTGATTTTCCGGTCAAAACACAGCGCCAGCCAGACTCGTGTTTGCTCATTACCGAGGCCAGAATGAAATATCTGCGTGTACAGGGAAAATGCCAGTTTCATTCTGTCTGTCACAGGCAGGGATTATTACCTTATCATAGCTTTTGATTTTATTTATAAGTCTGTGTCTGATGCAGCTGGGCTCTCTGAGGCTGATGTAACCATTTTACTTAGATCACTGAGTTCAAACCCTTCTGTATGTCCAGTCTTCATTTCCAAGTTTAGGATTCTGCAGAACTGTGATGAAAAGGAATCAAGCGTTGGATCTCCCACCCGTGAGCGTAAGACGTCTGAGGGCTCCGATACCTCAGATGTTCCTCGGGATGACGATGGGGATCTAGATGTGGTGAGGAGGCCTAGAAATGCCACCTGCTACAGGGATGCGGTTTGTCCTGTTATCCTCAGCCAATCTGCTGCGACATTGAGCGACCAAGATGAAGATTCTGAAGAGGAGGAGGGTGCCTGTGACATCATCAGGATTGGTCAGGATATTTTGAGTATGTGAGTAGGTGAAAATATTATTTCACACCATGTGATTCCACCTTTTAATGTGTTTTAAACAGAGCACACCATGGCGACGCCTCTAGAGGATGTTGGGAAACAGGTGAGTGGTGGGACAGTAATAATGTTATACGTCCACACTATTGCACTGTTTGAATTTTTTCTTTTTCCAGATCTGGCGTGGTGCTTTCCTATTGGCCGATTTCATCCTGTCTCAACCAAACATGTTCAAAGGTGCCACTGTCCTTGAGCTTGGAGCTGGAACAGGACTGGATAGCATTGTCATGGCAAAGGCAGCCAAAACAGTGTACTGCACAGGTGATAATATCATTTTATTAAGTCATTTGTACATGCTTTTAAATCATTTAATGCTGGATGCTTTCATTAAAACTTGCAATAAAATAAACACATTGCCTGTGAATGTCTGAAAAGCATCTATAGCATTGAATTTTTTTCTTGCTACTCTTCAGCCTTTTGAATGTACGGTCGAAATTACATTTCCATCAAAAAAGCCTCCAAAAAGCCATTCAGCAAGTGTCTGAAAGTCCTGATTGCTATTTTTTTGCTTTGATGACTACTGCCATTTCATCCATTAGATTTTCTCCTGCACGTGTGACATATAATCTCTTAGGGGGGAAAATGTTCTTTTTGAGAGTCCTGTCTGGCTTTATGGCTGGATTGATGTTCTTAGACCAATGGGAGTAGATCAGGGTCATCATCGTGAGGAGAGAGAAAAAAGCTAGGAAAGAGGATGGCTTCATTTAGACAATAACCTACAGCATTGTCTTTAAAGATTCACTCCCTAAAACTCCTTAAAGGTGCTGTGTGTAATATTAAGGAGGATCTATTGACAGAAATGCAATATAATATTCATAACTATGTCTTCAGAGGTGTATAAATACACAATGAACTGTTATGTTTCTTAATGAGCTATTTCTATCTACATACACCGCGGGTCCCCTTACATGGAATTCGTCATGATGTTTCTACAGTATGGACAAACTGCTCTACAGAGTGCATTTCGTAAATATGTTTTCTCCTTCGGCAAAGAAGTGAAAATGTGACCACCGTCGTAGTGTTTCAATAGGAAGCGGTGGAGTGAGCCGTTTGTTGCAATACGCAAATCTCCACATTGCTCCTTTAAGACTATGAAGCATAAAATGTAAAGGCATTCAATTCACATTAGAAGAATGTATATACTGTATATGTATAAACATCTAGAATGTATATAAATGCATTATTTTGCTGTACAAGCTATAAATGATGACGTTTTTTGGGTCGGGTGAACCGTCTCTTGAGTACAGGTTTGTGGCAGTAATACAAATATGGTTTCTGGAGTGTCTGGGAGAGATTGTTTTATAACTTTTGTGTAAGAGCGTGAGAGGCCAGTGGTGTGATTGCTGTGTGTGAATGGCGTTACAGTCTTCATTAACACACTTTTCTTTGAGATTTTGGTTTTTTACACTGTCCTTGAACACAGATTATTGTCTTGATAAATAAACACAAGGGGTCTATTTTTTATTTTTTTGTAATTGGTGTAATTCATAGTCTACAAATCCTGAGCACTAAACAGAGTACGTAATTGATGTATATAATTAGTTCATACAAATATTGTTTTGGGTTTGCTCATACAGAAGATAAATAGAACAAATTCTCTCTCACAGAAAAGCAAGTAGGCTTTTGGTAAACTAGGGTCTTGTTAGGGTTTATTATTCAATTCTTTATGTTTGGTGGGTTGCCCATCTCTACAGTTCGACTAGAAGACTTTTTTATTTAACAAAAATAAAACAGAACCTAAACGCATTGAATGTCAGTGTTGTGTAAGCATCAGTGCATGAGAGACCCATTCACTCCTCATTTGGTATAATAGTACCATTCATTTTTTACACATTAACTGTGTTAATGTATGAATTGTTCACATTTGAACTTTTTTATTAGCTTCGGAAGATAAAGAGCTTGTTTGAATAAATTTTTCCATGTCCTTTCTAAATGAAATCTGTTTTGTATGTGGCAGATGTTGGTGTGGATCTCCTGAGCATGTGTCAGAGAAATGTGAATTTGAACAAGCAGCACTTTGAACCCCAAGGTAAACATTAACATCATATTGGGATTTCAAGTGGCGTTCTCTCGATATGGACAGCTTTTAGCCCTTTTCATGTTGCGAATGCGTGTCACGTGGAGATTTTCCTTTGGCAGAGTGCCTGTGATGTGTGGCTCTTGGTTGACTGTTTCCATAAGTGTGTCTATAAACCAGTTTCTCCGTGAAATACAGCTTAAATTACACAGTTGTTGAAGAAGCTTTTAAAAAATAAATCCCATTTTAATTTATCCTAAATGAAAATGTTTTTGTTTACTTTATTGCCTGATTAGTGTGGATTTGCTAAGGGATAGACTAAAGTGTTCTCATTGCCTCAGATGCTTGAATGGATTTTATATAAACAAAAATTGGATGATATTTTCTCTCCTTCTTGACTACCCTATCCAACAGAGAGCGAAATACGGGTGCGGCAGCTAGACTGGATGGTGGACGATTTCTTCACAGGTAGGAATTCTGGAGCTTTTAGGCGAGTAAAATTGGTGTGGATCAGACTCCGGTTTGACGTCACAACACAGCTGGCTATGTCTGTCGGAGCCACACAGTCCCATCATCTCTTGTGTAATCCATTTGTAAGTGGAAAGAGGAGTCTGTCTAAAGGCAGTTGTCTCAGTATATTACACAGGGGTTCCTCACACACATAATGCTAATGAAACTGGGAAAATCTGTAGCTTTGAGCTGTGAAATAGAACCTGTGAAAGTCAACATGTGGTTGTCATCTCATTTCCACTTTTGTTTCGACTCTACCCAGATCCAGACTTGGAGTTCTGCTGGACTGAGGCACAGATAGCAGACCTGCATGATAATGCAGCTTTTGTGATTGCGGCAGATGGTAATTATGCAATGAATTTATTGCCTTAAAAACTGCCACGGGTTGTTACCATAATGTATTAATATATTATCCATCATTTAATAAAATAAGGTACACTTAGTGAGCATAAAATGATGTCTGAAAGGACTTTATTAAAGCTGTTTTTGTATTTCCCTGTTTAGTGTGTTATGATGATGATATTACGGACGGCCTGTTCAGAACACTATACAGAATTACCAGCAACTTACAGCACCCCAGCATAACCTACTTCTCAATAGAAAAGCGGTAAGAATCAAGATGTTCAGATCACATTCATGTATTCTGGTAGCTCATACCAAGTCTGAGAGCATAATAGCCCAGCGTGACCGTTTCTGTGTTTGCGCAGACTGAACTTCACGCTGCGACACATGGATGTGTCTTGTGAGGCGTATGATCACTTCCGTCACTGCCTAGATCAGTTAGAGCAGATGAAAGATGGAAAGATGAAATTTACGGTGGAAGCAGTGAAGAGCTCTTTCCCTCAGTTCTTTCAGTATGAGCGAGTGGAACAGCTGGTGAGGAGGGCTTTTGTGTCTGTGTTTGTTTACTCAATGAACAATTATCATTTCTTTGAATACAAATCAAGTAGTATACAATTCTCTTGTCTGCTTGTTATTGTTTCAGCCTTTTCTTGTAAAATATACACCGATAAATATGCATTTCATCTTGAATTATCTTTGCATTTCTTTGCAGCAACTTTGGAAGGTGACTGCTGAACGACTTTAATACAACAATATAGTTTTGAAGGTTTCTTTTAGCACCAAGATTTATTGTTTGCAGATTGAGCCTGTCTTGGTGGTATTTATTATTTTATTTGTCAAATTCAATGTCCTTACTGCCGCCAACTTTAACGTTTTAGTAACATGCTGCAGTTCTTTAGCCTAGTTTTTAGCATCATTGGAAGAGTTTTGGAATAAGGTTACTTGTTATGTTAACATTTGTTAAATGCATTATCATTTAGGTAATACAATACAAACACAGTGTCAATACAGTGTTTTGCCAATTCAAGATACATGCAAATGGATTTCTCAAAGTGATAGTTCACCCTTAAATGAAAATTCTGTCATCATTTACTCACCCTCTTGTCATTTCAAACCTGTATGACTTTCTTTCTGACGCGAAACACAGAAGAAGATATATTGAAGTTTGTAACCAAACAGAAGCCATTCACTTTTATGCTATGGACACAAAACCAATGCCAGTTAACAACATTGTTCAAAATATCTTTTTGGTGTTTTTTTTTTGGAAGAAAGAAAGTCATACAGGTTTGAAATGACAAGAGGGTGAGTAAATGATGATCAAATTTTACTTTTGGGTGATCTATCACTTTAATTGAATGACCTAAACTGGCTGTTTTGTTGAGTGTAAGAGTGTTGATTTGTATGTAAGAGAGTTAATAAATTATGCATTACATCTTATGCTGTTGGATCTATCTTTCTAAGGGTTTATGCAACCGTGCAGCCATTCTCAGAGGTAAAGTGCCACCTAGGCATATCCAGCGTGACTGTGTTTCCTCATTTTGAACATTAGAGGGCGCAAAGGGTTCATGGTCGACTCATGCAAATTCTATATATTTTCTAATATTCAGGTCTGAATATTAGTATTTATTAATTTGGTTTGTTATTTTACTTTTGAAAGATAAGGAATGTTGTTACAATGAAGCCAAACTTGTCACTACTAAATTAGATTTTAATAGGAGGTGGGGGTTTTTGTCAAACTGCTCCTTTGATAATTGTTCTCATGCAACAAAGTATATTCTTAGTTAACTCCTAAAGGAATGTTCGTGAAATTTGGAGCTAGCTAAAGAAGAATTTTCAAGTAAGATCATACTGGATATCTTCCTTTTGTTCAAGTTGTTTCCCTAATTTAAATGTATCTGGAATACTGGAATTTTGTTTATATAATTTTTATTTATTCTCACTATAGCACATTAATAAATCCATTCAACGGTAATTTCCATAACATGATAATAATGAAAAATTCAACGATTCATTATCACAAAATATTGTTTGTAAACTAAAGTGGCCATGAAAGATCTATTTCCAAATGATACTATTCTTATGAATCCATTTGCATGTCTTCAGGAATCAGGATAAAACTGTTATCCTCATACTGGATTACATATGGGCAATATGAATCTCTGACTGCACACAGCTGTGCTCGCAGTTGACATTTCCGGCAGCTGTACGTCTCTCTCTATTGGCTGTAGTCGGCGGATCCCACAACAAGACCCTCCCCTCGGGAAAAAGGCCAGACTTGAAATGATGTTTTAAAGTCTGCCTGCTCTCCTCATTCCTTCTCTCTTCTTTTTATTTTTGGTCCTAACGGCAGATATCCGCGATACATCGCCTCCCGTCCAGCGTCAAGCCACAAGGGTGAGTCTTTACATGTCTGTCAATATCATAATGCAACATCGAGCAGTTATCGCGGGAAATACGCCTCCCGCGAGCTTGTTTAGGCAATTAGTAATGACATTTAACAAGTTTAACGTTCGTTAAAGATATAGATACATCGCTGCAAGAGTGAATAATACAAAACAACAGCTATTCTGTGCAGTAATGGACATTGCAGCATTTGAGCCGGCAGAAATGGCCTTCTGCATCGATCTGTTTTTCTCCATACGTCTCTCGATCTCAGAACCGTTTGACAGGTCAAATCCAGTCGGAACCGGATGCTGGTGATTGTCAGTCGAACCAGCTGCTTTGTGCAGAGCACAGAGTTTTTATATGCGATCCGCGTCAACTCAAATGCTAATAAAAACAATTATGTCAGTGTATTTGTAAACTGTTGTTTTTGCGCTACTGTATGTTTACAATATCAGCAACTAAAAGTCATTCTCAGGTGTTTGTGGAAACTCAAAAGAACAGTTATGCATTAATCTATTTTATGGCAACACTGTAGGCTATATAAGGGAATATATACACTATATAAGGGAATATATACACGTCACCCGCTACACATACTTAAATATTTGCTTTTGATGTTTTGTCTCCTAAACATTCATGAGAAACAGACTATAACTCACTTGTAGCTGCACTTGATATTCTGTCATGCATGCTAGAACTAGTCTAAGACTTGTTTGCTTGCAATGGTATTAACTAAATAAAATGAGTAATTAAATATAATTAAATCAATCCTAGTTTTGCAATTCAACCAAAATACAAAGTGATTGTAAATGATGTTTTCTCATTCGGGTTTCTTTTCATGCGGTAGTTTTCACGTGTCTCACCATCTAATGCCCAGCAAATGCATTTATAGATGCGTTTGTGAACCACATTGTACTGTTGTAGCTTTGTTCGATATATATAAACAAACAAATATAGGCATAAGCACATTTCTCCAGTGTTGTAGACAATAATAAAACGTGGCCTATTGCTTAGCACTAATAAATGCAACCCCACTTTATCTTACAGTGATTGAACTGTTATCCTAGTAGTACAGATATTTTCCTCAATGGTTCCCATGACAACCATCTGGCTGTACAGTATAAGGTTTAAGAGGTTTGACCTCTTCTACCCCCCTTTCATGTTCTGTTGCCACTGTTGCCGTTAATAATGTTGCAGGTTTAATTTAAGATCACTATGTCTGATCAGCTCAGAATGCAGAGCATGGAATTTGAGAATAGGGTGTACAAGGTTGTTCTGGGTATTGAGGTTACTGTAGACTGTCTTGAAGCATACTTTGATGTTATCCAGCTCCCAGAGAAGTATTACGTAACACTGGAGCGGTCTCTTTGCTGTGAGAGAATGTGCTTGGTGCTCTCGTGAGGATAAGGAGCAGAGGGATTGGCTGCTGGTCTGAGTTATGTAATCCAGCACCGGCTACTATTGTTCGCCAGCACAGTGACCAAACAGAGACCCCGGATGAATATTGATTAGCTGGATTGGAGTTTTGTAACTGTGGATTTCAACAAAATGATTTCAAACTTTTATTTCTCTGTCATATTAGTATTTTTTAACATCATGTTTAATCACATTTAGTTATTAAAAAATATTGAATCACAGCCTCTGTTCTATGTCAGTCAATGAAACAACGTGAAGTTAGCCCTCTTTCACAAAAAAAAAATACCTAGCTCCATCAATCAAATTATTGCCTTCAAGCAAGTTTAAAGCATTTGCCACGCTGCATCTTCACAGGCGCATTACACCAAGCTTGTGTAACGCATGTTTCGAGAACCAGTTCTATCCGGTTGATTAACCGTCTGGATGGGGAGCCTCGGAGACAGGGGAGCGTCTGGATTTTTCCTGCTTGTGCCGCCTCGATTGCATAAGCCCCTTCAGATCGGGATCAGAAGAGAGGTGCACTGTTTCTGTGCTCCTGCGCATAAATAAAGATGCAGCGGGTTCAAGCACACAAACAGTTCTTCTCTCTGATTTGAGCCCTTCAGACAAGCAAACATAACAACTGACTTCCATCGAATAGAGCAGGAATACGGATTCTCAGAGCAACACCGGGTTTCCACAAAAACGTGCGCTCATAGACAGGACTCCCATGGTCATGGAGATCCTGGAAGTATGTGATTTTGTAAATCTGAAGCATCATGAAAATGTATGTCTGATTATGCTCACAAAAACACAAAATATGCCTAGAAAATACGCAGTGTCTTCATTCTGTTCTTTCCCTAAGCATATGCTCATGTTTTATGTTAGCTGAAGCTGTTTCAGGATTCTCTCAGGTATCACTTTATTCCTCAGGCGAAACTTTTCATCACAATTAATCTTGGCGCCAAAGCTCTTCTGCGTGCTCTCGGGTCCCTGAACCACGTGCCTGCTGGGAAGGTTTAGCTGTACTTGTAAGTCGCTGTGTTACTCATTGTCTGCAGTGTCCTCACTGGACTCTTCATCCCGAACAAATGATGGTTTTGCATGTATAGGGCTGTCTGTCAAAACTGGTACAGAATTGAGGGACATGGCAGAACCTGCTGCTTTAGGAAACGGGAACTGTCTATGGTACTGAAGCCAGTAGCTGACCACGAATGTTTTAGACACCGGTTTAAGAGGACTTTGAGATAAACTGTAATGATCAAAAGAGATTTTAATGATGACAGAATTTTTATTTTTGTGTGAACTGTCCCTTTAAGAGACTTACAGTGCATTTAACATATATTTTATAAAGTGTTTGTGTTTGCAACTGATCAGTTCCTTAATCTGAGTTTTTGCTTCCCTGTTGTTGCAACATACTTTTCTCTTGTCTTTCCTCAGGTCAAGTGAAAGGCAGGTGCTGTCTCTCTTTCTCTGTGCTACACATGGCTTTTTCACTCCTGACCCGCCAGCTGACCAGCTCCCTTCAGCAAAACCTGCGTCTTTCCACCACAGGTACAAAAATACACAGACATAAAGGGCTAAAATACTCTTCTGTTCTGAACTTGGTGTAAACGGTGTTTGTTTAAGCTGCCTAACATAGCATTAGTTCAACCAGTGAATTTGGGGTGGTGCTATCCATTTCACCTACCAATAGCAGATGAAGGATGTGTTTGAACCATTGAAGTCATTATTTTTACAATTTGGCACCACTGGTCTGACAGAGCACAGAATTATAATATTCTCAACCTTCTGGTGACTCTCCAAAAGAGCTTAAGTTGTCACCGAGACTTTATTAAAATGAAATATCTCCTAGCAGAGCTTTGAAAATGAGGCACTTCCTGTGAATGATGGTGCTGTGTTGTCTTGAGAGGGGCACAGTTCAGAGTTACTTAACCGTGTAAATGAGTTACCGGGAACTGGTTCTATCCAGCTGTGGCTTGTAAATTTTGTATTTGTAGAAAAGTCAATGTGTCTTGTCTTTTGATAACAAGTCACATTGACTCAAGTCTTGACAGCGTCCTTCATTAATCAGTAGCTCAGTGACATGCTTATGACCCTTTATAGCCTCTAAGAGCCTTGTGTGCACTATCCAATATGCTACTATCCAAACACAGCTTTGTACCACATATTATGACTGTTCAAATATACTGCAGACATTTAACAGATGTACTAGAGGTTAGTTGTTTCAATTGAAATATACACCCAAAATTCAGTTTTACGAAAATACTGACACTGAACCAGAGACCATGAGACTGTAATAAAATATGTAGAATATGTTACATCATTGAGCCAGGTGTAACATGTCTTTATTTTATTTTGTTTTTGTTTATTAGGTTGCAGATATGTAAGCAAAACTGCCACCAAGACCGAATCAGAGTTTGAATATGACGCCCCCTCCATGAAGACACCTGTTCCAGGTCCAAAGTCTAAGGTATTGTCTCAACATTTAAGCTAAAACCCTCGTGTGGTTTTAAGATGTCTCTGCATATTATGTGTTTTACTCATTTATGTAAAACTTGTATTGTAATATTTTATGGGAATTATGTAGACCATAAAATTAAACATATTAAAAATCTGAGATGCTTCTTAATGACTTTTTTTTCTCTCTCATTTAACAGGAGCTTTTGAGACAACTGGGAGACATTCAGGTAAGACAGACAGAAAATAATCTTTGCTTGTCATTAGATGAATTAGTACATTAACAAACTGATTTCACGTAACAGACTCTGTTACGCCTCTGTCATGCATTTATTTGGCAGCCAGTGCTGAGGTTCAGTCCTCTTTTTTTGTGCTTCCATAAGTATTATTTTTAATGAGTCACTTTTTCATAAGATCCAGACAGTTACATCACAAAACAAGCATCATTATAGTTTAAGTGTTAGTTCTCTGGATCAACAGCTCCACTTCTGGTTAGATTTACAGACATATTTCTGGCCGTGTGGATGTCTTGAGTGTATCGAGTGATGAATGCATTTCAGGCAGTAATTTATCTGCTGTCTGGACTGGCTTCAGTCACAGTCATTCTCTGACCGCTTTGCTGTGGATGAGCACATTGATGGGAGGTGACAGGCATCAATAAGTCTAATATCACAGATTCGTTTCACTAGTCATCGTCTACCTCCGTCGAACAAGATTAGATGTAATCCGTTCATCAGATGTGCTATAAATAGATGGCACATTCAGGTTTAAAGAATAGCGAATAGAGTAAGCCACCGTAATTAGGGTCTGTACCTGTACTGTACCTTTAAAGGAATAATTACCTACTTTTATACCAGAGGTTTTGGACATTCTCCATGTACAGAGAAATCGTTGTCCAAGTCTTTCTTTCTTAAAGTCTCATCTGCATATGATTCACCGTTTAGTCATCTTTTCTCCTGTTTGTCTCTACTAAAGCATTTGCTAAAGTTAATTCGTTTCTTTTCTCATGTTGGAGAATCTTTGATCAGGTGGGTCTCTGGATGTTTGGTCCCTCTGTTCTGTGGGAAGTTTCCAGGCTCCACTGGTTATTCAGACCTAGTTGTCCTCTCCTTGAGTAGGTACTTTGGACCGTGTTGTCATCTCCAGGAGTAGGATTTTCAGACATCTCTATCTCTAAGAGTCTGTCTTCCAGTGAAACATCTCAATGCTCTTATCTGAAATGAGAACTGAAAGAAGAGGTTTCCCCCTTTCCCCCACAAGAATCCTAAACATTTAAAACATTACAGCTACAGTGTTCTGCCAGAAGGCGATGTGTCTTGCAAAGTGTGAACGACTCCTTCCCCCTTTCCTTTCAATAGTTCCAACTGGGTTTCTGAACTGCTTACTTTCTTAAGCAGATTCTGATAACTCATCTTTCTTTTGTTGGTGGAGTGACACTTTCTTGCCTCGTGTCCCTTCTTTCCACATGCAAAACACCTCCTGTTTTTCAAACAATGTCTTGTCAATACTTTCCACATACATAGCAGACAAAGCCTTGGGGCCTTTCACTCTCTGGATAGTGTCTTAAAACTTACACCTCTGCATATTGTTCCAGGTTCTGTAGAAATTCTAATGCATCCTGTTTGGAGGGATCAAAATTGCCAATATTTCTCAATACAGCATACAGCTCATTGGTCATAAGTCCCTCTCCTTCACTAGCACGCATTGTAGTAGTGGAGTGGATCGGAGCCATGGAAAATTTAACTTTGCGGTTTGAAAATGGATCACTTTTAAGTGATTGTGAATCTCCCTTATTTTTTCCAGTTCTTTTTGTCGTACTGATGCAATTGGGAACCTTAGAGAGTGATGAGAAGAATTATGCATGTTCTCCAGGTCTTTCTTGCAGTTTTGCCTATCTGGGTTTAGGTAACTGGGAGCCGACTCTCTGATTCCAACTCTGCAATTCTCTGTCCTAATTTTAATCTCTCGTTCTTCAGAAACATCTCCTCCTGCCTGGTAACGTTTTATAGCCATAGCACTATCACTGATTTTGGAGTGAAGCAACTTATTTTCTGCCTCCATTTCCTGTAACATTTTCTGAGGGACTTTGTGTGATGCAAAAACGTCTTGAAGTGCATTAGCAACTTTCTTCCTTGGCATTTTAGAATAAATTTCAAACTTTGCGATTGCCCACTCATATGGTTTATCCACAACATTCCATCAAACATTCCCTGATAGCTGTGTTTGGCAATGTACTTGACAATCAGTTCTTCCATTATCCATTCCATTATGTGGGGCAGTCGTGGCCCAGTGGTTAGAGAGTTGGACTCATGACAAAGAAGGTTGCTGGTTCGATTCTCAGGGCTGGCGGGTAACGGCTGAGGTGCCCTTGAGCAAGGCACCTAACCCCCACTTGCTTACTATACAAAATGTACAAATGTATAGTACAATGTAATGTGAGTCGCTTTGGATAAAAGCGTCTGCCAAATGCATAAATGTAAATGTAAATCCAAGTCTTATTGAACTATGTGTAATAATTCAATCAGTATTTCAAATCTACTGTTACAATGACTACACGTTATCTAGTCTCGTAAGATAGTCAGTAGGTTTGTCTATTTATTCACAGCTCCAGTGCGTCGGGCCTCTGAACCTGAATGTTTTACTACTTTAAACACGGCCACAGTCCCTCGGGCCTTATGTTCAACAATGATTTTTACACAAACAGTTTAAAGTCTAACACTGTCACAGCACGTCGGACGAAGTTATAGCACGTCTGGTTTTTGTGTTAACTTTTAAATCAGTCTACCTTACCACAGTTCGTCGGGCTTACATAACAACAATAAAGCCACAGTGCGTCGGGCTTAGCCTACTACACAACAACAAGTTTCAGTTGCTTTAGAAATTATATATATGTCAGAACCTCGGGTCAATTTTCTCGGGTCAATTTGTAACCTGAATGTGACTTCGCTGTGCTATTACATGAGCGTGGGAGCTTGAAGGTTCCCCTACAGCCATTCACAAATTTAGACTTGAAACTGCCAGAAAAGCAAATGTAGTTGACATTTACCTGATTTACCTTAACCATAATCCGATTTTTCAACATGACTCTCTCTCTCTGCAGAATGTTGGAGCTATTCATTTCTTCTGTAACTATGAGGAGAGCAGAGGAAACTACCTGGTGGATGCGGACGGCAATAGAATGCTGGATGCGTACACACAAATCTCCTCCATCCCCATCGGTGAGTTCAGTTGTTTATAACCCACCTGCATTGTTTGTTCTTTGGTCAAGAATGTTGCTTCTTGAGGAGATACTATTGCTTTATAACTTATGATTTTCATCCTGTTGACTTTCAATAAGACTGCCTGTATCGTTCAACCTGAGAGACTGTCCCCAAAACCATCTTCTCTCTCTCTGCGTGACCAAACGGTCATTTATTTCATGTCTGTTAGCTTATTAACATTTAATCAGTCTCAACAAATTGAGTAAAGCCACTGTGTCTCGCTGTCACAAATGCCTTCAGGTGCTCATTCAGATGTAATGAGTTTTGATTTTCCTCTCACTCGCTGCTGCTCTATCGCTTGGGCAGAATTGCATTATGGGATGTGCTTGTTATATTGCTGTAACCCCCACTGACCCACAACAGTCACGTCGACATGCAGATTGCAGCGTTTATGTTTGCCCATTGGAGTGGAAACAGAAATAAGAAACACACACACACACACACACACACACACAGAGCGCGCGATCCAGCAGCTCTCTTAGTTAAAATGTCACACGCACACACATCCTGGGTCTGTTTAGACACAAGTGAGATCTATTTTACCCTGCGGCTTGTTTCTTGCGTGTTTCAGTGAAGCACACGGCTTTATCTAGAGCTTTACAATCACTGTCAGTGGGATTCTGTTTCAGCTGCTGTTCACATTCACTTCTCACTTTGTGAAATAGAGAACTTGACTACTTTTTTAGATATTAAGTGAAGTGTATTGAATTGTATACAGTAACAGTTACTAAAACTGTAGAATAAACGAGTACTAGTCAACTGATCTCTTATCTGTGTGCTTCTACACACACAGGTTGAAAATCATAAAATGATGCGTTTATCTTATCATGTAGGCTTTTAAACTTAGATGTGTCCTTCTGTCACAAAGATTGTTATGCCATTATTTGAAACATTTTCTGGGCTTTGTCAGTTTTATGTTGTAATGTCTATGAGGCGCTTTCTGTTGGTCAAAGCTGGGATTGCTATGCATGCAGACTTTTATGTAACCTTGAAAGGGACAGTTCACTCCGAAATGAAAATTCGGTCATCATTTCCTCACTCTCTTGTCATTTCAAACCTTTATGACTTTTTTTTTTCTCCAGAAAAACAAAAAAAGATATTTTGAAGAATGTTGGTAACCGAACAATGGCGGTGGCAATGGTCTATTATATAGACATAAAACCAATGCAAGTCAATGGGTACCAATGTTATTTGGTTACAGACATTCTTCAAAATATCTTATTTTGTGTTCTGCAGAAGAAAGAAAGTCATACATTTTTTAAATGATGACAGAATTGTCATTTTTGTGTGAACTATCCCTTTAAGTGAAACAAAAAAGTATTGTTTTTTCTGGATGAGTGTACTGTGGACAAAACATGAGTTAATTTCAAATGTTTGTTCTGACCATCAGTCCTTTTTTGGGGAAAAATTGGCTAATTTCAACCTGTAAGTAAAAAGTTATATAACAGAAGCATATGTTCAGTTAATGAATAACAGACTTACTCGACCATAACTGCCTGTCCTGTGTGTTCAAAAATCTGGAATGTGTTTTGTTTTATTAATTTAATAGTTATTCTACTAAATATTATGATTTATTAAGCTAAATTTAATTTCCTATAGCTCATCTGTTGACAGCAAAGGCTTCAAATCATAAAACGTATACTGTTTATATTGAGAGAAACAGACAGGTTGTCAAATTAAGCCTGCCTTTACACACCCGCATGCAAATATGTTTATAGCCTTTGGCTTTAGTTGACATAGAAACCTATATGATGAGTCAATATCTGTCTGATGCTTGTTTTGGTGTGTGTGTTGTTGTTTTTTTCTTGCAAATATCACCCTGCAAGTGTAATGGGCATTTGACAGTTGTGCAATATACTTTTCATTTTATTTTCCTTTCTAGGTTACAATCATCCAGCTTTAATGAAAGTGATGACCAATCCAAACAATATGGTAAGACTTGATCATACTATTAAATCTGTGTAGATTGTATGGAAATTAAATTTGCAAGGATTTAGAGAGGAATGTGAGATTTTTAAAGGCGTAGTACAAAGGACTGCATGTGATTTCACTTGCTCCTAATTTTTATTTTTTACTATTCACAGATAACTTCATAAGCATTGAACTATTTATTGCAAGTAATAAAACTTTAAACAACTCTTTTCTTAAAAAAAAAATATCAATTTATGTTTTTGCAGAGTGCATTTGTCAACCGAGCAGCGCTTGGCATCCTGCCACCTGATAACTTCCCAGAAAAGCTGGTTGAAAGCCTTCTGTCAGTAAGTGATCCTTTAGGCTGTTTTCTTGTCAATCTTGAGTTTCAAGTGAAGCATGATCGGTTTGTGTTCCTGCACCACACTTTCACTGAGGTTTGGTTCAAGGAAATATCAAAGGGATGCTATTTTGTGTAAGAACTACAAATTGCGCAATCATTTGACCTGGAACTGGCCTGAGAATGAGGCAACTGCAGCTCTTTACAGATTGTGGGGGGGGGTTATAAAACAGCCTTTAGGATTCTCTTTATCTTGATAGCATTGTCCCAAACACCATTAACAATTTCACTCTATTTCACATCAGCTGGAAGTGGCTTAATGTGTATCGTAGTGGTTATTTTAATTTTTTTTAATCAGATCACTCCCAGCGGGATGTCCAGGGTGCAGACAATGTCCTGTGGATCCTGCTCCAATGAGAACGCATTCAAAACCATGTTCATCTGGTACAGAGTGAGTGGATATTCTTCAGTTTAAGCAATTATAAACGCTTTGTTTAATGTTGATGTCGTTCTGGTAATAACAAAAAATTTAAAAAATATGTTATCCAACATCTCTGTCTTATTAATGGATTCTAGAATAAAGAGAGAGGACATAACCGCCACACTGAGGAGGACATTGGCACCTGCATGATCAACCAGGTTAGAGTCACACACTATGCATATGAACAGCTGCAGCTCCAAAAAACCCTCCAAAACTATCATTTAACCAAACATACACTCCTCCCCCTTTCAGAGCCCCGGATGCCCAGAATTAAGCATTTTGTCTTTTATGGGGGCTTTTCATGGAAGAACTTTGGGTAAGTAAACAAAACATAATGGTTTTTAACATGCATGTAAGTCCACATGTATTTGTCTCGCATTTGTTTTTCGTCGCTGTCATTCGGATCATATGACTTGTACATTTGAATAACAAAGAAGCCTGGCTGTTTTGTTTTTCAACAGGCACATTGATCCTAATGTGTGTGGTGTTGGATTTCAGGTTGCCTGGCCACGACACATTCAAAACCCATTCACAAACTGGACATACCATCCTTTGACTGGCCCGTGGCCCCCTTCCCTAAGCTGCAGTACCCTCTGGAGGAGTTTGTAAGGGAGAATGCACAGGAAGAGGCCCGATGCCTAGAGGAGGTCAGCAGTCGCTCATTCATCTCTGCCAACTGGAATACTCTGTGGCTCTACATGATGTGTTCACAGTAGGACTGTAGGAATAAATCCATGCCGTGTTACATTGTTATTGTTTGATTGTTTCTGAAACATTTTATAATCTGATATTTATAATATTATTAATATTCTTGTAAACAAACATGTGCACACAGTTTAACTATCAATCTCAAAGACAAAAAGGACTGAAGCAGTTTATTAAATGTGATGTAAAGTGTAACACAGATATTGAAGCATTCCATGTGGTTAATAGAAACTGTAAACATGTCTCGATAGGTGGAGGATCTTATTGTAAAGTGGAGACAGAAGGGCAAACCAGTGGCTGGTATTGTGATCGAGCCCATCCAGGCCGAGGGAGGAGACAACCACGCCTCCCCTAACTTCTTCATCAAACTCTGCGATATTGCACGCAAGGTAGAGAAATTGAAGGGCATTTAACCCACTCATGCGCTCTATTGTCTTCTTTTAACGCATCCAGGCTTTGAAGTAGTTCCAGATAGACACTCCCGTTATAAATAAAATTAGGCCCTTTGAAGTGTCCACTGAAAAAAAAAGCAAGCCTGCAGAAACTCACTTTCTTCCAGAAGTTCTTCTCATCTGCTTTAATTGGCATCCTTCTGAACAAGATTAGGTGAAGGACAAAAGGGAATAACTGAATATGAATATGATCGCATTAAGCCCGTGAAAAAAGGGCTTCTTAGGTGATCGTGATGTACCCCACGCTTTCCCTGAGAAATACGGCCACTCTCCACTTCAATTGGATCGTGTCAAAGGGTGTCCAGCGGCCATTGTGTGCTGGCTGACAGGTTTTTACAGAGATTGAGCTGACAGACGTTTATCTGTGTCTGACTGTTTCAGCATGGCTGCGCTTTCCACGTGGATGAAGTCCAGACTGGCGCAGGAGCTACAGGCAAGTTCTGGGCCCATGAGCACTGGGGTCTGGATGACCCTGCTGATATTGTCTCTTTTAGCAAGAAGATGCTCACAGGAGGATATTTCCACAAAGATGAGCTAATGCCAGACAAAGTAAGAACAAATGTTTTTTTAATGATTTTAATAGAATACATCTTTTATCTTCAGTGTAAATGAGCCGTTGTTGATGAACAGTCTTGTTATGATTGTCCTGTCAGGTTTGCAATTTTTGTGTCTAAATGATTGCTCATCCTTAGATGAGATATAAAATTCCAGACACGAGCAAGCGTGCCCCCTACTGTTGAAAACATGTCTTTTCATGTTAAGTCAGCAAGACTCGTGTACACTTTTATTAGCAGACCCTTTAGCATTGTAATATTCACAAATTTGATACCATAAATGATCTCAAAACAGTAATTTCTGAGGTCTAAAATCAAACACCTGAATTTGTCTTGCTTGTACATTTGAACAGTTCTGAGAACATGTGTCATAGCTTTTAACAAAAGAAAGGAAGCAGTGTTGTTAAAATTTGTACCTTAGACATTGTGCTTAAGTTAAAACTAAATGCATTATATGATAATCATCAAAAATGTACATTCACACATTCAAAAGAAGTTTATTAGTATTGTTCAATATTACCTAACCTCACATAACCAAAATGGGTTAAAATGTGTTTTATCGGCACTGTCCTTTCCAAACCTTGGATTTCCAAATTTGCTGTTTTTCAGGAAATGGAAAAAACACAGACAACACAGTATTTCATAATTTTGACGAGCACTTTTTAATCATTTTTATTAGGGATGCACCTCAAACACAAAATACAACATTTTATGTGCTTGTTTTAGAACAGTGGTTCTCAACCCTGGTCCTCGGCTCCCCCTCCCAGGATGTTTTAGATGTCTCCCTATTTAGAACACCTGATTCTACTCATCAGCTGGTTAATTAACACACTAACCAGCATTCGGAGCAGGTCTGACGAGTAGAATCAGGTGTTCTAAATAGGGAGACATCTAAAACATCCTGGGGGGGGGGTTGAGGACCACTGTTTTAGAAGGACAGCAGCTATAATAGCCATAATCTGACATTACCACATTCACTTTAGCCCTATAGAATCTTCAACACGTGGATGGGAGACCCTTCAAAGAATTTGTTTCTAGCTGAAGTGCTCAATGTGATCAGGAGAGAGAATCTTCTGGAGGAAGTGACACGCTCGGGGAAGGCACTGCTGAACGGTCTTTACGCACTGCAGGTACAGCCATCATTATTTATCTCCTCACATGACTAATCCATCACTGAGGCCACAATTCAACACAAGAAGCTTTAAACCCCATATTGGATCCATTATGTGGAAGCTCATTGTTCACCTGAGGGAGTCTCATAATATCTGTCACAGGAGAGAGAGAGTTGACCTGCAACCGTGATTGATCTCGTGAGCCTAATGTGTATTTTTTCTGAGGCTAAGATCAGGGATTGATGGTGGGTTGCCGCATTCGTAGCTGAACATTTATTTAACGGTTCTTTTTTCCTGTAGGCCCAGTACCCTCATATCCTGAGCAGGGCCCGCGGTCAAGGAACATTCTGTGCCATAGATGCCCGGGACGATACCATTCGTGATAATATTTTGATCAAGAGCAGGAACAAAGGTAAACCATGGCATTTCATACCATTTAGGACACGTCCGTTTTCTGTTGAAAGGTTATCGTTCTGTTGATTTTCCGACTGCAAAAACAACAGAAAAAATCGGATGGTAAGATTTTGTTTATTTCACCAGGTGCTTTTCTGGGCTCCTGTGGCGAAAGATCCATCCGTTTCCGTCCTGCTCTGGTCTTCAAGGAGTATCACGTTCACCAGCTCCTGAACATACTAAATGATGTCCTGGCTGAACACAAATAGAGTCCTGGATGCCCAGATGGGTAATGATTTTGAAATATTGGGGTCTGAGCCCAGTGAGGGGTTACAGCTTGTCACAATGAATCACTCTTCCTCCCGACATTTCCAATTAAAAAGGATAGAAATCCATTTTCTATCTTAAATTTTTTTTTAAATCAGAAACAATTTTTTATCTTGTTCATAGAAGATAGACAGATAGAAACCCCCTAAGTCTAGGGTGCTTCACTTACAAGTATTTTAACAAACCTAATCAGTATTTCATCTTTAAAATGTAATGAACTTAAAATGAGGTCACTGAGGACCAAAGAGTTCACAAGAACTGTCCCATAGCTGTCCCAAGACATTTCTGAACAAAGCAATATGGAGACTGATAGCTGCAATATTACTTTCCCTTTATATTCTACAACTAGTAGTTGTACAGGACTAACAAGTAGTAGTAAGAAACTAATGTCTTACCCATCTGTTGTTTATGGAGAAGAAACCTTTCTATAAAGCAGATGCTATTTTAGTAGCTATTTGGCCGGCCACACTGGAAATAGTTTATAATGTGTAACTTTGCATGACTACAGCTTTTCAGAGTACCTTAATATTATGATGAATTAAAAGTATGTGTAACATGAAGTTGGAAACAATGGTGGACTGATTGTATCCTGGAAACGGCCAGTGGAAAGGTGGAAAATGTTAGACAGAAGAACTGTGTAGCCACTATTCATCTTTAAACAGAACATTGAGCTGAAGAACTTTAAATAATGTTCGGCAATCAACTGCTTTACTGTATTAGTTTAACTCTGAAGTCCTTTTAAATAAATATGTACATTTATCATTGCGAGCACAAAACACAGCATAGCGCAACCTGGTTATATGAGGGCTGATACGTTCTACAGGTGTGCCAAAGTCCTACAGCATTAACAGTGTTTCTATATTTTCACCCCAAACCCTCCCCCATACTCCTGATCTGATCCTATAATATAAATCAAAAGCACACAACACTACCAGGCAAGCTTGGGGCAACTCAGTTTATTGTCCACCCAGCTCAGGTGAACATGATCCCCTTGTTCTCATGCAGAGAATTAAGGAAAACCATTTTCAACTCAAACCAAGACGCACAAAATCACTCGACCAGTTAGATACAGATAGCATGCCTGTAACTGCCGAGTTTTGGGGTGATTCTCCTGTTCCGCTTGCTCCGAGCCGAACGTGAATATAGATAAACCGTCCTATCACGATATTATGGGTTAATGTACTTACTTACTATATAGTTAGATTATGCAATACTTATTCTGTGTGTTCACCACTGTGAAGGCCAAGTTTCCCCATCATTTAAGTGCATCCTTATTTAAACTGACATTAACTTAATATATGTATAAAATCACATCCTGTTTAATAGAGCATTAAACATTATTCTTGTGATATTATGTCCCATGTGTTTGTGAAAAGTAAAAATGTAGTTCCAGTTTTGATTGCATTTGAAATGTTCCTTTTAATGTTGTAAGCAGGTGAAACAAACAGGGCGCTAAAGACCCGACGTGTAGAAGTCGCCTGTCTGTACTTGGCAAAGTCTGTATTGAATAGAGAACTGTGTATCATTGATTAACAATTATTAAAAAAGCTAAAGTTTTAGACTGTTATGTGTCATAAATATGTGTATTTCTACATAAATGTTGTCTGAAGAAATTATATACGTCGTCTAAAAATAAATCTTACTTTTTTGATTAATCTGTTCTCTTGGTTATCTTTGAGGCAAAATGACAAAAACACAAATCCATGAGAAATGGTCAAATTATATATTTTTACAATATACTGACATTACACACAAAGAACTCTTTTATTTCTCAGGGATTAATAAAAATATTGATTTTTTTTTAGGCTACTTGTATGAGTTAAGGCTTCCTGTCGAGTGTGCAGTGTTTCACAAGACAACTATCATTTCAAGAATGAAATCACAGATGGTTAGTGTAAGCATGGCTGACTGCTGTTTATGCCACAATAATAGAAAAAAATTGTTACAAACAAATCCCCCTCACTCCCAAAAAAAACATACCAAACAAATCTTTGATATTTTTCTCAAGAGTAAAGCGATATCATCTCACACTGCACCAAAAGGCATTCAAGTTGCCAAAACCTTACAAAAAGGAACATATCCATTTCAACATCTCTATCGCACTTAGTATGACAGTACAGATTTAGAGAGCTATTCTTATCATGGGTTCTCATGATTCCACCACAGCTCCCGACCAGGTCTCGTGCTTCGTGCCTGGTGCTAAATGAGTGATGGTCACCTCAACTGCCTGGATCTTCTCATGTTTCGGTGGAATAGAGCAGATCTTATAGCTCACTTCATCTCCTTCCATAGGTACATATTCACCTTCGATGCTGTGGATAGAACGAAGATCATTCTATACATTAGATATTCTGTCATGCAATATATCGAATATATCTAAAAAGATGGCTAGCCTATCGCTTTTCCACTGCATGTAACACCCATTCATTTATACACTTCCAAAGGCCCCCATTTATGAAAACCTTTTTAAAAAAAATGAGGATTGGAAATCACAATGCATATGCTAGCAAACCTACATATATACAATCGGTCAAACGGTTTTGGACACTTCAGTGAAATGTTTCTCATTATAAAAAAAAAACCCATTTGATCTGAAGGTGTATGCTGCTTAACCCTTTCGAGTCAAATTGACCCCACAACTACTTTGAAATCTAAGAAAACATTCTGATTATATTTTTAAACCTTTATTTTTTTCTGACTTTTGCTCAAGGTTATTAGAAGAATTCATAAACATGCACATCTTGTACATTTGGAGTTTTCAAAATGCCTGTACACATTTAAACACAACTGGTGATGTCTAGGGTAAAAATGTGAAATATTGTTTTGACTGGTAAAACTGGCCTCAAATGTAATAAATGTTATCGTTTACCAAAATATCCAGTAAACTTTTATGCTACACAAAGTTATATTTTAATGTTAATGGAGCAATTCAAGATTAGGGTTAGGGATATTTTTTATTAAAATGTTAGAATAGGTAAGTGTGTGTAAATCAAAACAATTTACATTTTAAATTTGAGTAATGTATTATAGATTATCATAACACTTATTAAAATTGCTAAAATTTCAGCATAATAGAAGGGTTAAATATTTGAATGAGTTTAGTAGATAAAAATATAATTTTGCAAACATACATGTTTTTTCATGACAAAACTAACATTATATTTAATAAAAAGATGTTGAAAAAACAAGCTAATAAGATCTCAGTAAATGAAATCTCCTATTTTCCCATTGTATTATTTTTATAACTTTGATGAGTCTAAAATGTGTGAGTAAGTGTGCAAAACTTCACCGGTAGTGTATGTCGTAATGCGTTGTTTATAATCTTATAATCAAACTGTTTATGCACTAAATTAAACATAAAACACAACATGTTAATGTATGAAATATTGTTTAAGGTTCAGGATAACTCACTCAGATATGTGCACAAAGACGTCATTGCCTCCGTCTGATGGTTTAATGAAGCCATGTCCTTTGGAACGTGAAAAGCACTTACAGACCCCAGTAAAAGCCGGTCCCTCTGCTGCACGTGCTGCACTGTAAAAATACAGCATAATAAATATGATATAGATTATATACATACACATATAAAGGTCATATTTCAAAGGAAATAAAACGTTTTTTTTACATAAACAATGTTGTTTATTATACAGCTGTTCTACTACATTCTTATTTGCTACACTACAGATCAATAAATTTTTCAATTATATTGCAGTACAGTAATGAGACAGCAAGCTTAATGTCAAACAGTTTTAATTTCTCTTTCTGTAAACCCCGAAATTAGGAATGATGCTGTACTCACGCCGAGCAGGTACGATTGCGGCGGGTGGGCAACGGGCTGGGGATCAGGTAGCCCCTCATAGGGGAGGGCGAGCGGTCTCTGTGGCGGCTGGTGGGCAGACGCAGATTGCTGGGGGACACCGGAGAGACCGGCGACAGCGGAGACAGAGGAGGAGTGCTGGACCGAGATGCCTTCACAGGAGACGACATGCTGACGTGATATGTGTTATCCTCTACCACGACACTCACAGGACACTGGGAGAAGAGAGAAGAGGAGTTTTTAACAGACTGAAATGGCTATTTTGCGGATAACTGAAACCGACACATATCCCAAAGAGAGTTCATGTAACTCAATATCAATAGTGTATAAAGCAGTAACACGGTCTGAGGGAACCACTATGAAACCAAACACTTGACAAGACTCCGAACACTGTAGCGTAGCGTAGTACTGAAACAGAAGACCGAATGCTTGTGTTTTTATTTTCTTCATTCAGATATCACCACAGAAAGGTTTCTATATCATGCCTTGTAAATGCATTTACAATGCGCATAACGTATCAGCGTATTATTAAAACGAAACCATCATCATCAGTTTAAGTGGTTGTCCTTTTTCTTTCAGCACACCTGAACTTCATCCATTCTGGTGGCCTGAGGCTGTGACTTCCATCAGTAATCTAATCGTTTGCTGTTGATCCCGCAGGCCACGCTCACCCATTGTCGCCCTACCTGACAAATTCCTCATCCAGGAAGATATTACAAACCTGTTCCTAAGGCCACCGCAGGTTTAATCCTACTGGTTATGCAGGCCGAAATCTCACTCATAACCAATGACCCCCTTCCGTGGTTCCGTTACCAGCGCACGGACTAATGCGCCAGGTGGGATGCACTCGAGCAGCGAGTGTTAACATGGAGGGGCCACGAAGGGTCAAGCATCACTAGTAATGATGGCAGCTAATGGCACTGAATGCATAACCCCCCCGTCATCTCTCTCCTCTGGGCCATTACAGCCTACACAAATCGGTGAAGAACGAGACGACCGAGAAAACTGTTGCTTATGAGTAATAGCACAAAGCATAATAATTTGATCCATTTAAAAGCACAGAAGAACCAACAAAATGGCTTTCTGCACACTCCTGGGCGGCTCTACCATGGCAACGCTGTGGTTACGACTCCTTAGAGAAATGCGATAGGAGAATGAACCCTTTGTACCTTTAGATGGATTACATCACTGCAATTATAGCTTTCTGCTGTCAGTCTCAGCATAACCCATAAACAGAAATGAGGCCAGAGAGTCTTTAAAAGCACAGCAGTGATTGTGTGCTGAGGTACTGAAGCATGGGTGAACATTTTCTGTGCTGGCTCTTATTTGTTCAACAGACGTCAGGGAAACAGTCTGGTACAGAGAAATATCCTCGCATTGGCCAAAACAAAATAAAACAAAAAAACTAAACTAAAGATAAATTTGACTGATAGCATTAATGACAAAAAAAGTACGCAAAGATAACTTTCGGTCTGTGTTTGTTGATCAGTCTGGCTAGTGGCTAATAATATAACTAATTTATATTCATATTTTATTGTATAATAATTTTATTAAATAAACTATTTGTTTAATTTTAATGTATATTAATTGTATTAAATAAACAATTTGTTGAATTGGTTGTGTGACTTTGTCACATTTAAGTTTAACCAAGTAACGGTTCTTCTACTGGTAACCCAAAATAATACTGACTAGACATACTTTTAACTTAATGTCATTTACTTGTTATTTCTTTTGCTTGTTATCAGAAATAATCTGCAGGGACTTTTTCTTTGTGGATGTGTAGTTTGGGCCACAAAAGCGTGGATACGCAGTAACGTTCATGTTGTTGCTTTAAAACCATCTATATTGTGATAATATCATCATCTGGAATTTTTAGGAACAATAATCATGTAATGAAAATCGAATGTCATGATAGGCCTAATGCTAACATTGCGCTTTTGCATATCGTCGCTGTCCTTCTGAAACCTTGGATGTCCAAATTCTACTACTAAGAATGATTTGTGTCAAAAATACAAAATATGAAGAAGGGCAGCAGCGATATGCATTAGTGACAGCACACAGAAGGAACTAACTTGGAAATATCTTATTTTTATCCATAATGAAATCAGTTTTTTTTAAACAAAAACATTTAAGTTTCTAAGACTTACTGTGAACTATTACATGCAGCTGTAAAAAATCCTGTTTACTTGATTAACCCCCTTCATAGACAAACAATACCAATAATCCCCTTTTTGGTGCATCAATCTTTAGAAGTCACTGTTGCCATGGAAACAGGGCAAAAGCTTACTACTGGGTGCCAACTGTCACTCACTGTATAAAATTTTATTACATTTATAATTTAATAAGTCTTAAAATAAAGGTTTGATTTACATAAAACATTGTAATGTTTACTAAATGCCAATGGAGGTGAGCTAATAAAATTGACCAATTGTGCTTTATTCCTTCATCATTTCAAAAAGTCTATAACAGGAAGTCAATTTTAAGTAAGATCGATCGTCCCGATCGCTTCATTAAACAAAAGTCAGATGAAGACATGACCCGCACAGACCTTTGCATCAAGGCCAGCTATGGAATTTGCCGGAATTTCTAAGCCGTGTTTGCTGTTAAAAACTTTGCCTACGTAGGCAAATAGAGTCCGCCATGCGTGTATGCAATAATACACAACAGCACAGGGCTTTATAGACAAAATGTGTTTTTAATTTTAGGGTCTATAAGGATTTATAATAGTACCACGAGCTCTGCAGAAATAGAAAAAAACTGCATGTGGGCCAGGACTGTTTATATTTGCATGTACATCAGTTAACAGGAAACTTGCGTCATAACGGCAAAAATAGTTCATGGATCCTTACAACAGCTTGATCTGTCACAGGTTTACACCTCTTCTGCGTGCTGTCATCATACATTCTTGAGTGTTTGATAACAGCAAGTCTGTTTAGTACCATATACGAACTCCGGGTACACATACACAGAATCTCAATTTACAACTTTAAACAATAATCCCTATAGGTCTGACAGGTGGAATAAACAACCTCTGCTTGCACATCAGAGCCAGACATCAACCATCAACTTGTGCTTGTGGGCTGGGCTTCCCAGAGGTCCGGTGAGGAAGGTCGCAGCAGGAACGTGACGGTGGTGATTCTAAATATAACAGTGATGGAGAGATAAAGGGAACCTCGATGGGTAGCTGCCAGGCTACGGAACAGCTGTGCGTACAGGGCCATGGCTAAAGCAACCAGCAGCTGAAGAAATGGTTTTGAGGTGGGAAATGTGGCACGGGTTATAATTTCTATTTTGTTTCCGCTCAAGAACCAGAAGCACCTGAGGGGGTCCGGTTTCTCAAGAACACAGGAAGTGAACACAGAAGTGCCTATGCACTTACAAAACCACAACATCCTAACAGAATTTAAAATGAGCATTTTCACACCAGCACAGTACACTTTCACATCCACCTCAGCTGCGTTTGCACAATAACAAGCCTACTCCTGCCCATATATTCCCAGATGGGAAGCTCAATGGATAGAAGCTTACAGAGGAATATAATGAAAGATGCACACAACCCGGAGCAAAAGTTTAAGGAAATGACAACAAGGTCCAAATGCCTACATTCTCCTCAGCTTTTCTTCACTCAGTGATGGTCCAATATTATAATATGGTCACAATTTCACATTTGTTTTTCCATAATCTTAAATGTGGATGTACATTAAAAGAGGTTCAGCAGGGTGTGACAGCAGAAGCGGTCAGAGGAATATGTTGTGAACTTTTTTTTAATCACTTTTGTAAAAAGCTAAGACAATCTTTCTCTCAATTTAAAGCATAAATATAAAAGAGGCCAAACATGCTTTCCCTCTACAATACACGACCAAAATCAACGTGAACTCTCGGCAAAACATCTTCTGTAGTATCACAGAAGAAAAAAGTGAAGAAAAACATAAGAGTGAAATCTGACAGAATTGACATTTTGAGTAAATCATTTGTTTAATGGTGTCTTACAGCTAAGGCAAGACATTTCGTGTAGCCAAACATGGGATTCATATGCACAATGCAGACAAGACAAGACAACAAAAACCGCAAGCTTCCAGATAACAAAGCCAACCTGCTAACCTGAATACAAATGCGTCTGTTTAGACATTCAGGTCAAACCATGACCAAACCAAAATAAACCAGACAGATACTGCAAGTTCACACATTCTGCTTCATATTTTGCATTATATTAAACAGACTGTCACTGCATGAGTCGAACATGAACTTGAAGTTCAGGTTTGTAGGGTTCAGAAGGGTGGAGAGCATGTTTGAAATGTATTGTTGGAATAGTTACAATAATTCATGTATCAAAATTTCCACACGGCCTTGACACAAAGAATGTTTGGTGGAGAAACTGGGAGGCAAATCAGGAAACAGTGAATGACATCTGGTAGAGTAGCTTCCTTCTCTGAGCATTGATGGACTTCTAACAACATAGTTAAGATGAATACCAAATACGACATTACTCCGCTTACACGGTCCTGCTAGTGGAATTGCACAATACGAACACACACGAAAGGCAGAGTTCACATTCATAGCTTAGTTTAGCATGAGCTTGCAAAAAATGTTTTTGTTTTGGGAGAATCTGTGACAAGCTTTGAACTCACAAGCATTTACATCTCAATGTTGTCTCTAACAGATTTTGCCACTTCATTATCTTTCACCTCAGTGACTATGAGCTTACAGCGAGTTTGCTTTGCGTTAAACAGAGATTGAGCTACAGCTGGCATGTGTAAACAGATGGTCAGATAGCAATTATTGTGAATTCTGAATTCTTAGAAAACAAGGGTGATCTGCAGTATCTGCTGCATTTTACACTTACGGTTACATATAAATGACATTTCTCAATCATTTGAGCTTTGTATTTTTTGGTTGATTTGATTTGTTTTGTTTCCATACTTCCATACTGCATCTACAGCAAGACCCTCATATCTAGTTTTAGTGCTCAAAACTCAAAGCTTCTCTCTTAAGGTCACTCTACAGTAAATAATATTAGTTATTTTCACATTTCTAAAGTATATATTTTCTTCATTGAATAAATTCATTGTCATTAATAGTTATATTGTCAAAGCCTTAAAACAGACAATTAATCGCCATAATCGCAATTATTTAATAGACAATTAATCGTTTCATAATCATGACAGCCCTACTTAACTCAGGCTATGTTGATCTAAGCTTGGATTACTTTGTGCTACGCTACGTTTATCGTGTTCTTACCTCAGTGGATGGATTACAGCTTTTAATCAATAATTCTTTATACCAAGTCATATAAAATGGCAACAAAAATACAGAAACCCTGTAACAACAGACACAAGAATGGATTGCACACATTGAAGAGTTTCTTTATTTCTAGAAACTGTTACATATGAAGTCTATCATGACCTCTAGCTGTCTGCATAAGATCCCACTGGGATGTCACTCTCTGTAAGATCCAGTATTCCAGCCGGAGAACTATCAGTTACGCAAACTGAAAGCAGCTAGGGCCCCAAAGAAAACATTCCTCCTTTTGCCTAACCTTGTTTAAGCACTGGACCACATTGAAATACCATACGACAATGGTCTTGGTTTGGTTATTATATTGCAGGTCGATAACTCTGAACTACCTGACTATGACGCAATCATCTTCTTTGAATGAATCAACAACTACACAACACTATAAGCTCATGACGGACATGATCTTCATATACAAGCCTCATTTTCTTTAAAAACATCGGTTTCAACTTGAAATTAAAAATAATCAACTATTAAAGTAAGATCGGGCAAATGAGGAAACAAGCAAGAATCTTAAGGTAAACATGCAACTTCACGTGTGATAAAAATGAATGTTATTGGTTTTAACCAATATGCACTAGGAAATTAATCTATGTGCAATAAACCCAAAAGAGTAAGTTACAGTAAGAAAATCAGCGCATCACGAGAGAGGATCTGCTTTTCCACCGTCATCTATTTTGTCAAAAGCGTCAGCAAAAGTCTTTCATGTCTAATTTATCAGGATCACAACCATCACCAATACACGCAGTTATTCACACCCTTCCCGTTTTCCTAGAAGTGTGCCATATATTTACTGATTATGTTACAGTTTACAAAGCTGTACAGTTATGACACCAGTTACTTAACTTACTTTTTTTACACATCTGAAATCTGAAATAAACCAAAATATGCGTGGAGGAGAATCCAACCTATGATCGAGCAAAGATGCAACAGATTAAAGTGCAAGAGCCCTCTAAAGCAATCGGTTTGTATTTATACACTTTTTTATTCGTTTCACTGTTTACATCGAGACATAAAACAATGAGCATGGGTTGAACTGAACGCGATTTTTCGATCACTCGAATACACGAACAAACAGAAATCTCATTTCTTTCACTTTCGTTAAAAAGTCACTTTTGCAAGCAACAAGACTCACTCACCGCTAGCAAACGTGCAGGAGAAAATGCAGATATGAAGATCAATTGTTAAAAAACCAACAGACACTCAAAACAGCCACAAGAGCAAAGTTGTTAGGCGTTTGCTGGTTCCCTCTTTACCTCACAGTCAGTGTGAATGAGGGTCCAAAGAGGCGTGACTAACCGATGCCATCCAAAATTACATCATTACATGACAATTACCGTAAACCTTCAATCCGGGGCACTGTGAAAAGCAAACGGTGAGAAAAACACTATACGAGGCGATGATTTCACAATGCTCGTTTATTTTTTTCTCTCTTACCTATCATCTCAAAATGCGTTTTATGCATGAACGGATTTTTATGCATGTTCATAAATTAGTAACCGACAAGGTAAAGATGCAACGGGACAAGAGTTTCATACATTGCAACAAACAAAACGAATTTACAATGAAAACCCATCTTGTATGGACATGCATGGACACTAGAGGGGGCTTTACAAATCAGAGACATTTCAGTTACTTTCAACATGGCAGGTCGACTTATTCAACAGCCTTCTTTGGGGTTAAAGGAAGTATATATATGTATTTGGATTAGGCTACATGGAAAAGAAGGGTTTTAAATCTGGACTGGTCTATTACAGTGCTTACAACCAACACAATTTAAACTTAATACAATAAAACGTAAAACGTCACAATGCACCAATTAAATTAAAAATGATAAATTGTAGGGAAGTTACACAATCTCAAGCATGTGATAGTGGTTTCCTAACATGAACAAGTTGTTAAAACAATGATGTGATGACAGAATGAGCAAACAAAAATATGACCATATTTACCATTGCAGAAAACAGGCCATCTTTTATATTATATTGCAAAATTACATAATGCAGGAGGATGTTTCTCAGATCATTTTATTTTGTGTGTAACTCCCCGATTCACAGTAACATACCACATTAAAACACTTTTCCCCACTTCATTCATTCATCTATTCACCTTTAAAAAAAACTCAATGGAATGGCAGGATGAAAAGCTCTCGCTCATTTAAGAATTGTAATTTTAAAAAAGTTTACATGTTTGACGTCAACAACAACACACATTTGGTGAGGTGGAGCGCTTTCTCTAACTGTAGCCTTTTTCCCTTCGTCGCAACTCTACATTCATTGCCTGTGCAAACGTTATTAAAAACAATCACTTTGCGTACTTAAAACTGTGATCTGAAACATACCGTTTGTCAAGGTGTTGCTGCACAAACGAAACACTAGAGCATGATACATGCATGAGTGACTAAAACAAAACGTATGCATCTTGAGGGAGATACTTCTACCATCATATACCCTCTAGTCCTCTAAACAGAAGAGGCACACATAAAAAATCTATTTATATTAAAAGTCTGGGTAAACTATAGCATATTTCTACACAGCAGCAGAATTACAGGCATGATATATTAAGAGAGCAATCCAATAATGACAACGTATATATTAATTAAAGTATATATATATATATGTATATATATATAAATTGTACACATTTACACAGCTCTTAACCACCAGAGAAATCCACTGTCAGTCTTCACAATCCTTCTCAGCCCGTTCAGTGCATCCAGGCATCTGGTGTGACCCAAACACCCATTCTCCTCTACCTGACAAATAAGAAATTATGAGATCACAGAGGAAAATAAATGATAATGTTAAAGGGATAGTTCACAAAAAAAATGAAAATTCTGTCATCATTTACTCTTGTCATTTCAAACCAGTATGACTTTCTTTCTTCTGCAGAACACAGAAGATATTTTAAAGAATGTTGGTAACCGAACAACGGTGGTACCCACTGACTTGCTTTGGTTTTGTGTCCATACAATAGAAGTGAATGGGTGCCACTGCTTGTATTCTTCAAAATATTTTCTTTTGTGTTATGCATAAGAAAGAAAGTCATAAAGATTTGAAATGACGAGAGTGTGAGTAAAACTAAGGTACCTTTAAGGTACTGAAAGTGATGTCATCTTTATAGACAACAGGGTTTATAATGGACATTCATCACAGGTGTTTGTGTAGTTAAATTTACCTTGGACTGTTCTGGCCTGATCACCCTCACATGGTTCTGCTGTACTCAATGCCACTCTTGGAAGAGATGCCCGACCACGGCAGAAAACTGCGAAGGAGATTCTGTGCTTGCCGATAAATTCTCTGAGGAATGGAGCATGGGCTCAAACTGGCCAGTGCAGAACCTATATGATGAATATAATCAGTGTTGAGAGAGTCAAGGAAACATGAGCTTGTTTATAGTTTACATCCATAAGAAAAGATACAACAGACATGTGAAACACAGACGTGACATAAAGAAAAGGATATAAGATAGTCCATGGTGGATGTCCGCCATTGATGTAGAGGACGTAAGTGAAGCCATCTTTCAACACTCCTCGTATAGAGTAATAATACGGTAAATAGTGGTGCTGTTTAAAGTCTCTGTTCTCATAGAAATGAATGGCAGTGTTATTGGTGGTGAGCACATGCAGATATATGGCTTTACAATGGTCCTGTGCCGTGGTGGAGATGTGCTCCTTTAAACTGTCCAATAACAGAGAGCCTAAAGAGAAAGCAAGTCCCAAAAATGTTTACGTCGAGTTGAAGTTTTAAGAGGAAACATCTGTCATGGCAGAATTCTGCCCAAATCCTTTCCTGAGAAGCACAAAAGAGCCACCTCTTACCTATTCCATGTTTGCGAAACTCCTTCACGACTCCTAAACTCAGGATGTATGCAACTTGAGTGTCAACAGGAAAGCTGGAGGCCAAGATGTCCCCATCCTGGAGTGGAAAATGCAGGCAATACATAAAATACAAATCCAAAATGCAACATAATCCAAACATAATTACTGGACAATGTATTTTGATGAGTACAGATTTAACAATCAACTATTATATTATTCTTCAACTATTATGTCAGTGTGTGTGTGTGTGTGTGTGTGTGTGTGTGTGTGTGTGTGTGTGTGTGTGTGTGTGTGTGTGTGTGTACAGTATAATAAAACAGCAATAACTGAAATAACTGGCTAAATAAATACACACATATGAGTATAGTCTGTAATTGCAAGACCGAACTAAAAGGGTGAAAAGCAGAATCCTCTCTAATGAAGGGCACAACCGTATGCCAGTCTGTAACCTAATTAATTACCTGCTATAAAAAGGCTTGTGATATGTCAGAGCATTTTACTTATGATGCCTTACATCAAAGCTTCAGAGGTAATATGGTCAGTTCAAATAACTCTTTGGTCAAATTTTAGATTTAGATCTAATTTTAACAGTGCAGGTAACCATAGCAGGTACACAGACGGTTTCAAAGCAACAAATATTACGGTGCATGCACGCTTTTGTGACTCAAACTTAACTTACAGTACACATCTGCAAAGAATAGACTCCCTGCCTAACTAGCTAGCAAGTTAAAAGTATGTCTATTTAGTATTATTTTGGGTTACCAGTAGAAGAACCGTTACTTGGCTAAACTTAAATGCGACAAAGTTACACGACCCATTCAACAAATTGTTTATTTAATACAATTTCTATACAATAAAATATTAGAGACCGTATTTTCCTTTTCTTCATTTTACCTTTCCTTTGGTGTGTAAGTGTGTGTTAGTACGTGTAAACAATCTGAAAAGTTACAGATGCCAAAGTCCACGATAAAGCAAGTTAGCGTCTCTAACGAAAATCCCATTTAGATCACATTTTACTACAGCGAACGCCAGGATTGTAATCATCCAGTTACTTCCGTGTAGTTCCCTGCTGCCATCGCGAACGTGCACAGTTCAGGTCACACGCACAACTGTTTCAAATCCATTCACAGCAACGACTGCTCGAATGCTCTTGTTAAGTTTTATTTGTATTACATTTACATGTGTTGTGAACATGAGGAAAAGTGTCCTTAATACACAATAAAATCATCATAAGAACGTCATTCAGTATGGATTTGGATATATTGACATTTGACAAACTATAGCGTTACGAGCTAACTCGATCACTAACTCCATAATATCACCGGTAATGTTTCACAATCTCATGATTAAAGTTCATTATCATTAATTAAAGCAATCTATGATTCATCTGTATGCCCTACGTCTCTTATACTTGAATGTTTCTTGAACACATTTGACCAATAACATTAGATTAGGCCATATGACCAAAAAGAGAACACTGGGCATATGATGTGGCGGCACTAAAGATACAGGAGCTAAAACCGAGTGTTTCACAGACAGGAGAAAAGAGGCGAAGCAAGAAGGTAAATAAAAAGACAAATAATGCATTCTTTGATGTTTTAATCGCATTTATGTATAGTTGGAGACCCAAATAATAGAATTATGAATGTTATCATCAGTAAAATACGGGCTCTTTATATAAATAAAATAAAATACAAAGCCAGACCGATCAACAAACACAGTTCAATGCGTCCAATGAAACCATCTATACTATCCTATAAAAAACCTTCTACAACATTGATGCAATGTAAAGGCTTTCGTATGAACCTGAAAATAAAGACTTTACTCAACAATTAAATATATAAAAGGCATTAAATATTGATATGATTCCGCTTAAATTCTTTTGTGAGAATAATGACACAACAGAGTGATATGAGGCACATGAGATTTAACTAGTCTGATGCAAATCAGCTGCCTGGTTCAACAGTACAAGGTGCCCATTAAAGTCACCAGTGTTGCAATGATTATTATAAATGATTTATCCATGTATATCATTATTTTTGTGAAATTCATTTGCACTTGTAATCTTTAACCAAAAACATTAAGCTCCTCTCTAAACAGCAAGTCCTCTCTGCATGACGTAATGCCTGAAAAAGAGGTAGGACTATACTGTCCAATGAGTACCGGTGGTGTATTAGGTTAACTTACAACCATCCAATCAATTAGGAAAGAGCGACATGAAGCTACTTTTTTCACATTTCAGAAGCCGTTTTACCCGGATGTACATAACGATACGGAAAAGAAGACAATCGCAACTTCCAAGTAACTTCAAGTTATAAACTCAAGACATACCTCCTTGTGTACTTTCGTTCTACTTTTTATTTCTGCCACAATCATCCCCACAATTCCACCTCTAAAGGTGGCAGCCAGCGAAAAGAACTTCTTGTTTGATGTGATGTCATGATACCATGAGTCTGGATACCTAAGACAAACCAGAGATGGTGATTTAAAGTGTGTTTTACTTCACCTGGGACAGGAGAATTTAAGGATGAGTTCACTCACTCAATGGGGAACCACTCTCCACAGAGCACTTTTATTTTCTCTATGTCATCGTGGCAGAGAAGGCGGAGCTTTATTTCACTGAGGGCGGTGATGGGCACCACGTCGGTCATTCACACCTGAAAGGATAAACCGGAATTATAAAAGGAACACTGAAAAACAAGCTGAAAATAACTTGGTTTAAAAACATTTAGGCCTATCTTCTAGTATTGATCAGCTGTGTATCCATTAGGTTAAAAGCTAAGAGGGTAGGCGCCTTGGTGGCTTGTATGTTTTAAGTCTATTTCCAATCACTTCCTTAAAAAATCATTCAGTCACTTGACTAGTGAAGTGTCATCTATCAGAAGAAAGAAATAAGTCTAAACGGCTTTTTGCTACGTTCTTTTAATGTGCTCAACTAAATGCACATTTGTAAAATAAAACAATTGATGTTAACAATACTTCTAACAAGAATTGTTTTATATAAGTTACTGTATTGGCTAATAACTGCACTACATTATACACACTGTTGTTAACATAAACAGACATGTATTACTAACGTCAATGTAATCTAAGTAACCCACAAAAACAGCAAATATTGCAAGTTATTTTATACACCCACAAAGTCAAAAGTGAAAGCCAACCAACCTCAAAATCTCTTTCATTTAAGTTAGTTAGCTGTTAAAAGCTAGCAGCAAGTTAGCAATCCTGGCTATCAAAGTATACAAAGGTTTTATTTAATAGTATATAGAAAATAAAGGGCTATAAAGACATAATCTGTAAATACGTTGTATTCCTATAATCAAGCAAAAATGTCACTTGCATTGCCTTGTTGTTTACAAGATAACATACAGTCAACGTTAGCTAGGGGGTGAAATAACTGCTAACCTGCCTTGTATTCGGCGCTGGGATAGACAGAAAGATATGCAATCGCTTCTTTTATTGCCGCGGATAAGGTTCACTGTTGCGGTAGCATGACGATAATGTGTAAATTTGTGTCCGGGATGAAGATGACACATTCAGTCAGACGCTGAAATTGCGCTCTGTAATGAATTAGCATAGCCGCTAGCACTTCGACAAACTCTGAGCTGCTGCTTCCGGTCTACTCCGGGATCAGCCGAATGTCGCCGAAGTGAGGAATGAACTTTTGAATGAATAAATATTTGGTGTTATCTATTGTCAATTTATACACGTATTTGTAGCAATGTTTATGCAACATTTAAATGATACTATTCCTAATGCATGATCGTGTTTTGAATAAATGTTACATATATGTATTTTTTATATTTAGATTGATAAGGCGGTACTCATGAAGTAAAGTGCACACATTCAAGACTGCACGATATATATATATATATATATATATTATATAACGGTAAAACATGCATCAAATTTAGATAAAAAGTGAATGCACTACATGCAGAAAATTAAATCTTAAAAGCCGCAAGCATAGCATACGCATTTAGCGCCCCCTGTTGCATCGAGGCGGGATTGCGCAGCATGTATCCCAGTTCAATCATTTTTTTAGACAACATTGTCCCCTTTGCCACCACAATCCCGTTGTAAACTTGCTCGGATGCATACTTAAATCCAAATCACAGTGCCTCAGCCCACATTTTATAGAACAATCACAGGCTGATATATAAGAATCATATTATATATGTTTCTCCGTGTGATACACGTCTTGAAATCATATGCAAGTTTCCATATTGAGCTACAACAGCAATTTAAAAACAAACACAAAATAAATACTTCTGTATGGCCAAACACCTGGTTAAAGTTACATTAAATTTGGTCTTATCACCCAAAGTCATCTGTCTATTTCCCAGGGAGGGAAAGCTGCAAGAGGTTGACTTCTGTACTTGTAACTAAAAACTTTCCAGAAACTTTGATACCACTTTATTGTCCTGAAAGAGGCACCTGTTGAGCAAGAGTATATAAAGGCTCCTTGGTGGTGGGAAAAGATTTTCCCCCTGTTCTCACACTGCAAGCTAATAAAGATCTCAACACCAGGTACAGCTACCTTTTATTGCATTCATTTTCTGAAAATACAACATTATCTAATGCGTATTTCAGACATATTAACATGAGGAATTACATTTATATATATATATATATATTTGCATAATATTTCTAATTTAAAAGTGTCTGTGATGTCATGACAAGTCATTGTTTAAATGTCTCTCTGTGTAGAATGGGGATTATTGGTATTATTGGTCTGATCGTGATATCTGTTCATACTGGAAGCTCATTGTTGATCGGATCATTTAACATCAAATCCTTCGGGGACACAAAAGCATCAAATGCCACTCTGCTTGACCTCATTACCAAAGTGAGTAAGACCTTTTTTAGGTTACTTATAGCACACTTAAACAATCTCTGTAAACATTTGGATTTTGTTTGTTAGGTAGTGCACCGTTATGACATTATACTCATTCAAGAGGTGAGGGACAACGATCTTACTGCAACTAATAAACTGATGCAAAGTGTGAACGGGTAAGTTGAACAAGAAGATTTAATTTAATTGTAACTATACATTAAGGTTGCATTTCTTAACATAGTTAATGGTATGTATTAACTGACATGAACTAACAATGAACTATAACCTAACCTTACCCCAAAAAATTGTCCTTATTTCATGATAATTTTAGCATTTACTAATACAATTTTAAAATCAATTCTGTTAACATTAGTTAATGCACAGTCAACTAATATGAACAATTGTATTGACATTAACCACTACCACGGAGATCAATAAATGCTGAAAAACTATTTTTATTTTTAGAGGTTCCTCTCCATATGAGTATCAGCATGTTGTCAGTGAGCCCCTGGGAAGAAGCACTTACAAAGAGAGATATCTCTTTATTTACAGGTAACATGTATCTCGCAGTAACATGACACAGTATTATTACTCATGACTCTTATAAAAAGAATAATTATTACACATTATGCTCATCAGGAATCCGTCTGTGTCTGTGATAAAAAGCTTCCAGTACGACGATGGATGCGAGTCCTGTGGAACTGATACATTTAACAGAGAACCATTTGTTGTAATGTTCTCCTCTAATACAGGTGAGGGTCAAAAACTCTGAGAGAGTAACATTAACAAAGTTAGTTCTCATAGTTCTGAAAAAGCTTTTCATCCAAAGCAATTTGCAATAAATTCAGTTATGGCCCCTTTGAGTTTAGCACTTTGCTTAAGGGCACAATGTTAATGAATTCTAATGTGATTTCAGTAACTCTACAACAAACAGTACAGTAAATTATTTTTTAATATTTGTTAACATCATTTTTTTTAAACACACTATTATATTAAACTGGACTATAAATATGCAGTTATTTACCTCGGAATAAGGCCACGGGTGTATCTAATATAAAAAACAACTGGCAGAAATCACTGAATATTTTAAATAAAGGAAATATTTATATATTTAAATGTAAATGACTTCGAATTAACATATGTACTGTCACCTTGTCTATAGCTGTCCAGAATTTCACTCTCATTCCTCAGCACACATCCCCAGAAGTCGCTGTGCACGAAATTGATGCCCTGCATGATGTGGTCCTAGAAACCAAACAACGTTGGAACACAAACGTATGCAATAAAATCTAGTAAATCTCTAATAATCTAAGGAATCGCTGGTGTTGTGATTTAGAGTATCTATGTCCAATTTTATTTCAGAAAATCATGCTTTTGGGAGACTTTAATGCTGGTTGTAGCTATGTTTCGAATGCAGACTGGTCCAAAATTCGACTCCGCACGGAGAAAGTTTACAACTGGCTCATCCCTGACAGTGCAGACACAACAGTCACAAACACAAACTGCCCTTATGATAGGTGACAAACACCTCACAAAATCTAATCTAATAAATGTGTAATATAACAGAATAAACATCCTGTGTAGATTTTGTAATGACTCAAATTCTTGATAAAAGGATCGTGGCCACATCTGACATGATGAGTGGAGTGTCTCCTGGATCTGCACAGGTATTTGACTTCATGCAAGCCCAGGGATTAAGTCAGAGTTGGGTAAGAAATGTTTTTGGTGGATTCATTATCCTGAACATTAAAAATAGAGTGTTCATTTGTCTGAACCATCACATCTCTCTCTTAGGCCCTTGCGGTGAGTGATCACTTCCCAGTTGAGGTCAAGCTTAAGTGATCAGGATCAAGAATGATTTTTTGCAGCAGATATAGACTAGCACAATGTTTGATGTTAAGATCAAAATGTGACTTTTCAACTCTTGCTGAGAATAAAAACAAATCTTATCATGATGCAGCTATAAGAGTTGGGTAGTATAATGCTATAAATAATCTAAAACTATTACAGTCATTTATTTATGCATGCAGGTTTCAAGACCATTTATTAACTAAAATTAAATTTGTCTTCATATTTAAGTAATTTCATTTTTACAATTTAAAAATAATCTAGAGAAGGCAAAGAAATTGTAAATATACACTAGTTTATGTAGAAGTCTTTTAGTTTAAAAGAAATCATGAACATGATCATCAAAACAAATGAACCGTGTGATGTACAATGACACTGGTTTGTTACAAGCAAAACAACAGGCACACTTGTAACTCATTCAGCTCCTCAGGACTTTCTCCTCTTTAACATCTCCAAGTACATCCCAATAGATTTCTGGATGGAGTCTTTGGTGATAAAATTGACAAAGTTTTTGATGTCGGTTTCTTTGTTCGCAAGAAGTTTGTCTATTGTGGGTTTTCTCATCATGGACTTGCTTATTTCGCGAGCATGATCTACAAACACACACATAGCATGTTTCTCTCATGTGAAAACAATAAATGCACTTCTTTAATCTGAAATGTGGTATTTTGAAGTACACTGGTTCTGTTTACCTGGGATGGCCAACCATTTTGACATGGTCTCAGTGGCTGTGCTGAGAACCTTGTCTTCAGGAACAAGCTGATCCACTAGACCAATCTTCAGGGCTTCAGGAGCACTGTACAGCAAACCAAGCTGAAGACCCTTCTCCGTTTCTCTGTGGCCCACTGTGTTTGCCATGGTGTCTCTAAACCTGTCCCGTAAAATCTTTCAATACCATCCAAGCATAAAACAGAACCAAGTACAGGAATTAAAAAGGAAACATTACCAAAAAGGTGCTACTATCCCGAGCTGCGTTTCATTGAGGCCGATGCTATATCGAGGGTTATCAGCCATGATCCTGTAGTCACAACACATAGCCAACAGACAGCCACCGGCAGGACTGGATCCCTAAAACAGAACAATTACCTTCATTGATCGGCTAAATGGTTTTACAACTATAAAATCGAGTCTGACACTCACATTGATGGCAGCTATGGTGACCTTGTTTGATCCATAGAGTTTCAGCCACATTTCCTGTACAGCCTTCCAGAATTCGGCATAGTGTTCCGGGTTCTTTTGAAACATTTCCAAAATATCTAGGCCAGCAGAGAAAACCTTTGACTGGGCCTACAACACAAAAGCACTGTCAGTACAATGAGTCCTTCTTACTGCATGCTTTTAAGATCTTTCTGATAGCTTACAGAAGTTATGATCACTCCTCTGCAGCTTCTGTCCAGCTCAAGTTTTTCTAAACCGATGGCAAACTCAGTCAAAAAGTCAAGACTGAGGCTGTTGACTGGAGGGCTCTGAAACTGCATCACAGCAACACCTCGAAAAAGAAGAAAAAAACACCATTAGTTTAACTGTGTTTTGTAGGTCAACTGGCGAACATGGTACTAGGTCATGGGTTTAATACACAAATATTGAAAAACCTTTACAAACATGCAGTAAGCTATTGTGCACATGCTCACACCATTATTGCTGTCCAGATCCACTTTAATTTTGGGGGATGATGAATATCTGTTCTTAGATAGAAAGTATGGCAGAGCAATGGTCCTTCCATGACTGCAGTTTCCAGACAGCAGTGAAGAAAACCCTGTAAGACAAATAAATCTTTAAGCTAAAGTATTAATGTAGAGTATTCATGCACAGTGATGTACATCCGTGTCAACAACTTCTATATTAGACGACATACAATCTTATATTTTCCTGCATAATAAAATTTGCCCTTACTAAAAGACATAGTATTAACCTTCTACTTTACAAAATGAGAGAGTAACTTACTTCAAAAACTTGGGAAAGCGTTTAAACACAGCGCAGCTTTAACTGCACTTTGTGATCTGACCTTTGTCCCAATTCCAGAGTATATTTATACTGCATTGTGCATTCTTGAACCAAAATAATACACGAACAGTTCAAATTATACAAACAGCTACATTTCTAATATCGTAAAACACACCTACCATAAGATGTGAGTTTAGCAGAGTGTCTTAATACAGATGACATCTCCTCAGCTGCAGCGATAATGCTAAATGCTAACTTCAACTCGTCCGCGCTAACCAAACGCTGAGTGGCTGCTGAGAACGTCAATCTCTCAGAGAGCCAATAAGCATTGAGAACGTTGTGTACTTTATTGAGATTGGACAAATTTTGACAGAATTGTATGCCGTTATGTACGCAAAATAAACAACTTTCTATTACATAATCGAAACGGCAAAAACGAAACTACAACATTTACAAATAAGGACAGGTTCAACTTTATTAAAAATACAAGATGAAAAGGTTTGACAATTCAGAAGCACTTGAATCTGTTTTTAGCAAATAAATCAACGAGTTAGGAAAATGCTCTGATTATATCTTACATTATACAGCCCCTCCATACATAACAACGAAAACCCTAATTAACACGTTTTTAATGTACAGTCATGCAATACACAGACTACAACTATACTATGACGGCGTCTAGAAGACAAATTGATTTAATTTGAATAAGATCACATACATAATATACTCAGATTTTGACTGAGAATGACAATTCACAATTTATGCTTTTACTTACATTTACGTGTGCTGATTCTTACGTCATATTGCAATATTGCATAAACAGAGTAAAATAAATAACAATGATTGAGCATCTCTCTCATAAAGACATTTCATAATGCACATGCAAGTTACTGTACGCATTTCCTGTTGTATTTTATCAACTTTCCTTAAGGAGAGTTATTCTGTAGAAACAAAATCATTTCCACAGATATTTCTCAATATTGTGCCAAACACAAGTAAAAGTTTAGAAAAAGCAAAATTTCAATTGTTAAGAAATCAACATATGTATATTATGTTTATGTCAACACAATAGATGTCAGAATAGTAACAGGCATATAAACATGTATAAACAATGTATTTATTTTTGAATTTAGAATGACAAAATGTTACAGTAGATGAAAGACACTGTTGCAGAATTCTGGACAGAAATGAATTTTACAGTTTTTAACAGATTTTAACAGTTAAATGGTATAAGGATGCTTGACTATGGGCTCCACTGATGGTAGTTTCCTTGCTAAAAAAGACCAAGTAGGTCACCAGCACATCAAATCAAATTCGGATTATGCTGGTCTTTTCAGCACAGTTGTAATGCTCAGGAATACCTTTTAAACACGTATTACAAACCACATCTTACACATGTATTTATCAGTTTTAAAAGCAGGCTGATTACATCATCAATACAGGATATTAGCCATTGCAAACACTCAAGCATGCACTGATCTGATCATGGGCTACGCAAAGAACTTTAGATGCAATGCAAGAATACAGACATCCTAATATTTACATTTACAGTGTACACTAACCTGAGAGTACAGGCATGAGGGATTTCTTCTGTTAATTTTACCATCATTACAACCAAGTCACCTCCAATACCCTGCCAGTCGCTGTGTGTCTTCACCATTTATTATGCCAAGAAATTTTCAATATTGTAATTTTTATATGATTAATTATTTATTAATCACTTACAAAGCCAACACCAATCACATATCTGCCAAGCCTAAGTCTCTGTTTTTAACACCTGGGACGACTTTATTTTGCACTGTCCCAATCTTTTTTGATCTGCATGTTCCATTCCCAGGACAGGTGGTCTGTCTTGTCATCATCTGTGAAGTAGGATTTGATGTGGTAGCTTCCCCGGACGATCATGCCCTTCGGAGCCTCCTCCACTGGGGTCATAAACTCATGCTCCTCGGCTCTTGGGCCATAGCTTCCAACCATGTATACTGCCTTATCCACTACAGACAAAAACAAATGTACAGTTTTTTTTATATGTTGCAGATGCTTTTATCTGAAGCAACCTTGAGCTACAGGATTTAAACAAACTGGTTATCTGAGTCTAACGTGTGTGAATGTCTGAAATAAATCTTGTGCTATCCTTTTTCATTACTCAAGAGTGGTCTGAGTGAATATATCTAAGCATCTTTGGAATAAACCATCTCAGGATTTAACCAAAAGCATGAAATATGAACAGCCTTAAATGTAATCTATTGTTCACTATAGAATGTTCAACAACCGATAAACATACACATTTATCAGGTGATACTTCAAAATAGGTGTGTAATATTAAAGCAGATCTGTGAATAAAGATATCCGTGCACCCTTGACTCTGAAACTCCCAGGGAAGCTCCAAGGCTAACATTTAAATTCATGACAGCAGATGCTCTACCTCTCAGTCCTTTCTTGTAGGTCAGATGCACATATTTCAGTCCAGACACGATGTCCCTGTTGACCTAATGGGAACAGATGGGATGAATTAGAATAAATATTATTAATCCAAAATGCCATTTTTATTCTCAGGACGCACCAGGAGTCACCACCAGATGTCCTGTTAGATCCTTGAAAAATTTGCAATTCTCTTCACATCTGAGTGGCCTGTGGGGAAGCCCATAGGGCTGTGCGGCAAAATGACTCTTGTCTATTCAAGTATTTTAACCAAACTATTCTGTTCTATCATCTGTATAAAAGGTAAATCATAGCCTTTTTGGGGGGGACGGAGGTGACTTCTGTCCAAAGATTTTGAATAAATGTGATCATGTTTGACTGACCACGAAACAAATTTACTGTAGCTGTCACTCAACATCAGAATCAGAAAGAGTTTTATTGCCAGGTATGTCTGCTAGGTTTGCCACCAGTCCCTTAAAATACGGAATCGTCCCGTATTTGAGAATGAAATAGCGCGTCCCGTTTTGAATCAATACGGGACGAGTTTTGTCCCGTATTTCCGAGTTGTCTAATCAATGTTCCATGCAAATCATGCCACCCGCATTCTGTGAAGAAGACTCGTTTTATTCCATTTTTGATTGGCTAATACACGATGCCATCGTTGGTTTGATTGGTGTGTTTAATACCATCAGGTTCAGTGCCAATCAGAGTTAGAGGAGGGCGGGTCTCTTGACAGAGAGTCGATTTTAAACAGAGGCAGCTCCAGATACCCCTGCGTTCTTCTCTGAAAGTTTCGGAGCCGAAACGAAAGCAGATGCAAAAGTACCGATGAGAATTGGAGGAATAAAATACTTGACTGAAGTGTAAATAGGGCAACTTGTCAGCGGGTCTTGTTCTCTGTCACGCACGGTGATACAGAAATCAGAGCGCCGTATCAGCGTTCTTCACCTCAAGCATCTTAATTCCAAGGCAGATAATGTAATGACATTTAATCACCTCAATGATATTCATATTGATTACGTTAGATTTTATATGCTGTCTAGTTGTTAAGAAGTAATAATACGTTTACATTTATTCATTTAGATGCTTTGGTCCAAATGATAAAGCATTTAACATTTTGTCAAAGAGCTAAACAGTAGGCCCTAACTGTATACCATGCCATGTTTACAAGTTATGGTATTATTTGTTTATTAAAGTTAAGGTACAGTCAGACATAAGCATAAATTAAATAAGAGAGTGTCCAGAATATTGTGGTGTTTTACTTAAATTTAGAAATTGCATCAATCTTAATACTTTGTTTGCCCTAATAAAAAAGCAATACATTTAAAATATAAAATGATTTTAAAAAATCATAATGAAACTTTTACACAATGCACATTTCTTAATATTAAGCCTAAAATCTGTTTTAATGTCACTTTTGATAAGGATTGTATGATTTTGAATAATGTCAGTCTTTTAATCTACCTAAAGTATACTTGCAATAGTTCCACTTCAGTATATCTTTAGTTGGACCTCAGCACTACTTCTGCACAATTAAAGTGCATTACTTACAAAATTAGTTGTTCCAATTTAACAGCTTTTCAGTGTATGTCTTTAGTATATTTAGTATACTAAATTTAGTATACTAAAAAGTACAATTGCAGGGTATTTTTATTAAGTAGCTACATATATGTGAATGGATTTGCCGTTATATGATTTAACACCACTGGCACAACATCAGGCCTGTGGTCACTGTGGCGCCCGCTATAGGCGTCCCTTATTTTTCTGTTTAGAAGGTGGCAACCCAGACATTGTCTGCACATACGAGGAATTTGTTATGGTGAAAGAAGCATCCAGTGCACAGAAACCATGGGCCAAACTAAACATGCTTGTGAAAAACATTTCAACAGCAGGCGTATCTTGAAACAATGAAAACATACACAAACCCATCTTCTGCTTATATTGCATCCGGAACAGTTTACACTTATTTTAAGTGTGTTATTTTTAGGACATTTTAGCCTGGGAAACAGTGTGTGTGTGTATTTATGCATGCGCAGTGCTGGTCTCTGGGAGAATGTAGTCAGACAGGAAATGAACATTCTGTCCACTTCTACACATGCATTTCAGAATCTACAATACCTATGTGATCAAAGCCTGTAAAGGCGTATAAAACATCTGTGCATTGAAATTGTTGTTAAATATTTTTTTGTTGTGTATATTTTTTCATACATACAATAATAGAATAATGTTAGCTTTTCAAATAACAGTAAACATGTGATTTATTGTACGGTGTAGCATCGCGATGCTAAAGCTTCAAATTACTGGCGATTCTATCGTTGTACCATAAGTAATGTTGCATATACGCATTAACGTTCATTTGAAATCTGCCTTTATGAGGTGTATCTCTCCTGAATGAATCCGTGTTTTGAACGACTCGGAGACAGACAAGATAATGATTCAGTGAGTCAAGTTCTTGAATCATTTAGCCGTTTGAACGATTCTGTTGAATCATTCACTTACTCAATAAAAACTATTGCGTTTTAGTCTCACAGTTAAAAGCAAGCCTAACATCTCACTTTATAAACATTGCTGTATAAATGAAATCCGTCGCACATTTGAATTAGTTTTAACGTGAAAAATGTTTTAGTGTACTTTAATATTTACTATAGTAAATTTTACTAACATTTCTAGACACTGAGTCTTACCATAGTAAATATTAAAGAATCTGATCTTGTACCTGATACAATCTATCTAATTACTATAGTTAAAACTACATAATATCATTGTCTAAATTAAATAAGTGTGGTAATACGGTAATATATTATAGCGTAATAAAGTTTATTATAGTAAATACAAAATGTTGGTAATACTCCTGCTGGTAAAGTATTGTAAGATATTTATGGTATCGTGACAACCATAATGTGACCCAACAGTATTCTTAAACCACTGTATAAAGTACAATAACCAACATCTCTACATGTTTTACACCAATTTCATGCTCTTCAATGTAATTTCTTACCTTGAAATGGATTTTCACCCTGTAGTCCACTCCCTCTTTCATGGTGAAATTCTTTTTCTTCAAAGCATCAAGATCACCTGTGTAAATCAAAAACAGACGATTGGTTTATTTACATCAACAGGCTTTGTCTGTCTTCATAAGCAACAATCTGAAGAAAGTAGCACAAATCGATATCCTAACAGTCTTTTACATGATTTGTGTGCTTGTAGTTCAAGCGGGTTCATTTCAAAAAGCTTCCTAGCAATAGCGCCACTGTTACATTATCAATTTTTCCTTTGAATCCGCCCTAAGTGCTTTGTAATGGATACTAAAAGAAACAGGAAAGAAAAGAGAAATAGGAGATTGATACAGTGAACAGCATCAATAATGATTTGTGGCCTATTCACATGATGCCAGATGCAAGTTCATGGTTCCTGTGCACCACATATTAACATTAAATCCATTTTTAGAGCATTGAGGTTTTATCAGTTCATGGAACATGTGATCTCGGCTTTTAGCATGCAACATAGTTTTTAATATAATAAAAGCAAAACCATGCAGCTCTATTAAAACCCTTTTCATGACACAAAGGTTAAATCCTTTATCTGTAATTCACCTAATCTTTGAAAATCGCTGTAATAACATAATCCTGATTGAACAAGAGGATTATTTCGTCACCCACGGTGAGAGTTATATTATGGGGTGTGTGATATTATTATGTGGTGAATACCGTCGTGTGTAGACATGACTTCACAAGTGATATTTTGATTCTTTAAAAGAAAATGAAAACACAGTTCGGTTATTCAAATTTAAAGCAAAAAAACCCGATATCAAATCACATGTTTATTTCTCTCTCCTCTCCTTTCCTCTCCTCTTAAAGATTCAGGTGTAGTGGCTGCTTATAAACACAAGTTGCTGAAGTTGTAGTTAGATGCAGTTTGTATGACGCCCACACAGCAGCGAGATGGAGATGAATAACATGAAAGATCCCAGAGGAGACGCTAGCCGTCTGGAGGAGCAGCAATCTGGTATGAGGTGAGAATGAGCGCATCCTATTCCACCCTCACACCCACCACTGCGGAGTTCAGCGCGGTCACATCCCCTCCTCTCATCAGCAACATAACTCACTGAATCTCACTTCCCTAAAAAAACTGTTTCCTGCTGACACATTTATGCATATGAATGTCTGTTGCTCAGCGAGGTCTAGCTGGCAAAGTCTTATGTTGTTAAAATAGTCACATGCACACTGGTGTCTACGTAAAGTTCCCATGAAATCAAAACCATACAAGAACACATGACTTTCTCTTGAGTCCCGAGTCCTTTCACATACTAATTTGACGGTAAGTTGACTCGTCATTGGTGTCGCTGCCAAATAACGAATTGCTGCAGGCCAGCTCATGATAAGACCGAAAGATTTTAAAGCAGCCAAGATGAAGAGCCAGACAGGTTAAAAGTGCTTTATTCTCAGGCTCCAAGGCAAGATGCAATGCACCCGCAAAAAATATTCAAGAGCTTACATGTGGACTCACTTCAAGGATTCAATTAAGAGCACAGTGATAAGGTCTGGCTTCCTGGCGCTCTAATCTGAACGTCACCGGAGCAGAACTTCTGTTGTCATGGTGAGTGGCTTTCAAGCCTGGGGTGCAGTCTGGTTCCACGCCCCACCAGTAACCGTCACAGTCACTGTCGGTCGGCCTGGCGGCATCCATCAAAAGCTCAGCCTGGTTAGCGCCATCCCAGTGGCTGTCCTGCAGTGAGGTGCAAGCTTCAGCTGTCATGTGCAGCAGGAGTCCTGGATCGCAGATCGCTTATGGGCTCCTGCTCACAGCTTAAAACGCTTTGTTTATACAGCCTGTAGACCTCGCATGGGTGATGTTCTTTTACCCTTAACTAACAGTTGCATACAAGTTGGGCCACATTCACTCAACGGTTGTGCTACTTTATTATGTGTAGGCTCATTATAGACAGCATATTATTTACCAAACTCATTTCATCACATTCATGTGTATAGTGTTTTTTCAACTTTCTCCTCTGGAAAACATGAATATCATTTGTAGCTTTTGAAAGCCATTACTAAATGAATAAATAACATTCTATGCCATTATATCTGTATCAATATATTATAAATATATCAGTAAGTTGACTTATCATCAGGTTGTATATATACTGTATAATATAATGGCTTTGGACAAACAAAGAACTCATGAACACCCATCACACAAAACATAAAAACAGCCGCCAACTCTCAAGGTAACAACAAACAATATTAAACATCTGAAATAGGTTATTTTTCTGTGTATTGAGTTATTATTGTGTGTTGTGGACTATAGACCTTAAACAATGCTGGTTAAATGCTGGTCCAGAATAACTTCCTGTTTCCGTTTTTTGAACACTACACAAAAGTTTGAACAAAATACAAGCAACAGAAATTTAAATTGATTAAATGAATGTCTTTAATATTTTCTTATATATGTCAAAAAATAAGAACAATAAATGAAATAAAAACTGAAACAGGAAGTGCTCATGGACTAGTGTTCAAAGTGCTCTATATAAAAACAAATGTTATGTACATTTACTTAGAGCAATAGTAAATAAAAAAGCTTAACTTATGATCCCAGCTGCATGTATCTAGTGGTAGACAAGCACATTTTTTGCCACTTTAAAGAGCTGAATCAGATGATGCTGTGGAGTCCCAGTAAACTATGACAGATTACTGTAGTCTGCTCTATTTTACACAATCTAGCACTGAGAGCCAGCCTGCGAATGAACTGTGGTGTCTACATTTCTTTCGGAACTCATTTTATATCCATGTATGTGCTGTTACCCGATCTGCACAAGTGAGTCGGGAGCGAAATCTGCGCTACTGTATCAGTGGGACAGATTCATTCTAAGATGATTCTTTCTCTTCATAAATGGGGGACCATATTGTGGTTAGTCGGGGTTTGAAGCCAAAATGACCATCTAACCATCCATAAGGATGTTCAGAAATGATAATCAAATAAACTGTGCATTTGTTTCTTTTTCAGTGCTAAATTAATTTTTTTAAATACATACGCTGGGCTACACAGGAAATCCACACAGAAAACGCAACAGAATGCTCTGTGTTACGCCTTCCTGTGACAGCAAAACCCCAGAGTCACTTCTGGTTTTGCTTCACAAGCGGAAATGTCGGTTGGTACATTGGGTTCTACTCGAAGAAGAATGATACAGATTTTATGACTGAAAAGGGCTTCTTACAGCGCTGACTTAAACAGCCCAAAATCATCATATTGCCTAGCAACCAGGTGACCTTTTGCAGTGCTCCTGTTGTTAAAGAGAGAAATATGCCGTTGGACCAGCCGAGTGGGGCAAAATCCTACTCTGGCAGTCAAAAGACGTGACAATCCCATCGAGTCTACAGAGGGCACGCGTTTTATTGCAGACAGCGGTGCGCGATTGATTCGTGTTGCAGATGTCCATCTCCAGTCTGCTTGCGTGAGATTGGCTGGTCGGGGAAGGTATGACATCATCCCTCTGAAGGCAGGGGAAGTGAGGCATTAGAATGCAGCGCAGAGCTACTGAGCCTCTGTCAATAGTGTCAACTAAGCAACTGCCCTTCCAGCTTGACCAGCAGCCTTTGTTTGGACAGTGGAGACCATAGATTCAACCCACTTACCTCAATCCGCAGAAGTATTACACTAGGAATGCTAATTTTAAAAAATGGTAGGATTAACACTTGGACTGTGTTGGATTTTAAATGAATTGGATGCAGGTGAATAGTTTTGCAGCAAGACTTACCTGTCAGGTCCATGGTGATGGGTCCAGGGGCCTGGTCACACATTAGAGTCAGTCGGGTCACCTGAACATTAGGAATGGTGGGATCTGTAATGCAATCACAAATATAAGTATATCAAACCATACAATATCTGCAGTACAGCACAATAAACCCACTTATTTATTATTAGCACAGAGTATTTCAGTCCCTTTAGTTGAAGATGCTGTGTGCAGTATTAAGACAGAAATGCTATATAATACACATAATTATGTCTTTAGAGGTGTATAAAGACCTTACGTAACGAAGCGTTATGTGTTTATTACCTTAGAATGAGCTATTTCTATCTACATACACCGGGGGTCACCTTACATGGAATTCATCATGTTGTTAGTATTCCTAAACAAACAAACTGCTCTACAGAACGTGTTTTGTAAATACGTTTTCTCCTTCAGCAAAAAAGCGAAAACGTGACGACATCTTTGTCCTGTTTCAGCCATCGTAGTGCTTCGAAAGAGAGGGGTGAGCGGTGGAGTGAGCCGTTAGTTGCACTTCGCAACCTCACCACTAGATGCCGCTAGAATCTCTACATTGCTCCTTTAAAAGCATCTGATAAATAATTAAGTGTTTTGTCATGCTTTGTAAAGCATGCATTTATTGCAGTAAATATTCTAAGCATGCGGTAAAGCACTTGGCAGACAGACCAAAGGAATTGTTGGACATATTTAATATAAATGCATATTTATCTTTATGGGGATGTCTGTGTGTATATATAATTGCCTGTTTTTACAAATTTTGAAAAATGGACGTCAAGGATGTGGGCGGGGCAAAACCTTCACTGGTGTTGTGATATGTTGCTAGGGTGTTGCTATATAGTTGCTTAGGTGTTTGCAGAATGCTATGTGGTTGCTAAGGTTTTCTGGGGGTTGCTAGGTGGTTGCTTACTAGCTCAAGTTAAAAGTGTCTTATCATGCTGTTCCGTGTCTGGTACAAAAAATCCGCTCTTGCGTATCTTCTCTATCCAACAGCATTACTGGCCCAGTCAATCCAATTCTTTTGCACATTTATCACACATCTCAGACCAGAGGGAAGACACTTGGATTGGACTAAATAGAGTAAATTGGGAGGGGAAATAGAGCTGGTCGGAGTGTAAATAAGACAGATTCATCATCGCAGAACCGTGCAGATGAATACCATCAATTCACGTTTGGAGAAAGACAGGTCTCCCTCTCTCCCTCTCTCAACCGTACAGTTCCTAATCTCTCCCTTTGTTTTATCTTTCTTGAACATCTTAGCATCTTTCACAAACATAATCCCCCTCATTACGAGGCATTTAAAGATGTATTAATCTGTGTTAGTAACCGATCTAGTACGTCTCGGCTTTTGTATTTAAAGAGCTCCAGCCATAACAGAGGAAGATTGGGTTTGTCTTTGATGGTTTAGGTGGACACAGAGCTGATGGAGGTTAGTGACCTCATGCTGTCTCAGCACATTTCGATAGAGCGATAGCTTCAGCTGCCTCGCCCTATAACAACACAGCACATCTAAACCATTAGCTGCGTATCAGCAGAGATTCACATGTGAGCGTGAATTCATCGCAGAATGTGAACCGAGAAACATGTGGGACAGGAATTAGGAGCATATCAGCTCTATTGTCCAACTACAATATCATTTCTGGAATGCCAATAGGAAGCTAGTGGTGTAAAACCACACATAACAAATTGTTGGATGAGTCTCATTGATGCAGTGTTATTGATGCAGGGTGGGTTGGTTTTAAATGCGAAAAGTGCAGTTAATCGTCCTCTGATGGCTACAAGTGCCGCCGCCCGCTGCAGGCACGTGCGCATAAAACTGTGCACCAGGGACCACACTCACCAAACATGATTGATCACCCACACACACAATCTCTCTGTTAAATCTGAGAAAATCTTATGACAAATTAAAAGCCTTGTTAAAGGGATAGTTCACACCAAAATAAAAATGTTGTCATCATTTACTCGACCTTGCTCAGATTTTAAATCTGTATGACTTAAACAGAAGAGGATACTTTGAAGGATGTTGGTAAACAAAAAACGTTGGCCCCATTCACTTCTATTGTATAGGCACAAAACCGATGCAAGTCAATGGGGACTAATGGTTTTCTTCAAAATATCTGCCTTTGTGTTCTGCAGAAGAAAGTCTTTGAAATTACATGAGGGTGAGTAAATGATGACAGAACTTTCATTTTGGAGTGAACTATTCCTTTAATGCTTCAACCAAATGTGTGTTAAAGAGATAGTTCACCCAAAACCAAAAATGTTGTTATCATTTGTTATAATTTACTCTCATGTAATCCCAAACACATATGTCTTGCTTTATTATTTTAACAGGAAAAATCCTGAAATGCAGCTGTTCTCCATACAATTGCTGTGAATGGGGACTGGAGCTTTCAAGCTTTAAAAAGCACACAAAGTTTTATATTTATAGCTTTTCATTTGGATTTTCTTTTTCACTTTTACTGCTTTCATATCTAAAAATGTGTGGATCTCATCATACGCAATGTATGATATAAGCAAGGGTGTGTATCATAAGCCAGCTCTCAGAGGCAAAGAAGATCCTCTGTGGTGTTGACTGCATTGGTGCTTTGCTCTGATCGGTCATCATGACAGTGGTTCTGTAAGCAGATCTTTACATCATTACTTTGAAACACAAACCACCATAAAATACCTGCACATGCCAGCATATTAAAGGAACGCTATTATTTACCAGGGCCGTAAGCAACAATACGCAGATGAATCATTTATGACTCAGAAGAGTCAAGAGCTAAGTACCCTTGGCACACAAGTTAAATTTGAAGAAAAAAGAAAATACTGCAGTTGATTCTCAGCAGAAAACAGCATATAAATGAAACTTCTAAGCCCCTGTGAGTCAAGCTGAAATTAATCTACCCTTAGCCACAGTGTATCAGCTGTGTGTTTTACAGTTCGAACAAAAGAAACAATTCATCACAGCGAGAAAAAGTAAAGAAACAAAGCTATCCCCCGGTCCTTTTTCTCAAACTATTTTCGCATTATTTCTCTCAATACGTGAGTCAGAAATACAATAACTGATCTCATAATTAATGCATTGTGCAGCGGGACAGAATATTAAATGCAAATTATACAGCGTTATGCAGCCAGTGGAATCATAATTCCTGTTTCTCCAAATAACAAAGCAGTTCAAAGACACACTTTAAATATCTACCTTCTCACTTTCTCTAGTGAAAAGAATATTGTTTGGGGGCTTTGAACCAAGATTGGAATACCCCGGGGATCTGAGTCAGTCTAGACAGCAGGGGGGAGAAATAAAAAGCCCCTTGAGGGCACACTATAGTTTTGACCATGAAGGCAAATCAATCTTCATACGACTGGGTCTTTTAACATTTCATTATACCGGTGTACAATATGTGTTCAATAAATGTGGGTTAAATGAATGTTGCCAAAAAATGTGGTTAATATGTATTTAGATGCATGCACAGCAGTTTATTGACAGTGGTTTTCAGCAAAAAGCGAAACGTCAATTCCCCAAACAGCTGCTTTGCTTACTAAAATAAAATGTTGTGAAATTCTCAGGAAACCACTGACGTGTTAAACACAAAACCTTACCAAAAAAGCAGACACACAGATGTGCATGTAGGCGTGTTTAAGAAATATTTGTAATATTTTTACAGTGATAGTTTCCTAACCTGCCACCACAGGTCCAGAGCCCAGGAGGGTCTGCTTGTACTTGTTCAAGCTTTCATCATCCTTGTCCAGTTCCTGGATCTCCTGCAGGCTCTTCTGGGCTGGAGGTTGGTAGTTCAGATCTCGCTCCTCCTCATCCTCAACCACTGGCACGTCTGTCTCCTTATCAGCCATGATGCCTGAGAAAATCAGAAATGATGTGTATTAGAAGAGTTTAACCATGACAAGCATCAAAACTAATTCAATTTCACTAACCCAGATTTGCACGTTTATCTTTTTTAATATTCATTTGTTGTAGTTCTCACATAGAGGTGCATCACATCCATCTTCAACACAGATGATAGCACACATTCATTTCTTTTTAGCTCACTGGACGCACAATCCCTAACTAAACGCTCACAGTCAAACAATATTAATACAAAAAAAGAACAGCTCTAAGTTTATATAAACGTCCGTGTTGAATAATAATAATAGGTGCCCGGATTCAGCAGATTTAGAAAGCAAGCCTACTGGCGTTTATTAATCTAGCCACTTGTACGACATTGAAAAACGTGTTTTCATTGTCAAAACCAACACACAGCATTACAGTGTAACAGCTCATAATCGCAGGGGACTATTACAGTCTGCCGTGTAGACGGCTGAGGCATTGCTCCCCGGAGACACAAAGGAACATAAAGACCCAGAAAAGCGCTCTCCACGCAGGAGGCCAGGAGCAGAAACAGCAATTTGTCTTATGAATTAGGAGAGTTAAATCATTACATCTATAAAACTCCCAAGACAGTCTTGTGAAGACATTCCACAAAAAACTAAAAGATGACATCATCGCTGGGTGCGGACAAATGAAGCTCCTGAGGTTGAATGTTCCTGAACACAGCTGGGGATAAAGGAGAGCCCCATCACACCCTCCCTTTTTTGCCCAGGCTGGAGATATTTACAGTATATTGCGGATGACAAGAAATACTCCGCAGCCATGGAAACATGCTCACGTTCTCCCCAATGATTATCAAGAGTGATGATAAGCCTTCTTTGCATAATGAAAGGTGGACAAAACCGCTTAATGCATAATATGAAGACAAATGCAATAATGCAAGGACGTAGCTATAAAATGTGATCTAATGGAATCAATAGGGTGTTTTTGAGGGTCATTCTCGAATACGCCATTAGTTTTAGAGGAGCGATTTTATCTCAGGCTATCTCGTAAAAATATACCATCATCTCCTTTTGCATTTAGACAGCACTAGCTCAAGGACTCTACAAATGTTGCTGTACAAAATGGGCGGCCAATTTATTCTGACAAAAAAGCAATTTTGTATCTTTCAATGAATTAAACCTGTGGGAAAAAACATCAAGGAAGGCGATTTAGAAAAGTGGGTCATGTTATAAGGTTTACGGGCAGGCTGCATGATTCGGACACTTTTGAGGTACACAAAATGCTGTCGATACGACAAACTCCGTCTATAAAGACAAAGGGAGTCAATTAACTTTCTTATTAGAGACAACTGAGTGTATATGGATAAACGTGGCGATGAATTTTGGCTATGCATACACATGTATTAATCAATTGCAGACTGGTGTAAATGAAGACATGCCTAAATGTCATAGCATCAGCACTATGACATTTTCCTCAAGAGATGCCACATATTGCACGTTGGTGTCCTCTGGACCAATATCCTTTGCATAATGAGGCCATTTAGTTAATTATCCATGTGCAATTACAGCTGAAATATTTATCAAAATTGCCCACCAATTAAATACCTGGCGCACAAAACACCCACATCAAATCCCGCAAGTTAAGATTCACTACAGGAAGGCCAGTCACACTAAATAAATGACGGGACTAATTGGGCAATTTAGCACATCTCAAACAGTCAAGCGCAGCTTCCTAATCGAGCTCCTAACGGGAGTTAAGATCCAAATCTGCGAATTACAGGTAAATAACTATAAAGTGGCGGATTGTGTGAGTAATTTTAGTTATAAATATTTCACATAAAGATGCTGTCTTAAAACTGCAAAGTCGCTACACAAATGTGACCCTGGACTACAAAACCAGTCAGAAGTAAGCTTTCCATTGATGCAAAGATTGTAGTATAGGACAATATTCGGCCGACTATTTGAAAATCTAAAATCTAAGGGTGCAAAAAAATCTGCGCTGTAGCAGGCCGTTGCTAAGAAGAAACAGGTTTGTTTTAACGCTCTCTTTTGGCTTACTGCTGTAATGACGTTGTGGAGAATAGCTGCGAGTGAAGTTTGTAGGCGTTTCCGGCCATTTTTGTTCGCGATTTTGCTGCATCCACTCAAAAAAATAAACTTTTGATATATTTACGGTAGGAAATGTACAAAATATCTTCATGAACATGATCTTTACTTAATATCCTAAACATTTTTGGCATAAAAGAAACATTGATACTTTTGACCCATACCATGTTTTTGCGGCTATTGCTACAAATATACCCGTGCTACTTGTGACTGGTTTTGTGGTGCAGGGTCACATATGATCTTTTAACAAAACCAACTGTGAATGATAATCTACTTGGCATCTTAATAAATCTGGGATGACATGAGGGTGAGTAAATTATGAGGGAATAAATTTTTTGTGTGAACTAGAGATACCTACACCTACTCTTACAGCGGTTATTAATGAGAGGTCATCTTTATTAGCACAGAAAAGCGCTGACAGCAATTACCCGGCATCAACTGTGTTAAACAGCAGAGCTAATACATTACAGAATCTGAAAAGCTTTTTAAATTGACTTTCGCTGCCTTCAGAGGATGATTTTTGAGGGAAATGCAGCATCTCGCGCTTCAAAGGCAGCATGCTTTGACCGGCTTTGATCAGCAGAAGCAGTTAAATGCCTGGCTGCATGGTGATAAATAGCATGTTGGTTTTCTTCTGATGGTGTCCTGCAGGTTTCAGCGCGCAGTTAATGAGGTGAAGTGTGAATGAGCAAACACTGACAGTCTGCAGTCTCTCATACAACAACTAAGACCTAAACAATCTCTGGACTTGACTTTAATGAGAGTTTATTGCTGCACAAAAAGTTTAAAGTGGGTGTAAAAAACCCATATTCTTATTCTTCAAGGAATTTAAGACCCATGTATAAGACAATAAATGCCCTGTAAAGGTAACAATCCACAACAACGGGGACGGAGAATTCACTATAATAAACTGTGCGCTATTTATTTGCACCGACTGTCTGAGTTTAACGCCTAATTCACTATGCAGATCATGGAACCGTGCTAATGTGTCTACAAAATTTGTGTTGACCGCAATTTGCACAGCATAATTCCTCTAGCAGCAGGCTGTAGATTCAGCAGACTCACAATCTAGCACACCGGCGACTGGTTGAAATTAATCATGGGTACATATGATCAAAATGCAGATTTTTGCATCGAAACACTAAACACCAAAGTGGCGCTACAGTTCAGTAAGTTCACCCCTGACTGATTTATTTATTCCCAACTTGTCAAAGCGAGGCATGTCATTAAATAAATTACTTTCGTCTGCATATTTTAACTGCATCTAGCAGTCCACTGGCTTTTAAACAAAAGCACAAGTTTAACAAAATCCAATCAGCAGACCCCTTATCTACACCTTCACATCCTCTAGTTTCTATGTTTCTCAGTTAATCAAAGTAAGAGTTCGGTTGAGAGATTCATATCAGTAAACTCTGATCCTATAAGTCAGAAACAAACACAAAACCCAGCAGTCTGGAAATCTGCTTTACTCTACACGTTAACAGATAGAACACTGTGTGCCAAATAACCCCATCAGAAGATTATGATTGACTTAAAGTGACAGTTCACCAATGTCATTTTAAACCTGTTTGACTTTCTTTCTTCTGTAGAACACAAAGAAAGATATTTTAAAGAACTTTGGTAGTAAAAAAACTTGGCCCCATTGACCTCCATTATAAGAACACAAACTCAAAATATCTTCTTTTGTGTCCACAGAAAAACGAGTCATATACAGGGTTTGAATGACATGACCGTGAATAAATGATCTACCCCTTTAACAATGCAGCAAAAACACATTTATCCTAATTAAAAATACAGCACAACAAACAATTATACTGTGCACTCAAACAAACCTTTCAATTTTCAGGCTTGTTAATAAGCAGCTGCATAGAGAAAAACTCCATCAACAACACCTGAATGTAATGACATACAATAACGCATGCCATGATCCTACGCATTCACATGGCCTTTCCCTGTAGAGCATACAAACACGTCAGCTTTTTGAAATCTCTGTCTCTCCTACATGCAATCTAATTGATTTACTCCTTTAAACATGTGTCAGGTCTCTGACGTGCAGCCATCCATCACAGGCCGGCAGCAGCTGTGGCTCACTGAGTCGTGATGCAGTTCTGCCGGGCCAAGGGGGGTCTTAGCGTGTCAGCACCTGCAGTCGAGCAGAGTGCTGGGAAACCCGGGAACCGGTCAGTCCTGTGGAGCCAGATTCTGTCCATTGCTTAACCCAAATAGCCTCTGCAGTACATGTACATATTAAGTATATACTTGTAAGTTTTATATATATTTATTTATATATATATATATATATATATATATATATATATATATATATATATATGTTTAAGATACACCATGTGTATTTATATAAAAATATAAAATGTTTTTAAATCAATAATGCATGGCATACTTTCAATGTTTAACATGAATAAGTACGATATGGTTATTTTAAAAGAATAGTTCATCCAAAAATTACAATGGTTGTCAAAAGTACCCCAGAACTTTTTGCTGTCTTGCATTCTTCAAAATATCTTATCTTGTGTTCAACAGAGAAAAAATATTATAAAGTAATTTTTTCTACTATGGTAGTCAATGGGGTCCAAGAACTGTTTGGTTATAAGCATTTCTCCAAATATCTTTCTCTGTGTTCATCAGAACAAAGAAATTCATAGATTTGGAACAACTCAAAGGTGAGTAAATGAAGACAGAATTTTTACTTTTGAGTGAACTATCCCTTGAAGAATGGCGCTACCCATTGACTTCTATTGTATAGACACAAAACCAATGCAAGTCAGGGGGTACCGCTGTTGTTTGGTTACCAACATTTTTTAAAAGATCATTTGTGTTCTGCAGAAGAAAGATTACAAGATAGTGAGTACATGATGACAGAATTTTCATCTTTGAAATGTTTTCTTAACTATATATTTAACCTTTGGTCATAAAAATGCATCAAAAATGCATCATGCACCTTGCATTATACCTGTTATTATAAAAACTTCAGAACGAATAAAGATGCATAAAGCACTACAGCCTTAACTCATATTAACTATGGTTTTTAATCAGATTTTGTGCATTATGCAATAACCAATGTGTAAACTTCCCTCTTCCTTTGAAATGACATATCGATGTACACTTGTTCCCTTCACTTTCTGCAACGCCCCTTCAAACTGAACCTACTCCCTACGATCAAGAATTTCTACTATTTATAAAATGGCAGAATAAGCTGTCAAGTCCACCTCATACGGCACTATCTAAAAATTAAAACAAGCCCTGTGTGTTATCTTTCACAACTATAAGAGCCACATACAGGCATCACCCAGTATAACCCACCCAACACACAAATATGCACACACATGCACATTTCTCTCCACTTGACTCATACGCACAGGTGTTCATTGTTCACACATCATTACTTTCACTACTGTACTACTGTATTAAAGAGAAACCGAGAAGATTAGAGAGAAAGTGTTTAGGGAAGACTGAAGAAGTACTAAACACCAGATTGGTGTCAGTATAGCAGGAGAACCGCAGAGTAAAGCCCTGAATCCACAAGATCTGTGACATGTAATTACAAGCAACATGATGATCACACACACAAGCAACGTTGTGAGAGCAACAACGGGTTGATCGATACATATTGATCAGTCCACCTTTGCTTGTTTTAAGTGTATCTTATGCCAACTATAAAAATGTCAGTGTTCACAAAGGAAGTCATCACGCCAAATGATCATCTACAGTAGGCTATATGACTTTCAAACAGGTTGAGGAAATCACTTGGAATTGATTTTTTGAACACCATCTTAAATATTGATTTTAGAACATCTAGATAACATAAAATGACATAAAATATTGGAAATGAAAATTAGTTTACAGCACATTGTAACTCCTGAACATTATGCACAACCTGCTATTGAAGCATCCACGTTGTTTAGCTCGAGGTTTTTGGGCTGGTCCATGAGACTGGCAAGTCATCTGAGCATCTTTAGTGGAGTTTAGAGAGAATTAACATCCATCTACTCTAAGTTATACCCGATACATACAAGATAAAGCAACAATGCATAATTCTCAACTTTTTATCATTTTAATTTATGGTAGACAAAATAAACGCATCTCTCACCTCTGTAGCAAACTGTTAACCAGAGCAGTTCCAGAAACTGTCCTCCGAATTCACAAACATCCAAGCCCAACATTGTGTATAAGCTCTTTGCACAAGCTTTCCCAATAAAAGAAGAAAAATTGAGAAAATTAAGAAAGCCGTCCTCCTGTGATACAGAAAAGTGTCTGTCTCTGAGACGAGTGTCTACACATTTAAACTAAAAAATCAGAAAAGCATCCCTGCCACAGAAACCGAGTCACGGAGTCACTGGGTGTGGGTTAGCTGGAGAGAGAGGGAGCGAGCCAGTGTGAGCGAGCGAGCGTGCGAGTGAGAGGGAGAGATAGAAGGTAGACGGAGAGAAAGTGAGGGACGGAACAATTGCACAAATGATCTGTGTGTAATCCACGCTAGACAACCAGCGACTGCTGAAGTGTTGGCAATGAGAAGCTGTAATGTGGGAATGGTATTCCAGGCTGCAGACACTATTGATTCCCTGGCATGAGAAGCAAAATCTCCGCCTTAGTTCAGCACGCCTCCCAACACCATCACTCATTAGAGGGAGACTGCGATGATCTCATCCTCTTCCTCACACACGCGCACACGCATGCACAGGACCATCTCCCCTCCTTTCTCTTTATTCCCTATTCTATTTCACTAGTCTTCACATTTCTGTTCTCTAGAGATATTTATTATTCCTCCCATCCCCCATTTTATATCAACTATCACATTGTTTCCCTTTTCATCTCTCTCTCCCTTTCTTGCAGGGGCAACATGCTGTGTGGACTGTTTTTCCCCTCTGGTTGAAGATGAGCGAGTCCTTCCATCTGCAGATCTCTAGCACGTCCTTCTGTCATCTCTCCCAGGGGTCATCAACCTGTCAGAGGAACCTGTCCAAGGTTACCATGGGTGTGGCCCTGCATTTAATGCGCCCTTGATGCTCAGCTACTGGCAGTCCCTATGCTGAGGGGTGCTGCATTGCTGTGGTTTTGTAGGGACATCAGATTGAGGTTTGTAGGGAGTTTACATGCTGCAGTGCTTTCACTTGTTTTGCGCTCTCTTTTAAAACACTGAATTAACATGAAAGAATTTTCAAAAATGAAAATTCTGTCTTCATTTACTCACCCTCTTGTCATTTCAAACCTGTATGACTTTCTTCTGCAGAACACAAAAGAAGATATTTTGAGGAATGTTGGTAAATGAAAACCGTTGATTCCCATTATCTTGCATTGGTTTCGTGTCCATACAATAGTCAATGGGGACGGCTTCTGGTCCTTTCCTTGCTCCTGTACCCCTCTCTCTCATCCCAGCGTTTCCTGTCTCTCTACATTGTACTGTCTGGTAAAAAACTGCACCACAGGACACATGTACGGTTTAGTAGTCAACTAGCCCTATAGCATGCAAGAACACAGACGTGACCAAAGCACAATTACAAAAGCGATCATGTCTGCAACGGCTCATTGTTTAGCTCACTAACTTCACCAACCCTGAGTCATGGCAGTTCCTGTGAGAGCGACAGGTCAAATATGACTGTAAATCAGTATCTACAGCCCTCTATAGGTTTCATCTAATTCATCATTCTTTACTGTGCCACAAATACTACATGAGAAAGATGAATGTAGCAGCCCTGTGAACGGTTTTATTGCCCTTTCATAGCTCAGGAGACTTAATGGAGTTCTCAGTTACAGTGGTCTCAAATGAAGTTTTACAAAGGTTTGGGTGGAGCCCGGTCATATAGTTCTGTCAATCACAACACATTTTTAAGTGTGGCTTAAAGTAATAGTTCACTTTAGAATTAAAATTGTATTATTATTTACTCACCTTTTCTGAAATCTGTATAAATGTCTTTGTTTGGTTGAACAGATGAACACAGAGAAAGATATTTGGACGAATGCTTGTAACCAAACAGTTTTTGGAGTCCATTGACTATCATATTAGGAAAAATAACAATGGTAGTAAAAAGTGTTTTCCTTTCCTACATTCTTCAGTCAATGGACTGCAAAAACTGTTTGGTTACAAGCATTCTTCCAAATATCTTTCTCTGTGTTCATTAGAACAAAGAAATTTATGCAGATTTAGAACAACTCAAAAGTGAGTAAAAAAGGATAAAATTTTGATTCTAAAGTGAACTATTCCTTTAAATATTCAACACTATTTATGTCCTATTTTGGGCCACTGTCAGTTTGTGTCTGATCTTTCGGATTAAAATGTATTTCCCCTAAAGGAAATAACAACAGACCTAAACAAGACACTTGTTGAAAGTAAGCATAATAAAATGACCTTACAGACGGTTACACACAAATAAACGTTACTGCGTATGTGCGCTTTTGTGGCCCAAACTTAACTTCCGGTACACATCCACAAAGAAAAAGTCCCTGCAGATTATTTCTAATAACAAGCAAAAGTAATAACAAGTAAATGACATTAGCTAACAAGTTAAAAGTATGTCTAGTAAGTATTATTTTGGGTTACCAGTAGAAGAACCGTTACTTAACTAAACTTAAATTAAAAAAAACTTTAAAAAAAACGAAGTTACACGACCCATTCAACAAATTGTTTATTTAATAAAATTAATATACTTTAAAATAAAAAAATTTAAATTAAGTTTGTATTCAATTCATGTTATTATACAATAAAATATAAAAACAATATATAAATAGTTATATTATTAGCCACTAGCCAGGGCTGCGTTTCCCAAAAGCATCGTAGCCTTAAGTTGATTTTAGAGCCATTGTCACCAATGGAGCTACAATCATCGTAGACTTACGATGCTTTTGGGAAACGCAGCCCAGACTGATCAACAAACCAATGCAATCTCACTGCGAAATCGTAAGTATTTTACGAGGTGGCTAATTTTGGCTAATTGGTATGAATTTGTACAATCTTAGTACGATTTAGTACAATTTGCTTTCACGCCAGTGACGTTAGGGTTAGGGGTGGACCTTTAGCATTGCTTAATCGTATGTTTTTGTACGACTCACATCGTATGAATTCATACGAATTAGCCACCTCGTAAAATACTTACGACTTCCCGTGAGATCAGGTTGAACAAACACAGAACAGAAGTTCACTTCGGGCCAAGCCCGTGCCAAGTAATTGGATTTTAAAAGAATATTATGAAAAATCTTTCCTTTCTTGTTTCTTTGACATCTTGGCTAATCTAAGCATTTTAGTATTAGAGACATTTAATACGATGACAGAAATGTGAGATTACTGTTTATCCTTCAATTGACCTCTTCTTTTGCTCTTTATATAAACTTGCTTCCATCTAGGATGAACAACTGGGATATTTTTTTCTTTCCGACACAACGCGGTCAGCTAGAGCAGCTGGGGAATTGAGTTTAAAGCGACTGACAGCTGTTCAAATGAAACACTTCCAATAAAGAACCTGACAGATTACATAACACATCAAACTAGACTACGCTGAGACCAAAAATCTGGTGGCATCTGAGCAGCCTGAGATTTCTGTTGGCTAGACATCAGAAAACTAATGATGTCACTGTCAATCCAAAAATTATGATGGGGCTGAAATCACCTGAAAGAAAAAATCATAAAAGATAAAACCAGCAGCGAACTCAGACAAAAAAAAGGACACAGATCTCTCGGCTGCTCTTGCATGACTGGAAACTGTTGCACAAACAGGAAGCAAGATAATGTTTCTCATCTCAACCACAGAGTTTGATGCCATCTCTCAACAATAAGAAGCATGTTATCTACAGCTATGATCAAAAGTGTGCATTAGAATCATGTTTTTTGTAAAGAAAAAAAACCAAGGTGTTATAATTGCATTTTGTTTATTACTGCCCAAATGTCAAACTTTTTGACATAACAGATATTCCTAATGTTTCACAAGACAGAATAAAAACAGAAGACAAAGGAAGGACAAAAAACCTGCTTTGTCATTCAAGACAATTGAGAAACTTCTAAACTATCTCCATGCAGTGATGGATGCTCAAAGACACTTCAAACTTTTAAACATAACTTTCTCTAAACTAATGCATTATTTAGTCTTGTGAAACATACAAAAAATCATATTGTCAACATTTATGAAAAATCATGTGTAAGCTAAAGAGCACAACTGTAGTCACACAAATTTGCTTTCAAAACTATCAAAAACCAAAATAAAGTGTACATTGAGCACACTGAAGTATTTCCACACGATTTCTCTTGAGTGAACTGTGAAGCAGAACAAGACTCATACAGCATTTTGGTTCCTCTACATTAGGTCCTGGAGAACAAAATGTCTCATTAAGGAAGTGAAAGGGTTGTTTTAATCAATACACAAAGCTCTTATGTATCAAGACCTGCCAGTTAATACACACTTCTTCCTCTTTACAAATCTGTCAGACCCTTTTATTTAATATTTTGGCTACTTCTTCCTCAGTGGGTTACTGGGGGTGAGTGAAATGTTGCTAAATATCTTGTTTGTTTGTGTGGAAAAAATGGGGCCGGTCGACTGTTCAGACAGAACTAAACGGAATAGCAAAGCACTATAAAAACACCTAGACAGTTTTCATCATTTCAACGGCAGCTTTTATGGTCTATTTATCAGCGCAGTGATGCCCATGACATATGCTATCTATGCACGCATCAATATGGGGCTAAAATGTATCGTCCAAATTTTCCAATGACTTTACGGCCCCCTAAACCATGTCGATGCAAAATGAGCTTTCATAAAAGAAACGTGCGATTTCTGAATAATGCAATAAAACAGCAATAGGTCTGCTAGTGCTGAATAAAGCAACGGCTATAAAGATGCTCGACGACATAATCATATACAGGACAAAGCGTGCATGCGGTGTGTGCAAAATATAGATTTAAAGAGCAAGCACATTGTGAAACACTTAAGGTTACACAATGTCAGGGGATAAGCAAGGAAAAGGTATTTCATTACAACTTTGAGTCAACTTCCTAAAACCTCTTTATTTCTGCAAATTCTTCCACTTATGGAAACGCTGTACTGTTTTTTAGAGTGACTGACAGTGAATTGTCTTTGGCGTCTAGAGCACAAAGGAGCCAGTCAGAACAGGATATTAATTTGATCTTTTCGTTAAGAAAGGATGTGGTTGCACACGACTTTACCAAAAAAGTACATCGAAAGTTAGAGGATGTGCCTATAAGTGCTGTCTGCTGGTGTCATTGGTGAATTTATTTCAACAAAAAACCAAAATACCTCATAATCTGTTATATTACAGTAGCATATATTTACATATACAAGTCAAATGTAGCAAAATCACACATATCTAACTTTCAGGTGTAAATTGAAATCCTAGAATAGATTAAAGAAGTTTATATCTGTTTAATCTGCAAACCTTGCAATCCCCAATGCAGATAGTCTGATTCAGAAACATATTTTATATAAACTTTTAGCATGTTTTACATTTAAATGAATGTAGTTAAAAATGAATACAATCAGTGCAGCTTTTAAAGCTCTCTAATTCTCCCTTAATACAAAACTTTTAGAAATGCAAACAAAGTGTCTTACCGTGTCGTCGTTCAGAGCAGTAGATGCGGATGTCAAAGAAGGACTGAACAGCGATCAGATACCAGGAAACACGAGTTTACCAATCACAACTCAACGCGACTTGTATACGTGCAGCTGCCAAAAGAGACCCCAGACTGCAAAAACGAAATTAGAAATGCATGCAATGAATGCAATAAATTACCTGAAACATCACAAATAGGGGCCTACACATTTAATATTACGTATAAGAAAATGAGTGTACACGGCAGGATTAAATATTACTAGTATTGTCAATTTCTATGTGTATTATATTATTTTGTACAGTGTGTAGCATCACGCATTTCACAAAATTAAGAAGAGCATGCTTCCAGGAAATGCGTCTGATACAGTACGTCTCTTTAAAAACCAGGTCTAAGCTTTTTGCCACACATTCCAATGTGTTGCGTCTCAAGTATTTGCAGCAAAACGTTTCTGCATGTGCTTTAAAATGACAGCACAAATCTCTGTCTCAACATGTCCGCAGATTCCTTCCTCGACAAGCTTATTATGTAAAACAATGCCTCAGCTATCCACTTTATCAGTTCATTCAAGCTCTAAAAAAAGTTCGCTTTTTTATAAATGTAAAACGTATAAACATTATGCAAAGTAAATAAAACATAAATCAATGAATATTATATTATAAATATTACAACAAAATGCAGGCCCCAATATTAATGTTAAATCTACACCTTGCAATCTTTGCATGCATGCTAATCATGCTAACTATTATTACATTTGTGAAGACGTGGTGTCAAGCAATCCTTTCTTGGTCAGTTATTGCACTTGCAGCAGGCTTTGCTTTAGTCTACTGTACATATTTCCATTTTATGACATTCAATTTTGTTATTCAAATATAAGTTAGAAAGTGTATTAACGGTAATGCTTAACTATATATGCTTATAGAGTCTCTACGTGTGTCAGTCTGGTCTTAAGCAGCTACACTTTCACTTCAGCCCATACATGTACCATAATAACCTCAGTTTAGAAATACCACTGAGAGAATTCCACGATTCAGGTGTTGCCGGAGTTGTTCAAGTTGATGGGATGTTGTCTCTTGTGTGTTATATGCTGAAATTAAAACTTTGCGAGTAACTTAACTGCAAAAAAAAGAGCGTAAAAATGCTGCAACCTTTTTTCTCGTAAAAGGAAATTATTGTGCATCTTCTTATTAGGATTCTTACTGCCCCCTTGTGTTCAAAACTCAACTCTATTTTTATTGAAAACAATTTATGATAGTGTTAAATATTCTAATTATATTTTTTGGGGTTTGATTATTACATTATGTGTATTTGTAAATAAAACACATATTTTACTATTTATTCATTAGGATATCTATAACTACTACTACTAACACAAATAGTTTAGCACGCATATGAAAAATACAACGTAAATAAACTAACATAAATACGCATGTACGCATTAATTTTAGACTTGGGTAAGTTTAAAAAATCCTTGGTATCCATTGTTTTTTTTAATTTAATGTCACGTAACAGTCTCTGGGAGTATCTGAGCTATAGGACATCCCATAATATTGCAGTCAATCCAGCCTGCAGGCAAAAGTAACTAAAGTGACCTAGAGCCAACCTTGTGCATAAGAACAGTTCAATAAAATGTAAAATGTTACATATGACATTTGTCTGAATTCAGCTTCATTGCAGCTTTTTATCTCTAATGTTATAAAGCTTTCCCATTGCTCTAGATTTGCCTTTCATTCAAATATGTTGTAATCTTAATGCTGCCCGAACCTCATCATTTAAAATCTCTATGTGAGGGACTTAACTTAAAGAAAATTAGAAAACAGTTTTGTATACGTCATGCTGAACTCATAACACTTTTCATGTTCTTCTATTAAAAATAATCAGCTGCTTCTTTGCAGAGCTCGTAAGACTTGATGGCTCCTGATATTTAGAGAATTCTTTGTCATTTCACAAACTAATAATTTGTGTTTATTAATAAAGGTTCCTTACACTCTTCTCTCATGTAAAGATCTCTAATCCATGACAAAATCTCTAGGTGTACTTGACCATTGAGAACGATTTATCAATGAAGGCCATTTTGTGTTTAGAGAGATAGAAAATAATCCTGGCTCCTTGCCCGAGTAACCTGAAACAGATTGCTTTTGTGTCACAATGCCAATCTGTCAGGCTTTGTCGCTGGCCCATTGACGCAAACACCGCCCAGCCAGAGAGTATTTAAGCCTGTTTTTCTTGACCAGTTCAGACAGATCAGGAGAGAGATTGATGTTTAAACAGAAGAGGTCTACAAACATAAGAGCCAGAGTTTCAGGAAACAGAATTCAGGAAACAGCACAGATTTCAGCGACTCACCCAGCACTCCAACAAGAGTAGGAGGTCCAACCACACCTAGAAGAGGACCCCTTAAATTTAAACAGAGGACAATTCAAAAGCAAACCTCAAAAGAAGAGATTCAAGGGAAGAGATGTTCAAAGACAGCATGAGAGTAAATAAATGATGGCATGCAGAATCTTTTTCAGGTCTCTCCAAGGAACACTGTTGGAGACAAAGGAAATAAAATTGCCTTTACAAAAGCAAATTAAAAAAGTATAGTTAGCAAATCATTTCCTTCATGTTCTTCTCTCCTCTCATTAGATTTGGAGACGATATTCCAGGAATGGATGGTCTTGGCACTGGTGAGTACCGCTCATACTCTGTTTGTGTACAGATCACATTACGCTGTTTTGTGTTGTTGTGTGATATTATGCTAAACCCATTACTCTTGCAAAGTGATTTTTCTCACTGTCTGGCTGATCGTGGCGCTTCTTCTGCCAACTCATCTCATACACAGACATCACCGTGGTGTGTCCCTGGGAAGCCTTCAGCCATCTGGAGCTGCACGAGCTTGCCCAGTATGATATTATGTGAGGAAGAAGACAAGTTTCTTGGTGAAGATGTATCACTTGGACTTGTTTAGTGGATCAGACTTGCTCTGTCTCTGGATCCCACCAGAGGGATGCTGCAACTCAGGACACCATTGCCTTTATACTTCATTACAAACAGTTGAGTTGTATAGACGCACACACCAGCCTGCAAAAGCATGATACATTTAATATATCAGCTGTTCAGGAGAAAATAGGTTTGTAAAGATTTGTAGGGTATTATATTATATTGCCTTTGGTAGAATTTCAAGTTTCAAGTCTTGCCACATTATGATGCACTCTGTGCAAAAATGAGATGTTTATTTGTGCAAGTTCTCTATGTAATTTCATTTAGTATTCATTCAGTAGATACTAATTTTAAGGCCTTATGAATTAGCTATTGACTTACTTTTATTGTATTAATACCGCATTCATATGTCTGTATTGTACTGTGCTTAAATGAATGTGCTGAAATGAAGTTTGCTTTTAGGCATGATGTGATTTTACTTTGAGTGTTTGAAGTTTCAAACCTGTGCAAATAACACATAATCAACATATAAAATAAAATGGCAACAAATAAAACATCTCAAAATTGTATCCATTTCTATTCAATTCTTGTGCTGTTTTCTTGTTCTAGTTGGTGTGAAATTATTGAGTAGTTCTTCAAAACACATTTGGAGTGATTCATCATTGACAATTCTAAATGACAGTTTATACACAAATGAATTGAATTCGATGTTCTAATGTGCTCTAATAACACCTCACAAAAGAAGGTTCCAGAGACAATAAAGCTCTGGCAATAAACCTAAAATATCCTGTTATAAAGGACAATAATGTATAGATTGTTTGTTTAGAGAGAGGGTTGACACAAAGGCAGCAGCACAATTTGATGCCAGACAGCTATATTGTGGCACCTATTGATTTGAGAGGATTGAGGAAAGAAGATTTAGACAGACTAAATGGATTACCAGACTAATCTTTACTTTTAATCTGTAGACATCTGTGCTAGAGATGGACACCCCATATTATAGCCCTGTTTTTTCTATTATTCTATTGTGTTAATGGGGTGTGATCATATATAAATTAAATGACTATGAATGGTAACAGTTTGATAAACAGTAGCTTTGTTAAATGTCACTTTTTATTAATGGAACAAAATGCTATTTTAAAATCAAATGTTGGTTTGTAATTGTTGATAAATGTATATTTCTAAAGATGATTGATGTACATAACTTAGATTTGTACATCATATAGATTAAAAAAGAAAAACATCGTTTATAAATATGTTTATGTTTCTTTAAACTAGCCCCATCATGGTGCAATTACTTCAGCCTTCTCATCTGAGAAATATTTCAGGTAGACTCATTGTTCAAGACGTGCCTCACTATGTCATTCAGCTAAAAATGCAACGAACAGGGCAGATCAACACAGGATTCAGAATTAAAAAAGGATCCTTTTTATCATTATTCATAGAACTACAAATTACTCAGCCACACCTCTCATTTTCAGTCACCTGACAAGAATATATCATATGAGATGATGCATGCAGGGCAGTGCTGACATAACACACAACTTAGTCACATATTATTATTGCCGTAGTAAATTTATCATGACCTGTCTGTATGTCAGCTTTGAGGTTTACTAAAGAAACTTCAATGGATGATTCATAGCTTTATTAGTTCACAAAGTTGTTCAAATGGTTATAAAACATTTTTTTACTTCAAATCATCAACCATATAAAAAGAGATCAGCAGAAAGCTCATTTATATATTAAAACACAAGGTGTTGACTTTAAATGACAAACCACACAGAATGCTCGGCACTTAGACTAAACCGGATAAATGGCGAGTTAATTTACTTCGATGTCAAAGACGGATCACTGCTTCTCAATTCGTTAGATGTATCATTATTTACATATTCAATGTAAAGCACAGATTTTCACAGAAAATAATTCATTCTTTAGAGGCACACTAAATAAAACCAGTGGCTCGTACCTAATCGTGCAAAAGTGAAGCAACAAGCATGTGAACAGGGTTTATTAGATTTTTGGGTCTGACCTACCCCAACATGTCTGAAATGAAATTAAATCAGAGAAAGAAAACAATTAAAAAATCCTAAACAACACTCAGGAAAACAAAAGTAAATGATCTGTATTTGCGTGTCTGAAACAGAAATATCTAGTGGTCGATATTAAGTGCACATAAAGGTTTCACCAATAGATTTCTTAATGCTGTACACTTATAATTTATATAACTGTGACCATAAAGAACAAAACCTTGCTTGTATCACTCCAGAGGCCATGATAAAACTGAATATGCATTCAGTCAGTATGCATTGTCAGAAGAATATCTACGTGAACATCAAACTATAACTATCTTAATAAACACACAAAGTGACACAAAATGATGCCTTATGAGAGACCAGAAATAACCTCATATTCTCTAAAATATATAATATGTAATAAATAAAGTCACATAGTGCAAAACTAACAATGTGCTCTCGAGTTGCACAGGCAAAAACAAATGCAGATTTTTAGAATAACCAAGCCCTTGAAATGCTAAATGTGGAACAAATGTTGTGCGGGTTGCAGGTATGGCATCTCAGACACAAGAGAGACTCTGACCAGCTCCTGAGATATTACAATCCAAAGCTGGTGGTCTGAAGGCAGGGTACAAGGTGCACACAAAGACCAATCATGTCTGAGCCAGGTGAAGCTCCTCGAGCCCATGTTTACCCATATGGTAGCGTGCAAGGTCCTTTCTGGTCACCAGACCTACGACCTTCAAGGAAGGAATCGTGAACAGCAAGGGTTAGCTGTGAAAGAACTACGTCTAATTTTGCAATATCAGCAGAAAGCTCTGCTGGATAAATTTGTATGGATACAAATTTGTATGGATAAAATTAGCAGCCAAAGCGCTACAAAATGTGGGTGGAAAAACAGATGAAACCAAATTACCCACAAGCATAAATATACTCACCATGTTCTCATTATCAACCACAACCAGGTGTCTCAGTCCCAGCGCTCGAAACAACTTGAAGACACGAGGGAGGGAAGTCTCCTAAAATAAGAAAAACAATCCTCTTCAATAAGTCTTTATTTAAAAAAAGATCAAATGAGCTAAATGTAGAGGCTCTGACCTGTGGCACAGTGTAAGGAGTTGGGTTCATGAACTCGGTCAGGTCCATCATGCACTCCCTCTCGTCCTGGGAGACGTGAATGGACTGGATGGGGGGAAAACGTGGATACGCGTCTCTGAAGTCCTTCAGCTGCAGCTTCCTCTGGGTGAGTCGTGAGGATGCCCTCTCCACAAACACCTAAGATAGACAAGAGCAGACAGAATCGGATCACAAGCATTTATCTTCGTACCAGACAGTATTGTCTGTCAAATAACAGCAGTAAACAACAAAGTAATGCTTTTATAAAACAAGAATGAATGTTAAACCAAACCTTATGTTTGAGAAGAACAATGAGCTGCGAGCGGAGAATAAGGCCGCAGATTTTGCCTGGCTGAGGAGAAAAAACACAGGAAAGCTTTAGTCTTTATAGATGACTTCAAAGAGACAACATAAACAAACTTTTGTGGCCCAAACTTAACTTCCGGTACACATCCACAAAGAATAGAGTCCCTGCAGATTATTTCAGATAACAAGCAAAAGAAATATCAAGTAAATGACATTAGCTAGCAAGTGAAAAGTCTAGTCAGTATTATTTTGGGTTACTAGTAGAAGAACCGTTACTTGGCTAAACCTTAAAGCGACAACGTTACACGACCCATTGAATAAATTGTTTATTCGGGCCAGGCACGTGCGTTCAATGAAACTTTGGTCCTGATGTCACTTTGTTCTGGAAGATGAAGATGTCTTACCTCATCACTCCCAGTAGAATAGACAACCACTGGGAAGCCGTTGTGATTGGTGGACGTGTTGCTAAGAACATCCACAATCGTGCCGACCTTTTCCACTCGGTTAAAGCAGGTTACTGGAGAGCTCATGACCTCCCTGTGGTGAACACGTCAATATGAGTGACACAATGACATTTAGTGCATGACTTTATTTGAACAATTTAACAAATAATCCTAATTTAAGATTATTTTTCAATAATTTATAAACAGAATATTTTAATTATTATAATTAAATTAATTTGAAAATTAATTTAGTAGATTTTGTGTTTATCACTGTATTCTGATTATTATAAAACACAAAAGAATGTCTGTACTGTACACTGACACAGAAAACCAAATGATTATATAACTACATTTAAAGATTACAAATGCCACACATAGTATACTTAAGCATTTGTAATAACCTTAGACTTAAAAAAAATAAACTAATCATATGAGAGGGGTGTGGCTACCTGGCAATCAGCCAATGAGAAGTGGCCGGAGCCTCCCAGTGAAGGAAAGGAACACTTTGCAGCTTAATGTGGATATCATACAGACCCTACAAACATCAAAAACCAGTCAGACCAATGAGCAACACACGCACACACATACACACACACACACACACACACACACACACACACACACACACACACACACACACACACGTCATGCTTCAAAAACAAAACCACATAACACTAAAGACATGCACTCATGACTGACATCTTAATGACAACTCACAACGATAGAGAATTATCAAGACAACGTGCCAGTTCACGAGAAACAAAGATGGCCAAATACTCTGGTTCTCACCTCTACAAAATAATCCCCGACGATCTTGGCAGTCATCAGCACAAGCATGATGGGAAAGCCATAAGTCACATTGCCAGTGGCTTCTACCATGATGACTGTGAGACTGAGGGTCATTCTGACAATACCACCTGAGTGAAAAAAACAACACAACATGCCTGCCTGTTATTGTTGGAAGGCGCTTTCTTCACCCAGAAATGCAGCTGGGTAAAATGCACTACATCACAAGACAGCATTTCTGCTGAACTTCCTTACCGAACTCCCAGAACTCATGACATAAATAATGAGGTGTCAAAAAAACAAAAACTCACCTAGTTGGGCCGCAGCACCTATGAGAGCGTATTTTCCTGGATCCGCCCAAATCTATAAACACATTACAAAACATCAACAACTCTGTGAAAACAATATTGAGCTCAGTCACAAGATGATATACAGGCATTGTAAAAAAGGTTAATGGTTTTAAAAGAGTAGATCAACAAAAGTAGAACAATTCTGTCAATATTTTTTAACTGTATTTGTATAGTAAGAGATTTGTTTTTTCCCTGTGTTCAAGTTAAAGGCAAAAAAGGTTACAACTATACTCACTGACTGACTAGAGGCGATGAAAGACAGGAGGATCCCAAACAGTCGGCCCCAGGCTGCTCCAATCAGCAGAGAGGGGATGAACACTCCTGCCGACACGGTCAGACCGTAAGTCCAGACGGCCAAGAAGAAATAAGCCAAGGTGAAAACTCCCAAAGTCAGAGGGTTGTAAGTTCCTAAATGAGAGATATTCCCAGTAAAAAAACAGTGAACTGAGAAAGTTCAATTCAAAACCACATAGTACCCATACAGAAACCTGTGCAGTAATATAGTGTTTCATAAAGTGAAATAAATCGCACTGTATATATGCTCTTTATTACAGGCAGGTCACACCCCTGCTATGATCCCTCTACTGGCTCTCTATGCCTCATGTCATTGAACAAAAGACAGTTAACAGACAAACTGCTAAAATAAAAAACATTACACACACCAGCAGGGCTAAACCCTTTGCTGTGATTAAACATGAAAACCTCCAAGTGTAAGTTTAAGATTCTTTCAACATTATCATGACTAATCAAAAACAAAAATGTTAAATTCTTGTACTACGCTGTAATGTATCTGCATTAGGTGTATCTGTTTTAATTTTCTTAGCACATATTATTTTAAATGCTTGCCATCTGTTGAACACAATAGCGCTATACAGTATCAAAATCAGTCTTCTTTCAAGACATTTTTACACAAATCTGCACAAGCACTAGCAGTGTAATAACAAAAGCACCTACACCAGGGGGCAGTGTAGAGTCATTAGTAATTATGACTATATAAATTAATTATAATAATGTATAAATGTATCAAATATAATTATACTATTTTGTAAACAGAATAATTACAACTCTAACATCACATTAAAAACATCTATTTTCAAAATTTATTTCATCATGTGACAAGGTGTAACCTTGCGTTACCTACACTTTTATCTAAAAAAAAAATCCATGATTAATTTTCATAAGGGACTGTTTAAAAATCCATGCAAGCGGGTGAAACACTAGAAATTCAATTTTTTTTATTCAAACTTTTACTTAAGATTTGCAATAGCCTCAGTTGTATTACTAGAAAAGTAGAAAATAAAGGCATTTTGTCTTAGACGTTTGGACCCCAGTGTTTACCCAAATATTATTACTAACTATTCTTTAAATATTAATGATGGTTAGATTATTACATCAAAATTATTACAAAAAATATATCTCTTTATAGTTGCTGTGTACCAGGTTGCCCTCTCAAAGCTTTTGGAAAGCCATCAAAGACTGCTTTTCTTCCCAATGTTTGTGTCTGCTGGCATGCATCCTGCATGTTCCTCTAAATCAGCTAAAATTCTTGGCAAGCCGGCCAAAATGCAAAAACACACACTACAATATGCAGACACACAGCACATCATTTAAAGAAAGAGCAAACATTAGGTTAAACGAAAAAGAATCTGTACATCTGATAAGACACCCACAAACACACCCAAACCATTCATACCCATTTACACCTACACAGAGACACACCTGGAGGATTATGGAACAGACTCCTCACGCTCCGCTCAGGTGTGTTGAAGAAAGCCGTTGCCATGGAATTATATTCCCCATCAGCACAGAAGAGCTGTAAAGAAACAATGTTCAGATCTCAGTCTGGTTGAACTCATCACATCAGAATGCAGTCTGGTCTAGAATCAAAAGGAAAAATGAAACAGACCTGTAAAGGATATTCCTCAGTGTGGTCTGGTGCCAATGGTTGACAATCGTTGGAAAAATAGATCATGGCAAAGGAAACTGTGGCGGTCACCGCGGCAACCAGCATGGCCTCCATCACCTGCAGACACGGCCGGTGGATGTACCTGAGACATAGGACTTTGTCTTAACATCACAGAAAAATATTTATATAGTCAATTCAATATATATATATATATATATATATATTACAAATAAGCTATTATTAGTCAAACCAAGTTTCCTAAATATCACATTTTCTTTTTAAACATTTGTTTTCAGTATCAGCTTATTCTCACTTTTAAAAACACCTCAATGACGTGAAGGTGTAACCTAGTGAATTATTGAATACTCGACAAGTAATTACGTATGTAATAGTAGTCACACACGTGCCATCTGTACTTCAAACAACTAACTATTGATAATTAAACCTTTTGTCAAGTTGCATAAAAGAAAGGAATGAGAGACATTAAGACTGCATGCAGATATTTGATGTCTATAGCCAAAACAACCATACTGTACCACTTTCTGCCTATTACATTTGTAATTATAAGGTATATATAGTATGGTATACAGGTCTATTTAATGTTTATTATAATCATCTAAAAAACAAGTCATTTTTTAAATGTTAAAATGATTTGGCCCTAAATTATTACCAGATATACAGCTGTAAAAAAATTAAGAGACCAATGCAAATGTTCATTTAATCATCATTTCTAGATGTATTGTTGTCATTCCAGTCCAGTGCCTGATGAATTTCAACAAAACCTCAGGAGTGATGAAGTCATTCAACAGCAATGTGAAAGACTGACAGCATGACAAGACACATAAAAACGATCATATAATCTTTTCCTAAATACATGTACAAATAATATGGTTTCATTGCTTAAAAGTAAATATGAACACTTGTCTGTAAAACAGTCTCTTAATTTTTTCGCAGCTGTGTGAGCTTCTTGACTTACATACACAAAACCTGAGGTCCTACCTTATTCTAAAAATAGTAAGCCAATAATTGAGGACATTGAACAATGCTCCAAGCAACCCTCCTAAAAAAGAAAAAGAAAAACACACTTCATGCTTCCGTTTTCTTTTTGTTAAGTAACTTATTACTGCTAATCATTTCTAATGTATGCAAGGATAAAGCAAAGTTTCCCCTCACCTAAAGCTCCCATAATAATGAAAAGAGGAATCTCATATAAGTTATACTCCACAATCTAAAAGAGAAACCAAACAAAACATCAGTAACATCAAGCACAATGTGCTGGTCATGGCTAAAACCAGCAGGAATACCAGTGCCAGTTTTATTTCAACAGATTTTCTTTTCACATCTCAGTGCTGTGCCCAAAGGAAACAAGAAAGTGTCATGAATGTCTGAAAAACTAAAAAAGAGACAGAACTCACATCACCGTCAAAACGGCCAAAGTTAATAAGACCGGGGCTGGAGAGCTCTCCAGGCTTCTTATGATAAATACTGAGGAAGAAGTTGAGTGTGAAGGTGGAGATCATCGAAGCAAAAAACTACAGAAAAACAAAACAAGCTGTTAAGATAACCATAAGCACAGAGAGAAACAGAAATTGCTACTTAATGGAGGAGCTATAGTAACAAATCACCCACAATTCTCCATGTCAACATCTGGTTCCAGAAAGACGCCCCTTCCTCTAAACTGAACAAAACACCACCTGTGACAAACAATGCCAATAAATCAGATTTAACTTTCTAAATCTGTTCATTCACAAAACCGCCTTAAGTAACACCCAAAAAATATTCCAGGGCAGTCAAATTTATTTAACATTTAGCCGGCTTTGACAAAAAATGGAGCTTAACTTTTCATGCTGATCTTAGTGAAATTCAGTAAACAAGTTGCCCTAAATATATTTGCTACAGGGTTCACAGATGTTTGATGCATGAATCAACGGCCCACTCTGTCCAGACCATTGACTTTTCCTAAGTATTCATCAGTTATAAGTATATTTGAAATTATTTTGTAATATTTGTGTATAATAAATTATGTAATAAATGAATACTTTGTGTGCAGTCTTGCACATGTGGATACTCTTAAGACAGCCTGAAAATATATTAGTGCAAAGCCTAACTTGATAATGTACATTCAAAGTTATTCAATGTTGAAATATTATAATCCAACCCTAATGTAATATTTTAGTGCTCCAAAGTTTCTATTAATTTCCGCATCTTTTCCAGGCCTGAATATCAAAGTAAAACTCTGAAGCATGTTTGTAAGTTTTACCAACAGGAGCTCCAAAAGCAGCAGAGACTCCAGCTGCCGCTCCTGCTGAGACAAAGTCTCTCTTCTCTGTGTCCCTGCGGAAATACTCGAACATCTGGAAGAACAAAATCTGCTGTCAGAATCCGATTTCACTGATATTCAAGCATTCAGATGCTGCAGTGCTGAAAACCAACCTTAAAGTCTTTCTTCAGTGAAGTGCTCCTGCCCTGAGACACACCGGCGGCCACCACGGCCCCTGAGTGAATCATGGGTCCTTCCTTTGACACAAGAACAGCTGATTCACATTTAAACTTACAACAATGTCCCATATAGATCAACAACCAGGCCCGACCTACCCTGTTGACTTTTTCTACTTTTATTTTAGGGAAAATCACGCAAAAACAAGATTTCGATTCTGCTTATTGATTCCCAGTTTGGATTTCACAATTGAAGTAAACATTTAGATATCAACCTATATAGTCATTAAGCGTGCTTATTGACATGTTTGCAAAATATATATACATATTTATGAGCACCGTTTTGTGTGTACAGCCATATTAATAATTAAGAGACTGTTTCAAAGCATTATTTCAGTTTTTCTAAATTTACTATTTATAGGTACGTGTTTAGGTAAAATTATCGTTCTTGTTTCATTCTGTTAACTACTAACCCTATTTTTCGCAAATTTGAAATAAAAATATTGTTTCTATTTGCATTTATTTACAGAAAATGAGACCAGGAGAAACCGGTCAAAATAACAGAAAAGATGCTCTGTATTTTTTCTCAGACCTCAAATACGGCAAAGAAAATAAGTTCATCTTCACTTTTAAGCAATACAACACAACACAATTTTTTATGTGATAACCTCGTTGACAACCACACATAAGTCTTTCACATTGCTGTTGGATGACTTTGTCACTCCTGAGGTTTGATTTTGTTGAAATTCAACAGATACTGGACTGGAATGGCCACAATACATCTAGAAATGCTGGTTTGAGATGAAAAGTTGGAGTCAGTTGGTCTCTTAATTTTTTCCACGGCTGTATATACACATAGCAACCATTTATTCCAATTTGTATTACCATAGTTTAACTACATCATGGTTAAACTGTAGTTAATATAATGAAACTATGGTCAGTTTGTGGTTTCTGTGCTTCATCACAAATGAACACATGCACATTTCTGAAAATATGCACACAGAAATTGAAAAGCGGAATTGTATCTGATTCCAATTCCTTTCTTAGCCTTTCAATTCTGAATCCCAATCAATTCCCAACCATAGTCAAGAAGTAGAGCATGCATAAAACTTTGAGAATGGCCGACGTTCCAAATCTGTGGAAATCTGAGCTTCTAAGCAAATCTGCAAGCAAAGATGACTAATTTTGTATTGTACCTTTCCTACAGCGAGGCCTCCGGCAACAGAGAAGATCACCCCAATGACTTTAACCACCAGAGTCTGTGTACAGGAAGTAGGAAACCTTTAGAGATCTGTAATTGAGATCCATTACACAAGTTTTGATTTTTCGTACCCTTTCATGCTGCTTTATCTACAAAAGGCCTTACCTTGAGCCGAACCACACGGGGAACTTTTACTCCATTCAGGTAGCATTTTATCTGCGGGATTCCACTACCTGCCGCAATGGGCTGTAAGAGAACAGACCGAGTATGAGACAGAGTGATGCACCGTACATACACGTCAAACAAAAGTATGCAAGGTTGGATTACGGACTGGGCCAGAAAACATGCCAGAAACTAAACTGTAATAATTTTGCATTTATGAGAAATAGACTTATTTTGCATTTGGGGTAGTTGACATTAATCCCTTCAACCAGCTCTGTTGTATGTTATTGTATGCAAATATTTGCATAAAATATAGTCGATGTTCATATGTTCTATGCATACTGAAAACTAGCATACTGTGCAGAGTATACATACTGCAGAACATTAAAAGTAGCATAGACCTATGCTGTTTTTAAACATCCTGTTTTCTTCTTGAACATGAAAAAGTCGAGAGATTTGACACATAGAGGACACACTGAGGAAGTAGAAGTCACACAAACAACACTCTGTTAGTGTAAAAACACTCACCTCGATAAAAGCAACAATGATGCCGCCAACCATCACAAATGCAGAGTTCATCACCGCCCACAGTATCAGAGAGATGGACAGGCCACCCAACTCAGTGAATTTCACTATATCTGGAGGTCTGGTTAAAGGAAATCTGCAGCCACTAAGAATAGCACTACATAAAACGGCACATATATCAGAAGTTTGTATATTAGCACATTTAACAGGAAGGATACTCTGCTTGACCAGAAAATACTTAAAGCCAGCAAGATTCTCTACAACAATGTCTATGAAACATGCGATAAGACCGGTGAGGAATCCGATAAGACCACAGATCACCCATCGCCTGATCTCCAGACATCTAAAGCCCTACAGTGAGGATATTTACGTACAATAAAGGTAAATGTGTATTCTATAATGACTGTAACAGGAATTATTAAATAAATCAATAAAAACAAGTGTTTTAGTTAAATACAGAGTTGTTCACACTGCACACAAATCTAATTGAATTACGTTTGTAAGCAACACATGCCTTGTGTTACTAAATGTTCGAACCAAAAACAACTAAAAAGATCAGAGTAGCCTGAAGTATTGGATATTTAATGCCTGTCAAACAAAACCAAAGACCACTAATCTCTAAAAAAGCAAAGAGGTTTTGCTGACCATGTGACTCATCCGTCTTTCTTCCTCCAGAAACAACTGGTTCTCGCTGTTATCATAATCGAGACTCTGAAACACAGGGATGAAACTCATCACGGTCATCTACGATTTATTTAAAGCAAACAAAATCTGAGTTTGAGTATATTAAGTTTTTAACATTTCTTTGCATTCCAAACAGACCCTCGATTGAGAGGGAAGACTGCTGTTAAAGGTCAGCTTGATTCTATTACCTCAAATTTGAGGGACAGCAGCTTTTCATTGTGAGGGATTTCCTTTGGTCGACTTCTCACACTGTCCTATGTGTATAGGAAAAGACAGAGTTATATGACTGACATGTGGTCGCTTACATTCTTCATGAACACATGCAGTCGGTTTAAGCTCATGCTGTCGGAATAGCGCTCATGCGCATCTCCTCTTGACAGCCAAAGGCAAACTTGACTACTTGCCAGCACACTGGAAACATTTCCTCATTTAACATAAAGACCCAAAACAGAGGGAATTGTATCCCATAAATAATTTTTTGCAGGAGTGAGTCAGGATTTCCCCCCAGAGACTAAGAATGGAGCATTTTAATATAGAGATTTAGTCAAAACTCATGATGCATGTATGACCCCAACATGCAACACATTCAAATCAGATACACTAAATAATGAGACTCAAAAGAGCGAGTGTGACCATTTTATTGACCTGAATGGATGCCTTTTTGTCCAAAACTCTAATGACATCTTGTTTTGTGGACCTGTACATGGATAAGTGATGGATGTGATGTCAATTTTACCTCTTCAGGTGTGATCTCCTCCTCAAGATCCACAGTACTCAGCCTGCCTATATGAAATATACTGCCACCTGAGAACTATGAACCAGACACATCACACTTAAAACTAATGACAATAAATGTAATTCATAATGAACGTGTGCATGTGCATTTAAACCATCTATACTTTCAATATCAACTAATTATGCTATTTAAAAGAAATGGGAAGTCAGAAATCTAAAGAACCCAGTGTTGCAAAACAATCCCACAACTTGCGCTGACACAAGGACACGAAGTCCTTAGAATGGCTTATAAGGAATAGCATATTTAAGAATGTATTTTCCTTTAAAAACTGTGATGACAAGTAGTTGGTGTTTGTTTTTGCTAGCGTAATATCACGCTTTCTGTTTCTGCACCCAGCACCTTCTGCATATAAGCACGCATGCTTTATTTCATCAACACAGCAAATAATTCTCATAAGCAGCAGTCAGTCTATTAATAAAAGTAATATTTAGTAGTGTTGATGGTTAGATAGATAGTGATGGCCTGTGTGGTACCTGTTTGTTGTATTTCACATCCTCGGCTCCGTTCAAGAGTGGAGTTCTCTCTCCGCGATCATCGCCTCGGCCCGACCACGACACTTTCTTTGCGATGTTGGCCATGTCAGCGGCAGATAGTATCCGCTTCTGATACAAAACACGGTTACATGTGATTCCAGATCACTGCAGAACTACTGCGAACACTTTTCCCCATGACTAACAATCATAAGAGATCTCGTGACCACCGTACGGGCAGCGCAAAGGTCCAAAAATGAAGCAGGGCGCAGAGGAATTCTGGGAAATGTAGTCACTGCTAAGTTGAGTTAGCAATTTTACAGAGCCCCCACACACATAAACAAACTTTACGTGGCCTACACTTAACTTCCGGTATACATGGGCAAATAATCAGTAGCCTGTAACTTTAATTAAATTTAATATAGCCTACAATAAAATATTAATATGAATTAAATGTAAAATAAATTGTTATATTACAACCAAACAGCGACCGGACCGAAACAATAGACATGACTTTTAACTCTGCTCTGTTGTTTTCGATCAAGACATATCTAACATTTAAGTTAGTCTGGGACTATACTTAAAACCTGTCTACTGCCCCTAAATGTTTTACACACTCTTTACTTGTTAATATTAATCTTCAATATCAAGTATTTGTATTTAGTTGCCTATTTATATTTTTAGTGGACAACCACGATAACAGTAGCTAGGCTATAATGCATATTGCAATATCCAATACTTGGTATTAAATTTTTATGGTGGTATAATTGATGTGAATAATGAAAACATGCACATAAAGCTTTAAGTGCCAAATGTATGTGTTCATCTCCCCGTATAGATTTAAAGTGGTACAACCGTCTAACAATAGACAATTTGTAGCTACTCTACATACAGATCATGTTTCAGTTTTTGATGATGATGCATTCTTTGTACAGCCAACACCCACAACATACTGAGAAAGTTAGTTACCCACTGCCGTTTTTGCACCAAGGGTCTGGTTCATCTCAGATATACATTAAGAGTTTCTATCAATTCATTATAACTCAGTTCAAATAAGGCCAGTTCAGTGCTTTTCAATTAGAAATAAATCAATAATGTGACCCAGTCTGTAAAAACCCAGCTGAAGTCAATTTTTGTGATTTACTGTTTTCTACATAAAATCATAATGTAAAGAACATGGAAATATAACCTTGATATTTTGATGTCTTATATTGAAATCAAATAGTTAGATTAAATTAATGATAAAAAACAATCAAACTTTGACGCACATAATTTCATAATTAGGTTTTAAGATTTTATTCTGGATTTCACAGACAGGGTCACATACAAGTGAAATTTGTTTGGATTGTTTTTAGATAAAAATAAGTTGCATAATATGTAAAGGTGAATATCGTCGCAGTCCTTCCAAAATTCCCATTCAAAATTCAGAAAAACTTTTTAAATGATTTAATACTGTGTTGTCAAAGTTGGCAAGCACTTTTTAATACTTTTTATTGCCTAGATATTTGCAAAACCCTGTGACAAACATAAAGGGTGACTAATTATAATGATTTATATTATAAGTGATATTATACTACGAAAAAATGTAATAGACAAAAGTTACTGTAACACATGTAAACATGGTTGGTCTCACAATCATAAACACAATGACAGCTGACCATGAAATAAATATACTGTCTGTATATAATAGACATTTGACAGATTTTCTGTTTAAATTGTGGTTGACAAAGGTAACAACATGAAATCCTCTCTTTTGTGGAAGTGGATGTATTGTTGCTGTAAGTGTTTTGAAAATAAAGTCATTCTGAAAAGCAATAGTTGATATAAGGGCAGTGTGGAACGATATAGCCATCATAGTTGACGGCAGTCAGAAGCCAGTGTTACATAGAAGCATACAAACTTATTACCTTTGATATTTAGGTTGATTAAGTTCATTAATTCGATTACTGTAAATACATTTTTTCATTTCAAGTTTTTTTACAAGGAAAAACAAAATTATTCTCAAAAATTTTAAATTGCAAAAATGAAAATGTATGGTGATTATGTCTGTCTGGTTTTACAGCAATTTTTATTAAAAATAAGTTGAGATGTCAAATCTGATCTTTTTGCATACTATACAAAACACTGTACCAGCACATGATAAGAAGTTGGACTTTTTCCTCTCTCAAAAGAAGAGTTGCAGAAAGAGTTTGACACTCTTATTATTGTTATTATTATTATTGTACTATAGTTTCCCATCCGGTTGATTTCAGAACATCTCTGTGTCATTTTGTTCACCACCAGTTTCTGTGTGCACAGTGCACTGTTGCCAAGAATTTATAGAATTTGCTCACAATAGAATATTTGACTCAGGTTTTTACTGTTTCTTGTCCTGGTTGTCACTCAGTTACACATGTAATCTCATACTTCAAACTCTTCTTGAGGCTTTCCACTAAGTTGTAGCCACACCCTGCAGGACCACATCCTCTCATGTCTAAATCCTGTACCTTAATGCCTGATCACTAACAAATATTATCATTTTATTTATGAATGTGTTCCTTAAGAATGTGCTCCATACTGTTCATCAGATGGCATGAACTTTTTTTTCTTCAGATGTTTATGGAAACTCGACTAACATCTTGAAATTCCAGTTTGGTGGGCTATGGCTTGATGACTTGCTTTGTTAATGCTAAACAATGATTTTTTTGTCCATCAACTAAGTCATTTTAAATCTTTTCTTGAGGTACCATAGTTCTGTACAAGTGACATTTACTTCTCCAGATGTCTATGAATTTCACTACTAGCAGAGCTGGTTTATCTAAACACTTTAAGTTGAATAAAGTGTGTGAATTGTTGTCATTTTTAGGCAATGGTCATGTGTACTCCAAGTCATCTTACATTCATTTAAAATAGTTTTTAAATAATATTTTAGCTACATAATCTGTACACATAATCTGTAGTTTTAAAAGCAAACAAAGCCACAATTCCCATGTAAAGAGTTTTGTTTTTTATTTGAAAGATGTCACAGAAGAACAAGATTTGTTTTCTAACATGTGAACTATGACCATGAACATACTTCTCTATATGAACTATATGAAACTCATTTGCATATATGAAGCTCAGTTGCACGCTGACAGACAGATAACCAAAGATTGCATTTCATCCAGTGGACATCCAAAGGAAATGGGCAAGCCAGAAACAAATACCACAGATTTCTGGTCAGGGCAGACACCACTAGACATCTCGTTGTCATTTATTTCTGTGCATTACTGACAGAAAACCTGCAATCGTTTTATGGAATGTGGAACAGAAGAAAGTTTTCTGACAGCAGGTGGAATGTTGCAGGACGAGCTTGACCGCAGTGTCAAAGGAGTGTCACACAAAAAAGACACCCAGCTCAGAAGCCGAGCCCACTCTCATGATATCAGCAACACAGACTCCTCCACTCCCTGCCACACCTGCAGAGTTAGTAAACTCTCAGTGATCTGAATCAGCCCAAACCTTCCACAGCAGCTCACAAACCCCCATACCCAATCTCACCCAGTTTATACTGCCCATTTGACGGATAGAGATCTGTGTATGAGTGAGTTTTGGGTGCTGATGTGCGCACGATTTTTCTCCATACTTTGCACTACTTTCCAGACTGGCTTAATCTTTCAAATCAAAAACAACAGGTGCAGTGGTTGGAAAAATGTGAAAAATTCGTACTAAAACTAGATACGTGAGTGTAAGCCTGTCCTGTTTGGTCTGAGAGACCCCACGGCCTTCATAAAATAACCTTGTGATTTTCACTGTGGTACTTTCTATTATTACACGGCTTGTTGGAATGCTTTATTCTGATTGGCCAGTCGTGACATTTGCAGATTCGTTATTCCCAGATAACAACCGCTCGAAACTAATAACACACGGTAACCCGGATGCTGCAAATCATTTTGACACGTACAGTTTAATATTAAACCAAAAATAAATATGTATTTTAATAACATATATGACATATTTACAAATGATTCAATAAAATTGCCTGTTTTGTGACATTGACGTCATTTCTTACCATAAAACCGAAAGACAGTAAACGGCTTCTTTTTTTTTTTTTAAATGAGCTAATAAAATATTTCAAATTTACATTTCATGTCCATTTTTTTCTCATGTGGTAAGCAGCCGTGTAATAAGCGGCATAATGTACAGGCAGACGGTTTCTCATCGGGTCCTGTTCACACTGTCGGGGCTTATTTCTGCGATAACAACCGGCTGCTTGTACATTATCCCTTATATATTATGTGATTATAAGATTACATTTTGCAACTTGATGTCATTGAGCTCCTTACAGGAAAAGGTTACTTGTTTGGTGTCTCAAAGCAACAAAAACTATAAGCTTAAACCTAGAAAAACACAAGGTTTTAAAGGGGAAACTTAAGAATCACTAAATAATCTATACTTTAATTTAGATTTGATTACAGATTTTTCATATATTCCAACTGAATTATAGCACACAAAATCATTATATCACTTAGAGATCAGTATGAAATCTGACAAAAACACCTGACATAAATCTGTTTGATTATTCATCTAAAATAAATGTTCGGTCCATGATATACAGAAGTGATATGTATACATTCATTAACCTCATCAGTCTGTTATACACAAAACAGGTTATTCCAATGACAGAAAAACAGCCCTCTTCCTGTTTCAGTCACAAGAACATTCATAAAAGACAATAAAAACAAAATGTCAATGTACTCGAAGCAGGCAGGGGTGGAGTAACTGGGTGACTATGAAAAGCTTTGAAACGCCATAGAAACTGGTTTCAGTCATCAGCGACAGCCGCAACAGGACAGGTAAGAATCCTCTCCTTACAAAGAACTGTACAAACTTTAGCTCAGTTTTTAGTTTTTTGCATTGCTTTTGGATTGTCACATACTACTATGTCACAAAGGCTCATTATAATATGGAAATATGTTAAGATTACAGATTGTGTAAAAATGGAAAAATTACCTAATTGTGTAATACTGCTGTTTTAGTTTCTTTTAAGATTCCATCTTTAATTTTTGTTGAATCATTTACACACGTATTCATTTAGCAAAGTGAACTTTCTCTCTAAATGGCACATGTTGAGTGGCTGTTGGTTCCGTTTCTTTATAGCGAGATGTTGTGGTTTTGATGTAAATAGATTTGATTTGAGAAAATAGATTTGATTTGAAATGAGAAGACATGTTTTCTGATGTTTTCGGAGAATTAGGGTTAAATCAGTGGAATGATTATTCTGTGTTTCAGAGTCATTTACAGTAATTGTTCTTGTCCTTATTGTCTCTGCTATTTGCTTAACAAACAAGTCCTTGTTTTTGTGCGTCATTACCCTAAAGGTAAACTTAACATTGTGTGGCCAATGTTTCTGGACGTTCAGTCCTGTGATGACCAGATGAGAACAGCATTGTTTAAATCAGAGGATATAAATGTAGGATCGTGCAAGGGATTGGCGTGTGGCATTTAAGTCGGTATATAATTAACCATCGGAAGTTTATCCGAGATGCCGGCGCGGTGACACATGTGAGGAATATTTAAGACACCATCATGAAAATATGAGGAACAAATTTAATATGTGTGCATTTTCATGACAAGTGCAGTTAAGAGAGGAATGAATGACCGCTGGAAACATCTCATTACTATATAAAGTGAACATTTCTCAGGGTAACAAAGTTTTAAAAACAGAAAAGATATTGAACATCTTTTGCCCAGGATGTTAAGAAACAATTTGACTTTGTCACAACATGCCCCTAGAGCGAGATAATATGTCATGCTACATGGAATAAGTTGACACAATGGAACCTGTCATTAAACAGCCTGTAGGCTTTTCAGCAAAACCGAAACATTAAAACAATTCATTAAAAGGCAAATGCAATAAAAAATATAACAGTTGATTATTTATATAAGATTATAACATTTAAACACTTGTGTCAACTTCTAACCTGATATTGAAAAAAGTTGGAACACAGTTCAACCTTATTGTTAAAATCACACTTCTACACGTTTGATCCGAGCCACAATGTATTACAGAGTAGCTTTATTGTGTTATTCTGTTTACCAAACATACAACCAAATAAGCTGTAATTTTAGTTAAGATGATAACATGTAAAAAACGTATATTTTGAAACCAACATAGCACTAAAAAACCAATAGTTGAACCCATGGCTCAAATTCGAATAGTTACTGAGATATAAGCCTTGTGAGAACCTATTTAACCACCAGCTCTGATTTCTCATAGTAATGAAATATACAGTTTCATGGCCAGTAATAAATATTCACAACTGGTAAATTTCCAGATTGTTTCTAAGTTCATTTGCCATTGACAGGTGTGGTAAATTGACCCTGAATATAATATGTTGTGTAATGGAATGCTTTGATCAAACCTGACTTAAGCAATGAAAGGACAAGCCTTTTAATTCTCTGTACTGACTAGCAAGCAACAGTAGAGTAAAATAGCTGACGTATTTGGACTGTTTGAGGTTTCCCAGTCACCTCCTACCGTTCTGACACACACCTTAAACATGTTTCTTGAGTAATAATTAGGGCTGTCAAAAAATGTATCGCGATTAATCGCATCCAGAAGAAAAGTTTGTGTTTACATAATATATGTCTGTGTACTGTGCATATTAATTTTGTATTTATAAAAAAAAACATACATGTATATATTTAAGAAAAATATAACATTTAAATATAATTTAAATTATTGGTAAATATAAATAAATACATCTAAATATTTCCTAAATATATATAGGCCTACATGTATGTGTTTGTGTTTATAAATACAAAATGAAAATGCACAGTAAACAGACATCTATTATGTAAACACAAACTTTTATTCTGAATGCGATTAATTTTTGACAGCCCTAGTATTAATATACATACAGTAATAGAAGGATATGTTGATCTGACACGTGATTTAAACTAATGAAATTGCATTTAGAGATGAAGAAAATCGAATTACTATTATTTTTGTATTTGTTGAAAGAAGAAGCTAAATGTCTAAATAAGTACCTAAAACAGAACTTATGTTTCATTGTTTGTTGGTTGTAAGATATGACTGTATGTACTGTGTCATTAGGAGAATTGACAGTTTTTCCAGTGCCTTAAAAGAAGTATCAGGGTGTCTTAGTACACTAGTCAGACATGCAGCAGAGCAACATTCCACTTCTTGGCTTTGGGTGGACGTCTGCATCAATCAGTGACTGGACTCGAACACTGTTGTCTTTTTAGAAGGCGTTCACCTTAATGTACGATCATGGAAATGCAGCGTGACCTGTCAAGTGTTCATATTTGATGTGCTTTTGCCAAACATGTCTGGGAAAAGGAAGCTGGCACGGCTAAGCAAAACATATTTCACCTCATTTAGCATGAAGACAAGTAAATAATTGTTTAGGATATTTGGGCGATTTTTCGCCCCAGGCTCAAAGGCGTCACCTAGTGTGTAAAGTTGGTCTGCCAATTTCAGCATCACTGCATATAGGTTTTCTGATGTTCAAACTTGTTTTGTATTGTTAGCCATTTAAATGGCAGATAGTATTATCCAAAATACTTGATATGCCAAATAAAGTTAACTAAAAGGACATGGAACTTGGACAAGTCAAATTTCACCGTAGACTGCGGTTTTGGGGTTAACTTAAAAAATAAGTAACCTGGCTGCCTTAATATTTTGAGTTCATGGAACTTAAAAAATATCAGTTAACTGACGAATTTCATGTTAACTCATTATATTAACTATTTTTAAGTTGAATTCATTCCAAATTTTACTAGCAGGTTACTTATTTCTTTTAAGTTGAACCAACATTTCTTTTTAACAGACATTTCATAAAATAATAAATGTCCCAAATGTAACAAGAATCACTTATGTCTTTTACTCTTTCCTTTCAGTTTGAATCCAGCCAAAGAAAAAAATGAGTGCCAACAAAACCCGGGACCCGCCTCCCTATATAATACCTAGTAAGTTGCTTAGTCATTCATTGAGTTTGAATGCTTTATACAAAGTGCCTTAAAAATTCAAACATCAGTATTTGTTTCACACAAATGCATAATCCCAAAACTTTTCTTTTATCTACAGTGGACAACAAAGGTGATGTCAAAGTTTACCATGTGCACACACCGTTCTCTCCACAAAGTTCCACCATCGATGACTCTAAAATGCGACGTGGTGAGTTTGTTACCTGACAGTAACTTTTTGAATGTTTGCATAGAAAACAATACGTGATAAAATTGGCAGACTGGCGCAGACTTTCTACAACAACTCCAGGAGCAAAAGTCTTGTAGTGTATTTCAGCCTTTAGTTGCTGTTTTTATTCATTATTTTGTCCAAGTAATCTATTTAAATAAAACTGTAGTTTTGTAATAAAATAAATGAATATGTTGGCACAATTATATTTTTGTACATTTTTAAATATTTAAACATTTTTAGGATCACCAGAAACATTTTTGTCCTGTAGTGTATATCAGATACATTGATCAAATTCAGATGTTAACCAATCCATAAACATCTCTTCCTGTAGTTCAAGAAACTGACAAAAACAAATTTGTCAGCTATGATTCGTACGATCTGGGTCGCAATCCAGGAATGGCCACCTGCACTAGTTGCCAACAGCAAGTCTTAACAAACGTCAGTTACAAAGCAGGAGTCTACGCATGGTTGATGTGCCTACTTTTCATTCTGTGTGGGTAAGAGGCCATTTCAAATTTGCACCCTAAAATAAAAGAAATAAAAAAACACTGTGGCACCAGCTAAATAGTTGTGAATCTCTTTCCCTCATCCAGGTTAGTGCTATTCTGCTGTCTGATTCCCTTCTTCGTCAAGTTTTTCAAAGACGCCTATCACACGTGCCCGAAATGCAGTAAGATCATCCACATTGATAAGAAGCGATGCTGCTAACTCCGTCTCCTTCATGAATTCAACAGAGCTCGTGGATTTCTGTGGCACTATACACAATATGAAGGACTGGAGGACACTTTTAGACCAACAGGGATGTATAAAGTTTTAATAAGTAATGTTGTAAACATTTGTGATTAAGAGCCTTTAGGTTTGCAGCTTTCTTATAACCAATTTTACATATTACATCAGAAATGAACATGAATACTCAAGAGTTTTGATTGTTTCTAGATTTATTCTGCATATGTATAAAGGCCTCAGGGTTGGGGGTTGACCTTGGTGACAAACTAGAAGGTCTTAAATAATTGTACATTAATTAATTGAATATTGAAATATGAAATCATTGAATATTAAAATATTGTCTTGTGACACATGAGGACTGACCATCAAAATCTGCAATACACAATGAGATGTCAATAACTTTGCCATTGATCACTTAGATGCCAAATAAATAAAACAGTGGAATTCATATGCCCAAAGCTCACCTTGGATAGTTTGTTGATGTTGGATCACGTTGGTGGATAGTTATGTTACACAAATGCTTCACTTCTGTTAAGTTTACTATTCATGTACAAATATAGACTACTGTAATGTTCATATGTGCACCAACGTAGAGTTATGTAATAATAAAGCATTGCGGTTCACATAAAACACGTTCTTGCGTTTAAACACGTGAAGTTTGCGAGTAAACGCGTCAGTAGACACGAGACGCTGGAGCGGCCATTTGTAAAGCTCATGTTTACGTAAGAAGCGTAAAAGCGCGTTCTGTGTGAACCGGCACCCTGTCTATGTGCAATAACGTCATAAGATTTTTAAGTATTGGGACACACTGTTAAAGCGAGAAAAAACCCCAAGTATAAAGTATTAAATATAAATGAAAATACTGTTTGCAATAAAACGAATAAGTCTCCAAGTCTGACTTTTATTTTGCCTGTTTTAAAACCTCTTAGGCTTGACATAATTTACAGACCGATTTAATTTAGATAAAAATCAAAAGATGCATTACTGTAAAAAAAATAATCTTATAATCATTTTAAGTTACTTACTGGCATGTATGTGTCCATGTCCTATCAGTCTTCAGTTGTATTGTTTGTCACTAGTATGCAAGTCTCTGTCTAACAAGTCACAATTGTCAGAACAGCTGCAGATTTTATAGAAAATTTTATTCAACATACATTTCCAGCAAAAAGGCAATATACAGGAAGAGTTGTCATACACTGCTGCTACACGGAGGAATTAGACTGGAAAAAATCAAAGAAAAACGTGATCTGCAGGTCATCTTTGTACTGCACTTAAACGAGACAAACTGTTGCGATTAGTTAAGGAAAAACGACCAAATGAAACGGTCAGGATCCAAAAAGAAAACTACACACAATGAATATGAACATCTGAATTGATCTGTACCCAACCAATTTGTTTTTAATCTTACATGTTCATTCTTTAAATATACAATTTTAATGGTTGTTTTTACAAAGCCAACTATGCACTAGGGAGCATTCCTTCGGTGCTTAAAGGAAAAAAAAAAAGTTGGTATCGATTCGTTAATGCTGGTTTCTCTATGTCCTGAACCAGTCTTCTACATCTGCAGCCTCGTGCCAACAAACAGTACAATAAATCTGGAGCCAGCGGCAAGCGGCCCAACCCATCCCCATTAGAATAATCCCACAGCAAATGAGGAAAACGTAACAGGGAAGAACGCAAGAAAGAGAGGGAAACTCAAAAGGGATATGCAAATCAAACTCCAACCAAAGATTACATTTAACAGTGCCGAAAAATGTAAAACCTTTGATGTTAAGTGCCAACGTGCAAGATGAAGTACAGACAATTCATTTAATTTTCATTTATTTTTAAAACGGATGCTGTGGATCTTTATTTTATTATACAAGATTTCCAGAGAAGATAAACTGAATTTTTCCAACCAAACTAAGTGAGAAAGAATTGTGTAAACATGAAAATTGACTAGTTGCACTAGGGGACCAGAAAACATGACAACCATGTCAGAGCAACTAGCAAAAGCCTTTTGCGGCAATCTTTACTAAAGGATGGCAATCTTTTCTCATCTTCTGCAAATGACAAACCTCCTCTCTTCCACCTCTCAATGCAGCAGCTTTCTTGCCGTAACAATTCTTTTAAAAACAAAATTAAAAAGAAAAACAAAACCAAAACAAAACAAAAATAAAAATCAAAACAAGTCTAGGACATACTGTTCCCCCTTTCGTGTTAAAATCCAATTCTTCCAGAATAGGCAGTCAATAGTTAGAGAAGCCAAATCGAACAGCCTCAAAAGGAAAACGGGAGCATCAGCAGTCGCTCCATTTGCTGAAGACTTCATACATGGTGCCTGTGTACCCAGACAGCAGGTGTTAAAAGTGGTGCACACAAGAGGTTTGGTTAAAGTCTTTAGTATGGTCGGTTAGACTGGGGCTTGTCAGTTGTGAATTTTGATCGCCTTTTCCAGATACGTGTAGCGACCTCTCTTTGGAGCTTTGTTGAAGTGGTCGAGCCCTAACCAAGGCCTCGGGTGAGACATGTTTCCTGAGTAGGTAAAAATATGTTTGTTTAGCACAAAAAAAGGTGCTATAGATTATATAATCTGGACAAATGAAAAGAAACTGACTCAGGAGGAGAGTAAAATACCTGGCTGTGGCTCGAAGTCTTTCAGATTCACCTCGTAGTCTTCCTCGTTGATATACTGATGCCGGCCCATCATCACGATTGCAAACTTGAACTAAAAAAATTCAACAGAAAATGAAGTGTAAAAGGGTGATATATTGTGGAAAGCAGCTTTTACATTCTATGACTTTAAAACAAAGAAAAAAATAATTTTGAATTAAGATTCCTGTGCAAAACATCAATTTCATAGTATAGTCAATGTTTCGGATTTAGATTACAAACCTTTATTATTAAATAACTGGTGGTACAGTTACAAACTAGACATGGAAACTAGACATGGGTCTAAAACAGTGACCTCTGGTGTACACCAAGGTGAACTAAAAAGAAAGCTGAATGTGTACCTTCTCAAACTCTTTCTCCTGAATGTCAAGCATGCTTTGAATTCTCTTCATGACTTCTCTGAAAAGCTCCCCCTGCCGTAACAAAAGCAGACGTGTTAAACAGCACATGAACACCAAAGCAATGACAGCTGTCCACCTATACACACACACACACACACACACACACAAAACACACACCTGACGGATTTTGAGCAAAAAGGGAATTCCGAACGTCCCGAAGACTTCCTTATGGAAATGTGCAACTGGAATCAGCATTTCATTCTCTTTGTCCAGATCAACCTGGTCGAGAGGGATTTCCTGCAACGGGAGATATTCAACTCTCAGCAAACAGCATTCGCTTAAATAAAAAGGCACTCCACAGCTGCAGAATCACTTTAAAAGGCTTTACCAGAAAACACAATTTTAAACAGATCAGGATATGAGGGCTGGCACATATCCGGCCTCTTACCTCTATTCTGAATGTTCGACTGGCTGCCGGAGATAAACATTCAAGCAATTCATCTTCCTGGTGAACCCCGATAATTTTGTAGCTGACAATTTCTAGCAGCCTACGGAGAGGGCAAAGAAAGACAGAAATGTGATTATTGTCATCCCATGAATTTGAAACCGGAAGGGCTTCTTGACCACTGTTTACGGTTTCTAATTTTTGTTAAATCTTGCATATATAATAAAATCCTTAAGATATTTGTTTAACAGTTTGATTCTGTTAGAACTGTCAATAGTGTGAGTATTGTTACCCCACTGAATAAAAAAAAAAACAATGGAAATCTGCCAGATTACATCCCACCAAAAGAATCCATCAAATACCAGTAGACACCATTAGAGTTTACCAATTAAAACCAATACAATTCCCATCAAATGTTTTGATTGTGTTTTGGGACAAGTTCTATAGTTTTTTCAGCAGGGAAGATATAATGATATTAATACTCACAGAATGAACTTAATTACTGAATTTCACTGGAAATATTTGTTTGTTTTGAGTAAATCAAGAACTGTAGCCTATTACTTTAGTCAATTATTAAAGTATTAAAAATTTTACATAGGCTACTTTATTGTGAAATTAGCAAAGCAGTTAGATTGAATATACGTTTGAGGAGCCAGGCGCGAGCTAACACAGACGCTCTCGTGGAGACTTGCGACTTTCGATTAATCGCCCAGCCCTATTTCCCATGACATTCACATTAGGCAAGCACAATCAACCAAATAAAAATTGAGGAAAATATACCTTTATTAACCACCACAAAACAACCCTTGATGTAAAGCCATCAAATCCCTAGAGTTTCTGGCCCTGTTTCGTACCACAGAATTGCCCCCAAGCAAACATTAAATATAAAAACTAAACAGACGTTCCACTTTCCATTACCCAGGACTTTATTATCTCTATATTCACAGAGTTGATCATTCACCAACCTTAGTTTCTCGGAGCCTTTGTCGGAGAGCTCCACTGCCTTTTTACATTCTTCCAGAAGGTCTCGAACACAGCCATGTTTGTCCGGATACAGTGTGATCTCCTGATGCAAGAGGGAGAACACAAAACATTCAATTATATTCTATACATGTGTATGAATGTTCTTTTGCACTGCTGTGGTAGATTGTTTGCTTGGGGTTTGCATGGTTATCTGTGGTCAGGTCTTTTTTGAAATTTTCCATGAGAATGTGAGGAAGAAACAGTGTAATGTGAAAATACAAGGCGCCCCAAATCAAGACTTGCATTATGGTTGCCATGAGCAACATCCCGCACATCGCGGGGTGTCAGTTGGAGAACCAGCTTGCATTATTTAGCTACAACCCAGCTTCAACACGCTTGCCTGTGATTCACAAGTAATACTGAAGACCTTGACTAGCTGGTTCAGGTGTGTTTAAGGTGGACCTTCTGAAGCAGGGCTTGACACCCATAGTAATTTGGGCTATTTTAAAACATTGTTTTAATGTGAGCCACGTGCAGAGGCACTATAAACGCATCCCTGCAACTACACATTCCATAATAATGGGTTGCTAAGCAACCATAAACAGCCTAGAGATAAATTAACTGGATTAGTTATCAGCAGGATAATTTATGAAGACTGACATCATGTATAATGATATCTCAGTTGTAAAACCAGTGTAAAGCACAGCCGCCCCGCATCTACAAATGAGCGTGACTTTCTGATGCATATTCACACTGTATTCAGTAACCCAAACAAAGTGCACAAGTCACCGAATCTTACCTCCTCTCGAAACATACTGTTGAGCCATATGGCTTTGAAACTCCTCCGGTTCTCAAAGTCTGTGATCTTCATCTTGAGCTGTGGGGAGCAAAACCATGAATAAATAAGATGCCCCGAACTCAACAGCTCAGAAGAGCTCAAGTTGCCTTAAAGGATCGCCGAGCGGAAGATGAGACCTCTCTTACCTGCTGGTAGTAGAGCTTCTTGGGCTGCCGGGGCTTGAAAAACTGTAGCAGGTCTCTGAGAGTGCCTTCATAGTTGTGCCTGAGTGGGTTGCCTGGGCCATCTCTGTACCTGAATAGAGGCATAAAAATACAGATTTATAGACACAGACAAGGGGAGGTGGGGCTGAATCACATTTAAATAAAGATCAGAAGCCCTACCCCTGTGACTTGAAGAACTGGAGAAGCATGGGGTCAGTGTTTAACCTCTGCGCAACAGTCTTCGCCACCTGAAAATCAAACGCAATATGATGACAAGCCATTTTCCACAGGTTCAAGACTCAAGGGTACTATTACAATGACTGGTCTTGTTAAAAAAAGAAACACGCACCTGGAAGTAGTTCATTCTGTTTGACAGTGTCACAACAAAGCCTGGGTCGTTGTGAATGGTCTTGTCGCAGAAGATGACATCCACACGGTGGTACAGGTCTCTGAAGTAGTCTTTCGCAGTAGGCAACTCACTGGTATCGTTTTCAGGATCGTCCCTGTTGACGGCACCACAAAAGAACAATTGATTTTAAAGCCCTGTTAACCTGCACCATATGATTGAAGGTTTCAGAGGAAAAATACTTACTTCTGGAACACAATTATGTCTCCATCCATCAGCTCATCCAGAGCTTTGTCCAGGGAGACATCATAATCTTGTATTCGCTCCGTTAAATTCGGTTTAACTTCCTGAAGTAAAAAGAACAATGTTTCAGCTGTTTCGGTATGTAGGTCAATACACACAAGCATTCTTGATTCTTATTGATCTATTTCAGCATTTGGTGACAAAATATTTTTAGGTGACCACTAACAGCATAACAGACCATTGTCCCTAGCAACCAATTAGCACAACTGTACCAGATTCTTATCTCTCAAATCACTCCAGACTAGTGACAGACCGATATATTGCTGTGTCCGATATATCGGACGACATTTGTATGTTTTTAATCATTTGCATCGGCCGATATTTATTTACAAATGGATGTTTGTCCGGTTTGGCCACTAAACAGCACATTAGCATTTTATTCGGCCACTACTCCAGACTCTTATCAACATAATTCAATTATTTCAAGTCAAATTAATACTTCATGTACTTGGCATAAGCACATAAATGTCTTTAAAGTATAAAGCAGGATTTTTAAATCCACGATCAAAGACTTTACCATGTCTGTCAGGGTTTATTTTGTGATAATCATGGCCAACTGACTGACTATTATTTTGCACTCCGATGTATGCTTGTACAGAATACTAAACAGTCTTACCTCATAGAGGATAAGGCTAGTTCCCTGCTGAAACCCTGCTCTTTCACACATGACGGGCAGCAGGTCTCCTGTACACAGAAACACAAACAAGCAAAAACGAGATGTTTAAGAAAAAGCAAGGATTAAAGGCAGGAATTTTTGTCATGCTGGTTGGAAATCTCCTTACATCCTGGTAGCAATCAAGAAGTATAATAGTCAAATAATATTTTTATAATTTTATATCATCTATGATAGGTCCCAAAAACATTCGCCCAAATGAAACGTTCTGGCCAAACGCTGTGACTTGTCATGTGTACATTTTCAGCCAACGTATTTTGCATTCCACTGCGCACAGTTCACGCGAACATAATACATCATCAGCATGCTCATGTCCGCGGTGTCAATGTAGGGAGAAAGGCGGACAAAGAGCAACAACCAAACTTTCCTGCAGAAGCGACAACTAATAAACAAAACGAAAGTCCGTTTTTGAGAAAGCAGTGACAGAAAAACTAGATCATGAAAGAGAATTAACTCGAATTAACATCGGTTCGATACCATGGTTGCTCTCTTTTATTTACATGCTTTGAGAATCCAACAGCTTCTAGTCTGTGTGCATTCATGTGTTTGAAAGAGGCATGTCTTTGGACGGCAAATCGCATAGAGGGTGGGATTATAATTTGAGTGCTAGCAGGCTAACGTTAGCGCCTTTCCAAATCAACCACTCTACCTTTAAGAAAGCACGCTTGAGAAAACATTGACTTCTTTTCAATTTGATTCCTCAGAAGCAAGCAGGCAGTTATGTAATAATACAAAGCTTTGATTACTCACGTATTTTACAGGATATAGGTGTGTAGATATGTCCACAATAATTTAAGCTTCTGGTTTTTGGATCATACATCTTTAGGAACAACATGACGTCATCTGAAAGGCAAAACGAATAAAAATAAAACAAACTATTACAACTACAGTCATTGATTATTTGTAGTCCTATGTATTAATCAATACCAGTGAATTTTAGACAGCAAGCAAAATCTTTTCCAGTTATCTACGGGCTTAGATGGCTCCTATCTATTTATAAGCTGACTGTACACATTAAAACTCACGGTCTTTGTCGAACTTGGGTAACGTCGCTCCACTGGCAGCCAGTTCTGGATCTACCGTTTCCAAAAATATTGTCCATGGGTTCTCATTATCACTCAGATCGATCATCTGTAAAAAAGTATTACAATAAAGAATGTTGTGACAATGCAGAGCAATATGTGTAACAAGAATGACTTTACAGTGAATTGGTGGAACACGCTGACTTACAGATTTGCTGCAATCTGCTTCATAATCCAACATGGCCGGCCTTTTGGTGCCATTGCTTCTGGCCTGCATTGGCCAGAGCCTCATCTGATCTTGTGGAAAACCCTGAAGAATAGAAAAACAAATTAATACAAAACCTAAACATCGTAAGCTAGAAAACATAACACTTCAGATCCAAGACAATTACTCAAATCTCAACATGACTAAATTATTTCCACTTTTTGATTTTGATATGGTAAGATTCAATTTTAAAAACAAAAAATACACAAAAAGCCAACGTATGCCTGAGAAACGTTTTATTTTTAATCAGATGATTTAAGGAAATTATGTAAGTGAAGTAAAGTCTTACCATTGTCTGTGAGAGGTTCTGAACAAACTCAGCCAAAGTAGAGCTTTTCAGAACTTTGAACACTGTGTATTTGACTTTCTCTTCATCATACATGTCATTTCCCTGGTGTCCACAGAACTGATCTTCAGTCACAATCTACAGGGGCACAGAGCAATAGATAAACGACACAGAGATACAAATGAGATTTTAAAAACAAAGACCTCAAATAACACTTTATCAGGCAGACTACCAACACAACTGTAGGCAATTGGTGTTTATTTTAACAGCCATATAAACAGGCTCTTGTTTTCTGCACAGTGTAAAGATTGTAACCTATATTCACTGTGTATAGTAAAAACTTGTGAAATAATCTTGTAATGTAGGCTTTAAAGCAACAGTGAATTTGCCACTTTATTTCCAACAGCTGTTACACAGCAGAACAAATGCTAATGTGAAAGCACAATGTAGGCCAGCCTAGTGTGGCTATCACAGTCCTCTATTAATGGCTTATTTGCATGATGGGCTGCGACATACCTGTACTTGCATGTAAAGGTGAGCCTCCTGCCTCTCTTTCCTCTTCTGTGCCTCCACCCTCTTCTCCTCCTGCAGCCTCTCCACCAGCTGCTGGGGGATGTCCATGTCCGTCACCGGCTGCAGGACCTCACCTGGACACACAAAGTTGAGATGGTACATTCTATGAGCATTGCTAGAGGTGCCGAGAAGCATCTACACATTTCACAAGTTCCTCTGACGTGCAATCACAGCTGAAGCGATATAACACTACAGCACATTAACCTCACAGCGGGTGTGATGTATATACGGATGTTAATGGAACTCACTGAGCTTGGATTCTCTGATGTACACCAACATGTACGCGTTGGTGCAGTGACGCACTGATAGGTCGTCGTCGTGACCGCCGTAATTGTGTTCGATGGCCTCTTCTTTAGTGCATCGTGAAACGACATCATCGTCGAATTTGCACCACTGCAAGTCAGACAGAAGAACGTTAATACAAGTATTTGTCCACAAAAGCAAAGCAGGAAGATGTAAATTGTACTACAAAACAGCAATTGCATTTTATTAAATACTTATCAGGCAATCAAACAAAATGACACAAAAGTCAAAGGTTTACATAAAACAAGTAAAGGCTCCAGATTAAAGCAAGTTCAATAGACACCAAACCTGAGCATGGTTGATTTATATGGAGCACAGTTTTTGATAGTCCAAACACATTTGGAGATATTTGCCATATTGTGCAAAATGCACACATTTGTTAGAAATCTGGAGCCCTCCATTGCAATACTTCACAAAACATTACATGCAACCACAAACCACCCCCAAAGCCAACCCAATCATTACTAACAGAAACAGACCCCTAAAAATGAAAGGTTCTCACTATTGGTGCGGTGACACTCACTTTGCCGTCTCCTTTAGGATTAAGGTAGACGACGTAGTGGCCCCCGTGGTTGTCTCCGCTGTGCACTAGCACGGCGTGGAGAATGTAGTTGGCCGGGTCTTTCACATCTGGCTTTTGCAGAAACTCATCCAGAGGTAACTGCTCTGGGAATTCGAACCTGCAGGGCAAAACATCAAAGATTAGATTTATCCTTTGCTTCCACAGCATAATTTCAGAGAGCGAGAGAGTGTACAGATTATCCCAGACAGATCATAAATGAGCGAGAGGTATATAACATATACACTCTTAAACTGCACCCTCCGGTTTCTAAGTGAGTGTTCAGTCATCATTTAGGTGAGTCACTCTTACATAGATATTTTTAAGAGCGTAATCTCTCTCTCTGCAGGACACTTATTTATCCTGACCAACCTTAAGTCATGATGCTTAGTACATCCATACATTCTAGAAATGATTTTCATTAACAAGGCTAAATTTCAAATCTCATGAACATGAATAACCATACAGTGTACTGTTCACCCACTTCATATGTTAAATTCAAACCAGTAAGGTTAGAAATCAAGTAATTTACCTGTCGTTTATTTTAATGTTTTGGTCAGTCTGAGGGTCATACATGAACCTCATAAGCTGTAGATGCAGGATAGGAGGGAAGGTCAGGAACTTCACACCCTTCTCTGCTTCCTGGAAGACAAATGAGGAGAAAGCTCAGTTAACTTAGAACAGAGCAATGTGTGTATGTGATGAAATATGCAAGAATCTTACCTGTAGACCATGTTCCCCCGCATCGTACTTGTTATCCCCATCCAGCTGTTCCACTGCCACGTAATCTTTGAATGACTCAAAGACTGCAGGGCAAAGGAAGTGTGTTAGTACCACACTCACATGTATTAAACTCTACAAATATCACTCTTTTTATAACATTTGTACAGTACACGCGTTTTACCGACATGTCTGTGTCAAAATGGCTGTGCGCGAATGTGAATCTAATTCTTAAGATGCGCCAGAGAAAGTGACATCTGACTCTCTTATACAATATACAATCCATCTACGAAACACAAACTTTGTATAAGGTGTAAAATATATTATTAGCACACTGTATAAAATAATATGTATTCTGATATATAAATTAGTTTCGTGCTGCATTTGTCAGTAATTCTTTGCTTATCCAAGTGAACATTCCCCATAACTACAGCAAGAAAAAAATAACACATCTTTTCTCTTCAATTCAACAATGACAAAAGGACAGTACAGAAATAAAATTGGCGAAAGCTCAAACTTACTGTTTTTCTTTCCTTTAATGCTGAGCTGGATGTCGTAGTAATCTTCTATTCTTTCTGACCGATAATCCACATGCTTACACTGGATGTAAGACTGAAAGAGAAAAACATAAAAAATGTGGCAAAGCTGAATAAATGAATCGAAGGTATAGAGAAACCACAGATTCCAGCTGACTTACCACCATCTTTCCTCTAAAGAGCTTTGGAATCGTGCCCTCCACACAAGTTCCTTTCATCTTGTTCTCCACGTTGTCCAACAGCTGGAAACGGCAAGAGCAAACAGCCGTTGGACCCAAGTAGCATTCATCTGATCTGATGTGCCTAATCCTCTAAACTGACCAGTGTGTTAAGGTGGAAGGATCTAAAGGTATCTATGGAGGTGAAAGTACTTACCACTCGGCACAGTTCCTGTACATCATGTTGCATGAAACTGTCTAGTGTCTCCCACCTGAGAAACAACAACAAAACCTTACTATACATATGCTGGATTTGAACACTTAATTATGCTAAACCTTTACCTTTTCAAACCTGTATGACTTTCTTCCGAAGAACACAAAAAAAAAACATATTTTGAAGAATGTTGTTAACAGCACCCATTCACTTGCATTGGTTTTGTGTCCATACAATAGAAGTGAATAAATGCCGCTGCTGTTTGGTTACCAACTTTCTTCAAAATATCTTCCTTTGTGTTTTGCGGTAGAAAGTCATATAGGTTTGAAATGACAAGAGGGTTAAGTAAATGACCGAATTTTCATTTTTGGTGAGCTATCTCTTTAAATGATGGTTGTCAATTTAGATGAATGACTAACAATCACATGCAACGTACTTCATAATTATTAAAATCAACTCTTACCCAAAAGACTTAGTGAGCTTCTTCGTCCCGACAGGCTTATCGCTGTGCTGGAGCTCATAGAAAACCCTTTGCAGGGCAAGGGGAACGCTTTTAGAGGAATCATCGCCCTCTGTTGGCATCATATAAACAGCCTAGGAAGGAAAACAAAACAAGTTGTCTGAAGAGCACTGGGGACATCAGACAAAAGCAACTATATTCACTGCCTATGAAGGCATCGTAGTTATGCGGTCTCCTAAGAAAACTCATTATGGTCAAATTCAAACATGTTGAAGATAATTCTGCAATGAACTGTCAATTAGAAATGAGTCCATATCTTATTAAATACTACAAAAAAGTGCTATAATAGTTCATTTGTGATCTGCTGATATAATGTACTTAAAATGAGTCACGTGTGAAGTTCCAAGATGATTAGGAAGCTGCCTTAAAAGGTAATAGGTTTGCAAGAAGAAAACAAAAGACAAATGTCGTACCCGTCGAAGCTGGTTCGTAAAGAAGAGAGTCTGCAGTAAGCTGTTCATGTAACATGTGGCTCCTTGATTCTTCAACCCCACATAGCCTGTGTGTTTCTTTGAATCCCAGCTGAGAACAAAACCAAAACCAACATCCCTTACTCCTGTCCTCTTTAATAACAAAAAAAGTTACACGCAAAATGACTTACGCCACACCGTGAGGTGCATCGGCTTGAACGTAAACCTCGAAAGTGACCTTATCATCTTCCACGAAGCCCCGCTCTGGATCAGTCACATCCTGAAATCAAAGCAAGAGCTCAGCTTAACAAGAGCTAATTCTCTCTGTTCACCTCAGCAGAGACATGAAACATGTCAACTTACACTCCATGACATGAAGTTGGAGAAGCCCCAGTCATTTTCCTTGTGGAAGAACAGGTGACTAATGCGGCGGCTGAAAGATTTCTCATCGTCTTTGTAGTTGATTATTTTAAGCATTGCTTGAGCATGACATGACCAAGACCTGAAAATGAAGAATCATATTTCAACTGGTTTTGCTTTAAACACACATTTATTTAATAATTAGTTATTAACAAACTACATTTTAAGTATTCCAGCAAACTACTTTTATCTACTGTTTTCAAAATCTTTATACTCAAAAATTGAAAAAAAACCCAAAAAACAGATGGATAACTGACAAGTGTGTGTATTGTGAAACTGTTCTTTTCCATTTATTTATTTGGTTATGAAAACATTTAATTCAAAAATAGGGATAAATGCAACATCTGCTTATAACTTTCAGTTTAAAATATAAAAATCAAGACATTTGTCAGACATTAAAAACTCATTGCTGAGGCCACATAATCTGTATGCAACATAATCTGTGCCCAGTGTTCATCGATTCAGTTAAATTAAAACCCCATTTTGTACTAGGTGAAACAGAAGAGTCTTTGCTTACGTTGAGTCAGACTCAGCATTGCACTGAAGGAAGAAACCAACACTTTTCTGGTGAGGTCTATCTGGGTAAAATCGTGGCATCACCATAATCTTCCAGGGCAGATTTCTCACGAAACAGGGCGGGCTGAGCACAGACTCACTCAGCCTGCTAAAGCGCTCCACCACAAAGCGGAAGGTGGCTTCGGAGCGCCAGCTTGTGTCTGTAAGAAAACGTATCTCAGTTCATTTGACCATAAATGCCATAACTCTTCTAATCCCTCATTACTTTTAAAAATGATGCAAAATCTCAGTTTGTTCCTTACCATCCTCCATGTCCTCCTCTGTGTTGTTGTGTCCATCCGCCATAGCCACATTCCCATTGATGACTGGATTCTGTGGAATTCTTGGAGGATCATCTGGGTCCCCAGCTGAAACAAGACAAGACATTCTTATTAACTATTAACTCCAGTACCAAATACTTTGAGCTCATAACAGCTCATGATCATGGCACTGCTTAATTTGCTTAGGCTAGATCCACTGTCCATCACACAAACACATGCAGCCAAAAGCATTTGTACCATGCTTTCACAAAAAACAACTTAAGCACCTATTATTCCATGGACTACGTGTTTCAAATATTCGTATATACATTAAGGTGCATGATTTTTCTTTTATGCACAGAGAACTGAAAATATCCATAAATATCGAATACGTGGTTGAAAAGTCTATTTTAAATGTGCCAATTAATGTTTAGTCTGTAGATTTTTATGTCAGTAAACTTAAACGGTGTGTGGGGGAATATGTATGAGTGCAGGTCTGTGGACAGCAGCACCAGAAACGCCCCCACACGTGCAATGCACAACTTTGACGAAATGCAGCGCAAAATCATACAGTGAGTCAGATATCAGAGACACGTCCGGGGACTTTGTGTTATTACCGCGACCACGCGGTAGGCACGAGCCAAAAACGTTATCGAAAAACCGTAATAGTTGAAAATGGCGATCGGTACCCCAGCATGACTCGTTATACAATGAATCAGAAAATCACCGCGCTGTAATCGGCGCATCCACACGCGCTGGCCTTACGACCCAGTGTCCAAAACACATCAAATCCATATCTTGTGTAACTTACTGTAGGGATAATCTCTCCATATAAATAACAACAAATCTATCAGTAGAAAAAGACATTTACCATGGACTCATTTCTCAATTGATCTGATCGTTTACCCCCCTCCCCCCGACACACCATTAGCCGCGGAGCTAACGTTTCCCTCCGCAAACGGACCTGTCGTCTCTTGACAAACCGTGTCATCCGACACTATTCGATGTAACCGGGACACGGAGCAAATAAATTACTTTGATCGATGATCCTGTGGTGAGCCATTATGTGCCGCGGGCCTCGCTGTCTCCCCGATATAAACAAACACATACGCAAGCAGGCCTCGCAGAAACTGATCTGTGCAAAATACGGTCCACCATCTTGGAATAAAACTGCCATCCACTCCCCCTGCATAACTTCCTATGCGGTTCACATCCAATGAAAACAATAAACGAATAATTACTTAAGCACATATATACCATCATATGCCATTTAAACGGTTGTCCTATAGTGTAATTTAAGGCAGCTGCTTTGTGATTGACATTACGTATATAAGTTAAAAACACCAAAGAACAAATTGTAGTGTCAAAAATCGGGATGTTATGAAGCAAACGGGTTCTGACGATGTTTATGACTCCACTACCTTTCAACAATAAAACAGGACATTGCCTGAGAAACCTGAATAAACAAGTAACCAGATATCATTTAATTTAATAGCCAAATAAAACTAAACTGCACGACTAGGTCGCGTGCATATCATGCGCGCACGATGACATATCAATATTAGTTAGTGGGTCAATCTAGATTGTTGGTCCGGTTTTTTGCACAGGCCTCTTGATGGATCATCTCAACAGGGAAATTCCCACAAAACGTTTTTCTGTCGTTCGGATCAGCGCGTTTAACTCATTATCGACACCTAAAGTCAAAATTTTAAATAAAACAGATCACAATATTTCGAACAATATTATTACTCACGAGCATCCATCCAGCACGAGCTTCACAGAAATAACGTTTCGTCCAGTATTTAACGTTAACGTTAGCTGAACTCAGTTCACTGCTTCCATTCCGTGCTTTCACCTTTCAAAGCATTAAACCCCTTGATGCTTTCCAAAAGTTGCACACGGGATCTACAGGTGAAACCGAGGTGCACCTTATATAATCAGATGAAAACCTGACACAGTTTGGTAGATATAACGTTAGGAGCTTAAAGATGGGCTGCGCCACGTTAATGCAGATAGCCAAAGCGCTAGTAGAACAAAATACAGCTAAAGCAGTACACAAATAACATCGTTTAAAAACCAACTGCAAATTCTTAAATTAAGCGTAATGCAACTTAAATACTAAAATAAATTAAATGTGTTGATGGAAGAGCGGACTTTTTGCTGACTGGCTAAACTCATCATGCAGCGAGGCAACGATTAGCTGTTGGCTAACAAGCTATTGGGGTCAAAACATGCGACAAAGTGGCTTGCTAGTAAACACATAACCAGCTAAGGACGAGGGTTACAATCGCAACACAAGCTGTAATAATATCAAACATGTAAAGTTGGAATGTTTTTTATTTGTGCAAAAGGCCTTATCATACCCTCCATCTCCATATCCTCGGGCTCACTGAGCTGCTGCTCGCCGGCTTTCTGCTGCTGCTGTTGGGTGTGATGGTGATTCATGTTGGCGGTTGTTAGGACGGGATAATGTCTGGGCTCTTTGTCCCCCCCTGACTGGTCTGGTGGCGGTTCCGCTGGGAGAGGTGTCCGGGGTGGCTGGTGTGGAATCGGAGGTGGAGTAAACAGGTCGAGCCTTTGCGGCTGGGCCTGCACCAAGACAACCTCGGCCTTGTCTGATGTTAGCGCCGGGGATGGAGGAAGGGAGGCCGGTGGGGGAGCAGGCAGAGAAACGCGGACGTATTTACTCGCTATTCGCCCAATCTCGGCGCCTGGGTGAAGTGATGCTAATGTTAACGACAGTCGGTGAGCTCGGGCTTCTGATTTAAGAAGGCCCAATTAATTTAGCCCCGGCTTTATCCCCGTGGAAGTGCGGGGCAAATTTACGTTAACTCGCAACAACCTGCGGCCGGGGAAAACAGATACCCTGTTTGTCGCTAGCAGCTGCTAGATAGCTGAAGCTAGCAAAAGTGATAAACAAAAAAATAATGCGACTCATGCGCCTCCGACTGATTAATTTTAAATGGAACTTTCCCCGCAATATTTCCAGTCCGTGTACTCCTCCGATTGTCCCTCTTCTGGGGGGGAGCGGAGAAAAAACCTATCCATTCAAACCAGACTCTAATGGTAAATCGCACTAATTTAGAAGTTTAAAGTCACAAAGATGCACGCGTTTGTCTCGTTGTTATTACACGTGAAACTAACCTTAACGCTTAATGCTCAATTGCACCCAGAAGCTGCATCCCAAACGTCTATTCAAAGCAGAAAATATATTTTTGCCCGGTCACAGCCAGAGCCTCTCTCACCCGCTCCCGTGGTTTATGATGTTCAGTTTGAGGTAAAACTCAAAATGGCGGTCGTGCTCCTCTCTGAAATGTCACATCCGCATGGAGATCCAAACAGTGGCGCACACCGTACGCCTGAGCACCATACGCACAAATGTTGCTTAGTGGTTTAATAAAACGTATCTTTTTAAACATATAACTCGCAAGAAAAACTGTTTTTTTGCAGTACTCATACCAACAACTATATAGGTTACATAGGATGTGGGTGTTCAAAATTGCTAAATTGTAATAAGTTATAATCTTAATCTTAAGTACAAAACTGTGTCATGTAATATTAATTGCTGACTTAAATCTCATAAGCCTTAAGTCATGGTCATAAATTAAATTAACAGGGGCCCTTCACAAGCCTCATGGACATTCAACACCACATTTTACATTATTTTGATATGCAGACAACTTAATCCTTTTCATTTTATTTTGCACATTCTATTGTAAATTCTTGTTTTGATGTGTTTTTTTTATAGAGTGACTGTGATATTGAAACAACATTCTGTCTAGTCTGATTCCTGCAGACTGTGAAGTGTCTACATCATTGAAAAGCCAATATGGGAGGTGGGGGGGAATGGGGGCTTAATTGCACAAAAATATTGGCAGGGTGGAAGAGCAGCTGGGTCCTGTCTGCGTAAGGGCCTTTCTGCATAAGTAATCATTTATGTTTTGAAAATAGATGGCTCAGAACTAAACCATTCTCTGTGAAAAAAATAAAACTTATGGTAATGTTTTATGTCATATAGTTAATAAAACAACAAGCCCAAACTGTTAGTGTTCAGATACAACTTCAATTCTCAACCAACTGGTTAGCTTTCTTATGACAGTTCTGGCAAAGCACTTTATTCTTAGCTAAAACCACTTTAAATGTCTCTCATTATGATTCTTTGCTTAAGTCCTTAATTAATTACTTGATTTTACATTAAAGATCCCCAAATCATTACAGATTTTGTTTTTTAAGGACATTGTTTTAAATGACATTGCATGCATTATTTCTATTAATGCATTTTTTTTACAGAATTGCAAGTATGATGGCACATAAATAAATGATTATATGGTGTTTTTGATAGTTATATGAAAATCACCATTTGGAGTGCAAACATTTGTTCACAGTTGATTATCAGTTTACAAATAATATAAATACATACCAAGATATATAAGAATATATGGGGAACCAGTGAGCAAACTTAAGCAATTTTAAGCAGATATCAGAAACGTCTTTGTAACAAACAAACATGCATGTGTTATTTCCTACTTTGAAAACCCTACAACCTATTAATATACACATATAATAAAAAGATACACTAATATACAAACAGTGCAATACATACAACAACATCAATTACAAATACACACTAGTGCAACATACATGTACAATAAATACAATTTTAAAAATCGAGCAAGTTTTTACATTACTTTTACTGCACAGGTAGGCCTATTTAAAACGCAGACCTGAAAATAATATAAAACTAGGAATTTAAATAATGTTGCTTATGTAAATGCATGATATGTGTGATATGCTCATTCTATTTCTATGATCAGAGATCAAAAGCAGATTCTACACGCATGCGCAGAGCAAAAGGGGCGTGTTTTAAATCGGAACAGTCAGACACTGCGCAGGGCAAAAGCGACCCTCCAGGGTAGACAGTTACAGTCCTGTCTAACGAGGGTTCGGCGTCACAAAAGGAAAAATATTTCACTTAGTTACATTTTAGTTCAGATATATACATTCAAAGCTAAGGATATAAATCGATACTACTCAGGTATTGCGTGCTTTCAAGAACGCGAATTTACCACTAAGAGCAAAACAATACCCCCGAAAAACACTAGAACTTCGCCGAAGTTTCTCACTATTCATCATGGAGGAAAAGAAGGAGGAGAGCGAAGCGGAAATCCACGAACACGGACCCGAATTTTGGTTCTCCAAGTGGGAGCGCCAGTGCTTGGCAGTGGCCGAACAAGAAGAACCGAACGAGGAAGAGGTCGACCAAAACCAGGAAAAGCTCTGGCATCTCTTCCAGAATTCAGCTACGGCGGTAGCGCAACTTTATAAAGGTCCGTGGGCAGAGAAAGAGACCACATTAGCGGCCCACCGAGTTCAAGTAACTCGGCTAAAAACGTGAAAATAATACGGAAACCCACTAGAACAGCACACACCCAGATCTGATAAGCGAACAGCGGCCCCATTATTCCACAAAACCGAGCGGAATTAATGTTTTGGGGTTAATTTAATCGTTCCAGTGTTCGTTAGCTTTAGCCACACCGGTGCGTTTGACAGTTTGTTCGTTGTTGTTATATGGCCCTGCTAACCGGTTTACCTAAACAACCGGCTTGTTAACACTCTTCAACTACAATTTCTGCTAGATGCTCATTTGTGAGTAGGAGTAAATTTATATTTGAATTTTTTGTTGAGATTTATTAAAAACACAACGCTCTGCCGGCTGAGCTAGCTTTAGGATTGCGTTCAGCTGCCTTGTCGTGTGGTACACAAATATGCTGTCAAGGTAGGCAGCTCACTGTGTTTTGATAAACAGCTATTGTCTGACTATCACGAGATGTATGTGAACTTGTAGTACTTGTTAGCAAGCTAACGTAACGTTACAGAACAAAAGTACAAAATGGTGGAACATGTCTTATTTTAGCATGAATTGAACCGTTTTATGGTTGTGCAATATATGCCTCTGAAAATGGCAGCTGACATTGGGTAGTATTGGGGACATTTGGCATATTGTTTATTGAGTTAGAAAATGGAATTTCAATGCTTTTCATAGGCTTGTGTTAAAGGGGATACTTCACCCCATTAGTCATGCATTTATCATTCCAAACATGTTTGACTTCGTTTCTGCAGAACACAACATTTATTTTTAAGGACGTTGGCAACCAAACAACATAGGCCCCCCATTGACTTCCACTATATGGACATTTCACAGAATAAAGGAGGATTTTTGTTTTGGGGTGAACTATCCCTTTAAACCTCACAATTGTTCTGGCAAATCGTATATCCTGGGAGCGTCGCTGATTTTCTTCCTGTATTGCAGATCGAGTATGCCATCAGCAAGGACTCTCAATGTGGTCTCCATTTCAAAACGCTGCAACAGCAGTGACAAATCTTTACAAAGGTAACCCATTACCGATTTGAATTTGCAGATAACTAAAGCTACAGACTGCTGAATGGTATGTAGAACATGCATTTTTAATCCGTTCTGAATATAATCCATTCTACAGAGAGTGTTGATGCACACAAGAGGAGCTATGATTTAGGAATTCAGATTGGTCATCAGCGACGTAATAAAGATGTTTTGGCCTGGGTCAAAAAGCGAAGGAGAACTATACGAAGAGAAGATTTAATAAGTTTCCTATGTGGCAAAGCGCCACCACCAAGGACTTCTAAAGCTGCCCCCAAACTGACTGTCATGTCTCCTAATCGACCACCTTCATCGGACACTGTGTCATCTGTAGAGACTGATTTACAGCCCTTCTGTGAGGCCATAGCGCTACATGGTAAATATTACTGCCTGTTTAATTCAATATTGAGTGAAACCGCACATGGATAAACTGGTTAAATATTGCGCTTCTTTTAAAGGTCTAAGTGGAGCGATGGCGAGCGTCAGCGTCCGCTCCAGCACTCCTGGCTCACCTACGCACGTCGGCGGCAGCTCAGGCGGGGGTCGCAGGAGGAACGGACTGCACGACGTGGACTTGAATACTTTCATATCGGAGGAGATGGCCGTCCACCTTGGAAGTGCGGGCAATAGAAAGCGGACCTCATCTCAGTGTGCCGATGTCATCACAGACTCCCCAACCCATAAACGTAACAGAATGATCTGAGCTCAGTAATTGCTCTGTATGCTCTGTGCTGCTTGAAATAAAAGCCACTTAATCCTCAACATTTGCGTTACCCTGAAAAGGAAAGAAGGGCCATTCATTTGTATATTCAGTACAGTATGCCATACGGTGGAGATTAATTCACACCTCTTCATCTTCATTGACTGGTTTCTTTTACCCGCAAAGTGAAATCTGTCAGTCGAGTGACTACATTATTGTATGCGTATTACAATGTCGGACTTGTCAGTACACAGTTTATTGGAAACATTAACTTCAGCATCTAAACAGGATATTTTTAGTTCACCATATTATCTAGTTGCGCTTCAATAGTACTGCTAAGCTAATAACCGAATGTTTGCTTTCAGATAATGGATTCAGCATCAGCTCATTTCCCATCAATATATTTCATTTTTCCTTTGCACTTGTTTAATGGCAGTTTTGTTGTGATCATTTTAGAAATGTGCAAAGTTATTAGTCTTACTTGAAACTGCTGCTGAGTTAAATGTTTGTTTGAACTTGAACGTGGTTGCAATAATGCATGGTTTGCACTTATACATTCAGTTAGACCTATTTTATTTTTATAAACTGTCAAGACATCAAAGAAAAGGAAAGAGTGGGACTGAGGCTTACGGTGCAATTGTTGATATTTTACATTTCATTGTTGGGGCTCGGTTTATGGGTTGGGTGAGTCTTTGTACTGTGGAAATGGTGTTCTGGAGAACTGTTTCTCAGGAGAGGTACTTGAGTTAAGAAAACTGTGTCGTCGTGAAATTGAAGTGTCCTTTAAGTGCTTTTCAAATCCAGGCCAGAGGATTTGGAGAGCTGCACATGTACAGTCCAGCTGTACTCGAACCACCCTAAAAAGTGCAGAAACGTATGTCAATATGAACTCCCTTGGTAATTACATTGTTGGATTCCTGTGCAGGGTTGAAGCTGAGAATACTGACCACTTTTGATCTAATATTGTTTTAAATGCTTATTTCTCATATCGGTTGCTTTAGATAGAATAACCAACTAGTAATATTCTTGTGGTACATATCTAGACTAGTTAATGTTTGCCATGTTAGTGGAGAGCCAATCTAATTTTGGTGACGGGAATCACATGATGTGGAGTGTCCTGTTTTGTAAAAGCATATCTGGTCCAATCAAACTGCTTATACAGACTTGTTTAGTTTTTGTTTAGTATTTAAAAAATATCTAATTTTGGCCATTGCCTGCCTGGTGAACATGAACATTGATGGCTTTGGAAAGTAATTGTTTATCATTTAAATGGAATTGTAATGCATTTTGTTAAAGGTCAGGAGGTAAAGCTAACATTTTGCCATAGAGTAATTGTTAAAGAAAAGGAAAATACTTGGAATGTAACAGCTGAGATTATCTAGAACATAATGTTAAAACTACAGTTGCCATTTTTTTCTTTACAATGTGCTAAGTTATTAAACAGTTATGTTTGTATATTCACATCAGTGTATGTTTTGTTCACAGTATTTTAACAGAAACAGAATTTGTAACAAACCAGAGACTTACAGCTGCAGCATATACTTCCATGCATTAAAGCAATGATTCTTTGTTGTTCAAAAATTAAATGGATTTTTACATGTCTGTTGTCTTATAGCACTATAACAAAAATATGGGGCTTGGGACATAACATATATGCATAGTTAGGTGTGTTATGCAAACATTTGAAGGAGAAAGGTGGAGGCAGTAGTACTTGGCAATGGTTGCAAAACCATCCTGACACCCAAGCAGAAAGTTCACATGACAGGTTTCTACCTACTGTGATTCTTGTGACTTGCAATAGATGCATGTAGTTCCTGATACTCAACTGCCCTCTTGTGGCCATTTTTATACTATAATGTTTATAGCAACTGATGTTGTCGTCATACAGTACCTTTGAGGATTGTATTATGAAGGCTTTAAAAATATTATGCTGTTATGATCTGTGATATCTAAAACATCAGGTCAAAAATAATTAAATAATGTCAAATGAAAAAGTAAAACCCATTCAATATACAGACCTGATAACACAAACATGCTGAACTGGTCTCGGATGATTTAGATCAAGTCTATCTGTAGCAACTGGTTTTATCGCATCCCAGCTTTGTGGCTACAGTACAGCAGGTGTTTCAGAGGGACTCTGACGTCATGATGCTCCGCAGGGAAATGGCAAACTTATGACTCCAGTTACACACTGGGTGGCGATGTTACCCCAGCTGTAACAGTGGCAGAACCCTGAAAATAGAATGATTTTAAAAGTCATCAATCATTACTTAGACCAAGCGTTCAACTTATAATACAATATGAGCATGCAGGCTTTGGAAATTTTCCTAATTCAATTTTATCTCAGGTGTGTTCTCTAAGTATGATGTTCACGACTGATATATTGTAACAATGATCGAGAGGTAACTTGTAAAATAGAAACATCAAACATAATAGTATACTAAAAAAAACCCCATTGTTTTCTTTCACTATATAGACAAATTATCTGACGTAATGCTATTAAGGCATAAAAGAGAAAACGTGCTTATGAAATGTCATAATGAAGACAACACTGTACTGTCTGAAGGCAGCAAGTGGGAAGAATTCTTAAAAAAGATAAATGGACAAAGGATGAGTCAACATGTCCATGTGCTGGTGATTCAGTTTCTCTAATTCACAACTTTCGTTTTTATTAAACCGATTCGAAACACCATAAATCACATATTCATGTTTTCAAGACACCATGTCAGCAATGTTTACACAAGCTGAAAATTAGAGGGACATGCTTATTAGGTTCTTAAATGAATCTTTGTTGAAGGTTTTTATTTCAGATATATTTAATATTTGACACAAACATGTTTTAGACTTCTTTTTAAGTAGTGGGGCTCAACTCTAACTCAAGTATGTGTTTGATATTTGCAGTATGTTTCTATTCTTATATTGAATGTTAATTTCTATATTTATGTTAATGAATGCTTCTGATATGCTATAAAGAATAAATTAACTTGATATAGAGAGCAAAGATGCCATTTCCATTTTCCTCCGTTCTAATGTGCCACCTTGCATCCTTCCCCTACGTCCTGGAGCTAAGATGTGAGGAAAGCGAGAAAATGCAAGCCACTAATAATAATAATCACTAATACTCACCTGCTAATGTATTAACGTAACCTAACAAGTCTTTTTGGTGAACAGAGGCATAAGAATCGATAATAAAATCACCAGCGCTGTTTTGACCATTTTGGGCTCTATAGTATAGCTTGGCAATCAAATGGCACATCCGTAAACACAGGTCATGTGTGACTTCAAACTTTAGAGTGTGAAGTGATTCTTTTTAAGGAGTCGACTCCCAGGCGAAATGTTCTTTCCTTCCTCCTCCCAGAAGAGTTTGCACGCTGCGAAGCGGCGTTTGTGTGGTCAAGACTCTGACTGTAAGTAAATATTGAATGCATACATGCATTTATATTGTTTTTCACAGGACAGTCCACACGGAAAGCAAGCAGTCGTCATTTGAGGTTTAGTTTACAATCTCTCTAAATATATTATTGTATCTTATTACATTACAACGTTGAAATGTTGTATGATATTTATCGAATCGCAGTACTTAAAAATATTAAAACGGACAAGACAACACAACAAAATCAAGAAACATGTCAGTATTCTGTATGATTTGCACTTGGACTTAGAGAACGGCTGCTGGCACTAGAATCCAATATTTATTTTGTGCCCTTAACTAATGGAAAATATTTTAAGCCTTGTCTTTTCCAATGACAGTTGATGTTTGCCTTATGATATGTCTCAATTATTGATTCACAAGGTTGTAACTCTAATGTCTTTTTTAAGGGAGTTCACTTAATAATTAAAATTCTTTCATTCCAAACCTCTATGACCTTCTGTCTTCTGCAAAACGCAGAAGAAGATATTTTGGTAATCAGACACAGTCTGTTAAAGTCCATGACTAATATTTATTAGAAAACGGTCACTTCTGGTACTTGATTCTGATCGGTTGAACCGAGTTCTGAGCCGTTATAACATGATTTATAACTGCTGACCACAGCCTAATTATCTTTATTTTATTTTATTTTATTTTATGAAACCTTTCTACGCATGTTGAATAACATGTGGTTTTATAAAAGCAATAAACCCCGCAAAGCAGTGGTTAACGCCCTTAGCTGTGATAAAATGCACTGTAACCCAATGCTTCTTGGGGCTTATTGCTATAATAAAAAAAAATTATGAACATGTATAATAGTTATTACCACTTTCAGAAAGATGACCATTGTCAGATGCACAATTCACATTCCGGTTTTTATTATTTTGCTATAGCATCAGAACACTTGATCCCTTAGGATGGTTTAAATATAACAACACATCTTCCTAATTGGACAGAGTTGCTTTCATTCAAAATGAATGATACCCAAAGTGAGTCCAACTCCAGGGGCAAGCGAAGAGCACTGGATCGGTCAGCCCAAGTGATTTGTGAATAATGTATGTATCCATTAGTCAGCAAAAATGACCCAGGCGAGATGACATTTTTGCATGCCAGCGAGAGTGTTGGAAACACCAATTATTTGTAGAGGTAATTAATGGGCTAGAGGCCATCACTTCAGGAAGACCAGCAGAGCATGACGGCTCAGAAGAGCTTTGATAACTACATAGAGAGAGAGAGAGAGAGAGAGAGACATGCTGAGTAATTTTCATATTCACAACTGAATTTTTGTTGGATAACAAGGTCCTGGTATTTAAGTGGGTTATTAGGATGCAGGAATCTTGTCGTGGGTGCACTTTGTGAGTGAGGGAACGTATTCCCATGGTAATTCTGGTACTAATGAAATGTGTTTTAAACAAAAGCAAAGTGGGTCAAAGAGCTCTCAGTTCTTCTTGAGGTATACTTTTGATGGAAAATATAAAAGTTAAGTATGAAACCTGTACTTCGTATTTGCTTCCTGATCTCCTGAGGTCAAAAATGACTCATTAACTGAAATACATGCTTTGTTTTGACGACACAAGCTTCAGGTTTTATCCAAAATCTGACTTCTAATTTAAACCTGTAAATAAACTGACATTTTAATGACAAGCAATGTAATGTTATATGATATGAAAATATTTAAGATTCAAAACTATTTCCAGGTTACTAGACAAATAAAAGCAAATTTAATGTGTATCTAAACGTCAGCTTAGCTGTGTGCTGCTATGAAATCTAGAAAAAAGGCATTGGATAAAAAAGGTAGTTTTTACTAGTGGTCTCAGACCGCATATGAGAGAGAAAAAGGTTTATTTCAAATTTCATTCATTTATTTTTTGTAACTGTGCACTTTGCTTTTGCATGTAGACCAAAGCACCTCTTGTAAAATTCCACAAAAAACTGATTTCTTGGAGTTTACAGGAGTGACAAATCCAACTTCAAAAGCTTAAATATTCCCCTGAAATAATACAGCCAAAAACAAATGACATCTGCCCGCAATATCTTAACTGGAATTTCCTTATATACATCTTTAAAAGTCACTGTCTGTATGATGGTGTTCTGATATTGCATTTTACATATATTTTTTATTTGTCTTAAGCGCATTTAAAACATTGAGTTTCCCCAAAATAAAATTGAAAATTTACTTTCCAAATGTTCAAGGGAATGTTTTGTACTGTTTACACTAAAAGAAAGGAATTTTGCTACTTGCTACTTGTTTGCTACTAAGTTAAATCAACAAAAGTTTGGGAAAATTTGGTTACAACATAATTTTTTCATGTTCACTCATGTAACTTCCTACAACTTGGGACTACATGAATAAGTTGTGTTAACATATAACTGTTACAACTGGGCAGAGGATATATCTTGCTTTGCATACAACTGCATTTTGAGAGATTTTTCTGTTGAGCTCTTTTAACTCAATTAGTTTTAGTACCTAAAATATTTATGCTGAGAATGTTAAATGAAAATATAAACATGAAAATCATGTTTGCTTGACAAGCATAAATTGGGCAGCTTGAACATAAATTCCTTATGCTGAGTAAACAACTTTATTATGCGTAATCGATGTACATATATTTTTTATGTTAATCCAACAGATTTTTCTTTAAATCACTAATGAATCTGTGTTGTATAATCGGTACAATCTAATCTAAAATCAACATTTTGGTGATTTTTACTAAAACATTGGTGGTCTGCTTTTTTACAGGATAATAAACCCAACATTTCATTAAGAACATGACTCTTTATAAGAACATTGCAAGAAATAAGTCTTCACTATAAAACACAATGTACTGTGTATGTTTATGAGAAAATGATTAATATTTGAGACCTTATTAGCTGCGTGCATCCATCCCTTACATCAAGCATTATAGGACGCATTAAAGCCCACATATTTCCCTCGAGAGGAAAAACAAAAATGTATTTGTTTTCTTAGGGTGTTAAGAGGAAGCAATTTTCATACAATGCACTTTTTCTGTCTCAGCACTTTGTGCATCATTATATATGATTACAGTACTGGAGGGGTCTGCCAGTGTCAAATGAAAGCCCTTATAGCTTAACACAGACTCACAAGAGATCTGCTTCTGTCAAACACATGTTCTGCGGTCATGACACCCAATGCTTATTTGTAATGAAAGTTGTCTTTTATTGAATGAGTGCTAGTTCATGTAAGGCTAGAGGAAGATATCAGAGAACAGTTTAGTGCATAGGAAGCTGCGTTTGATTTCCCCGAGCTTTCCCTTGCTAATATTGTGAGCACGTCCTTATAGATCCTCCGAGCATTGTGTGGTTTTATTTGTTGCCTTATGGTCCGACTTCCAATATAGGAAACTTCCTCTTGCTGCAAGCCAAGCAAATGGCATGGCATTTTCAACTATTTATCAAATTATAATGAATTCGAAGAAGCTAAATGGTTTTACTTACAAACAATGCAAATGTCAATGCAATGTCACATTAGTGTCTGTCATTTGTGTTTTTCAGGGCCCGACTGGCCACAGATGGCACCGCGGATGACCACGCTATTGGTTTATCACTCAACTTTTCAACATCAGCAGATGTATATGAACATCCAAACACTACACTAATATATGTTAAACATTTCATTTCAAAGCAGTATGTAGTGTATACTAAGTGTCAAGACATTTTCTCCTCCTGCACCAACAAACTTGCGAGATATTGTAGAAGAGGTGCCCTCTCAAGGTACACTGCACAATTTTGTCTGTTTCTGCAGCAGTTAGCACAGAAAGCTTCACGCCGAGGAAACATTTGGATGTCATGAAATTTTAATCTTAATTTTAGGTGCTGGTGCTTTTTCAAGCACTCTCGCAAGGCCCGCTTGAAAGTCGCCAAGGAACTTCTAATTGCTCATACGGAGTGAAAGCTGATGATGGCTTTCAGTTTACCTACATCAAAATACGTTAGTCACCACATTTGCTGTGTTTTGCGACTTGACAGCCCGCTCGATAGGATAGAAGGTGATGTGACATCATGTCAAAGGTGAAACATGCATGTTGTCACTTGGCTGACAAAGGGATCTGAACAGAAAGGATGTTAGGCATGCTTTGTTTATCACATGTGGATGGATGAACATTGTGTCGCATATGTGATTTAAAAAAACATATTTACTGACTATGTTGTCGGGCTGTATTTTCTTGTTTGTTTTCTGTCTTCACACCCCTGCAGTGTGTCTAAGCTCTCTGTTGTGTTCTGTTGCTTACATTTAACATTTGGCAGATGCTCTTATCCAAAGCTACAATGTATCAGTCCATTCATTCTCTAGGATTCAAATCCATGACCCTGCCGTTGCAAGCACCATGCTCTGCCAAGTTAGCTACAGTATGCTGACATACATGAATATTGTATATAAAGTTTAGTACAGTAAATGGGCAATGCCAGCATTATGGATGTGACATTTTGCATTATGGATGTGACAATAAAATGCTTGAAGAATGTATTTGTTACCGATAAACTGAACCATCTGTTCATATCTTACTAAACCTTTGTTGATAGAGTCTAAACATCAGAAATATATCAGTCTATTAGTGTTATGGATGTGACTAAAGGAGAGACAACATGTTTTTGAGAGACATTAAAATACACAAATAATACCCAACAAATAGAAGGGATGGTTTTTATAGAACATAAAATTGTTACTTTGTTTTTATTTTCACATGTCTATTCATGAGGAATATGTATCGTTATGGATGTGACAATCCTGAAAATGTCCTATGTATGACTATGGAAAATCATGCACTAACAAAAAGGAAAAAAGCTTTAAAACTTTAAGTGAGACCTCACATGGCCATTTCAACCACCAAACGACATCTGTGCTATCAGTATAGTAAAAACCTTATTTTGTAATGGTAAGGTTGACATTCGCATGGAATTGCCCAAATAATCTGTGATACCAATATATTGAAATCAATAGAGTACATATTGGAAGTATCAAAATAACAGTGACAAAATAATGAAAATGATTTGATTCATATTATTTATAGTTTTTAACCATATTGAAGAGGGACACAAGTTAAATGTTAAAATTGTAAATAGTTGTCTTTTACAGTGGGCTAACAAACAGCTCAAGTTCTGTAAACTGACTCATGAAGCAGGTAACTGGAAGATAAATCTCACTGGAGCAGCAGCCCTACTGCTTTAATGAGGATTCATAGCTTTGTGTTTGTGGCTTGAGTTCCCTTCAGGATGTTTGTAATAAAGACCCAGAGATGGGTTGTGTTTAGGGCCGCTAGAACTCAGGGTGCCTGGGACAAAATGATAGAGGTTAGCACCATACACCCAGCAGCTTAAAGACATGTTTAGTGGGGATGTCTTTCCTCTGGTTGTATTATGGATGGATGAAGATAACTGTTAGGGTAAAATGTTGCGAAGGAAACCGGCAATTAAAACGAAACATTCGGCTGTCTCAAAAAAGTGATTCTCCAGCACAATGCCAAATGATTACTGCAACGAATGCTGTCTTGCTTCAGCTTCAGTATTACTACGCAAGATGTAAACACTGGACCAGCAGCACTTCCTGCTTCATTTTTTAAAAATCTTATATTTTTGAATCTTAAATCTGTTTCGTTTCATATTTTTATTCAGTTGTTGGTTGTATTTTGTTCGAAGCCAGCGCTGGACCAGTGTTGTTTACATTTTCTGATGTGATCTATGGAGTGAACTCTCACTTTTTCTATACTTCACATACAGCACGTAAAGAGATGAATTGCTTCTGCAATCGTGAACAGCTGACAAATACCTTGTGAACATCTCTGAACAAATTAATATTTTTAGTAGGAAGATTTAACAGGCATGACAAACCAAAATAAAATAAAACCAACAGGCCATCGGCTCTCATCGGCAATCAATAAAACAAACCAGTGTGAAGTTTCTTGCCCTTATTTCTGCCTTCGTCTTTATCTTCCTGAAAAAATCAGCAAAAGTATAATTAACCGGGGAACTGAACTGGGGCTCATCTCCCCCTCATGGGTAGAAATAACGCTTTAATAAGCCCCAAAGGGAGTGAGTCCGCCTTGTTGACTGCTGGCAAAGCCGTGCGTTCTGTAGGTGGCAGTGGTGCGCTTTCATATGAACACACACAAGTATGTGCACAGACTTTTCAGAGTCACAACTTAGAAAGAGAGCGAGAGCTCTACAGTTACGTCATTCTGTCTTTTTAAGCCAAACTGTTTAGGTGGTGGGGTGATAAACCCAAAATGAAAATTGTATAAGCAAGCACAGAATATTGAATAAATTGTATTATTTAGACAGCATGTAAGGGAATGCACGAGAGGGATACGATGAGGTAGAACAGTTTTCCAAAGAAGAGTTTGAACAAAGCAGATTTATTTATTTCATTTGTGACCTACATAGTGTAGAAATATTTCTTAATTTATTCATCATTTTTTCGGTAAAACATTGCAACAGTGTGAAGCAAAATAGCTGGAAAATGATCAAATATAGGAATGTTCTTTGCATTTCTTTTAAACTAAAATGAAAAGAAAAAATCTGGATCTGCCCACTGCACCACAATGTGTTTGTCTAACTCATTTTCCAGAGACTTGTTTGAAATATCACCGCAATATAATAGGCTATTTAACAAGGACACATGTAGGTAATGAAAAGTGATGTTAAATCATTATTTTACAGATGACTTTGAGGCAATGATCTCTTTATTTAACGGTTTTAGTTGACGGGTTCATAATGTTCATTAATGCATTTACTGCATTCAAAATAGCCGCACAAAGGCAAAGTTCTTTGAAGGATGAGGAACCCATATCTCCTCTCTCTCTCTCATTGCTATCATCTATTATTTTCAACAAAAATGTGTAGAAACAGTCTTTAAGTGTTATTTTCACTTCCAATTGTTAATTAATTAAGCTATAGAGCTAAACATTAATGCACCCAATGTTTAAAGCACTCGGTTTTCACAACACATTAAAATATTTTTAATGAGCCTCATGCTTGCATCATCATGTAAACAACAGTTATTATATGTGAAAAGTGTGAATTGTAATGTTACAAAAATAGACTGTGCAAATGACCCTATTTAGTGTGTTACTTTTTCTTCTCTTGGTTTATTTCCCCCTACACGTTTTATATTAGCTCGAGGCTTTAGAGTTGTCAGAAAGTTAAAGTGCACCCTCGCTCTTCCACGCATAATTATTTGTTTAATATCATATTAGAAATGCATATCAGCCATGCTGCCACTTTAGATTTTCCATGGATGTGATAGCAGAGTGGCAACAGACTGTCCTCTACATGTCCTTAACAAGCCTGGTGTCGAGGGACTGTCAAAGAGACGGTTGTCTTCCAATCGTCTGATCTATCGTCATCTACTGAGCACACAATCTTGAATTTTTGGACAGAATGCTATACTGTGCCAAAGTGGAGGCTATCTGACCTGTGAGACCTCAGAACAAGGATGATGACAGGTGTTTGGGATAACAAAGAATGAAGAGAAGGGACATGTCATGTCATTTCATGACACCTTTGGGGAAAGACTTGTCTGCCAGAGCTTAGAATGAGAGAGAACAGGGTCTCATCTGCCAAGGGCATATATCCCATGCCAATGTAATGGTCTGTTGCTCTTCCGTAAGAGTGCTGCTTCTCACTTTTGTAGGCAACAAAGTATGGAAAGACTGAGGATTTTGGATAAGAGATAAAACATGTTGTAGAATCTATAGAGGTTAATTTACCCTGCTGAATTTTTTTTAAATGGTTTCCATTAAAATACCATTATGAACCATTAGCTTTTTCCATTAAAACCATTACAAAATTCCATTTGTAGTGTGTTTTGGCACTATTCCAATAGGATTTAACATCCGACCAATAGAATCCATCACATACCAGTAGACACCATTACAGTTTCCATTAAAACCAATACAAATTTCTTTAAAACCATTCAAACCATTACAACTTCTTTAATGGTTTCTATGTTTTTTTTGCTGCTCAACCCCCATAGAAACCATCACAGAAATTTTAATGGTTTCCATTAAAATACCATTATGAAAATTTCATTTTAGAGTGTTTTGGGCATTATTCCAATAGGATTTAACATCCGACCAATAGAATTTATCACATACCAGTAGACACCATTATAGTTTCCATTAAAACCAATACAATTCCCTTAAAGACTATTACATTACATTACCATTATAGCTTCTTTAATGGTTTCTATATTTTTTTTTTTTTTAGCAGGGCAGGATCTGGTTGGGATTGGTTTTATTAAATCCTATTGGAACCTGATGGATTCCTGCACTTAGCATCTTTGTTGAGATGTAAAAACAGCTCATATTTTTGTAATTACAGAAAATATTTGTGGTCTTTTAAAAACCGCGGTATACCTTGAAACCGGTATTCGGTCCATGCCTAAAAGGAAACAGTCTGAGTTTCTGTGATGATTTTTTTTATTCAACAGGGCCATGTTATTGTGATATTTTAGCGCTAAAACCTGTAACTTACTAACTACCCACTATACAGATTAACCAGATGCTAATTGCAGTAAAATACATTATTTGTCAGCGTGTTCGTTCACTTTGATCGAACCCATGACCTTCCATTGCTAAAGCAATACAAACCAGTTAAGCTACAGGAGCACAAATAAAGTCATACGAAATTAAGATAT